>CM077115.1:346006575-347271004 GCA_039619475.1 Icerya purchasi | reverse complement strand
GAGGGGGATTTTCTTTACATATTTATTTTATAAATAACAATACATGTTTCATTAATATTCGTACTATTAATAATTTCCATAATTTTGATTTATATATTAATAATTAACATAAATGAATTACCGTATAAACATTAATAAAAATTACATATGTTATTGATTATACTTGTAATAAAAAATTTTTCATAAAATATTAATGAAGCACTTAAAAATATGGAGCATATTTTTTCCTTTTTTTTTTTTTTTAAGGTAAAAACATCCTAAAAAATCATATTTATTTTCTATTTTTGATTTTTTTCAGATTGTTGTGTATTTATAATAACTATTTCAGTTCTCATGCCCCCCACCCCCTCGTGGACACGGCCTTGGGTAAACATGTAAAATAATTATATATAATGCTAATCCTCTTAAAACAAAAGTATATTACAGACAAAGAGTCAACAAATATACCAATAAAAGAATAAAAATATATTATATACTAATGCTTATAGCAGCGGTGTGTATTAATGTCTTCTAAGCAAAAAATATTATTATACTACAGCATCACTTTCAATGAGAAAATGGTCTGAGATCAAGATCATATTTATACCATAAATAATAATGGAATAAGGATTTAAATTGATTTCCGTTTATTACGAATTGTAATTGTGTTTTATTTTTGCCATTTATTGTATGTTCAATGGATTAATTTTTTTATATCTTTTGTTTTTCCTTACTTAAAATATGTATTTATCACATTGTCAATTATCAGCCAGATTTGGAATTTTTCATTAATAATATTAAGTACATTTTCATTTTAGTTTAACAATTAGGCTGAAAACATGCGACTACACAAGGCGTTCTTTGCCATTTCGAGGCAGAAGCGGTACCGCTTGTAAATATGCAGATTTTGTCCTATTTTACCTAATTCTCATTTCGTCTAAAAACAAAACAGCAGAAAAAAAATGTCGGTTCTTCGAAAATATGTGTTTGTTGTTAAGAAATTTAAAAGAATTGAAAGCGACCCGTCTCCTTCGTCAGTTGATGAATTATGATCATCCTTATCATCTTCTTCATTTTCTACGCCTTCTTTAGAACTCACAGCAGGGCAATCATTTCCAGATAGCGATACTACATTTTCTTCAGTGCTCCTCCAAAATTGGACATAGGAAAATGTGTGATTGAAAAACTACAGATAGACGAATTCAAATTTGAAATTTTAACGAACTGTTAGAAACCAGATCAGTCATATAATCATCGTAATGATTTTTGACGGTCGTGTCGCCGTTTTATTTTTGCATGGTTAACACAGTACTCGCCTTAGTTGGCCTATTCACAGTACTTAAACGGACCACTGAGTTGTTATTGCGTATTATTTTCTCCGAAAATTGAACGAGGTTTGCAAGGATCATTTATATAGTAAAACCCTGCAATAATTACAAAAAGCTCCATGAATATGTTCACAATATTTCGAGGGATACAATTAATTTTGTTGGAGTCATTAAGGGAAATAAATTATCTATTGATGTCCAGGTAGATGCGCATGCAAAGAAAACAATAGAAGAGAATCGAAACAAATTGTTATCCATTCTTTTTGCGATTATTTTCTGTGGTACACATGGCATTGGTCTTCGTGGAAAATCGTTAGAAACTGGTAATTTTATAGACTTGATTCATTTCAAAGTTAACGCTGGGGATATACTATTAAGGAACCATGTTAAATACATATCTCCAAAAATTCAAAATCCCTTAATAAATATTTTTGAAAGTATTTAAAAAAAAAAAAAAAATTATCGCTAAAATCAAAGAATCAATTGGTCGATTTTAGCTAATGAAACGGCTATTTCAGGTATGGAACAACTTTCTCTAGGTGCTCGATATTTTTGCTGTAAATCACAAACATTAAAAGAAGCATTTTTAAGCTTTGTTCAGCTAAGTGATCAGAGTGCATAAAAAATTGCTCATTCGATTGCGAGGATACGAATTCACTTATTAGACAAGGCTATCATGCACGCTCCATTATGGCTGGCAAAGAAGGAGAGGTTCAACAGATTATTAGGAATATGTATCTGAAAGTTTTATTTAAGCACTGTACATCTCATAAATTAAATCTTGTTATCAATGACTTAAATAAATTAGTTAAAGTTTGAAATTCAGTGCATTACTGCAATTTTTAAAATTCATCCAAAAAATTTTACGTCAAAGAATCAGTTTATAACCGATATGAAAGTAAATGAAATAAACGGAATTGAAACTCTCCTTTATGAATCAGGAAATTGATGTGATTTTTAGACGATTACTCCACCGATATCTATCGCAAATATTGAGGAATTGACATCAACTGATTTACTTAGGTATGCATTATTTTATCATTCGATTAAAATAGTCACACAAGTTGTAATAACAATTCCTGTTACAATATGTACTATTGAACGTTCTTTTTCTACACAACGAAGGATAAAAACGTGGGTCAGATCGACTACAACTGAAGACCGATTGAATGGTCTCGGTTTAATGTATATAAACAAGCAACTATGTACTTCTATACATAGATTAGTAAATAAATTCATATTCATGTTTTTATCCTAATAAGTACACATAGGCTTTATAAATATTGTTATTAAATACATAAAATTAAAGTACGCAAAATTTACGCGTGTTTGTATGATTATGTAGTGGAACTTATAAAAAAATGCCCCCACCCCCATTGAAAAAATTTCTAGGTACGCTCTTGTCGTCCACACTTGTTGTTCTCGTCTCGTATAAAGCTAAAAAAGTATTTTTTTTTAATTTCAAAATTTTTATCAACAAACTGTATACATAAGCTAATTTGTTTATGGCTAGTAATATCACAGGCTACCTTCATTATTAAACTAAAATATCCATGTTCGTGAATTTTTACTAAAAGTTATCATAAAATACAGGCGGATAAATGTATGCCAATTGTGTCGTCACAAATTATAGAATTAATGAGTTCACAGCGTTGCATAAAACACTATTAAAAATATTATTTCATCAGTTACAATTAGAGCACTTTATAAGTTTACAATTTAGTAACATTTTTTTATCGTTTATGTTGAAAACTACATTTTTATAAAATATTTTGGAAAAATTATACAATTAATTTTTGATTTGGAACCCTGAAATATTTTAAATGCGGTAATCCCTTCCACAGCATACGTAGTGTTTTAATAAACTATTTCTTGATTTATACTGAATGTTAAAAATATTGTACATATTTTTAATAATAGACGACACAGTACTAAATTTTTAAACAAAGCATTCAACTTCCTAAAGAACACATTATCATAACACTACAGTAAATTTCAAAAATGTTACCCATATGATACACTCACGAACATGTAATGAAATATGTTATTGCCTCATCTTCTTCAGGTCATTATAAACCCACCTCTGCTGGAAATGTAATTTGATACGACCGGGCTAGCTATAAGAAACAATTTTACAAACCATTAGAGTTGGAATAACGAGCTTTCCATCATTTCATAATTTCTTCGGATTCTATAGAGGCAAAGTAGTTCGCAGACAGCGACTAAACGATCAAATTTCAATTGTTATTACAATCTGTAGATCTCCTCATGCCAAAAATTATAACTTCAAAAGGTTTATCTATTGAAAGGCAGTGGTGTTTGCTTAATAACATTCAATATGTAGTTTCCGATATCACAAAAGCCGAGGATGTAGCTCCAATGCCTAAAAAAGAAAAAAAAAGAACCAAAATTTTGATGAATCAGGATCGTAAAACAAATCAAAAACTGCCGCTAAACTACGCCCAAGAAAGACCAAAACGGAGATTCCATTAGCTATGGAGAAGTTAGTAACACAAAAAAGAAAGTGTGAGAATGATAAACAAGATCCAGAATTACAATCGAAATAAAAAGGGTCGTAAGGAGATTAATTCACTGTAAAAAATAACACTTTATACTCTTCCATTATTTTTTTGTTTTTCAAGTTTTTATGTTCTTCTTTAAAATTAATTTGAAAAGTAAATATTAAACCTAGAAACCTAGGAGTTATTTTATTGAAAAATCGTACTTTTGCTCTTCATCGTCCGTAGCAATTAGCTGTCCACTGTGGAGTTCGTTAAAAATATTCACTTTCCCAACCTCTGAATCACGGTTTCTCGTAACCCATTTACTCACAACATTTCTATTTTCAATTTCAGAACCCAAAACAGCTGGTAAACGTCAATAAATTTCTATTGTAAAGATGTTTTCCGTGGATAAAAACTTAATTACAGTTTAATGTTCAATCTGTGTAAACGTGGCAGGTGTTTACCATGACGAAGAGTACTGATGATAAACTGTTCAACCGATTTCAGATGTGCATACAACCGTATATTTTGCTCTTCCGTTATGCCGCAGTATTACTTTTAACCACCGCTCGCATAATAAATATACTCGTAGATTGCACGGAACATTTCAAATAATTTCATTATCAAAAAAAGAAAAAAAAAGAAATCAGTAGTGTATTTAACTAATTTTTATTTTAATTCCTTAATTAATGCATATACATATATATAATGTTTTTTTCTTTTTTTGGTGGCGAATTTTTAATCTAAAATATTCCTTTAATAATTATATAATTTTTCTATCTTAACTTGACAATTTTTTAAGCATAAAATTTACTTTAATGAAGTCTCCATTTTTTTTATTACTGCGACATATTGTAATTACAAATTAGCAAAATTAATTATTGTAGAAAAATTTATGTTTAATAGATCATTTATTTAATTACTAATTAGTCTATTCCATAACGGTTGAATTTTGTTGATTAGTCAATAAGTGGAGTTGTCAGGATAATACAGTAGAACCGTTTATTCGGTCTCTGGATTACTCAAGGAAAAGAGTGCAATTGATTTTTCTAAATTAACCAACGAAAAAAAAAAAAAAAAACGGTTAATTTTTTATCGTTTAATTATGATTTATATTAGTATCAAACTAGAAGCGGCTGTTTGTAAGCTTTTCGGATGTTTGGAATATTTAATTTAAGTCGAGACATATACACGATTGTGCGTTGGGCGATTTTTACCCGCAGAAACCACGCTGTTTTCTACAATAGCCGTGCTTCATTGAACTCTGACGAAAATGACATTCACTTGACTAACTGTTTTAAAAAAATTATGATGAAGCACGTCATTTTTTGGGCAGCTGCAGTGTAAAATATCGTTACAATAAGAACTCTTCGTACAGCTTGGTGAGGACATCAATTATAAAAACAAACCGAAAGAAAAAAATAATACAAAATTAGTAAAAAATTTGAAGAAAATATCCAAACGCTTACGATGGACTTGAATGAAAAAGCGATAACCAGATATTGGAACCCGTTCTATTTCCAGATAACTGCACATTGCAAGCTGATCAAGAAGAAAACGGAAAGATTAATTTTCTACTGCGCAACTATTTTAAATTTACTGTTTCTGAACAACAAAACAAGATTTAAATTGAAAAACTGTAACATTTATCTATTTTTTAATACATAAGATTCATTTTTTCTTATCATTAAAATTTTTACTGAACCGATAATTTTTATTTTTAATAATTTTTTTAAAATAGGAATTATTTTTATTAGTAAAATCACTTTTCCAAATTTTTGTAAAAAGAAACGGTAAATATGAACCATCTGTACTATTCCTAAAATACTTTTATACATACAATTGTAAAAATAAAAAATTTCGAATAAAACATTGCAGTATCATCTTAATTTATTAAATCTCAAAATTATCCGAGAGTACATTTACGAATTCGCAGTCTCATAAATATTCCGAGTCTACAGGTTTTAGAAAACAAAAAATATATATATTTATTGGCAATATTTATTAGCTAAAATATAGTGTAGCAATTATATTTATTATTACTATTACTTTAGTGAAAATTTTACTGCTATCAGTTTTCATGTCATTTTATTTTCTAATATTTTATATGACACGCACGGTAATTTCAAATGGCGATGAAACTATGTAAAATGTTTTTTAATCATTTCGATGCATTTGCATGTGTTTTTCCTGAGAGGGATAAACGACAAAATGTCAAAATTACTAAAAAGTGATTGATATTTACAATTTACTGGATTATATTATACACTTTTTGTATCCGTGATAAAGTACACAAAATTTTTAATATATGTAGGCATAAATAATTTTTAATATATGTAGGCATAAATAATTTTTAATATATGTAGGCATAAATAATTTTTAAAATAAATTAAAACCTTGTATTTTTGAGCAGGTTTTTAACAGCTAGGAACAGTGAGAATTAAAAAATTAATAATATAAAAAAGACTATCTTTAAAAAAACCGAATTATAATTAACTAATAACATTCTTTAATTATAAACATATAACACAATTAGTAAGTTTAATCAATTATTAGTAATAGTTCTAATTATATTTGAAAATAATCTAGTAACAAAAAAATTTAAAACATAAATTTATATATTTTTAAAAAAAACATTCAAAAACTATTTCGTTATATTATTCGGTCATCTATTTTTTAACTTTTATTATTAAAATCATAGCTATGGAAAAAAAAAATTGTATATATAGTACTTAATCGGGTTTATTTGGTTCTTTTATAATTATTGGGCAAGAAGATATATTATAAGGAATTGAAAGCCGAAATTTTACATAAAAATCTTACCGTTTATATTAGGGCAACATAGATATGTATATTTTTTTGAACGAATATAATAACTAAAATTGGAATTATCAATAAGCGACTTTTTACCTCAAATAGGTATAAATATTTAACATCAATGATTAATAAAAATTTTAACAAAACAGTAAAATGTTGTTCTCTATGTGTGTGTGTGTGTGTGTGTGTATGTATGTACATCATAATATTAGAAATTAATTTAATGTGTATTATACTATTGATTTTTTTTTTTAATTTTAATTACAAACTTATTTGATAATACAAATTATAACTTTCGCGCTCATACGTTATTTTCAGGATGTCGATCGATGCCATTTACAATGTTTCTAAGAAGTATGTAAACTCAGCTAAACTCCTTAAATCTTCATCTGAAATAGATTGTTCATCTTCCTCATTTTCAATTTTAGAAGGGTATACTATATTTCCGTTAACTTTCCAATTATACTCCTTACAAATCTGTAAAACTTCTTCACTGGAAAACCCCATCATTGTTTCAAAATTTTCAACCTTAATACTGGAAAATATTTTTACAATTAAATTAATAGCGATTTTACTTAGGCGACAATACACCAACTTAACGAATGGAATAATTTCTTGACTCCAATTGTGGCTGTCTAATAATTTCAACGCTTTCCCGAATTCGTTAATTTGCCAATGTCTCAAAACCATTACGCATGTTTTCATATCAGCATCTCGTTTTAGTTCCTCTGGAGCGCGACAGAGCAAAAATTTGGCACTATTTATATCCTGTTTACAAATGTAGATCAAAAATAACTTTTTATACGCTATTGGAGATAGTCCCTTGCTTTTTAGTTCTTCTTTTTCAAATCGATCTTGAATCTCATTAGCCTTTTTCATTATGTAATCCATTTTTTAACTGACCTAAAAACAAAAATCAGAATAAAAAAATAAAATAGTTCGAAAACATACTGACTTCGAGATTTACTTTAAAAATTTAATAAAAACACATTAAAAAGTAAAAACTAATACATTTCAGAATAACACACATAAAGATATTATGATTATTCAAACATTAACTTTTGGAAGTCAGTCCCAAGTTCAAATTGCAACAATAACTAAAAAACGATAGATTGCGTTGTTATATTTACTAAAATTGTTTCCAATTACTGTTGCAATTTGACTTTGATGCAGACTACAAAAAGTTCGCCATATTTTTATTAGTGATATGCTTGTAAATAGCCCTATGTAGGTTTCAAATTCGTTTTCTTCATTCGGATCTACATTTCCATAATAATTAACATCGATAGTATTTTAATTTTTTACCCGGCTATACTGAATTTCTTTTTCCAAATTGACGTTTCTACGGTTAATAACATAAGTCAATTTCGCTTGTAACATTAATAAAATTTTTTCTAAAAGGCCCCTCTTTTTAGATTTCATTCCATGTCTACCAATCTATGTTCACCAATATTGATCAGTATTCATACGGTATCATTTCGGAAAAAGTTATGCGAGAACAAACAAAAAAAAAACAAAAACAAACCTGCGCGATGAACACATTACCTTCCCTTTTTGAAATCGATAATGAAAAAAATGTAATTTGTTACAGGTATATATTTAGTTCACTATAAAGCAATCCAAAAATAAATATAATTATTTAGCACCAATCAGAGAAATCGTTACAAATTTAAAATGTGAATAACAACCTAAAATTTCAATTAATATTTCATATGTAAAATAAAAGTTTAATGCTCGTTTAAGAACAAATAAACGTAAGATATATATGCAAAATTAATAAATTAGCTTAATCCCATATGCTTATCTAGAATTTAAATGAAGAAAGAACACCTAATTTATTTTTCATTAGTAACATAATTCACAACAAAAGGCTAAAATTTAATATCCTCGCAACTAATAATATAACAAAAGGCTAAAATTTAATAACCTTGCAACTAATAATATACAAAACATACAATTTAAATATTAAATGAAAAATCTGAGATTAAAAAGGTAATCTAATTTTGAATTTTTACATCAATGATAGGTATGATAAACCTCAAAATTCTTAACTTACTTCAAAGACCATTTCTTTACAATATTATTTAGAATTACCGTAACTAGGTGGTAACGTTTTTGCGATGAAAATTATTGCAGATTATATAATTCTATAAATCACTTTTCCATTAAAATAAAACATTAAATAATAAATTATAGATTTTATGCTCCGTTTCACTCCTAACAAAAACGCAAAAAACAACAGTAGAACTTTTTTTTGTTTCATTATTAGGGCACGAAAATATTTCCTCCGTTTGGTTATTTTTGTCGTAAATATATTTAACAATGAGTCTGAGTAATAAATGCAATAGTTATTTTATCCCTACTGCTATAAAAATTATTACCAAAATTATCAATATATTTTAATCAACATCTATTAAGGCTTGTCTGTTTTAAATTTTTATAATCATAAAATAAATACTTTTGCAATCAGATTCCACAAGATTAGTGTGTCATTAAGTTTTATACTTTTTTCAATCAATTCTTAAATCACTACAGCTAACCAACAGAGTATAATATAGTAAAAATATACAATTTCATTGCTGATATTTTATATACGATTTACCTTGTAATATACTAAAATATGAAATACCATCCTTCGAAAAAAATTAATCTTACCATCAAAACATTTCTATTTTAATACCACCATTGCATAATTTTATTATTTACGGTATAAAAAAATTAAAATACATTATTTTAACAATCTATATATGTATATTATAAAAGTTGCACTTACTTCTTTATAATGTTATATAACTTTACTGATTTTGTTAAAAATCAGACGAAATAGTGAAATTACGAACTGTAACCGAAAAGACTGAAATTCATTAAACCTACAAACTACCATTTAAATGCGGATTTTCATTGATAACAAATAACATAACATTTTCTCGCAATGTACATATCACAGGAAACTGAACTAACTAGAATTGTATATTATTTATATGAAGCTCGGATGAGACACAATCGATCACTATTGCAGCGCTATCGAATGGCGATGAAGAGTAACATATTTAATTGATTAGGGCGAACTAGTTCTTGTAATTGTGATTTTTTGACAAAATTTACGGTGGTAGTAATCAAACATACAATTTTAGACGTTGCTATTTCCATAAAGAGTTAGAAAAATAACAGGTTCTATATGATATCTGTTATTTTTTATGTAGTAACTGGTGAAATTTACAAAAAACATAATATATATAGAATAAGGGAGAGCGCCCACCGAAGCGATACGATAGCAACTAAATGTAGTTCAGAATATAACCCACGTTATTATATGAGTTAGCGCCCACTGACGCGATGCGACAAGCAACCGATAAGCAACTATCGTATCGCCGTCGCTCGAGTGCTACATGTTTTATATTTAGTTGCTTGAGCAAGCGATTGTTTGTTTACATTCTGAATTTTTATGCGTAATATGAATAATCGGCAAAAATAACAATTTAAAATCGGTGTTTTAAATTTATTTCAGAATATTTTTAAAAACAATTCATATTTATGAAATAAATATTAATATTTACATTTTCTTATTTTGTTAAGTAATATAAATTAACAGCAATATATATGTACATATGGTATAGAAAATGTTTCTAAACATTTAGATATACATAATTAATAAATGTATTTCCCGTAATGTGATTAAAATACGTTTCTGCGGTGTATAAATGCTCTAAAATGGGTGTTTTTTTTTACAATTTTTGGGCCAATTTTCTCTACTAACCAATTAAACGTTTCCTTATTCATTCCATAAAAACTTTAGAACTTTTCCGGGTATATATTCAGTTTTTTATAAACATTAAAGCGTTTATTCTGTTACTCTTTTGAAAAAATGGATGTACTTAATAACGTTGTTTTCTTTTTTGATTTAAATTGTTAAGATTTATTAACGATACATTGCTTCTTCACTAAAAAAAGAACAGGAAAACGAAGAAAAATATAACATTTTTTGCACTACACATCATAAATTAAGTTGCTTCTCCAGCGGATAAATCGCGTTGCTTAAGTAGGCGTTACATCGTATCGGAATCGTGTTGCTATCGCTTTCGATTTAAAATCGCTGTCGTATCGGAATCGTATCGCTTAGATGGGCGCTCTCCCTAAGGTATAGATATAAAATAATCAAACGGTAATGAATTGTAACCGTGATTGAATTACAAATATTAATATTATATAAGATATTATTCTTCTTCTTCTTCATTCTCCTTCTCCTCTGCGGAGGTTGGAGATCCACATACATAGCTGTATCTTTGAAACGGCTGCCCTGAAGATCTCCACTGATGTGCGTCTCAGCCATTTTCGGATGTCTTTGAGCCATGAGTTTCGGCGTCGACCTGTTGACCTATTTCCAGTAATTTTTCCCTCCAGTATGATTCGTAGTAACTCGTATTTTTCTCCTCTCATGACGTGTCCGAGATATTTGATTTTCCTTTCTTTCACAGTATCGAGGAGTTCTGGTTTCCTTTGTATTCTAGCTAATACTTCTATGTTAGTAACTTTATCTGTCCATGGAATTTTCATTATTCGTCTATATATATACATCTCAAATGCCGTTATTCTCTTTTCCAATTCGGCATCCAGCGTCCAGCATTCGCAGCCGTATGTCAGAATTGAGTGCACATAACATTTCACGAGCCTTAATCTGAGCTGGATGTTCAATTCTTTTCGTGTAAATACGTTTCTCATGGAGAGGAACGAAGCCTTTGCTTGAACTATTCGTGATTTGACTTCTTTCTTCGGGTCGTATCGATCATCTAATGTGGTGCCCAGGTATTTAATTGAGGAGACTTGTTCTATTACTGCGTTTTGAATACATAATGTAAAAGGTCTTGGTTTTTTCGCAAAAACCATAATTTTGGTCTTTGATGCGTTGATTTCAAGCCCGTATACAGCGCTAACTCGAACAATTTTGTCCATCATCTCCTGTAACTTGGCTTGACTGTCTGCCAATATCAGACTGTCGTCAGCGCATCTGATGTTATTGATTGTGGTGCCATTTACCCGTATACCTCCTTCATCTTCTTCCAGAGCTTGTTCGAATATCGCCTCAGCATATATGTTGAAGAGCAGAGGTGACAAAACACAGCCTTGCCTTACTCCTCTTCTAATTTCAGCTTTTTCGGAAGTGGACTGCTCTATGCGAACTTCTGCTGACTGGCCCCAATATAATTCGCTTATTATTCGAATATCTCTTTGATCGATGCCTGTGTTACTTAGAATACGCATCATCTTTTCGTGTTTTACCGAATCGAAGGCCTTTTTGTAGTCGATGAAGCAAGCATATATATCAACGTTCATGTCCATGCAACGTTGTGTCAGTATTCTCATTGCAAATAGAGCTTCGCGCGTGCCTATGCCATTTCTGAACCCAAATTACGTTCTTCCCATGCGCTCTTCACATCGCTTATAAATTCTGTTATGTATTATACTAAGGAAGGTCTTTAGTGCATGCGACATAAGGCTAATCGTGCGGTAGTCGTCACATCCTGCAGCGTTCGCCTTTTTGGGAATTGCTACAAACGTTGATTTCAACCATTCTTCTGGTATTTGGCCTGTGCGATAAATTCTATTGAATGCCCGAGTTATTGCCTCAAGGCCTTCATCGTCTGTTTCGGCAATAATCTTCAACATCTCTGAATGCACTTTGTCGGGACCAACTGCTTTGCCATTGTTCTGCCTACTTATTGCGTACTTGACTTCGCTCTTTGTAATTAAAGGACCCTCTTCGCTGTTTTCATGGAATGTATCTGGAGCTTCAGGAGGTCTACCTTGATCATTGAACAGTGTACTTATATAATTTTTCCATATGTTCAGCTTTTCCTCGAGGTCTACGACAATTTTTCCACCTTCATTGCGTAGGAGTCCTGCACTACTTTTCTTGTATTTTCCTGCCACTTCCTTTACTAGCCTGTGTACGTTAATCG
Organism: Icerya purchasi; assembly: GCA_039619475.1. Taxonomy (NCBI): domain Eukaryota; kingdom Metazoa; phylum Arthropoda; class Insecta; order Hemiptera; family Monophlebidae; genus Icerya; species Icerya purchasi. The sequence goes on along the minus strand of CM077115.1, from coordinate 347,258,419 downwards.
AATCGTGTTTTTGCTGCAATTCTTCTATCTCTTCGCATTTTGAGGTCCACCAGGATTCCTTGGCTTCTCTGCAAAGACGTCTTATCTCTTTGTTTTTCCTTTTGTACTCAGGTTTATTTTCCTTGAGAAGTCGTCTCTCCTCCATCTGCTGTAGAATTTCGTCAGTCATCCATTTCTGTTTCTTTTGGTTCTTAGTTTTCCCAATCTCGTCGTTTTGGACTTCCGTGATGACCTTTTCGATATCTTCCCATGTGAGGTCTTCTTTAGTCTTCTTCATGTCCTTGATTTTCTCTTCCAGTATACCCGCCACTTTTTTCTTGGTATTTCTGTCTTTCAGCTTTCCAATGTCGATTCTGCGTTTATATGTTTTTTTCTGTCTGACAAAATGGCGTATTGATAATTTGATGACTACCGGATTATGTTCTGAGTTTACGTCTGCTCCTGGATATGTTTTTGCCGATTTAACATACTTTTTGAAGCTTTTGTGAACCATAATAAAGTCGATTTGATTTCGGACAACTCTTTCGCATGAGTCAGCAGGTGCTATCCAGGTGTACAATCGTCTAGGGTGCTGTTTGAAGAAAGTGTTCATAATTGCCATGTTATGCTCCATGCTGAACTGTTCCAGCCTGTCTCCACGATCATTTCTTTCACTGAGACCGAATTCTCCAATCAGCTCGTTTCTTACTACCTGTCCTATCTTTGCGTTGAAGTCTCCCATGACTATCGTGATCTCTCCTTTTTTTTGTCGTCGCCAGAATTTCATCCAGTTGGCCATAAAAATCTTCAATTTCTGCGTCTGTTTTGTCGCTTGTGGGAGCGTATGCCTGGATGACGTTCATTCGACGGTGATTTGTTTCCAAAACCACCATTATTGCACGGTCACTTAGAGGTATGCTTCCTACTATTGACTCAGCGATTTCGTCAGTGGCTAATATTGCTACGCCTTTTTGGTTGCGGCTTTCTGTACCTCCTGCGTAGTGGAAGTGTACGCCATCAATTTTGATTGATCCTGTCCCGGGCCATCTAACCTCGCTTAGGCCAAGGATATCAATATTTAGCCTCCTCATTTCTTTCACGGTGTTGGCTAGTTTACCGGCTTGGAGTAGACTTCGCACGTTCCATGTTGCTATTTTGATGGGTCTGTTGTAAATCTTGAGTTTGTTTTGAGACGACGGGGGTATTCTTCGCACCCTCTCCCCATTGAAGGGGTGCCCCGGACTAAGGGCCATTTCATTGTTTTCGTCTATCATAGTGGATGTTTAGGAAAGTTACGACGGTGGTTTCCTCTTGCCTTCCGTCGGATTTTCTGTTGGGGTTTACTTCCCTAGCCAAAAGGACCCGGTTTTCAGGCGCCGGATACTCGCCTACTCGCTCTAGATTGACATTTATCAATCCGACTGGGGCACATATGTCACGAGCGAGTTGCTGATAGTCTGCTGTTATTAATGCAGTGCGAAAGCTTAACGGTATTTAGTGAAGGGACCACCTTCGGCAAGTTGTCCCTTCTCCGTTTTCCTATCAGCGATGTTTATGGGTTCCGTTTTAGCTTTCCTAATCAGCGCTGAGCCCGCCGAAAAGGAAATTACCACCCTGCACGACGTGGACGCACAGAACTCATGTGGTTGTTGTTTCGTTTCTCCGCCGGCGGGCTAGCACCATATGGCGGTCGAGTGACTACTTACTAGAGACGATGACTCTAGTTACAACAACCTGTGCCCCGCAGGGCCAAGATATTATTAAGAATTATATTTCTTTTATACATCTGAAATATATTTATAAAGTTTTTATATTGCCTTATAATATTTACTTAAATTTAAAAAAGTAATATTTCAGGTATTTATTTGTAATCGATTTTGCTTATTTTAGGGATCCCATTATAATGTCCGTCACAAGTCACTATGTTTGTATGAGACATAATAGTCCAGTCAAGTGGACTAGCTGAATTTCCGACTTATTTATACCCAGTAATGAAATTGTATAAATATCTTACTATTCATTTAACCAATTTGTAGAGTTACACAATTTATAATAATGTTAAATATGTTTTTCATGAATAAGTGCATTATTATTACATCTTGAGTGAATTATTCCTATTCTATGTATATATTACATAAGGATAGCACAACAATTGATGACTCATGCCATGGAGTCGCCGCTATATTGGGGAAGATTATGTAAAAAACTAGCTTTTTTATCTTGTTTTCATGTTTTGATTTTATTCAGTAAATTAAAATTGTTGTTTATGTGTAACTAATAAATAATTGATAACAGTATTATTTATGTGCCATGATCAAAATTATTTGAAAACAATAGGGAATGGCAAACGCCAACCACAGACAAACATAGTATATATGGACACGCAAAATATCCAGTTTGTTAAAGTAAATATATTTCATCAAACTCGGCCAATTGCAACTCAACAAATACAAACAAGTACGGTTATTGAATGCTACTTTCCTATTGCACTATAGAGAATTATGTAAGAGCGAAAATAATTACGAGAACATAATGGTAAACTTTTAACCAGAGCTTGAATTCTTAGTTAACGAAATAAAAATAATAGTAAGAAAATTAAAGTTTAACAGAAGACCGGAAGAATGGAAGTCTTATAAAATGGAAAATTACCGCCCAATTACTTTAAGCTTAAGTATTTCGAAGTTGTTCTCAAAACTATTAGGAATAAGATTAAAACATTTTTTAGAAGCCCAGCAACCGACGGAACAAGCCGGCTTTCGGAAGACATTTTCAACAACCGACCACCTTCATACAATAAACCAAATAATAGAAAAAGGAACGAATATCAGATAAATATATATTTAGCCTTAATCGATTACAAATAACTGTTCGACTCCCTAAAACATGAATATATACTTAAAGCAATGTACAAGCAAGGGGTCCTAGGAAATTTCATAAGGTTAATTCAGGAAATGTACAAGGGACTAAAAGCGCGAATAATAACGGATATAAAAGGGGAGTATTTTTCACTTAATAAAGGGGTTAGGCAAGGAGACCTGCTCTCTCCAATCTTATTTAACTGTACATTATTAGAAGAAGTTTTTAGGGAAATGAACTGGAAAAATAAGGGAATAAATATAAACGGCAGTAAATTATCAAATTTAAGATTTCCAGATGACATTATCCTTCTTTCCTCTTCCTTAGAAGAACTGAGGGAAATGTTATTAGAGCTAGACATGAAAGGATCAACAATGGGACTATCTATTAACACCCTGAAAACTAAAATATTAACTAAAACTATAACCCAGAGAGAAGTAGAAGTAAAAAATAATCTAATGGAAATAGTGAGCGAAGCGACATACTTAAGTCAACAATTATCATTTGAGAATAGGGTGGAAAATGAAATAAACGCGAGAATTACTAAGGCAGGAAGTAAGTATTGGTCACTAAAAAGAATATTTAAAGGTCCTTTCAGTCATCATCATAAAAATCAAATTTTTAACATGTGTATACTACCTGTCTTAACCTATAGGTGCCAAACTTGGACATTGAACACAAAAATTAGAAATAAACTAAGGGTAACACAAAACACACTAGAAATACCAATGCTTAATATAAGGATAAGGGATCGAATAAGAACAAAAGAAATAAAACGGCTTTTAGGCAAAAATATTGACGTGGTAAACTATGTTAGAAGGAGGAAATGGGAATGGGCTGGCCATTTAATAAGATTAAGAGGCGACCGTTGGACATATAAGTCCACTTTTTGGCGCCTTTCACGGTACAGATGGAAATGAGGTCATCAAAAAGGTAGATAATAAATCAAGTTTTAAATAATAGACGTTTTAAAAAAATAGCAATTAATAGATCAGAATGGAAACGGTTAAGCGATACCTTTGCTCTTCACGGGCCGAGGAAATTTTACTTATGAATAATTAATTTTTCGTGTAATATCTTAATAATGTATAATTTTCTCAATAAAGGTATTTTGATTTTGATTGCAACTCATGTCTACTTGTAAATAATGTTTACAGTAATTTTGACAATTATTCTTATTTTTTACTATATAAACAATGTCTTATCACAGTGAAAACTCTAAGTACAAGGTACTGAGAGAAACAGCCTATGCAAGTATGCCTATGTTTCACTTAAAGACGCCACCATTCTGGCATTACAATTACAATCTATAATTCGCCTGTATCAACACCAGGAATGAATCCAGTTGGCTGGGGGGGGGGGGGGGATTTAAAATTACGAGATTTATTTTTTACAGAAAAATGCAACTTTATAAAATAGCGATAAAAAGAATGTTCTTTTAAAATTTGACTGTGACGTTTACTTGTATTTTATGAAAACTGATATGCTTTTATTGCAAATGTACAAAAGACGTAACATACTGACGAGCTGAAAAAAATATTCGGTGCAGTTAGTATTTTTTGTTAGCGTAAATGGGAAGTATCACGGTTCACGTCGATCCATTTATCATTAATATCAATAAATTGTTTATTTCTTTTCGGTTTCCATTTATTCTTTTTTTTTTAAAGCAACATGATCTATAGACAACTTCATTTCAGTGTCTGCTGCCTTTTTCTTGTTTTTTAATTCCAAGAAAAGTCCATTTAAAATAGCCTAAACACCAGGGCATATTCGTTTATTATAAAAAGATAATGAACTCATTAGAATGTTTTTACAATATGTTCTTTAATGCCACAATTAGAATTAATCATTTTAAAACCAGTTGAGAAAACATTGTTGTTTATAATCGGTTATTTTACTTGAAATTTATTGTTCATACTTGCTTTTCCATTATTTTAAATTACATCATAAATCACTTTTTACATACTTGGTTTTATTCAGGAATATCCTAAAAAAAATTCTCAGTAAAAATATAAAAAAAAATCTGCCCCTCCCCCCGGAAACAGGCTTCTGAATTCATCCCTGATCAACACAATGTTAGTCAAAACCAAAATTATTAATGAAGAAGTTAAGTTCCAGCACACATAGTAGAAAACTTAAATAAAGAAAACCACCAAATAGGGAAGAATGGTGTTGGTTCCACTCCACCGATCACACTAGCTGGTACCCAATCACCATGTAAATTCAATAGACAAATTTCCACCATCACCATATTAGTTGAACAAGTAAATAATAAATGCCTATTTGTGAAAGATCACTTTTTGCAGCATCAACACCTAATTGATACTAGCTCAAGGTATCTATTATACCCTTGCCTAGACTTGGAAATCGCTCTATTGAAACAGGTTGACTCATCACAGCAAATAGGACTTTTCTTAAAACATTCAGACACATAGAATTAACATTTGATTTAGGTTTGTGAAAAAATTAAAATGATCACTTATGATTGCAAAGTTTCCTACCCCCATTCTAGGCGCTGATTTCCTTAAATACCATTGACTAATGATAGACATAAGGAATCATTGATTACTGAAATCACTATCAAATTTGCTTGATAAAGGATGGTGACACAAAACAGACATTTTTAGCTTGACTACAAGCGAAAGTATTATAAAACTTCTGGCTCGTTACAACGATTTATTTCAAAGAACCAGCGAACAAATTACGGTAGAAGATGAGATAAGATACTATTTACGAACAATACAATTAGATTAGCAGTGTATGTGAAAGCCAGGAGACTCACACCTGACTAGATGAATATGCCAAGAAGGTGTTTAATGACTACATCGAGAATGGAATCTGTAGACGATCCATATCTCTATGTGCGAGTCTATTGCTTATGATACCAAAGCCAAATGGCAAATGGGAATGTGCGGTGATCATCGTCAGCTAAATACTATCACCATACCGGATCGATATCTTTTACTGTATTTCGCAACTCTCTTGTGGGAAAGATGGTGTTTTCTAAGATAAATCTAAAGTGTGCATATAACCCACTTCTGATAAACCTAGCAGACTTTAAAACAACGCTGTTTTCACACCATTAAATTTATAGTCATGTTTTTTGGGTTAAAGAATGAAGGGGTGATGTTCCAACATATGATGGATAATATTTTCTGAGCCTATTCATTTGTAATACTATATGTTAATGATTTACTTATTATGTCAAAGGATTTTGAAGTGCACTTTAAACATTTATGCTCAATGTTCAAAAAATTGTGGGACGAAGGTTTTGAATTAAATAAGGAAAAGTGCATGTTTCCACAAAATATCATTGAGTTTATTATATACCAGGTAAATGATCATGAGATTCAACCAGAAGAAAAACGAATTAAAAAAATTCAATATTTTTAAAAATTGTCAATTATTGAAGAAATGAAGAATTTTTGGGTTATGTTCAATTTTTGCCCCGAATTCATACCTTATGCAGCATAGTTTAAAATATTATTAATCCAAATTGTGAAATCCAACAAGAAAGACGACCAATCATCCGTGCAATGGAATTCAGATATTGGAGAAACTTTTGAAGAAATCTAGGATTCATTAGAACACAGCACCTGCTATGCTACTCAGTATTAAATGCACATTTAACATTGGTGGCCAGTAGCTGTAATCGGTCCATGTCTCAATAAAATTAGCGAGAGTGTCCTTTTGCCCCTTACATTTTTTTCTTAAAAATTATTACTTACTAAACAAAAATTGACTGTAAGTTGTTAGCTGTTTTTGCTTTTATCAGAGCATAAAAAAGGAAAGGTAAAAGACAAGATGTAACCATTGTTACAGATCATAAACCATTATTAAACATGATTGACACTATACGAAAAATTGAATTGTCAAGCTGTAAATGAAACAGACGTAACCCAGTCCACACATTTGTTATGTAACCTGGAAATAATGTATTAGCATATCAATATCAGAGACTTGTTATACCACTTTCCCTACATTGAACAATCTGTAATCAAATTCATGCACCGAATCATCCATATAGATAGAAAACTACTATGAATATTTGTAAAAGGTATATTTAGTTAAAGTAATCATCAAATATTCACACACAGGCAGAGATTTGTATAGATTGTTATAAAGCAAAAATAAACAGACACATGTTTACACCATTAGGTGCTTTTGATTAGACCAGCAAACTGGAGAATTACATTGTGACATAGTGAAACCTTTAGCAGCATCCAATAGTAAACAGTATGTAATCACAATGATAGACCATACTATAGCTCGGTACAAAATATGGCCAATAGAAAATATAGCACTGACACAGTGGCATCCATCATCATCAAGGGTTAGATCAACAGGTGTGGTACACTTGGGATGGTCACTACTAACAAAGACATACTATTCATGATAGAGATCATTTCAAAAATTTTCAGTTACAACTACATAACAACAACCACTTGTAACCTGAAAAATAATGGAAAAACTGAGAGAACAGATAAAACGATTAGAGAAGTATTGCACTGCTCAAAAAAGTTATGGGTAGTTAGTCTACCAGCGGTAATGTTAGACATTCACCCAACACCAAAAGCAATATTCACAAATCTATTGCAACAACTGTGTGCATTTTTTAAGCTAAAACTGAAACACAAATTCAGCCTAAAATTGTAAATAAAACGTGAGACTTTAATTCATTGAGTTTCCTCTTTGATAGTTTAAAAAAACTGAATCTGCAATCTATCTATTTTGCCTAAGGTTTGCATAAAAACTTTCTTGACTTTGAATTGAATTATATTTTAGGATTATCTAATTTATTATTTCCCAGAGCAAAATCTTTTAAAATGTTATAAAGCAAAAGTGTGGTATTGTGTTCTGTAAAAAAGAGATTTAGTTTCAAAAACATTTTGCACAATTCCTGAATAAAAGTGGAAGATAAGCGAAAAATTATAATAATTTTTAAACAAAATAACTAAAATTCTTTAAACAGAGATGGTACATCTACAGTATTCGAAAAATGAAATTTAACATATACTCACATTATTATTATTATTACCATTCATTTACACAAGATTAAATTTCACAAAAAAAAAAAAAAAATAATTGTAAATTTAACATACATTAATAATGTTCTTTAGGTTAATTATAAGAACTGACACTATTATTACATGTTCTTTTCGATTTCTTCCTCCTGCAGTTTAACCTCTAAACTCTTTTCAGAAATTTAACGTTCTGAAAAAAAGGGGGAACTGCAGACTGCTACTTATTACATGCTACCAATAAACATTTTGTCGGCATTTTGTAATTACATTCAAAGTTTATTTTGTTCTCGATTTGTTTTTGCGTTAATTTATTTGAAAACATGTAATTATTTATTGTTAATTTAATGGATGATCTTATGCTTTTTTTTTGTTTAAACATTTAAACAATTTACCTTTATAATTGTTTTAAGTAAATATGGAAAATGAATCCAGTAACCTGATAACAAAACTCTGCGGATCATTAGCTCAGAAGACTCGTTCTAAAAAGCATATAATTAAATTACGGAAAATTGCTTATTGTGAATTACTTAAATGCAGGACAAATGGGTTTTCAGGTACTTAACATAATTATATTAATACAATAAAATCATTTCTGAAGTTAACTTTTTTCATAGAACGCTGCTTTGTATTCGATATTATTTAATAATTTATGTTATTTTTTGTAGATGATAATAATAGTTTTAAATTCGAAGAAACGATGGATACATTATATACACAGTTAGTAGATACTTTATTGAGAAGAAATGATTGGGATGTGTATGACAGACAGTACTTAGATGAATGTTTTCAACACTTAAAACATTCTAATGAAAATATCGATGAAGATTTTTTAATTTCTGTTTTGAAATTTCTAATATGTTTATCAAGGATAGATCCCGCGAATTCTGTTACGAAAAAGACAGTTAATTCTGAAGTAAGTCTGAAAATTAACAGTACGTTAATTTACCTTATAATTTATGTCGCTTTCATAAAGTATGTGAACTATCATACGTAATATTTACGCGTTGGAAGTGCGAAATAAGGGTATAAATAACACTAGTTAAAAAATTGGTCTCTTCTACTTTTAGGAAGATATTTAACATAGTTTTTTATTTGTCCCATTTTGATCGGGGAAAAGGAATTTTTCTAAATTGAAAATAATAAAAGATTATTTAATATCTGAAGTGTTTCAAAAATGTTTAGCAGAGGTTTTTTTCATGTCAATTGAATTCCCAAATCTTGAAAAAATACAATTGTTACTGATTTTGCAAGCATATTAAATTTTAAGTTAGATCGCTATTACTTTCATCATAATATTTATGGTTTCGTGAGTACGCTTATTGAAATTATACATGTATTAAAAATTTTATTTAAACATACAGCGAAAGTCTTTTCACATTTACTACGTTACGGTACATATTTTTTTTATTAAACATTTTTTTAACCCTTTTGCATTAATTTGTGAGGTCAAGTTTCCAATCGAATTTTTAATTTAATTTTATTAATGTTTTCAATATGTTTGAGTTTAACTTGTATTTTCAGTGATTGAATTAGATCAAAATGTAGTATAATTTTAAACATTTTTGTGTAAATCTGAAATTATTTTGATATTATTTAATAATAATATCAATTAATATGACTTTAGAAGGTATGCGTATAGGAAACAGATCTTCTTTTAACATGGATATGTCTTTGGACTAGAGGTCATCCTAAATTAACGATCTTCATTTCTAAAGTTCACTTCTTAAGTTAAATTATCAAGGAAAGGAAGTAAAAATGTAGGTTTGCGCGAGCGTTCAAATATGCCTGTCCATCTCTGACAGTGTATTTCAAATGTAAGAACAAAGAATTAAACGATTTTTATTTATATTATAACTTTTTCCATACATCAGTAATATCATTTATCTAGAATTTTAAATTGATTATAGTCGTTTTAAACAGTTCAAAGTAATAAATTTGATGGGGTACAAAGATTCAACTTATTTTAATTTTCGTAAAATATTTTACTGCTTTCCTTGAAACAATTCATAATGGGCCATATTTAATTTAAAGATAGCACTATTAAATAATACCTTTAAATAACATTTAGTATTTATATTGCTCAATGTAAAGTGTATTTGATTTTTCAGCTTGAATTAGAATCATGTTTTCAAAGACAAATTTATCAGTTCTCGAAAATAAGTAAACTGCATACCATACCTGATAAAGATTTTTGTTCGAATTTTGATTGGGATAATTTTTACGAAATGATTTCATCACCACTTGATTACCACACCGCTATTATAGATGAACCGCATTACCAACTTTTTGATCTATATACTTCCTTGAATTTTGACAGGTGAGTAGTACACTTCTAAAAAAAAATTTTAATGTATACGTAGTTATTTCCTTATGCTATTTTAAAATGTGATTAATAATTTTTGTATATAAATTTATTGTGATTTTAAGAAAATTAAGGGTTTTCTTTAAATTTATTTTTAGATTAGATAACGATTATAAGATGATGGATAGTGATACAATTAGCGTGGTTAGTTTATTATTATTATTAATAATATTTAGATATACAACAAAAATCTTAACATTTTTTATCTGGAAACTGGTTTGAAAATTTTAATTCCAGAAAATTTTGAGCAACGATATAGTTGTACTTTTGTAGTGTCGCGATAGTAAAAAAATTCATTACATGGAGAATTATTTAAACACAAAAGGATAGTAAATACGTTTAAGGAGTAAAAAACAGTGTACAGTAAATCAGTTAGTTTTATTTCATTATCGAATAGGCGATTGAAAATAAAACTAACAACAAATAAAATTATTTTTTAATAAAAAAATACAAAATCGTAATTTATTAACAAGTGCAATTTTATGCCACACAGTATTTCTATATTCAATGAAAAATAATGAAAAATGAAGAAATAATAATTTACAGGGATAATGAAAATAAATTTAAATTATTAGTTTAAAAAGAAGTTTATTGTAATATTTTGTTTCTTTTGTTTCTTTCTTTCATTTTTCAAAATGTTCTCTCCATTTTTGATTGATTCGATTTTATTTAACGCGAAAAACATTAGGAACACTTGATTATTTAAGTCAAAAAATAATATAGAAATTCAGTTTTGTTATCTAGGAGTATTTTAATATAAAAATGTAATATATTTTTTAAATTCCTTTTAAAAATTTATGGAAAAGGAATTTTCTTATTTAAAAATTATTAATATTGAATTTTGACTTAATTGTATGCATAATAATGTATGGAAATTAGTAAAGGATTAAAATACAAATATTTAAGAATGAAAATTATTGAGTAACATTGGAAATTGCAGTTTACAAAGTAAAAGAATAATTGCTGTTTTCATCGGCAAAAAAAAAAAAAACGTTTGAATAGAAAAATTCACCGAAAAAAATCTTATGTGAAAGTATAAAGTAGAATATAAAAATTATCAAAAATTATGACATTAGTTACGCTCAAAGCCCATTATACCGGTTTGATCTTCAATTTTTTTTAAAACCTAAAGGACAAATTTTCATTTTTAGTTTCCTGAAGGTAACTAAGTACGTCTGTAAAAATTTCTTGGTTAACTAACAAATCTTATGAATTTATTTTTTTATAGCAATTAACTGTATATGTAAAATTATTTTTAGATAAAAAGATATTTTTTGCCGGAAGGAAGTCAGTATAGTGATCTCACGTATTTCTTGCGTTTAACTTTGCTTTGTCTTGTTTCGCGAAAATAAAACTAGAGATGTGATACTACCGTTTGATTATATTTCGTTTAGACGCTTTTCAGCGAATTTAGTTAAAATTCCGTGTTAACGGTTTCTTGTTATCGTCTTGCACACGAAATTCTAGCCGGTCGAACATTTTTTAAATATTTCAACTGTATAATAGATGGCGGCAGAAGTAAGATTATTCCAATGTTATTTACGTCGTTATTTCTCGCAATTTTTTTCTTTTTTCTTTCTGTAATCTTTTGTAGGATAAGAACGGTTACAACACACATAAAGCTGGCGAAGCTCACTTCGATGTATTTTATTTAATGTAGCCACTTATTATAACTAAAATAGTTGTATAATATGAACTCTGATAACGTTTATAGTGGAACTCCAGCCCAAACGAGTTCGTCAGTAGAAGAAAAATCCCCCAAAGAAATACAAAGTCAGAATAAAAAAAAAGAGCGCGCCTTCGCCAATATTCATAAGTGAGGTTAAAAATATTAATATTATAAATGATGAAATGCAAAAAGAAAACCTCTATATCGGATATTATCTGGTGAAAAAATAAACACACAAGATAAAGTGATGTATCGTACAGTAATACATGTATTGCAAACTATAGTTAAACAACCAACCCCTGCTTCATAAGGAATAGGTTATCATACATTTCAATGTAAGTAGATTAAACCATATAGAATAGTCATCTACATTTCTCAACCAATGTTGATGATATTAAGGAAAAATTGACCATGTGGGGCCATGAAGCGATTAATGTCAGTAATGTTATAATAATAACAATAATAATAATAATAATAATAAATGAAAATATAAACAAAGCGCTAATAAAGATGCCGCTGTTCTTTGTAGACTTAGTACCCAAAGGCAATAACAAAGAGGTATACAAAATAACAAATGTGCTTTACTCCAAGGTGGAAATAGAACCACCAAGAATAAAAAACGAAATTCCTTAGTGTAAAAATTGCCAGCAGCTAGGACATATGAAAGTTTATTGCACAAGGCAAGCTAAATGTGTTAAATGCGGTAACAATCATGATGCCAAGGAATGCAAAAAGCCCATATCTGAACCATGTAAATGTGCAAACTGTGGGGGAAACATAATTCCAACTGGAAATGATGTTCAATCTATAAAGCCAAAAGAGCTGTTGAACAGAAACCTAAAATGACAGCAGTAGAACATGTTCAGCAAAAAACTTTTAAAGCCTTCAAACCAGTCACTGCTAACAAAACATTTGCAGCCGCTACAGTAGATACTAGACAAGTGCTCAAGGAAAGTCAGCTGCCAAATAGGCTACAAAACAATGAAGCTATTACAATTGCTGATGTAATTGGTTTAAAAACAATGATTGAAAGCATTAGTCGATTGGAAAACAACCGACAATTGATGTTTACTAAGTCCAAGAACATGAAATGACTGACTCAGTTTTAATTATTATTACTTGGAATGCCAATGGCTTAGCTTCTTGACGAGATAAATTAGAAACCTTTATTAAACATAAAAATGTTGATATTGTACTAATTTCAGAAACTCATTTTACCAACCATAGCTATTTTAGGATTAATGGTTATACTACATATAATGTGAATCATCCAAGTGGCAAAGCTGGCGCTGGCTCTGCTGTACTAGTTAAGGAAAGCATTAAACACTAATTAAATCAAGGTATTGAAAAGGATTACTTTCAAGATACTGTAATAACTGTAAGTCATAATACTGAACTCAATATCTGGGCAGCTTACTGTCCACCAAGACATGCTATCAAAAAGGAAAATTTTGGAGAAATTTTTCAGCAACTAGGAAACCATTTTATATGTGAAGGAGACTTTAATGCTAAGAATACTATGTGGGGATCTCGCTTGATCACTCCTAAAGGTAGAGAACTTATTGAAGCACTAAACGCTAATTCATGCGAAATCTACCCATCAAGAAGACCAACATATTGACCTACTGATAGTGAAAAAATACCAGACCTAATCAACTTAATTTTCAAAAATGTTGAAGTCAAAAATTATAACGATTTGTCTTACCTGTGTAACTTACAGTAAGTGGTACCATAATACAGAAACTAAAGAAGCCACATCTCATTAGTAAATTCACTGATTGGGAGATTTCCAGAGAACTCCTAGATAAAAAAATAAACCTTAATATAAAACTAAAAATAAAAGAAGAGCTCGCATATGTGGCGCAATGTATTATTGATATAATTTGAGAAGCTGCAAAAACTGTATCCTCAGAACTAAATACCATCATCAGTCAAGAAAATTGCTATCCGCGCGAAGTGAGGGAACTGATCAAACAGTGTAGAAAAGCAAAGAAGAGTCTGGTATAATTCGTACAATTCAACAGACAAAACCATATTTAACAGGATTAGTAACCAACTTAATCGGCTAATAAAAAGCATTAAAAAGAAAACATTTGATGATTTCTTGATTAATCTAGGCTCTGAAGCAGTAAAGATTGCTCATTATGGAAATTTGTACGACGGTTGAAGGGACCTGTTACCCAGATTCCTCCATTAAAAGATGAAAGCAATAAATGAGTACACAGTGGCGAAGATAAAGCAGAATTATTTGCTAGGCACTTAGCTAAGGTATTCCAACCACATGATATTCAATCCGGTGCACACCCAAGAATTATCCATCAAACTGAAAGGTAAATTAATTCGGTGTCACGATTAGAAGTGGCTAAGGAAATTGACATTAACCCAAAGAAAGCACCTGGCTAGATGAAATTTCGCCATTACTAATATACGTATTCAATGCATGTTTTCGCCTTGAACACATACCTGAGTGCTTCAAAATAGCTAAGATAATCATGCTTAAGAAGCCAAATAAACTAGAAGAAGAAGTTGCCTCATACAGACCAATTTCATTATTGCCGGCTATATCAAAACTGTTTGAGAAATTATTTCTCAAGCGTCTCAAACCGTTCACAGCTATTCCAGATCACCAGTCCCGCTTCCGGAATCAACATTCAACCATTGACCAAGTTCATCGAGTTACATCAATAATCAACAGAGCATTTGAATAAAAGAAATACTGTTCAGCACAGTATTTTTAGATGTCGCCTAAGTATTTGACAAAGTATGGCACGAAGGGTTAATCGCAAAAATTAGTCAACAATTGCTACGTAACTGTTGTCGTCTGCTGGAGTCATATATGTCTGACAGAAAATTCAGAGTTGCACGCGAAGGAGCGAAGTCAACAATTTATTCTATATAAGCTGGAGTACACAAGGTAGCGTCCTTGGACCTATTTTGTACCTCTTGGATACGGCTAATATCCCAATAACAGGTGACACTATCACAGCAATGTTTGCTGATGATACTGCAATATTGTTTGTGAGTAATTCACAAGTCGAAGCGAATAATAACCTGCAAAACGCTTTAGACTGAGTTTTGCGATGGACGAAAAAATTTAGAATAAAACTCAACGAGCATAAATCCATTCATGTTACATATGCTCTAAAAAAAAGTTAATCCTCAGTATAGTATTTATGTCAATAACCAGCAGATTCCGTAGAAGAATTAAGCTAAATATCTAGGACTACATCTTGATGTCCGTCTAACATGGAAACATCACGTGAAGCAGAGAGCGGAACAAATACGACTCAAAGTCTGTCAAATGTGGTGGCTGTTAGGAAGAAATTCACAACTGGACCTCTACAGTAAACGACTACTTTACCAGTCAATTATTAAACCTATCTGGACCTATGGGATCCTCCAACTTTGGGAATGTGCAAAACCTGCTAACCGAATTTTCATTCAGCGTAGTTAAAACAAAGTCACTCGTGCAATTACTAATACAGTATGGTATCAAAGAAACGAGGATCTGCATGCAGATTTGAATCGGAAGAGGGGTAGACGAGGTCATTCGTGACGTTGCTATCAATCACGAAAGCGACTCTATCAACATATGAATGTTGAAGCGATCCAGCTGCTTGACACATCATCAGATGTTAGTCGTCTTAAAAGATTAACGCCGAACGATTTAGTTATGTAAATATTATGTGTATGTGAATTTACGTATATAAATAATAGAAATTAGTTAATGAACTAATATTCTACACATGTTTAAGCTAATTAGTCATATATATTCATTATTTAAACAATAATTTAAGATTACAATACGCATTTATTAATAAATAAATAAATAAATAAATAAATAAATAAAAAGATCACAATATTGAAGTTACTAATAATAGTCAGTCGCATTATTTCATACTTATTAAATATTTGGATTATTAAAAATAGTTGTGGAGAGCATAATTGCATTCGCTGTTTTTCCAATGTAATATTTATCATTTCTCTTTTTTTTTTTATTGTGTCTAAGTTGCCAAACTATTATAACATTTTCAAGGTGAACCTCGCCATTCTAGATTCAACTTTCTATTTTATAAGTATATCACTTCTTTATGAAAAACACACACTGTTTCATGGTGCATATAATAGAGCTGTCATTGGAGAACTTCAATAAAAAATACAAATCTTCCGACTTCTCTTAAACGATCTCATTTTATCAACTTTGACTTCTTTACCATTAGCTTTTATGAAAAAATTGAAAAATCATACAAAATGCATAAAAAATTTTTGCAATTTAAGAATTTTAAAAATTAAAAATTAGTATTGTGAATTAAATAAGAATATAAATGCAAAGAATGTTGGACCAGAATAGTAGAGCTAAAATATGAAATGAAGAAAGTCGTTAGAAAAGAAAAGATAACGCGGTTTTTCTGAAATGCTAAAGCGAATGTTTGAATCAAAACTAGAAATAAGGAAGCACAAAATATATTAGAATTTTTACATCCAAATACCTTAATTCTTAGAGACAGAAAATACCAAGGGGAAATAAAGACTAATTCACCGATGCTGACGCTACGGTTCGAGCGCGCTGTAGGCGAGAAGGATGCGACAAAAAAAAACATATTTCATGACTTTCTGGACATATCCATATATATAATGAGAATTGGAAATAATATGCCTGTCTTACGCTTTTCTTTGTGTAAAATTCTCGTGAGTATAATGTATCCACTTTTATAATAGTTTTAATTTTCTCAAATAAATCTTTAATATGGAGAACGATATATTTTAGAGCATCTATCTCCATTAACACCATTCATAATTTATCCCCAAAATATGTTGCCGAAAGATTTTTAATAATCTACAAAGTATATCGCCATTACAGTTTGCTATCTGTTCCGAAAACGATATTATTGCAACGTTACTTTTCCCTGTCTGTTCATCCTTGCTAGAATAGCTGTAGTAAGAAAAATGTTTTCAAGTTCCACTACGAGTACCTGGAAAAAATATTTTCCTTTCATTTTGATTTACAATTTGAAGGACGGTGTCGTCGATCTTACCTTGATCATAGGTAAATTTCTGGACACAGTCATTAACAGTACTAGCCATTGTGCCCGGATCGTAATTTTTTTCAGTGGCGTAATGGCGATTTACATGAGGTTCATTAAACGTTTACAGATGGATACTCTACCTGTTGACATTAGAAATGTGTTCCTCCTTTACTTGATATTTTAATTTAATGGCATTATGGTTTCCATTCATTAGTAGTGTTCGGTTGTGTAGTTATGCCTCGTCATCTTGTTTGTGCTGGTTTATAATTAACCGTTGCAATGTAATTAAAATGGCAGCTGGCTGCGAATTGGTTTTTTCATTTACCAAGTGCTTACATATTTATCTCTCATTATTTTACTTTTTTTGTCGTATGTTTCGTATATTATTTGACCCATTTTATGACCATTTTCTAATTTAATTTGTTTATCTTTTATTCATTCGTTTCTACCGATTTTTAAGATATCTCTTTTCAAGGGGCTACTCTTTATTCGTAATTCGTTTTATTGGTTCTTATTATCACCGCTATTATTTAACTTATGTATATGCAATCTCCCGCATACTACTGCGAATAAATTGATCTACACGCCGATGATATGCGCTGCTAGTTTAAACCGAGAATGTCTTATATCTTGAAAAACGTTAGAAGCCGACCTCAAAAATCTTCAACAGTACTTTCAACTATGGTGCCTTGAAATGAATAGAACCAAAACTCTCATTACTTGCTTTCACGTAACTGCACAACTTGAAAATACATGATGTCAAAATATTAAAGTATACACCACTATCCAAATACCTCGGTAATATTCTGGACAGACAGTTTGCGTATCACAAATATCTAGAAAATACAGCAACGAAAATTAAAACTAGAAATAGTATTCAAAAACTTACTATCATGGAGTGCTTCTGCAGCAGTACTGAAAACAATAACATTAACCTGGGGTTTACTTTGTGGCGGAATATGCAGCACCTATTTAGTTAAATAGCTGCCACACTAAAAAACTGGATCTGTAACTGAACACGACGATGAGGCTATAATTACAGGAACGGTGATGTTAATTCTTATCACTCGGCTGTCTGTATTAAGCAACATCGTGCCTTCTGAGGTCCGTAAGAAATAAGCTGCTTAGAATGAATGGTCAAAGTACCAAAGTTCTTCCGACAAATAATCATCTGTTCAAAACAAAAAAATTGAAGTAAAGAAGCCAGCTTTTACTACAGCAAAAGATTTAAAGCTGAAAAAGCAATGTCACAGCTGTCCCAGCAGAACCTTTAGCGTGTTGTTTCGAGACATACACGAGGTTTAAGCCATAGCCCTAATATGGTTGCGCTGCATTGATGTAGCTTTGTAGACCCGCAACTGAAATCCATTTTAAATAACGCTAATAATCCGACTAGGTTTGTTGATGTTGTTTATCTCACTAATTTTTGCGATTTTAATATTTTATATAATTTCGTTATTCTGGCTGGGATTTGGTTGGTTTTCGATTTAGTTCTTTTAAATTTTTCGTTTCATTTAATAATTCGTCAATTTGTGCTGTATTTATTTGGCCCTTCGGAACTTTTAATATTAACGTAACATCATCGATAGAAACGCAACGTCTTGGAGTGAGCAAAAGTAACTATTTATAATTCGCTTGTCGATTTCTTCAATATTATCTTCTGCACTGCACTGCCAAACTCGTAATAAATCTGACAAATAATGCCGATATTTGGCTCTTTAATGTAGTGGGTTTAAAGATTTGCAGAACTTTGATCTAACAGCGAACAAATGTTGCATTTAATTAGAACTGTCTTAAACACTTGCATTCACCGGAGTCTCATCTCAGCGTTGGTCACAGATAAGTATGTGATGTGATCTACAAGTTGCGTGAATACGTCAGTCTGAATTTTCCATGCATTACGTTCGATTGATGTTTATATACCGTTGCGCAATTTCTATATGATTCTATTACCTACATAATAAGAAGGTACCTCCCCGATTATTCTTAGTAACTTCCCTTGAAATGACTATATTTTGTTGAGATGCGATTTAACGGCCAATGCATATGATTCTAATAATAACGATGTATTACGTATTAAAACTTTATTAACGGATCTAGGCTTAAAATTCGCCCTGTAATTGTGTACAACTATTGCAGCAATAGTGTCAGTTTTTTCCATGTTTTGACTATATGCAGTATGTCAAACTGCGATCAAATATATAACACCTGCTAAGTACTTATATTAACGCGTCTGAGTATTACATTATCAATGCCGTAAACTGGCAGACAAGTCCGACATGAACTTCTAATGTTATGTGAGAGCTTATTTTTAATCGATAATTAAATGTTCTATTTCAGGGCTCATTGATGAATGATGTATTATATGCTTTGGTGTCCCTTATAGGTCTTCATGACAGGCTAGAATTAAAGTACCATCTATAAAGGAATCCTCGATGTTGGATACGAATTGAATTAAAAAAAAAAAAAAAATGATAAATATCGTATGCACGCGTCCCGTATTAATTCCCCATCTTCACGCTGACAAGAAATCGCTCATAAAAAATTTTAATATTTGAACCCACATAAGGAATTTTGTCATAATTTTAATTAGAAATAAGTGCAAAAGTTCTAAATAATTAACCTGCAAAACTTCATCAAAATTTTGTTCAGTAATTTTTGCGTGATACGCGCAAATACAAATTCAAATGTCATTTTAGTTACAGAAATATTCATGATTTTATAAGTGTTTAGAAAATTTTCAATTATATTGCCGTATTTATTACAATATAGAAAATGATACAATGTCAATAAACAGCAATAAAAACAGTAAATATCTACATTGCGAATACGTTTAACATTACTATTAAATAAAAAAACAATTTGGTATGTTTAATTTTATCAGCAGTAAAAGAAAGTCAAGAGCTAATTGTAAAATGGCTTTAAATAACATGTATCATTTTGTGCGAAAACGTTTTCCGAATTATTCAACGAAGTTTTATGATTAATTTAATAGGAAAAAATCAGACATTTCGATTTATTTTTTTTTTTATACATGAAATTACCTACAACGAGTACTATTTCAACGTTAAACTATTCAAAAAAATAAACTGTGTAAATATTTTAAGAATTTTCGATAAAAATTTTTACATAAAATGTATTAAATTTCAATGTTAAAATTGTTTCTATATAGGACGAGGGTTTTGTTTCGCCAGAATGGGATATTAATCAAGGAGAAACGAAAGTAGCAGATGATACAGCAAGTTTGAGTTGCGCGTTAGAGAATAGCAGTATGACTTCAGATGTTTCAACTACTGCTAAGGATACAAGAAACAACGACTGCGAACTTAAATTCGCCACTGAACTTTTTGAAAGTATTATACATCTGAGAAAATTATCGCAAATTAATTCCAATAACGTTTCCTCCATGTTATCGCAGATTTCTTTTTCACAGCTAGTACAGGATTTAAAATACTTACTGCGAGCCATACCGTCTTCTTCTTTCCTATATTACGAGGTTAGCTATTGTTAAAATTCCGTTTTTTAATATTATTATTTTCTGTTAAATTGATTTAACGAATCGTGCGTATTATGCTATTATTTAAAATTATACAATTGACAGTTTTCTAGCCAATACACTCCACATATATTAGCCGTAATAAATTAAAGAGTTAATTATTAAATAGGAGCTCGGTGGATTCTAAAACATGATTGTGTATTTTTAGACCGTATAATTTTTTTAAAAAGTTATTAAAAAAATAAGCAAAAATGGATAGTTAATATTTTCTTTCCCTTAATAAAGTAAATTTAATTTTTTTTAAACATTCAACGTTTGTTTTAATCTATGTTTAGAAAGAAAATTTATTTCAAATGCGTTACGGTTTATATACGGATTCCTTAACGCCAGAATTGCTGTCGGATTACTGTGAAGAGTTCATAAGTTGTGCAAATTATTACCTAGCACTAAAGGCATTTATTGAGCACGAATCTGTCAGACGCAAATATCAGGGCGTAATATTTCCAGTAAGTAAAATAATTCATTACGTACACATTTCAACAATTCACCTACTATTAATTTATTTAAACCGTAAAAATGATGTAAGAATTTAGAAAATTTTATTAACTTAAATACATAACGGATTTCGAATAGTCTGACGAGCGTAATTAGAATTCCTATTCCGGTTAAACAGTACCCTTAATGCGGTAAATTAATAAACGTTAAAACGGAAGATTGTTTTAGTTTTTACACTGAAAGTTAGGAAAAAATTTGCTGAATAAAAATTTACTTATAGATAGGGGGGTTGTTAAACCTCTTAACCGGGCAATTTTGTAGAAGTGCTATGATATGTAAAATTTCATTATACGAGGTGTCACTTTATGTAGTTCAGATTAAAAAGAAATGTTACCGTAAGTTCAAAGAAAATTTCATTGGACATATTACTGGAAAATTGAAAGGTTTTACAATTTTTATTATTCAAACTGAAATTAAGCGAGTATAAGATAAAATGAAAGAAAACGAGAAAAAGATAATTATTAATTATGGAAGATGCTTTTTTTTTTTTTTTTTTTTTTTTGTTTTTGCAAAGTTTAAATAAAAACAATGCACCGCTCAATTTTTAATTGTAAGTGTGGAAAAAGCGACTTATATTTTCTTTTTTAAAACTTCCCTTAAAATAAGAATATAAATAGTTAAATTCAAACCAGATTAAATATCCATTAAGGATAGGGTTTAAAAATTACTGCTGCTTCTTTTTCGGAGGAAAATTGATCAGCGACTTTTCTTGCACGTTTTCGTCTATTATAAAGGAAGAAAAATAATCAGATGGCTTACCCGCAAACGTCGTTTTGTGCGAAAACTCTGTAGTAGCACATTTTGACTTAGAACTTTACATACTTCTATTTTAGAACCTCTAGATTTCGACAAAACTTTTTTTTTTCTGAAATTTCTGAGAACAATTTATTGATTTGATTTTATTGCGGACTAATGAGTGCTGATACATTCGGATTTTGATGTAATAGTAAAGTAAAGTAAGTCCCATGCTCTTAACAAGACGGTTGTGAAGTTAAGGTTCGTAATGTGCTAAGTCGAACCTTGCTGATAAGAGTAGGGCGCTCTGTTTCTCTCGATCGCCTTTACTTTCTCAGACTTCTCTGGTATCCAGTTATTTTAGACTGGTTAAAGCTGGGAGTAACTTGGATCCGGAATGGAACAAGTCTCGAACCCGTGACTCCGGTTTCGTAGCTGAGCATCTTAACTATTAAGCTCCCACACTACGGTATAGTACTAACTAATATTAATAAAGTTCAGTACTTTTACCTTAAATGTATAATATTTAAAAATTTAATCAGTGATTCGTGAAAAATGATTAATAAATTTAAAATTTTAATTTTACAATAACGTGACTAAACGCTTTTTATTAAACTAAGAATTTATAATGTATTTTATTCGCAAAAATAGGTAAATTGTCTATAGATAGAAGTCAATAAAAATGTTGTCTATTACGCTGTGTTTATTAAAAAGGTTTTATCTAATATATGGGGAAAATTTTAACGCGAGCGCAATAAAATCATTTTGTAGGAATCCCGATGACTGCATTGCATTTGCTGACACGTTTGAATTTAAATATGTTCTAAGAATGTTTAAACCTCATTACAGCGTGTTTTATTTTTATTTGTGTTATTAAATTTAATAGTATAATTCTCTTGCTTTTTGTGAAAAAAAGAAGTTAAATATTTAAAATAACACAATTACAAACATTACAGTGAGCAGAAGTTGATTAGGATTAGCTATGAAAAAAGATGGGGATATTCGGATAAAAATCTAGCGAAAACATTAGTTATGATTTAGCAATGCACTGATAGAATGAAGAAAAAGTTTAGTTTAAACAAAGAATTTATATAATATTAGTGAAATTAAGCTACTAGAAAGAACAAAAAAATTTAGGTTAAATTGAAAAACGTAAATAACGACTGTTAAAAGAGGAGATCGATACTAAACTACTCGAGAATGACGGGATCTAAAAGATTATAAATACTATTATAAATAGTGGGTTCTCTGTATTTTTTAATACCTTTTAAAGGGATAATGGCATTATGCTGGAATAATCGTCCTTCACTTTTTCGATGTGAAATCTCTGTTAATAAAGTACAAAATTAACCCCAATATTCACAAATTCGTAAACGTGCAAATTGTCTTAAATTTCAGTCAATATGATATATACAGTATGCTTGGTACTGACAAATTTTATGACACAATGTCAGATGTGATCAATCTATGAGTAGAAAATGAAAAATAACCATCGCAATAATGAATGCGGCATATTATAACACAAAAGAGCAAAAGTTTTATTAACTGATCTTTAGATCAATTTATTTGTATTCAATGTGTTTGTTCATAGCGATTATATGCGCGTTTGTATGTATAGAGATAAAGTTTGTATTTAGAAATGTGTAAGTTTTAAAAAAATTAATCACAAATATTTGACGAGGTAACTGCTCGTTGCTGTTAATTACTAGTAGGTGATAAATAGGTTAAAAAATTAAACTCGAATAAGACGTCAGAAAGAGACACGTAGTTTGCATGATTACGTATGTATTATTTGATTATTGTTTTATGAATTGGTAAAAATTCTAACTTTCCTACAAAATTTCGCTTTTTATTAATTATTCAATTATATTGTACAACTGAACTAATTGATTAACCTAACGGTATTTAATATACCAAACACAGAAATATATTTCAATAAATAAAATTACAAACTACCAACATGTTTCGTAGTAATAAACAAACTACGTATTCACGGTAATACTATGACTATGAACGTGTATTGCTATGAAACATGTTGGAAGTTTTTTATTTTGATTGCAGTATATTTCTGAGTTTATCATATTATATTTGGATATATTAATTACGTTAACAGAAATTGGTGATGATATTAATTTTTATAATTGTAAAAGTTTCCTGTGACCTTGGCTGTTTCAAATGTCGTTATGTAAAACTGTTGACAAGCTTTGGAAAGCGATAATAAATAAACAACCCAGGACTTTTGTCCCCGAAAACCCATCTTGTTCCACGACGATGCACGGCCGCATTGCTCGCGCTTCATCGATTTTCACCTCGAAAAATTCAAATGGAAAACTCTCCTGATCTTGCACCATCCGATTTTCACCTCTTTATAGGATTTTTAAGGCCTCAAAGGTGCAACAACGATGAAGAGCTGTAGCAGACAGTAAACGGGATGGTTAAAACATTTAAACGTCAACTTCTACTTCACCGGGATTGAAAAGCTTGTCTCACGCTTTGATAAATGTTTAAATACAAATGATGATTATGTAGAAAAATAATTGCTTCGGGAACTTTTTCAGTCTTGGTTTTATTTTTGCCATTTGACATGTGATGAATTTGCGTAGGGGTGACAATGATTTTTGAAACGTTCCCCTTTTTGTTTTTATTACTTAATGTAAAGGTGTATTTCTGCTAGTGTACTTTTATAATTTTGTCATTAAAACATATATGATAGTAATATTACTTACTACGTTTACTAAAAAGAGATAATGCTCGTTTGTCAAACTTCATAAAACTTGACGATAGTGACTATATTACTGATTAGTGCTAAATCGCTGTGCGTATTAAAGTGCCTGATCATTATAGCTTTTTTATGTTACACAAATGTAAAACATGTGTATACGTATAAATTAGAATTGCATATTATCTCTACTAAATTATTCTGACATGCACCTACCGGCCGGCACTAGTGACTTCGAAAGCCACGACACCGAATAAATATTAATTCTGCGATTTTTTCAATACATAGTGAGAAGCACAGTAATCTAAATTGCACGCGCGTAAAATTAAAACACAGAACTGTTTACAACGATATATTATTGCTCATTTCGTGAATAATTTCGATATTTTATATAAATCCTATTTGCACATGATGATTTTTTTGATATTTTTATTTTCTCGTGGTTCGTAATTAATTTACCTGTTTAAGTTAAATTATATTTCCTTTATTCGTTAACGGAAGAAAAGTGATAACATTCTATGCGGCGTTAATTGATCGTTTTCCAGACATTTTGTCGATGTATTGCTGTAATTTTAAAAACGTATCAAGCTGAATTATTAGAATCGTACTGGAATAATTGTTCATCTCTGGTGCAGTTATCAGTATATGCGAATCAGCTAAAGGCAAAGCTATCCTTTATCGCTGATTTCTGTATTATTTCACCGGGTAAATCAGCGGCAAATAGTTCGCTACCGAATGGCGCGAATCTTTTGAATTACATCTACTGTTACATGAATAAAGTGATAAGTAGCGATTTGCGATTTTTGCTTTACTACATTTTTAAGGAATGTTGTAATTCGTACTTTAGGTGAGTGGATATTTCCTAATGAATTAAAATTACCGGTGCAATTTTTTATTGTTAATTTGCAGTTTTAAAAATCTTAACGTTTAAATCTTTTATAAAGTTTTTCTACCTTTTTGTTTTCTTGAAATTTCTTGTTTAGTAAGGATCTAATTCCGGGCAAAACAGTGTTGTTACGCATTTGGATACGAGCATCTCTGGCTCGATGTTTAATGAAGATGAAAGTGAATATCCTAAGAGGGTCCCCTTAATAAGGTTTAACGAATATGTGGAATTAAACTTTTCATATCGTACTTGAAGATGTCCGACTAAATCTCCTAAAATACTTATGTCTCCTGAAATGGGGCGGTGATCCATTTATTCTCCTCATTCTTTATAAAGCTATCATTCGTTCCAAACTTGACTACTGCTCTTTCCTATATGGTAACGGCTTAAGTTCTCTTCTCTTAAAGCTTGATAGAATCCAAAATTCTTATCTTCGGCTCTGCATTGGTGCCCTAAAATCTTCTCCTGTCCCTGCTATTCTCTCCGAATCCAGTACTGAACCTCTTTTTATCCGCAGATCCCTGCTTGGCTACCGTTTTCTTATAAAACGTCTCCCGATCTCCTCATCCAAGCTTATTTCCTTCTATTTGTATATTAAAGAACACTGGCTTTTGTTCCTTATAAAATCCCGGTTCTAGCTCTCATAGCTGCTTGGGTTTACAAATTCTCTTCTCACGTCTTTTTCGTTAATATGCTTTCTTACTTTTTTCTTAATTTCAACAGCATATAGCAGCTTATCTGTTTCTCCTCTCTTCATCTTCGCGTTAATTCTTCTTCCCATAACTTAGTAATTAATGAATATCTCGAAATGTTAAATTCTTCATTTCCCCTGTAAAAATCTTTAGTGGCGGTTCCAAAAGTGGAAATAGAGTGATGGTGTTTTTACAGCTCCCTGATTGAATCACTCGAAATCACTCAGTCTCTCTTCCTTCTGCTCAATCTTTTTAGCTGAGGCTATCTCTATTTTCTGTGCTGTTTCCTTTATCTCCTCTACAACGGGGATCTCCAAATTCCTCATTGTTCCCGACTCCAAATCTGTCCTTCAGGCTGTTTGATCTCGCCCCCTTCCTACTCCTCTAATGGTATTATTCTTTCCATCGGTGCTTCTATTTCCGAAATACATTTAAATTGTTCTATTCTTATTGATTTTTTGTGGATTCCTAGCCACTACGGCATCAAAGGCAACGAAGCAGCAGATTTGCTGGCCCTTTCAGCTTTCCTTAATGGTCATCTCCAAAATTTTCCTACTTCAGGCATCCTATTTCTTTCCTCCAGTAACCATTCTCGACTATGGGTGGACCATCTACCCTTTTCTCTTCTCCAACCGTTCTTCTAATTACCTTCTTCTACAACCCCTTCTAAATTCTGAGCCTTGGTTTCAAACTTTTCCTTCTTCTCATCGTTCTGCTATTGTTTCCTTAATTTGACTAAGACTTGATCATTTTCTGCTCCCTTCTTTCCGTTTCCGATTTTCTCTTTCTTCTTTTTCTTTTTGTCAAGTTTCAGATAATTCTTTTATTTGCGACTCCAATCACATTCTATTTGAATGCTGTGCTCTTTCTACAGAATGCTTTCATCTGCACTCTCAACTCCTGGTGCTGGACCTTCCTGCTCCTTTCAGTGCTTCTTTTATCATTTCCTTCCCAACTGCTGTTATTCCCCTGTTACTTTCTTTTGTGCTTTCCATTTCTGATCGCATAGCATTTTAACTTTTTAGGTAGTTGTTCTTGTTTCTTTCCTTTCTATTTGTTTCTGGATTAAGGGTCTCTTGATTAACAAGCTCAAGAAGGGAGAGAAAAAAAAAAGAAAACAAAAGATTTTTTTTTATTTCCAGAAAGATATCCTGTCTGTAAAGCGATAGACCAATGGCAGCCACACGGCCGGCAAGGAGAAATAAGTTTCTTTTTTTTTTTTTTTTTTTTTTTTGCAATTACATAAACACGTGCCAAGAAGCTATTATCCAACTACAGACTTGACAAAAAATAAAACAATGATAATCTTGTTTTTTATTAAAGTTGAAATTTTCATGCTATTGCTCGGACCTTATCGTTTTGAATATATAATTTTGTGTGTATGTGTGTATTTATGTGAGTGTTTTCTTCGCGTGTAATTATGAAAAATACGTAAAAATCCCCAAAATATGCAAAATATGCATTTATATACAATATTAAATTAGTGTATTTCGAATCTACAACCTTTGAAACGCCTAGATACGAAGTATCAAAGCGTCAGCTACCAGCAAAAAAAATATGCATTACATGAAAAATCCGAACCCTAGTAATAACTAACAACAATATATTATAATCATATCATTACTATTGTTAATATTTTATTTTAATATTTTCACTATTTATGAAATAACTTTTTGTTGTTTCCTTCATTTTATGCGAATAATAAAAGTCTACCGCATATTTTTGTAACATGTTTTTACTGCAGAAGATCCATTTTTGGTAAAATTGTAAATAATTTTGACTAAAAGACTAATATTTTTATCATTAATGTTCTTTCTTTCACTTAACATACTTCCGGAATTTTTATGTGCAAAACTGAAAATCCATGGTTTTAAAAAAAACCTTACCTAGGAGCTATGCAGGATGCAGCTATTAAATAACGAGACTAGTTATCAAAAACTTCTTTATTATTAAAATTATTCATCATAACATTTCTCCTCTTCCGCCCGATCACTATTTATACACTGTCGCATACGTTTCTACTATTCTTCATAACGATGATAGAACTGTTCCTCTGGAGTGACATTCAAAACCGCTGTCACTTGAGCTTTAACCAATTCCAACGATTTGAAATACGTTCCTTTTAAGACAGACTTTACTTTTGGGAAAAGGAAGAAATCACATGGGGCTAAGTCAGGCGAATACAGTGGATGTTCGAGCATAGGTATCTGTTTACCAGTCAAAAAATGTCACAGATAGCGCGTTATCTTGATGCAAGATCCACAATTTATTTTTCGAGAGATTCGGTTTTCTCTTCACACGTTCCCTCAACTTGACCAACACTTCCGAATAATAATGCTGATTAATTATTTGACCTTCTGGCACTCATTTCATTTTAATAATGCCCTGGATCAAACAAATTTAAATCTAGATTTTGACATTCTCACTTTTTTACTCTTAAGTGATGCGGGAGTTTTCCAGTGCATTGATTGGCGGTTGGTTTCCACATCATTCTGGAAAATCTTCGTCTCATCGCATGTGATGCCTTCATCAAACAAGCTAGGTTTAAGTTTGAAACGTTCAATGATGTCGCAGCAGGTTTAAAATCGAAAAAGCTTTTGATCTTCAGTGAAGTTTTTTGATACGAGTTTCGCACAAACCTTAATCATATTCAAATTATTTTGCAAAATTTTTCTTACTATTCTTTCGTCGGTGTTTACCATTTCATAGCCGACAATCTGACCATACAATTCAGTTAATTTTTACGATGTCATCTTCCGTTGAGGTTGTGATTGGTTGTCATCTGCTACACTTTCTCTCCCGCTAGAAAATCATTTGTGCCCCTGGGAAACCCGCGCACGTAATAGACAGTCATCATCATAAACCTCTTTTAATGTTTAAAAACATTCGGTAGGTGTTTTTTTTTAAATTTTACGAGGAACTTTAGTTTAATCTGCTGTTCGATACTTAAACTCAACATTTCGTTTGACGATGAAAACAAAACACGTCTCACACAATGAAGCACAACAAAACACTGAATATGTTCAAGAACTTCAGACTCAAATGATCTGTCAGTATCTGGACGGGGTACCCTTCAACCATAATGCGGAACTTTTTCAAATAGAAAATCACAGCCAAGAGTTCTTTCTTAGTGATAAAGTAGTTCATATCCACAATGGTTAAAAGACTGCTCGCAAACATAATGGGCCGCGGAGTGTCATCGTCATCAATCTGCGACAGTGCTCTCCCTATCGCTCTATCAGACGCATCTGAACACGCTAAGAAATCTTAACTATAGTCTGGCGACTGCAACTTTATGTGCTCTGAGAACGCCTCCTTAAAATTCCGGAACGCCTGTTCCTGCTCGTCCTTCCACACGAACAGTATCTTACTCCCGACCAACTTCGAGATCGATTGCAACAATTGCGTATACGACTTTATAAACTTACTATAGAAGTTGCACATGCCAAGGAACAACATGACCTGGTCTCTATCCCAATTCGATTTTTTTATTTATTTTTGAGCAATCATTACAATCTTAAAATAAATCTTAAGTAATAAATATAACAACTGGGAAAGGAACGTGAAATAAAAAATTACCCCAGCGACTAGTTTTTAGGGATACAACAATGTACATGTACAGTTTATACGATATTTGCAGGTTTACAACGTTTGAGCCTACATGATTTGAGTTAATTCGTCAGCAAATGTTGGATTACTGGATTCCTATGATCCTAAAGCCGTTCATAGTACGCACTTACAATCTCTGGAATGACCTCATCCACATATTTCAGATTTAAATCTCTGTGCAAGTCTATATTCCTTTGAAACCACACAGCTTTTACTATCAATCGTATGCTAGTTTTTAATTCAATACCACAAGTCCAGATTGGCTTGATGATAACTTTATAGATTAGGCAATTATGGGTTAAGCTTAGCTTCAAATAATGACCCAATAACCAGTAAAATTGCCTAACCTTGCTTTTATTCGCTCTTTTTTAGCCTTAAAATGCGGTTGCCAAGTGAGACAAGTGTCCAAATGGATGCTAAGATATTTAGCCGCGCTGGATATTAGTACCTGGATGTTATTTATATAAACGTGCTGACGAATGTCTATTAGACGTAAAGCAAAGGTCACGTGAATTAACTTTGCCTCGTTTAACCCGCCAATACTCGCTGCGTGAGATTTTCTATCACATGTCTGGATTAAACGGTGTTACCTAGGGTACACGAAGGTGGGAAAGTTGGGGCCTTGTATAGCTGGAAGGGAAGAGCACCTCTAGTCAAAGGACACTCTACAGTCAAAGTCAGTCACCTCTAGGCTTCGGAAGGAGGTATTTGTTTTCGTTAGTGCTGAGTTGAGAAAAACTCTCACGCGAGTGCTGCAGTTTCAATTTTTCCAGTGCCTGTGAAACTTTTTCATGGGCATGTGGAGTATCATTTTCCATGTAATTTTAAGCGCTGAATCGATTGATATGGGTCGCACAGCTGTGCGAGTACATGCGGGTGACTATGGGTGAAAAATGGGCGTAAGAGTTCGGGTTTTCGATGTTTTTCAGAATATAGACATGTGGGGTATCGTTTTCTATGTCTTTTCGGACGCTGAATCAATTGCGATTTATTATAATTTTTATGATTTTATTAAATTAACGCGATAAAATAAAAATCAGAAGTGTAATGAGTTGATTATTTTAAAATTAAAAAATTAATGTTGTATAGGGATTGACATATTTCAATAAAGATTCTTCGAAGAAAAAGCCGAATAAAAGTCAAATCGTTAAGGTGTACAATTCCAGACGATAAAAACCAAAGGACGTAAATATATATATATATCGCTCTTCGATTGTCTGAGAATAGAGTAGCGAATTTCTCAAGATTTTAGATATTTTTTCAAACGCTTCAAAGTATTAATGTGAACGGGAGATAATAAAATGTATATTAATATATGTAAATAAATATTATTTTAATTTTGTTGTAGTTTACGACAAATTTATGTAAATAAATATTATTTTAATTTTGTTGTAGTTTACGACAAATTTATGTAAATAAATATTATTTTAGTTTTAGGTCAATTCATTTTTGAAGAATAGAGGAATATTTCACGACTCGGCCGTATTTATTATTCTCATTCGGCGGATCCAAATATAGTCTATTGCGTTTCTAAGTATATCTAAAGGTACCAATTAAAAAAATTAACTAAAAAATGGTCTTCAGAGCCTTAATTTTTGGAAGTTGGAGTGTAAAAGTATAGTGGAAGAGTAAAAGAAGAGAATGATGAATGAACAAACAATTATTTTCAACCAGACTATTCAAAAACTGGGTAGAGTTTACACAAAAATCCCATGTGAGAGAAAATCTCACGCGCGAGTACTGGCGTCCTGCTATGCTTAGCGAGTACTGGCGGGTTAATTTAATCCTCCACTTTTGGGTTCACTGAGAGATTAAATCTAATGCATTTTGTAATTTAGCATTTGCTTCATTTTGTGTGCTACCTACTGCAAGGACTGTAGTGTCGTTGGCAAACATGGCTAAGGTTGTACTACTTGTTCTCGAAATGTCTGCTGTAAAAAGTAGATATAGCAGAGGACTGAGGACATTTTACTCGAATCTCGTAAAATTTTCCGTAACACTTAATTTTCATCTTAAGTGAAACATATTGAAACGTTATCGTTGACTTTAATCCCCACCAGGGATACCAAATGTAACGTTATTGGTCATTCGCTAATCTACACACTCAGGGAGGCCACCACGAGGTTTTATCTAGTGGACTTTATTTATTTATATTTTTATTAAATTATTTAAATAGTGATGATTATTAGTCTTTCTCTTTTATACTTTGTATAAAATGATCAAAATTTACAACTTAATTCTAAATCGGTCCATATGAATATAATAATATAATCACAAAAAATCCTATAAAATATAACAAACATTACATAAAGTCGGACATTTTTCGTTACAAACAATTGGGACATTTTTTCTAATAGGGAGTAGCCTAAGAATTACGTTGTAATTAATATATATCCGTTTTCGTATCTACCAGAATAAAAACCGGATAAGTACGTTCATTTAATTCTGCACTAAGTCTGCCTCTTCCTTTTTTTGTATGAATTGTTTCTTGTTTTTTGAAATTTTGAAATTAGAACAAGCAGTACTATAAAAATGTTAAAAATGTAATTTCCTTAGAAAATACAAATCTCAGAGAAGTTATTACTTTTTTCTATTATTTCCATGCATAGCTGAGTGTATTTTTATTATAATGCATAAATTTATGTTTTGATTAATAATACCTCTGATAAATTTTTCAAGTATAGTGAAAAAAACATGAGAGAATTGAAAATTAAGAAAAGTCTACTCTCTGTTTTTCGCCTTGTAATCCGCATTATTATGCTTTTTATTTTTCCTTTAGATAAACAAAAAATGTATATATCCTTTTTAAAACGTTTTTTTTCTTCTTTTTTCTCATTAAAGATGAAAGAAACTGTCAACATTTTAAGGTTAATATCTGCTTTTCGATGGCTTTTTTGGGAGGCTACTGTCCATAACACGTTCACCGATAATTTTAAATAGGGAGCACGACCGGGAAATTAAATTAGGAAACTATTAGCCACTTTTCGTTTATACAGAAGCCTACCCCGCACTTGTTTTAGGTTTTATAAATAAATTGTAAACTGCGATCACGGAAATTGCGGCAGTTCTTGTGTTCCTTCTTCGTGGTACACAATTCTCACTTATAAGGATTCTAGATAAAACAACTACATTCAGATAAACTTACCTTTTATGTTCCATAATGGTGTTCCGTACTGAAAATCATTTTGACTGGCATGCGAGTTATAGGCGCTGTGTAAAAATTATAGAAAAATTTCTCTTCATTAAATACAACAATTTTTCAGTTTAGGATATACGTTTATTTTCAATACGAATTTATTTAGTTCAAGAAAATTCAATAATGTTAATGTATAAATTTCTATGTAGGAAACAGTTTTATTTTAATTTTTCAATATATACCATCTGTTATTAAATTTTTAGTTTTTATGTGTAGTTTAAGATTTTGTAGTATTATATATCAGTGATTTTTACCCGCATAAATAAACTCTATTTATAACTGGTTATGTTACTGAAGGATACAAAGAACTGACATTTTTTCCTCCATCTAATACTCTAAACTGTTTTTCTTTATGTCTTTTTTTCTATTCCTCTTTTCTCGTGTTTTCTAATAATAAGCACCTGCTTTTGGGCAGAATACAACCGTATAATGAAACATTATTAAATTTTTGTCATATCTAATGTATTGCAGTTTGCTTTCTGATTGGATATTCGATGGTACCTTTGAAAAATCACAAAAGAATGAATTGTTTGTCACGATTGACGATGGAAATATCAAATTAAAAGATCGTCGGTGGTTGGACGGATTTATTTGCGATACTAATTTGATTCCGGAATTTTTAAACGAAATCTACCCGGATATTATGTCATGTGGCAAATTAATTAGACTTCTAAAAGATCAATGCTTGGAGGTAACGTTATCGTTAAAAATTTAATGAAATACGTGTTAGATTTTTAGTTAAACAGTATGTCGAGTACTTTGCTAACATCATTCGTAAAAATTCTCTTTGGCCATCTACGGATATTGATTAACCAGAAATACACCGGAAAAGAACAAACCAGGAAGATTAACAACTATAATACATGAAATTGTCTCTGACGATGACCGTTTTGACTCATAAAAATCTATAATAATTTCTTATTTCACATTTTGTATGCTTTAAAAATTGTAATCTTTGTTGTTTTATTACATTACTTTTCTTATTGCTTAGTTTTCCATTTTATCAATCTGTGAAATTTTAAGGATGTGTTACAAAAGTTTCGTATTTCAAAATTTATGTTCCTTTACACGTAAATGGCGAAACTCGGTCTCAACTAAAACGAATCGCATTCTTTTAGTACAAGGTTTACTTGCGAACAATGATTTTACATTACATCTGTATTAGTTGAATTAATAAAATGTTTTTATTTAGAGATATTTTTCCGCCTTGTTTTTTTTTTTTTTTATTTTTAATTTCGCCTCGTTCGGTAAATTGAATTATTTTATTTTAGATATTTATTTTATTGCGGTAAAACAATATGCGATGCATAATTTAGCTTTTATCGCTATAATATAAAGAAATTTAAAATTTTTTGAATAAAGGATTGATAGTCGAATGAGACACGAGAAAAGAGGAATAGAAAAAAAGACATAAATAAGAACAGTTTATAGTATTAGATGGAGGAAAAGATGTCAGGAAATATTATATCTGTTAACTGTCTCAGTACCTACAACGGTAATTTCTGTGGAAGCTAGTGAATAGTTGAATGCTAATCTTTATCCTATTAAGTAATTGGATGCGTAAATTTCTAGGCTGATCTGTCGACAGAGTGTTCGAGTATGGTTATGTTTATAGAACTCATTAAATGCATATTTCGTTATTTTTTTCTTTTTCACTATAGATATCACAGTACAGAATACTAATGATGAATCGTCCGAAAATAAAGTGTATATTTCAAAAAGATCAGTTGGAAGATTATTGCAGTGAATGGGAGGACTTCTACAACAGTTGTCATTCATTTTTCCAGGTTACCTTCGATATACGTCAGATTCTCAAAGTGATTAATTTCTCGCAAGAATCCTACGATTATATCAATCTTGTTAAAAAAGATTGGATGGAACAATACAAAAGTATATCCGTAAATAATGCCATTAATTCCATATATTTTTTGTTTAATTTTCTCCAAAATCGATTTCTAAATTATTTTTTTTATTTAATTACACAATGAAGTTTCTTAAAAACTATCGTATTAAATTGCTGTAGGTTTACTATGCTAAGTGTAATATGTTTAAAACTTTATTTTTAAACGATTTGTAAAAAGTTAATTTACATTTATTAATTGTTCTTTTTTTTGTTTCTTTTTTTGTTTCTTTTTTTATTTACTTATTCCCACCGTAATCGTCACCGTTTTAATTTTATTTGTAACAATTAAAGTGTAATATTTTATCAATAATAATATAAAAAATAAAAATTCCAGTTTAGTATTTTTAATTTAAAATTATTGTATAAGAGATTTTTTTTTAAATTCATTTTTGTAGACCTAATATGTGACGATATCTTAAAGTTGTTTCTCATATAATTTTTCTTTCCCCCCCCCCCCCTTTATTTTGTTTATTCCAATTTTTGTACGAAAAATTAAGTACAATTAACACGACAGTAAATAATTTTTTTTTTGTAATATTTAAAAAATTCAAACTATACAATAAGAGGAATAAATTAAAAATTTGTTTGTATTAGAAAAAAATCTCGAATACTTGACGTTAAAAAGAGAAATGAAAAGTAATTCGCAAAAAATGGAAAGAAATGTGATCGAAGAATTTCTGTCTGCGAGAGATGCCTATAAGGCTTCGCAGTTGTTAAGTGAAGACGAATCCAATTCTTATTATAGTTCTGAAAGGTAAGCTAAATACTCGTTCACAGATACTTAAGTAGAGATAAATATTTTATAATAAAAAAAAACAAAACAAAACAACTATGAATTCAATTTTTGCAAATCCTGTTTATTAAATTTAATAAACACTAAAAATCTTTAACTATACGCACTTAGTTTAAAAACGTTTTCGAGAATATTCCACTTTCAACTAATAAACATGTGAATGAAATCGAAAAACCCACTGCACTTTCAAACCTCGTTACATTCACATGTTTTTTGACAGATAATAGATTATTCTCGAAAATATTTTTAAGCTGAATATTTATTAATAAATCTTAGTTGTTTGTTAATATAAGTTTTATGATGTTAGTTTATTGAAAATTTGTGTCTGAATGTATATTTCACGTTTTTTTTTGTTTGGTGCGTCTATGAAGGGTGGAGCGATTTTTTAAAATATCAATTTGGAGCCGAAATTATGTTTTATTATAATTTTGTAAGGAAACAGATCATATGAATTTCAACTTTTAAATTGCATTCTATACGAATCGGTTTTACTTTTTTTTCCAATGTTACACCGGCTAGATTAAATTGAAAATTTTACCGTATACAGTGCTGCAAAAAAGGAGTGTTTTGTAAAAGTGTGATCATTGACACTTGAAGCAAATGTACTTTTTATAAGCCCGGATCATTCACTACATGCTTCCCTAGCATTTTTTTTTTTTTGTGCAAATGATTTCTATTCGCACTATTTAGCATATGTTATGTTTAATTTCCTCATTTTTTACTCGTTTCTATTGAAAAACAATGCGCGACACATATTCGACGTTCGCCATATAATAGGAACTCCTGTCTCTGATGAGATAATTTTTTTATATTAGAAGACCGGTCAAAATAATATTTTCATCTAATATTTATGTAATAATTTTTCCGATATCTTTTTTTGTAAAGACGCTAGTAACTCAGAAAATAATAAAACATAAGAAGCCTCGTCTTTTTTCAGAAAGACGGAACTTCCATTATAAGCGGAAAACGAAATAATATTTTTCCGTAATCATACACAAAAATTTTATTCGGTAAATTAAAAAAAGTACAATAATAAAAAAAAAACAATTATTCAAAATTTCGAAGAAATTTTTTTTTCTTAATTTCTTTTGTCAACAATTCTGCACTCCAAAAATTTCATTCATAAATATTAAATGTAACACAGGCGTAGTAAAATAAATACCGAAAAAAACTTTACGTAATGATTTTCTAAATTTTTTGTGTCAATTTTTTTTGAAGAATTCTTTGCATTTCTTAAAATAGTTTACCGTTTGCTGCAGGTCTGCAGTTGAACTTACGGAATTAAGCGGTAAATGTAACGAGCCGTTAGAAACACCTTTTGAGTTGAACAAGGAACAAACTGAATCATTTCGGAACGAATTAGATAAAAATAGCACTGTAACGAGTTTTCAAGCAGACAGTGTAGAAAAAGATTATTCCGATGGGCAGATGATACAGTGTAACATTAATGTGGATAGTTTCGGTGATTATTCTATTGGCCCGACTTCGTTTGGCTGTGGAGTAACTAATTTTGGCGACCATTTTAATGAACAAATTCTATGCGACGTTAGTGCAGATAATTCTGCCGATCGATCCAATTCGCTGTCCGTGAGATCTTTTAAGGCAGAAAACCCTGATTCAGCGAATTCAAATGTAGAAAGTGTTGACATTGACAAAAGTAACGCGGCGCTTTCTGTCGAAGAAACATCTGACGTTCAAGAAGAAGACATTTTCTCGAGTAGCGGAATTTACTCTGCTGCAAGTGGCACCGAATGTCCAGTACGTAATTATATCTCTACCTATCGTAAAAATCAAAATGAAGCCGAAGAAAATAGACGGAAAATATTGTCTAGTCAATTTACCGTTTCCGTCTTGTCTAGCGATGGTGAAGAAGTGATTGCTGTTACGCACGATAACACCGATAAACTGAATGTTGACACGGAGGAAATAGACGTTTCGTCACCGATGCCAAATGTGCTCGCTGACGGTGACGGATTCGTTTTGTTGCCGTCAACCGTTGCTCGCTCGGAAGCAGTTAAAAATAAGTTGAAAATTTTATCCAGCGAATTTGGATCGTCTTCGACCGTTGCGCCGGCTGCAGTTAAAGGAAGCATCAGTGTTCAGATGAACCGATTGAAAGCAATGTCCGATTCTATCCGTAAAACTTTTTCTGTCGACGTTAATCGTGCTAGTCGAAATTTCATCGGTTCGTCGTCCATTGCGACCAGCGAAGCAGTAGAAAACAAACGAAAAATTATGTCTAGCAAATTTGGAACTCCCCTCACCGCTGTACCAGATAAAGTAGGAGGCAGTTTAGATGTTCGACGAAATCGTTTTAAAATGATGTCCGATTCTATCGGTAACATTGTTCCAATCGCCACTGATCGTGACTCACCATCTACCGTTTACGATGAAGCTGCAAGAAATAAACAGAAGGTTTTGTCTAGTGAATTTGATATACCGCAATCGAATGATAATTCTACGGAGGCCGTGGATATATTTTCAGAGAAAAGTCATAAGGAACAATCGGGAACAGCTGCAAACGAAAAAGAAAACGAAGAAAAAGAGGAAAATGGAAACGATGATAAAGAAAAATCAATTGCAACCGACGAAATAAAGTCCGTAACATTATGTAATACTTCGAATTGTTCCCCGCTTACAGACGATGATGCTAATAATGATTCAGAAATTAGTTTCGAATTCGATAAGGATCCTCGCGATATTTATCTGAACGTTAAAAATCGCCTAATAAGAAACGAAAAATCATCCAAACCATTCGAAATCGGAAGTGACAACCGCGAAAATTACGCTGCGGCGGAATTCTTGGAAGCGAATTTCGACCGCACCGATATTACCACTATATCGAAATACTTGCATTTGTCGACTTTCGTTCCATTACAAGTACAGATGAGACTATTGAATAACGCGATGCTGACGTTATTTGTGAAAAAACTCGGTTATATCGATTGTTTGATGTCGTTGAAAAACTATTTTTTCCTGCAAGATGTCGATTTTTTACTTTCGATCAAAGTTATTTTATTCCATCGGTTAAACTATAAGAACACTGTCAACATTCGGTGTATTTTCGATGACTTGACTTCCCGTTTTGATACTCGACTATCTCTGAAACTTGATAAACTCGATCATTGTCCTATTGATGATTTATGCTCAAAGGTAAATAATTTTTTTTGTTGCATTTGCTTAAATTTTTTCAATTTTAAAATCCGCATCAGTTTTCTTGGCAAACTGCTATTTTTAACAAGTTGAGCCTAGGCTCTATAGTATCACTTTTTTTTTTTTCCACGACAGAACGGTAATAGTGTGTTGAATATTGAGGTTAAAATATTTTTCTATAGTCGTTAACGGAATTGAGGGTTGTTTTTAACGTTTTTGTCTCATTGCGAAATTAATAATTTACAAAAATAAATAAATAAAATAGTTCATCAGATGCCATATCGCTTACCGCCGTACTCTTCGTAATGTTTTATTGCCTCTTTTCCGTAAAATTTAACTTATCCGAGGGTGATGTACTCAAAAATTTTTCACGCAGAAGTAGAAAAATTCTTTCCCTCCGAATAAATGCCGATTAATATATGATAATCGTATGTTCTTCGTATTACTTTTTTTTTTTTTTTTTTTTTTTTTTTTTTTTTATATAGTAACACCCGTGTGTCCTAAATCTTAA
Source organism: Icerya purchasi (assembly GCA_039619475.1). Classification (NCBI taxonomy): domain Eukaryota; kingdom Metazoa; phylum Arthropoda; class Insecta; order Hemiptera; family Monophlebidae; genus Icerya; species Icerya purchasi. Next base: position 347,219,254 of record CM077115.1, on the reverse strand, counting down.
TGTGTAAAAAATCGTTCCCTATTTATATATTTTTTAAGATCGACGTTAAATTTCACTTTTTTCTTTCCTGTATATTAAATATGCTATACTTAAGATCTGTGAGATCAATCAGTTTATTTACCTAAAATAAAAATCAAGTAATGATTTTGATTTCTTTTTTGGTGTTTTTATTTTGGGTGTAATTATTTGATGATAAAATTTCGATTTGTTGCAGTTTTTGGAATGTACATCGATGCACTACTCAGTTCATTGGCCTTTAAATATTTTAATTACCGATGAAATGATACAGTCATATAACCAGATTTTTAAGTTTTTGCTACGTATTATTTGGGCTCAATGGTTTTTAAATGATAATTTCCGTAAATTAAGAAATTGGCGTGCTCATAACAGTCAACAATACAAACAAGTACGATTAGTAAATGATTATTTATTGTTTAATGTGTTTAGAATGAAATAAATTAATTATAACTTAATGTCTTCGTCAAAATTTGACAAGACTTTTCATTTCCTTCATTGTAATGTTTTTAAAAGTGATTTTTTTTTGATTTTTTTTTTTGCAGTCTTTCAATACTAATATTATACACATTCTTGAATTATTTAGGATCTTTTAACTTTATTTTAGAATTTTTAAAATTTTAATACAGTGTTACTCGATCTAATTTAAGCATGAATTTTTAACACCTCTTAAATGCTCTCTTTCTTACAGCGCCACACACTTGACAGATGAAAAATTAAATTTTTCAATTCATACGTTTAAGTTCCCGACGTTTCAAATTCATAGAATTTAGATATTTATGTTTTTTTGTAGTACTTTTCAATGCTTATGATGCGTCCTATTAATTTCGAGCTCTTTTAAATCGAAGTATATCAATTGTTTTTTGAAATGAGCCCTTGTTTCGTTTATTTTTTTTTTAAATTTTTTACACCTCGATTTTTCGTGTTCTTATTACAAATGATAATCTAGTTTTAGTTTTAATATATTCTTTCGAATAGACTTGTTTTTTCTCTTTAAAATTCATCACTACAACCCAGTTCAAAACTATGTCGTTATATAAATTTAAACTTGTTCTCTGATAACAGAAATCCTTCTTTTTTTATATAGGTGCAGCTCTATCGGCATATTATGACGCATTTTTTTTCAACAGTTTTGATTTACATAGAATACGACGTGGTACAAACAAGCTGGAACAAACTAGTTCGAAATTTAACTGAAAAATCCATTACATTGGACACCCTGTATGTTTATCATAAAAATTATTTGGACGAAATTATCACCGGGTAAGTGGAACATTTTAAAATTTCTTAAATATTAAACGACTGCATTGGTAACACCAGTTCATTTTTGGCCGAAATTTTTATTCTTTCATTTTAGCATGGAACATGCTTTAGCCGCGACTTAACCGCCGGAAAACGTTACGTGGGAGTGTTACACTGGAAGAGAAACGGAATTTAAATATATATATATATATATATATATATATTACACATGAGCAGAAAAAAATGTGACGAGATTCAATGTTAATTTCTGGTATCTGGGTAGTTTTTAATGATTTTATAAATAGGATAAATGAAAGAAATGAAAGAAAAGAAAAGAGCGCAACCTGATTTAGATATTGTTCAACTATTTGCAAAGACTAATAATTATCAGAAAATTCATGTTATTTAAGAAAAAGATTATTTAAATTTAAGTGAATGGTTACATTATATTGTTTCGGCTTCATCCGTACAACACACTAAATGGAATGAAATAATAAATGATGTGATGAGTACTAAAATGACGATGATGTTCGGATTGCAGCTCAAAACATATCTCGCTCTATCGACTACTCGTGGTGGATCGTGGATTGATACAGTCTACGCTCGTTAAAATTGAAAGGATCGATTTGAAAAATTATATCAATTATTTTAGTTATCATAAACCGGTACTGTCCATTACTTCTAACGATCATGTAGAACAAACAGAAAAATAAAACGATTATCCGTACTTTTTGTATTTCATTTTTTTCATTTCTTCATTTATAATTTCCCAACAGAACAACAGCAGTTACAAATTCGGCATTCAGCAAATCAGGCTAAAGCATATTCCGTGTTTCATAATTTTAGCCGTAGGCTTTAAGTAAAGGTGCAAAGCGACGAGTTTTTGTGTCCTAGTTTGTTTTCTGCCATAATTTATGCATGCGCGGATGTAAATTATGAATAACAGCAAAAGCAAATAAATTATATCGAAAATAGCGAAATAACGTAAGGAAGAAATTTAAAAAAAAAAATCGATAAAATAACATAGAATAAATGAGAAGTTTAGTAATTTTAAAAATAAACATATTAAATAAAATTGGCGTAACTTAATAGGCCAGATATATTTCTGCGGCAATGTTAAATAATCTAACAAGGGAAGTACGCGAGTTGTCAATCGCAGATTTTGATGAAATTTTGATATGTTGTGAAGACTTTAAAAATATTAAATACTTGTTTTTTTTCTTATCGACTCATATGCAGCCTTAAGGGGATGAAAACCGCCCCTAAACTTTAATCCCATAAATAGTTTTACCCACAGATCTCGGCTCCAATTTCATATTTTTCCATAAAACAAAATGGAGATTGTTTCTTATAAAAAAGGCGAGTAATCCATAATGATTTAAGTAGCAATGGTTGCATCCCCTATTTTCAGGTGGTAAAGCACGCATTTTTTAGCTTAATTTTGAATAAAAAATTTTAAAAACTTGTTTTTGAAACATAAAATAATTTCGGAACATTAATATATAATAAACCCAACGGGGGTAAACCATCCCTAGTACAGGATATAAAACTCAAGCTTCGTATTTGTAATCAGTTCCTTTGGACACTATTGCAAACAAGTTTTAATGCCAAGTAAAATATGTTTGACATTTTTTTATCTTATCAGATCCGCTTGTTTAATTGCAAATTCATTATCAGCGACCTCAAAAATTACAGTATGAAAGCTTTTACGTAAATTAAATGTTTTGTGCCATTTCTGTCCGCCATTTTGAATTAACAAAATCGAATATCAGATTCGTGATGAGCACCCTTGAAAACCCGTATACATGAATTTTAAACGAATTTTTTTCGCTTGAAACATATGTATAAAGTTACTTTGTATTAGGGGTGGTTTATGCCCTTTGGGAGTATTATATATTAAAATGCCGGAAAGTTTGGCCGTGTGCAATATTTAGTTCCAACGTCACGCAAGGAAACTTTACACATGGTAAAACCGAGGAGACCAGGTACGAAACAGACTATATCATGGTGAATATGAGATACAAAAACGTGATCTCAAATTGTCGTGTGCTAACGTCAGCAGATTGTAACACGAATCATCAGCTGATTACAGCGAGATGCCGTCTTCGGTTTAAAGAATATGCACATGCCAGGAAAATGTAAAACAAGAAACTGAACAATACTTCTTTGGTGTATAAAACAGTTGCAAGGAAGTTTTTGGAAAAAACGGAAGAAACAACCGCTGCGATAAATGAACAGAACGCGATGATAATCGCAGTAGAAGAAACACTCAGTAAAGATAAAGGAACTGCCGTAATAAGAAAGAAAAACAAGAGGTGGGTGACAAATGAAACACTGTTACTGATCGATAAAAGAAGGAAAATCAAAAACAGAAATAGTAGCAAGTGTAAAAAGATAAACAAAGATATCACGAAAAAGTGTTGAAAAGATAAGAACAGACGATTGGAACAAAAATACAACCACATACCGAAATTAGAAGAAGCTGGCAGGATGCATGAAATGCATAAAGAAGTTAAATGGCTCATGAAAGTACAGAAAAGAAAAATATCTAAAATAATGATGCTTGAAAATGACGCAGGCGAGATGTGTACAAAAATAAAAGAAATGGAGAAAGAATGGCTGCTGTACTTGAACAAACTCTATGGAGATGCAAACGGGAATAACCTAATGAAAAATTTTAAACTGAATTATTGGCAAGAGCAAGAGACATCGCCGAACATCACAAAGGAAGAACTAGAATATGTAATCTGGAAATCTAAAACACGAAAGACAACCGGGACAGATGAAATCCCTGTAGAGTTAATAAAGCATGCATCCACAAAGAGCAAAGAAAGTTTGTTGAGGTTAATAAACAAAATATACAGAACCGGATATTTGCCACAGGATTTCAAGATCTCTACATTTGTGGCCTTATCTAAAAAGAGGAATCCGTGAAAATGCTCCGATACCGCACGTTTGCATTAACAAGTCATACATTAAAACTGTTACTAAAGATAATAATAGAAGAATCGAAACAAAAATTGGCAGCCAACTAAGTGAAACACAATTTGGCTTTATCGCTCGGAAAGGCACACACGATAACTCTATATAAAGTACTAATATAGCGAGCGTTGGCAGTAAATAGAAACATATATGTAGTCTGTATAGATTATGAGAAGGCCTTCGACCATGAAGAGCATCACTGTATTTGTTGTTCTTACACATTGTTAACATTTTTAATTATGATAAAAATAAACTTTAACGCTTTTATAACAATTGTATAATTTTTAAAACTCCGACGCGTTTCGAAGCAAACACTTCATGTTCACGGGATAATTACTCCCGTGAATATGAAGTGTTTGCTTCGAAACGCGTCGGGGTTTTAAAAATTATACAATTGTTATAAAAGCGTTAAAGTTTATTTTTATCATGAAGAGCATGCTGAAATTTTACAAATCCCGAAAAGATATAGAATTGACACCGAAGACATACTGCTAATACACACGTATATATGCAGCAATTATTGTCAATGGTTACCGAACAGAAAGAATGTGCAAAATCAAAAAAGGCGTTAGGCAGGGCTGCCCACTATCTTCAAGACTGTTCAACGCATATGCTGAAGAAATAACAAAAACCAAATTCTTTCAAAACATAGTGAAAAAATGAACAGCATGTGCTATGCAGACGATCGTGTGCTTATTGCAGGAATTCTAAAGCAATTACAGATAATGATAAAAAAAATTAAATAATGAAGGCAAAAAATATGGAATGAGGATTTAAACCAAACTAAAGTAATGGGGATCAGTAAAACGAAAAATATACCACTGCGTATGGAGGTGGATGGAGTATGGATAGAAAAAAAGTATAAATACCTAGGAGTCGTTATATCTGAAGAAGGCAGGGATGATGCGAAAATGAGAGCAAGATTGTGTATGGCTAGAGTGGCATTAAACAATTTGGTAAGAATTCTAAAAGACCGGAAAACCTGAAAATTCTGAAATACTACGTTTGATCTATAGCAAGATATGCCACAGAATCGTAGGCAGACAACGAACATGGAAAGGAGACTTAGTACTTTTGAAATGTGGACATACAGAAGAGTGAACAGGAGGATAAGTTGGACAGAGAAGATCCGGAACGAGGAGGTATTAAGGAGAATGGAACTGAAGAATTGCATTTTGCTACCAATAATTAAAGGAAATAAACAACGCTTCCTCCGAAATAATACGTGTATTGTATAAATTCACATGCATTTTTACCAACTTAACAAAAGGGAGGTTATATGTTCGTTGCGTGTATTTTTTTTTTTTTTTAGTTCACGCATAACTTTTGACCTCGTGAACCAATTTTAATGATTCTTTGTTTATTTAAAAGTGTGCCGGCCAGTAGTGGTATCGTGCCGATGATAAGCATCAGTAAACACAGACTTAATATAATCATGGAATAACGTGAAAAAAGAGCGTCTCTTTAAAAAATTAAAATATGTCAATGACATTCCGTTGAAAACATAGTTTAGAAGAAAAGCTAACTCGTAATGTAGCCAAGCAAAAGATTAAAATATTATTCATATTAATTCCTATAGAAATACAGATTCAGATAATGAAAACTAATTTAAAACTTCCATAGCGCCATTTGTAGGCTCGTTACCGATGGAAATATTACGTATTTATGTTATTGCGTATGACCATCTGGGCTAATTCCAATATCTTTTATTTATTAAAAGTTATATCGCTTAGTGGATTCCATATTAGTACCTGTGAGTATCATCGCTGTAGTAGAGTCATCACATAACATTAAAAAAAGTAGTCTCCGTAGAGATATATTTTCCTTGTTTAATATAACTAAACAAAAATTAACCAAAAAGGTTTTATTAGACTATAATGAACCAAAAAAAATTTTAAATTAAAGGAGCGATGAACGCAAGTAATTTAAAGTATTATCAAGTTAGTTTCCTATCGAATAAAAAGAACGAATTTGAAATTGATTTACAAGTCACCACTGACGAAAATATAACGTTTCAACATTACTTCTGAAACAGTACCTAGCATTATAGAGTACTAAAGATAATTTATCCGTGTATTATCTCACTCAAAAATATTTAAAATAAAAATTGTAATTTTTTTTTTCATTTTCCCCTAAAAATCAACTTCAAAATTTACTCTAAAAGTTAATAAAAAATCGGTAAAAAGTAAAAGACTCAATAAAAGGTAATATATCTATACACTAAAACATACCCGTAAAAGGAAGAATATTATGATTATTTTTAAACAATATTCAATACCTTAATTAGAGTCTCGGTACATCAAATTTAAATTGTAACAATAATTCAAAACCACATTAAATATTCCTAAGTGGTGGCAAGGTTTGAACTACACTGGGAAAAAATGAAGAAGACAGGAACAAATTGTAACCCGGCTACAAGATGAAAAAACGAAAGAAAAAATGCTTATGAAGATAAACGAAACATTTACAAAAGCATATGAAGAAACAAAAACAGATGGAATAAAAGGAAGAATTACGAAAATCACAGAACAAATGGTTACAATATGTAATCAAAATATAGGAAGAACCACTGGTAGGAAGAAAAATCCATGGATGACTGATGAAATCCTAAAATTAATGGAAGAACGACGGAAACAAAAAAGAAATAAAATAATATACAGAGATATTCAGAGAAATATAAAAGGAAAAATACGGACAGCAAAGAATAAATGGATGTCTGAGCGCTGTCAGGAAGTGGAAGATCTGGAGAAAAAACACGATGCTTTTAATCTGCATAAAAAAGTTAAAGAAATTACCGGTATCTACAAAAAGAAAGTACCCGCAAAGTTATTTACAGAAGAAGGTACATTAATTACAGATACCGAGGATAAAATAAAGGTATGGACACAATACATAGAAAAAGTATTTAGTGATATAAGGACGGAGCAATCAACTGAAACGATGAACGATGAAGAACATTTAGAGATACTAGAGTCCGAAGTAAAATATGATATACAACAAGCAAAAGTAAGAAAAGCAGTAGGTCCCGATGGTATCCCAATAGATATAATTAAATTATTAAATGATGAGAATATTGAAAAATTAACGGAAATCTACAATAAAATCTACAATACTGGCGAGATACCACAAGAGTGGTTAGAATCAACATTTATTACATTACCAAAGACAACAAACTCTAATACTTGCAACAACTATAGAATTATTGGCTTAATGAGTCATCTTCTGAAAATTTTACTACGAATAGTGTACGCCAGAATAAGAAATATATGCGAAAGAGATATGGATGAATGTCAGTTCGGCTTCAGACAAGGATACGGTACTAGGGGAGCATTGGTAGCAGTAAATATAGCTCTACAGAAATGCTACGATCAACAAAAAGATGTATTTGTATGTTTCTTGGATTACGAGAAGGCTTTTGACAGAGTCAAGCACGACCATTTAATAAGAATTTTAAAAAACAAAGGAATAAATCAATATGATATGAGAATCATCCAGAAATTGTATTGGGAACAGAGCGCCAAGATTTTAGTAGAAAACAAAATGTCAGAAAGCGTCCGTATAAATAGAGGAGTCAGACAAGGATATATACTGTCACCGCTCCTGTTTAACCTGTATGCAGACAGTATCTTTGAGCAAGCGTTATGGAATCTCAGAGCTGGGATTCGGATAAATGGAAAGTACATAAATAACATCCGCTATGCAGACGACGCCGTTCTTCTGGCTGACTCTTGTGAACAGTTACAAAAAATTATTAACGAAGTTAATGAAGCAGGTAAAAAATGTGGACTAGGGATAAATGAAAACAAAACAAAATTTATGGTAGTCAGTCGCAAACAACATCGAAACACAACTATTCAGATTAATGGGAAAAACATCGAAGAAGTTAAACAATTTAAATATCTAGGATGTTATATTAAGGAGAAGCTTGATCCAAATATTGAAGTTAAAAGAAAATGTGGGCAAGCCAAAACAACGTTTGAGAAGTTTAAAAAATTGTTAACGGACCAATCACTAAGTCTCCGCATAAGACAGAACTTCATAAAATGCTATATATATCCGATTCTAATGTATGGGGTCGAAGCAATGACATATACCGTATATAGAAGAGCCTTAAAGATATCTTGGGTACAGAGAATGTCTAATGAAGAGGTGCTAAAGAGAGCTAGAACGGAAAGGAGAATAATTGAAGAAATAAAAGCAAGAAAAACCCTAGTTTATTTTGGTCATATTATACGAGGACAAAAATATGAACTATTACGGTTGATCATTCAAGGAAAAATAGAAGGGAAACGAGGAAGAGGTCGAAGAAGAATATCATGGACCAGAAATGTCCGACAGTGGACCAAAAAATCATCGATAGGGGACAACTGATGCAGGCGGCAAGAAGCCATAATATATGATCGTCTACGCACAGAACACTGCGTACGACACGTCGAAGAAGAAGAAGAATGTTTCTAGCATTTATCTTATAGAAAATGAGTGATATGTTGTTATAATCGTTAAATTATTTCTGTTTATTGTAATTTAAATTTGGTACTGGCTCTAATAAGTATTGATGTTGTTTAAGAACAATTATAATATCCTTATGTAGATTACCTTGAAATTATTGTGTTTTAACAGATAATTATTTTTTTATTTTTGAATGTATTTTTATTAAATTTTTAGAGTAAATCTTGAAGATATTTTTTTCTCTTAAATTTTTTCTTTCATTATATTTTGGATTTTTATTTTGAAATTAAAAAATACTTAACAGTTACATAAATCACCAAAACCATTAAATTATAGATTGAGAACAAATTTAGTTTGCAATAAATTATTGGTTTTTACATACACAGACACGTGTAAAATTTAGGAGGAGAATTTTTCGTTCTATATTTCGATTTAATATAAATAAATAAATAGAAAAAAAACAATTTTCCGATTAGTCAAATATTCAAACCAGCTAAAATTTATTAATTAGTGTAACAGATAATATATCCTTTTATATTTTATGTAATTACGTGGATTAATAATGAAACAAAAGCCAACAGTATAAAAAACTAAGTGGAGCTAATTTATGATGTAATATTTTTTGCTTCTTAAATGTAGTCGCGAACGTTTCTCAGTTTAGTTAATTTTATACGTATAATTTCCACTGCAAACTTTACAAAAACGACAGATAAATATCGTGTGTTTATTAACGAAGAATATAATGAAAGTTGCTGAAAGTATTCACAGTCGACTTTAAAAGATAACTGCTGCGAGAATTTGAACCAAATTCTAAAGATTTGGTCGGTGGAAAATGTTGAAAAATTTTTCTTAAAAATTAATTTTAATTAAATCATGTAATAAACTGTAAATTTTACTTTCAATATGTACATTTAGAATATTATTTGATTTTGTGGATACGCTATTTTTAATATTAGGATTCATATTAAAATATTCTCTTTTCTATATTTTTTTTTTTTTTTTTTAAACGGCTACAGCCGGGTTACTACGGTAAAATTGCCCTCGTACACAACCATCATTTTGAAGAGGCTTAGTTATTCACACGGTGATCTCTCCCGTAATTACACATTTAAAGGAACATCCTCTTCACTCGTATCTTTCAATACATTTTATTAAAATTAATTTATTACTACAGTAGTTGAGAAGGAATGATAATTCATTCTGTACAAAGAATAAGAGAATCTTTAGTTGAGTGAAACTCTCAAACAGACGTAGATCACAGAAAGATTGAAAATTTTCACATAAAAATAATAATTTTGTAAACTAATATATTTCTGTTCATTTATTAATATTAACTTGGAATAATATAATTCTTTTTGTTAAAAGTATACGTAGTATTGTTATTTAGAAAGAAATACGTTGCTATAATTTCTACTAATATTGAAGAGTTAATATCTCTACTTACGCGGTTATTGTAGAAATTTTCAACTTTATATTAAGTATTATTTTTAATGTACTCCAGATTTTAACTGAAATATTATTTTATTTCGCAGAATGATACTCAATTCCGAGGATAGTTCGTTTTATTTTCACAATTGTTTAAGCGATTTGTTTAATTTCGTTTGGAAATTTAATCATTTGCTCGAAAATGAAGGAGAATGGCGTTTAAATGCTGAAGTAGAGTTGCTCTATCACACGAAATATAAAGAGCTGCAACAAGTTTATTGCGATTTCGTGGCTGGTATGAAGCAGTTCAGATATTCGTTAAAGCACCTCATGCACAATGGCCATTCGTCGCTAAAACCACTTTACAAAAAACTTTTCTATAACAGCGGACGATAAAATTTGGTTCAACGATTATTAAGTTAATTTTTTTAACAGTTAATTTATACATTAATAATTCGATCGTATTTCCTGTGAATAATTACGAAAATAGTTATTTTTTCGTTTTGTTTGTAAAAAGTAATTGCGCAGTGTTTATTTAAAGCGAATTGATTTAGCAAAGAAAAATGTTGGGTAAGTGTATTAAAAAAAGTTTCTAGTCACCTTCATTTATATAAATACGATAATCAGTTTTTTATACTTGCTTAATAGGATATTATATTTTGTATTTTTTCATTAATTGTAATTATATTAGGAGTACATTTTTCGATTTATTACTTCTGAATGATAAGCGGATTAAATTTATTGCAAAGAATTCAGTTATTTTGTTGGCACTTATTAACACGGTTTAGCTTTTCCGGAATATTATTTTTAAACACTTTCACTACATACTCGTATTTTTCTTAATGGCTAGGGAACACCGGCTTAGTAGTTTGCCGCTATTTACGTTGTACTCCACCACCTGCTTTAAAAATAATACAAAATCACGACATTTTTGTAAGCCGTTGAACCAAAAATATATTTAAAAAAAAAAAGGAAAAGGAAAAAAAGAGGTAAGCGGGAAACTAATTAAATGCAATATTTTACTTATGAATAATTTAAATAATAATCTTCTATTTTTTAAAAAAAGGTAAATATATAACAACGCTTGGTCTCCACAATACAGTATGCAACTAATGTCATAAGGTGGGGATATACCTGCAGATAATAAACTATCGAACATGAATTTTTTCTGTGTTCGGTGTTTTCCATTAAATAATAGATGATTGACGTTTCTGCGATAGTTCACTGAAGTATGCGCAAAACAATCGTTAGTGTTATTGTGCTTTACAAAATTTAATTTAATTTTTGGTATGTCTTACTCATAATCTGCAGACCGTGATGACGAACGTACGCGTCATTCAGCCAGCAATTTTTGTCCCGGTATATCGTAAATTAACGGCTGCATCGATTTATAAAAACTCCTTCTGCGGCATTTCAATAATATATAGTAAGCCAATTATTACCTGCATCGTCTTTAACTTTACTAAATCCCGGTGGTGTCCCATCCACACTCGCCTCATTAGCCGCTGCATTTATTAATTTATTTCCCTCAATGCTGTAATGTTTGTAAACCCAGCAAAATTTAATTATAATATTATTATTAGTGAGCTGACAACAATTATTTTTAATATCTCAAATTAAGGAACGGCACCTATGCTCAAAGTTAGAATGTAGTAGCAGGAGTAAAGCACATCACTACAAATTTAAAAAATTTTATCTATTTCAAGACACATATATAATATATAGATATGGGGCTTCTAGAGTGAGCTTAAATTTCTGTACAGTTATATTACGTGTGCTCCGACACATTTCTAGGGTTCATTTATCTTAGATTCGTCAGTATATACCAAAATAAAATCGGGATACAACTTTTTGATATTATCAATAAAATGAGACTTAATTATTTACCGTGCACGATGTATAAATTGCTGAACATATTTGCGTTTCTATTCAAATCTATTAGATTGTTTTTATAAGGAAAGCCGAAGAAGTGAGGGGATAGTCAGAGATGAGGGCTGGGTTAAACCGTTGATATAACTTTATTCTTTTGGCTAATAGTACTAGTTTTGATCTTTTAAACAGCCGATTGTTTTATATTCTCCCAACTTTATCCATTAGCAGTAATAATAGACTACGATTACAGTATTTAAGAATAAATTTTTCGGTTAAAGAATTTCTTCCGAAATGTAAAGGTGGAAAGTTTGCCCTCCTATACGAGAGTGGTTTGAAAAGTTCCGGGCCTCTCAATGAAAAAAACATGTTTTTATGAAAACAGCGCTTTATTTCTCAACATAGTATCCATATTTAGGCTCACACATTTGTTCCATCACTCGGAAAGTTTATTAATACCGACCTTCTTGTAGGTTTCTTCAGGAAGGTGTCGAAAATATTGATCAACACCGACGATCATTTCACTATCATTTGCAAATCTTTTTCCTCCGAGCCATTTCTTCAAATTGGGGAATAGATGATAGTCGCACGGTGTTAAATCTGTGGAATAGGGCGGATACGGAAGTAATTCGAACCTTAATTCGTTGATTTTTGCCATCGCGACCACAGAGGTGTGAGCAGGCGCATTGTCTTGATGGAAAAGGACTTTCTTCTTCGCCAAATGTGGACGTTTTTTTTTTTTTTTTTAATTCTTCACTTAAATGTTGAAGCAGAGCCGCGTAATATTCTCCGTTTATTATTTTACTTTTTTCAAGATAGTCGATGAAGATTATTCCGCGTGCATCCCAGAAAACCGTCGCTATGACTTTTTTGAAGGACAGAATCACCTTTGCTTTCTTTGGAGCTGCTTGACCTTTTCCAACCCATTGCCTAGACTGTTCTTTGGACTCTGGAGTGTAGTGGTAAACCCAAGTTTCATCAACAGTGATGAATCGATGCAAAAACTCGTCTGTATTGCGATTAAAGTACTGAAGGTTTTGAGCTGAGATGTCTTTTCGACACTGTTTTTGCTTAGATGTGAACAAACGCGGCACCCATCTAGCGCAGAGCTTGTTCACGCCCAAAACTACTTATAAAATATGATACACTCGTTCAGACGATATTCCTACACCTTCAGTTAACTCTTTAATTTTAATGTCCCGATCTTCCAGCACCATTCTGTGTATTTTTTCGACGATTTCTGGCGTAGTTGCTTATATCGGGCGTTCACTGCATGGTTTATCTTCTGTGCTCGTACGACCCATCTTAAATTCTGCAACCCAGCGTTTAACGGTGGTTTTTGAAGGAGAAGATTCCTTTAAAATTGAGCTCAGATTGTATTTGTGTTGCATTTAAAACTTTTTGAAAAACAAATATATTTAAACACAGCTCGTATTGCGTTTTTTTCCATTTTTTACGTAACACACAACTTTTCTACTTGAAACTGCCGTAAAACTGGTAATACGTTTTCAAACAAGCTGAAACTTGTTCAGTGACGCTATGAAGAATGGAACTGCGCAACGCGCTCCATTAATTAATCCTAGCGGCGCTATTTCTCGGTGAGGCCCGCAACTTTTCAAACCACCCTCGTAGGGTACCGGTAAAGATTTTTAGCATTAATGATTACAAGTCTTAAAACTATATTCTGAATCACATCTAATTTCTTAGGGGCCGAAACAGCAGCGAACCATAAAAGGTACAACCGTAACTCAACTGCGGTCCAATTAATGTCGTGCATCCTAAAGCGTACCACTGGACATCGAGCATCGTGACTATTTGAATGCATTTTAGTTTCACGGATAAGGTAGTGTTCATGACAATTGTTATGCGCAACATTAGTGTGTACACACATGACTATACTTGTTGATTTACTGATATACAAATACAGTCTCAAGTGTGTGTCTATCTATGCACCAGTTACTAGTGCGCATGTGATAGTATACATGGTGGTTTGCCATTGCTTTCTACGTGACTACTATTAGCAATTATTTATTACTTGCAATAGTTTCTGTAGTCTCTTAGAATCGAACTCAAGACCTCCGCGACGGAAGTCAAGTGCTCTAGCAGCGAGGCTAATATTCTTTCTATTAAAACTGGGCCCTCTCCCGAAGTCGTATTACATAATGCTTTAATTGGACTCAATAATTTAATGGTTTTGATTTGAAGGTTTTTGCTATATATGGCGTATCCAAGTAAGTTTGTGGTCTATTATTAAACCTAAACGATGGAAATGTTTTTAGTTTTACCGTAAACCACGAAATGGTCTGCGTGCGATAGAATGCTGAACCTCGTGTGGTTATAGAAACATAAAAAATGCTTTCTGATGTAGATATCGAACAGTGTAGAGCTTAAAACCGACTTTTGATTTAATCCGTTAAATTCCTCTTCCTACTTTCAACTTCCCCTGTGGCGAAGTTTATAAAATACAATTGTTTGGTCAAAAATAAGCTCGAACCCAGTAGGTAGTATACGAACTTATTAAGAGACATTGCTCCGTATCCTTTCTGTGGGCGTCCAGCCATGCTGGGATTCCTGGAAATGAACGCGTCGATACATCCGGCCGAGTAGCAATATATTGCCCCTTGCCTAGTAATAGCCCTCCTTCACCTTATCTATCGAACATAATCTTCAATAATCTCACGTCCTCATGGAAAGCCCACTGGTCCTCGTGTCAGACTTTCTCAAGGTTAATTAAACCCTCGACCGAACCGCGGTGGCCAGAAAAAAGCATTTCCCGTAGAGATTTCTGTGCACTGAGCCGCTTGCGCACAGGCCACACAGCCATGTCGCATAATTTTATTTTGCAAAAAAAAAAAACCCTCCTATGAATTGTCCTTTCTGTTGCTAAGGTGTTGCTCCCTCAACTTCCCACATACTGTGCGACTGTCCAGCACTCTCACCCCATCGGCCCACATTCTTGAGAATTCCTCCAATGCAATTTTATCTGTAACACAGTTTATCAGAACTAGCGGAATAAGCAGATATCTATAAAAACAAACTGCGCATCTTCGTACTGTAATAGCCACAGCAGTTAATCACGGTACAGGATGTTGCTTTCACACACAAAAAAAAAAAGTTACACTTAAATTTAACAAGTTTTAGGTGTACATTAATTGCCCCCAGTTGTTCTCCATTAAAACGAAAATATTTACATTAACGAACGTTCCTTCATTCAGGAGACGAGCTATATGTAGTCCATAATGCTCAAACCTGATCTAAAACCAGATCTTTTGCGGGAAGATGCTGTTATATTCGCTCCACCACATGAGCCTATTCTTAATTACTGTTTCAAATGCCTTCCCCATGTAAGACGTTAAAAATATAGATCTATACGATGACGGGCCACTTCAACTTAATTTGCTTTTGCAGATGGCTTATTTGTCCTGAAATAAATATTTCCGTCTACCTCTCTTTGCATATATGTGAAAATTAAATTATGCGCTCTTTGGACAAAATGCCCTCCGCGGTATCTTGATTAGTGTATAATATTTTAAAAAAAGAATTTAAATATCATTTACGTTATAGTTAATGATGGTTATAAGTGAAATTACGGATGTGCATTTTAAAAAGTAAAAAAACAGATAAGTAAAAAGCGGAAGCATGCGCTGGCTCGGGCTCTGATTTTTAAATCGTCGAATGTGGTAGTTAAAATTTTAACGGGTAGAATACGAAACGCGTTATAAATTTATATCGATAATGCGGCTGTTTCAAAGAAACGACACGCTAAAAAAATGTAATCCTTATACGTGATTTATAT
Organism: Icerya purchasi; assembly: GCA_039619475.1. Lineage (NCBI taxonomy): Eukaryota > Metazoa > Arthropoda > Insecta > Hemiptera > Monophlebidae > Icerya > Icerya purchasi. The sequence continues at coordinate 347,203,476 of CM077115.1, read as the reverse complement.
CCAATTGACATTTGAAACATGCTATTTGCACTTCTCCAAATTCTATCTCGAAGATAAATTAACGTGTAAAGTCAAAATAGTTTTCAAAGTTATATATGTACATATATGTGTATGATATAATGTGATCCTTTGGACTTCGTCAGTGCACCTCCTGGATAGTTCGCTGTAATGCAAAGTAGAAAATTTAATGAAAAAAAAAAAATTATTTTTATTTTTATCAAATAAGTTGGTTTTAACAAAATTTCGGTTTCACAGTTTTACAGGTTTTGAAGTGAAGTTTGTGTAAAATGTATAATAATTTCTTTTGCATAATAATTATCGCGATGATTATGCCAGCGGATTTTTCAGTAATTGGAACGGAAATTTTACGAGCACTAGAAAAAGGTTCCAAATAAAGAATTTTAATTTGGTGATGTATGATATTTCGGTGAACGTGAAATAAAGAAATATGCGAAACATCGAAGTTTGGCGAACGGTATAATATTTTTGGTGATTATTACAATATTTAAAAATGACGTCGTAAGTAAGAAAATTGTCTAAAAAAGTTTCTAAAAAATAAAGGTAAAAAATTAAAAACTCGTACCTTCTGAAAGGTAGCAGAGATAAATTCAATAACAGAATTCTCAAATCTGACTTTCGTTAAAGGTAGTGTAGATCGCAATGTGTCGATAACTAATTTCTGTACAAGAAGGAATAACAAAAACAGAAAATAGCCTGTGCCAAGGAATGGAATTGAAAAGCTGCGATGTAAAAGATTGTAGTTATAATTTTAAAAAGTTTTAATCTTTTTTTTAAATAATTCCTGATAAGTTAAAATTACTTTTGTGCATGTGTCAACAAAAATTGTATGTACGCATATATTTTGGCCTCGTAAGGGACTGTGCCTCTTGACCCTCCTTGCTTACATTTCTGTTTCTTTTTCTTCTATATTTTGTATAAAATTATCAAAATTTATAACGTAATTTTTTTACACTTTTGTCGCGTTTTTTTCCACGTTCTTTGACAAATATTCCGTTTATATTTATCAATTTTCATCGGGACCCACATGGTCTGGGTGGTACACTTTCTAATAGACAAATAAAATCGGTCCATATGAATATAAATTATGCGCGAACAAACATATGAGAAAAAAAACCGGGACGAACGGGTAACCTCTTTCTTTTTGGAAGTCGGTAACAAAGCTACATTTCCATGGTAATTTTGCAAATTGATAGTATTTTAAGTTAATCCATTCGGTTATACTAATAAAAAATAATAAGAAAAAAAAATTTTCCAAAGGGACCACATTTTTTCATGTTTTTTGACGAATACTCGATTTATGTTCGCCGATTTTCATAATTATTCTCATGGTACCTAAGTTGAATGATACTTTTTCTAATGGACAAAAAATCGGTAAAATCGGTCTATATAAATATGAGTTATGCGCAAACAAACATAAAAAAAAAAAAGGAAAACATACGTTTAAAGTATAACCTCATTCTTTTGGGAAGTTGGTAAAAATTAAAATATTACAAACGTTATGTAAAATTGGGACATTTTTTCTAATGGGGGCCGGCCAAAGAATTACGTTGTAATTAATATACATATATTAATTGGGTTTTCGGAAACGACTCTAACGATTTGGATGAAATCCACGAATTAAGGGTTCTCAGGGGTTTAGACAAATTAATTGGTTGACTTTTGTCGTCGAGAAAATTTTAGAAAACGAACAATAGTAAATGGGATCCGGTCGATGTTTAAGCGGTCATCGTATGATTAGGGTTTATTAAAAAGTAAATAATTCGCTTATTTATACCATAGTAATTGAAAATAGATGAAGACACCATACCTTTACTTTGTGATGATTACGTTTTACACAATAAATTTAAATATAAACTTCAATTCTCAAATATATCGGACGTTCTTATAGCATTATACAGATGATAATTTGTAATAATATTTCCGGCTTGGAGTTTGAATTTGTTTTTATTTAACGCAAGAATACTTCAACATAAGTAATGACAATGTACGAGTATATAAAAATTTAGCTTATGTTAAATAGAAAATTCGCGATAAAGTAAATTTGTTCGCAATATTGACATACATGACGATATTAAATATTACGCAAACAATACAGGCTTTTTAGCCTCGTTACGTCGATTATTTATACCAATATATGGTATCAAGTGTACTTCATGATAATAGTCATTGTTTTATTTGCAACAGCGGGTTATCACAGCCTTTTTGCGTCTCTGTTCATCTACATTTACGTTGCATTCGTGCTTACCTTCTAATATTTATCTATAATCCTCGCAGTAACGTAAGTGAATAGTTTATTTGTACTTATAATAATTTTATTTTGAATTATTTCAACTCCAGACTGCCGTCTTATTTCGACTTTCGCTTGTAAAAAAAAAAAAAAAAAACTAACATTGACAGACTGTTTTTATAAGCCCGTGTTTCATACTTCCATTGATAAATAGTTAAGAAAAAAACTTTTAAGAACGAATAATGAAATACAGTTTAGTTCCTATCCACTTGGTGATTTTTCAGTCGCTGCATCACGTGCCCAAAAAAAAAAAAAAAAAAAGTTATTTTTTTCTAAAATTTCGAGCTCTTGAGGTCCTGGAAGTCTGATTTTGAAGTTGGAAGCCCGGTTACTTCAAACATCAGAGAAATATCCGGAAATGCGCGTATTATTAATCTTGTTCAGAATTTTCAAAGGACGTAATTTTCCGCGTTATTTAGAACATTTTTCGCTAACGTTGAAAGTTTCGTTACGGAAATGAAATACGGCTCCGTTCCGGGCAAATAACAATCTTTCCATCAATATGTCACACATCCGAGAAAGAAATATATTTTTTCCAAAATTTCAAGCTTTCGACCCCTTGAGAGGAGGTCTACATATAAAGTTGTAAGCTCGGGTATATTTTTTCTGTAAAGTGTTCCTCTTATGCGTATGCTTGAGATACATTTTGGTTTCCCCAACTTTTTTACTCGGGCCATTACATATGCCTTTTTTTGTGCGCTTTGTTTTTTGCTCAAAAAGGGGTGGACTTGTATAATTTTTTATCTGTAGATTTTTATTTTATGAAACATCCTTTGAGTTTTGTTTTGTATCTTGAATTTCACGTTTAAAGAGTTTTCTGGTGATCTTGAGTTATTAATCTTTTTAAAGGTAATTTCTGAGGTCATTTTAAATTTCATATTATATATTGTCGCCGATGGTAATCGATTATCTTAAAGTAGTTATATACTTCTCTAAAGAGAATTTTAATTTTGATTTATGCACTTATTTTGAAGTTTCTAAGTCAAACCGTTCCGGAGTTATTGTGTATTTTAATATTTCTGTCGTTTCTCTGAACTGTTTTATTAGGATTTCGTGCTTTATATCTGAATAAAATTGAAAAAAATAAAAAATCTTATTTAAAAATTACTTTTATAACGCTGTGTTTAGCAAAGCAATTAACGATCACGAATACACACTTTATCATCTATAACATGGGTACTTTTACAAATCACTAATACTTTAATTTTTTTTATAAAAAGGAAACATATACAAAGATATCAAGTATTTTCCATGCACTAATACTAAACCGGAAGAAGAGAAGTTGAACAAAAAGTATTGAAAGTCTCAATAATTAATCTTGTCACGTTGAAATAGCGTTAAATCTTATAGTACTGAGTAAATTAATGCGTTTGTAAATGCTAGAAAAATAAAATAACGTTCACCAACGATTTAGTAATTTCGATTTTTTTTTTATTTATTGATTTTTTTGATTTTTTTTTTGGGCTTATATGCAAGGCAACCCATCTGCCATTATATTAGAACAAGGTTAAATTACAATTTTCGATAACATTATAAATAAATATAATATCCAATGTAAGGCGATATTATTTGTAACCAAGAGCGAACTTTCGAATTAATTTAGTATTGGAAGTTTAAATGTTTTGATGTACGTATGAATCGTTTTAAAATTATTTATTTTGGTAAAATTAAGTTTAGGTTCTAGACCAACGGTTCTTAACCTTTTTGGCTGGCGACGCAAAGTATAAATATATTTGAAGCCCGCGACCGTAATGTTTTATTCATCTTCCAGTGATAATAAAATAATAGGATAAACCAAAGGCCTTTGCTGAAAATTGATGTCATTATAAAATATTAAAAAACAACATTATTAATTTCTTTATTCAAATCTAAGTTAAACAAGCATGCATCGGCAATATCGGCTTTCATAGTAGAAAAACTTTTTCATTTTTTCATCAACAAAGTAAAACATAAAAAAATATATAACCTGAGCGTTATCACTAATTTTAATTAGTGACTACCCTGATGTTGTATGTTTGAGCAAAGAAGATTTATACGCGGAGTTAAGTTTATGGAAAGTGCACACCGCATGTCAGGCTGAGGATCCAGTCTATTTCTGTACTTGTTTTTTAAGACAGCAAGGCGCGAAAATCCTGCTTCACACAAATAAGTAGTTGGAAATGGTAGCAGAGCCTTTTCGGCATCATTGCTCAGAAGAGGCTTCCCAGATAATTTTGCCTCAAATTTCGTAAGAATCATTTTAGCAAATGATTCTTTTAATACTTCATCAACCTGCAATTCTTGTAATCCAGCCATATCATTTTCAACCCCCATTACTACATCTATTTCAAATGGATTTCTTACTCAACTGTATTTCTTGATATGGACATTTTATGGAATGTATCTTGCCATTTCATTTTCAAGGTTTCTCAAATGTTCTAAAAAAATAGGCGTGGTCTCTAGAAAAATATGGTTGTCATTAAGATCTTCTAAAAACAAGTTTAATGTGACAAACGTTGCTAATTGACGATTAGAAATTTTTTCTTGCCAAAGTTTTGTTTTATTTTTAAAAGCAGTAATTTTTTCATATATGTCTACTACGGTGCGGTTTTGACCTTGCATTACTGAGTTCAACTGATTTAAGTGTTGGAAAATATCGCTTTAATATGCCAATTTGGCCATCCACTTGTTGTCAATAAAGCGATCAGCACATTCGTGTTTTTTTATCAGTTAAAAATATTTCTGTTTTAAGAGAAAGAACTTTGGCTATGGAACATATATAAAAGGTTTAAACGTTCTAAATAAAATATGTAGCTGAACGTACATAACGAGGAAAATTATTAAGTACGCATCGTCAAATGAAAAAAAGTATTAATTATGTTAATAATTATAAAACAATTTAGGTATCACGTATGTAGTTATAAAAAATGCAAAAAAGGAAAAAATAAAAGTAATTTAATGAATAAAAAACAAAAAATTGCCACACTGTTTTACGGCGTTATGTAATATAGATAAAATTAGTCTTTAAGACGTATAATCGTTGTTATAGTTGCTGTTATGTAGGAACAGGCCCGTGACCAGAATTTTGGAAGGGGGGGGGGGGGTGAAAATTTTCTTCGCATATTTATTTTATGAATAATAATATATTTTTCACTAATATTCGTACTATTAATAATTTCCATCATTTTGATTTACATAAATGAATTACCCCGTATACGAACATTAATAAAAATTACATATATGTTATTAATTACACACGTAATAAAAAATTTTGCATAAGATAATAATGAAGTACCTAAAAATATGGAACATATTTTTTCTTTTTTCTTTTAAAGGTAGGTAAGAACATCCTAAAAAATCATCAATATTTATTTTAAATTTGTGATTTTTTTCAGATTTTTGTGTATTCATAATAACTATTTCAGTTCTCATGGGGGGGTTTAACCCCCCCCCGTGGACACGGCCTTGTGTAGGAAAGCTGTAACGTTGTCAAATTAAAAAAAAAAAAAACAAACAAAAAAACAATTCATTTCTCATTTCTCATTTTTAAAATAAAATATCATTTTTCCACGATTTTAGAGTTTTAAATCATTTAAAAATAAACAGCGATGGCTCTTAGTTGGAACTGACCCACTGCCCCATGCGAATACTCAACACTATATTAAATTAAATTAAATTATAAAATTAATAACCTATTGTGTCTGGCTGCACATATAACTTTAATATCATTTAATTTAAATTTGAATTCATTGATTTTGTGAATAGAAATGAAGTAATGATTTATCCGAGCATAATTATAAAACGCAATTTTTTTCTGAAAAATAAACAAAATGAACAGAATTTCTACTCTAATATCATTTTCCATTAACTTCAAAAACGCAAATTTGTTAATTTTTTCAAAGTTTCTGCGAACTAGCGTTTATTACATCTATTTCCACGATCTATACAGATGTAGTCCATACGATGTGTATTACGCGTATTATACAAATACTAGGTGTAATGCCATTCCTGCTTTTGTGTTGAACATACCTGTACAAGGTATATTAACATCCCATGTTTTACTACATTGTACCTCTGCCGCTGTTATTTCAGTCGATGTTAAAATCCTTCCTTTGTAACGTACTTCTTATCAGTCATTGTAAGTTATAATCGCATTCATCGCCGCTGATTAGATAAAAGAATGTAACAATGGCAGTGGTGTCAAGGCATAGAAGTCTCCAGCAATACATAAAAACTGTATTTTTTCCTTTCTACAAGATGCAAAAATACGATTTTGGGTACCTATCAGGGGCCACAGTAAAAATCAATCTCCAATGATTCCCAAAAAAATTTCGCTGAAAAGTAATCACCTAAAGCATACTGACAAATTTTTTCAGACTTCTCCGTTGATTGGCACGTAAAAAAATTGAATAAAATGTAAAAAACCTCGTTTCGTAAGTTTTTTAGTTTGTCAGGCTCGAACTTAAATATTTTTCACAGACTCTCTTTTATTAAATTAACCCAAACGAGAACATCTTTGTAAACGTATTTTTTCCATAGAATTCAGAAAAAATATTGGTTTTTTGATTAAATGTAACGGTTGTCCATAAATTGACAAAAAACGTAAAAAAAAAAACGGTTTTTCGAATTTTAAGTTGTGTTACACCACTTATAAAAATCTAAAAAAATACATATAATTTTTATTTATTTCTGCTCTTCAAATATCAGAATTAAAATTGTATGCAAAAATTCAAGAACACGGTAAAAATCGCGATTGAAAGTTAAAATTTTTTTTTTCGAGGTTGTGTTGACCTTCCTTGATGCTCAAAAAAATTCCACTAAAAAGTAATCACCTAAAATATACACATGACTTTTTTCAAATTTTTTCGTTGATTAGAACGCGAGAAAAAAAAATAAAACGTGAAAAACGCTGTTTTTTGACACCCTAGGGCCCAAAAAAATATTTGGGACCCAGAACCTGGTTCAGCCTTTATTTTGAGCCTCCAGAAACACAAAAAAATGGAGAAAAAAATTGAGGGAATTTCACCTCCCTTAATGGGGATACCCTTTATTACATTATTTTCTCAAGTAAAATGGACAAAAATGTGTTATTTTTGAGCTTAGTCGAAACGCCTATAGTTGAAAATGAAAAAAAAATTATGTACAAAAGTATGTTGCTTACAAAATCGTTCTAGACTAAAATGTTGTCTTAATAATTACGCATTTACGATTTGTTCACATGCCACAGAAAATTACGAATTCCCTTTTATTGTAATACAAAAATACAAAAATGGGTTGAACGTTGCATTTTTTAAAAATAATTAGAAACGATTGTATTTAAAATCGGAAACTATTAGCTGTTTTAATTCAGTCGCTCGAAGAAAAGAAAAAACACCCAACAAAACAAAATGTATCTGAGAGTTTTTTTAAACGGTTTACTAAAAATCTCATAGTAATATAAATATCAAGACCTTCTCCGGCAATCCGGCTAGGAGATTAAAAAGAAGATGACGTCGAGATGCTCTTCTGGCTGGAAATGAATAAATTTGCAGCTCATACTGATTATATTAGCACCTTACCATGGACTCAGCTCTTGCTGCACGTTTATTAAATGTAGAATATTTTAGTATTTTACATTTAATGAGGAGAACGAAAAGGAAAAAATAGGTACAAAAAATATCTTAATTTTAAATTTTTTTGAAAATGGAGAAAAACCTTACAATAGCTGTCGCAGACAAGTCGAACTAAAGATATGTGGGAATTTAGCGCAACCGATTTGCGAAAAAAATGCGGTACTTACAGCAATTCCGATTTTTGGGAAGTGTTTTTTTTTTTTTTTTAGAAAACCTTATCTATTTAGATACACGAATACGAATAAACATCAAGATGTGTATATTGTCGTAAAAAGATTCATCATTCTTCCTGAGTTTTTAAGAAAGTTCTTTCCTATTTAATGGTAAGCGAAAATACGAAGCACCCTGCGCATGATTAATATCAATGAGAACGTGTGATGTCAGTATGAAATGTTGCCAAGTACCTACTAAACGCAGTGGCGGATTTAGGCCTAGGCCCGTGACGCCTGAGCCTAGGGCGGCAACATTTAAGGGGTGCCAAAATTTAAAAGGTTGCTAAAATTTAAAAGGCGTCCGAAACTAAAGGTTTTTTTTTTTTCCCGGTCGCTTGAAAATCGAAATCGATGAAGTTTTCCGTCCACGATAACATCTTGTGATTTTGTGTGTCAAAGGATAATATATTTTTATCGTAATTAAAGTAAGTTTATCACGCATATGTGAGAATTGTTGATTTTGACTTTAAAAATTGTAATCGAAACTCGTCGATGTATATATAATATATATGTTTTTTGTTTTTTTTTCATTACAAGAAAGTCGGCATATCAGCACGGGCCTCTTCATCACCATCAAATCCATCACTAACTAAACTGTTATTGGTTTAATAACTTGTAGTTGTAAAAATTGGTACGTATGGTCAGTGGTGTAGTAGTGTGTGGAAGCGACCCACTAAAAATTAAAAAAAAATATTAAAAAAAAAGAAACGTTTCTCCTTAAATCTTTCAACATTTTTTGTTAATAATTATTATCGTTTAATTAATATATTCCCGCGCGTTATTTCCATTTCGAGTGACAAATTTCTTACGATCACATTTTTAGCTCTTAATACTTCCTTCTTTTAATGGCCCACTCTAAACTGTGATTCCACTCTTATTCTTTTTCTAATTCTGGCTCCTTCGTTATTACTCAAATGTTTTACAATCTCCGCTATTTGTTGTCTTTGCTTTAAAAGTCTCCTTCCCGCACCATACGGTTTCCATCTACTTCTACTCCATTTTATCCTTTTCATCCCCCTTCTAATTGCTTTTCTTGTGACCGCTAGATCATATTTTTAATTTGAATGTCCGGCCTTTCGTATTGGACAATCGTCGTTCTACTCTTTTCTATTAAAACTCGGTGGTCCTCGTTGACAAACTCACTACAAAAAAAAAATAAATGAATAAAAACAATCTCCTCCTTGTCCATGGTTTTTAGATATTTGCACTATCTTTTTATCGCTTTCGTTTTACTCATAATCTCCTTCCTGCATCATTTTCTCGATTTTCATCTGCATCGACTGCACTTGTTTTCCTTTTCAGTCCTCTTCTAATTACTTTCTTCGTGACCCTGATGTCATGTTTTATTTGAATGTTTTCTGTTGAACAATCTCCTACTCTTGTTCACTAAAACTTAATTTTTTCTCTTAAACTTGGTAGTATACCTGTTTCTCTTATACGGTGTGTTCGTATATTCTCTCATTTCGTTCCGCATTTGTTATTCCCGCCTTCAAATTATTATTTTTATCCGTTACCCGTAAACGTTTAAGAATATTACTTTCTCCTCCTTTCCATTTCTCCACTCAGTTGATCAATTTTTTTATTTTTAAAATTTTTTTTGAAAAATTTATAGGCATACAAATGTTTTTTTTTTTATAATTTGCGGGTTTGAGTTTTATATATAAGTGCAGAATTCACGTAAGTCGATTGCGATTAGTGTGCTTGAGGGAGTTTTTATTAATTAAACAGGGGTAGCATGCGGATTGGTGCCAAAAGGAATAATTTCGGACGGACATTTTAAAAAAATAGGTATATTTATACCGAACGAGATAAGAGCTTTCTTTATTTTCTTCTTCGGAGCAGCCGGTCTTAGCCTTAGTGCCGATTTTTAATATTTTAGCCAGTTTACGCCTTTACAAACCATTTTCGAGCCTGAAGATACGTATGCGAATGTCATAAAAATTAAGAAGATCCGTCAACGGTGAACATATTTTTTTTTGGCTATATAACATGTTTTAAAAAACCGCAAGCAATTTTGTCACCTTTGGTCGCATGAATGGGAAACTTCAGTATTTTCATTCTCATACCTGTTTGCTGGAAATAACTTTTTGAAATTTAACTTCGGAGGAAACGTTTTAAGGAAAAAAGCCCATGATGTGCATCTATCGTCAGCTGAAGAAAAAGATGGTTTTTTCTTTTATTTTTAATTTTTCACCCGGAGACTGACGTTTTGCTTGAAAACGTTCCAGCGAGTAAGTTTTTCGTTTTGTTTTCTACTTAGGGGGAAAGATATTTCAAAAAATTAGAAATTTTCCTTAAAAAAATATTTCTTTTAAAGCAGTAAAGGCAGATTTTAATTTTCAGTGTAGGTATAAGATTATTTATAAGTGAGTACCTTTTAGTGTTATTTAAGTAAGCAACGAGAACGATTTTACCCCCCCCGCCCAAAGTACAATATTCTTTCCGGTTTCGAAACCGCTGTATAGGAAATGATTAATAACCGTGTACGACTAACCACCTTTTCGAGCTCTAAGATGAGCTGGGAAATATTTTAAATACCAAAAAAAAGGGTTTTTTCCAATTCCCACCCTACGGAAAAACAGAGAAATATAAAGACAAAGAAAAAACCGAGTATAGGAAATTTGAAACCAAAAGGAAGAAAGAAATAAGAAAAGTCCGAAGAGGACTTCCGAACACTTTTAAGAAAATGAAATCGCCTTAACGCGTGTGCGAGCAGGGATTAATCCCACTACCCCGTAAATGCGTCAGCGGCTAAAGACGGTTATTAGTTGGTCATTTCGATGATGTAGCCGTCGTTCAAAAACGAAAGTAAAAACAATTTCTGGACATGTTCAAATGTTCGCGGGGTACGTTTTAGCACACTATAATCCTGCCGACGCCGCCTACATACTTTTTCCCACCAGTTCCATATCCACTTCCAAAACCTGATTTTCCCCTTTGCAACAGTCGTTTACGGCGGGCTACATGTTTAATTCCACGAAAAATGTCTATAGGTTTAGCCGAATTTTCCAGCATAATAAGCCGGGCCGGTGTACGAAACGAACTCGATTTGAAAGCGCACCGCACCTGTCTTCTCCAGACACGTACAGTTGCCTGGCGAACAACAGTCGGCATCTGTCCCATCCGTCGACGACGCGGCTCACCTACAGTGAGTGACGGTGACACACGTGATATCCGTGTCATTGCCGCAAAAACCCATCGCCGTGCTGTTCGCGTCTCCGTCGGGCGCGCACGCGCCGCGCGTACTCGAAAACACAAAGGCTGTTTGCGCGAAATCGCCAGCATGCGCCGCTGTGTCCGGCGATTGTTCCGCCGTTCGGCTCGTTCGCGAATTCTGTCAGTGCGCGCGCATTACAGAGCATCCGCGGCGATGCTGGTCACCTACCGGAGCGACGAATAGCGCGTGTGCGCGCTATTCTTTTTGGGGTAGCCCTAAATTTCATCGGCACCCGACCTATCCGCGAACCGGGCGCAACACATCTGTGCGATAATTTCGCGCGCGCTGCTCGCTGCTTCGCCGCCATCCGTCTCACAGAAGCGCCCCAAACTTCGTGTACTTCGTCGTAGTCAGCGGGCTCGTTTCACGTAGTCTCGTTCAGATGTGATCTGCTGGTCGCGTGGTCCGGTTGTGTTTTTTGTCGTCCCGGTGTGTGTCGTGGGTTCGTTCTTCTACCGTTGTTTTCCGGAAGAGTTAGGCGCGGCGGCGTTGATGCACCGAATCGGCGACCGCACATCATAAAGTTTGAAAAAGCGGGTTTTTGATTATTGAAATTTGGGCGTCGCCCTCCTAGGTTTTTTGATTTTTTTTGCGCGTATCATCCGAGTTCGGTTTCGATTATGTTGATTTGTTGTTATTTTTCGGCATGTGTGGGCTTTTCGCGAAATGTGTGATTGCGGTGTTCGACGACGATAGTTGCTGACGAAGCGAAGAGCGCGATGACTAGGTTCTCGACGGTTACCGGTAAGTGCGATAAAGATTTTGCTTTTAATCCGTCTAGATAGTTAAAAAGAGAAACTAGCCAGCCTGAAAAGGAAAAAAAAAACGGTTGAAGTCCGACATGTGCTCGTTCACGAGCTTAGAAAGTTGTTTGATTAGGACGACCCTAATTTTAAATGGTTCCTACAAAAATAATTGAAAGGATACTATTATTATTATTCCTTTTTTATATTTGTAAAAAAACGTCGTGCAGCAATGATGTTTTTGGACATGTTATTTTTCATGATTTCTTATACTTCTCCGTCGAGAGTAATTGCAGACAGTGGCGAATTTATGAGCATGGCAACATTTGAGGGGGGCGCCGAAATTTATAAATGGTTGTTAAAATTCAAAATGAGCCTAAAGCCAAACATTTTTTTCACATTCGAAATTGACAAAGCTTTCCCCGTCAACCTGTGAGTTTGAATTTTACTATTTTGTTAAATTGTGTGGAAAAATAATATGTAGAAAAATTCGATTGACTCGGGAATTATTTCAATAAAATTTTTTTCAATTGTGTTACATTTTCTCTACGTGTATTATATATTTTTCATCGCAAGAAAGGCGGCATATCAGCGCTTTGGGCACCGTTACCATCAAATCCGTCACTGACTGCAGGCGTTGTTAAATTTGTTTTTATCGGTTACTTTTTTTTTTTTTTTTTTCAAAAATCTATTGCTATTTAACTGCGTGAATTCTATAATAGAAAATTGAATGTATCTTCTCGAGAACGACAATAATGATTTTGATGAAATTTACGAATTCGGGATTTTTAATGGGGGTTTCGATGAATCCCGCCGATTAGGTCTTCTATCTTACGGAACGAGCAATTTTACACAAAAGATATAAATTTAAAACTTGTAAGCCGGAAATATCTCTGCAATAATGTCGTTATATCATCGGGGGAATTGATATAATATTTAAATTCGTTACGAGAAGCGTAAATAAATCCATCAGGAAGAAAAGATATTATTAATACACCTTTATTTCAGCTAGCGTAATTTGTAACGATGCTATATATCGAAAACGTCTCTAATGACTATGAAATTCGCGAATTAGTAGAGGTTTTTGAGGGTTTCGATAAGTCGACTAGTCAAAGTTTCATTCCATCAGTGTTTTCAATCGTCATTGTATAATGCGATTTTCATTTTTTTGTGTAACGCGAGAATTATTCGACGTTAAAAAACGAACCTACAAAAATGTAGCTTTACTTCGTATAGTTCGGAATAAATCCGAGCATAGCTTGTTCAACCGGGGCACTATTAACGAAGCAACGTTAGTAATTGTGTTTTAGCAAAAGATGGGAGTCGTAAAAAGTATTTTGAAAGGGAATTTGATTTTTCGAATTTGTTCTTGGTGTGTAGATAGGGGACGGCCGAAAACATCTCTCGCCTACGCTACGCTGCAACTGAGTAGAACGTACAAGACGGTTTTTCGATGAATATCAGGTGAGAAGTTAATGAACGTTTCAATTATTTCAGCCGTTAACTTTAGACGTTGTTTTTTAGAAATGTGTAAAAAAAAAACGCATTAGATATTGTATAATAAACTTAAAAAAAAAAAATAATATATCACGCGCGCTAGTTGGATGGAATAGAGAACACTTGAGATTTTATGGATCCAATTTAAAAATTTAGTCTCTACTGAGTTTCCAATTTATGAAAAATAGTCTACAATAATGGTAGCAACCAACCTCTCCGCTATTGTCTCGTCAGAATCTGAAGTTTCACAGCTTTTTTTTTTTTTCATATTTCACCCCTTTTGTTCAGGTAAATTTCCCCTTTCATAGAATAAGTGTATTTTACTCGCATCGATGAGTCTAGAGACACCGGGGCAATATCGTTTATATGACTTCTGCAGGGATGTAATCAATATACGCCGCCCAAGTATATCAAGCAAGCAAAATATTATAGTTTATATCCATGATGGTCTGTAGTGAGAATAACTTAGAATAGCCGACATGTGCGGTATAGAGGAAAAAGCATAATCAAACCTACGAGCACCACCGTTATTTTAATCGGTGAGAGTAGTCTTCGCCAGAGGTACGATTTAATAATGAGATAATTGTGGACTAGAGGATGCTAACGATGGAAGGTTTCTGCAAGAGACGTTCAAAAATGCCGACTGTAAAGTTTTGTTTTTTATTATCCGCGGTGGCTGTTAACGAGCGGATAGGCTAAATCCGAAAACATTTTTGAGAATAATTTTCGAAAAATGATTTTTTCGAATACTTTTCTCTCATCTAAAAGATTAATAATCTGTCGGCATTTACATGGAAGGTGAAAAGGTTCATTAGGTTTAATAGAACTGTTTGTTGTGTGTTTTGTTTTTTTTTTTGGTTGCTTTTTTCACGCATTTCTAGACGATTGTAATTTTGTGCAGTCACTTGAATTCCCATTGCAGGTTCCAAAGTTTCCTAAAATAATTTCGCGGTTTAATTTTCGTATTGGTTTACTCGTTAAAAACTAAGATAAAAATTCGCAGTACATGGGAAAAATTGGTTAATAATTACATAAACATTCATTGACACGATTACACACACAGCTCCATATTTTGACGAATATGTAGATATATTCAAGCGAAATAGTTATAATAATTATGAACTGAATAAAATTAGTGAGCATTTAGAATTACTAAATGTACGTATCTTATTAAAACATGATGATCAACAGAGAACAAAAAAAAAAAAAAAAAATGAAAAAAGTTAATTTTTTAAAGCAACTTAATTATAATATCGTAAAGACTTTCCGACGTACAATTTTTGGTACAGTTATTAAATATTATACAAATATGAAATAATAATGATTGTAATAAACTTTTATAGGCGTAATTTGTTTGTATAAGAGTACTTATAATAGCGGTAAAGATTTACTGCTACGTAGTAACGATACGACGAACTGGGGTAAGTCTAAAAAGAAATAAAGGAGGAGCATATTTCGGAGCCCGGACCGTCTTCTAAGCTGGCGCCAATGTTTTACATTAGCAGAAATACGTGACCAAAGGGTTCCGGCTATTTATACCATAGAACATAAAAAAGAAAAAAGAAAAAAAAAATGAAATAGAAAACGGAACGCTACAACAAAAGGCACACATCGTTAGTTTGTTTCGGTATATAATTTCGATGAATAGCCACACCAGAAAATTTAAAATTAAGCCACTTAGTGAAACTAAACAAAAACATTGAGAAGTGGGAAATATTCTCTAGAATGAACGTAATTTTTAAACAGATAACAATGCGCAGATAATCTCTAATTAAATAGTGCAGAAGTCTTGCATGTACTAATTATATACGTAGGGGGAAGTCCCCTGAGGGCGGACGACACTTAAGATTTTTATAAAATAAAAACTACTTCCAGAAATGTAACTTTATTTATGGATTAATTAAGTCAACAAAGTTTAAAATCAAATAAACAAAAATGAAACTTTTGCATAAACATATTTGCAAACCTAAATCAAAAGTTGGTAAAGAAAAATGCAATCATTGCAAGTGGCACCTAGTACCGGACAGATTTAACTTGGACTCCAAACACCGGGGACATTTTCGAAACATGCTGCATCGATCGCATTCTGCATATTCCGGAATATCCGAACATGCTTCATGAGCCCAGCCATTGCAACACTAGGCAAGTAGAGTTCTTCCTATGTGTCAGGTATTTCAGTTATGGTTACACTTTTTCTTAGCTTTATCTCCACTTTCCCTCTGTTGTCCTTTACGCCTTTGATTTGTTCCCTGCTCCCTTCTATTGCTGTTTTGAATTTAGCTCCCATTATTTTTTCTTTTTCTTCTTAATCGTCTTCAACAGCAATTCTGTATAGTAATCTGTTAGAATTTCACATTTTCTCTTCCGAGCTGCTGATCGTTTTTTGGCAGCAGCTGGTAATGGCGACAATAATTTTTTTTCGGTTGCAACGTCATTTCTCAACAGTTCAATGCCCGATGTCGTATCATGTAGAGTGCTTTTGGGATGTTACAGTGCGACGAAGCTTCTCGCAAAAAGCCATTTCTTTGGACAAAGCCTTATCTATCGCAGTTTGTAATCTTTGTTGTTCCCATTTTCATTTCTTTTTTGTCTCTTCCATTTCAATTTATTCTCATTCTTCTATCCTTTGAAACAATGTACTTTTTTTTTTTTTTTTTTTCTTTTTTCTTGTTTGGGTTTTTCCCTGGGCTTGTCAGCAACGGACGATTACCCATCAACATGTGTACATAGCAGCAATTAGGAGTAACAAGGAATGGAATCTGACAAAGAATGCTATACCAAAGATGGAGAAACAATAACAATCAACGTCGAAAAATGCCAAACGTATGTATCCTGAAAAGAAAAGAAATGACGAAGGTAAGAGCAAAAGGAGTTAGCTGTCCCATACCATGGCCACATCTGCAAATTGCAGAGCCCACAGTACAAACGGAGTACAACAACGATTACTAGTATTTTAATAAGTACGAATACTCACGAGAAAAAACAACTTGTCGTTCGCTGTCCAGTGTTAAGGGACAACTTTGTGTCCGGTACTACAAGGTATCGCCAAAATTATGTGTTCCGTAACGAAAACTGTTTTGAAATCTAGAAAATTTTTTAAAGGTAACGAATAATAAAGGTACACAGCCTTTATTGGCAATTACCACAAATACTTGAACACAAAAACTAAGAAGTAGCACTCACTTGGATATCTAATGTGATACATTCCTGTCAGAAACAGCAAACAACCGCCCCCCCCCCGTCCTGGTCTTTGACGTTACCGGAAAACCGTGTCTCATGACCCTGTTTTAAAGCCTATTTGAATCTTTTTTGAATCGAACGCTTTCTGATAGTACGAGTGTCCATGATACTAGGTGCTGTACGGCATTACGGGACTTCCTCCTATATGTGACACTATGTGTAATCTGTAACAATACATATGAACATGCAAAAGGCTCTTCTGAAGCGTTTAATTCGAAATTATCTGCGTATTGTGTTATTGATTTAACAAGTCATTTCTGTTGTTATAGTTTTCAGTAAATTTTTCTTTACTTCGATTTATTTTTTTTTTTTTTTTTTTTGTTTCCTTTCCTCGTTTATAATTTCTTGCATTCCGTAAAAAGTTTCACTTTTACCGCCGTTAGTTTCCGACTAACGCAGAGTTTTTTTGCGGTCCCATTGACAATAACTAAAAATAAATACAGCACAAATTTCATCATCTTTATCTTCACTGTAACTTTTATTTCAAAGTATGACTATGATACGATACAAAATACTTCGGATCTTAATAAATTTAAGTATCTTGACAAAAAAACAGCATCCAAGCAAATTTCATATCGCGTTATTTTTATTTACGTAGTAAAAGTCCCACACCCTTGATAAGGTATCATGGATTCTGAAATTAAGCTTTTCACAATGGTACTAAGCCTAATAAAGGAGAGAATACTGGAGCAAGTTCCTTTATACTTTTGGATTATCTGCCGTTACTTTTCCAGATTTTTTTGGGACGCAATTTAATTTCAGATTAGGTATACCTGGGAGCAACTTGGATCCGGAACGAAACAATTTCCGAAATTCCATGATACCTCTGGATCGGTAGTCAAGCAACTTAATCACTAGGTCATCGCGCTGCCTTATTACCATAGTAAACGTGTTATTCAAATTTTCTTATCTATTATAAAAGTAATATTTTTTTTTTATCTATATTTGATTTCATTTGTTCGTATACTCTTTCCTGTCTCTCTCGCTCTACCTTCTAGCGAACGGGTCTTTCAAGAAAAGAACAAGTAGAGTTTAACAGATTTTGTTAGTTCGACCAGTTCACTCTCTGTCTCAAAACCCGTAGTGTCCCATAAAAATTTTCGCCACCAGCAGAAAAATTAGAAACATTCCGGGGAAACACAAGAGCAAAATAGCTGTTTGCAAGCGTTTTCATTTTTATATTTAATCTCGTATGTAACTGTCGAAGACACTTTTGCTAATCTGTTGCTTTTATTTTTTTATTTACGTATTTTTTTTCCATATAAACGAAACTACTTCCAGCTGATATTTAAAAAGAAGTAAACCATCGGTGCGATATAATGAGCAGTCACAAGTTTCAAAAAAAAGTCGAGGGGATTATTAGAGAATTTAGAAATCAGCTTTATGAGGCGGAAAAGGATGTTTACTCTCGAGCCAGCACTAGTCGCGTGCTTTACTGTACGGAATCCCTTATGCCGGAGAACTTCTTAACTCGGAATATTCTCGCTTATCGGTAAAAATTCTTAACGCGAAAAAAAACCTTTCGGCGCGAATGCCAGGGTATAATTCACGCTCGTAACAGGATGAGGGGTAATTTTATTTTTAATTTCATTTTCAAACGTGTAATAATGTAAAAAAATTTTGTTACACATTTTTTAGGACGAGATTAAAATAGTGGTAGTTCTAAGATGTGTATAATAAGTACTTTAGGAAGAACGGACTCATTCGAACTGTAGAAAATTAATACAAAACAGAATGTAAGAGAAAATTAACGTTTCTTTTTTGTTTTTTTGTTGTTTTTTTTTTTTTTTTAAAGAAAAGAACATTGCGCACGATAATTTATAATAAATATTTCGACTTTCTCTTTATCTGTTACATTATGAAACTCTCCTGTATATGTATGATGTCGATTTTTATAAAACGCTACTTTTAGAATGCGATTTTAATATAAAATATTTTCGACGCCTGCGATTTCTTCTTAAACGATTTCGAGCGGTTATAGTTATAAATATTTACGTGTACGTACGAGAGATATACCCAGATGATTCTCCCAAGTGAAAATTTTAATCGGACATTTTAGGCTGAACAAAAACGTACCTTCATAAACATGGGGTGTTGATCGCTAAAAATATTTGAATGTTTTGTAACACTTTTTTGTTTTCGAATAATTCACGAGAACAGCTAATACATCCGGTTAATTTTAATTGAACACGTTACGGAGTAATATACTGCGTGCCGATTAATAATACTAATCGGGAATAATATCGATAAGAAAAAAAGTAAAAAATCAATAAGAGAAGAGTCAATGGTTGGCCAATGTGCATCGTAAACGTTTACATTTGTATTACATTTGTCTCAGTTTGATACGGCGAAATGCTTCTAATGTCGCAAACAGTAACACTTAACTAGTATAGAATCATTTAACATGCTAGTTTTTAAATATAAATAATGTAATTTGAATTAAAATACAAATATAACAAATTTTTAAAAATCTATAAATGTTTCTAATTAGTGTTCATCGTTTATAATTTTAAATTTGTTATATTTGTATTTTATTTCAAATTGCTATAAAACTTAAGATAATAGGTAAACACCTACGTCAAAAGGGAACTTGTTCGAATTGTCTTCCTCTCTCGCGTACGCAAAGAGCATCCCTCGAATGCAGCTGCCAATAGGATTTCTTGTTAATTCTCTTGTTGCAGGTAAAAATAAACATCGTGTATTCTGTCTTGCAGCTGCTATCACTATTAGTATCACTATCACTATTACTATTATTGTTACTATTATTATTACTATTATTGTTACTATTATTATTAATATTATTGTTACTATTATTATTACTATTATTATTACTATTATTGTTACTATTATTGTTACTATTATTGTTACTATTACTGTTACTATTATTGTTACTATTGCTATTACTATTAATCCCCTCAAAAATAGGAATGTAGTAAAGTTTACTTTTATTGATTATTGCGGATATTGTTAATCTATTTAGGAAACCGAAAAACTTACTTTCGGTAACAGGTTGTTAACTACATCTATTACAATAAATATTTAATTAAAGACCAGCTCTCAGTCATCTTATTGTTTTTTTTTTTGTTTTTTTTTCTATTGTTAATATATCTACATTATCATTTCGGTTCTGGTATTAATCAAAATCGGTGCGCGATATTTTATTTTATTTATTTATTTATTTTTTTTTTGTGGGCGCGCCGGCGGCATTGACCCAACAACAGGAAAACTAAGCTAAAAAACTAAATAACTAGGCGGTCCGAAATGGACGTAACAAAGGACAGCAGTGCGGACACCACAGAAGATGAAAGGAGAGGATAAAGGAAGAGTTATAGGGAGTAGGAAGACCTAATGACAAGAGCTGACTGTATAAAAGGGAGCGTTCGTTACGAAGAGCAGGACACTCGAAGAAATTGTGATCAGCATCACATATATACGAAGAGGATTACAATATCGTGAAGAGAACAATAAGGAGAAGGCGACAGCGCAGATTGATAGCGAGAGGAGGAGAGGAGAGAATGATTGATCCGGAGGCGAATTAGGGAGAAAATAGAAGAGCGACTACTGAAAGGAATAGAATGGAACCAAGTTTTATTCATTTAAGGTTAATACACGTATCATTCCGAAAAGCATTTACGACCCCGGGTTTATAGGAGCTCTTTTTTTGTTTAGCGTGCAATATCTTTTTTGATCTTCTAGTCTGAGGATCACGAACGTGAAATCGATCATCCTTTAGACCTCAGACCGTCAGATGGGGTAGTCAACAATTCGTACAGTTAGTTTTAAAATCGTGTTATATTTTTAAAGGCTATTTGTCTATTTATTCGTACGTTTACATTTATACAACCGCGTTATAATTCTTGATAATTGAATTTTTCATCACCCGTGTAAAATTCGATGTTTAATTATTTGAACTATACGTTTACCGAGATTTTATAGCGATTACGATTAGTGCACTGCTCGGTATGATGAGGGTGTAGAAGCGAGCGAAACTGTATCATTATTATCGAGCGTGAACCAGAGATTTCACTAATGGATCGGCAGCCATTTTCGGTTTGACTGAATTTCAGTCATCTGTATTTTGCTGGGATTCGGATAATCCGGAAAATTCGGAATTTTGAAGGTGGCGATAATTTAGTATGTTCAGGTGCCATTGCGATGATCGTTACTGCGAACTATGTATTAAACTATAAAAGGTTCCATATAATACCGGTTTGGACCTTCTTAGATTTTCTCTTGCTTCGCCGATGTGTGGTGCCTCGGATTTTTCGTGCGCATACAGCAAAACAGATACCACAAAAACGTATTCTTCGTGAAAATCAAGGACTCGGCTCACAATTAATAATAGTTCTCTCTACATTTCTCCGTAACGAATTTAATCTTTGTGTCGCGCTATTGCGTGATGGCCAATAATTTGTATGGCTGGTGATCGCGTGGATAACGCGGCAATCCATTATTATTCAAATATCGTAAAGAAAAAGACGAAAGAGAGAAAAGCCACTGTTGTCGTTCGCCATGTACTAATGTAATAATAGACCGTGCTATGAAGTGCTGTTAGCCGAATTCGAAAGACAGCGATCGCGACTAGTGGGACCCTGCGGTTTGGACGCCGTTTTCTATCCACGTGCCTGATGTCGGATCTTCGAAGGGCCTTGTTCGCCTCTACTCTGACATAGTACGAACTACTCCTTATAGACCAGCTGTTCGCACTTCCTAATAATCCACTTAGTCTTTTTTCAGAACGACCGGTTACTATTTTTGTTTTAGCTCGATATGTGCATCCGTTTCTTTCACTTCTTGGCATTTATTCCGATGATATCCATTTTTAGTTTATTCTTATTTATTATTTAATATGCTGGTTTTACTACGGTTTTTTTTGTTTTGTTTTTTTTTTTTCATTCGTGCGTGTATGTATATACACTTTTTCATTTAATCCTACTCTCGGTTTTTTTTTTTTTTCAATTTTCTATCCGACTTTAAGAATTGCGGTCAAAATTAGAAGAGGGTTTTTATCGAACTGAGACCAGAATAGATTAATAAAATTTAAGGGGCAGTGTAGAGACTGTGATTTGTGTAAATCCCTTTTCACGTAGAATGACTGTGATTTTACGAGCCGCTGAGTGTCCGTTCTAATAGTATACGATAGTGTCACTAAAGTATACGAGAGTACATTTAAATCTTATTCTTACCTTCGCTCTTATCCTCATCTTAATTCCTTTCTCTTTTTTTTTTTTTGTATCTAACAACCATTTCTTTGCCCGATACTTCTGCAGACGAGGTATTTAGCAATATTTAGAGAAATTGAATTGAAAAATATTTAATAAATTTTTTTTTCCGTGACGCTATTTTTCAAACTATGTAGTCCCGAGTTACAATAATTTATTTCAAAAATCCCTATTCCTATAAACCACATGTCCCCTGTGGAAATTTTTTAATTTTTAATTTTTTTCCCCTTTGAGTGAATTCAAAAACTAACCATGAAAAATATTTTGAAAAGGATTGAAACGAGGTATCTATTTTCTGTTTTTTCTTTTCCTTTTTTTTTTTTTTTTCATTTTTCACTTTTACGTATCATTAATATTTTATAAGGCTCTTTTTTAAAGTTTCAATCCACGTAATAGTGCAGGCAGGAAAATTTTCAGGAGGGAAAAGAGTTACAAATTATCTTATTGTACGGCAGGAGGGAACGCGAATAGTATATAATCATTTAACACTAGAAATCTTCCAATCACGCGTGAGTTGCAGGTTACTCAGGACTCTTTTTCTTTTTTAAATTAAACGTATGCTTTTGTTATCATATAAGTAGTCGATTAAAGAATTTTCCCATATACTTATTTTAGGTCGATTATGTTATTAGTGCTCATTTCGGATGTCGCTGATAAAGCAAATTTATTATTCTTATATTTTAGTGGATACTTAGTATCAAGATGACCGTATTTAATTTAGATATTATGTTTTTAAATTTAAAAAAAACAGTCCGAAAAGATACTTTAATCAGTGTTTTAAAGTGACTTTCAGAAAAGACTCCCCGTGAGGATGTGGAAAAAGACGCCTCTAAGTTAAAGTAACAAAAGGCAGTAGTTTGAACTTCATGCAGCGAGCAAAATAAAAATGGCCGAGATTATCAGTACGTGACTGAAATTCAAACAAACGGTTAACATTAATCCACCTGCGAAATTTATAAAATTATAATATATTTCGTGTGCGGATTAATGTTGAAACTCTCTGTAAATTAGTAGGTACATTTTACGGTCGCGTATCATTTGTAATTAATTTTAATTCGTATTAAGAATTATTTTAATCGCACGTAGGAAACAGACACTTGAAATAATGGAATGTCTGTTTGTATCAAATATCCGTGATTTTGAACATATTATCGAACAACTGATTTTTTAAAATTAACGCACGCCTTCGCAGCTCTATATATTAGTATTACTGTTTTCAATGCGTTCGTGACCAGATGAACAATTATCCTAGAGTGCTTTTCTTGGATTTTGCTTCACTTTTTTCAGCCTTCGTTTTTTGGCCAGTCTAAATTTTTCCGGCCTTCTTAACCATCTCCCTGTATATTTAAATGCGCCTAATTTTCCAAAAAAAAAAAAAAAATAGGAAAAAAAAAATACACGCACATACGGGGGCACTCGTTGTATAGATCTTTTGCCAATTTTCCATGTTCGCCAGTGTGTCGCTGGAAAAAATGGTATTTGAATTACTTCATTGGATGTCGACTTCATCAGAAACTTCTCGTAGCGGTCTCCACATCGGTGGTTCGCAGATACATACGAGATTAGCTGGAAAATTATGTATAAACGGCTTGTTTGTTTCACTGACGTGGCATAATCGTAACGTTTTAATTTATGCGGACTGTGGCAGGTGTTTGCAGCAAACGAAGAATACCAAAAGAGTCAGCTTTTTGTTGGTGACGTATATTTTCTTTATCTTCTTCTTCTCTTATTCCGGTAACAGTTTGATAGTTCACAGTTTTATCCCTCTGTTGCCGAGTAATTCTTCGAATAATGTACGGGAAAATTTCAAAACGAGGAAATCGTTTCCGAAAATTATGCATTTTTTATAAATAAATATAATTCTTATGGTTAGTTAGGTGTTTCTTTTTGTTTTCCAGAACAATATTGACACTTTTTATTAACTTAAGCGCGAAAGGCTTGATTCTTTATTCTACAATGAAAATTAATTATTTTAGTTGCTGCAGATTGCACTTTTTATTATTTTTTTTAATGCGCTTTTGAAAACACCATTAGAATTCAAGTCGCGCATAAGGAGTTCTTACTGAAAAAGTGCTATGTACATCAATGAAATACATTTTTAATTTGTTTTTGAGACGCGGATAATTCAAAAACCGGTTTTTAAGCTACGGAATTTAAATTACGGTGGTCAGCTAAAGTTAGTCCGAGACGTAATAATCGCCGAAGATTCAGGACAAATGCACACATACGATTTTTCCACTTAGGGTAGATGGTAAAACGCCGTAGAGCATTTTTAATTTTTCAATCGCTGTTGGGGATGAACGTGTAAGTAAACTGGAACAGAGAAAATCCAATCATGATATCGGATTAAAGCAAGATATTAATCATTTCATCGTTGCGTTAGCACAAAATGATGGTAACGTGAATATGAATCACGCAACGACGCCGATATTGCGTCCGATTTAGACTATTTTGCATGCTGCATTAGTCAAGTCCGATTAAATAAGACAGATTTGCCGAATTTTCAGTTTCAATTTGTCGAATTTTTCATCAGTGGAAACGGTATATCGATACAGCCTGTATTTCATAAATTCTTGCTTTTTTGCCCTATCGTTATTTTTTACTATTATCCGTATAATAAGAGTATTGTTTTGAAAAGTTGAAAGTTTTTTTTTGGAAAACTATAGTTATTTAGTTGAATGAAATGAAGAAATACGTTTAATTCGAATGAACGTAGATTAAGAATTCGTTTTCAACGCAGTTAATCAATCATTTAAAGAAAACCAAGTAAAACATCTTTCTCGAAAAAAAATAAAACAGTTTCAACCGAGGAGATCCTTCAACTTCGCCGATCTCTGTCATTCTTGTAAAGTTTTCTTATTCTACGTTCGCTTTCAAAATTCCTAATTTCACAGTATACCATCAATTTCCGGTTTTCCTTTCTTTTTCTCTCTCCAAACTGTATGCAGAGCTGCTGTTTGAATGGCATATATCGAATAAACGTCCAAAACATCATCAATTTGACTTGCCTAGTTCTCAATGATCAAATACATCGTGCAACGAGATAAACTATGCGAGCATTCGAAAAGAAGCTGTACTGTGTCGTTGAATTTTTAGATGTTGCGCGGGCATTCCATCGGAGTTTGGCACATAATTTATAAATTAAGTATAAACCCCAGAACTTCTGCCGACTTTGTCAGTCATACCCCCCCCCCCCCCAAAAAAAAAAGAAAAGAGAATTCCGCATTGTGCATGAAAATGTAAAGTCCGCAGTTCAGTCTACACAAGCTAGTGTACCACAAACGGTGTGTTCTCAGACCTGTCTTTTATACTCTTTATACTTCTGATATGACACTTTTAGACGATACCTTTACGACCACCTACGCTGATGGTATTGTCATCATGGCAACAACAGGACAAACGCAAGCCGAAGCAACGATGGTTTTCCAATATTATCTGGCTCGAGTTGTGTTGTGCGGTGGATGTAGGGTTGGAAGATAAAGCTCGACGAGCAGAAAGCAGCCCATACTTTACATATACACTTGGCCCAGCTGACTTACGGCACAGATTTGTCTTAACGGGGCTTCCAAATGCCTAGGTCAGCGAAATATCTTGGATTGAATCTTCTTTCACGTGAAAAACTGATATCGAGCACAAAAAGCTGCAACTGAAGCGCTAGCTTAGAGTCAGATGTATTGGCTAATTGACAGTCACCACTTAGTTTCTATGTAATAAGCGCCTTACAGTCATATGCACTTCTCGATCGGACATCATCCAACGTCGACAAAATGGCATTCTTCGGGCGATAACAAAAATGCCCGTTGGTTTCAGTGGATGTCCATTGTGATCTTGATATAAAGCTGGCTGACAATGTCATTCGCGACTTTACCATCCAACACAGGGCTACATGGTCACATAAATATAGAATTCAGCTACTTAACACCAAAAATAGCATTAGGCCTCTCAGATATCCTCTCGATTTGGTTACGTAACTATTTGTAAAATATTATCCCGATTAATTGATAGTAACAGTAGTAACATTTTTGTTAAATATTCGTGAGAACTTACCACTAGACTAGTTTCTCAACACGTTATATAAACAATAGTTTATAAGTATTGATTATTTTAACTGTAGAAACTTCAAATTTTAATAGCTTAAATTACTGCTGTAAGGGGCGGTTTATTTTTTAAAAAAATTCTTTTTGCCCAATAATTTTCACTGATGGTTCGAGAGGACATTTACAGAGGAGTTTCTTTTATCCTTCCAGATTTTAACTTGTCGGAATCTTTTTGCCCCCTTCCTTTTGTTCCGTGTTCACAAATGAATTAATGACTATCCTACATGATCCATTCATTGCCTCTAACCACTTTTTTTCCAATTATTTGATTGTTTCCGACTCTAGAAGCACTCTTCAGACCATCTGTTCACCACTATCATTCTTGCGATTTTATTTCTCTTCGTATACGTTCACTCATCCATACTCTCTCCTCTCTCGCCGTTCGATTCGTATTGTTTTGTTGTGGATTTCCAGTACTATTCAGGCATCTCTGACAATGAAACAGCTAATATTCTTTGTCTCCGATCTTCCTCGCACTTCTTTTTTTAAAAAATTCCCATTTTAGATTTCGATCTGACATATTTGTGTTTTTTCTTTTTCTTACAATCGCTCCTTACTGTCTTTCTTTTCAAACCGTTCTTCCTTCTAATCCATACTTCCTCTTGTTATCTCTTGTTTTTTGTTGGCTCCATTCTTACATTTTGGCCATATTTTATCTTTTTATTTCCTTTCTTCCCCATTGTCCTTTCCATTCAAATGATACAATTATTTGGGACGCGGATCATGTGTTTATTAAGCGTTCATGTCTTTCTGCGGAACCTCTGCTCTGTATTTCAGTTTGCTCAGATCCGAACTTACTGCTCCCTATAGAGTGCTTCTTACATTCGTTTCCATCCTCACTCATCATTTTTCTATTTGTTACCTCTTGATATCTGGTCGGATTAAAATATTGTCGCCTGATAATTGTTTCTGGGTAAAGGTACGTGGTTGACGAGCTCGTGGGAAAAGAAATTAACGGCAGAACTAGGAGTAAAAATGATCAAACAGGAAATAAATTTTTAATTTAGTATATTTACATATTCGATATTTGTATATATATTTATTATCAATTTATTTTTCAATGGGAACGTGGCGTGTCAGTCGCCGAGAAACTAAGGGTAGTGTTAGAAATGAGAAAAAAGGTTAGATGTAAGATTTTAATATGAACAAAAATGGAGGAAAGGATAACATTATTAGCGCAAAATCAAATACGATTCTTCATTTTTTTTCTTTTATATGTAAAACTACAGCACGTTTAAAAAGAAAAGAAAACAAAACACATTTGGTGTACATTTTTCTTGACTAATTCGGCGTTAAAACGAATGACTTAATGAGGTAAGCTGATTTGACTGATTTAGTGTGGAACCAGTTTTCTAGTATTTCGCGCTGCAGCGGGGGGGTCATACGTCAGAAAATTGGTTGCGTGCGTTGGATCTAAGAAAAAAACTGGCGAAAATCAAATTGAAAAAATCGACAAAAACGAGAATAGGTGCAGACAGGTCTTGGAATAAAGTAAGCGGAAGGTGAACGACTTGTTAAGGAGATTTACATGTGGAGAAAGAACATGTATTGGCGCTTAAAGTCTTCCGCGAGTAATTAATAGGAGAATGAATGGTGATGTGTAAACTTTCAGCGCAGCTAGAATAATAACAAAGACTAACCAGTAAATGAGAATTAGAAGAGAGAAGATGAAAGAAAATTAACGTATGATTAGTCTCGATATTCCGGCACTGTTATGAGATTGACTTAATATATGATATTTAAGTACATGTAATATATTTGTACATGCGACGATTTGAAAAAGAAAAAGAAACGTTCGTAAATGAATAGGACAAATAATTTTATTAGAATCGGCGCTATTTTTCGTTTCATTTAGCGGGTCCTTGTAAATACCGTGTTTAACCCCCTCCGCAAAAAGCGACGAACGCATAATTAAGTAGTTAAAGTGTGAGCGCGTCTCTGTGTGCGTTTATTAATTAATGGTAGTTACGAACTTAGACACAGTAAGAAATATTATCCACTGAAGGAAACAAAGGAAAGTACCCATTCGAGTGGATAACACAGCGCAACAAGTTCAAGCCTCCGCTAAAACAGTCTGCGATATGCTTTAATAAAAGCTACATCCAAAGAGATTGACATCCAGCTTTGGCAGTTAACATTAGTGGTTGTAAGTGGGCGCGCATTATTATTTATTGTGGAAGAAGCCTGAAGAGCCGCGAGTCTTTTATTTATTGTTTTCAGTTCATTTGATAAAGCTAAAAATAAAAAAAGAAGTTAAAGCTTGTTTAGAAGCTCTGTAAAGTGAACAAAGTGTGGTCTTTTAAACGTATTGTTTTCGACACAGCTACTATAAATAACCTTTTAAGTGCCAAAAAAAAAACAAGAAAATGAATGCAAAGTGTCTATGACAATCTGCTAACTTGATACTAAATTGACTTTAAACGATATTACGATTTTCCCATTACGTTTACATTTTTTTTATACAAGTTTCCGCAGATAGCGTCTTGTTTACGTAATTAAATTTCCCTCTTATTGCAATTTTTTTGTTTTTCTTTACAAACCCAATAATCGCGTTTATTTGAGAATTATTTGATTATACTTTTATTTTCGAACTTGGTAAAAGTAGATTTTTAACCTTACAGCGGAGTAAATTTTTCCACATTCTTGCATTATTTTGAAGAGATCAGTATTCTTTTTTTTTTTTTTTTTCAAATAGATATATAACCTTCTCCGATAAATATTATTTTTTAATTAATTAATTTAATTTATCAACTTACTTGGGCTTGTCAATCGTGGACACATATAACCCAGCGGCCTAACGATAACTTTTTGAACCGTACGCTACAATAGGGTTTGTGAAGCGGGTTCTCTTCGAACGGAACGCCGCTGCCCAATCGAACACATTACAGTAGCTGGCTAGATTAGAAATTTGTCGTATCGGGTTAAATTCTGTACTTTTTATGTTAGCTTATGGCGGTGGTAGGATCTCCAGAATCTTTTTTTTTTTTTTTATTCTGTGGCCTTCACCATTGATTACGGAATTGAAATATTTATCCGATAAACTACAAATCTCTTCATTGATTAATGAGTGTTGAAAGTAATAAACAATTATCCAAACACAATCGGATCACGCGATTATCTTTTAATACGAATACATTGCCGCTTATAGATCTTCTTTTTCAATGTAGTTTTCACTTACCGCATTGTTATTTCTAAACAAGCGAACGACACAACACCGTATTCCTATTAATTGCATAGAATCTCTCTTCAAACTTCTATATATATATATATATATATATATATATAGAACCATGTGATCTCGTTGACATTTCCTTCAGAATGGATGCACATGTTTTTCCTCTAATTTCATGAATTTTTAATATTATTTTCTTTAATACGCTGTATATTAACTCTCGGCAGTAGTTAATCATATTGTAAATTATAACCGTTTTTTTTTTTTTGCACCTTTTTCTGCTTTTCTAAAAGGACTAAAAATTTAACAAAAACTCGAGAATCATTGCAAAAAATGGTTGATAATAGATTAAAGTAGAGACGCTGAACCCTTCCTCAACCATTTCCCTTCTTCAGATGGATTTTCCTTATTCACCTCCAATCACGCCAGACTTTGGCTGGATTTTTATCCCTCCCTATTTTCTAATCCGCATTCGCATTACCGTTTTATTCAGCCGATTCCTCGTTTCCTGTCTCGGTTCCATTCTATTCCTTTCGGTCGTCGTTCTTCTATTGTCTCCCAAATTTGTCTTCGGATCAATCATTCTCTCCTCCCCTCCTCACGCTTTCAATCTGCTCTGTCGCCTTCTCCTTATTGTTCTCTTCACGATATTGTAATCCTCTTCGTATATATGTGATGCTGATCACAATTTCTTCGAGTGTCCTGCTCTTCGTAACGAACGCTCCCTTTTATACAGTCAGCTCTTGTCATTAGGTCTTCCTACTCCCTATAACTCTTCCTTTATCCTCTCATCTTCTGTGGTGTCCGCACTGCTGTCCTTTGTTACGTCCATTTCGGACCGCCTAGTTATTTAGTTTTTTAGCTTAGTTTTCCTGTTGTTGGGTCAATGCCGCTGGCGCGCCCACAAAAAAAAACAACAAAAAAACCGCGGTTGATTGATAAGTGGCCGGCAAGACTATTTTTTGGAAATTAAAAAAAAAAAAACGAGCTGATAAAAGCCATAAAGAGAACAGGTTAGCGTTTGTAGTTAAGCAGACGCCACTGGTAGAACAAACTGAATTGTGCGGTCGATTTAAAGTGCCGAAAATTACGGTTGTTTTTGTTTTTTAAAACTACTTTGTGGGATTTCTTTCTTCGTTTAATATATGTGTGATTTTCGTATTGAAATTTAATATACAGTTTAATAACAACAATATTTTTCTTAAGGAGGGTTTCAATTTTTAGGATTCCGTACACATATAATGAACGGAATAATCCTAATAAGATGGTTCAGAAATGACAAAAATATCAAATAAAAATGTGCAATAGCTCACGAACGGTTTGACTTGTCCGAAATTCGATCATAAATTACAATTCTTCAAGGTAACCGATTACCCTTGGCGGAAATTCGTCAAGAAAACATAATATGAAATTTAAAACGATCCCAAAAATGGCCCTTGAGATAACCGTTAGAAAGTGAAATTCAAAGTATTAAATCGCAGAAGCTCTTTCATAAAACTACGGGTTAAAAATTATTTAAACTCCCCTTTATGGATAAAAAACATAAAAAAAAAACGGATGTTCACGTAAGCAATAGCCCGAGTAGAAAAGTTGAAGAAACGTATCTCAAACATATGCATTTACAGGAAAATCATAGCCGAACTTACAACTTTGTATTCATGCCCCCGGGGCATTGTAAGCTCGATATTTTTGAACGAAATATCTTTTTTTTTCTCCCGAGTATGTGATATATACATATATATATCGGTGGAAAGATGGTTGTTTGTCGAGAGCGGAATTACATTTCATTTCTTTAACGAAATTTTCGCAGTTAGCGAATAGTTCAAAAAAAGCGCAAAAAATGACTCGCCCGTTCCTCTTTACAACACGAAAGATACGATTTCTTTGTTTTGAAATCACTACTATGTAAACATCAATTTTATATGGCTATCTTTAACTCAACATACCGAGTACCCCTGAGCCCATGAAACATCATGCTTGACTGAACTTGTTTTTACTTCAGTTCTAGGTTTTTTCCCGTAATTTTTATACATAATACATATTCGAGAGTATACGTTATATATTTACTTGATTATTCCCCATTAGAAATATGCTCTGCGCACGCATTAATTTGGCAATTCATTGGGTTTTTGTAATTTTAAATTTTACACATATCTAATCCGTTTTTAATCCTTCGCAGTTTTATTTGAAAACGTTATTGTAATATTAAATTAAGAAGGATCAAAAAAATTTATTATTCCTGTTACTTTCGGGAAGTGTGAGAACTTACTAAAGAGCAGATATCATACGGTATTTAGAAAGATACGAAGAGACTGTAGCAGCGAAAAGCTATTTAGGAAAATTAAATTAAGGCCGTGTTCAAATTGAGCGTGCGTGCGTTTGAACTACACCGCACTGCGGAAACTGCAGAAGAGTCCGATACGAGCGATGCATGGCGTTAATTATTTTTTTTTTATTATTTACATTCAGTGTGTAATTTTTACATTTACTAATATTTAGTAGTATTAAAAGATCACAACGACTTCTTATTATTAGCTAATGATTTTGGAAAAAGAGAGAACGTGAATGAAATATAAAGTCGTGTCAAAGCCATTCACTAGTTATATAATTATTGTCTGTTTTCATTACGGAAGATTACAATAAATTATCACGCAAAAAAAGTTAATTAACCGTAAAATTTTAGAATATCAAGAAATTTTTCATAAACAATATTATCGTTGACTTGTTCTTTATCTTCTTTCATGATCTTTATTCATTTTTTCCCCATAAAATAGACGTTTTTCTACTTTTGAAATGAACTATTTCATCGTGAATTTACGTTAAATGAAATAAATTTTTAGAAACAAACCAATCTTTCTAATCCGCATGTAATCGAAGAAAATCAAAGGTACGTTCGGTCACGCATACGACTAGTAGTTCAAAGATTGGTTTAAATAAACCGTCGCAACGCACGCAGCATCGCACGCTCGATTTGAACCTAGCTTGAAACTCCTTTAAATATTTATGCGGAGGTAATTAAAATCATTAACTGGTTTGAGCCTACATGGGGCATTAATGGTAGCTCAAGACAGATCAACATGGAGAACTGTGACAGATGCGGCAGTTTCATAAACCCAACCTCGCCCTCTTGAGAGGGTACAAAGATGAAGAAGAAAAAGATTGTAGTGCTTGGAATAATTTTTTAAAATAATCGTTAAAGTTCAAATTTAAAATTTTTGAAGTTTTTTATTTCTTTTATAACGGGAGATTATAATGTCATTCGTACGATGCGAAGAATATTAATATTATTTATATCGGTGTTTTTACTACGTGGCGTAAAGACCCCATTATAAGCATCTTCATATTTTGCAAAAATCTGTGTTTCTTTGTTGCCCCCCTTCACTACTAGGTACTTTCTACTATTGTAAATTAAAGAGCGGTAGAGGGGAGGAGAGGACGAGGAAGAAGAAGGATTTCTTGGCTCCAAAATATCAAGCAATGGACCGGAGTTACAAAAGTAGGAGAATTGTTCCAGATTGCAAGAAATCGAGACGCATTTCGTCATATGGTTGAATCCATGAAAAGTGGTTAAGCTATACCTGAATCGGGTTGCCCGAAGAAGAAGAAGAAGATGTTTTTAATGGTGCGATATATTTAATATATATATATATATATATGTTTTACTTTATTCCCTTCCTTACGCCACCAGGGTCAGGCTCTCTTGTCACAGTCTGACTTGTAGAATTACGTAAATTCCCCCCTCATCAGATTAGGTAGATTAGTGATGATTACGAGTGTTAAGTAGAGAAATCAATTATAAAACAATGTTTGTACACAGGCGTATATATGTAGATATTCACATGCCTGAAAAATTACAATGTGTTTTCATATTTACAACACCGGCTAAGTGAGATTAAAAATATATTTCGTTAATTTTCTTTTCAACCTTAGTGACGAATTTAGTCGAAGCATGTTTGCTGTGTTGCCGTTATCGTTTATTTTCATTTTGTTAAAAATCATTTTTTACAACAATTTCTGTAAAATTTTTGAACATACTGTAAATTAAGAGGTTTCTACGCGGGGAAGACTTTTTTTTAGCAGTTATTTATTTAAACAAAAACTGAAACATAACCACGAAAACTTCAGTTATATGAACACCTCATGGTTTAAAAAGAAAAAAAAAAAAAACAGTAAAATTAAAACCGATTAATTAAATTAACTCGAATATTAAATAAAAGAAGAAACTTCCACATTTGAATCTTTAAAACGTAATAATACCGTGCATAACATTTGAAGAGTAAGTTGTTGTGGAATTTGTCTGATATTGCTCCTTGCGAATGAAAATCATCTTCTAAATAGACGCTAGAGTTGTTAAGTAACGAGTCCTGATTTTTTGCCTAGAAGTAAATGTAGAAATGGTATTAACTCGACATACAATCGCACACGCTACTACCCAAACAAAATCAAATTAAGAAGCTACTTTTTTTTTCTCTTTTTTTAATTTTAAAAAATAGAAAAATAAATTTGTCCAAAAGAATATATTGGTATTTCAATTTCAATAAAGGGGAAGTAATTTATATGAGAAACAAAAAGGAATAATGCAAAAAGAAATTTTAAAAAAATAAATAAATAAATAAATAAATAAAAATGATTATTAAGTCACATAACTTTATAAAGTGAAATATAACCAGCTGGTCTTTGTCTTAAAATAAATTGAAATATATTATTTAGAAGAAAATTAAAATCGTATTAAGAAATCTATTTAAAAGTGTGAATACGTCCGCTTAAACTAATAAAACTTTTCCAAGTTGCCGATCTAATAATCACCGGTTCGCTGCACTATCCCGTTTCTGTACCGTTTTACGGATTTTCGTTAGATTTCGTCGAGCGTATTTATAAATCAAGCGCAAGCGAACGTCATTTCGCTGCGATAAAATAGCGGTAACGTAGTCACAGTTTCGCAACGAAATGTGTACAGCAGACAACGTGCATGTAACTCGTTTGGAAGTAGGGAAGTACCTTTCGTTAAGTTCGATTTGTTTACCTGCGTACGTGTGTGTGTGTGTGTGTGTGCTTCGCAATGGTTTTTAGTGACTCGCTAACTTCGGGGAAGCACTCATAGCGCGCCTGGTTAGCACGAAAGACGAGCAAATGATCAAATCGGAATTCCCTTCTACTCGACACTGACCGGCGACCAGCGGTTTGCACATGAAGTACTTTTCTTCACATCGATTTCCGAGATTTCTATTGCAAAGCTAAAAACTGTCTAGCCAGGTTAGTCCCTACTGCAACAAAAGTAGCGACTGTATTCATTCTATTTCAATTTGCTTTGGTACCTCGCGGCGCCTGAGTAGAAGTTACTGAAAATTCGCCACTGATGTACATATATTAAATAAAACTGAAGAAAAATCAAATTAATTCTCTAAATTTCCGAAAACGGAAATCATTAAAATTAACGTGTAAACTGAAATTGAAAACTTTATGATATACTGATGTTTTTCAATGTGGAGAATCGAAAAAAGCACAATTTAAACATATATCCGCATATATGTATACATAAGTGTCTATATGCATACGTGTGAAAATTTTGTGATTTCATTGCACTTAAGCAGATTAGTGCGCTATTTAATCTAGTGATGTAAATAATTGCATTATTGAGATACTCAATTGTTGGCTTTCATTTCAAAGAACAAATTCTCATATTCATTTAAATACCGCCCCGCGCGTGGGGAAACAAATGCGATTAATTGAATCAGATATGTTATGTGAATATGACTGCATTATTTTACATTAAAGAAATTAATTTTTAAATTTTAAAATCGTTTTTAAAAATTCATTATTTGTTAATATTTCTATATGAGAATTCGTGATAATTTTTTTAAAAGTAGGTTAACCGCGAATAAAAGCAATTGTCTATTTTTAACATACAATTGTAAAGCATCAATTGTTAGAAAATTAAAAAAAAAAAAAAAAAATGATACGGCGCTTAAATATTTATTAATTCTTTTTTTTGTTTTAAATTGAAGTTGATATTGTCTTACTATGTAGTAATAATAGCGACAATATACAATGCGATTGGAGTATTTCATCATCTGCTTCAATACGGGATTATACGGGCATTGTGCGTAAACTTAAACTTTAATTCGAATTATTGTATATTTCTGGTCCGTGTCGTTTGATACAATCGCTGATAATAAATCGATTCTTTTAGATTTCGCGAAAATTTTATCCAGAAACTTTTTAGCTATTTAAGAAAACGTAAACAGAAATATTTCGTAAACATCGAGCATATAGTGTTGATTCCTTTTTGCCGAAATATATTTATGTACATACATATACATATATACTCCATAAAACAATTTTTTTAAAAATTCATGTTTCCAATTTAACGTAATATAAAAGTAATAACAAAAACCGACTATAGGCAAAATTTATTACATTAATAATCAAAATTAACATTCCGACATGTTCTGGAGACACTATAACCACGATGAAAAATATATACGTGTAGTATATTTTCACCATGGTTATGGGAGCACTGTCTCCGACACATGTTGGTGTGTTAATTTTAATTATTAATGTAATAAATCTTGTCTATAGTCGGTTTTTGTTATTACTTTTATAAAAGTATATTTGTACGCAGCAAAAAATGGCTGCAGTGGTACGAGGCACGAGGCTGAAGAGGAAAAAAATAATAGAGAATGTACATAAAGAAGTATCAGAACGCAGTACATGAGTAAAAGTATATGAAATAACAAGACATGACATGAAAAATTGGAAAAACACATAATACGAGTGCAACGAAAGTATTTATATACGACGACTGATTGGGAAAACCCCATGCGAATGTATGATAAGCGAGACTTATCCATACCTGCAAAGCAGTGTAAACTCAAGTACCTCTTCAGTAGGCAGTGGACGTTTCTTGTGAGTGCATTTGCGTAAATTAATACGATGCCAAGTAGAAAAAAAAAAAAAAAGGAAATATCTCTTAAGGATCGCACGCGAATAACTGCGCTGCGAGAAAATGGTCAGTCGTATGGCGAAATTACTAAAAAAGTGTAGGTGTCGCTCACGGCTGTGAATTACGTCGTAAACATTACGAAAGGACTCATACAATTGAGAATGAGCATCGAAAAGGCCAGCCAAGAAACTGACATACCGTGAACGACGAGCCGTCATCTGTCGTTCACAAAAAAAAAAAAACCCACTCGTAAGCGCCGCCGCGCTTGCGGAAAACGTCACTATAACGACGGGTAAGCAAGTCCATCCGCAGAATATTCGTAAAATATTACATTCCGCCAATATTTATGGTTGCTCGCCGCGTAAGAAACCGTACATCTCTGAGCAGAATAGAAAAAAAACAGCTGCGCAGTTTGCCAATATGTATTTGACAAAGTCGCTGGAGTTCTGGCATTCGGTGATTTGGTCTGATGAGTCTTACGGGAAGCAGTTTGTGCGAAGGAGGCCAAACACTGAGCCCGAAACTCGCAACATGCATGCTACAGTGAAACATGGAGGTGGGAACGTTTTCGTTTGGGACTGCATGGTGACTGGCGGAGTCGGACACTTGAAGCTCATTGAGGATAAAATGACAGTCGTCATGTACGTGGATGTGGTCCGTAAAAATTTGCGCTT
The DNA here is from genome assembly GCA_039619475.1 of Icerya purchasi. Taxonomy (NCBI): domain Eukaryota; kingdom Metazoa; phylum Arthropoda; class Insecta; order Hemiptera; family Monophlebidae; genus Icerya; species Icerya purchasi. Next base: position 347,166,560 of record CM077115.1, on the reverse strand, counting down.
TAGTAGTGTAAAATTGGACCTGGAGCAGTCGTTTACCTTCCAATGGAATAACGACCCGAAGCATACTGCCCACATATCTCGGGAATGGTTATTGTACAATACGGCCACGTCGTCTACATACGCCTCCTCAATCCCTAGACCACCTCAACCCAATTGAGCATTTGTGACATCATGTGGAGGAGCTCCAGGTACACAAGCGACGAATTTTCAATCGAAATGATCTCCGAGAGACATTGCAGGCTGCTTGGAATGGAATTTCGCCTTCCGTCACCCAGTCGCTGCTGTAGTCCATGCTCCGACGTCTTCAAGGCGTCATTAAAGTTCACGGCATACATACGAGATATTGAAAAGCATATTTGCAGTCATATTCTAGTTTTTTTTCTTCAAAAGTTATTACGTTTCATTCTGTACAAATACTTTCATTACCCTCAGTCGTATTTATTTTTCATTTTCCGGATTGTTTTTTTTTTCTTCTTTTTTTTTGAAATGTTTTTGTTCTTTTATACTCTTATCATTATATCAGCTTGTACATATTTTTGCTACGTGGCGTTTTTTTCCCCTCTCCATGACCATTTTTTGTCGTGTTCCACCGTACATGATCCAAATGCATATAAAGAAAGACGAGTAAACGATTTTTCTTTAAAAACCAAATATATAGTTTATAGATTGCGAATGGCCGCGTCGGGTACTATACGTTCTCGGTGCAGATGGTATTTAACGCAAATATGAATAAAGTCGGCGGAAGTGTATAGCCTTTTCCGGTACAAGTACACGTTGCCAACTTGTTCACTTAAAGAAAAAAAGCTCAATTAGTTTTCTATTTAACTGTTTCCCGTCGACATTTTGCCAATAGAGAAAGAGACTTCAGCCTAGCCCACTGTTTTTTACTCTTTTTAACTCTATGTGATCCGTTCCATTTATTTTTAAAATTTAAATATAACATCTTGAAATTAATAAAATACGGTTCACAATACCCCGTGTCGTTTTATTTCCATATTAAAAAAAACATTGTTCCGTCATGTGTGGTCTAAATCTGTTCGGCAATTAATGCGTAATTACTCTTTTTGTAATAATTTCAGTAAAACAATCGAAAAAAGTGTAGTTCAACACGATGATCTTCACGTTCTGTCGATTTAGAGTCAGTTGAAATATAATTGATTTTTAACTATAATCGATCAAAATCAGGCCGAAGGGGTAACATTATTCCATGAAAAAACAGGAAAAGCCAAGTAAGGAATTAAGTGATTACAAATAAATTGAAACAAGCACTTTTACAGACAAAATATATTCACAATAAATTATGAAAATTATAAAAATCACAAAAATACTAGTTTCGGATATCAACGATCCATAATTATGGCTTATTTTTTATAATAAGCCATGATTGTGGATTATTGATATCCGAAACTAGTCGGCTATTTTTATAATTTTCATAATTTATTATGAATATATTTTGTCTGTAGAAGTGTGCTTCAATTTATTTTTAGTAATCAGAACACAAAAATGTTTGTGAAGATAACTCTAATTATAATATTAAGTAATTATTATTTAAAAAATAAAACACAGCTTTTCAACTGTAGTACCATGGTGTACGAAGCTGATTACGTAATTATTTCATAATCGATTTTTTTATGTACTAATATTCCAACTGAAATTTCTGATAGCTTGATCTTTCCTTTACGGCCCCTTTCTCCTTCTCTCTTTAGTAAATGGTAAAACTAATTATCACGCTAAATTATTCCCAAATGAATGAAAATTTATGAAGTGAAAAAGTTGATAAATTTACATTTTCGTCTTAAAATTTAAAATTACTTAGTTTTAATTTTGAACAATATTTTCGTTACCGATTATTAATTCCAATTTATTTTATTTTTTTCGCTTCCAGTAAGAGTTGGCGCACAAGTTTTAACCTCTAACTCGCAAAACTAATTCATAGGACATCAAAGTATGATCAATCTTATACATAATAAATAGATACACAATAGGAAACATATAATCCAATGTTCCATTGTAAAACTAAGTAAATAAACATGTTTACGAATTTTTAAACTTAATTCAAATAAATTAGAAAAACACAAAACGTACCAGCTAAAACATATACATTTAAAATAGCTGAGATTAGTTTCGGATAACTCGATATTTTTGCTTTATTTTAAGTACTTGTATTTAGTGCAGTTTATGTTTTGGGGTTCTATTATTTAATTTTAAAAAATCTATCAACAAGTATTCAACAAAAGCTACACATTTAAATTATAATTAGATTTTTGTCTGTTTATTATACAACGTATTACAGATCAATGAGTATGGGCGTCGCCAGCGGGGGCAACGCGAGCAGCTGCTCCCTCCTGAAGCCTTCAAACTTTTTAATCAACTGGTCATGACGAGTATTCATAGGCGCGTAATCATGGATAATTTGAAAGACTTTTATAATAAAGTAGTAGAACAATTTGCCAGAAACCCACGAAAATTATGTTTTAATTAAAATTTTATTCTTGTTTAATAAAATATTAAGCCTTTACAAATTATAAATTTTATTTTTCCTATATAACTCATATCCTTTTTCTATCATCTTGCCCCCTCCCCTGGCTCACCGGCTGGCGACGTCCTTGGAAATGGGTGAATATATTACAACCAGCAACATCTTGTTATCGCAGTGCACGGTAGGGAGTCGGTGAAATAAGCTGGTGAAAAGTATATCTCTTGATATCGGAAGCAGGTAAATGGATGGGACAAAGAATGAAGAAGAGTTCTAAACATTTCCAATATGAACAATTAAATATTTTAAACCTTTTCGTACAAGAAAACAGGTGCACCAGTTTCAGCATACAGGACCATTCGCAACAAAACTCCAAGCGCCAACTCCGACTACAAGCGCAGACTATATTTTTAACTGTTAAAAATGGTATGAACATATATACATATATATATATATATATATATATATGGGAGGGGTGCGCGCGCGGGGGGTGTAGGTGTGTTTATCAAAACAAGGATTGTTTTTTTTTGTTTCTTTGAAATTTCTTCATTTTTATTTTTTTGGTATCTTTTTGATCGAAAATTATTTTCATATTGTTGCAGATTCAATTTGTATACATAAATAAAAATGAATCGTTTTTTCTCGATAAACTGTCCATTAATTTGCTGATTAACAATAAAATTATTGAATATGAAATTATTCAAAGTTGAAAGAACATAAACAATATTAAATATGGAAAAATATAATCATTTAATTACATGTTGAGCATTGCAGAAACTAGTGTCCAGATCTTTGTCGTGAATCCCCTTTCTGGATGCAATTTCCGAATTATCACGGACAAATAGTTCTTGCAGCTGCACATTTTACTCGAATATCATCACGTATTCTCGATTTTTGCTGTTTCTTTTGTTTTTGTAATATATGTATTTTTTACATATTATTGTGCACTTAAAACCGCAAGATTAATTTTAATTTTATGATTATTCACAAAGTTTACGCTCCGAAACTCATCGGTTTTAATTTTTTTTTTTTTAAATGATAACAATTTTTACAAAAAACAATTGATCGAATTTTACTTTAACATGCATAAATAGAAAATTGCTCGTATTATTAGTTTTATTAACTATATCGGAATTCCGAAAATAAGCAATTGTAATATATTTTGGTCAAGGGCAACTTCGCATTGAAAAAACGAATATACTTCTCGACTGGTTTGCTAATGTTTTTTTTTTTTAAAAGGGAACGTGTTGAGCCGTATTTTTAAATAGTGAATTAGGTTTTATTGGTTAATTTTGAAGTCGTAACAATAAAATGAAAGACACGAACTGAGTTTCTGACGACAAGATTATTTGGGGTATAAAATAGATGAACTTGTAACAGGCGGGGGGAATCTATATGGTTTTTATATGCGTTCTAGCTCGCAGTTTGTTTGTTTTTCGTTTTTGTTTTTTTGGTTTTGATTATATCTCAATCTACGAATTAGAGGAAGTGTTGGCCTTTCTCTCTCGGTAGAAATAGTAAAGCAAAGTCCGCAGCCTTCCGAAAAATCGGTCTACTGACGTGTTCGAATCCTTTTGTTTCTGTTCTTCTCTTGTTATTCTCTTGTTATTCTCTTGTTATTCTCTTTAAATCGGTTGAAAACCCATAACGCGTTTTACGATTGTAGAATACGGATTAAAGCGACTATATATGTAGTATATGCGTAGGAAATAAGCGAAATGGTAAAATTTCTTGCTCGATTCGGGATCATGGTCATAAAGTTTCCTTAACCGCCAAAATGGGTCGTGTTATATGAGTATAAAAAACAAACAAAAACAAAAACAACAGACAAAAAACCAAAAAAGAACTGCGTTTAAATTATTTCCATGTCTAATCAGTTTATGTGACACTAATATGCTCGCAGTGATATGTGACACTCTATAAAAGGTACAAAGCTAAGAAGAATTATTATTAAATTATTAATAATAATCATGATTATAACACTAATGAAAATATATGAATAAGTAAACTTTATTGTAGAAATGAATTTTTTACAATTACACATCGCGTAGGGATTTCCGCATGAGTCCGCGCGAGCACAGCTGGTGTACTAAATAATAATGATAATAATAGTAGTAATGAAATGAAATTTAACAATATAGTAATACAGATTATAAGCAAATATATATCATGTGCTTACACGTACACATACATGCATGTATACTCCTGTACACAATTACACACACACAATAATAATAATAATGATAATAATTAAACATCGTCACACGAAAAATTTTAATAAAAAAAACACGAAATGAAAGCAAAGCCAGAAATTTAAAAATTTTGAAAGGAATTTCCCTTATTAAAAAATGACGGGTAACATATGAAGTAGATAGAATTATTTCCATTCGCAGTGAGCGCACGATTATTAAAAATAATAACCCAAGAAACGGATTTTTGTTGGTCAAAGGGTGTTCACATGTAGAAGATATTTTGCATTTTAAATTACTGCTGGTGCAATAGTGCACTAAGATTGCGCTTTTAGACAGCAAAACGGACAAATGTTCTTTTATGAAATAACAATTCAAAAATTATTTTTTGAGTTTGCCTTGATGATTTCAATGAAACTGGTTCAGTTATGAATAGGCCATAAACATTTCAGATTTATAGAATTAATGTGGATTTTTATACGCATTATTCGAATATTATGTCCATTATGTAATGTGTAATAATTTATTGGCAGTACGTTTCGTTTTTATAAAATGTTGCATTTGTTACGTTTTAATTCAGTAGCTTTATAAATGAACAAATGAAGTTTCAAAAATAATCAAAACCGAAAAATTATAGCTTCAATTATAGCGTGTTGTAAACTGTGAAAAATGCCGGAACCGTTTTATGTATTTTCACTTATGTATTGTCATTGTTGCTGTGGAATATTTTTAACGTCCGTTAAAATTAAACGATCTAATTAAATAATGTAACATAATTTAATACAGCATAATTTAACATTATACAGTTTAATATAGAATAATTTAATGTAATATATAATTTAATGCAACAAAATAACATTGCTCAAGTTTCGTTTGTCTGACATTAAAAGTAATTACTATTCTTACATAAAATGGATTCTATTATGTGTAAAATGCTGCACGTTGATTGAGTTGTGTTTATCGTTTGCGATTTTGTTCAGTTTTCTTCTTGCTGGTTTACCGAATTCGTTGATTAGTTCATATCTAAAAATATGCTGAATATTATGTGCCAGAGTGGTGATTGATTGCAATTTACAAGATATATCCCAGCACTACGGACTGCAATATTATCCTCCGGCAGATCTATACATGCACCTATTCTACGAGCTTCTGAATTTTTTGCCAGTAATTTATATACATTTTGCCTTCTAATCCGGTTAAAGTTTCGCTCATAATTATTTAACGAAATCAGAGCAATTACTTGTCATATGTAATGTAATCATCATGCCGTTTGTTAAGTAAGTAAAGTAAGGTAATGCAAGTTCCATACCCTTAGCACGGCGTCAGGGATTGTGAAGTTACTAAGCCTAACGGATCTGATGAGAATACTGGGGCCAGTTCGGTTCTCTCGGCCGCCTTTACTTTCCCAGATTTCCCCGGTACCCAATTAATTTCAGACTGGTTAAACCTAGGAGCGATTCGGATCCGGATCGAGACAAGTCTCGAACTCGTATGCTCTGATTTAGTAGCCAAGCACCTTAACCAGTTAGTAAAATAACAAAAAATCGTAAACATTATAACAAACATCCCAAGAAAATAAATATTTAAACTGAATATGTTCTAGAAATGTTTTTGGGAATTTTTCGTCTCCAGCTAGAATTTTATTTAGACCCGCTTCAGATGTACTTTTACTAATATTTCTTTGATTTTTTTTTTTTTTTTTCAGTTAAAAATAGGCAAATTCCTGAAAATCCAGCAACAAATACACACTTCACAGCGGCTAATTTTAATTTTTTTTTTTTATTGTAATTCAATTAAAAATTAAACGTTTAAATTCATTTTTGATAATATTCCTTATGATTTGTCCTTTTAAATGAAAATAGATTATTTAGGTTTTCTACGAACCGCAAACATTTGATTTTAAATTTATCTTTATCGATATATTTCCTCTTCTATTTTCTAGTACTAAAGATTCGCCCCTGAAAAAGGTGTTTTTTTTGTTTCTTTTTGCCACATCATGTACGACAACTTTGGTCAGAAGCGTGAAAGTTTACTATTATATTTTTTTTAATTAGTCCGGACTCATTAAGAAAGGATGGAAGAGACGTGATAGTTACAGGATCATCTTGTAATTTAGATTTAAGATTAACGGGTAGTTTATACTTTAAACGTTGGAGTAAGGGTATAGCAGAGGAGAGAGTTGTCCAGACAAAATATAATAGTGCATTTACCTTGTATGCCCCATGCGAAGGTGACACAGAGTGATCTGGTCTTTACAGCACAAGAGCACATGATTTCACAGATATACGTTGTCTTTAACGAGGAGAAGGTATGGATGATCTCGAGTTAATATTCATTCGGAAAAGACATTTTTAGAATATTTAATTTAATTTCCAATCTTAAGATGTTTGTTATAGGGTACTTAATTTTATTAAGTACCTTATTATCGGTATCATCACCTGTGCTTTGAAATATTTAATTTGTTCACTTTTATTGCTCCGAGCGATTTTCGTAATGTGATCGTCACTATAATAATTTTCATCAATATGCTATGGTTTAAAGTAATAGAAGACTCCTCTTTTTGATATTTAACTCACCGTTTATTACGTGGACGAAATTAAAGGTATTTTGAAAAATTTGTTGTAGTCGCTAAATTATAAATTCTGCATAGTCTTGCAGCCCTTCTGTCGCAATTATTTTCTTTATTCGGATAATATTCTCCGTGTTCTCTGTGCTTTAGGCGAAATGGTGAATATTTACAGAATTTCAGATGTGGTTTTTAAGATTTTTTAATTCCACGTTTTACGTTTACAAATGCAATCCGTATATAAGCTTCAAGTAGCGACAGAGGATTTAAGAGAGTGATCCAGTGTTGGCATTCTCGGTGTCAGTGTGTGACGTTAATGAACTTTCGAAGTACTGCCATTTGTTACGTCGCCTCCATCGGTATTTGTCACTGATCCTAGATCATGTGTTTCGCATACTGATAGAAAACTGTGACGTCGATTGCGTTTAGAAAAGCATAGAAAAGGAAGTTTTTGTTTTTTGGCGACCCGCATCAAGCCTATCGATTTTTTTTTTTTACGTCACTAATGCGCTCCTCTTGCGTAATATTCCGTCTACGAATGAAAATTTTGTTTGCTACTAATTCTTTAACTAACACGCTCCAAAAGGTTTTTCTCCTTTTTCTATTTTTAGTTACATGACTACATTTACACATTTCAGTAAATCACTCTTTCATTATTTAAAATTTCTAAAAATGGTAAACATATATATATATATATTTATATTACAGAAATTTATAAATTATTAAACAATATCAACATGTTTCAGAGTCAGACGAGCTCCATATTCATGGAAGGGCTGGTCTACGAACCTCCCGTACCTTTTCTAAGTAATCATAATCAACCGTCACCTCTCGTAAGAACCTAATAGAGTTCACCTGGACCGGCAACTCGTACGCTTTCCGGGGAATGATTTAGAACGTAATAATTAATTCCTTGATATGATATTTCCGTAGAGAGCTGCCATGGTTCGTAGACTTTATTTGCTGAGCTAAAAAATGTTGCAGATAAAGACCGCATATTGTTCTGCCTTCAATGCAGTAAAAAGTAGTGATGGTCGTCCGGGAAAGGTTAGCGCATAGATCACTTCGTTGCCCTTTCATTTTCGAAATCAATAATAAAATACGCACAGATGATAAAATACCGACATATTTCCAATGGAACAGTCCCCTTACATTTTAAGGTGCACCATAATGACTAGGCACTCGGCAGTAAGGTTATGCTTTGGCTCGAGTTCTATAGTTTAAAAAAAAACTGGTCAAGTTTATAAAGAATTATTTATTTCTTTAATTTTCATCTATATAATATGCAGAATAATATTTTATACTTAACTAAATTTGTTACGCCCTTATTTATACACATGTATATGCGTGTAAATTCTATAGACCTTGCCCCATGAAGTCTGGTGGTCTTCTATAATTGTTGTAGAATTGGTTTTAATTTTATGTCATTCTTTGCAGTAATAATGTTTCTTTTGCCGTATTTTTAGAATCGATAAATTTAATTTTTACAAAATACGATTTTCAAATAACGCCAAATCGTTACGGATTTTTTTTTATTCCTCCCAACGTCACATTAACGTGGTCATTAATATATTTAAATATACATATCAGTGACGAATCTTCTCAGGTACTTTTAGTCATCTAGCGAAGTACCGAAGCAAATTGAAAAAGAAAGAATACGATCACTACACTTCTCTTGCAGCATAAATTAACCTTGTTAGGCAATGTTTAGCTTGTGAATAGAAATCTGGGAAGCGATGTGAAGAAAAATACTTAATGTACAAAACACCACCAGTCGCCCGTTAGTGTCCAGAAAACTTAGATTTGATGATCTGCTGGCTTTCTGTTCGCCAGGCGCTAATAGTACTCGTCTAATATTAGTGAGTCACTATGGAGCATACTGAGAAGCATGTCATACAACAGCGTAAATAGCCAATCAGATCAAAGCATTTGACTAACCCCCCAGGAACGTCTCTACTTTGAACGAATTACATGCACCTTGTATACTGTACATTTTGCTCTTCGAAACTGTTACTACGCTATTGCTATTTTATCGCAGCGAAATGTCTTCTCTTTCGTATGCCTAATTGATAAATATGATGACGAAATCCGTTGCTTGTGAAGATCTGTCGACCGTGACAAATAAATAGCGTTACAGAAGCGGAAGTATAGCGAACCAGTGATTATTAGATCGGCAATTTTTGAAAAGTTTTATTAGTTTAAGCGGACGTTTTCACACCTTTAAATAGATTTCTTAATGCGATTTTAATTTCCTTCTAAATAATATGTTTCAATTTTTTTTTTATCACAAGACAAAGGCGCTGTGTTACATTTCACTTTATAAAGTTGACTTAATAACTATTTTTATTTATTTATTTTTGTTTTAATTCCTTTTTTCATGATTTCTTTTTGTTGTTCACATAAATTATTTCCTTTATCGAAATTTAAATACCAATTTTCTTTTACACGAATTTATTTTTCTATTTTCTGAAATTAAAAAAAAAAAACATCTTATTTGGCTTTGTTTAGGTAGTAGTGCAAGCGATTTTATGTCGAGTTAAAAATTTTTCTATCTGAAGTAAGTATTAGAAAAAAAAGCAGGATATACACATATTTTGTTATAATTTAGAAAAGTTACAAATAAAAATCTTATTTATAGTTTTAAATGTAAGTCTCAAAGTGTCGAATTTTACTTACACTCAAGTAAAAAAGGAAAACGAAATGATAATTGTAAAACTCGTCATTTTCATTACAATTTTTAATAAACTCGCAATGAACGGAGCCGAGATTTTTAAAAAATAAATGCAAAGAAAAAATAAAAACGTAACTTACAGAAACCGGTTTAAGAACTGTAAAAATCGGTGTGACATATTGGAAGTATACACGCTGCTATAGAGACCGACTCATATTAAAAACTAATTTCTTTAAAATGCAAAGTTTTTCGAGAAAAACGAATAAACGTTATACACGCTCATCATCTAGCTGTTCGTGATTTATCGAATTTTTTTCCCACAATATTCTTTATCCCCGACGTTGACGTATCGTTCCGTATTGTATCATCGACTTGAAAACATCGGTTCTTGCATTTCCGATACTTTTATTATCTTGTACATATTGTGTCCCACCATCTACAGTGCCCACCAACTGATTCTGTAAATATACTCCCGTTCTAGTTTTATACAACTTTCGAAAAAATGCGTTATGTTTTAATGAACGAAATTAATTACAATCATGTTTTCAAGTTATTTAGTAAAATTTCAATTTTCCTCTTTTTCGTTATTTTTTATTCTTTCGATTGTATTGCGAATACGAACTTCGATAAATTTAGAAGGAAACGTTCTTCGATAAACAGAATAGTTTTAAAATTTGGAAAAAGTAATTTTTCGATATAAAACCAAAAAAAAAAAAAAAAAAAAAAAAAAGAAATTGCTAAGATTTCGATCTTGAACCTGTCAACAATATCCCAGAATACTTAGCAAAGTCATTTTTAAAATTTGCATCTTTCAAAAATAGATTTGTGTGTAGACGTTTCTTTTCATTTTCCAGGAATTACCGCGGAAGACCTCGCATAATCAAAACGCATTTACCGTGAAAGAATTACAATTTTAAGATCGTAATTAATAGTGTACTGTGATTTGTAACCGTTTAAGAAATATGCAAATAAAATTGTCCCATTAAATGGAATATGGTGACTGTGCGTGTACATAAAATTATTTCTTTTTTTTTTCTTAGCGAGGGTTTGTGACCGCCGGTCACTTATCAATGAAGAATGGCTATCATCGTTTAAAAATCGTACTACCGAGCGCGGCTGAATTACATTTAGCCTGTCGTCTGTGACTAAATCGATGCGAGTTTTCTGACTGCAATAATTAGCTAGGTTGTCTGATAAAATAAAGGTAAGAGATGAAAACGTGTAAGCCAGAGGATATCCTGTTTCTGTGGAAGGAGTAAAAAACCCGGCGTAGTTCACTGAATTTACTGCCAGCACCCACAAATAACAATGACCGGATGAGACTCTAGCGTTCAATGTCAAGCACGCACAAATATATAGCTAGGAATGATTTCGTTTTTTTAGGTTCTCATGGAAATCTAATAATTTCTAAAAGCAGCCAAGTCATTATAAGCACAACCTTTTCCGTTCGTTACGGAGGTAAAACCTTTTAATTTAACCTTACCTTCAGATTGGTAAAACTAACGAGCATTTATTTAGCCGTTCAAAGCGACATCTTTAGAGTTACATTACGTAAAATGAATAACTCGTGAAAAACGCCATTATCGAAACACGAAAATAATACACATATTTTTGCTCACGTAATAAAATTATGCCAAAACCAAAAAAAAAACGTTGATACACTTTGTATGTATAAATGCGTACGAAGTAAAATTGATTTATGAAACGTGTGCTATTTAACTTTAAGAAAAGTCAGTTAAATTTATCGTATTCCATTTTAATGTAGCGAAATATAACTATAAAATCACAAAAACAGTAATGTATTCATTAATAATTTGCGAGTTAGTGAGAATATATTTCTGTTATTATGATTTTATATTTATATTTATATCGAAGAGTTAACGTGGTACATAGGATGATAGAGCACATCAGTTTCTTTTCCTAGTCGAATAAAGAGACGCGTATTAAATAATTCTGACTAGACATTTTTCCACTTAAATTGTTATAATTAAGAAATATAATTCACGTTAACGTGGATAGAGTAACGTCGACATGTTTCAGAGACACAGTTCTCCGTATTGATGTTGGCTATAAACTAAAGTTAAACCAGGACTGTGCCCAGAATTTTGAGGGGCGAGGATTTTTTTCGCATATGTATTTTATAAATAACAATACATTTTTCACTAATACTCATATTTGATTTATATATTAATAATTTACATAAATGAATTACTGTATAAACACATTAATAAAAATTACATATGTTAGTGATTATACTCATAATAAAAAATTTTGAATAAAGTATTTAAAAATATAGAACATATTTAATCTTTTTTCTTTTAAAGGTAAAAATACCCTAAAAAATCATCAATATTTATTTTACATTTTTGATTTTTTTTTCAGATTTTTATGTATTTATAATAACTATTTTAGATCTCATGGGAGTGGGTAACCCCCAAAACCCACCCCGTGGGCACGGCCTTGTTCCATAGATATGGGCCCAACACGGACCCTTGTAATACACCCATATCTAATTTTGTTTCTTTTGTACGTTACCTATTTCAATATAAGTATATCTATTCGCGCAGTATTTATTAATAATATTTAGCATATATTATAATCTATTCCTATTTCCTTTAGTAATTTGATTAAACTATTTATATCAAGACTATCGAACGCCTTCGCTACGTCTAGTGTCATTAGACAACTCAAATAGGAATTGCTTTTATAATAAGTTATTATTTTTAAAATATTCCATATTGCCAATTCTGTTGATTTCCCCGGCAAAGCGCCATACTGGTCTTTGTTAATTACGTTATGCTGTTGAATAAAGTTTTTTAATTTATTCAATATACACTTTTCATAAATTTTACTGTAATTTGCTAAAAGAGTGAAATTGCTCTATAAGAACTAGATAATTTTAAATTTTTATTCATTTTCGGTAATATTATTGTCTTTACTATTTTCCATTTTTGTGGATAGTGTTCATATTAAAATAGTAAATTAATTAATTTTGTAATCACTTCCGAGTATTTTCTATTAAAGTTTTTCAGAAATCCATTTGATATTTTATCTAATCCACAAGCCTACGTTATTCTTAAGATTATCAATAATTAATTTAACTTCTTTACTCACTGAATTTGTTACGTTATTTTTATGTAATTCCTGTTTAAAAGGTTTAGAATTCAAATATAATGTCCTACTTAATAAATTTACTTTTTCTTGATCACTATGAGCGTAGCTATCTAACGTAGGTATATTTCATTTTGTTTTCTTACCAAGTAAAATCTTATACTTCAATCCAAAAACTGCTTTATCATTTAGTAGCTTCTTCCAAGCTTGCAGTTTTGCCTGTTTTATCATAGATTTATATTTCTTGAAATTGTTCTTATAGTTCATGATTTTCTTTTAAATTTAAATTTTTACAATTTCTATATTTCTTATATAAGTTATTAACTAAATACTTTAATCTCTGTAATGTCTGTTATGCTATGACTATACCAATATCTTACTTCTTACAAAATCATAGATTGCATGATATGTAATCGGTAGTGAAAGGATATAATTCATATTATATGGACACGGGATATTCGGTAATAATAACGCTCGACGGAGATCAGAAATGTGCGAAAATAAGAACATTCTAAAAACATATGATCTGCATCAGCCACTTTATCTACGTCCCTTGGATGAGTACAGAAAATCAATCCACCGGATTTTATATAGAAAAGAGCAAGCAGCATATTTGTCCCAGTGCGTAATCTACAGATTGTTACATAGAAATTTCTTGTATAGATGTTCGAGTATGACAACCGAGAATACCATGGTTTGGCAGGGATATTTCTTTGAATCTTATTATAATATATGCTAGTATATGGATTGCATCACAGATCCTCCCAATATTCTTTTTATACATTAACCTGATTATACCTAATAAATCCTCGCTTGGGATATGCCGTAAAATCCTACAATTACCAGCAGCGTTCCTAGCCCAATCGTTGGCTACCTCATTCCCATATATACCACATGGGTCGGAATCCATGCAAATTGCACTGATAGGCCGGAAGCTTTCAAAGAAAAGACAGATGATTTAATCGATGCTAATATGTAATTTAATTTTGTAATTAAATGCCATTTTTGATAAAGACATCAAACAACTTTTCGAGTCCGATATAAGCTAAATATTTTTGCCGTTAGCAGAAGTTAACATGAACGTTAAAGCTCGTGAATTTTCCTGAAGATAAAGAAATGTAAACACTGTACTATCTTAAACAAACACCGGATAAGAATCCATTATTCAGCGTATAATTTTAACTTTACTTAATCTATCACATTAATCATTTAACTTTAAATCGATTGGAATTTAAATTTTTCGATTTTTCGATTTTCAAATTACCGCGTTACATTTACATTTTTAACTTTATTTGCATCCGTACACGGCGCACCATGAATTTAGATTAAGTTATACTAGTTGACGTTTTCATAATGTCGGTGTACATTTTCGTTTTCGCGATTCTATTTGCATAATTTTAAATTATCATGCGAAATTATGGCGCTACAGATCGTAGTGTTTTTGGCTTCGTAACGCACTCTGTGCCTAATGAATTGGAAAAAACTATTCGGCGAGTTTCTTTCTCGCGGGATTCGTTTTTAGTTTGGCGGATTTCTCGGTTGCTCCGTTCGATTTCAAATTAAGAGAGAACTAAGAGCGAATTCAGTTTGGAATGAAAATGAACCGAAACAAGAATAAAACCTGGCGTCTTTTGGGATCTCGTTAAGATCTAAAGCAAAAAATGTTCAGAAGATACAGTGCAACGCATAAAGGAAATATGGTTCCTGGAACGAATACATTTTTGTTTTTTGTTCGGAGAAATATCCAGCTTCAATTTCTAACTTCATCATTCTCATTTCCAGTCGTATTAGGATTTAGAAATAATTTTTCCTGTCAATCGTGACAGCTTAAAGTCATTTGTTTACGAGCTTGGGGGACATCCATTAATTACGTGAGCTGAAAATGGGGTTGGGGGGCAGCAAAATCTCATATCAAATATCACTTAAACTGAGGAGGGGGGGTGAAAATCTCACGTCAATTTTGATAATAAAAAAAAAATTATTACGTTTTTTTTTTACTTTTTTTGGAGTACACCATGTTGCCCGCTGAAAAAATCTCACGGCTATTAAAAAGTTCTATTTCGAGAATAAAAAAAAGTTAAAAAAAACTTCAGAGCTCTTAAAAAAAAAAAAAAAGAAGCTTTTATAGTAATCTGGTTTTACTTTTAATTTTACTAAATTTCAAATAAATTCGTTATAACCTTAACGTTGTATTATTTTTCTTCTTTATGAAAATAAATTTAGAGGGAGGGAAGCCCACCAAATCTCACTAAATCTCGGTCTAAATTAAACGAAAAAGAACTCACGCAATTAATTGATGTTCCCCTACGAGCCTCTGAGGAGCTGATAAATTAGATAGATTTAAATACAGAGAAAAACTGTGCCTATATTATTCATTATTCGACATCATTTGAGCTAGCTTTTGTTTAATTAATTATGTTTCGTTTAAGTAGGACATGACTCGAATACCGATTCGGTAAATTAAGAATATAGAAAAATTCCTCTTGTAATGGGAAGGCGAAAAGAAAAAAAAAACGTGCCAAAGTCGGAAAATTTGTTTATGTAATCGAATTTCGTCCAATCAACCGCGGTAGGTTTCAAATGATTGTTCGTGGGCAGTAGTCAAACAGAGATGACAAAAACGTGTTACTGCGAAGTGCGTGAAATTTTTTAGTTTTGGAATATCCTTCAGTCAGCGAAAAGATCATTTGTTAATCGGAAAATCTCGAAAAATTTAATACACTAAAATTGTAAGATTAAAAGTTGGAATTTTTTTTCAATTAGAGGAATAGGAAAATTTTTCCGCTAATTAGAAATTGGTAATATTTATTTATAACGACATTCGGTTAATCCACACACGTAAACATTATTATTATTATTATTATCATTTCTATGTTTTAATAATTACTTTATAAATATAATAAAAACCATGAAGAGTGGGTATACATTCTAACTCTACCATGTTCCATAAAATTTACCAAAATTTTAATTCTTAATATAGATCGAAGGAAATCAAATTCACGAGTGTGGATAGACAAGAACCTTATAAGTTTAAACGTAAAAAATACCGAATACTTAATGTTGCGATGATCTAAAGATAGCATGGCAAGACAACGCAATTGTGGAAAGAGCATACGAGATTAAATATCTAAGAACTTTGTAAACTACATTGTAACATTCATTTAACAAATCTGCCGTTTAGGTCTAAGGAGATTAAGTTGTTTTATTAGATGGGATAATTCTTTAATCGATATCAATTAACGATATTTTAGGTAAGCTGCTAGCTATTATTTATTACTAATTTGCGAAAATCTATATTTAAAAACAATTAAATTACGGCCATAAAAGTATTAGAGCAACGAAATGATTAACTTTGCAAAATCCGCACAAAATTCAATTATTAACGAGTTTTTAAAAATAAAAATAAATTCGTCATCTTTTTGCATTCAGGAGTTATTACAAGAGGATTAGGAAAAGAGAAAGGTAATATTCCAAATTACTTTAAATATCATGCAGATCACAAGCGAGGTAAAAGGACGCTATTTGATTTTATGAAAGTGAACTAGGAATAATATAAATGTAAAACTAAATTAATAACCCGAATTTATATTAAGTGCCGATGTGCCGCATAAGTATCAAGCAATTTAGATAGGTATCACATCCATAACCTTTGGTTTTTACATCACATTAAACTAAAATAAGTCCCTTAAATAAATACCAGAAAGACATTAAGCTACATGAAAGCTATTTCAAAATTAACATATAAATAATTACCTTTTTTTTATTTTCATATTTCTAAAAAATATATTCATTAAACGAATACAGTAGAAATGTACATATACGCAAAACGCTAAATTAATGAATACCAAAAAACGAAAATTTTCCTACAAAATTCCTAATAGTTAATTAATACACAATGGTAATTTTTATAAATTTATTATTCAAAATTTCAGTTGAATATTTCGTGATGCAATCGTGTACCAGCTTATTCTAGTCTTTAAATATTAACTTGATTAAAAAAAAACATAATTATAACGCCCTAAACATCTGAAACACACCTAAATAAACTAGCAGAAATTAAACGTAAACTCTTAGTGAACATTAGAATTTAAATTATACAAATTTGTATTAAATTTGCTGTTATTATTATTTATTATTGTCATTATTGTTACTATTTTCGGCCACTATTATTATTATTATTATTATTATTATTATTATTATTAGTTATTGTTTTTATTAATAATATCTACTTTACTATTGTTATTATATTTATTCATTGTTGCTTTTTTGAGGAACGACCGTGTACGTGTGTTAGGTTTAGAAATACTATTTTTTGTTTATTCATTGTTTTACTTTCTTTTTTTTTCTTTCACGCTTTCAACACCATTGTAAATTTATCTGCTGAATCTCCTGGTTTACCTGACATCACACTGGTAAATGTAATATTACATTTAAGACACCCGTTCATATGGGGGTTTATTATTTATTCTTTTATAGGCACTTGGCAATTCTCTATTTTATAAATTACTATCATTTGTCGCACGTAATAAATTTAAACAAAAAAACATTTGTTTAATTATAGAGAACGATTTCATTCTTGTTTTCTTTAATAAATTATTATATATTGTATGTAAATAGATATAATGTTTCATCTTGTTTGAGGAGTTGTGTGTATGTAAATATACTTTATGTCATTCAAATTAACTTGATTTGATTTAATTTGAATTATTCAATGAGAGTAGTTCAGTCTTGAGTGAAAGAGGCGAGGCTTGAAAAGAAGTTCAATTCGTCGCTTGTCATTTATTTTACCGATTGCATCCGAATGTGTACGAGTTTTTTGTGGAAGCAATATGATCATGGGAGAGAAATCTTGAAAAGATAATCTCATGTTATTGTTGCAGGAAAATTAGAATCGATAAAATACATATAATCACGATTGTGAAAAGAAAAGAGAAATAATGCTCTGAATTGTTTAGTGCAATCTTTTGAATCCTCGATCAATGATCGTACGTTATAACCGTCTCTCGTTAATGATGCTATTAAAATTCTGTTAATAGAAAAA
This sequence comes from Icerya purchasi, assembly GCA_039619475.1. Lineage (NCBI taxonomy): Eukaryota > Metazoa > Arthropoda > Insecta > Hemiptera > Monophlebidae > Icerya > Icerya purchasi. Next base: position 347,148,506 of record CM077115.1, on the reverse strand, counting down.
AAAACGCGGAAACATTGTACTTTACGAATTTTTCACGAAATTTGTAATTTCCAATTTTGAAATTTGTACGATCGGTCAAAGTTTAATAAAAAATGGCGGTATACTCTACATATATTTTAGTAAAACATTCAGTTCAAATTAAGTTAGCTGACTACTTTATTTCGCTTTTTCGATTTTGGACGATTAGCAATAGAACGAACAGGGATTATTAATTTCAGGCATCGAAAAATTAGTTTTCAATCGTGAATCTTTCTAAAATGCGTAATTTGATGCTGTGTTTTATTTTTTAAATAATAAAAATATTAATGAATATGAAAAGAAAAAATTTTAAAAACGACTGAAGTAAAAGGAGTCTGGGTTGTTTTTAACTTTAAAAAAAGTTACTCCATAATATTAGTAAAAATCGTCACTTAAAGTTATTTTATTCTTCGTGCGCGTACAGTATAAAAGTTATTGAACTGTAGTGATTAGGCAATGGTGTTTTGTTCGGATAGGACCTGAGTCGAATCCTACTGCTGCATATTGAAAGTATAAGAAAAATACTTTAATGCTGGGTTAATGTGCATAGTTGACAAGCCCAATAAATAACAAATAACAATCATGAAATGAACAACTAGGAATCATTGGAAGATGTATTATCTTCGACGAAAAGAGGTGGAATAACGAGGAATCATAGGGAGTCGACCGAAAGGTATAAATAGGAAGATTGACAACATTGATGAGGCAGTATTAATTAAACTGCTGGTACGAATTGCAGAAGATTTAATGACACAGAGATAGGACTACTTTGGAAACTAATAATTAAATAGTGACCGGTTGGTAACACAAATGAGTGATGGGCAAATTGTGGAGAATCGATCATATGTATATAATTAAGACGGAAGTCCGTCAAGTGTAACAATATGATATGTGTCCTGTTTATAATATAGTTAAATTAACGATTAAGAAGTTTCATAACTTTATTTATGAATAAATGATGATAAGAGTGTTGGGCACCCCAACTTATTTTAAAAAAGGAAAAATAAATAAATAAATAAATAAAATATATTCAAGAATCCGAATATTTATTTTTCCAAGAGAAGTAAAATATCATACGCGTGTGAATTTTTGCAGCACTATTCTTTTATATGGTATTCTTAATAATCAACAATTTATATATTAAAAAACTTATGTTCTTTTTTCTACATTTCCTTTAAATAAGGGTTTCCAATTTTATGATAAGAAATAGCGAAGATGTCGATAAAATCTGGTTTACTAATTAAAATATCAATCTCCACTTCATGGGGGTAAATACGCTAGAATAACGTGCTAAAAATTAGTATAATATTAAGTATTACGTTTATACGTATAAAGCAAAAGAACTGGCTATATTTAAGAAATATGATGAGTTGTTAAAGTTAAGTCTACTACAGGTAAATCAGTTAAAACTATCATTCAAACAACTGTCTGAAATAGTGAATGTGAAAAAATTTAAATTGTACAACAGTCGATAACGGGTAAAAGAGCATCGAAATTTGATATATATATATATATATATTGAAACTTGTTCCCTCCCCTCCTCTTTGTTAAATTACATACTTAAGAATTCTCCCTTTATAAATGTAAACATTTATTTACTGAAGAGTTGATGAAAATTTCGTAAATTAATATTTTTTCTGCGCATGAAAATAAGACTTTTTCCTAAATACGTTCGAATGAAGAAAAGAAGTAATCTTCCGAACATCAAAGAACGATGAAATAAGCAATAACAAAAAGGGTATCTTAGAAAAATTTAAGTTTCAAATAAAAAAAAGTTTACACGTAAGATATGTTATTGCCTGATTACAAGCGATAACTATTAAAAAAATATTAAACTGTGAAATAAATTTCAATATGTAAATTTCCACAGAATCAAGAATTAATTTTAAATATTTTTATAATATAATTATTGGCTATTACACGCTGAGAAGGACGCTGCAAAACAATTATGCACCGAATCGTTTATGTTGAAGTGAAACAGATCTGACGTAAATATTATTAGGCCCCTTTCTTCCACCATTATAAATGAAAACAAAAATCAATAATTACGAAGTTATCATTTTGAATTTTATGTCATTTTAAAATAATGGTTGTATACGTTTATTACTTTAACATACATATAAATTTTACATAAAGTACAATTTTATTTAATTATTACTTGGCTCAGGTTTTCCATTATAACGAAATAAACATTATGTATAATTTCTTATAATTATAAGTAACTATTTGAATTTCATCTGCGAGTGTAACATAATTATCCTTCAATAAAGTTTAACTTATCCTACAATATACGTGGGAACAGTCTCATTCAATGATTAATTTTAATAAAATATCTGCGGCTTTTGCCCGAACAAAATCTAGTGATTCCCATTCATAAAGATTTTTTATGAAAATTTGGCAGGTTTCTTAAAAGATATTTAACTGTATAAGTATATACATATATATATATATACATATGTATTATATATAAAATATATATTTACATAAATGTATGTATGTATATATATTGTTTCTGATTTCTAATAAATTGTTAAACCCCATTTTAGAAAATTACTTGTTTTGAAGTTAACAGTTTAATTTAATCGTTAACTTTATGTCCCCATTGTTTTATACGCCATGCACACCCTATAGTGTACTCTTTTCAAGAGTTACCTTACGTTTCCGCTAATTTAGTTTCAAGAGCTTCGAGCTGTAAGTATATATAGGACAAGTGTTAGTACTTATAAACTTTACTTTGGATACACGTAACTTGGATATATGTATATGAATTATTTATTTTCAGTTTAGCGTTGTTTTTCGTTCACGCTGTTCAATTTATTATTTAATAAGGCGCTAACCATTACTTGCAAAAATGCAGACAGACCTACATCAATTTCCAGTCGAGTGGTTATGGTAACATGAAACACTGCACTTCTAAAACGTCGATGCGGTAGGTCTCGACGAATGTTACCGATTTTATATAGTACTGGTAGTACATGAGCATATCGGGGCTAGGAAATCAATTATTTTTAATTTCAAGGTAAATTCTTATTATAAATGATATTTTGGTTTGCTTTTAGGCCATTTTAACATAATTTACCGATCTATCAGTTCTTTATGTAGTAAGGGATAACGTTAGTTGAGGGATACTCTTTTTTAGAACATGCATTACTAAGTGCTTAAAGGTAAATTTGATACTATTCAGTTACTTGTTTGCTTGTGCTGTGAGCGAATTCAAAAATTTTTCGATTCAGCAGTCAGGAAGTCCGTTTACTTCGAATAGCTCCAAATTAACGTTAGAAAAACCATGTTTATCTTACTAATCTTGTTTGTGTTTATATGTTTTGTTTATGATTTCATCTAAACTGGCAGAGTGTTTTCGTGTACCGTAAATGTTGAGTCACTTTTTTACCTTGTAATACGATATCAATTAGCGGAGATGGCGACCATTGCCTTATTGCCATTTCTTTGTACTTAGTTTTGAACGAGGAAGCTTAACACTGTAAGGAGCAAGATGGGGACATATTTGCAGTTCTTCTCTGTTATGCTTTTTTCCGCAATTTCTGCTAAACACCTTACCGCAGTTTTTGTATGACATTTTCAAACTTTCATAAAATCTTCTACAATGTAAGTAAAATCTTTCGGATCGTTATTCTAAGCACGTTATCACTAATTTAAGAATACTCCATCTTGTAATATTTTGTCGGCATATATTAAAATTCATTCCGCATGGTGGTCGGAAGTGTTCTTTACTTTTCTTGTCTGTACAACTAATTACCTCTCACGCTAATATTTGCGCACTAATGTTATGCAATATTAACTACTATTATTCAGTATAATAAACTGGCGAAGTAGATTCATTTAGATAAATTCGGAAATATAACTTCCCTTTTCCTGAGAATGCACCGAAGTAATTTATTATCTCAGTCGTTAGGTTAACCAATATTCAATTAACCAAACCAAGTGTTCTAGTTTCTCCATTTCGCCTTCGCATCTACCAAATTTTTCGGCTTACTTCTTGCTGCGTTTCGCTGAATTATTTTCTTTTATGTCACATTAGAAGTTCTAAATAACATTCGGTACAAGAAGTGCTACGTGAACCGAAGAGCAGAAAAAGAAAAAAAGACAAGGGCAAAGCCACTGAAATTACTGTTAATCACGTAACTGGCAGTCGATTTACAGTTACAGATCCCTGTAATCCACGATTTAAATAACGTACTCGCCAAGTCTCCAAAAAAAAAAAAAAAAGAAAAAACCTCGTTGAATTCTACTAATTATTGAATAGTTACAAGTATGTATCACTGATCTTTGAAATTTCAGTTCAAATCAAATTTTAAGAAAACCAAGAATTAAATTTTTGTTAACTTAAACCTAATTTCTAAGTTAGATCCGGGTAATAATGTATTTTCAAATTGTTCGAAGAAAATGAACCGTAACAACTCCGATGCGTATGGAACATTAGTCATTAATTTTAACTAGTTGATAGATTTACGATAATTGGTAAAAATTAGAAAAACTCGTTAAAAAAAACTAATAAATTAAACGTACAATAAATTTGGTGAAAAGATAGAACAACGAAACGAATCTATTTTGAAAAGGTTTGAGCGCTTTGGTGCTGCTAAAAGCTGTACACAAGCGTGAATCACGTTATTTTTAGGATGATGTAAATGATGATTATAGGCGCTGCTTGAAAAATGTACCCAGTTAACAACAGTGTTATTCATCGGGCATCATGAAAATTGAATATATTTACTCCGCCCCAACCTAAAACGTGTTTCACGTTAAAAGTAGTAAAAGAAGAGAAAAGAAAATGTTTACCTGAGATAAAAAACGACATGCTGGAATGCCTCTATCGAGCAGAGACAGGTGTTGCCATATTCGTGTAGCGACCGAACCGCGTGACTGATATTGCTGTAGCAACACATGTCACTGTTGTTTATTGTTTTTTTTTTTTTTTTTTGTCTCGATCATATATATTTTTTAATTCAATTTAATAAAAAAAGTAAACTTGAAAATAAAAACAAGGAGTATTATGAAAATTCTTTAATTTCTTTTATTTTTCTTGGCCTAGCGCGAAACCATTTGGCCGTCAACCAAAAATTTCTTTTTAATGTTATCTCGTGACTATCCTTCCGCTGTTTTTAATTAAAACATTTTCGGCATTTAATGGCATTCCTTTGCTGGTGGCCACTAAAAAAAAATAAAAAAAAATAATGACATTAATGTTTTGTAAAATCCAGGATATATATATATATGTATTTTTATGATATTTCTATTTCGACCGTTAAATCTTAACGCAAATTCTCCCTAATTATTTCTTCCTCTTCTGGGTAGTATTTTTCTTTATTTCCGATTAGTTTTCTTTACCTTTTCCTTCGCCTTCTTCAGCGATTTGATTCGGTTTAAATTACTAAATTTTATCCAAGAGTAACGTAAATACTCTATTTAGTCATTATGTCGGGTAATGACGTATGAAAATTTTGAAATATCACTGATTCATTAATGGTTGTCGGAAGGATCTCGCGTTATAATCGGTGTATTCAACCAAGAAAGTGATGCTTGCGGAAGTCCCATAGTGCTCGGATGAATGTTGCCCGGGTTCTCGGAAATAAATTAAAATGTTAGCTGCATCGTGTGTCATAGGCAGCAATCGTCTTCGTTTGACCGCGATCCTATTCGGTTACGGCTTATTTTTTCTAGTTCTTATTTTTTTTTTCAAGATGATAAAGGTACCGAGGAGTCTCTTTGTCGGGCATGAGTCATCCTCGGTCCGATGTAGACGCGTACTTGTTGTTAGACAGGTATGCTAGTTGTTCGCTCCGGAGTGGATTTCGAACGACTAAACCGTATCGAATCCGATCATTCGTTTATCCGGTGATTAGGTTTTTCGTTCAAGGTTGCAGTGAAAACCGCCATCTGACTAACAATTTACTACCATCGTATACACCGATATGTATTATAAATATATATAGCTCTATATATATATATATATATATATATATATATATATATATATATATATATATATGTATATAAAATCACGCGCTGCTCAGTGTTTTATTTACGTAATAAGTGAAAATATTAAAATATTAATATACTGTAAAATATTATTTGAAACAATTAAAGCAGATTAAGAACGCAGTTCACATGCCCCTTTTGCTGAGGGACATATTGAAAAATGATTAAATTACTAGCTCGTTTTGCCTATCAAACTACACGTTATTGCTTGTTCAAAAAGAGTGGAAAACTTCATTCCCCTATAAACTCGTGTCAGTAAAGAGGGCTTTTGACGTGAAATTACTATCGCGTTCGAACTATTCAGACCAGAACGAGATTTGATGAGTCACTGAAAAATTAAGTTTCAATTTGTGAAGAACCCTTTGGTCATTTACATAGATTTCGGAAGAAGGTAGATTATATATCCTATTTATATATAGCCTAGTTTGCTAGAGCATTCGGCTTTTGTTACGGAAGTTTTGAGTTTGATCCCAGGCGACGACTGAAATTATTACAGAAATAATTACAAAAATAAATAATTAAATAACCGCTAACAGTCACGTGCGAGGCATTGGCAAACATGTATACTAGCACATGCGCGTTAGTTGATGTACAGTAGGCAGAGACGTATACGGGGGATGTATTGGTATAATATATATATCGATAAATCAAACAATCATAATATCAGTTTCAAGTGTAATTTTTTGAACGTATACTCAATCTACATGTAACAATTGCTGTGAAAACCTGGTAGTGAGTATAAAATGGATCTCCGAATTTGTGGAAGAATGCCTACAGACAGCAAAATAGGCATAACGTGTTGTATATTATTATACGTGTATATAAAACTGGATCTTTCGAACCTCGCCATGGTAGGTAATTCTTCGTGGGTCTCCAGATGATCGACTTCTATGATTCTTATAACATAGTCGATTTTAGTTGGCTATGTCACGAAATAAAACAAACAACCTTTAAGTGTGCTAAAAGTCGATAAATGTTACAGATTTCCTTACAAGATGTACAAAAACGTTGCGTTTAATCAATACACATATAGTTTTCCATGTTATTTAAAAATGCCATGACCATTAAATATTTCTGGAAATTTTTCGTTTAAAATTTTTTGAATTTCCGGTTCTACGACCTTTTAGAAATGCTAGCGCCGATAATGGATAAATATTAATAGGGTAAAGCGGTATCTAATAAAAATAAAAAAACAGTGAACTATTCCACGGATGATCGGGGGGTGATTTACATTCTTAGCCTATCGTCCGGGTAGGAATTATAACGAAACATTTCATTTCGCTGTGTAATAATGCGCTTGATAAGAAGATGCGTTTTTCTAGCGAATGGCATTGTTTCACTAATTAGACGACACGCGTCTCTTAAGTAAATCTTCCTTCAACCGTTCTACTTTTATATTGACCTACGTTTAGTTTAATAACGCGTAATTGTTTAACACATTCAAGAACGTCCTCCATTCCGGTTAAACGTTAAAATTCTAATCGTACACAATCCTAAATGTGCGCCTACATTCACTCTGCTGACACATGTGCTCGGCCCATTAAGTCTCACACGGGCTTATATCGCAGCTGCTCATCAATTAATTTAACCTGCCGTCTTCATTATTTAGCTACTCGTGTATGTCTCTCCGTTCTTAGATAAACTAATCGATTAACCCGTTTCTTTCATCAGAAACGAGTTTTTTTTATTATCGCCCCCCCTTCCCTTTTTTTTTCTTATTAATTGCGTACACTCTTTCTCATGTTGCGTTCACCTGTAAAGTGGCCATATAAGAAATGTTAAATAAATTTTGTGGCAGTAATTTGTTAGCGATATAGAGCGGCGTAAATGTGTAAATATATTTTATCGAATAAAAATGTTTTTTTTTTTTTTTTTGTTGTATTTGACGTAAATTCATTTCATTTTTCATTCGTTGTTCTAGTTACCTCTGTCGAATGGTCCTAAAATATGGAATATAAAAGGTAATTAGGGCAGTTAACCGTTCACGGATAATTGTAGCCGATGAGCTGCTGTTTAAGTATCGTTAAATTAGAGTGGGGTTCTTGCAATGAAACTAAAGTTAGTTGTATTAAATTTGTGAAAGTTATGAAAAAAAATGTTATAATTTTAAAAAAGCGATATTTTTACAAATTTAGGTGTTTAAGTGTATTTTAAAGTAATTATTATTAATGATTTTACAAACTGTATTTGAAAAAAATATATGTAATATATGTATGGCATAATTAAAAATGGTCACTTTGTTTTATCAATGTTTAATACGGATACTTTGGGAACGCGTTGCCTGATTGCATATAAATAAAAAGTCCACTTTTGAAAACAAAAAGCACCTCGTTGGCTACATTTTAGATGCTTCTTTAATTTACTCAGCAGCAAGTAAAATGTGGTTCCAATGAGGAGCCGTTTCGTTTCGAAATATTCTCGAAATTTATAGGCTTTATGATAATACGATCAGGCAATATCACATTTTCTTCGTTTTTACACGACTTTTTTAATTTAAATTCACCCGAAAGAAGTCGCGTTAGAAATTAAAATTAGTTCCGTATTCATATTTATTAGAATTTCGTATGACTCAAGTTCCCTCGTAGTTGGCACGACACTCTACAGGTGAGAACACACGTACATTAGTGTTGGTGCTATTAATTTAACGTCGGAAACTGACAACATGGAATTTACAGAGTTTATAACAACCGGGTAAAGTACATAATGTAAGATTTGACAGATTGGTTCAACATCAATTCCGCTGACCTATATCAGGAGGTTGATGACAAACGATTTATTGTCAACATGTTAGCCAACGTTCGGTAATGGCACTGTAATGATGATGATGATGATGATTGGAAAAAAATAATTTTCTTAAAATATTTCTGTTTAATTATAATCGTTATACACATATTACAATTGTTTTCATACATACATAACCGTACATTTATAGAAATATTATTTTTCGCATTTATGATATTTTGTTTTTATATTTCACTATCCAAAAACCCCATAAATTTCGGGAATATTTTGAAACAAAACGTCAATGGTAACATTTCAGACTATCGTCTTCTACGTCAGCTGCTAATTCCGTGAAATAACATAATAATATAAAATGTTTCCTACGAGGAGGATATAGAAGTGGTGCCCGTTTTACCGATTAGCAGGCCAGTTTTTTTTTTTTTTCAAAAATCCGATTATATTTTTAATTTTGTGTTATACTTTAATCTTGATGAATTTAAAATTAAACGTATTTTAAGTATATTTCACGTATAGTTTTGAAACAGAAGTTCGATATATTACATAATTGCTTCAACATGGGATTTAATATGACGGGATTTTTTTGTGATTCGTTATGCCAATGCACGTTACATACACTGTTACTTAATAGATTCGTATTAGTAATAGCGCTGGTTAAATTTCGGATAAAGGATATTTAAAATTTAATTCGGAAAATTAAATTTTCATTAAAGTTTGCAAACAAAAATCAATAAACGAAGTTAATAAACGGTATTGTATTTTTTGCAATCATAGGAAATAAATATTGCGTAAATGTTTGAAAGTTACAAATCTTACACACCGATTCGTAAAATACGGCCAATTAGCGGGAAATGCTATTATTTCAATTCAAATAAATAACCGAATTAAATATACGCGAATATATAAAACTTGATGATCTCGCTTTGGGCACACTACCTTTGAACTCTCAGGTAATTAACAGTCTTTTGTAATTTTTATAGCAGAGTTGGTTTTAATTGAAATAAATACGTCTCTGTATCCGTAAAAACGCAATATAATTCATAAATTTAAATAACCAGTGACTAGTTTCCAATATTAAAATATGCACGAAAATAACAAAAAATTGACCGTGTCATTTCTAAGTATTACATATAACTGATACAAAAATGTTACATGTTTTTTTTTTTTTTTTTTTTTTTTTTGTATTACAACTGGCATGAACATGATGTAATCGTCAGCATATATATACCGCGTCGGTTGAGGGATAAAAATCACTGATATTTAATATAATATTACTTTTGAGTTTTATCTCTAAGCCTTTACCCCCCTCCCACATACATACATACATACATATATATATATATATATATAGCCACTCTGCTGTCACCAGTTACCCTCATTTATCACTTTAAGGGTTGTAGATTACAATTTTTTTTATAAGTAAATTGTAAAAAATAAAATTAAAACTTTCAAACAGCTCAGCGATAGCTGGAAACAACTGTTAACAGAATATACCTTAGCCACACACGAATTACACATTCCTATCTGCTGAATGGCCAACCACCGCCTATATGTGACATTTGCCACGCACCACTAACGGTCCATCACATTATTTTAACCTGCCGGAAGTGTAACCACTATCACGACAAGCAACTGAGCTCAGATATTCTCGATGTGAACAACCTTCAAGATCTCACACATTTTATTATTAAATCGAAAATTATTATGAGTATTTAAGAATTTTAAATCGAGTAATAGCCATACAGGCATTAACTACTCGTAAAAAAAAAAAAAAAAAAAATCATGGCGAATTTTCGTGAAATATGATGTTGGTAATAATAATGTTCTGATGTATTATACTGTAGATTTAATTTTGCTCCATATTCACAGCTGAATTGATGGCTATCCTACGTTCCACTATTTTTATTTCCTCTAATCACATTTCCTCCTAATTCTTGATTATATCGGACTCCGTGACCGCCCTTCAGGACATTTAACCTCTCCCCTTCCTGATTATTCCTGTGATTTTATTATTGTGTCTATAGATGACCGATTGCAGAGAGATCTGAACGCAATGAAGAAGAAAAGTATAAAAAGCAAGTATGAAGATTCCATTGAATAGATAGCAGGATTTGAAAATGAAAAGGAATAATACTAGTTGTCGCGCGTTAGTCTTGCGTATCAGTATACAAAAAAAGTTGAATCTATTGAGTGAGAATATAAGGTATAATACGAACTTATTAAGAGACAGTGCTTCGTATCCTTTCTGTGGGCGTCCAGCCATGCTGGGATTCCTGGAAATGAACGCGTCGATACATCCGCCCGAGTAGCAATATATTGCCCCTTGCCAAGTAAAAGCCCTCCTCCACCTTATCTATCGAACATAATCTTCAATAACCTTACGCGTCTTCATGGAAAGCTCATTGGTCTTCGTGTCAGACTTTCTCAAGGTTAATTAAACCCTCAACCGAACCGCGGTGGCCAGAAAAAAGCATTTCCCGTAGAGATTTCTGTGCACTAAGCTGCTTGCGCACAGGCCACACACCCATGTCGCATAATTTTATTTTACAAAGAACCCCACCTCCTATGAATTGCACTTTCTGTAGCCAAGGTGTTGTTCCCTCAACTTCCCACATACTGTGCGACTGCCCAGCACTCTCACCCCTCCGGCCCCCTTCTATTCTTGAGAATTGCAATCTTATCTGTAACACAGTTGATCAGAACTAGCGGAATAAGCAGATATCTATAAAAACAAACTGCGCATCTTTGTACTGTAATAGCCGCAGCAGTTAAACACGGTAGAGGATGTTTCTTTAACAAGAAAAAAAAAAAAAGTATATATGTATATATATATATATAAGTGTAATAATAATGTAGTTTATTATTATTAAACGTAAGTTTTAAAGTTTATATTTAAAGAAACAATTATGTCAGTCATGTAAATAAATAGTGGAAACTTGAAAATTTAATTGTAAAAAGTTGGATAGATATTATGATTTTCCGGGTGCTAGTAATCCTGTTTACTTCATCATATATTTGTAACTTTCAATGTATAAGCGCTTCAACATTTAACATTGTGCTGTTTCCGGTTAATTCTACGTAAACATAAAAATCGCATAAAAATTTTTAGAAAATCTTTCAATAACTTCTAAAATTCGACATTCATTTTTTCCCCCGAAATTTCCAGTGAACACTCATTAAACATAATTTCGACGCTATTGAAAATTTCGAAACTTCTTTAGGTGTTAAATAAAATCTTTCAGTGCGGTGTTTGCAAAACGAGTCTGTCCAATTTAGATGGTCGATGCGAATGGTGTGTGTTGGTTTCTTTCTAAAAGCTCTTTTCGGATATTTTAAAATTTCTCGGCGTAGAGAAAGATTTAAAAAAATCAAGCGGATTTTAACTAAAAATACGCCTATTATTCGCGATCGGGATAATATAATTTGCGCCGTCGGAAAATATTTCAAAATTCCGGGCAAGGATCTACACTGCCATGAAGGTAGCGTGTTATTAAAAATGAAGAGTCGGTGGACCCCAGCATGTGAATATATTCTGGCTCGGATTTGTGTCAGATGCACAAAGTTCATTCGGTTGGACAAAAAGAATTTTAGACATTCTAACGATTCACTTTCATACGCGCGGAACTAGACTCTCTAGCTGAAAGTTAAACGCATTTATTAATCTCTTATAAATTAAACGATTGATACGTATATTCAGTGTAAAATTTTAATAAGTAGTTCGTATTAAATGAATATTTCATTCTAAATAAGCAGTGTTCATTTTACATAAGTTGTTCAAGTTGTACAGCTGAACCTATGATAATAGCATACGGAATACGTTCCGTATAGCCGAATAGGACTTGATATCCCGCAGCCGTACATGAAAACTTACGAAAATTTCGCTTGCGTTGGGTTAATAATGTCTATAGTTGACATGTCAAAAAAGAAAAAAAATAGAAAAAATAGAAAAAAACGAAAAAAGTTTCACATAAGCAGTCGTATTATACGGTAGCAATTAGGCAGCCTTTCCCCGGTTATTTGGTAAATAAAACATGTACAAGAGCGGCATTTTTTCGATCTATTCGATTCCCGCGTTGGAATAATTGTTTTGCTCGGCGATATGCGATTGCGCGTATGATATCCGCCAAGACGGTTTAGCTTGGACGATACGGGAAATTAGCGTCCGATGAAAGCCAAATGATAAGGAACTTCTTATCAGACCGCACACACTTTATTTGATTATGTCACGAAATTTCACGTTTCGTTTTATGTCTAATTGCCGTATCATTTTCATTCATCATGCATCTGACGACTTCCTTCCGTTGACCTTGGCCAATTTTTTTTCCTCCGAGCACGGCACCAATTACCTACGTTAATGAACTATAAAATGATTAATATTTATACACGCAGATGAAGTGTCCAGCGTGTAAGCTTGATGGAGTTTCCTCGAGTTGTGCGGTTTTACGGTTTGTTTTTTTTTTTTGATCAATACTCGTACGAGTTTTTGCATCGCTGATTTTCACGTACATATACAGAAGCGATAGAAAAATATTCGAAAGATATCGTGTTTTTGAAGCGAAACTGGTACGGTGCAATCTGCTTTACGCCGATCTGAAATCAGTTTATAAAACGGTAGGGTATTTGGATCGTCGAAAGTAAATAAACTCTTTCGACGCGGCTGGAGTTGCCATGTGCAATCGAGTTGTTGTTCGAGCAAGTAAAATCATCGTTTACTTCTGTCAGAGATGCAGTCATAAGGAGCGTTCGGAGCGCAGATCAGTCAGCTCTGATAAACATTTTGCGAGAAAAAAAAACATTAATCCAATCAGATTGGTTCGTAAAAAGAGGAACAAACTGAATAACGAGTGGGAAAGTCGGGATGTGTCTCAGAAAAATGGACTACTATACATCGCAAAACGTTCCGCGGAAAGAAATGAATACTTAAATTTTTTTTTTCGGGTTGTTTTTGTTTCCCGGTTGTCTCGAAACTTACTGTTTCCACTCTTTTGCCAAAGAAAATGTCCCCTATTTTAAAATTAGTTTTTACTACGAGATGTTTTTAAAAAAAAAACATTGTGTTTCGTGGAAATATCTCTTGTATATTACGGTTTTGTGTGCTTTCGAACCGACGATGATGTGTTTCAAAATCCGATTCAAAAATAATAATTCGACACTCGTGAATGAAGAATTAAAAATCCACTTATTTATTAGAACAATTTTTGTCGAATATTGACGTATTCCTAAACTTTTTTGGTTCTACTGTTGTCAGAAGTAAAACGAATTATAGAAAAAAATGGTAGTAAGATGCAAATGCAAGAAAAACGGTCAGTTATATTAATGCGACGATTATACCAGGCATATGGTAAAGCGAACAATTGAAAAAACACGTGCCTGATTCGTAACATTACCAAAAAAGTCGTAACTTTTGAAATCTGACGGTGCGAAAGTAAAACCGACAAAGGATGTCTAAATTAGTGGAAATGCCGAAACGATTTTGACGCGGTAAAATGGTGAGGGGTCACCGGAAGGTGTCACGAAAACTTCCTCGAATCTACCGAACGTTCTAATTGTCGGCGTACGAAGTAGTGTAGCTTTTTAATGGAAGACGCATTAAAAATGTCTTTTGAAGCGGTTTACTCTTTTTTAATGCAACTGTTCGTTGTTTATTTGCTTTTGAAAAAGGAAAATTAATTGTTCGGAAAACTGCTTTTCGCTAGCGAAGCGTGGTTGCTATTAGTTACCTCAGAGAGACCGTCAAATTATTTTTTTCGACTAATTGGCCGATGGTCGTTTGTGGATTTTGTTTTTTATTTTTTAAGAAATATTATATAGAGGTACGATAAAAAATGGCGTTCACCGTACGAATTACGTAGTTGAAATAATTAAAATCGGAATTACGGGTACGCTACCTATTCAGATTACCGGTTAAAGGCGTTCGCTAAAATTTGCAAAAGATTTTTTGTCTAGAAAAGCTTTTTTTAACTTCGTCCATTATTAAGCGTTTTTTTAACTTCTTCCATTATTGAGCGCCTTTTATCGTCGAGATTCTTTCCCGATCCGGAGGATTAAATATAGAATAAAGGTGTAGAGATCACTTTAGAATTTTTTTTTTTTTTTTGAAGTATATAAAAATTAACGAAATAAAATCGCGTTGTTTTCGAATGAGGCCGATTCACCCGTAAACTTCGGCGTGAAGTATTCAATACTAGACGATTTTTGCGCATTTAATAAAAATGACAAAAGCTGAAAAAATCAAAAATCGTTTCGCTTAATTATTTAGTACTGAGCGGCGCAATCGGAAATCCCAGTTCTGATCTTCAGTCAAGGATTTATGCAGAAACTCGGGTTCTAAGTTGAGACGCTTGTTGTAATGACGGCGGAATCTTACTAATGTTTCCTCAAAATTGCGTATGTAAATTTAATTTTGCAACCCTATTAATTTCTCTTTCCGATCCTGGGGTCGCGATGCGTAAGAAACGCCAGCCTAAAAGACGGAGGATACTTTGAATTATTAACTGACGCACAAGCTGTAATAGAAAAACTGCGTTTTTTATCGATGTATTTAAAGTGAATAAAATAAATGAGCAGCATTTAGCCCGGCCGCGTATTGAATCCAGTAGTCCACAGGGTAGTACACGCACGGTACACAAACAGCTTCGCCTTCCTTTCTCGTATATATAAATAGTATCATAACGAATAAATCAAAAATTTTCAACAGCCAAAAAGTTTAAACCAACCCACGTAACCCACGCATCCGCCAAAACTGTATTCTTCGCATAGCGAGCCACGTGTAGGCGCAGGCTGAGTTCAATATTCGGTTTCCCAGTTAAATACATATTTTTCGGAATAAAATCCGCGTGGGCTGTTGTGCGTATATGCGTAGGCTGGGTTCAGTGTGCGGCTGGCTTTATCCTGTGCTGCAAAAGCAATATTTAAATAAGAATTATTGGTGAACTGGTTGAAGGAGACCAAAATCCCTGTTAGCTGTATAATATATATATATATATATATACATAATGAGAACAAATATTTAATCATAAGCTAGGCGCAAAAACGGAGAAATATATTAATTTTATTTTTTCAATCGCCAGCCTATTAATATTTATTTAAAATTTTTAATTTTTTATAAATTTCTGCTAAAGATTTATTTCTTCTATTCGACTGCTTGGGTAAATTAGTAACATTCTAAAACATACTTCAAGTACAGCCCCTGGGACAACAAACCGCAATAGTTGACGATTGTAAAGAGATGTGTGTATGTATTTATTGCAAATAACATTGCTTGTTCCATTACGCCTTGGATTTTATAAAGATTAAGGCAAAAGTCAGGAATTTGTCGCTTTCTTTAAAAAATACAATCGAGCTTTTCAAAAGCGAGAGAAGATCTTCCAAAAAATCTCGGCGTTACTTGTACTGCAGCCTCGCGCGCAAGTCAAATTTGCAAACACATATATATATATATATATATATATATCATTGTGCGTGAATTTTCAATTAATAGAAAGAATCACCGTGCCTCGACTGCCGGCTTTTCTTTAATTTTAGGTTCGCTCTCAGTACCACCTTAGTACTTTTTTCCGAGTATAGTCGAGGGAATTTGCCATGCACGCGTGCTCCCAAATAAAACATTATTGCCCCGCTTCGAAAATTAGGAGGAAATATCGATTTCCTCGCTTCTCACGCACGTCGAGTCTTATTTTATGCCAGCTCGTGTCTGACGGAGGTAGTTCTGGTCTTGCCTCGCGGGAAGGTCCGGAAGTACCAAGAAAACGAAATGGTAGACGGGAGTGGTGGTAGTAGGCAATGTGATTCGCTTTCGACTGCGCGCAGATGGTGTGCTTGGAATAACAATGAAACAGCAGCACTACTATTTGAAAAGGCTAGCGCGGAATTGTCGAAAGATGGGCCGATGCGCTGATAGTTATTCATCTGAAACTTTTATAGATCGAAAGGATGTAATTCGAGCAATTACTAGACCGAAACTTCCTTTCTCTGGGAATTATAAAAAAACGGAAGATGGATAGCTTTTGTTATACTTCGCGAGCCTCTGCGCCCGTTTATTCTTCAGCGAGATAAATGTAATTTTTAAATTAAGACGCAGCGTAAAATTTTATACCTTTTCCCGTAACGATTCGAACGTCGTCCTGGAAAGCATATCAAATATTCCAGAAAAATGGCTACACCGCGATATGAGATTTATCAGCAAGGCATTTCATCTTTAAGCGAAGATTCTTTTTTTTTGACGTTATAAAATTTTTTAATCTTCATGCACGTTCGGCATATGTCAAAAATCGTCGAAGGAAAGTTGGTAATTGTGTTACGTACGTCATTTCTTTGAGACAGTCTGTAAAGATCCCGTTAGAGTTGAAAACATTGTTTCCCTTCGTCATTTCCATTCCCGGCGGGTCGTTACAGACAGATTTGCAAAGCCCTAATGCGAACGGTGGTACGAATCGAGAAATAACAAGAAGCTCGTAGGTTCGCTGGAAGTGCATGCTTAGAAATTCGCGGGTTTTTGTACCAACTAGCAAAGGAAGCCGTATTTAGATGGATGGACATAACGAGACAAAGAAATCTTTCGGAACGATTAATTTAATCATTTTTTTTTTTTTTTATTTTTTTTATTATTGCAAAGAATATGAACTCCGAAACATGTCGGCTATAATTTTTATATTTTTTAAAACTATAATTTTCTGTAATACTACGCGTGTTTATATATATATTTAATAAAGTTAATCAAGAGGTGTTAAATTTTAAGACGACGGTAGAATTCTGTGACGGTTCGGTCGAACATAGTGACCAATCTTTCGTTATTGTTCATAAGTACTAAATGTTGCTGTGGTGACCTATTATAAATGAGGGACGAAAAACGGAAAAAGTGACAACTAAAATTTTGTTCGAAATTGAAATTTTCAGTTTTACCTAGAGCTCTCTTCCGGTACAATTTTGTATTTGCGTTAAATATCTTTAATGCTCTCACGAAGAAAGAAAGTAATTAATGGAAAACAAAAAACACATTTTTTTCATATATCTCGGCCGCTTGTAATTTTTAACGAATTTCTTTTTAATGTTATAATTAAAGTTATCTTCATCCATTTTTGTGTTTGGATTACTGTGTTAACACATGGGCGGATCCAGAAGGACATTGCGGAGGGGATTATAAGAAGATCATTTCGGGGGAGGGGGGATTATATAATTGCGTAAAATCTTCTACGGTAGGCCGTAGATTTGAGAAATACCCCTTGTTTCATAAAGAAAATCAAATAGCGACCTTTATAGAAATTCATAAAAATGTTTTAAAAATACATAATTACTATTAGAATTTTTAATTTAACTTTTGTCTTATTTTTAGAGGTGAAAAATAAAACCAAATTATAAAGTTCTATGATAAAAATAAACTTTAACACTTTTATAACAATTATATAATTTTTTTTAAATCCCCGACGACGCGTTTCGAAGCAAACACTTCATGTTCACGGGAGTAATTATATAATTGTTATAAAAGTGTTAAAGTTTATTTTTATCATAATTAAAAAGGTTAACAATGTGTAACAACAACAAATACAGTATAAAATTCTAGCTGAAATATGGTAGTTTAGAAATAGTATAATGTTCTTTGTCAATCTCCCTTATTTCACTTTTAATTTCGCCGATATCCACCAAATACGTTTACTCTATCTGCGCTCTCCAAATTTCTTCTGCAAGCCTTAATTAGACAGGAATTCCACAGTTTTATCAATTCTCAATCTCCTTCGCATACAACCGCGTTTACAGATGGTTCGAAGAGGCCGGATGGTGCTTCTTTTATCCTCCCAGATTTTGGCTTTTCAGGATCTTTTCGCCTGTCTCCTTTCTGTTTCATATTCATAAACTAATTAGTAACTATCCTACGTTTCACTACTTTCATTTCCTCTAATCACCTTTCCTCTAAATTCTTGATTATATCTAACTCCATGACCGCCCTTTAATTCATTCTCCCCTACCTGATCATTCCTGTGATTTTATCATACTCCGCATACGCTCACTTGTGCACGTTCTTTTTTTCCTTCATTCCATTCAAATTGATTTTCTGTGGATTCCTAGTCATTCGGGCATTTTCGCTAATGAAGCGGCGGACCCCTTGGCTTAGATTGCTACCTCTTCTCACACTTGTTTTTTAAAAAAGTCCCATCGTTCAATCTCCTTCCGCTGTTCGAAGGTTTTCATCTCAGACATTGGTATCGGATGTGTTCCTCTTTCTCTAATTATCATTCATTTCGTCTGTCTGTTCAATCTAGTCTTCCTAATCCGTGGTTCTCTTTGATTCCTTCACTTCGTCGTTCAGTTGTTGTCCCCGTTATTCGTCTACGCTCTTAAGCCATACTTTATTATCTTCCTCCCGTTTTCATTTTTCGTTGGTTGCCTCTCCATATTGTCCTCTCCACTCAAACGAAGAGCGCGTTTGCGATGCTGATCATGTGTTTATTAAGTGTTCATCTCTTTCTGCTGAGTGTTTTGCTTTCTGTTCCAGTTTTTGCTAGGACTTGGTCTTCCTAGTCTATATTGTGCCTCTTATATCCTATCTCTTTCCTCTCCACAGATTGCTCCTATTATGTGTTTTTTTCTCCTAACAATATCTAACCGTATCAAGATATAATTAACCCCTTCCTATTCTAATTGTTTCTGGGTAGAGATCCCCGGTTGACGAGCCCGAAAAAAAAAAAAAAAAAAAAATGAAAAAAGAAAAAAAAGAGAGATAGTGTTTATTAGATTTTTTTTCTTTTTTCTTTTTGTTAGTAATCCGATTCGAATTCTTTGTTCGCGAGCAAGTTTAAATATATATATATTTCTCATTGAATACTATGTTAAATTAAAATTAAAAAATGAAAATTAAAAATAAATAAAAACGGCAAAAGATCGACGGCAGTTGTGTTTAAAATAGAAAAAAAAAAGGAACATTAATAGTTTTACTAGAAAATAGTATTAAATATTAATTATTAAAATCCGTAGGTAAAATACATACAAATCTTTTATAGCATAAATTAAGTTTCTTTGTTAGAACGAATTTTTTCATAGAGGCTTTGGTTCTTTGGGGGGGTCCCTATTGTGGATCCGGCACTAATTAATAAATTGAAAATTACACTTTTGAAAACGAAAAATATAATCATATTTAAAATTTTAATAAAATTATCAAAATTATAAAAATAGCCGATTAGTTTATCACAGATCCATATATAATCATGGCTATTTTTCATAGTTATTCTTTATCTTGTGGGTGTTATGTCGAGCGAAGGTTTTTTTTTTTTTTTTTAAACAGAACGACACTAAACGTGTATTTGTCGTGTCGGATTTGTGGTTGCAGCATAAACCTTTTTATCTGATTTAGTACAAAGTGTGCCAATAGTTCTGGTTTTTTTTTTCGAGCAAGATGAATTAAATTTGAAATCAATTACGTTTGTGTATCGTAAAACGATCTCTGATTTTATACCATTTCATTGCTAAAGTATTTCGAATAATATCCTGTTATCTCGATATATAAAGTTGCATACTGAATTTCGATTTTTTCTTTTAATTCGAAAAACTGATACATCTGGTTTACGCGTGTTGGCAAATTATAAAAGCTTCTTATATGTGAGAAAATTTGCTTTTTTCACGTTTTTCCTTTTTAGACTTCGGCCAATATATCGGCTTTTAACAATTTTATCATTTTCTTAAGATTCGCCGTTCCTTTATCACTAATGTAATGGAAACGGAGCTAACTACACCGTGACGTAGCCAGTTGGCGAAATAATTAGTTTTATTGGAATTCCGAACATTTCTCGATCCTGCTAATTTCGATAAAATTCTTTTTTGTTACAAAAAAAAAAAAAACATAAAAACATCAAATTATCCTGTGAAAGTCGAAGCTGTTTCTTTATTTTACGTAAATAGAGTCTTTATTATTCACCCTTTGATTCTCTCGGAGGATAAACGGCCCCAGTCTAAGGAAACCAGCCGGAGTTATCGAATCTGATCAGTCTGGGGACGTGTAACGTCTTAAATTCCAAATATAAATTCCACTAGTCAAAATTTCTAACAATAAAATGAGCGGTCAATTTGCATTGCGGAGGACGGACTACTGAATGTCGTAATCCATACTTTACATGAATTCTTCAGTTGTTCTAATCGCAATGCTTCCAAATTATTTATCAGCTTTCGCCGAAGCTAATGTTCTCTGTTATTCCTACTGCGATAGAATCTTTCAATTTATTAGTTCTTTTGGTTTTTTTTTTTTTTTTTTTTATGGTACACGGTCGTATTTTGCTCAAACTATCTCTGTATGTGCGAATGATGTAATTCAGAGCCATCTACCGCGGCCTGGTTAGGTAATGGTGTTTTGTTCGGGTAAATCCGGGTTCGAATCCCGCTGCTGCGCATGGACAGTATCAAAAAAAAAAAAAAAAATCACAATTAATATAAAGTAAAATAATAAAAAAAAAATGTATTATGTTTTTGTTCGAAAATTTTTTCAAAGAAAACACATGATAGGAAAAATACCGAGAAAAAATGCTTAAAAGACGACTTATCTGATTTGCTGGTAATTTTATCGGTTAAGGTATGTGTTATGAATGTGGCTGATGGTTTTTCGATGTAAATGATTCTTTTATCTCCGTTTCGCTCTCTTTGTTTCACAAATTACTCGTGTTATCAGCGCCATCAATGTGTGATAGCAGGGGTCAAACTAGGATATAAAAATAAATAAATTCTGGATGTCGTTCTATTTGAGCGATCAAACTGGCCGGCAATAATTTTGAAATATTTCGTTATAAAAAATACACCTTCGTAAGAACTTTTTAAGAATAAAGAAGACATTGTGCTTCGGTCAGTGGTAATATACCATATGAGAACAAATAAAAATAAAAAGGACCGCTATCGGTAAACGAAATGTGAATAAAAGGGACTCTTTAGAGACATTTTTAGTGGCACTTGAAGTATTAATAGTACGATGGGAATATATGAAATTGTGTTGGCATTATACAATAATAATATTGAGAGAAACACAGCCAAACAATGAAGAAATACTGGAGTGAAAGGAAAAGGAAGAAATTGCCATCATGAAGATATTTCACGTGGCCCATAGTTAGCCAATTCGAATAATAATAATAATAATAATAATTGAGCTTGTAACTTTAATCGCTATTAAACGACTTCCTGTGATTTTTCTATTCTCCGCATACGTTCTCTCTTTTGGACTCTCTCTTCTCTCCATGGAATCCATGTTGACTTGCTGTGGGTTCCTGGTCATTCTGGCATCTCAGGTAATGAGAAGGCTGATTCTTTGGCTCGGGTTGCTGCTTCTTCTTCTACATTCTTCTTCAAAAAAATCCCATCCTCTAATCTCTTGCCTTTGTGTAAACATTTTCATCTCAGATTTTGGTCGAATATGTACCCTTCCTCCTTTTCAATTGTCGCTCCTTTTATCTGTCAGTTCAGCCTAATCTTCCTTCAAATCCTTGGTTCCTTCTGTTTCCTTCACTTCCTCGCTCTGTTGTTGTCTCCATTGTGCGTTTGCGCTTAAACCATTCCTTGCTACCTTCCTCACGCTTTCGCCTCTCTTTGACCTCTTCCCCATGTTGTCCTCTCCATTCAAACGATGCGGTTGTTTGTGACACCGATCACGTGTTCTTTGAGTGCTCTGCTCTTTCGGTGGAGCGCTCGGCTCTATATTCCCACTTGCTTGGGCTGGGGCTTCCTGCTCCTTTTTGTGCTCGTTATATCCTGTCTTTTCCTTCTACACTTATTATCCCCTCCATTGTTTCCTTCTTATTAGCGATAGCTGATCGCCTCACTGTATAACTTTCGTTTTCCCTTAATTGTTTCTGGGTGAAGGTCCTCGGTTGACGAGCCCAATTAAAAAAAAAAAAAAAAAAAAAAAGACCATAAAAAAGGATATTTTTTAGAAGGAATGACTACATGACACGCCTTCAAAAAGTGTCTCGAATGAAAAATTTTAGAGAGGGGTGGGCGTAGGCTTTAATAAAAAGCCAAGTCTATGAGATATCAGTGAAAATAGTTTAGATTTTCTTTTTAATTACAATTTCGGATTATGGCATTCTCACTTGCTACCATCTAGTTGTACTTGTTTTTGTTTTACTGTTTTGTACGTTTTTTTTTTTTTTGTTTTTTTTTGCGTCTATTTCGTTATATTTCAGATACTATCGCCGTAATTGTTTATTTTTTTTCGGTAATTTTTTTGTATTAGGTACGCGCTCTTTTTAAAATCGGATAGAAATTTAACTTTCTAACGATTATATTATTCGACGAGAGAAAAAGCAAAAAGTTTATTACCTGTCAATTTTGACTACATATAGCCAGACAGAGCTCTTTAATAAAATGATATTTAATCTATATTTTTTTCTTTTCGCATTCCAATGCTTTGTAAAATAATTTAACTAATTTTTAATCGTTATCTATTTCTGTGTCTGATGATGCGTTACATCGGCTCAATAGTATTGTATATATGTTGTTCATTGCTTCTGATGATTCTATAAGAATTGTTTAAGGCGTATTTTAAAACTTCCGCGCAGTACCACAAGGCACTATACTGGGATCAGTATTGTATCAGATTTATATACACGACTTCCCGGAAAATAATGATACAACCACAGCCAGGGCCGTATCTAGACCAAAATTTCGGAGGGAATTACGAAAATATTTTTATAATTATACATATATATATATATATATATATATATATATATATATATATATATATCTGTGTGTGTGTGTGTTATCATGAAATATATTTATTTATAAATAAAGCCTTCCAGTCAATTATTGTATATGCAATATTTGAACGCTACAATAAAAACAAATAAAAAATACTTGTTTCCATAGAATTCATAAAAATTTTAATTTTCTTTTCTTTTGTCAAAAATTGAAAAAAAATAAATTTATTTTGAATTTCGGTCCATTTAATTCAGCAGTTATTATTTCGCAGACATTTCGAGAAGGGGGTTGAACCCGGAAAACCCCCGTCAGATACGGCCCTGACCACAGCAGCTATGTTTGCTGATGACACGGCTATTTCATCAACTAACCACCGAGATAACATCATAGCCACCGAACAGCTCCAAAACCGTCTGCTATGTGTGGAGAAATGGCTTAAACAATGGAGAGTTTCAGTTAACGAATCGAAAGTCCAAACAAGTTTTATTTACCTTAAAGAAAGGGTAAAATTTGCCGATCCAGCTGAATGGGCAAACAATTCTCAACTCATGTGCTGTGAAATATCTCGAGTTACGTCTTAACCAACGGCTCACCTTCAGGGATGATCATATTATTACAAAACGAAAGCAACTAGACATCAAATGCTGCAACATGTATCGGTTAATGAACAAAAATTCATCTTTATCACTTGAAAATAAAGCGCTACTATACAGGGCAATCTTAGAACCTGTGTGAACATACGGTATTCAAATCTGGGCAACGACGAGTATTTCAAATCTTAAAATTATACAAAGATTTCAGTGTCCTACAAGATACTTTGGCGGCACCGTGGTTTGTCCGTAATGGTGATATACATAAAGACTTCTGCATTCTAATGGTTAAAGAAGTGTAATTACGACCCCTTTGCTAGAAGATACTTTCATCGACTTCGAAACCACATCAATCCGTTAGCAGCTAATCTTTCGCACATTAGGATTCAGACGATTGAAACGACACATTAGTTGAACTGGAATTTCGTTCGTAGTCATTGATTTGTGTATAGCTCAACATAATCCAATAAATAACGTACATACACATAAGGAATATAAGGAATATAAGGAATAGCGTACACCACTGGGGGAAGCGTTCCACCATGGTTTATAACAGAATAACATTGCTACTTATTGTTCAACTGAACGTATGCGGATAAAAAGGACAAAAAAGAAACAAAAACAGAACAACTTTCGTGCTACAATAAAAATCGCGCGCGTTGTACAAATTCGGTACTTTATTGCACGGTATCTGTTTTACCACATTAGTATAAAATTACCTGCTGATGGCGAGTTTTGTTCGGATTTATTCTGAGCTTGCAGATCAAAGTATTCATGAGTTTTATGAACGTTTAAAGATACACCAATAGCATGCGTCTAATACGAAAGTTACAGTTGCAGCACCCTATTTTTCAGAGTTTACGTAATATTTCGAAATCGCGCCACATACATATATATATATATATTAATTACAACGTAATTCTTAGGCTACCCCCCATTCGAAAAAATGTCCCAAAAAAATGTCCCAATTTTATGTAACGCTAAATGTCCCAGAAAAATGTCCCAATTTTATGTAACATTTGTTATATTTTATAGGATTTTTGTTATTGTTATTTAAAAAATGTCACAATTTTATGTAATGAAATATGTAACGAAAAATGTAATGAAAAAATGTCTTATTTTATATAACGGAAGTTAAATGTTCGAATAAGATTTTTGTGGTTATGTTATTTTTTGTGTATGTTGATGCCAGTAAGAATTACGTTATAAATTTTGATCATTTTATACAAAGTATAGAAGAGAAAGAGACAGAAATGAAAGCAAGAGGGGTCAAGGGGCACAACCCTTTGCGAGGCCAAAATGGCCGAGTTTTATATATATATATATATATATATATATATATATATATATCGTAAACAAATTTATTTCATGGCGAAATTTCAATTTCATATTTAAATTAGTAAAAAATTGTTTTTTATTTACTTTTTATTAAACTCGGAATACAAGCTCGATTGTTAACACGAATGACTCCATTTCTTAGATAAATCGATTTCTACACCTTAAAACTCCGACTAATACGTGAATTTTATCTAAATCGTTGGAGCCATTTACGAAAATAATTGCGCGCGTGCATAGAAAAATTATTTATTTAATAATATACATTTTAACTGAACTTTTCCCGGATCAAAACTCGTGAATCAGTCAACGGATTAATCAGTTTCACAAGCAGTCAAATCTTCGGGCACGAAAGTTACATTTATACATTGTATTATCCTCGTTATCACGTTGAAGTTATTCTCGACTTAATAAAAACTAATATCCATAAGCCGGAAATATTATTATAAATTATCATTTGTATAACGCCGTGTCCTGAATATTTGTACAATTGGCATAATATTTAAATTCGTTGCGTAAAGCGTAAATACATGTATGTATATGTATATATATATATATATATATATATATATATATATATATAGTTCATCACGACACAAAGATATTATGCTTTTATCCATTTTTAATTAACAATATAAATAAATTTATTATTTTTTACCATGTCCTCTATAAGCATATTGTTTACCTTTTAATGAATCTTAAAAAACGATGACCACTTAAACACTGATTATCTCTCTTTTATAATTATTACTCATTTCATAGAATATTCTCGAATATTAGATCTTGACCAATCTCGTTTTCTGAACTCCATAATCCGTGAATTTCATTAGAATCGTTAGAACCCCGAGTACCCAGTTGCATATTTGTGTATAAATCTTTATATCCTTCACCCCCAGGTCTAGTTCTTCTATAATTCTTATAGAAGAGTAAACTTTATCATTGGCTATGCCGTTCGATAAGCAAAAAATCCGTTATTTACAACAACGATACAATATAATCGAATCACATTTATTGAACTTATTCGAAGTTGTAGGAGGGCAATCTTTACCTGAACAAACCATTTTATCAGTTATAAAAAAACTAGTCTCTCTTATATATGCGACAAATTTGGTGACAGAACACTTTTCCTGACGACCCCTGCTGTAAAAATATATTACCCTGGTAGTAGTTTTAGTTTTTGAGATACTTTAGTCTAAATTTTACCTTTAAATTGACGTATTCATATCCTTTTTTTTTCTTCTCTTTCTTTTTTTTTTTTTTTTAATAAATTGAACGTTTTGTGAATGCTGCAATCCTTATAAAAAATTTACGAAGCAAAACAATTACAAATCTGAAGGCTTAGGTCGCGAAGCGACCAATTAGTCCAGTCTCGTAGACGAGACATTTTCCATTCGAAGTTGTAGGAGGACAATCTGGACCTAGGCAAACCATTTTATCATGTTACCTTTTCTCGTTACTTTCAATTTTCACCACCAGAGGATGTAGGAGCGCCAATATCGCATTAAAACCATTTTATCAGTTTTCGTGACAGGAAGCTTTTCCTGACGAGTTCCAATTTTCACCACCAGGGGATGTAGGAGCGCTAATATCGCATTAAATCTTAATATGGGACAAATTTTTTTGAGACAAATTTCGTGACAGGACATTTTCCTGATGACCCCTGGCGTAAAAATAGCATAGCCATTAATAATTACAACGTAATTCTTTGCCTGGCTCCCGTTAGAAAAAATATCCCAATTTTCGTTTGTTATATTTTAATTTTTACCGACTTCCAAAAAGAAAGAGACTATACATTCATCGCGTATGCTTTTTGTTTTTTTTATATTTGTTCGCGCATAACTTGTATTCATATGGACCGATTTAGTTTTTTACGTTGTAAATTTTGATAATTTTATACAAAGTATAGAAAAGAAAGGAACAGAAATGTAAGCAAGAGGAGTCAAGGGGCACAGCCTCTTGCGAGGCCAAAATGGCCGAGTTTATATATATATATATATATATATATATGAGTGTGAAGGCCATTCAGAAAATAAGGTTCCCACTTCTCGTGTTGGCGTAATCATGAATGGAAATTAAATCTAAAATTTACACTTTATTCCTTGAATATTCTACAATCTTTCTTTTATATTTAAACATTTATCACGTCTTATAATTAACTTTTCAATAGTGTCTCTATTCAAGTTCTTTGAAGATTTTAGTGACTCGATTTTTAAGCGCTTCGTCATCCTAGCGTGTTTTGCCGGTTAATTTTTTTTTTTTTTTTAAATTGAGGAAATAAAAAACGTAATCACTTGGAGCAAGGTTCGGACTGTAAGTAGACAATTGACCATTCGAACTTGGCGATAAGTTCTTTTGGGCAATCTTCGCTGTGTGTGGCCGTGCGTTGTTATGCAACAATTGAATTCCTTTCAAAATTTTTATCTCTTTCTTTAAATTCGTGAATGTTGCCTGTTCACCATTAATGGTCAGCCCATGCGCATTCCAATGATCCCTCCGTTGACCCAAAACATCAACGTTGAACAGATTTTCTATAAGGTTTACTCCTAACCAAACTAGTCTTGTTCTGAAGATGAAAAATTAGCAGCCGTAAAAGGAAACCTCGCTCGCTTCTTTCCCGCCATTATACGATGAACGATTGCTACGGAACCTTACTTTCTGAGTGATGCTATCATATGCCTATATTAGTTTCTGCTCCTACTATCAGATATTATATTATATTAAACAAATTACCCCACCTACGACATTTGAGATGGAGAAAAAACACTAGAAACCCCGGAATTCCATTTATACGCTCTTTGTTCGCGTGTTCATTTCGTAAAATTAAATCTGTACTGCGAACCACAGTGATCATTTATTATCAGTTTCTTTTCTAACGTAACGATTAGTCATTCAGGTTACTGATAAACCTAATTGCTTAGTAATATTGAACTTCTTATTACACGGCAAATTCATAACATACCTCGTTAAAATTTCTTTCGCTAATTAGTACGGTAAAAAATTGAATATTTCCGGTAGAATTTATTAAAAAATGAGATCTAATTAATCATCATTGACAGAAATGACGGAATTTAAATAAATCAGCGTTTTTAAAATATTTACAACTTTTTACGTTTTTGAAGTTTTTCTTTTTTTTTTCTCTCGTAATAATACAGTGGAAGCTTACTATTGTGTTTTCACACGCGATCGTCCGTTTTTACTGCGAATTTGTTGATGAATGTTTCGACGAAAAGATATTTGACAGTGAAAACGTATTACAGCATTGCCCCTTTGTCAGAAATGCCGTTTACAATGTAATAATTAGTTTTTACTTTTGTCGTTGGCACGCTTCCCAGTTGTTTAAAAAAGTGGATTTTTAATTATATAAATGTGAACATATTTATCCGCAGTTATAAATATTTTATAAAAATAAATTTTGAACATAATATTTATTCTTAAAAGTTTCCCCATCAATCTAGAAATATTTCAGGTTCAAATGCGCGAAATTGCGCGAATAGCGAAATATCGTAAGTAAATAAATGATAATAAATTCAAAATATAATGAAAACATGAAATATATAGCCTTTGCAAATGCAAACAGCGATGAAAAATAAATAGTATAGAGGACAATAGAAGAAAACAAATTAAAATCAAAATCTGAAACAGGTCATTAAATGAACCGTTATCAAGTATAAACAACGCGGATCAAAACTAAGTAAAATTAACACATACATACTTGCTTATGAACCGGCTATCATATGTATCCCCATGCAATACATACATACACACGTAATACATAAACATCGTTTTTTCTTCCTATCTGCATATCAATAACCACTGGCGCTTCGTTCCTCACAAAATCCCGGTTTTTGCGCACATAGCTGCTCGGGTCTCTAAGTTCTCTCCTTATGTCTTTTCCCGCAATAAGCTTCCTTACTTTTCTTTTGATTTCAATAGTACATGTCTTCCCGTCTCATTCTCCTCTCTTCCTCTTCGTGCTAACTCCATTCCTCAGAGTACAGTGGTCAGTGAATATGTCCACCTATTCAATTCTTCATTTCCCCGTCATGTAAAAATTTTCACTGATGGTTCCAAAAATGATAGCGGAGTGGGCGGGACTTTTACGGCCCCCTCGCTTAATCACTCGGAATCCTTCGAATTTCCTTCCTTTTGTTCCATTTTTTCTGCTGAAGCAGTCTCCATTCTCCATGCTGTCTCCTTTATTTCCTCTTCAAGAGGGATCTGTAAATTTCTCATTATTACTGATTCCAAATCTGTGCTGCAAGCTATCTCTTCTCCCCCTTCCTACTCGACTAATGATATCATTCTTTCTGTTCGTGCCTCTATCTCCAACTTGCGCTTAACACGTTCTATCCTTATTGACTTTTTACGGGTTCCTGGCCACTCTGGCATTGGGGGCAACGAAGCAGCTGACTTCCTAGCTCGCTCGGCGTCTCTCAATGGTCCATTCCCTCCGCATTTTCCTGCCTCAGACATCCTTTTCCTCTCCGCAAGTCTCCATACCAGACTATGGGTTGACATCTACCCTTCCTTTTTTGCCAATCGCTCCTCCTTCTACCTCCTCCTACAGCCTACTCTCAATTCACAGCCTTGGTACCAATTTCTTCCCTTTTCTCGGCGCTCGGCTATTGTTTCTTTAATCAGACTGAGACTTGGTCATTCCCTCCTTCCGTTTTCTCGTTTTTCTTTTTCTCTTTCACCTTCTCCCTTTTGCCCCCTCCACTCTACTGATCCTCCCTTTATATGCGACTCCAACCATATCCTCTTTGAATGCCCTGCTCTTTTTCCTGAGTGCTCTCATCTATACGCCGAACTTTTGGCGTTGGATCTTCCTACCCCTTTCAATGCTTCCTTTATCCTTTCCTTCCCATCTCCAGCCGTTATTCCCCTCCTTCTTTCCTTTATATTTTCTATCTCCGATCGCCTCAGATTCTGAGTAGGTGATCTAAGTCCATGTAGTTGGGTCAGTGTTAACACCGAGCCCATTTAAAAAAAAAAAAAAAAAAACCTGTTTATTTAGATTTAACGCGAGGCATCGAATCTGATTCATTAATTTCAGACTTTTGTAAAATAGTAATTTTGCCAGTAACGTGTCAATTTTTCTTCGTCAACTTCATTTCCCGACCACCTTTTTGATAACTAATACATTTTTTCTTTTCTTTTTTTTTTTTTGTAATTGTCTCATACTAGGCTTGAAGTAACATGTTTTTTTCAGGTTTCTTTAACTTATACTACAACGTTATATTAAACATACATAGGTGAAAGGATTAATTTTATTTTTTATACATCATTTTAAAATAATTAACTAATTGAAGGACATTTTATACTATATGATTTTAAGATAATTTTATTTTTCAGTCCATTAATCTTTAGAATTATATTTCTATTTTTCAGAACGCAATACTAACAAAAAAAAAAATTGCTCGTCAATCGAAAGCTAACAGCGGGGTAGAATCGAAACTTTTTATGAAATTCAAAAACCTGTCAACGAGGAAATGAAAAAAAATACATTAATAAAAAGAAAAATTTAAAACTATAACAGGAATAATTTATAATATCAATAACACAATGTGCAGATAATCTCGAATTAAATGCTACATAAGTTTCACTAGTGTGTACGTATTTATTGTTACATGTATGGTTACATATATATATATATATATAATACACGCAAGTGAAACTTCAGTAATGTTTAATTTGAGATTATCTGCACATTGTTATTGATTTATTGTACATTACACAAATTATTTCTGTTTTACGGTTTTAAGTAAATTTTTCTTTACTTCAATGTTTTTTTTTTTTTTTTTTTCTGTTTTCTGATTTAAAATTTATTGCATTCCACAAAAAGTTTCACTTCTAACGCCGTTAGTTTCCGCTGACGCACAATTTTTTTGCGGTTCCATTGACAATAACTAAAAATAAGTACAGCACAAATTTCATCACCTTTATCTTCACTGTAACTTTTATTTCAAAGTATGACTATAATAAGATACAAAATACTTCAGATCTTAATAAATTTAAGTATCTTGATAAAAAACAGCATCCCAGCAAGTTCCATATCGCGTTCTTAAAATACGAATATTAATTTTTAAATGTAATTCACCGCGTAAAAATGAAACAAGCAGTTCCGAACTTTCATCACTATATTAAAATTTCCGGCTAAGATTGTTGGAATCTTTTTTTCCCCTGATTTTTCTGATTTCGTTATAGATGCATGTGATGCAATATATTATGTCAATAATTTATCAAGGATAAACTCTATAATTTCATTAATTTTTTTTTTTTTTGTGATAAATATATATATATTGAGATAATAATAGATAATCCTTTTGTCGTTGTATATACAGCAGCGCACCCGCCGCCAACGTTTAATTCTCGTATTGTTTTTTTTTTTTTTTTTTTTTTTTTTTTGTGTAATCTACTCGTTGGCCATGTATAACTACCAGGGTCATTACGGCACAACAAGTATCGGATTTATTACAATTTGTTTATTAAATTATTTCTGTTAAGGAAGATTAGCATTGTCTGAACCTGTTCTGGACGGTTATCTAAAAGAAGGTGTAGTGGTTCGTCCTTGATTCTTGTTAAGTTTTGACATTGTTTCAGGATGTGCTCCACCGAAGGTAGCACTGCTGCATTACAGAATGGGCAGGAAATCGGTGGAGGGGCTCCCTGGAGGACATGGTTGTGAGATATCGATGTGTGTCCCAGTCTCAACCTGTTAAGTGCAGAGAATTCTTTTTTGGACATTTGGATCGGTGGCCACCAAGGATCAACATTTGGTTTAATATTCCTTAGGAAAGTTGCATGTTGGGACCAGGATGAGATCCAATGTTCTTTCATATTTTTGTGGAAGAAGGGAGTGATTTCTGGTGATGGGACATTGGGTGGCATAGGAACAGACAACATTGACTTGGCGGCCCGGTCTACACATTCGTTTCCGGGTATTCCAACATGTGCCGGCACCCACAAGAAGCCTACTTGTATCCCCTCTTGGGTAAGGCGATGTGCTGTAGATCTTATTTTATAGACCAATGAACTGGTTATAGTAAGTGACTGAATAGTTTGAAGGGAGGCCAGTGAATCTGTGATAATTATGTATTGTTTGTTCTCAGATTTACAACACGCACATGCTTCCAATCCAAAGAGAATTCCGTATAGCTCGGCTTCTAATGCAGAGCTGTCATCATGTAGCCTCACTGCTTCGGCTTCACTTAAGATTAGGTAGGCACATGCTGTGGGAGTGGACAGTGTGCCAGCGACATTTGCTTTAGCTCCATCTGTATAAACGTGTATATCATGTGTGTAAGTTTGTATTTTTTCGATGCTTTTTTGGCGAGCTGTATATTGGTCCTCGTTAGATGTACGGTGGATAAAGAGTGATAAGTCTACCATCAATGGGGGGTATTCCCATGGTGGTTCTTTTGGGAACAGGAGGAGATCCGGATTGTATTTGATGTTTTTCTCAGTCAAAAAATTTAGAATATTAGGTATTGGATCATTTTGAAAGGCTGGAGGAGGAATGACAGTGCTCCTCGAAGAGAAGTGATATTGTTGGTACCAATATAGATGATCACGGGAGGTGTAGAAGTCAAATATATAGGATAATGGCGGAATTCCTGATAGCACACAGACACCCTGCGTGGGTGATGTTCGATGCGCCCCAAGGATGGACCTTAAGGCAGCGTGATGGATTGATTCAAGTGATTTTATGAGCTGCTTACTAGCCGAATAGAACACCTGGCAGCCGTAGGTTAATCTGCTTAGAATAAGTGATCTGTATACAGATAGAAGTAGTTTTGGATTGTTGTTATATTTATGATGTGATAAACATTTTAGGATAGCTATGATTTTATTACATTTGCGTTTGAGTTCTTTAATATGAGGAGACCATGTCAGATGAGAGTCAAATGTTAGACCCAAGAATTTAGCTGGGGATGTGACTGGAAGAGGAAGTCCATTTAGGGTAAGGGAAAAATCATGGTTTGGGTTTACTCGACGACTTTTCTGGAATTTTACACAAGAAGTTTTATTTAAGGAGAAAGTAAGGCCGTTACTTTCGGTCCACGAATATAACCTATTGATTGTGGATTGTAGTATAGATTTGGCGTTGGAAGGAAAGTTTGATGCTAAGGATATATTGAGATCGTCTATAAACAATCGGGATGTTACCGGCGGCTGTATGCAGTCCGCCACATCATTTATGTATAGGATAAAGAGTGTTACACTTAGAGGAGAGCCTTGAGGAATACCATTCTCTATTAGGACAGGAGAGGATACAGTTGAGCCAATTTTTACTTGAATGTGTCTGTTTGACAAATAATTCATTATATAGTTGCCCATATTGCCTTTTATATTGGCGTTCTTCAGCTTTGTAAGCACTTTATATCGCCATATCCGGTCGAATGCTTTTTCTATGTCAAAAAAGACAGTATAGAGAGCTTGTGACATGTTTTGGGCTTCAAGTATTTGTCTTTTTAGGCTCAGGAGATGTAACATTGGGGATTTTGATTTGCGACCTCCAATTTGTATTGGGGAGAGAACGTTTGAAGATTTTAGGAAAGGGGATAGTCGTCTGTTCACCATTTTTTCCATGATTTTGGAGAGTGAAGATAGTAAGGAGATAGGTCTGTAATTTTGAGGAATGAAGGTTTCTTTATTAGGTTTAAGGATAGGAATAATTAAAGCTGCTTTCCAGGATTTTGGGATGGAGGAAGTTGTCCAAATTTTGTTGTATACGTCAAGGAGTAGTTGTTTAGCTAGATTAGGTAGGTATCTGATCATGAATGGATGAATGGAGTCGGCTCCAGGTGCACTGCTTTTTAGCTTTTTATCGAGCTGGTAATTTAGTTCAGACATTGAAAAAGGATCATTGTATTTTTCTTTTTGATCTGGAGGAAAGGATATTTTTTGCTCCTCTAGTCTCGATTTGTGTTCTAGGAAGGAATCGGTGTAGGATGCTGAGGAAGATACTTTAGCAAAATGTTGCGCAAAGGCATCTGCCACTTCTTTGGTGTCTGTGAGCAAGACATTGTTAATGAGTAAGGAAGGGGTAGTTGGAGGACGATAGTTACCACACAACGACTTGATTCTTCTCCAAACCACCGTCGCAGGCATATCTTTCGAGATAGATGATACAAATGCTGTCCAGCACTCCTGTTTTCTCATTTTGATGAGTAGCCTGGCTCGAGCTCTAAATCTTCTGAATTCAATCAGGTCTGTAAGCGACTTCGTTGTTTTATACTTCCTCAATGCTCGTTTCCGTTGTGCGATCGCCATTTTGCTTTCTTGTTAGTTGCGCACTGACTTTCACAGAAGATAGGGATAACCTTTTACACATGCTTTCTCAAGTAAGACCATTATTAGGCAGCGTAGGACTTAAGAACAGATGTACTCGCATAATTAATAAATTAAAACCTCTCCTTAGCAAGGATGACCCTGAAACTAAGATATAAAACTAGTCATCTTAAGTAACACTGTCAACAATAATTAGAGAAAATGGCTGCAAATCTCAGTATTCTGCAATGGAATTGCAGAGGGTTTTATAAACGTATAGACGAACTGAGATTACTCATTAATAACTACAATCCAATAATCATTTGTTTACAAGAAACGCACTTAAACTCTTCCCATTCACCACTTATTAAAGGCTATAGAATATTTCGCTCTGACTACACACAGGGACAAGCAGCATGTGGAGGAGTCTCGATACTAGTGCATGAAGCGATTCCATCACATGAAATAAGGTTAAGTACCATGTTTCAAGCGGTAGCGGTGAAGGTGAAAATCCCGTCCCTTCCGCTCTCATCCATTACAATCTGTAATTGCTACTTCCCACCCGCTACAAACATAACCAAAATAGACTTTGATACATTACTATTTCAACTGCGGGACCCAGTGTTATTACTGGGAGATTTCAATGCCCACTCTTCTGAGTGGGGTTCAACACAGCCAAATAGACGAGGAAATATGATTTCAAATAGCATCCGTAATAGTGACCTGGTACTCCTCCCTCCTCCATCACATACACATTTCAATACAACTCATAACACTTTTTCAATAATAGATTTAGCATTTGCATCCGTTTCACTATTTCCTCACTTGAACATAGATGTACATGGTGATCTGTGTTCAAGTGACCACTTCCCTATTTTCATACACTTTCCCCACCAGTCGCAAAAATTGCACTCAGCCCAGGTAACAAAAAAATTTGCATTCCATAAAGCAGATTGGAAGGGTTACAAAACAAAGGTTACTATCCCTAAAATTCAAACGGAATCGGTAGAGGAAAATCTAAAAATTCTCGTATTGTTACTGAATCGGTAACTTTCAACATATAATCATGATTTTCCGAATCATACACAGTAACGAATTATTATTTTTAATGAATTTTAGTGTGTTAACGTTATCCGAAATTGTGTGAAGAATTGCAACACCTCCAGCCCTTCTCCTTGAGGTCTTTTATATTTATTAACACATTTAAAGTTTCGGATATCTACATTTTCGTTATCTTCCAATCGTGTTTCAGATAATAGTAATAAAACCATTACAATTTTGTAAGACTTGATCTTTCGAATCCAAATGACGAGCTCGTGAGTTTTGACAGTTAAATGTATAGAGGCAGTCCTTTTGGTTCTATAATCATGTCAACTACATACATTGATCTGTTTAGTTTCCAGTCTTTCTAGCTCTTTCAGCAGATTTTGTTAGCTCGACGAATTTACTATAATAATAAAATGATAATACGGGGAGGAAAATAAAGACAATCATTTAAAACTTTTGTTATTACAACAGGATATGCTAAATCGCTTCGAATTTTTATTTCGATATATTTTTTTTTTATCTAGAATTTATATTTACCGTAGTAAACGTTAAAATTCAAGTTTTCTTATCTGTTATAAAGTTAATATTTGTTTTACCTATGCCGGTAAACATTTGATTTAATTTTTTTTTCTGTCTCTCTCGTTCTACGTTCCAGTGAACGGGCACTAGAAAAGAATAAGTAGTTCAACAGATTTTGTTAGTTCGAGGAGTTCACTCTTTCTGTTTTAAAACTCGTAGTGCCCCATAAAAAGTTTCACTTTCAATAACTTCGATAAAACGCATCTTTCACCTGTAAAGTTTGTACTTGTAACACCTGTAAAAGTTAAATAATACTATATGCAACTTGATCTCTTTGAAATGAACGAGTTTTTGACGAGAGAACAGGAACTTTATTACGAACCGATAATCAAGAAAGATTTATTTGAAAGAAAGAAAGATTTATTTACATAAACAATAACATTGCACTCATGATATAGTTATTAATATGTGTACCGACACGAGTCTTACCGCATAACTAAGTTAATGAATACACATATAAAATAAGACATGATATGCGCCGTTTAAGTTAGTAGGAAAAGAAACAAAAACCTACTGCAAGTGGGGAGGTTTTGGTAGCTAGTGCCACATTACATAGATATTAACACAGTGATTATCAAATAGAACATTTTTAAAATAAAACTAAAACTAAATACTAGTACTAACGTTAAATAATTCAGAATAATATATTATGCTTAAGTCTACGATGTTTGTACTTAGTATACATAGTGCGCAGTTGCCTGGAATCATCAATAGAGCTGATAAGTAAAATCCCGTGCTCTATACATTTATCACAGAACTTAGTAGTTGCACTCAAAACATAATCTCTGATTTGCGGTAATTCTAAAATGTTATGCATAGATGCTACTCTTGTGTATCTATTTGCTCCAAGAATACATCTTAAGCATCGATTTTGGATTACCTGAAGCTTGTTATAATGCGCCCTACTAACAGAAGACCACACTGGACAAGAATATGTGATAATAGGCCTTATAAGTGATTTGTAGATGGCAAATTTGTTATTTGCACTTAAATCTGCTATTGAGCAAGGGATATACTAGCGAGATAGCTCTGCTTGTTTTAACCGAGATATACTCGATATGTTTGCTGTAAGTTAATTTGCTGTCTAATATTAAGCCAAGATATTTGATGTGATTAGACCGGACAATGACATTTCCAGAAATGATTAGTTTTCTTGGCAATTGGGGTCGCCGGCGAGTGAAGAATATCGTTTGGGTCTTTGATGGATTAATATTAATCTGCCATTTGGTAAAGTATTTTAGAACGCGTGTCGAGGCTCTCTGAAGTCTGTTACTTATGGTACTAGGTCTATAAGAACTACAATAGAGGGCAACATCGTCAACATATAAAGCGACCTCAGTGTTAGAAATTTTAGGAAAGTCGCTGAGAAACAATATAAAGAGCCTTCTTCGCCCGAGAACACTACCTTGCGGTACGCCTGCAAGGACAGTTTTACTTGTGGATTGATAGTTATTAAGAGTTACGTAAAACAGTCGGTTGTTAAGGTAGTTTATAATTATTTTAATTAAGTAAGCAGGAAATTTAGAATTTATTAGTTTGTATACAAGTCCTCGATGCCAGCTAGTATCGAAAGCTTTAGCCACATCAAAGAGTACTAACCCAGAATGTTTATTTCGATTAAAATTGACCGTGATGAATTCGGTTATTCTGGCAACTTGCTGAGTAGTAAAGTGACGAGGTTGGAACCCAAATTGACTTATTGGGATTAAATTATTAATATTCGAGTGTTCCCTTAATCTCTTGAGCAGTACTCTTTCAGCAATTTTACTGATATTGCACAAAAGACTAATGGGTCTAATATTAGCAATATTTAACGCATCTTTACCAAGCTTGGGTATTGGAACTATTTTTGCAATTTTCCATACTTGAGGAAAGTATCCAGTTTTTAGGATG
Organism: Icerya purchasi; assembly: GCA_039619475.1. Lineage (NCBI taxonomy): Eukaryota > Metazoa > Arthropoda > Insecta > Hemiptera > Monophlebidae > Icerya > Icerya purchasi. Next base: position 347,110,368 of record CM077115.1, on the reverse strand, counting down.
CCATTTATTATATTATTTAACTCTACGATACCTTTATTTGGGATATTTTTTAAAACAATGTTGGGAATATTATCGTTCCCGACGGACATGCTGGAATTAAGTTTTTGTGATATAATTACGAATTTCTTCGATAATCAAGATAGAATCTACGAGCTACTGAAGTAACTCTTGTAAATTACATTTGTGTAATATTTACGCGGACAGAATTAGTATTATTGAATAGTGTCTTCGTGTGCTATTAGTTTGGCTTTCGAACGTGTATTGTTTTCTATTGCGGAGTTAATGGGACGGAATTGTGACCTGTTTTTCGGAATGTGACGTTAGTGTGTTATTATCAGATTTATCGATTGTATTGAATGAAAAATTAGTGAAATTTAATAGGTGGATGCTGGCTCGAATGTGCGCATTTATTTCAACCACTTTAATCCACTATACTTCTGCCAAAACCTAAGCTTTAAAAGATTTCTTTGATCACCGATTAATAATTATGTTTTCTTTTTTTTTTTTTGAGTGCGCCAGCAGCTTTTTGACCCAACAACTATGAACGCTAACAACTTCCGCTATTGTGGGTTGCAAAATAACAACGATCGAATATGTATCAAAAACATGTTCACTAAAACATGGATCCCGCGATTTAATCCAATCGCGTGTTCGAAATATAAATATTGTTCATTTTTTCTTTTCTTTTTCGGTTGACAATAGCGTCATAATGTCCTGAAACGTTCGTAATGAATTATGTCCTTATGTTGCGTGTTTACTTGATTCATCATAATCACATTCTTAATGTGTTGCGGACATTTCTCTGTGCCCGGCCAAGATTGACCCTGCTCTCTATTAATTCTTCGCTATTAGTATGATGAGTTTTTTAATCTGAATTTTTTTCATACTTTTTGTTGGCGTAGCAAAGAAAAAAGAAAAAGAGTAAAGAGAAATATTTTTACGAGTAATTTTGAAAAAATTACCTGGTATAACAGAGTATTAGGATTTGTTACTTGTGTGGTTTAAAATTTCAGGTTGCTAAAATTTTCTTATATGGTAAATAAATAAGGAGTATTAATAATTTTTTCTGTTTTATTTCACAGATAAAGCTCCATCGTCGTTATCTACGACAGCCGAAATGGATTCTTCGAACGGTGTACCGGATATGACACTGATTTCAGATATCGACGAAGAAGGCATTAACAATAATCTACAAAAACGATACGCCAAAGACAAAATATATGTATCCTTTATTTTAATTTTTGTTCTTGTAGGGTAAGTAACTAAGTAGCTGTACGTCATTTGCGATTTAAGTAAAATCTCTCCTTCTTTAACTTTTCTAACATTTTTAACATTTTTGTTTTTTTAAATTAACGTACACCGCACATTGAAATAATTGAAGTACAAATCTTTTAAAATTATCCAATGTGTGCTTAAATTCAGTAAGTCTTAATACCATTTTTTTCGTTAATTTAATTATGAAAAGAAAAATCGCGTTCCGGGAATGAAATAATCTAAAAAACTAAACAATAAAAAAAAGACAAACAACCATACGAATATTCTCGCTACAATAATAAAGTGATTTAATATTGAAATATTGTGCACACATATACACACATATATATATATATATATATATAAACTCGGCCACTTTGGCCTCGCAAGGGGCTGTGCCCCTTGACCCTTCCTGCTTTCATTTCTGTCTCTTTCTCTTCTATACTTTATATTTAATGATCAAAATTTACAACGTAATTCTTACTGGCATCAACATAAAAAAAATAACATAATCACAAAAATCCTATCCTAACATTTAAGTTTCATTGTATAAAATTAAAACATTTTTTCGTTACATATTTCGTTACATAAAATTGTGAAATTTTTTAAATAACAATAACAAAAATCCTATAAAATATAACAAACGTTACATAAAATGGAGACATTTTTTTTGGGACATTTTTTCTAATGGGGGGTAGCCTAAGAATTACGCTGTAATTAATACTAATTACAATGTAATTCTTAGGCTACCCCCTTTAGAAAAAATGTCCCAAAAAAAACGTCTCAATTTTATGTAACGTAAATGTCCCAATTTTATGTAACAATTGTTATATTTTATACGATTTTTGTGATTATGTTATTATATTCATATGGACCGATTTAGAATTACTAGTATGTTGTAAATTTTGATCATTTTATACAGAGTATAGAAGAGAAAGAGACAGAAATGTAAGCAAGAGGGGTCAAGGGGCACAGACCACACAGCCCCTTGCGAGGCTAAAATGGCCGAGTTTATATATAAATTTATGAATAATATCGGAATAAACATTGTATTTCGCAAAATCCTGCTAATCTATACAATAAAATTTTAGATTTAATCAACAAACTTAGATTTTTGGGCGCTACAATTACTGAATACTTACGCGGAAAAAATAAAACAAAAAATTTACATAACCTTAAGTTTCAGTGTACAAAATTCCAATTCGCCGACACATTGCAACTTTGGAAATTCTGCGGGGCAAATTATTACTGATCTTGAAGAACTAAAACACGCGTAGAAAAAGAAAAAAGGGAATGTTAATGTAATTTATTTTGTAATAAAATTCGTAATTATTAAAGTTGTTGGTTACGTTAGGTGAAAATAAAAAATTTTGAACATCGCCTCAAATAAATTAATTTTTCATACGGCATTTATGATGAACTTCTAATGTTCGCGGTTCCTGACAATCCTGGCAATCCTGGCGAACCTGGAATCGTAATGGAATAAGTTTCGAAAAAACAAAGATGTAATTTTTTATAGCGAATAGTTAAATGTTAAACATGTATATTATTTCGATTACCGATTGAATTTAAAAAAATAAAAAAAAAAAAAATGGATTTTTTTACGATTTTGCCCTGCTAAAGTTTTTTAAAGAATTCTCTCCTACACGGGCTCAAGCATTGTTTTCGTCAAAGTCATAATCACAAAAACTGGTAGGGTATTTTGTGTAGTCAAATTTTCTTTTTTTTTAAATTTATTCAGCCCAGTGAAGGATGAACCGTGAAAGATCATCTATGAACTTTTGAACAATTAGCAGCTAACTATTCTTCTTTTCCTTATTTCTAATAAATTAGGTAGCATTGTTATAATGGAGGCTACTAAAATCTTATTTAATAACTTAAGAAGTGTACTAGCCTAAAAAAGTATATGTATACACTTTTAGATTTCCGAAGAAACCCCTTCAAATAGATTCAAAAAAAAGTGAAAATCATATTTGCTATACTTTTTTTCTTATGAAAAAAATTCTTCAGGTAAAGTGCATCGTAGTACACAAATAATTAGAACGGATTTGTTATAAATCATGACTTTTAAGAAAATCAGGAAATCGCACTTTATTTCCAAATTACCTTTTGCAAATTCAATAAAAGTATGACAGACAAAAGAATGTACTTCGCATGTCCGGATTTTTTAACGATTTCTTTAATCTACATTCTTCGTCATCAGAATGCCGTAACATACGGTTAATTGCTGCTTTTTTTCAATGCTGTGAAATTAATCCAATCTCTTACATTCTTCAATCCGATGAACTCTTTCTAACCCGCCGTTTTTTTTTGTTTTTTGTTTTCGGTGACGCAACAATTTATAGATATTTAGGTTTTCTCCTTTTAATTACCTCGAAGATCACTCAATTATACTTAGGAACTCATATGTCGAAGCTTTTTTGCTATTTCGCGATATCATGGAAGTTCCTTACAGGCTTCGAAATACTTGATAGTCCTGTTTGCGTAAACTGCAAACATTCCATCCTGTAAAGTGAGAACAACTAAACGCGATAGCGCTTTAATTTCACCGTCACGTTCAGAGCGAGTTATTTAATTTCTTCGAAAAATGTTTCGAGCCTATGTCGTTTGTTTCTTTAATTTTAACTGCTGGATTTAGGCTTTTCAGGTTTCTTAGCGATCTAAACTTTAAACTTTGATAAATCCGTTGTGTACGCTCTACCATTTATACCGTTAACTTAAGTTATCTAACTAGTTTAGCTTTAAACTCGATTTTGTCATTCGCGGCGCTATTTACTCTAAGTTAAACAATATCTCGCAAGTTGTCAGCTAGATGCGCAGTTGGCAATTTCGACCTATCTCGTGCACATATTAACCACTGACGTTGCAGCTTAACTTTGGTCTGAAATCTGGGCAAGTTGCTTAAAAATTTTATTCACCTACTTTCCCGACGAACTCCTATATTGGCATCTTTTTAAATTCGGTTGTCTAAGCGGACAAACGTAGTTCGATTTCAATAGCAATATTGAGTATTAGCAGATCGTGTATTCATTTACTTGAATTTACCGCGAGTAATAATTGTGATTAACTCATTTTGGGTGAAATCTGTCCCTGCATTTTTTTTTCGTAATCCCAAATTTCAAGTTTTGAATCATGAATAAAAAAATTCATAAAAAGTAACGCGGATCGGTTATATCATCAGCCATTTTATCGATTTTAATAAAATTAACTATATTACGTATAGATTTCAACATCAGTTAGATGAATTTTGTAATGCGCTTTTATCGGTTTTATGCACTAAACAGAATAGGAGTACGTAGGAAAAAACGAAATAGAATAATATACGCAGAAGGAAAATACGAGAATGTAAGCTGCGCATTAAGGAGAGCAGGTATGTCCCAGCATATCGGAGTATAGAATAGGCATCCCAAACCGAAAGAGAGGATCATTTAAAACCGAGGGTAGCGAAGGGAGGGGATTAGCATCACAAACAACTGTATTTATTATTATTCAGGTAGCGAGCAAAAGTGTAGCGAAGAAGCTGAAATGAAAACGAATGGAAGATGTAGTGAAGAATGATTAAAAGATAGACAAAAAAAAAAAAAATGTCGCCTAGGTTTAAGGCGAACTACATTAGAAATATCTTATGAGGCTAGTTGCGTCTCCGTTTTAGCGGAAAATGTAAAATGCGAAATGTGCTTTTTTCGACTGGCCGTTGCAGCGAATTCGCTGAGCGCCGAAATTCGGATTAACGATTAAATTACTGAATTATTTTTCCTTTTTTATAATCGTTGCTTAACTTTTTAATCTCCTATGAAATATATGTAAGAATAACAAATGTAGTTTGCCTTTTTATTCGATGTTAAAGTTCTTGCGGATTGTGAGGTTTTTTTTTCTTTTTCTGCTATATCGGTGTAAAAACACTACACATAACGGTAATATACCTTTTTCAATCGATGCGGTGTTAAACATTTAGCCACACCTAGAATTATTTTTTATTACCTCCAAAACCTTTGGGAAAGAATAAACGATCAAAAAATAAAAAATATATATAAGTATTTTCCATCATACGTGTCAAATTTTTAATTATTTGTTTTCTTAATTAATTATTAGTAGTATAAGGTGAATCAATATATTTACTTTAATATAAATAGAAAATTTGATTTTTATAAATAAATTTAAACACTACAAGCGGTCCTATATCGCAACAAAAGGTATATATATACGGGTGTCTTTTCGTCATATAAAAGTTCATAGTTTATAACAACTTCGGTCAATTTCTCTACTTTTCAGTAAATTACAAGTTAAACTAAACAATAATAGAAATTAAAGCGAGTAAAGAATAAATAATGTAAGTTAAAGTTTAAATAAAGCGAATGGCATCTCAACGTTAAAAAAAAGTTTAATAACACCGGAATGGGTAAAATGTGTCTTTTACTTCCTCGCTCGCCCCTCTCGAATGTGTTTCGTTACTAGTTTTCACCGCAGTGAACAATGTTGTATTTAAATGTACGATAAATAATTTTTGGAGAAATAAATTCGCATTTTACGTTCCCTAACGGGCCTATAACGACGGTTATATTAAAATTTAAGAAGTTCGTATATTTTGCTACACTTCTCGGTAATGTTTTTCTTAAACCCTTCTATAAGAAATTTTTAATGTCAGTAACGAGAACAATAACAGTATAGCGAAGTAGCGAAAACTCAAAGGAGAACCAAGAAGAATTAGAAAAGCCGGAAGAAGCAGAAGCGAAGAATATAATTTCGAAAAACCTATTAACTATAGAACGACCTAAATCAGTATACGAATGGGGAATGAACAGAAAGAAAAATGTGGACTGATGAACGCACGAAGAGAATGATAGAGTGTGTCGCAGGAATAATCAAAACGGAGAGATAAGATGGACCGATGGTCAAATGGCTTGATCGTTAACTGAAGCCGGGCCATAAAAAAAAAAATAAATAAATAAATAAATAAATAAATAAATAAGATGGACCGAAAGGGACGAGCTTATGGAGTGTCAGAATTAATCGAAAAAATCGGAAAAACCCAGATTAGAGGAATTGAAAATAAAAAGGACCGTAGGATAGCCATTAATTATATTGTGTGAAGATAGAGTGGAAAGAAAGAAGACGGAAGCATCGCTGAAATCCGAGGAAAACGACTTTAACGCAAGGACTGCTCGAGACGGGAAGAAAATAGGGAATTGGTAGTGTATAGTGGAATTACCGTTTAATTACGGCACATGAAATTTTGAAAGTGCAAAGATAGCCTAAATACAGTTCGAAAGGGGATAATCGACATAGTTAAAAAAGGCTAGAACGGACTATTAGAAGAAAACTATGTATGGCGAAAACGAACGAAGACGAAGGGAATAAAGAGTTTTAAGATATTTTCCCAATTGTTAAAGTTGAAGAAAAGTGTAGAAATCGTAAAATAAGCCGAAAGTACGCGAACATTAGGAAATAAGGCAAAAATTTGAAATTGTAGATATGTTGGGCACGACAAAGTATCGAGTTTTGAGATAAACGGCCAAACCTGAAACAAGACAGAGAAAAAACGGACAAGCGAATTTACATAAAAAGACCGAGTTCTAATAACATCGGGGAGACAACACCGATGAAGGGGAAAAAGAAACGCGGTTAGAGCATACAAGAGATGACACAATTTCCATTTTTCGGAAAACCGGCACTGGTCAGGGAATTTAAAGGAGATATTCCGGACTATCGCATAGAACTAGTACTAAAAGAGCGATTGCGCAAGTAGCTAATTAATGTCAGGCTCTTTTGGAGTTCTGTCGTCAATCTCGCTATCGGTTCAGCTAAATTTTACAAATTTTCGGACACTCATTTTCCGTAAGAAGAATTTAGTCCACGAATTTGACAATGAACGTTTTCATTACAAGATATTGTGACCTATGTATTCGTAATATTTGTGAAAAATTATTCATTCCAAAAACACATTTTTCCATGCCAGCTTATTAACTCATTTTCTTCTCAATTCCATCATCTGTGATACTTTTTTGTTAGCAGTCGCTTCGAGTCTTTTCCATCTTCTCTTCCAAGTTTCCTTTTGCAAAAAATCGTAATTAAGCTGAATTTTCACAACACTGTCAGCTGCTTTTCGCGTGGCCGCGTTTCGAGTTTTCTTTTGTCTCGCAAATTTTAGCTTTTTCGGTATCTTTTCGTCTTTCTTTATACGACTATTCTCTTCTACGTTCCATTATTAACTCTTTCCCTAGTAGTCGTTTTTTTCGATTGTCCGGTTATCGATGAGTTTAAAGGCTGTCGGTGTAACGAAAAATAGCTTTGACACTTTGATTGAGCTTTCCGATTTTATTTCTAAACAAATCCAATTTCTGGTGTAGTTCGCCCAATATTTCCGCTTCCTCGTTTACCAATAATCTCGCCTTTTTTATCTATTCAATCTTCCGTCGAACCCTTCTGACTATATTTTAGTGTATCTTCACTCTGGCATTTAAATGTCATCGTTACATCATTCTTATAACCTTACTTCCTTCCTTTCGATAATTTCACTAATCTCTTGCAACTGCGTTTGCGATCTTAATTTCTTTGCTCCGTTCTGTATTCGCATTTCCTCAAACTTCCCGCACTTCTTACTTATTCCTCCGGTTTCAAAGCGTCTGTTTTCCTCGTTATTATAAATTTATTCACATTAACAATATCGGGTCGAATTCAAATTTAGCCAACTCTCTCTCTCTCTCTCTCTCTCTCTCTCTCTCTCTCTCTCTCTCTCTCTCTCTGTCTCTCTCTCTCTCTGTCTCTCTCTCTCTCTCTCTCTCTCTCTCTCTCTCTCTCTCTCTCTCTCTCTCTCTCTCTCTGTCTCTCTCTCTCTCTGTCTCTCTCTCTCTCTTTTTCCCCATTATTCGCTGGGCGGAGACTGATAAGCTCGTAAAAATGAATGCGCTTTTGTCGTCTATCCGAGAATTGCCGTCAGGAAATAAAGTCTCATAGGGCAATCTTGACCGTAATCTTTAGTTCAGCTAAGAAACAGATACATGTTCGTTGTCATTTTTCGCGCTTTTTTAAACTTTTCGTCAACTTTGAAAGTCCGTTATGGAAATGACTTATGTTTACGTTTGCGACAATTAGCGATCTTTCCGACAATATATCACACGCCCGGAAGAAGAATATTTTTTTTTTTTCGAAATTTTTGTGCTTTCGGCGCCTCAAGGGTCTAAATATAAAGTCGTAAGCTCTCGGCCATATTTTTCCTATGAAGCGATCTTTTATACGTATGTTTGAGATACGTTTTGGTTACTCTAAATCTTTTTTACTTGGGCTGGTACTCCCGTGAACACTTCTTTTTTTTTTTTTTTTTTTGCTGCTTTTGGTCCAAAAGGGCACAGGGGAGTTAAATAATTTTTTAACCGTAATTTTTTCGATTTTACGAAAGAGCTTCTACAATTTAATATTTTGAGTTTCATTTTTAAACGGTTATCTGGCGACAAGATGAATTTTGTTAAGGGTGATTTTTGAGGGGACTTGTTTTAAATTCGGTATTACATATTCTTAACGGCTTTTTAGGTATTTTTAATCGCTTAGCTTGAAGTTATATATATATATATATATATGGTTTTAAAGAGAACTTTAATTGTAATTTATGATCCAAATTTGAAATTTATAAATGTCAAACCGTTCGTGAGTTATTGCATATTTCAATTGAACATTTTTGTCGTTTCTGAACCATCTTATTAGGATTCCGGATATTCTACGTACACGGAATCCTAAAAATGAAAAGTACCTAAAATCTTTTCCGATGTATACTCTTTTTTACGTTTTCCGATGCTTAGGTCTGTCGAAGAAACAGATGATCATTGAAAAATAGCCGCGGTCGATAAGGGCACCCTAAGCTTTATCACCGTATTTACGTTTTTTTTTCTGATTATGTTATTTTGTTTTTTCAAATTTATTCTTTTGACCTCGATAAATTATTTTTTTTTTACATTCAGTGTACAGCAACGAGCTACGGAGTTCCACACACCGACTGGCTTTATTTTCACCGATCGTCCTTATTTCTGCATTTATTTCACTTTCTTTTTGGAATCGCTTGACAGAAATGATCAACATAAGGGAGGTAATCAAAGGACCAAGAGGAGAAAAAACAGAGCCGTAAAAAGCAGACAATTAAATTTAATTAGGAAGGAACACACGTTCAGAAAACAGAGCAAGGCACTGGGAAATAATGTGGCCAAAAGTGGCATTCATGACTTTCACACTAACACGATGTAAACGGCAATAAGGAGTGTGGCTGTAAGTAAAAAATGATAACGGTATGAGGGAAGCAGGTGAAAAACGCAAACGGCGTAAGGAGCAGATTACGTAGCGCCGTCCGGAAGGCAACTTATGAAACGGTAAAAATAAATAAAAATTTTAAATGGCTTCTTAAGGGGGGGGGTAAAGTTTTTAAACTTTTTTTTTGCATTTTTTTTTTTATTTCCTTATATGGATGTACAACATTTCAAGATTATTGTGTCAAAATTTGAAGTCGATCGCAACAAAACTAACGGACCTATAGAGTTTTGAGTGAGCGGTGGTCCACTCCGGTTTTGCACACCTACTGGGCAGCTACGTAGCGAGGGCTACCTGGCAGCTGTTTCGTGCTCTTTTGAACTTCGTATGTTCTAGTTTCGCTGCGGTTGTGTAATTATCATTAGTAAAATGCCGAAGAAAATTAGCAGAGAAGATCGCAAGATTACCAGTTCCAGATTAGATCGATCAAAAAAAGTAATACCTCCACCGAAACGCAAGACAGACGATGTCGAAGCAAAAGGTACATCGTCCAAAAAAAAAAAAAAAAAACTAAATACTTTTGTGCCATTTGAGCTCCTTACTACCATTACTGTTCGATGGACGAGAAACCGCAGCACGACAAATGCCCGACGGCCAAGACTCGTGGTGTGAATGGCAGAAAGCTGCAGCTGCAAATGCCCTGAAGTAATTCAAACACAGTTACACTGCACTTCCAAGTGACGTTTCTGAAGGAATTAAACCGATATATGAAGACTTGAGTAACGGGGCACTTCTGCAGCGATATCTTGGAGGATTCACTCAAAACAACAGTGAAAGTTTGAATCAACTCATTTGGAAAATTACCCCAAAATCACTGAGTGGTACCTCAACTGTTGTTGAAATCACAGCTCATGCCGTATATGTTCAATGAAGGTCGTTTTGCTTTGCTCCAATTTATGCAAGAGATAAGCATCAGTACAGGGTCAAGTTCTCATGAATGGACGCGCGCAGTAGATTGAACGAGCATAAACAGAGTGGAGCAACAAGCTGCACTTGAAAGTAAAGAAGGCAGAATTCTACGTTGACAAAAGCAAAAAGCTGCCTTAGATTTTACAGCTGAAAGTTGTAAGCTTTATGGGTTTAGCATCGATGACTCTGAATAAGTATATTAGAAGAAACACTCGCGTACTGATCTTTAAGTCAAATTTTTTTGTACGCAAAACTTTAAAGCCTTTTTCTCGCACTTGACATTTTTAAAGTCCGTGGACACTGTAACTCGAAAACTAATGCGCCGATTCTTTTGAAATTTTGTACAGTGTTTCTGCACATCAATTACGAGGTAACGCTGGGAGTTTTTTTTTTTTTAATTATTACTTATTTTACAATAAAAAAATTTGTCGATTTTGACGGCGAAAATCGCGTTTTTAACTTCCAAGTGTTAACAAAAATTAAAAAATTAAAAACAAAAAAAATCCTCCCAGCGTTACCTCAAGAAAATAATTAACTATCAGTAGCATTTTGATTTTTTTGATTTCTGATGACCAGTGCTGAGATATAGTGTCCAGCGCAAAACAACTTTTTTTTTAGGCTTCTTTGAAGATTTGCTGCTAACGGCTTATTTTTTAATATTTATTATTTAAAATTTCAGAAAATATTGTTCAAATGTTACTTTATTGTATTACACTTAATAAAAAATATTTGCATTCACTGCAGCATAAAGAAAAATGATTGAAAATGAGCCTTTTTTTAACTTTACCCCCCCCCCCCCTAAAGCACTGAACATGATAATAAATTTTCGCTTTTATGCATCGATTTAACACCGAACGGAATTCGGTTTTGTTTGATCGAAACTACGAGAAAAACTAATTTCGCACGCGATGGAAAATTGTTTAATGTGAACTAGAACGCAACCTTCAGGGCGAAGGGGCTAATTATAACTCGCTCGCATATGACGTATTATCTATTCTCGGAGCAGCTCCTTTTTGCGGCTAGGGAAAACTTTTTAATAAATATCGGAGTGTGCGCTACAGACCCGCCTTAGGAATTTAAATAACCGTTGAAAGGGGCGCAGAACGTGTTAACATCTGTCAGAGAACTCTTTATCATCCGCCTGGAAAATGGGTATTATGTTCGCCGGACGGAGAGAAGAATGTAATGATGTCTCTGAGTAATGCGAATGTTGGAATTGAGTGCCGCGATAAAGGGAAAATTCTGAAGATGGGCGTTGTCGTTCGAGAGAGCCTGAACACAGAGGGCTTTAGTAGACGCTGTCTTACAAATGTTATTATTTAAGTCTTATCGGCGACATCGTGTTCCAGGCTTCCTTCGCGCTTTTTAATAAACCGCGCATTCAGAAGAATACGGAAACTAGTGCACGCACGCACACACGCGTGCTTTCTCATCTGTATTTAGCGGGCTGGCATAGGACAAACATTTCGGGAACTTTATTCTTAAGAAGAGGCTGGGACGTCAGTTCATCGGCGCGGATTGTCGTTTTAACAGTTTCGCGCCGGAGCTATACGTCGCTTCCTCGTTAGGTCCCGGACATTTCTGTGCTTAAGATAACCAGTTCTTTTTGCCTTCTTAGAATTATTTCCGCTTCGGAAATCACTAAAATTTAAGTAGCACCGCATCGATAACTGCTTACACTTTAGATGCCGAGATATTTCATCCACCTCCTTTAAGCGTGTACGGCTAGTAATTAAATTTTAATCTCGCTTTATTTGGCGCCGTTCTCATCCCTGGAGTCTGTCAGTCCTGTAGAAAATAATGTTGTTCCCACTTTCACACAATTGGTTCGTTTCTTCCAGGCGTTCTATCATGCTCTCTTGCATATATATATATATATATATATATTAATTACAACGTAATTCTTAGGCTACCTCCCATTAGAGAAAATGTCGCAATTTTATGTAACGTTTATTATATTTTATAGGATTTTTGTGATTATGTTATTATATTCGTACGGACCGATTTAGAATTACGTTGTAAATTTTGATCATTACGTATAGAAGAAAAAGAGACAGAAATGTTAGCAAGGGCTCAAATGGCCGAGTTTATTTATATATATATATATATATATATATATATATATATATATATATTAATTACAACGTAATTCTTATGTCCCAATAAAATGTCCCAATTTTATGTAACGTTTGTTATTTTTTATAAGATTTTTGTTATTGTTATTTAAAAAATGTCACAATTTTATGTAATGAAATATGTAACGAAAAAATGTCTTAATTTTATATAATGAAAGTTAAATGTTAGAATAGGATTTTTGTGGTTATGTTATTTTTTTTTTTTTTGTTGATACCAGTAAGAATTACGTTGTAAATTTTGATCATTTTATACAAAGTATAGAAGAAAAAGAGACAGAAATGAAAGCAAGAGGGGTCAAGGAGCACAGCCCCTTGCGAGGCCAAAATGACTGAGTTTTATATATATATATATATATATATTTATATATATGTATATAAAGCCGTTACGTCTCATTTTTTCGGAGAAAATAACATCGTTCAATTACAAGAATAACTTTAAGAATTCTCCAGTTCCAAGAAATTTGTAACGAGGACTTCGTTTAGAAATAATTTCGAGTTCTCGAAGTTTTTTCTATAATATTCTGTTTAATTTCGGTAAAAGCCACGTCGTCATTAACGGTTAATATTTCAAATAGTAGAGTGCATCGAAAAATTTTAAAATTTCACTGATGATCTGTCATCGCAAATTTCCGCTACCGTAATGAGCTGTCAATTGCTGCGCGGTTCATTTGGCGCTGTGTTTTCAATTTTCTTCCTATTCCGATTTTTTCGATGACAGAGTCTGTCGGGAAAAACCGTTTATGATATGTTTTGAGTTTCCGATGAACATATTAAAAACGAGAATTTTGAAGTGTTTTCTTGATATTTATTTTTCCTCTTGCGGTTTAGCGGGCGAAATGTGAAAGCTTAATAAGTACGCTTTATTACTAAACGCAGAAAATTTACGAGATTGATGCGAAGAATTTGAAGAGTTGATGAAGCAGGGCAAAATATTATATACTTGATAAGTTTTTATTCAATTTTTACGCTTAATCTAGCAAACAGCGTAGCTTTGAAATTTATTAATAATCGATAAAAAAAAAAAAAAAAAAAGTAAATAAAAATAAAAAAGAAACGATATGTAATGGCTTTTACTGCATTGCATTTACATGGTTTTAATGGCGGAGTAAAAATGTTGCCCATTCGTACATTCCAACATTTTCAATTTGAAATTATCAATAACCGCGAATACGATGCATCCCGAAACATTCCGATTTTCTTATTAGGAATTTAATAAATTTTCATTCGGTGTTTTATTATATTTCCTTTGCTCATAAAATACACTGTGCCCCGGCGTATATTTCGAACGGGACTTACACGCTCGTCAAAACTAGAACTATAAGAAAGTGTGTACAATCCTGAAAACATGATTGCTCCATGATTTATCTGATTCGAAAATAAGCGAACCACCTTCTAGGTTGACCATTGGCTCGTTTATTTTTTCTAGCAAAATAAATTCGCGGCGGTGAATATCCCCGGAAGAAGGAGCGGTATCTTGATTTACCGTTTAAATGATATTATAAAACTGGATTGAGCGAGCGTGTATAATTAATCCGGTGATATTTTCAATTGTATGTTTTTCGGATTATCTTTTAGAAATTCCGGTACTAATTGTTCGCTCTTCGTTACGGATGCTAATCGAAAAAAAAAAAAAAAAAAAAAAAAAAAAAAAAAAAAAAAAAGAAAACAAAAAGCACGATTAAATTAAATAATGTTTCTTATACAGATTTTGCAAAAAAATAAAAAAAAAACCAAAATAGTTCTCCATTTTTACCGTGAAATTAAGCTGAATTTGATTTATTTCGGAGAATCGATTTTAACTTGGTTTTAACTGTTGGATGTAAACTGAAGTCGAAATTAATTAAAGCGTTAAAAAGAAGCCCTCGATTATTCCTGTAAAACTCGAGTTTGTGCCTCCGAATTGTTTTTATTATCTAATTATCTTTCGTTTCAGTTTAATGTGGTCTTCCTGCATAGTTTCGCTTAATAAAGCTGTTAATTCTCAGATTTTTTTTTTTTTTTTACATTTCTTTAATTATAGCTTACTTCTTATAAATTGGAAACAAAAAAGTTTATTCTCCGGCACGATTTTAGCGCGTATCCATGCAGCGACTATTACAACCAATAACTGTATAAATAGTTTTAATATTTCCGGAAATTTTTAAAAAACAAAATGGTGATAGTAAAAAGAATGCGGAAATCAATTAGGGTATTGAAAATGAGTATTTTAAAATTCATTAAGTATAACATATACGTTTTTTTTTTGTTTTTTCTCTCTCTGCGCCGACATTAACACAGCGGAAGTGAAATTTTTGGAAGTAATATGCGGCAGTGGGATTCGAACCCGGTTGTTCACGAATGAAACACACTGCCTAACCAACTACGTGTCGGTAGCTGACTTAAAATAGATACATATATATCACACCTGTAACTATTATTTATGTGGTAAGAAAACCCGAGATTTGGGTGATGTCATAATTATAAGAGTCTCTGTTTAATATGAAATTAAAAAATGTTCCTTTCTATTCATAATAAATGAACATATATTTCGAATGTGGAATAAATTAAAATTGAAAATTTGAGAGCATCGGGCATTAAAAAAAATTCCGTTAATAAATAACGGAAATAAAAATCTAGTCAGTTATTTCCGACTATTAGTTTAGCAAATCGCATCGTTTAATACCAAATCGTTGGACGAAAAAGTTCAAAACCTTTTTATAGATGTAATAAAGAGATATACATATATTCCTAGAATACATTTATTGCTTACAGACAGTAATAATCCTGTAACGATCTTTTTATCGTATATACTGTAACGAAATTGATAACATATAACCTGTAACCCTTATTTTCTAATAAGGTTATAAGTCGTTTCATTTTTAATTTATGAATTGGAAAATAATTGAACTTTATGGTAACTCGCAGATTTCCAATAGCTCTGACGAAAAAAACTACCCTTACATAAAAATTTGCGCATATCCATACATTTCATTGTAGATAAAGAAAGAGTAGATGTTTGTATTTGGGTGACGTTTATTTTCGATAAGGTTGGTCGACACATAGGCCACCAGTGAAAGAGAATTGGATAAAACGTTTTTAAACTGTTCACTTCATGTTTTGTTTTTTTTAGACTGATTATATATTTTCTTCTTCTTCTGCTTATTCTTCTACTTTCTTCAACTTCGAGAAGGCGTGGTAGTGTTATGAAAAAGCCGTATCTGCCACACTCCTTCTCATGTTGGTCTATTTTAAGAGCTACCACTAATGCCTTATGTAGGCTCAAACCAGTTAATGACTTTAATTGGTCAACCCAACGTGTTCTTGGTCTACCCCTTTTGTCCTATTCATCTTTCCAGTAAGTATCTGGCGTTGTAGTTACGCCGTTCCTGTGCTGGCGTGCCCATTTAAAAAAAAAAAAAAAGAGTTTACGCCGCGCGCCACATGCCCGTTTTTTTTTTGTTTTTTTTTTTTTTTTAAGATCCTCTTTGGGCATGTTAGCTAAGGACCTACACCCAGAAACAACAAGAAAGAAAAGAACAGTCAGTTAAATTTTGATTCGGTCAGATATGGACAATAGAAAGAAACTAACGGATGAAATAATGGATGGCGAGGAGAAGGACAAAATATAAGATGCACAGTAAGGGATAGATTAAGTTTCAGCAGACAAGAATGTGGAATACAACGTTCAACAGAAAGGAATGGACATTCAAAAAAGATGTGATTGACGTCGCAAACCACCGCTTCATTAAGGTGGAAAGGACAATTTGGAGAGGAGACAAGGGAGAAGCGAAAACGAGAGGAAGGAAGAGCATAATGGCCTAAACGCAAGCGAATCATAGAAATGACAATAGAACGGGGAAGTGAAGGAAACTCAAAGAACACCAGGTATCAGAAGGAAGACTAGGTTGTACAGACAGATAAAAGGATTGATCGTTACGAAAGGAGGGAGGGTAAATATCTGACCAAAGTTTGAGATGAAATTTAGTACATAGGGGATTCAAGTTGGAGGATAGAACTTTTTTAAAAAAAGGAACGAGGGGAAGTAGCAACTCGAGCCGAGGAATCCGCCGTCTCATTACCTTTAATGCCCATACGGCTGGGAATCCACAGAAAATCAACACAGATGGATTAGTGAGAAGAAAGAAGATGGACAAGACAGTGTATGCGAAGAATGATGAAATCGGAAGAGTGATCAGGAAAAGGGGTGCTGATCGCTTGAAGAACACTCATGGAGTCTGAAATAATCAAATAATTAGAAAATCGACGACTGGAAGAATAGAAGATAATGGAGCGTCGTACGATAGCCGTCATCTACTCGGCTGTATAGATTGAACAGAAAGAAGGAAGACGAAATGATTCAGAGAAATTGAAATCTGGAAGGATAAAAGAAGCTCCAACACCATGAGGTCCCCTAAAAACCTCATCCTTATCCGGTCTATTAAGTGCATCTGTATATCCAGTCTGTTGAAGGTGTAGACATTCGTTTTACAATTCATCCGTGATATTCCTAACAATTTCCTGTACGGTCACGTTTCAAATCCATAAAGGTATTAATAGAATTATTTGAAATTTGGCCGTATAGGAAACTGTTAGGATGGACTGTAAAACGAATGTTTACATCTTCAACAAGCTGGCTATACGCCTATTTTTGCAATCTCACTCTTCTCGCCAACACGCTCGTTTTGCGTTGATCTAGGATGGGCCATTCATCCCTAACTGACAACAGATTCAGTCACGCGCGCATTCGCACTCGCACCATTTATTCTAAATTATGTTTTTTATTTTATTTTTATATTATTTTTCTCTATGTTATTTTATTTTATTTTTCTTCCCCTTTTTTATGTGAAATTCATTTGATCCATATAATGGACACATTACAATATGTTATAGTTTTTTTGAAATTTTTCCTATTTTAATTAACCCTTCCTTTTCAAATATCGCGATTATCACTCGCATCAAAAAAAAAAAAAAATGTAAGTTTGCAATGTATTATTTAAAAAATTTTAATTACAGTATTTCAAATATTTTTTGCTAGTGATGCGGATGTATGATAAAATCATTACGAACAATGAGATCGCTTAATATTTGAGATAACTTTTGAACTATTTTATAAAAGTAAAATTTGAAAACGTAAGAAATACGTGATTAAATAAGTAAATAAAAATTCTTCATAATTGCCATTGTGTTAAAAGAACGGTAAAGAAATAAAATGCCGAACGATATGTGAGGATAAAACAAACAAAATAAGTCTCTTAATTATGAAACATTTTTTATATTTTTTTTTTTCCTCACCGTTTAACCAGTTCTAATTGTCGTACAAATTTGGAATGTAGTGTAATACGCTTTTGAGGTCTCGGGAAATACATAAATGATATACAGTCCGTTCTGTCGATTCCGATTTAATTGTAGACACGGAGTAAAATTTTTGTTAAAAAAAATAGAACCGTAATTTAACCTTCGAAGAGAAGCATTTGTAAAAAATTCGGAATTTTGTGCAAATTCGATTAAGTTGCTGAAAATTTGTACGAGTCGCCGCTTGTGAGCAGACGGTTTAGAGAAGAGTTTATGCATGAAAATTTTAAATGAAAAATTTATTTTGTTTTCTTTTTCCCGTTACATCCTCTTCAGCGAATGAGAACATACAACTCAGCGGCGAGCGAAATTGATTTCATCTCGAGAGAGTCGTCCGCTTTTAAAGAAAATTCGCTAATAGACTCCGAATAATTTCTGGATTTATCCAATTTCGTACGGAAATTTTATTTTCCAGTATGAGATTGGCTGCCTCTTGATGATTAATATTCACTAGTGTTATTATGGGGTTTCGGTAAAGGAGTGGGCTCTTGTAAACCTTAAAATTGATGGGGTTCTTGAAGCGGTTTTTCTAGAAATTTATTTTGCTCGCGACTGTGCGACACGGAAAATATTTTCGCGATATTTTTCTTATTCAGTTATCTGAAATTTAATATGAATAATGTCGGTATTGTTGTGACCGTTAGAAAAACGGGTCGGCTATAATCGCATCGCTCTGCATAATTTTTTCTCTTAGCATTTTTACAGGTTTTATAGAAATTTTTATTTCGTTCCGGGGTTTAAGTTGACTTCGAGAGAATTAATTATAAAAAAAAAACAAACAAAACGCGATAAAGATTCGTTTTTGCGGTGAAAAATTTTTTTTATTGATAACTATTTTATCAAATTTACTATCCCGCACTATGCACGCGTCCGATCTGGTAACACATACCGAAAGATAACTCACACACGGTAAGAGTTACTCTTGTTGTTCGTATAATATCCGGCTTTCTTGTACGGTTACAGTTAGATAAAACCCATAAAACTGATGTTTTTCGTTAGCTTGATAATAAACTGTTTTCTAGGACAAAAAGTCACAAAATTCTACCAATAAAAGTTTGTTTTTTTTTTTTTTTTTTACATATACCGTAATATATACGATATCACGTGTCGCAATTAAAAATAAATAAAACGAAGAATATAATTATAACATGACGAAAGGGTGAATGCGGAAGAAAGTGATTAAGGAGAGATATCGCCAAGCGAAGAAAAAAACTTTGTGATTGAAGGAATTAAGAAGAAAACAGTTTTTTTAAAAAAATAAATAAATAAAAAAAAAAAGGAACTAGTATCGATCTTGTTTAAACCGCTTCTTCTACCTCTCGTTTTACGTGTCATACACTGCATCCTAGATGTGTTTGGGAAAGAGTTTAGATTTGTGAAAACAAGTTAGTCGTTTTGAGGAATGCTAGAAAGTTTTGGACGTTACTTTGGGAGTCGGAGAGAATATTATGGTGAATGACAGGAACACTTCTGTGGGACTGGAAACAGATGCAGGTTGTAAGAATGTGTTGGACGAGCCATGGATACGTTAGAAGTTTTGAACATATTGAGATTGATTGATGATTGAAAAGATGATTGTGAGTAATTTTAGTGTGGCCTAGGCGCAACAAACTACGACCTTCTCTCAGTGGCATTCAGACGTAGAGGTTTTCCAGGTACACGTGTTCAACTTCGTATTGATCACAATTTATTGGAATCTGGCGGCACTGTCGACCATTGATTGTGGACCATGCTTTGATCATTGATAATTTTATCAATTTCTTCAAATCGCCCACCGACGTCGGAAGCGGCCCGGATAGAGCTGAATATAAGCACCTTCTTTAGCTGTATTGTTGACAAGAGAATTCCCGTTAATACCGATATGAGCCGGTATTCACGCAAACACGATTTGCACGTTGTTTGAAGATAGAATGCGTACTATTTCTTTAGCAATAGAATGTTGACGGTAGCTATGGGTCTGGTCTGTACAGTGAAGCGCATTTATGGAATCAGTGCATAGGAGGTAAGGAGAAAACATGTTAACATATGCGCGAAATGGAAAATTTAATAGCTTAAAGCTCTGCTAAAAGGACTGAAAAATGGGGCGGAACAGAGAAGCGATGATTTTTTTTTCTTTTTTTTTTTTGAACTATCATAAACAAGCACAAGTGTTATTAAGTTTGAATAAACAGTATAGTCTAGTGATTATTTCGGTAACTCTTATTTCTATCTGATGTCTACAAGTGTGTTAGTTCGAATTTTAACCTATAAATCAAGAATAATCTCCCGGAGTAGACGGTATTTCCTTTTCTGTTCTTACACCTCTTAAACCTGTACTCCTTTATCTTCGAATATCTTCATCGTTATCCCTATCCCTAAACCAAACTCTTCCTCACTTCTTCCAATTTCTCTTGCTTCTTGTGTAAGGAAGCTTTTCGAAAACTTAATCAACAGACCTCTTGTTTGGTGGCTTGAACATCACCGCAACTTATTGCCTAGTAATATGTTTGGTTTCCGCCCTGGTCGCAGCCCTCCTGATTGTATTAGTACATTCCTGGCAGACGTTTACAAGTTATTCATTGACAAAAAAATTTTTATTTCCTTTCTTGATATCTCGGTAGCCTTCGGCAATGTCCATCTCCCTACTCTTTTTGATTTGATGCTATTCTTAGACCTTCTCGCTCATTTTTCTACCCTTGTTATTAATCTTTTTCTCTGCTGATCGGTCACTCTTTCCTCTCATTTTGCCATTAGACTAATTTTTCGTGGATTACCGCAAGGTTCCTGCCTTAACTTTATTCAATATTTATTTTATCAAAATTTGCTTCTTTGTCTTTTAATTCCTGTTTTGTTCTCCTTGCAGAAGACATCCTCATTTATTCCTTTCATCGCAACGTTTCGCAGGCTAACTCCCAACTTCAAAACTCCTTAATTTCATTGGAAAACGCCTGATCCAACACGCATCTCTTCATTTCCTCTTCTAAGTCTTCTACTGTCGTCTTTACACTGCGTCCTTTTATTCCTTCTTCAATCGACCTTATCTTAAATAATAGTCCAATCTCTCCTACGTTATTTGGGTGTTTTTCTGGGTAGCCGACTTTCCTTCCATGACCATATCGACCGTCTACACGTGTCCTCCTTCAAAAGGCTCAACCTCATTAAATCCCTTTTTCACACTTTCTATGCAGATGATCCCGTGATCCTGCTTACGTTTTTTAAGTTCTTGATTACTATATTTATGGTAATTCTTCTAGATCCCTTCTGTTTAAACTCGATCGGGTCTAGAATACCTCCGCTTCTGCCTTGAATCCCGAAAGTCTACTCCTATACTAGCTCTGCACTCTGAATCTCACACTCCTCATCTTTTTCTTCGACGTTCCTTCTTGAGTTATCGTTTCCTCATCAAACGGTTGCCTATTTCCTCTTGCTCTCTTTTTCCTTCTTATTCCTTCAGCTTACGTAACTGCCGTTTTTTGCTAACAAAACTCCTATTTCATCTCTTATCGCTGACCGTCTTGTCCAATTTTCTCCGTATATCTACACTCACGATATTATTTCTCCTTTAATTTTTCCTCTTTTCTTCATCCTAACTGCTTTTATTCTCCGATTCCTGTCAAACCTATTCTTCATCACGTTGTTGGATCAGAGTTTCTATAGAATCCTAGCTCTTTTTTCTCCAACCATTTTTTGATCTTCACTGATGACTCTAACAGACCCAATGATGTTGGCGCAGCTTTTTTTATCCTTCTCTAAATTACGTCGAGTGCTTTTTAAACTTCTTTCCTTTGGTTCAATCTTTTATGCAGAGTCTTCTGCTATTCTGCGTGCCCTCCTTTTTATCAGATCCTCACCCGTCTCTCGCAATTTCCTTATCCATTCCGATGCTCAGAGCGTGCTGCAGGCTATCGCATCTTCTCTCCCTTCTCACTCAACCGACTACGTCATTCTTCCTATTCGCTCCTTGATTCATGATCTCTTCCTTTTCCACTTAATCCAAACTTGATTTCTTTTGGATTCCTGGCCATGTCGGAATCGAGGGAAATAAGTTAGTTGACTTATTCGCTCGATCATCTTCCTCTTCCGGTAGGTTTCTTCCTGTTTTCTCAGCTTCCAATATTACTCATCTGTCTGCAACTGCTCATTCTAAGCTATAGTTTAACCTTCTACGTCTCCTCATTCTCCAACCCGAACTCCTTTTTCTTGTCTATTCAACCTTCCCTTCCACGGTTTCCCTAGTTTTTTAACTTTCTTTCTATGTACGGCGCTCCAACCTCTCTACGATTTGCCGTCTGCGTTTTGGGCATCGTTCGCTTCCTTCCTCACTTTTCCGTTATTCTCTCGTGCCTTCTCCTTATTGTCCATTGCACCCCTCCAGCAATCAATTTATTTGTGATCCCGATCATATAATGTTCGGTTGTTCGTAATTATCAACTGAACAAGCATTTTTTTATTCTTTCCTTTTACAAATCGGTATTCGCACTCCATACTGTGCTTCATTCATTATCTCCCTTCCTTCTCCTTTTATTATCCTAGCTCTTGATTCTTTCCTGTCGGCTATCTTTGATTGTGTAAGGATCTGAGTCTCTCTTGCCCTTTTGTTCCATTGTTCTATGTTGACGAACCCATAATAATAATAATAATAATAATAATAATAATAATAAAACAAAAAACAACAACAATATTATGTATATTATAAATTACAGATTGTAGTAAAAATGTTTTTTAAAAAAAAAAAAACGAAATATCGACTTGAAAATTTACTGTAAAAATTTAATATAAAGCGCTAAAAAGTAAAAAATAATTATTCGATAAGAAGATAATATATTTTACAATGAAATATACCCTAAGGGGTGATGTTATGATAATCCCTATACAACATTAATACTTTTCAGAATAGGCGCGGAAATCACAAATTACAATATGCAGAAATAATTTAATGAATATTTAATTCGATTTTTAATTGGCATTGCAATTTAAAGTTAGTGTACCGGAACTCTAATTATAAGGTACAATATGAAATGTTGTTTAAGAATTATCATAGTGTCTACTTTTAAGGGTATACTTAACTGTAAAATATATTAGTTTTCTGTCAAATGAAATTAACTGTCGTTACCGATTTTCATCATGATACACCGCTGCTGGTACACTTATGAAAAAACAAAGGCAATTGAAATCGGTTCGGATGGATACTATACGGGAACAAACAAGAAAAAAATACATATACACGACGAACGTACAACCTCCTTTTTTTTTTCGAAGCTGGTAAAAGACCCGGCATATCCTAACATTACTATAACAATACCGTAACAATTTTATAACGATGCAAATTTTAATTTATATATTTCAGATAATGCTGGGGGGAAACGATACAAAATTGTTAACTGTATATTGTGTGATCAATAATCGTGGCAACCATTAATTTCAACTGTTGACGTTTCTATTTTTTGCTTTCGTACGAATACTATTAAAATTCAAACAATTGCGAATTCTGCAAAATGAAATTCGGATCGATTAGGTTTTTAAATTTTTACTGCTGCTTTTTAAAATGACACCATCATTTTTTCTTTTTTTTTTTCGAAATAAATTACAAAGCGTTTTGTACTACTATGAATTTAAACTTTTAGGTAATGATCAGCGTTGTATTAGACAGTCAATAAATAAGCGATGTGATATCTATTTTTTATTTTAATTACAGCGAAGCATCTGTACTGTAGGCCCATCACCTCAGCACAGGATGGAATGAGATCTTGTTACGGAGGATAATTTAGGAACAACGAAAGTAAGAAATAAACAGTTAATTGGTTGTAGAGCGGATGAAGAATTTCATGCTAACAGGTTAACCTGCGACATGTGCAATAGGACTTTGAAGATGAGAACTAGTGATGCGAGGAGCAAGAGAAACCATACGTAAAGGATATGTGGTCACGTAAAAAAATGGAATGATTGATGCGGCAATGTCCTATACCTTTGATCTGCACTCGAATAATGTGTTTGAGAGCTTCATTGGCGGCAATACAGCAGGTGCAATGAATTTGGCTGATTAGCTAACATACGGCGCTCAATGTATTTTTCACACGGCTCGGTCCACATCACCGATTTTTTAAGACCGATAACAGCGCGGTATGTTCCAAAGATCGAATTACGATGCGAGACGCTGTTGAATTATTGCAATTCGCATTAGTATGCTGTTATGTTTATTTTTAAATAAATGTGAAATTCGTAAGCGTTAATTTTTATAGTTAAGATATAACTATTTTTTTGTGGGTATCAGATTTTAAAATTGAAGTAAATTATTTCGAAAAATAATGTAAGCGTATTACAACTAACGGATAAGAGTAGAAAGAAAGTCAAACGTATAATAATACGTACGGTGAATGAAAACATTGTTAATGAAACGTTAAGAATGATTCATTTTGGAACGAAACCGAACTTCGCTGTCGTTTGTCGACAAATAGTAAGTAAAAAAGTCTGCGACTATTATGTGCAAAGAAGTGTCGTTGAGTAGTTTACAGAAAAATAATTCGGATCAAACTCTTCGAACGGAACACTTGAAGCAGTGCCCGGGAAACGTGAGATTATTATTGTGGGAGGAGGGGGGGAGTGTTCACAGTTGGCTTTCGGCCTTTTTTTAGTTTTAACAGCTGTTACCCGTTTTAAACGGAAACACGTAGAATCTTAAAAGTGAGAGATGGAATGTGGAAGCGAAAAAAAAGAAATTTCAAACAGTAAACGAATTTTCCTTATGAGAAGAGACAGGTAGAGAGGCAGCCTCAATCAAGAATTCTTTGCACCCCGATAATGTATAGAAATTTAGACTGTAATGTCGACGAAACACGCCTGTTTGTTTTCAAACGATTTCAGAAATGGTCGCTGGAAAATTGCACGGTACCGCTGCAACACTAACCTCATTTCCAGACAGCGTCATTGTTGCTGGAAAGTAAATTCAGCAACCGGCCTAACCAAACTTTTCTCCAGAAGTTGCTATTGTTCGGTATTTTGCGTTTCCATGACAACTTGAACGCTGGAATCAATAGAAAATCCATTAAATACTTTTGTGAATTTAGTCGAGAGAGAAAAAATACTCTACCATTTTGCAGGCCGTGTCGTATTCTTAGGTACACATTTCCTCATATTAGGACGGACGGAAGGAGGATTTAAAGTTTCTCAATAAAAATTAACGATCTCTAGCATTTAAAAACTTTTTTATTTTAATTTTCAAAGTTCGTTACTCCCTATCGAATTTTCGAGCTAGTAAATATACACTTTCACAATTTTTGTATGTAAACTAACGTGTGTAGATTTATTAATTTATTTGTTTTTTTTTGTTTTTTTAATTTTTCGGACTCATTAACCGGGGACCTTTACCCAGAAACAATTAGAAAAGAGAGGGTCAATTATATCTTGGTACGGTCAGATATTATTAGTACGTTGTTTATTCGTTTTTCATATATTCATATATATATATATATATATATATTGGAATGATTATTTTACAATATAAGCCAGAGGTGAAGTCGAGCCCTGCGAATATTTCATTGTATTTATCAGACGGAAGTGCATAATAATCTGGTTTTCCTATCAACGATGTTTACGTTTTTTTCCATCATTAAACAGGAAACGCTCCAACATCCACCGGGAGATCAACATTTCTTATTATCACTCTCTATCTACTTGTTGCAATACTGGGCAATTTAGATATCGCGCTGCCCATGGCTGGATTTTCTAATTACCAAGTAGTAACACAAACGCGAGTTTCCCCCCTAACGATATGCTTGCGAAATTGCGTGCGCTCACTGTACTGCCGACAACGACACCTTGTCACCGTTGTAAAGCATTCCGGAATGACGACATTTTAAAACATGTCGGAATTGTCGATCTTTTATGCAATTTGTTTTTTCATCGTATCGATTTAAAAAGAAATTTAAAAATATTCGTCTCTTCGCGAATTTATAAGCTGAACTTCGAACAGGGTAAATAAATAATTTAAATGAATAATACCGCTGTAATTTTGATTCTTTCGTTATGCATTTCACCGCTTTCTGATGTACATGAAATTTTCGCCAACCTAATGATAGTTTTGTCTGTTGTTAAAAAGTGATTCACGCGACTTTAATGTCGGTTGTGATAACAATTCATTTTAAAGTGTATAAACTAAGTTATTACAATTAGGCCTTTTTTCATCTGCGTTCATTATGAGTTTTCATCAATCGAGGTATCTTTTTATTCGCACGAAACTGCCCTGCGACCTCCTGTTGCGCTAATGCTGACGTTGGCTCATAATGACGAAAGGTATATGTATACAAGTTCGCCGCCTGGGTCCGTATACTTTAGCCGGCATAAATACCGTCTCCCGGGGTGCACTACGAGAAAGCGTATACGGGGTGCACCATGAAATCAAAATGGGGACTAATTAAAAATCTGTCCTGTGATTGTGGTCACCCGCGACAAACCGTTGAACACATAGTATTCGAGTGCCCAAAAAGACGCTTTAACGAAGATTCGCAAGATTTGAGTTCAATGACGCCATCCGCTTTGCCATGATTACGGGGTTTAGATGTAGAATTATAATTAAGTAAAGTGCTGACACGGCTGTTCGCCATACGAGAAGAAAAAGAAGATCGCGCTAATATACATACATATATATATATATATATATATATATCGTGTTAGACTTTCATTTTTATTCGTAGCTGTATTGTCTCAGGGTGCTGCGGAATGAAAACCCCCTTAAAATGTACGTGAACATTTTGTCGTTAATGCTATTATTATTTCATTCGCATTTGGACGTGGACCTCACAAAGATATGTTTCCTTAGAAGTTTGATCACGTCCCATCGTACTCCTGTACTGATATAGTTAGTACGCTTCCTCAGAAATCACTTTAATCGTCCGTGGTGGGGGTATTTGAAGGAAAACCTTGATCACTCAAAAAAAAAAAAAAAACGAAAAAAAAACATCTCTATTTTTTTTATCTGGGCACTGCGCACGTGTGTTAACTTCCGGGGTTTTCTTTCTAATCTTATTCTGAAATAACTTTTGTTTTAATCGCTGAGCTAACAAAAGTAATTTTTCTAATTTTTCCATTTCCTCGACGGCAAATTTAAATTTTTACAACTTTCCTTTTCTCGTTCGAGTTTCTGCATAACCTTCGGCGATTCATATTAACAAACATGTTAAAAAAGTTTACAATAGTGTCTTATTTCGTACTAAACTATCTGAAAATTGCTCGACACGATTATTCTACTTAAACATATTCTGATATATTCTTAATTATCCTAAATGTACAAATTAAATTTCGTCTATTTGATTAATTAATATACGTAGGCGTTTTTAGAATAAAAATATTAAAAAAAAAAAAAAAGTCTACGTAATTCTCGCAATAAATTATTTTTTATATTTAGTTCCGCTACTCTTTGAACGATCAGTTTCCGGTGTGTGAAAAATTATTACCATTCTCCGGTGGCTACTTTATCTGTAACGAAAAGTGACAAAAATTTTCTCGAATTTTTTGGGACTGATTTTTTTTTCTGATACAATAATTTTTGCTTTTGTCGCGTGTAATATCACTTTTCATCTCTTGGTACCGAAATACCTTAGTTCCTGGAAACTATAAAGTAATGGGTAATAATATTATAAAATTTAAAAATTAGGTTGATTTAAAAATTGTAAAGTACAATACAAAATATACAAACGAGACAAGTTTCATGCAATCAATCATTTACTGTGACTGTACTTCCGGCTACTGATTCAAAGAAATACTGTAAATTAAAAAAAAAAAAAAAAAAAAAAAGCATTAACGGAAATAAAAATTTATAACAATGATTTTAAAGAAAAATTTTAGAAACAATACAAATATGATCAAGCAAGCTAAAAAACTGTAAGGCTGGAAAAAAATTAACGGACACGGGTTAAAGCATAAAATTTTATTAAATAAAAATAAAACGGTTAATATATACCTGAACTAGACAATTACGCGGTTAGTGATGAAGAAAAAATGTTTATGTATTAAATAATAAACTATATAATACCTCAAAAAAACAGGAATAGTTTTAAACAAAATTACATAATGGATATTATTATATCCCATCGATCAATAATGAAATAATGAAAATAATAATTAAACATTTAAAAAATAACTGGGTTAGATAATGTAAACGGTTTGATAGAAATATATAAGTATCCTTAAGTAGTAGCTAAATAAATTTTTTTTTTTTTTTTCCCATCACGATCTGGCCAAAGTGGCCATTTAGCGAATTTTTTGACCCTGAACTGGCGTGAAGGGAAAAGCACCCACCGGCACTCACCCACAATCTGTAATCCTACAAAAGGTCTAGGGGTTTATGACGCCTTAATCTACGTATATTACCGGTAGTATTCAGCAATTGTACAGCCAGGTTATTTGGGTGACCTTCCAGTCTGGACGCGTGTCTCTGAGCACAATGTTTAATAACGTCATTTACGTACGGAATGCACAAGTCTTTGTGCGGAGCATCATTGGTTACATACCATGGTGCATTTGTTAGGGTCCTTAAGAGTTTATTCTGGACTGTTTGAATTACTTTTATATTTGTTGGCTTAGCACAGCCCCAAAGCTGCAGCCCGTACGTCCATATTGGTCTGATGACAGTGGTGTACAGCAAGCGCTTATTTTCCATTGACAACACGCTATTTCTACCTTAATAGCCAGTTCATTGTCCTAACTCGAATGTTAATTTCCTTTTTCTTCTTATCAATATGTTGCCCCCAGGTTAGTCGCCTGTCCAAATGCATACCCAAATATTTCACACTGGTTTGAATTGGTATAGTTGTATTAAAGATTTTAACAAATGGAACCGTAACTTTTCTATTGGTAAAGTGGACATTAACCGATTTTTCTTCATTTATCTTTATTTTCCATTTTCTGAACCAATCTTCCGCTTTGTGTAATGCATTCTGTAGATTACCACTGGCAGTAGCTAAATAAATGCATTATCTGAACTATTTTCCGGACAAATGGAAAGTATCGAAAACCGTTATCGTGCTTAAACCGGATGACGCACCAACCAAAGATTGAAATTCTTACACATCTTTGTTAAATCCTATAAAAATAAATTACATAATGTATAGCTCCTACCACCACGTTAAATATTACCAAGATGACTACATTTTTTAGTATTTCGAGTGTTCAAAGTACAAAAAATAATCTGACCCCTGAGATAACATTTAAATACTCAGACGCGATAGTAGGTAGGCAGAAAATGTAGAAATTATTAACAAGTTCATCGAGTAAAATGATGTCAAAAGTCTTAGCCAGGTGAAAAACCTCTAAACCGGTATGATTAAATCTATCAAAATTGCGGATGTGTAAAGCAAAATTGGACTAAAATGAATGCCTTTCAGACGAATAGTTTATTCCGGAGCAGGTAAGATTTTCCTTCGAAAACTAGGCTAAACGGAATAGGTTAAACTTTCATTTTCTTTTATACCATTTACGGCGTAATTCAAAGTTTAAACCGTGCAATAACGTGATGGTTTGGTTCATTTTTATCGTTCGATTGTTCGACAGTATTTGAGCAGGAAAGCTTTCTCTCGTTTGGCTTCGGCGAATTTCTTCTCTGTTGTTGTTTATCGTTTACACCGAATTTCTTTCACGGTCGGTGTATTGTTAGTCGAAAACGGAAGTTGTTTAAAAACAAAAAAAAAAAAAAACAAAACAAATTTAACTATTTCCAAAAGTCTACCGTAAAAATCGCCGGTTATCGATTCGTGTTTTTGTGGTTTAAACGACCGTCAACTAGTGTACTTTCCCGGACACATTTAACCCATTTCCATTCTCAAAAAGAAAAGTGCGAAATAAACGAAGAGAGAAAACTGGTGTCGGCGACCTCGGTAATATTTTCGTTAATTTAACTAATTGTTTCGGCGCGTAGTTTATGCCTTCGTTCCCAACGAATGAATTTGCACGTTCATAGCCTTCACCAGCTCGTGCTAGTATTTCGTCAAAAATTTTGCTGTAGAATAATGATATTGCACTGACACACAAAAATCGGTTGTTCACCTCATTTCGAAATTCAAATTACAGCAATAATTAGAAACAACGAGTTGTTTAACTACACGATTATAAACCAAGTAATGTAGCTTTTAAAACATTGCACAAATGTAAAATATGGGGCATTCGTA
This sequence comes from Icerya purchasi, assembly GCA_039619475.1. Taxonomy (NCBI): domain Eukaryota; kingdom Metazoa; phylum Arthropoda; class Insecta; order Hemiptera; family Monophlebidae; genus Icerya; species Icerya purchasi. The sequence goes on along the minus strand of CM077115.1, from coordinate 347,080,310 downwards.
GGGAAAGTACAACCGAGAAAAGAAAGGAAAATAGGCAAGAACCGGAAGAACTTTGAGGCACGACAGTTGTAGGGGCGAATGAAAACGTTTGACTGAAAATCGAACAGGTGTTTTTACCAGAGTCGTAGTAGTAAGTTGCGAATATTGTTTGAAAACGGGAAAAATAGAATGATATTGGCAGTTCTATTTTATCAATTTTCATTTTTATTTATTTCGACACTCGTCGTTGAGCCAGGAGAATATTTCTATTTTGAACTCAAACGAAACACCCTGCCTCGGTACAATTCTAGGAAGGATATATAGAAACAAAATAAGAGAGGGCGCTTAAATAATACCATTGTTATAACACATGCAGAGGGCAAAGATGAAAGAAGAATTGTCGATGTGTAAGCCAATCATGATCTCCTTGGAGATGTTGCGCAAAGATGTTTGTTAAATACAGCTAGCGAGTGAAAAAACCGCTAAACTTGAATAATGCATGATTTATTCGCAAAATCAGGAAAATCAGAAAAATCAGCATTTAATAATAGAAGCTGGTCCTCGGCCTACATTGGCCGTTCCGTTATTAAAATCGCGCAAGGCATTACCGAAAACAACAGCGTCGGAAAGCTTGTACACCATTCATTAGTGAGCCTCTTTTGAGTGGCTAATTTATCGGAACTAAACTAAATAAATAATAATAACAATAATATTGAGCCTTAAGGTCAAACATGCCGGGAAAGAAGGCGAGAACAAGATACTGCAAGAGGAAACATTTTGTCAGAAAACATTACATTTAATATATATATATATATAATAATAAAATAACCGACTTCAATAATTAATAAACAAAATATAATAAGGGGGTAAAAATAATTTATAACAATAAATTAAATAAATACACCTTATTTAGGAACGTTTTTTAATATTTTCCTAAAACTACCATGACGTACAATCGGGATCGCGCGCTTCATTATAGATTAAAATATTTAAACGATTTGAGCATTTTAAATTTTCAAATTTTAACGGTGCAACACGCGTTTTTGGGCTTCATATTTAATTTTCGTGCTCCGCGATACGTGTAACACGCTAATGTAAAGCGATTGTAATTATCATTTATGTTACGTTGAAAACAAAGTGTTTCAAGCCCCCTCAGTTTTTAACTTTGTAAGTTTCTAAATTTACAATGATTACCCCATATTTTTTATTATCATCTATTGTGTAACATATATGCGCTAATTACATATATGATTATACATGTATATATATATATATATATATATCAACATCTTTCTTCAATTTCAGATGAGTCTTGTTGTAATTCTTAATGTTTCAAAACGTGTAGAATACAACGCCGTCTCACTAAAACTGAAGCTGCTCTATTCCCCAAAAGGAGATCTCACCGGTTATTACCCTCCCCACATTACTTTATACAACAGCGTTATCGAATTCAAAAAAAATGTGTAATATTTTTGGGAGTTTTTTTGGATCTCAAATCTTTAATAAACATATTAACTACGTAGGGGATAAAGGCAACAAAATCTTCCTTACATCCAATAATGACGTAAGGGATAAAGGCAACAAAATTTTCCTTACATCCAATAATGAATATCCCATTAATAACAAAATCATAACATGTAAATCTACCATAAGACCCATTCTGTCTGATCCAGCATAATGAACTGGTGGAAAACTTTCAGCAATTAATGCTGTCGAACCATCTTAAACGCGCGCAACCAGTTCTAAACTTTCTTAAATTACATTAAAAATATCAGATGGTATACTGTGATTTCTTCACTACTGTGAAATCGTTGTGGAAGTCAGTGAAATTTTTCTAATACACAAGGACCAACGTAAAAATACAAGAAATACCAGCATAAGAGAATCAAACTCTTCTTCGGAACATGTGCTTCTCCATTTCTCATAATAATTCAATGCTCGATCAATCTATCCTTTAGCGCTGCCTCTTTTTTTTATATTGTCACGGGGTTTTTTGCGGTGCTTTATTTCTCCTTTCTTTCCGTGCATTTTTCTTTTAATTAACTTTTCTATTAAACTTATTCTCTCGAAGTAAGAGCATTTAGCCACTCGTTCGATTAATATCATGCATTTTATACCTTACACTTATTATTTCGGTAAACCATCTGTATTTGTTTATCAGGAGAGTTGATTTTTTTCGATCGTGATACCACTTTTAAACGTTTTCCTCACAAATGTTGCATTATTTCCAATTTACACCCCTAACGTAAAAATGACGTAGCCGTTACTATGAAATAAAAAATATTTCTCTAATTTACACGTGATATATATTTTAATCTTTAATGAAGCGCGCGATCCCGATTGTACGTCATGGTAGTTTTAGGAAAATATTAAAAAACGTTCCTAAATAAGGTGTATTTATTTAATTTATTGTTATAAATTATTTTTACCCCCTTATTATATTTTGTTTATTAATTATTGAAGTCGGTTATTTTATTATTATATATATATATATATTAAATGTAATGTTTTCTGACAAAATGTTTCCTCTTGCAGTATCTTGTTCTCGCCTTCTTTCCCGGCATGTTTGACCTTAAGGCTCAATATTATTGTTATTATTATTTATTTAGTTTAGTTCCGATAAATTAGCCACTCAAAAGAGGCTCACTAATGAATGGTGTACAAGCTTTCCGACGCTGTTGTTTTCGGTAATGCCTTGCGCGATTTTAATAACGGAACGGCCAATGTAGGCCGAGGACCAGCTTCTATTATTAAATGCTGATTTTTCTGATTTTCCTGATTTTGCGAATAAATCATTCATTATTCAAGTTTAGCGGTTTTTTCACTCGCTAGCTGTATTTAACAAACATCTTTGCGCAACATCTCCAAGGAGATCATGATTGGCTTACACATCGACAATTCTTCTTTCATCTTTGCCCTCTGCATGTGTTATAACAATGGTATTATTTAAGCGCCCTCTCTTATTTTGTTTCTATATATCCTTCCTAGAATTGTACCGAGGCAGGGTGTTTCGTTTGAGTTCAAAATAGAAATATTCTCCTGGCTCAACGACGAGTGTCGAAATAAATAAAAATGAAAATTGATAAAATAGAACTGCCAATATCATTCTATTTTTCCCGTTTTCAAACAATATTCGCAACTTACTACTACGACTCTGGTAAAAACACCTGTTCGATTTTCAGTCAAACGTTTTCATTCGCCCCTACAACTGTCGTGCCTCAAAGTTCTTCCGGTTCTTGCCTATTTTCCTTTCTTTTCTCGGTTGTACTTTCCCTACGAATGCCCCATATTTTACATTTGTGCAATGTTTTAAAAGCTACATTACTTGGTTTATAATCGTGTAGTTAAACAACTCGTTGTTTCTAATTATTGCTGTAATTTGAATTTCGTGTACCGAGACTCAAAGCTATATGTAGGTTATTTCAGTGATTAATCGTAATATCTCCTTTAAAAGTGTTAAAAAACATGTAATATTCTTCTATCGAATACAATTATTTTTTTCTGCTTAGTGCATTTCGATTAAATTTTCAGAGGAAATTTTCGAGTATCGATATTTTTTATTTTTCAAAACGACTATTTAATTTCTTAAAATCTCCTGATAATCTTTGGCGCAAAGCTACTACTCGGTAGGAAAGTAAGATTCGACGATAATTCATTTCCCGGAAAAACTGCCGAGTTGTCACCAGAATTAACCTCGTTTTCCTCGAAGTTAAAGAACCTCGTTTTTTTCGAAGTTAAAGAACCTCGTTTTCCTAGAAGGTAAATAACCTCGTCTTCCTAGAAGGTAAATAACCTCGTCTTCCTAGAAGGTAAAAATAACCTCGTTTTCTCGTAATTAAAGAACTTCGTTTTCCGTACTTTTAGTTTGCTGTCAGATTTTAGAGTTTTAATGACTTTTCTTAATTTTAACATCCGTTCGTACCGGCTTGTAAAACTTCAATTTACACGTGTTCAACTGGTTTTTGAAAAATTTTTCCTACCGTTTCGGAATTTCGATTCAGTATTATTTCCCCTAACAGTACTTTTCCCTCTCGCTATTCAACCTAATTTGTTTAGCTCTTACTTCGCTGGAGTTCCTTTGTTGTCGTCCATCATCATTCACGCTTGCATTTTAAACCATACTGCCTTCCTCTCTCTATCCCATGTCGGCAGCCTTTCCACTCCGATAATAGTAAACCTAATTGAATTTTCTTCGAACACTCTTTGTTACCGAACACGCTTTTGTAATGGCAAAAGCCATTTTTTTTTTATAAACTTAATGGGAAAAAAAAGTTAATGACAGTTTTCTTCTACAATTTATACACATATAAAATTTCGCTTTCGTCTTCGTTTCTTTTTTATAAATAATTATCTACAAACGATCGCTTTTATCTTTTACCGTTTGACCCTGATGTATTAAGAAAATCTTCTCTTATTGAATTTAACGAATAACTTTACAACTTGCATGAAAATAATGTATAACTCTACTCTCGCCTAAAGTTAGTTAACTATTTTTACGGAGTTATTGTTCTCTCCCCATTTTCCTGCGTGTACGCGGCATCGTAAAAATCACGTTTAGACAAAAGAATTTTCTACGTTAAAAAATATATTTCATATTTTAATCGTTATTATTTTACTTCGCAATTGTCCAGTGCGTTCTGATAGAGGTCAGTATGGAAGCTTCAACATACGAAATATCGTGAAGATTTCTTTTCTTTTCAATTTTTACATTAATCGAATCGGAATGTCCTGTTTACTTGTCGACTTACAACTTGAGCCGGAGGAGGAGGCACCTATAAGGTCTGCGGAAATGAGACTTTAAATACGACCCGAAAAAAATCACCGGAGGCTTTTTTTTTTTCGAAAATTTGGAGACAGGTGCGAGTTAAAGAGTAAGAAATGTTGCGGAGAAACAAGTATTAAAAAACGACCGGTGTTTGACTTTCGGTAATTCTGCTGCGACTCGAACTCAGACAAATTACGACTAATATTCAGACGTGTCAGGATTGTGTCTAGGTTTCTGCCGTAGTTTTATCCGGTACGATGATCAAACACAGAAAACCTCTTCAAATTTTCAAATTTTTTTTTTTTGTCGACGACAACACAAGACATTCAAGCACGTAGAATCAAGATGTCTACCGTTAAATCTACCGCGTATTATTGTTTTTTGAGTTTATTGCGGCGAATTTTATTTAATTAGCCCGTCGTCAGGGAAAGTCATTTTTTTTTTCTCGAAAAACTGCAACTTGTCGCGAAAAAATTGCAGTAACGGTTTTTAACGGTTAATATTTCCGTTTTTTGTGTTGTTTTGTTGTTGTTCAAAGCGTCAAAGACGCGGACAAGTTTTGTGTTTACTATTTAGTAGTATTTCGCGATTGTGATCGTACGTCTATGCTATCCTCTGAAGGCCAACTGCTACCACTTGAACCTATTACGATTTCTTCGCTAACTAGAATTTATAAATATTGATTCGTTTTTATAAAACGTGTTTTCTGTGCAAATAGATGATCCTTCGAAATGCGTCTGTTTATATTTCTGGATCGCAGCTGTTTATAGCGACAAATTCGCTGGCTCGTTCCGTCGACAGTCTGCGCGCATTTAAAAACGCTCGCTAATTATACCCGTCGTCGTACTAAAATTCCTGTTTTTTCTAACCGTCTCTTAGGATATGCGCGAACTAACTACGCAGCTTGGTCAGAGTGTTCTATCCACTGCTGCCGGCATGTGGCAAAAATTTATTGTATACATCGAATAAGCAATGTGACACATTTTAAAAACATTTCTCCGAATCAACGAATGCAACAACGGCCGATTTTCTATTTAACTTTTGCAAGCGAATTTTTGTAGTTCTTGTCCTCAAACTCGCCGCGCTCCCATTTACTTTCATCTCTCTTATACGATTATGTTATTCCAGTCAAGAGTGTTGTTCTACATTTGGTACGGGAAAATTGAATTTTTCCATGCTTAAGTGTAAAATTTCCTCGATTACTGTAAACTGGTATCTCAAAAAAGAAAGAAAAAAAAAAATCTCCCCCAACCACAGAGCGTTATTATCTGGTAAATATTGACATTACACCAAACTACTTCGAATACATTATACATTACGGTAATCTGAATATCCACTTATCAGCTGCTGATATGCGCTTCGAGACTGTTTAAGTTGATAAAAATAGTGCGAATATTCCTGTGTTTTTGATTACAGTAAGTACCTAACATTTTCTTTTCTATCTCTGTAGTAAGTACAGAGCTTAGTCATTGATCTACTTTCTATCCTCTTATAATTACACGATCGTGTAAACTCATTATTTTATAATAAAAATCAAATCAGTGTGTGGATTTATCTGCTTCATCAGCTCCGTAGTCTTTTCTAACTTCATATCTCAAAGATTATTTATGCGACCGAAGTTCGAAAATTATTATTATTATTAGTATTAGTAGTATTATTAATATTAATATTATTATTATTATTATTATTACTACTACTATCATTCTCTTTACTCTTTGAAAGTTGGAGAGATAACTTCTCAGACGTAGACCAAAGAGAAATACACTAAGTTTCTTTAAATGCTGTGTCAGTGCTACCAATAATGACTGCTTTCTGTATATCGTCGACTAATTTATTATAGTTTAAATTCGATTGCACTTAACGTTATTGGTATGACTCCCCTCGCTGAAATAACAACTAGTACCATCTTGACGTTATCCATACTCCATAGTCGTTTCATCTCCGCAGCTAGTTCCACGTATTTATTTTTGTAGAGTATCTATTTTGCACGTTCTCTGTACTAACAACTGTAATATCTGTTAAGAATACAAACTAAAATAATATCCGGTCGGTTTGCTCACACTGTCTTATCTATTCCTAACTGCATGCCCTACAGTATATATCTTACGCGATTAATTTTCGGCAGTATTCATAGTTCATATTTATAATACGGTTCATTGTCATATTTTATATTCATTAATTTTCTACAGTTTTTTTTAATATTCCTTTTCTGTAGACACGTGTTTCCCGTTCGACATCCTGTAATGCTAAAACCCTCTGTCTTTGTATACAATTCACCGGCTGCTAACCATTATTGTAAGTGTATTTGCTCTATCAACCGCAACCTTTGTTTATAAATGCCAAATATCTGTCGTGTAAAATTTTTCCTTTCACTGTATATATCCTTTCCCTCTTTGTCAACTAATACTCATATTTCATGTCTTTCCCATACATGCTAGTCCTAATCGTGTATATAAATATTTCAACAGTCCACTAGTAGTTTGAATATATATTTCATTTTGATGCTTTTGAAAAAAATAATATTTTCTTAATGGGAGTAGTTTTTTGTAATATAAATTGTTAACACCTATCATTTCTCTTCCTCCTTCCGTTGGAGGACCACTACAGTAACATATGAATAGCGCATCCGATTATTTTACGTTGCAACTCTTTTAGCTCAGTTTTACTCTATTTTTGACAACTCTAAGTGGTACAAAAAATTTATTTATCGCTTTAATTTGAAAAAGTGATACTGAATATATTAAAATCATATCTGTACTATGTATTTATAAGGGAATCGTTAAATAAGGAAATAAAAATAGAAAAAGAAATCCACCAACTCTTAATATCAGGAAAGTGCGATTATTATAGAATCCATAAATTCAGAAACTTAAACAAACACGAAGATAATAATAAATAACCGCGAAAACTATTAAACATATTACCGGAATATACATGTATTAAACAACTACCACCAAACAGAAAAATATCTAAAATAGAAATTAAAAAAATCAACTATAAATAAAAATATTAAAATACAATAAAATAATAAGGTTTTTCGCTTTACGTAATCGCGATTTACATATTAATAACCAGCGAGTTTCAGTTGCAAATTCCGCAAAGTATTTGGATGTACATATGAATTCGAAATTAACATAGAGAGCTCATGTTGATTACAAAGTTGATTAAATACGAGAAAAAACTCGTCAAATGTACAAGCTCATTGGACGTTCACTCTGAAAACATATATAAAAACCGCGTTATGCGTCTGATATGGACTTTTGAAATACAAGTATGTGCTAAAGTATCGAATCGAAAAATAATCTCTAAACGATTCAGAATAAATTTCTTTCACTAATTACTAACGCTCGAGGAACTCAACGAAATAATACATTCCATGCGGACTTTCAAATTGTTCGACGAAGTAATACATGTTTATATTCGACAATATCAGAAATTGCTTCATTATCATCCAAATCTGGCTGCCTTGGCATTTTTGTTTACAGATCTGAACTTCAGAAGGCTTAAACGCTTCAAACTTCTTAAGTTGGCCGTTACCTCGAAGAAGTGTCGAAGTATATAATTAACAGAGTTTAATACATCTGCACATGTTATACTAATTATCAGTACTGCTTATTCAGATTATATCTGAGATTTCAGCAATGAAGTAGCTGTCCTTATCAGGAGTTATATTTAAAGAAGAAAAAAAAAAGTACAGTTAAACATACTCTTAAAAGGAGTGATATTGTAATTATTCTTAAACAACATTCACACCTTAATTAAAGTTTCGGTACATCAAATTCATATTGCAACAATTAAAAACCATATTAAATGATGTTATGCTCATTTAATATGGTTTTTAATTGTTGCAATATGAATTTGATATACTGAGACTCTATTTAAGGTGAGAATATTGTTTAACAATAATCATAATATCTCCTCTTTTAGGGTATATTTTAACGCATATGATACCTTTTATTGAGTAATTATTTTTCACTTTTTAAGGGCATTTTTATTAAATTTTTGTAGTAAATCTTGTCTTTTTTTTATTTATTTTTTTTTTTTTTTGAAATAGAAACATTTTGATTTTTCGATTTTCACTGTAAATATTTTTGAGGGATAATACGGATGGACCAACTTAAAATGCTGTTACTTTCTGTAGCGCAAATAGCTGAAATCGGTTCATGATATTCAAATTCCGTCAGTAATGAGTCAAATCGCGTTTTGAAGATTTCAAATTTACTAATTTTATTCGAATCTACATTTCCATATGGTGACGTTAATAATATTTTAAATCGCTCGCGATTGTCGTTCCTTTAATTTTAACCTTTTAGGTATTTGTATTCTAATCGGCTAATTTTTTTTTCGGTTATATTAATTCAAGAAAAATTATATCTTTAAGGAGACTCTTTTAACATTTATTTGAATGATTACTGAATATCAGCGAATACTAGTACTCATTATGAAACCACCACTGACTGGTGCAATTTCGAATAAACGACACCGGTGCCATTCGAATCATTCCGCATGTTTAAAAGTAGTTATTCGCGATAGTGTTAAGTAATAGGGTCTATTAGCGATGAGCTCATAAAGAGGCTATGGCGGTTTCAAATTCGTTTTCTTCGTTCGAATTTATATTTATCCGCGGTTAATATTGTTAACATTTTAATTATATTAAAAATTATTACTTTTTTCTTTCAATCTACGTTTTCTTAATAAATTGATAACATCTTAAGTGTTAATGGCGTTTGTTACGTTACTAAAAACGTTTTTTATGCCTACCTCAATTTGTATTCACCGATATTCTTCAGTCCGTATATATATATACATATATATAGTACTATCATTGACCGGTACATTTTCGAATGCGCACAGAATCATTAAAATCTTGCCGCATCGGCATGAGTTATGCACGAACTAGTTGAAAACATACGCGACAAACATGCAACCTACACTCACTTTGAAATCGGTATAAAAAATCCCGATTATGTAGAAGAATATACTATATTACTGATGTTCAATTACAAACTGTACAAGTGTTATATCAACATCTTTTGAAAATGTTAAAATTTCCGCTATCGCCGTATAAGCAGTATATCTAGAATCTCTCGAAGCGTGTTGATGTAATTTTGTAAAATTTATAATTAAAATGTTAAGAATGCACTTTCACTATAGTTGGTGTTTTTTTGGGTTTTTTTTTAATATATCGATGTTCGCGTGAAAAAGGTAAATTTAAAAATTATTCGTGAATTTTCTCGGTAAAAACTAATCTTTTACGCAAGCAAAGGAAAACAATTTAGTGCGGTCCCAAATCGATCGAGGGGACCGAATTTCAAAGTCAATTTACATACAGAGTGATCTCGCTATTACTTGTAAATGCCCATCAATTAGCAAAATGGCGGTAGAAGTAATTAAAAATAAGAGTCCCTGGTACAAGTTCTAGCGTGTTAATATAATGCGCCTTTGAGATTTACGCGTCAGTACTTCTTCAACAGTTCAGCCGATGAAAGAGCGCGGATGTTTCGTTCATTAACGTCTTACTGTTACGCAGAGAAATGACACAATGAACTTTTACCGGTAATTGGGTCATCGAGTTCGTTCGCTGCGTATGCGCCCTTGTTTACAGTGTGCTTGAAAAGACTCTCCGGAATTTAAAAAAATGCAAATATTCCGCTTCGTCTGCATTTCACCGGTACATTGTATAACCCGGAAAAATGGAAAAATTAGCCTCTTTTCACATTTTCCACAATCCACAATGAAATCATCGTCTTCATCACTACTCTTTCGTTTTTACTCACAAATGAATCGTTAATATTTGGTGGGGGGGGGGATGTTAACTAAAATTAGCGGTTCTATCAGTCTCTAGATACATATAGATTTTAGTCTGATATTACTGCGACAGATTAACATTTAATTTAGTGCAAAATCGAACGAATAAAGATAGCCAAAACAGGAACGGTAAACAAAGAAGGAAATAGAAGAACATAAAACGTATCATTCGGAGTAGGTAGATTCGGATCCAAAAGCTAATAATGAAGGTAAGAAGCTCGGAAAAAAAGAACATTCAAAGGAAACATGATTGCCATCGCATGGATAAAAATAATTATCATTGGAGCGAAGTGAACATGTACGAGCAAGAATAATGCGAATCAAAGGGTCATAAGAAGACAATGGTAGAAGAGTAGAAATCGCTTGCAAGACACTTCGGGAATCTGATAATAAAAGAAATGCAAATCATTGAGCAGAACAGTAGGAGGGAAACACCAACCTCATAAGGTCCCTTAGACGGTTAAAAATAATGGAATAATAATTGGGATCTAAGGAATTTAAAAAATTCAGATCTAACTATGGAATGGAAATGAAACTCAACTGAAATTGGCATAAAGAATGATCGAGCGGTGTGTAAAAGTTTCAAGTAATTATGAGAAAAGTATGGGGATTTATAGTAGGAAGAAATATAAGGAGGAAAAAATCGAATAAAAACGGAGGATAAAGCTAGAATTTTATTGGGAATGAAACTGCACTTGTAAAAGATTGAGCATTGGAGGACAAAAAAATGAAGTCCTTTAACTAAAAAATGATAATTCAAGCAGGGTGGATAAACAAACGTAGTGATTAGATTTTAGAGAAAATGGTAGGAATCGGAGTAGATTTACGGACACCACTGGCAAAGGCGATGACAGAAATTTTTTATGCCATCAAGTTTTAAATGAAGAAATTAGGGAGAGTTATCATATGCGCACAACTAAAAAAAAAAAAAAAGCAGCACTACAATTATTTATAGAGGATTTAAATATCAAATAAGAAAGGACCAATGCAGTCGGGAGGGACAAAAAGAAAGGAAACCGCGTGTGTTTTATTGGTGGTTAAATTGTGTTCTAGAAAACAAACAATCCGTTTATTCAGAAAGTTTTTGAAGAACATGAGTCTGTTCACGGCTACGACATGTGGGATCGAAATTGATCATGTGGTATTCAGATATTGAGTGTTTGTAACTACAATGGTTGCAATAAGTTGAAAAAAAGATTAAAAGTACGTCGAAAAGAAATAATACTTATTGCATTGAGCAAATACAAGAAGGGGAGGTTAGATCAAATTCTACAGATCGGACGGAGGACGAACACTGTCTAAGGTTTTACAAATCCTACTAGCAAATGTGATCATCGAAAATTATTCTATACCAAAAAAGCGATATGACTCCGTATGAATCTATATTAAAATCATTTTATTTATGCCTAGCATCAAAAAGAAATAAAATCGACATACGGTTCCCGTGTTGTTTTTTTTTTTTTTTTTATATTTAAGCAGCCCTTCTTACTTGATTTAAACCACAATTTAGCCAGAGACACAGAATAAAAATTTTCCAAATTTTTTTCAAAATGTTCCAAGTATTGTTAATATTGTTATTAACGATATTAACGATGAGTGTGGCATTATTCATTATTTACATGAATGATATTGCGGATTGCATTTTGCCACCAGTTTTCATAGATGATCTAAACATATCCTTCTCCTCTAATTTCCCATCCGATGCTACGATAAACAGATTATATACTTCGGCTGATAGCAATGGTCTGAAGTTCTCCACAACAAAAAATTTCAAAAAACTGTACGGAAAATCACAGAACTGATAATACTCTTTTCCTCGATAATTCTTCACTTCCTTTCTGTTCGTTCGTTAAATTCGTGAGTTTTATCTTTGATTCTAAGTTGTCTTGGGTCTCGCGCATATTCAATCTCAAAATCAAATGACTAAAATCACTTTCTACATATTAAAATGTCTATCTAGTCGGAAACACCATATCCGTCCTAAATTATTTTTAGCAATTTATAAGGCGTTAATCCTTAGTAAGATGCCAAGTCTATTCTTCGGCTAGCAGATCGCTTCTGAAATCTTTAGACCCTATATCTACCACTCAACTTTACATATTATTTTCGAAGTGTACTGGACATCCCCCTCGCTGAGCATCCGCGCCTTATCGAGTGTGTCCCACCTTTACCACCCTACATTTGTGAATTTCATACTTACCGCGGTCTTTTTCATTGCGCTTTTAGTCAACACTCTTCTACTGTTTTGTTTCCGTACCCTCGCCTATCCTATGCCAATGATCCATTACCAAAAGCGATCACCTTTTTTACAAGTTGTGGTATTAATTTAAGTCCATAGAGGCGTGCCCGCCACATCTAGTTTCCTGGGAATACAACGTTGTATCAGCCGACTTAACCCGTAATTAAATCACATCCAGCAAGTAATGAATGTTACCAGTTTCCTCAAAGAGCACAATATCTATAACAGAAAAATACAATATCATCCATCTGTACACAGACGAAACCAAGGTGAACTTATAAGGCCGGTCCTCTCTTACTTTTGTGCGCCTATGCAATGTAAACATGGTTCAAATAAAATTCAAAGAAAAAGAAAATAAAAAGTAAAATAACATAAAAATAAAAACATAACTTAGAATGGGTGGTGCGAGCGTAAATGTGCGCATGTTTGAAATCCTGTTGTCGGTTGGGGTAGCCAATCACCGATCACGAAGAAAAAACTGTCTACCTGATATGGTCAACTCTAGCGGTCACTGGCGGAAAGGCGGAAGAATTTAGAAAAAACGGAGAAAAGATTTTTATAGAAAATCAGTCGTGTTTTACCATTGCTTAAGTTAATTACTCTTCTTCTCTTTGGTCAGTCAGAGGTTAACCATCCATCTCGGCACAGCCATGGTCTTGCAGTCAAGACAAAGTTATAAAATTTGTTTCGCGATCTATCGTCTTATAAGGTGTATTCGGTACTCTTAGCAGTAGTAAATTAAATTCGACAAGTATCGAAATTACCAAGTCCGATAAAGTGTGACGAACCGCGGAACACGAACGTAAAGGTTCGATTAATATTTAATCCGATCTCTTCGTACCATCCGATCAACAAATCACTAACCAACGGATCACAGATTACCACCGACAATAATGATACGTAGAATTTTGTTTTCAAATTTAATTAATTTTTCATCATATTTCGTTGTCATGTTCGCAGTTAATTATACTGTGTTTTTCAACAGTCGACCGGTATAGAAAGATAGGTGTCAAGTATTATAAAATATATTGGTTAAAATTCAATCGGATAATTTAATAATAACTATGAACAATAAAACCAAAAAGTAAAATTTTAAACAAATAAAATCCACGAGAGTAGAACCTCGTGGTTGGCATCCCTGTGGGCTTAAACTAGTAAACGGGGTAACGTTTCATTTGGCATCCCTGGTGGGGACCAACACAAATATACCGTTTCAGTAAACAACAATGAAAGGCCTTCTTCTAAATTTTCTGCAACCTCCGTGATATGATTAAATAAGGGGCGTCATCAGTACTTTTATGTTGTAAAAAACCGTATTGATTTTTTCTGAAAATAATAATAATAATAACAATAATAATAATGATTTCATTGGATATTATTGTTATTATCGCAGTTATTATTTGATCTATTATTGTTTATGTTAATGCGAATACTATTTTCCTTAATGTTTATTATAAATGATATTACTATCGTCATCATTTCTATTATTATTATTTTTATTATTATTCTTGATGTTATGGAAATTATTATTCCGAGAGAATAAAAGATCCGATTGAGCCAGTCGTACTTCCTTAGTGGGTAAAACTGGAGACTTTTAGAGGAAAAATCTTCAAAATTTTAATATTATTAGAAGAAACGGTAGAGCGGCTCCCTACGATCTCATTTAAATAATGGCGGAAACAATAAATAAACAACTTGTTCTAAAAGAAAGGAAAACTAAATAAGTAAATAAATAAATAAATAAAAGATATAATAATCTTCAACAGGAAATACAAATTGAATTACCATATATAAAAATATACAGCGAAAAGGGAAAAATAAAAAATAATTCTACATATTAAATAAATAAGAGAGCTTGCGGTAGAACAGATAATTAAATTAGGTTTATTATAAACAGGAACAAACTCAAGGCGAGTAATCTCGATAAAAGGCTTCTGATAATGTCGTAAATGTTATCTCGTGAACTGCGAACGGAAAATTATTAAACGTGTACACTATCAGAGTGAACACCTATTGTTGCGAAATTGCATTAAATGTCCGCAGTTGATAACTATATTTAAGAGAAGCGCTTCGTCAAACACGTCTCCAGCGGTGTGTCTTCAATAACGCGGTTTTTATTTATGTATTTTTTAAAATTATTTAATAAATTTTTTTTTTTTTTTTTTTTTTTTTTTTTTGTTTGGACGCTTTTAATTGCCAGGATTATTGCGCCCATCGGATAGGTTTTAGATTAGGGAGTAAAGGTGGGTCTTTTTGAGAAAGGTGATCAATGAATTTAGTTGTTCTGGGTCATCAGATATTGACTGAGGGGTTATTTTATGTTGTAATCGTTGGGCAGAGAAGGAAGGACAGGAGAAAAGAAGGTGTTTGATTGTCATGATATCTGAGGAGCAATAGGTACAAGTGGGGTTTTGTCGAATTCCTTGATATAGGTGACCGTGAGTAATTTTGGTGTGACCAATACGAATTCTAGTAATAATAATTTCGTCGGTCCTATTGAGGTTTGATAAATGTTTCCAAGGGACAATTGATTTTTTGAAAGTATGAAGTTTGTTGGTATGTTGTTGGGACCATTCTAATTGCCATTTGTTTTGGATTTGTACACATATATATGATTGTCTTGTGGTATAAAGGGAAGGAGAGAAGAAGAACGGTGTGCGGTTTTTGCAAGATTATCTTCGTTACCGGAGATGCCAATGTGACTCGGGATATACATGAAGCTGATTTTTATTTGTGATTGGAATAAGATGTTGTATAAGTTGAGTATTTTCTGAATAAGAGGAGATTGTTTTTAGAAGTGTTTTGGAAAGAAACTAAGGAACTTAAGCAATCGGTCATAATTAAAAATCGTTGCCAGACTGATAAGTTTCGCTGATATGAAATATACAATGGTAGATGGCCATTAATTCCGCTGTGTTGTTCGAAGAGAACGAGGGAAGAGAGAAGTGAAATGATGATTGCTCTATGGAAAAGGCGTATCCTACGTGGTGTGTTTTTCTTTTTGAGCCGTCTGTGAAGCAGTGTATATGGCCACTGTATCTCGATAATTGATCAATGAAGAGATTTTTAATTATGAAAGGTGTCTAGTCTGATTTTGGGTAGGCTGTAAGCGAGATATTTATTGGAGGAATGGATATAAGCCATGGCTGATATTGTTGATTTATTTGTTGTTGAAGTAGTGGGAAAATATGGTTACTTTTGATTATTTCAGTGAATGAAGTGATTGGTTCGTGGACTGAGATTGATGGAATTGAGAAAAAATCTATAACTCTTTTAGATATTGGATGAGATGTGTTTGACATTGTTTTGGCTAGATACTTGTTTGTTAGTAATTTTCTACGATAAGATGGATGGAGTTCTGCAGCTTCGCAGTAAATGCTAAGATTAGGCGAAGATGGAAGAGCTCCTATGCATAGTCGAATCGCTGCGTTATTAACAATGTCTAGGCTGGAGAGAGCTGATTGTTTTGCAGAACAGTATATGGGTGCTCCGTATTCGATTTTTGATCGAATTAGGACACGATAAAATAGTAGCAGGAGGGATCGAGATGGGTTGTGTCGAGGGTTTCTGATTATTTTTAATAAATTCAAGGATCGGAGGATTTCGGCTTTCGTTTCTTTAATATGTGGAATCCACGTAAGTTTTTGATCAAAAGTTAGGCCTAGAAACTTTGTTGAGGTTTTATACTGAAGAGGTTTATTATAGAAAGTGAGAGTTGGTTCTGTTAGGGATTTTCTTTTGTGGCTGAAATTAACTATATGTGTTTTACTGCTAGAAAAGGAAAGGCCGTTTTCTTCGGCCCAGATTTGAAGTTTGTTTAACGCTGGTTGAAGAAGTTGATATGCTATTTGCGGGCTATTGCAACGTAAGGCTATGTTTATATCATCTGCGAACAGTCGTAACGATATCGGGTAGGAGATTATTTCGGTTATATCGTCGATCAGAATTATGAAAAGGATTGTGCTGAGAACGGAACCTTGGGGTACTCCATTTTCTATTCCAAAAATTTTGGAGGATTCGTTATTTAGTCTCACTTGGAAAGTTCGGTCTTTTAGGAAATTCTGTACGAAATATGCTAGATGACCTTTTATACCGAGTGAATGAAGTCTACGTAGGATTTTGGATCTCCATGCTTTATCATAAGCTTTTTCGAGGTCAAAGAATATGGAGTATAGATTTTCCTTGTTTTTGAAGGCAGATGTTATTTCTTGTTGGAGGTCTAATAATTGATCTAACGTAGAACGATTTTTTCGAAAACCGCTTTGGAGACTGCTTAAGAAATTATTCGATTCGAGATACCAAATTAGTCGTTTACTGACCATTTTTTCCATTATTTTGCATGGGACGCACGTTAAAGAAATAGGTCGATAACTAGTTGGTAGGTTGGCGTCTTTATTTGGTTTTAAAATGGGAATGACAATAGCGTGTCTCCATTTGGTGGGGAAAGTGTCGTAGACCCAAATGGAATTGAAAATCTGAAGAAGGGCTTCTAAACCTGATTGAGGTAATTTTTTGATCATTTTAGGTTTATAGTAGCAGGTTTTTGCGTTTTCTTTTAGTTTTAGTTTTTTTTTTTTTTTTTGCTATTCGAATGACTTGCGAACCAAGCTAAGTATTCCACTTGGGCACGAACTGGGGAAACTTTATTGAGAAAAATATTTAGCACCTCATTTTTATATATGTATATACATATATTAATTAATTAATATCATTGTAAACATAACACAAAACAATATGGAAAAACATAGACGAATCATTAAGTCTTAAATGATCTTGTAAAAGTAATAGTTGCAAACAACTAAACAGGATATGATTAACGCCGGTCTCAGAAGAAGACAGTCTACACCTGACGCTCGTCGTAAATTCAAAGCGGTTAAAATTGCTACACAATGACTAAGGACGCTTCAAAAGTTGAAAAAAATATCGAAAATATTGATGAACTTAGAACAAGAAAAATGGTTAAAATGTTTGAATTTTATCACGATTAAAGAAATAAATGTGTGCCGCGAACAATAATAATATTGTCCGAAAATAATAAACCGTCTACGTGTAGCTTTGCCGTATGAAGACTAAGAGATCTGCGACTAAAACTATCGATTCGTTAGCAGTAGCTCCTCCGTCAATCGATGAAAACGTAAAGAAGAAATCGAAAAAAATTCTGTAATCGTAATGTTAAATAAAGTCGAATAAATAGTTGGACCCTTAACATACGGCCGCCGAGAGATAAGATTTCCGGTTGAATTCGAGATAAATAGCTGAAAAGGTTTATTGACTTTTACAAAAAGATTATCTAAATTTCCTGTCAAGTACCGTACCGAAGCAGGGAACTTGTTGTGTAACCTCTCAGTCGCAGTGCAATCGGAACAGTATTAATAATTTGAAGACTATTCATTATGACTGTATAGCTTTGTTGTATAATTGATGGTGTTTTCAGCTGTAGCTAATGTAAATGGTATTAGAAATATAAGTCACATAAAGTAAAGCTGCGTTATCTGCATGCGGGCGCGACTTCGGTATTTTCAAGTTTGGTAAAATCGTCAAAACTGCCAAAAAACGAAAGTGAGTAATGAAAAAGAGACCCAAGGACACTTCCCTGTGGAATTCTTCTCACAATTAATGCCATCTTAAGAATAGATTTTTTTGTATTTAATCGAAAAATATGAAAATATAAAAAGTTGTTTCCACCGATGATCGTCTTAAAAGTAATATTTTTCTTTTCAAATTGCGAACCGATCCAAGGGCAATAACCAAAGACTAGCGCAAAAAGAGTTTAGATATTAGAAAATCTGCAAGTGGTACAGTCCCAGTAAGTAGTGTCGGAAGAGGTCTCAACGACGTACCATCCCCACGCGCTGGGTGGTTGTTATTACAGTATCACTATATCCCTGGTTTGATCCGAGAAATAATAACCCTGTCTAAAATTATTCATGAAGGATTATACGTTGTTTACTATTATTTAATGTGACTTTATTATTATTATTATTATTATTATTATTATTATTATTATATGAATGTGTCGGAACTCTTTTTCGGTGATTTTGCCGAAATTAGAAAGTAAACTAATAGATGCAGCGCTGTGCTATAAAGTTGGCAGTGTTCGCGTAATGCTTGTAGACTTTTTAGAGACGTCGTTGTTATTCTTCTTCGCAGAAAATTAGAAAAAAATCAGCTGGAAAATTAATTTTTCAATGTTTAGCTAATGAAACTTGCCTAGTGACAAAGTTCATATGTAATATAATTTTTCGATTTAATTAGCTAAGTAGATCAAAAGAAGCTAGATTTTTTGGCGGAAATCGGTAGATTAGCGGGTCTTTAATCAGTTCGATAAATAAAGTAATTTGAAATTCGATATCAGACAATATAACATTATAAGACTCGCCGTTTTTAATGTCCAGATAAGCATTCATTCTCGTAATGGATAGTATAAATTAAGTTCTGATCGAATTACGGACGATTTATTGAGAATATGTTGATAATGTTCAAAGAGATGTCCTCCAGCACAAGTATTTTCTAAACATGATACAGTCAAGAAAAGTAACATAAACCATCTCGAACAGTGCAGTGACTTTTGCTACTTTATCAATTGTTAAAATTGAATGCGCTTAAAGTGCACGCTACTGATTTTTGTAATAGTTCATTAACACAAATACGATGTTATCATTAAAAACGTTAAACCATGAAGCAAATAATCACTTTCAAGAACACACTGAGAAGTGCGTAAGTTCTTAAAGTTAGCCCGGGGGAGTTTGAAAAACTACCGATTACTATTACCCCGCCTTTATTAAGCCGAAGCTTTAGCTGAATGGATAACTCTGTCTGCGCATAAGCGAAATCGGGACGCTGGTGTGTAATTTTTTTGCGCGTGTACTATATGTGTCAGCAGTGACCAGGTATATCATCAGTATTATAAATCAAACTATAGGCGAAAAATAATATGCAGTCTTTAGAATTTAGCGAGTTTTGTGTCCAATTAGTTGTTTTTTCTCCGTCGTGATTTTTTCAAGGGGCATTGTTATAAACTAGAATCGATTGCAGCACACACACGCATGTCCGTATTTCCGACATTTCAAACATTATACTAATATATAGTCTTCCGTATGAATTTTCCCAAAATTGAAAAATAGAATAGAGATTTTGTTTTGATAATAACGTTTGTTACAGCTGTCGCGGAAATTAATAAATATTAGCGATGGTATAGACAAATCTATCCTGTCAGATTTTACGGTAAACTGAATAATTTTTACTAAATGATTTTACTTTATTAAAAATTTACAAAAAACATGTATTGCAGAAAATTGTATTTTAAAATTTTCGATCGTTTTGTATAATTTTAACTTTAAGTTATACAAAATGATCGCAGATGTTTACTTCAACAAACAATGTATTAAATATAATATCGATATATTGTATCAGTTTATAAGATTGACAAATATGATATAGTTTTTTGACTTTTAACTTTATTTATTAATGCCATGATTATGTGGCATTACTCCGGAACATGTCGGCTCTTTTTAATATTTTTAAAATACAATTTTCTGTAATACACGTTTTTTTATGAATTTTTAATAAAATGGGTAACACAGAAAATGGACCTAAACATTTATAACTCAAATATAAATATGATTTTAGTTCTTTTTCGACATCGCCGCTGCTGAGAGAATTAGTGCAAGCTCCCGTTTTCATTTTGAGTAGCTTTTTTGCTGTAATGTGTCTATTACATGATATAGGTAATTTTCGGGAACCGCGGCGAGAGAAAGGAATATGTGTGTGTGTGTTGTGTGGTTCTGTTGTCGGTTGGTGGTGATTAGACCATCTAATGACGATGTCGATTGCGCGTCAGGCGGATCTGTGTACGAGAAAAGAACAAAAAGAAATTAAGACCGTACAAGAAAAAAAAGGCAGGCAAGTTGGTCGATTTGCGAATTTTGGGCCAGTCGGATTTTAAAGCTCACCGGAAGTGCATTAAGTTTTTCTTCCTCGCGTTGTTCATAGTAAAAGAGCCCGCCGTTTCCGGTAAAGAATAACTGTTACCTTCTGTTTTGGATCGCGAATTAAGTCGTATTAAAAAATCATTATCGCGAAATCCGAATAAAGTTTCCGATTCCGAGACTCTTTGTAAATTTGTATACTACGGGATCTTCGACCGTAAGCAGATTCCAACCATCCATCAAACACCCATCTACGGGCACACCGAATCTCCGCCAGCCGAATATTTGTTTTTGTTTTCAGCGTAATCGTCGTGTAAATTTTAATTTTGTATTGGGTTGAAGTATTTTAAATTTCGTGTCTTTTTTAAATCATATAACAAAAAAAAAGCAAAAAAAAAATAAGATATTAAAGAAATTTAATAATTAAATTTACGTCTGTGGTAAAACCCTCAAGACCACAGTGGCATCCCCCCGACACGGTTGAAACATAAAGCCTAACAAATTTAACGTTGCAATGGTATACACTTTGAAACAATTTACACCAAAGTTATTCCCTATAGACGGGAAAATTTTAAAGACATTATTATTAATTTTAAGTTTAAAAATTTTGAATTTTTTTTTAATTCTCGAATATGTGTTTTAATTTTCAACACTGTCGCGAATAGTCTCGACGCCGGCAGATATTTATTTTGCTACCAGCGCACCAGGAATTATCAGCGAGTAGCATCATTTTAATTGCGCGTTTGTCTGCCTATCGATTAGCTGTGAACGTTACAGCAGGATCAGAATTTTTAACTTCTCTCCGTCGAATTGGCGCCTTAGTTGGCTTAACAGTTCATCAACATTATTTGGAGAGGCGTCGAAATTGAACTCGTTATCTGCTTAGTTATACACAGCCATTATCCGCAGACTAGCGCGGAAGTGGGTACATTTTTACTAGCTGCAACATATATCGACATCGATCGTTGCAGCCCCGGCGTCCTCAGGTGAAGAAGTTGTGGGCGGAATAGGTTGCATTAGTCCACTGATCGAGTAATACGAAAGTGTCGAACTTGTATAAGGGGGAAAAAAAAAAAGAAGGTTGTAACAACAACCAACAAAGCAAACACTGATGATCGCGTACAATAGAAAATAATGAAAAAATACGTACCAACACAAATGCGGTTTCGGTTCGGTAAGAAAACATAAAAACACATCGTGCATAAGAGGGTGTGTAGTACACAAGTAATATATTACGATGACAAACACCCACACACATATATTAAAAATAAATAAAGAAAGAAAAACGGAATAGAAGAAACCTTATGGTCCTAAAGTGTAAGAAATTTCTTTTGTAATTATTCCTTTACAAAATTATCGAAAGGAGATCTGATGAACTAAATGCGTATTGCATCAGCATAACAAAGGCCAATAAGAAACAACAAACGACACTGGCTAACCATTATTATATTGATGAAATTACAAAAACTAAAATTTAATGAAGAGATCACGATTGGCAGCGGAAGGGACTTCATATTTAATACACGCTCATATTATCACAAATATATAATATAGAAAAAGTTACGAGAGCGAGTGAGGTTATATAATTTTTCATAAACGGTAAATTAAGATAAATGTAATAGCAGGCTGCTGTTTTAATTACCTCGTCGAATCTTAACCATTAAGTGTTCCTTCGAGCATACATTAACTACTTTATTAATATTGTTTAAAGCTGTTATTGTGACCCTTAAGAAAAAGGAATTTTGGGATGTTGTTAACTGGCCATAGGATCAGAAATAGTGCGGAATATTTCCAAATTCCAATGTATTTTAATTAATTCGCGATGCGGCTTATTCTTCTCAACGGCACCCACTACGTAATTCCAGACCGTATCTTGAACCCACTTAGCGCGCAAATCCAAATCTATTATTCTAAGATTATTTGATGTTCGCATCTATGGCCGTCTCAAAATCTCAACAAACAGCGAATGTAGTGTATTTTGTTGAGCGTCATCTTAATTGAAAACCAGAGTTTACAAATAATGTTGTTTTCAGTATTGTAATAAATATTTGCCGCGATTTAATTTAATTTCACTTTTAAAGGGTTTTGCTAGTGATGAGTTATGAATTTTCTATGGGTAATTTTTAAGGTGGTTTTAAAAATTTCATATTATATATTCTTGAGACAGTTTTTTGAGTTTTTCTCGCTCGGGGTAATCTGTTATAGCTTGAAATTGTAGATTGTCATAGATAGGAGTTTAATTCTAATTTATGATGCAATTTTGAAGTTTATAAGCCGTTCGTGAGTTTTTGATTTTTATTTGGTATTTTTGTCTTTTCCGAACGATCTTATTAGCATTCCGTACATTATACGTGTACGGAATCTTAAAAATCAAAAATTGCAAAAATAAAAAAAAAGAACCATTATACCACGAGGTCGTTTTTTCCAACTTTTTTATTCTTACACCACTCATTTGGGTTTTATTCTTTCATTGTGGTACTTTTTATATACATGTACATATGCATAAAAAAAATGCGTACTTTTGTTTTTTTTTTTAAAATACCGACTTCGAGATTTATTATAAAAATTTAAAATAAAAGTGCACTAAAAAGTAAAAAACAATTCGATAAGAAATATATTTCAGAGTGATAAATCACAATATCTAGGAACAATTTAATGAATATTTAGTGCAGTTTTTTTTAAATTATTATAGTAATATAAATTTGATGACGACTCTAGTTAAGGTATCAATGTTGTATAAGAATTACGATAATATCACCTTAAGGTATCTTCTTCTTCTTCTTCTTCTTCTCGTGCCACCCGATTCGGGTATTGCTTAATCATCTTGTATGGATTGGATTATCTGCTGAAATTGATCACGATCTTTTACTATTCTGACTAAATCTTCTGTTCACTTAATTCCGGTCCATTTTTTGATGCTATCTAGCCAAGAGGTCTTTCTTCTTCACGGATTTTATCACTCTAAAATATATTTTTATCGATTTTTTTTTTTTTTTTTTTTACTTTTTAGAGCATTTTTATAATAAATCTTGAAGTCGATATTTCTTTTTTTTTTTTAACATTTTATTTTACAATTTCTAGTATTGTACTCGAATTTTTTTCTTGCTAAAAATCAACTTTTTTATCGCGTTAATCTCATATTTTTATGCTTACAAAAAAAAAGAAAAAAATCGATTCTTTTATTTTAAATTGCATTTCCACGGTAAAAACATCAAAATATATAATCGCTTTCCCTATTCAAAGCTACATTTTCATGGTAATTTGGCAAATTGATAGTATTTCAAGTCAATCTCTGTTATACTAATGCGAAATAATAGTAAATAAGAATTATCCAAAGGAACTACATTTTTTTACGTTTTTTGACAGATATTTAGTTTATGTTCACCGATTTTCATCAGTGCTTACATGGTACCAACGCTAAATGGTATACTTTTTAAAGGATAAAGAATCACTAAGTTATGCACGAACAAACGTAAAAAAAAAAAAAACAAAAAAAAACCTATGCGACGAACGTATAATAAATAATAACCTTCTTCTTTTTGGAAGTATTGGTAAAAGCACATGTGAAGTTGTGATTATAAATGATTATTTGTTTAATCAGTGGAAAGTTATTGCGTGAAATATTTCGTAGAAATTTTGTAACTGAGAATTAACACACAATAAATCTTGAAACACTAAAACATCAAACTACTTCATTAGATATCGGATAAAACGTCGTGTTATAACCGCTTCTGCAGTTCGTAAAAAGGGAAGAAAAGAACGGAATTGCTATTAATGTGCGACATTCGAGCTGGCGAATGATGAAGTTGGGACTTGTTAGTAAATTTTCAGTTAACGGTAATTGTATCAAATGTAGCAGAATGCGCTTCAAAATTCTTCTCTGTACGTGCGCGCCTGGTAATAAATGCCCATTACTGGCGATAGTCTAAAACTGCCGAACAAAGTAATCAGTGAGTCGCGTTGCTCGTTGTCGAGATGGCGTTCGTTAGACAATGATGAACATCGGCATTGTGTCGAGTTTGGGGTGTAACAAAAATATCGATTTAACGGTGAGTCAGCTTTTGGGTAGGATTTTAGGGGTTGCTATTATTTGTTTTACTGTGTACTTCTATTTCTTGTCTTTAGTACGCATTGGAGAACGTGCTCTATAAAAGACATGATAATATTAATTTTATTTGCGCGACCGCGTCCAGTAAGCACGCCATCCCCGAAATATGATCCTGCCAACCCCTCGACGGGGTTGCTAATGATGAGTGACTTTTATCGTCTACACTCGTAAAACTTCTTAATAATGGATCGTGTATGGGATAACTGAAGTGTGTGCACATTTTTTCACTTTTAGGCTTTCCTTTAACTAAACGGCGTTCTTCATTTACACATTTAACGTGTCTGCATTTAAAACGCGTTCTCTATTTACAACCCGAACGTGATTGCGAAAAATTGTTCAAAGATCGTCGCTGGCGAACCGAAATCTGACAAAACTTTACATGCAATTAGATATCGCATGTTTAATTAAATGGTTATTGTTTAAAAAAAAAAAAAAAAACAATAAAACAAAACAAGTGGATATCGAAAGAGATTAGGATCATCGGAATGTATGAAAACATCGTTCTATAAAAATAAAAAAGTGACTCTAATAGAATGACGTAAACGCTTTCGTAATACATATAAACGCATACAGTTTGTTTTAGTTGGCCACTAGGTTAGGCATTATAAAACGTCGGAGTCTGGAAATACAGGGTGCGGCAGCATAACTTACTTTTTTAAAATGCGCCACTTCGTTTTTCTACTAAATTTTCTTAAAGAGAAATAATAAAGCAGAAAATCGAAATAAAACTGCGAGAAGGGAAGAAGCATACATATTGCCCCAATGGGGGGGATCTAGAGTATCCGTTATTTCGATTTCCTGTTATTATTTCTCTTTAAGAAAATTTAGTAGAAAAACGAAGTGGCGCATTTTAAAAAAGGAAGTTACGCGCTGCCGCATTCTGTACGATCTAAGTTTTCATAATTCGGGAAATTTTTGTAAAAAAGTGATTATTTTAAAGGTTAAAAGTAAACTTACCTATTAAGTGATTTTGCACATACATGTATTCAACTAACTCTAAAATTACATAAACAAATGGAAAACAATTACAATATATTAAAAACAATTACAATATACCAACATGTTTTTTCACTAGAGTTAACTGTGTGCCATTTTTAGAGGTCTCATAGCTTTCATTCATTGCAATCAAGTCAATTTTTTATTCCTTGTTCTCCTCATATCATTCCTAATGATATGAGGAAAATAAGGAATAAAAAAGATGTAACTGCAGTGATGAAAACTATGAGACCTCTAATTCTATAAACTGTTCGTTTACCTACCCGCTATCTGTTCTATTCTTCTATGCTTATTTTTTTTCTTTTAAGTATTTGTTAGTTACAGAGTAACCTGTATCATTAATTAATATTAATTCGCTTGAGTCAAAATATCTTTTCTTTGCGATTGTTTCCTCTGTGTGTGTGTGTGTGTGTGTGTGTGTATGCGTGGTATTTTTAATTTATTCTGTACAGAATTTAAGCTGGTGTACCGCCGGTTGTTTAGAATAATTCTTGAGCAATGATTCTGGCATCCGTTGAAGTTCTTACACGTTGCTGGTAAAAGATCAGAAGGATGCCGGATATAATAATTTTTGTAGAATAATTTATAATCAGAAGCGGAACCTTTACCGTTTTGTTTTTAATGTGTTTCATTAAAAGGCTAGTTTTTTGTATTGCACCTCAAGATTCTGCTTGTCTAAGATATTATTTATCTTTTTTTTTTTTTTTCTTCATGTTAACGCGGAATTTCTGCCCAGAAACTATTAGAAGGGAACGCGAGTCAAGTAGATGCTGACCCAGTCAGAAACAGATAGAATGAAAGAACTAAGAACTGGAATAACGGAAAGGGAGAGAAAAGATGGAATGTAAGAGGCTCTATGAAGTGCAAGGGACAACAGACTAGAACACAGAATGCTACGCTCATTTGAAAGAGACGGACATAAAAAAAAAAATATGACTAGCATCACAGATAGCTTCAAAATTAAGATGAAGATAACAATCTGGAGAGGCTGTAAAAACAGGACAGAAACCGCGCAAATGTTAGCAAAGAATGGTTAAGACACAAATGAACAATATATATAACGGCAGAGCGACGTAGTGAAAGAAAATTATTAAACCAAGGACAAACACAGTAGGGCGCAGTTAGGTAGATAGGTGAAAGGAACACTTATTAATGAAGGAAGAAACATAGATATCCGACCAAAAAAGTTATTTTTGAACCACTTTTTTCCAATAATTTACCGAGGACACTTGTGAAGGCGATTGACCCCGGTAACTGGTAGGTTGGATCTTTACCTTTTTTTTTTTCAGTATGGAAATAATCGTGGCCATTTTCCGAACGGTCGTTACTCCCAGCCGGTGTTGAATATACGTACTATTTCGCTGACACGTGAAAATGTTTGACCATCATTGGATGAATGTTATTTGGACTGCCAAAGACTCTGGATAGTACTCTTTATTTCGCGCATAGTTATCGAGCTGTTTGACAAAATGGGGGGGAGTCAGATTTTACTGCAGTCGCTTCGGAAATTCTTTTATGACAACGGAACTCTTCAGTGTAACCTGAGGAGACGGATGAAAAGCAGTTGGCCAATACTTCTTCTGGGTGGATCGCCGTGAATTCACCTTTAGAGCGAGAAAAGTAATTAAGCAAGTTTTATTTTTCCCGTACCGAGACGTTCGACAAGTTTTGATTGATTGAAGCGGTGAAGAGTAGCCGGCTTTTCGTTTTTTATAGCTCTTACGAACAAACGTGCACACACTCGGCATTTGCGATATGCTCGATCAAGTTGTCAATCGAGAAGTGCCTTTTGAGCATGTTGAGTGGTTATTTGCGAGCTCTAACGACTGTTACCATATCGTCGATGCAGGACGGGGAATGCGTGTCTCTTCGGTGGAAGAATAGCGCCGATTTCTGCGCGCTGTTAATTTTATACTAAGTGAAAAATTCCCTATCTTCTGACGTGTATTAGGTGTTTGGACGATGTCGCCGTTTTGCTTTTGAATTCAGCCCAATTGTATGTAGGCCTTTTCTACGTATCGTGGTAGAAAAATGTATTTTCGAGGGAGACGATTACTGGAAAATGCTGTCGCAGAGATGCGGAAATACAGCTTAGTTTTTGTTTGACAGTGCGCGTTGGTGCGAAAGCGTCAAATCGATGGTTCACAAGTGACTACTGGTATATCGAGTTGTGCCAGTTCATTTATATTGTTCAAGTATCAGGTTTTCGATTACCTGTCTCGCGAGTTTTGTCGCAATGAGCCCCATAAATTGTAGATCGCGATCGTCGACTGATGAATACCTGGCGGTTACCTTTTGTAACTGCCTCGTGATTTCCGAGTTGACTGGTATTACGTCTATTTCGGGTACTGAGTCGTGGACCAGTACACGAATATTCTATCAGATGGTTTGGCGTCATCTTTATCCGCATCAAACTGTTAATATAAATAACATCGATTCATCGAATTATCAACTTAATAAAAATAAAGCAATTAATAAGAAATTCCTAAATTACTTAAATACATTTCGACAGCCGTCGTGTATTCAGCTGCATAATAGTGTATAATACCGATTAAAATCTTAAAAGTTTACTATCGTGACGGCTACGCTTTAATTCGGGCATACTTTAATAGTCGTTCTAAATTCTTACTTATACGCTGACGCGAATATTAACTTGCGCGATCTTTTTCATTAATTGTCGGCTTTCAATAAATTATGTACCGAAAAATATATAATATATCTGTGTTTTTTTTCTTGCCTACGCTAGCGGAAAAAAATTGATGCAGGAGAATATTTGTAACCGGTTAACACTTTTTCTAAAAATTGAATTCAATCCGAAACCCCGACATATATGTCGATGGTAAGAGAGAAGCAAGGATGAAAAAAAGGGAGCACTGAAGAACACCATGCTAAGGAGGTGCCCGAAAGGCTCAATTAATGTAGGTATAAAGAAGCACAGTGATGAGAGCGAGGAGAGCATTCGAAATCAAAACAAGAGGGAAATGTGGTCGGAGGCAAAAGTGAAACTAAAATACATATCAAACAAAACGAAAGCGATTGATAGAATCGTGAAGTAATGGAAAGTCGAGAAACCGATGATTAGGAATTGAAAGGAGTTCTGTGCAAGGGACGGCTAGAAAGAGCGACAATTGAAGGAAGCGCTAGAATTTAGAATAAACTACTTTCAGTACTGGCGAAACTTCAAAGGTTGGAATATTTTTGGCAACGTCAGCAGCGGAGGATCTGTTTTTTCATCGCACTCTCTCTGTACCCTTACGGCTAGCGTAGTGTTCGAATAGAAAAAAGATGAAGAGCATTACAGATTATGAAATATTATTAAACAGCATACACGAAAACATGCTTATAATTAAATAAATACACAAACCATAAAAGGTAAACAACGGTGCGCAATTCGAATGTCGCCTAAAATTCACGTAATAAAAATTGTTGTCGCTCGTTTATTTTCATTTAGGATAATGTAAAATTCTTCATCTAACACTTACTTCGAAATCTGATCGAATTCTCGAATTACCAATGAGAAGAGAAAAAATAAATATTTTTTCCAAGTGAACAATGATGTAATCGTTCCCATTTGATGTAAATGCGTTTGTATAACTGATATCTTTTTCTTATATATATATATATATATATATATATATAAAGTGTAAAATTTAAAAAAATTAACACATTTGCGATTTACAGTCAATATTACTTACTGGGAAACCCGGGAGAAAGAAAATCACAGTACTTCTTGAAAAATGCAAAATTTTTCTGATGACACCTATGAGGGACTGACTCTCTGCTACCGCGGTTGAAATTATACAAACTCGATGTTCTGAAATGGCACGCGGAGTTTTTTATTCCGTTCGGAGAACTTCACACTAACATGAAAACAAATAAGAAAGAAAGTTTGTTTGACGAAAATAATATATCATTTTAACTAAAATAAATAAACGCGACCGTAAAATGTCACGTCGTGTGCATTAAAGTGTTTTTGATGAAAAATATAATGTCACTTTTGCAGTAGCATATAAGAGCCATTAATAAAAAACTGTTATGAAAAACCTGGCATATTATGAGAGAAATCTACTCGCAATAATAACGCAATTAGACGGAAATAAAAATGTAAAAAATAAATAAATAAAGACGATTAAGTACTCCAAAGACACCGTGATATTATTAATTTCTACATTTTGTGTAATTTACGCAGTTATTCACTATTTAAAACACAAAAAAAAAATAATAAAAAACAATAAAAACCCACAACCACTTTTTCCACGTTAAAATTAATAAGCTAAAACTAATGACTGTTTAAAATTTTATTACTTTTTATAAAATATTTTCTGTTTTAAATCGTGAACAATTGTGTGAATTATATATATATATATATATATCGATATAAAAAGCAATAAAAAACAGGACGCTACATCGAATTTAATTGACTGGAAAAAGGGAAAAAACGCGAATTATTTTTTTCAGTGAACAACAATAATGGCCCCACTATTTTAAGTTGCGGATTTTACGTTAAAGCTGCTTAAGTAGCGGAATTACATTCCAAACCACCGATTTCGGTTTATTAACTAAACGAATAACTCTGTAACTCACCGGGAGATGGTGAGTGCCGAAATTTAATTTAATTTAATAATAAAAAGGTGAACTTGAACCGCTGAAACGATCAAAGGGTGGGCTGACACGTGCATTGTTAAAAAAACAAATAGCGCAAGCGTCGAAGCTGAACATTAGCAATAATGTTATCAAGCATGCTTCTTCCGCTTCGAATAGCCGGAAAATTGTGACGGCGATGATGGCTGCAGGTGTACCGGTCGGGGTGATGGCACGCTGAAAAAGACAAACATGTTAGGTAATTCATTATGAAAATGTTACTCGATGTCAAAGGCCCTCTCTGTAGGACGGCTGTCTGTCTATTCGTGCCCCCCTTTTCATCATTAATTTGCCAGTTTAACAGAATCGGCACCGGTTCAGACATTAGTTCTATCGGCCTTTGTGTCACGTTGCTAGCCAAAAGCGTTTCACTTTTGCAAAAACTTTTGCGACGCTGATTTTTTGTAACCGGCGGCCCTATATCATCGGCTGCTTCCGTGCGACCATTTTGACCGGAACAAAAACGGGTCACCGCTTCCAACGGCCAGAGGTACTTTTAACAAAAGTGTCGACAACCGATAAAATTTATGCGCTGTTTTAAACCTTGTTAACTTTTTCTTTCCTCCAACAAGAGCGAAGATAATTTTTTATAGGAAATACCTTTTATATACAGCGCATAAACTCTATCCTTCGGACCTCACCAGGAGGACGGCCCCTAAATGATGGTCTTCTATTCGGTCGACTCTATGTCATTCTTCGCCAAAATAACGCAAGGTTTTTTAATTTTTTTTTTTTTTTTTTTTTGTTCAGGGTAATTAAAACATTTTCAAGACCAGAGTGAATTTAATTTACGATTCCACGCAGCAATTTCAATTACAACTTCCGTAACGTACCTTTTCCTCACAACCGAAAAATGTAACCTTATTTCTAAACAGCTCGAAAAATTTACATTAACATTTTATTATTGTTATAATAGTTCTGATATAAATATATCAGAACTATTATAACAATAATAAAATGGTCTTAAAAAAAATACCGACATCAAAGAGTACTTAAAAAAATTAATAAAAATACGCTAAAAAGTAAAAAATAATTACTCGATAAAAAGATAATGGTATATTTTAAAATATTAGATAGGGGGATGTCACGCTTGTTCTTAACGATAAACAAAGTCTCGTTGTTACAACGAAATTCGAATTGCAACAATTAAAAAACACAATTACAGTGTTCTCTGTAAGTATTGAAAACATTAGAAATATTTAATGCGATTTTTAATTATTATTGCAATTTCAGAATTTGGTGTACTGAGATTATAATTAAGGTATGAAAGCTGTTTAAAAATAATCATAATATCCCTCCTTTAAGGTATATTTTACTGTAAAATTTGTTATCTCTTTTATTAAGTAATTATTTTTTTTACTTTTTAGCACATTTTTATTAAATTTTTAGAATAAAATCTTCAAGTATCGGTATTTATATATGTTTTTTTTTATTTTTCACTTTTTAGTATAAATATTTTTGAGTGATAATATGGATGGATCAACACAAAAAAAATAACGCTACATTTTCGGTACCGGATGAAGCTGGTATTAGTTCAGAAGTAATGTCGATTAGTATAGGGGAAGCTGATAAAAGAAACTCCATGGGATGATAGTGAAGGAAATAGAACACAAAAATAACATAATGGGATTAATATAGCAAGGTCTGTATTCAGAAATTAAAAATAGATTCCTTACGGAAAATTGTCACCGAAGTGGGGGTTGTTTAAGAAATCAAATTTTAGAAAACCGAAAAATTATCAATCACCCCTCCGTGGTTACAATTCCTAGAATGTGTAGGCTGCCGAAGGTGCGCAAAATAGGTGTTCCCAGGTGCCGGTGATATCGGACATACGCCTACAAGACGTAGAAATACAGCGCTTAGCAAAATACTTCGGACACGTAATACAGCGAAATGGAATGGAAAAATGAATTCTTGAAGGGATGGTAGATGGCAAGAGAATGCGAGAAAGGGCAGAACCCAAATATACCGATAGAATAAAACACAATTAACTGGAACAAGCACGTCGCTTCAGCAGGTTATAAGACTCGCGGAAGCTAGAGACGTATGGCGGACTAGAATGAAAGAACTTGCGATCCACAATTTCACGACGTTCAGACCGAGCTA
Organism: Icerya purchasi; assembly: GCA_039619475.1. Taxonomy (NCBI): domain Eukaryota; kingdom Metazoa; phylum Arthropoda; class Insecta; order Hemiptera; family Monophlebidae; genus Icerya; species Icerya purchasi. The sequence continues at coordinate 347,047,740 of CM077115.1, read as the reverse complement.
ACGAATATCATGAGATGCCGGTAATAATTTATTTCCTTCACGGTATTTCATATTTCGTAGGGGGATATATCGCGGCCAAATCGAGAAATTTTGGAGGCAATAGAACGCATGAACACGTTAGATTTGATAGGAAAATTAAATAACGTAATATTAGAAAAAAACTTATCGTTTCAAGTCCCAACGTTCTATCTCTCTTTGTAAATATTCCGGTGGCAAAAACAGTGGAACAAGAAATAGGAGAGTGGATTAGGAAATGAAGTTGATAGAAACAGCGTAGTTCGTGATAATGTATGTTCTCGTTCATTAACAACAAACAAAATGAAGGGTCCTTATGGGTTCACGCTTGGCACCAATTTTTGCAAATACTTTTACGGAGGATTCGGAAAAAAAGGTCGTTAAAAAATAGATATCGATGTATGTAGGAATAAGAGATCCTAAAAGATTGGAAAATTTAATTTTGGCGACATGTTGAGGAGCAGATTTAGAACAGAACGATAAATAAAGCAAGACATTTAATAGGATGAAGGAAACTAGAAAAACTGAAATAAGGTAGTTTATCATGGCTATAAATAAAAGGCGAAAATTAACAAAGACAAACAGAAATAAGGGATAAAATTGGAATTTTATTGGAGGAAAATTGCCATTTATGAAGGATAGAAGAGGAAGAAATAAGCGAAGAGAAATAAATAGGCAGATGCTTAATCAAACAGCAATAATCTAGATAGGATATCTATGAATGAAGAGAGTAGAGTATGGGGTTCAGCAAGGATAGCCAGTATTAGGGTAGATCTCAGGGCACTAAAGAGACAGGTATTTTGAATACGATCTAATTTTAATAGAAGAGACCTGGAAGAATTTCCATAAATATAGCAACAGTAATCCAGGACAGAGCGGATAAAGGATTTATAAAACATGAGAAGAAAATAGGCATAAAAAGTGTGCGTTTTGTGATTATATAATATATATATATATATACCATATAAGTGAAATAAGGAAGAACGGTATATTTTGCACAAAATTACTGATAACATTAATGGATGATGTAGAAATACATTTGATAGGTCGTGTTTTTTATTAACAAAAATGATAACGTTTAGTGAATGAAATTCGAAAAACACCGCGGGTAGTTCGTAAAAGGGTCTCTGAAACCCTGGTTCGCTACCGTGCCGAAAATTTGTAACATAGGCCTATTTATCTTGCATCGGTTCCTGTCGGCAAATTTCAATTAAACTTCGCAACAGATTGCTATGAAAAATTAGTTCTCGCATTGTCGGCAAGAGGGTGCTCTATCCGACCAGGTTTTGCATACGACCAATTCGGACGGCAGAATATTTATTTAGCTAGTGTTTAAAATGTACCTCGTGCGTTTTATTAGCTTTCATCTAGCGATAATAAGATTCACGGTTAGCAACGAAGTTACGCGAGTACCTTAATACCTACTTGAGATGTATGTGTAGGTAATAATATCTGAAGTGAAAATAAATTTACCGATTTTTTCGATAAAGTGCTTTTACCGAAAAAGAAACTTTATAGTCTACGGCGAATTCATTTGCGCGCGCAGCATTCGACTGAAAAATCTTCTTCTCGCGATATATGTACACATGTGTAATTAAAGTATGTACATTATTACAATAACCGTTTGTATTAATAAACCACGTGTACCTTTTTGAAATGGGTTCGCCTGCTAAAGGTATTGGCCGAAAGCAGTTGAAAATAAGTCGGAGATTAAATTTGAAAATCATTCCGAATGAACGGAATAAGAATAAAAGAAACCGAAACCAAGAAGTGGGGGGCGTCAGCGAATGAATGCGAGAAAGTGGGGAGACCCGAATCGAGAAGACGAAAGCGAGAAAAGCGGACGTAAACGATGAGAAAACGTGCAAGAAGCTGTGATCGGTTTGGATTGAGAAGACAAAATGGAGAAACAAAGCAAGAGGAAACTGAAAGTTTTACCTATCGGCAAGTGCGCTTCGAAATATATTCGCGGAAACTAATAGCAAAGCGCAACGGTAATCGATGGCTGGTAAATTAGAACTGATCAGTGTGACATTCGGGCGCCTGAGGTGTGGCAAACATCAATTATGTGAGAGACATCACGTTCTATGAAGATAATATACCGAGGGAATAAGTGTAATTCGCTGAATATCCGTCGCATTGAATCTTAGACCTTCTAGCACGCTGATAGAGGTGAATAGTATGCGCAGTTTTAAGGCGTTAGTGGACAGAGCGAATGCTATGATGCATCATCTCCGGTAAAAATCAGACAACTCGGAGATCCGCGGTGAGGGTAAAAAGCGATGAAGAGGAAAAAGAACAATTCTGATTTAAGATTGCAGCGAGGTAGGTATGTGTGAAATGTGTTTTTTCGACTGTCCATTTCAGCGAGTTCGCTGGCCGAGGAAGTTTAAAACTATTGAATTTTTTTGGTTTTTTTTTTAGTCGTTTAATATTTCAATTTAGTTACGATAAATGAAGTGTATTCGATGTTTAAATTTTACTCCTTTTTTCGAGGTCAAAAAATAATAAGGTTCTTTTTATTATGTAAAAAATCATAATATCTAACAACTTCAATTTGTCCGCTTTTCGGTAATTTACAAGTTAAACACTAAATAAATAACTAATAATAATAAGTTAAAGCGGGTAAATAAATAATAACGTAAGGTGGAATAAATGAAGAAAAAATATTTAAATCCTGAAAGTTTTTAATAAAATAAAAATATGCGTGAGATTTATTCAGAAAAAAAAAAAAAAAAAAAAAAAAAATCATTTGATCCCGAACTCCGGCGAGCACCGTTGCATTTAAATGTACAATCGTTTTTCAAATAAAACACATTTCAGAACAACAAGATTAGCGGTTGAAGGACAAGTCAGCGCGGTTTACAACTGCCGCATGAAAATGATAAATCTCGTTAGGAAAATTATCGAACCCGTCGTATGCGCGAATGTATTAAAATTGTCCCCAGCATGACTCGAATGTTACAATCCAGATCCCGAAGTAACGACCAACCACTGATATTATTATTTACTAGGGGACTTTTCCGATTTTTAGTCGTTTTTGAAATTTGTATTAAAATATTTCAAAAACTAAAATAATCGTTAGCACAGTAAATGTATGTGAGAGGAGGAATACACGTTATACTTTAATTCGTTTTAAAATGAAATATTGTGCGTTGCAACGGTCAAATTTGTTTTCTTAAGATTTTAGCAATAATATTTTAACAGAGAGAAAAGAAAAAAAAGTCGCCGGTGACTTTTAATCATTTTAAAATTTGTACTTACAGATTTTACAGTTTTTGATGAGGGTTTTGTAGTTTTCCTCTACTCTGGACGCGGAGCTACCCTCATCAATCACATATACATTCCTAAAGGTGTGCGAAAACCAGTGAATGGGCAGCTGCTACAACATCCCTAAGAACCATTAAGCCCACAGTTGAATCATGGTGGCCACCGGAAGGAACATCCCGATACGATTTTAAGATCCTCAGCCGGCTGCGAATTGGCACATCGCTATTTCGCACAAACATATAATTGATAAAACGCCGCCTCCGGCTACACTGTGCAGCCAGACAACCGTACCGACAGTTTCCCACATAATACTTACCTGCCAAAAGTTTACTATGTTGCGGAGGCAACTTGGCCTACACAGAAATATAGAGCGGACCCTCTCAAACGAGGTAATCTCCATCAACAGGATTATTGCCTTCATTAAAATGAGCGGCTTAACTCACCACATTTAAATTATCCCCCTTCCCTTGTGTGTCCCGTAATGACCATAGTAGTTACACACAGCACGTACAATTTAAGGGGGAGCGGGGGGGAAACAAATTCAAGCTGCTATAAAGTGAGCTCTGAATTTTTTTCCGATATAAATACAAAAGCAATGTTTTCTTTCTCACATTATCACGTTTCTATTTTTATTTTATTTTACATTTTAGATATCGATTTGTGACTAGTCATAACTGCTGATGCCTTGAATAAGACTGTGTAAACTTTTTCTTAGTTTTCCGTCTTACCGCTTTAGATGGCTATTTTTCCAAATTCGGGCTCTTTAATTTTAGAAAAATTTCGAACTTTTTCATTTTTGCGATATTCGGCGGAAAAAAAAAATATGCCAATTGAAAATAAATTTCAAAACTACCATAGAATGAATGGGCTGTGGTATTTTTGAAAAATAAATTTTGTAGCCTGACAACACTTTTTTTTTTAAATCCATTCGGGGTTTTTAATTTCAGAACATTAGAAGTCTCGTAAGTTTCCCAGCGATGCAATTACGTCGTTTAAAAAAAAAAAGTTATGTAAAGGGCTGTGAACTTTGTTCTTTTCAACTTTTCGTCTTAACGCTTCAGATGCATGGTTTTACAAATTCGCGGGCCCTTGAATTGCAAAATTTTCGGACTTTTGTATTTTTCCGGTACTCTCTGTGGACAAAAAGATATACTGATTAGAAAAAAAGAAAAAGACCAATTCCGGTGCTATTACAAAACAGCGTGTAGGGAATTTTCTTAAATTTTTCTTAAAACTTTACTTTTTTCGAAATTTGAGCTTTTTTAATATGAAAAGAGTAAATTTTTGGATTTCACAGTTTTTCCGTAATTTTACGAAGAAAATATGTCGATTAAAAAAGAAAAATTAACACTTTCTAGCTAGAACGTGCTATACGATCTTTCGACCTTGCAAATTTATAAAATCGATATTGTTCGCAAGTTCTCGTAAATTATTTATGTCTTCTTAGCGATATCATTTTCATTAAAAAAAAAATTAATTTCAAAAAACTATTTACTACTTAATTAACAATACCTAATGTAGTAGTAATAAAACAAATAAAACTTCGATATCGACTTAAACCGACGTCCCTCAAGCTAAATGATAACCGTGTTGTTGCTGTTGTTGTTGTTGTTGTTGTTGTTGTTGTTCCCTGATCCCTAGAATGGCGCGGAGCATTGATCCGAATAGAATCGCGATTTCTTCTTTAACATCGCTATCATTTTGTATAAACAACCGTTATCACATTTACCGCTCCCGTAACGGCACAACATTTTCCGACACGATATTCTTTCGCGAGTGAAATCGAAAAAAGAAAAACGAATTTTAAATTTTAAAACGGGCTTCTAAAAAAATTGGCTACAGAACGACCCGGACTATGTAAGCACCGTGCCAGCGTAATGAAGAATCGGATAAAAGAATTAAGTATAAGCGTCTTGCTGCTGCATTTTCGCAATAATACGTTTTCGCTTATGGCCATTTGGGAAATGTTTTTAAAAAGTAATTCTAAGCGACGGCGATTTCCCTTCATTTTTAAACGAGTCGATCGCAAAAGTCGATTCATATTTCTTTCAGTCGATGAAGACTGAGTGAAATCACTAAACTTAACAAAAGTCCTTAGGTTAAAATTAATCTCGACGTTCTAGTGAATTTAAACAAAAAGTACAAATTTCGAAAAAGCTTAATTCAAAATATAAAAAAAAAAAAAACCACCCAAGGCAGACAAGCGATATTTTGGAACCTACGCCGGCACTTTTGACACGAAAGTGACATCTTCCAATGGCGAGAAGAAATGGAATTCAAAACAAAAATTTCGACTGAAAAATGGAAACATTAATTATTCTTAAGAAAATCATCTCTCATAGCCGGTAGCGTTGAAATAAATATTTTATAATGCGATTTTCATTTGAAATCTTTCGAGATAGAACTTCTCACAGGACGACCGGGTAGTTTTGAGTTGCGTGTAATTGGATTCTGTATTTTTTTTTTTTTTTTTTCAATACCGAGATGCGAACATTTTTTTTTTTTTTTTTTTTTTGTTCTTTCCTAAAACGCATTTAAGGCAGATATACGTATTTCTGGCTAATTCAGATTTCTTTTTTCTTTTTCTTAAATTTAAGCTCGTCAACTGTAGACATTAATCCAGCACAGGTGTGTAGCAGTAATTATTACCTGTATTTTCCGCGCTGGACGCGTTAAATTCCGCTGAACTGAAACGTCGTTGTGTCTATTCAACTGCGCTATTGCAGAGGTTAAGTAACGTTTTCGGGGTGAATTTGCAATGCAACTTTTTTTTCGAAAAAAAAAAAAAATTCTTATTTAACACACGTCTACCTGGAGCAATCGAAATTAATATACTTTTTTGAAAATTTGTTTTTGACCCATCCCCATTCCAGAGAGGTGGCATAAAATTAAATTTTTCATACTATTGCTTCCAAAATATTTCTTAAATAACGGTCAGAAGAATAATGTGAATAAATGAATTGGTATTTTCCCCAGATAAGTACACAACCCTTGTCTTATTTAATTTTACAATTTAAATCTGATGCAAATTCAAATACGTGATGATAAATGTGTAACACATCCGTAAGTTACCTTTAAAAAAGAAAGAAAAGAATCGCACGTTTTATTCGGCATTTTCTTATATCGGTAAATATAATGAAAATTCGGAAAAATCATCGATTGTCGAATTTGAATTTCGTCGCCTACCTCCTCCCTGGCGAAGGTTTAGATTTTCGGAAAATTAATACGTCGACGGATTTTCCGCAGTGCGAATATTTTTTTGTGCTAACGATACAATTATTAATAAAACACGTATTTTTTCTTTTATTCGCCGCTTCATTACGCCTTTCTAGACTGTTTGCGCAAGTGCCAAAAGCTAAAGTACTCTCTACGTATTTGCAACAAAACGACTTTAGACCATTTTGTTCGTAATGGGCGTTTCTTCAATTCGGTCTTTTGATGAAAGCTTCTTTGTTACAGCTTTTAAATTTTGCCTTTGTTTTATTTTATTTTATTTTTTCCGATACGAAAAAAATTTGCGTTACACTGCAAATGCTTCAAAGCTGTTACATAAAAGTGTACTTTTAACACCTCGTGTAAAAAATTGACAAAAAAACTGGGGACTTGCGGTAGTACGCGGTACATATTAACAATCCTTTACGTTTGCCGCTATACAGCATTGTAAGTAAATACGCTTTTGTTGTTTTTTCCCTTCAAAGGAGCTGTTTTAACATTTTCACGCCTTTCAACCCGTTATAAATAGATAAGGACAACGAAGATAGTAAACTTATTTAGGCCAATAATCGGCTGACAGAAGCATAATTTTTCCTTTCTGTTGTTATTTTCCATCTTCTTTGATCGGTCTCTTATTTAATGTTTCCAGAGGCAATGAGATTCTCTTTTGTTAAAGTGTCAAAAAAAAAAAAAAAAAAGAAAAAAAATTTCAACATAATTTTTGCCACGTGACTAATCAGCTTATACATATCTCGTGACCGAGAATCGCTCAGATCTATTCCAAACTCGCAGATCATAGTATATATATATTTGTAAGTTTTGTGATCCAAAACTCTCGCCTCCGACTCTGTCTTGGTGCTCTTAAATCCTCTCCTATTCCAGCACTACTTGTTGAATCGAATACACCACCCCTGCTTATCGGCAGATCTTATTTAGGCTATTTCCTAAACGTCTTTCACTCCCATCCTCTACTCTCATAAACATCCTATTTTATCTCTTATTTCTCTCCGTCTTAGTTAATTTTGGCCGTACACAATTTCCTTTAATAGTCTGTCCTATTTCTCCCCTTTAACTTCAGTAATCTCTGCCATCCCCCCAGAGTATTTATTTTGTCTGCGCTTTCGAAATCTCTCCTTCCAATGGTAATTAAACAGGAATTCTACTGTACTGTCAATTCTCTTTTTCCTTCTCGTGTAAACGTTTTCACTGATGGTTCTAAAGGGGTCGGATAGTGTTGGTGCTTCTTTTATTCTTTCCTCTCTGAATCTTTTTGTCTTCGTTCTTTCTGTTCCATATTTATGGCCGAGCTGGCGGCTATTTTACATTCCATTATTTTTATCTCCTCTAAAATCATTTTTCTTCCCAATTTCTGATCATTTCCGTGTCAGGTCATCTTCTTTCTTCTTCCTGATCATTCCTGCGACTTTATTATTCTTCGTGTATGCGTTCTCTCATTCGGACCCTTTCTTCTGTTCATGGAATCCATATTAACTCGCTGTGGGTTCCTGGTCATTCTGGCATCTCTGGTAATGAGACGGCTGATTCTTTGGCTGGGTTTGCTGCTTCTTCCTAATCTCTTGCCATTCTGTAAAATTTTTCCATCTCAGATTTTAGTCGGATGTAGTATACACTCTTCCTCCTTTTCTAATAGTCACTCCTTTTATTTGTCTGTTCAACCTAATCTTCCTTCCAATTAGCTTTCGATTCTCGTTAGCCTCTTCCCCATGTTGTCCGCTCCATTCAAATGATGCGGTTGTTTGTGACGCCAATCACGTGTTTTTTGAGTGCTCAGCTCTTTCCCGCTTAGGCTTGGGCTCTTCCTGCTCCTTTTTGTGCTCGTTATATCCTGTCGTTTCCTTCTACACTTATTATTCCTCCCATTGTTACCTTCCTATTAACGATGTGCGATCGTCTCATTATGTAACTTTCCTTTTCCTCTAATTATTTCTGGGTGAAAGTCCTTGGTTGACAAGCCCAATTTTCTTCCTTTTTTTTTCTTTAAAAAAAAAAAAAAACAGTTCCACAAGTATTTTTAAAAAACATAATAATAATACGCGCCTAATATGGGGAAATTACGATTACGTAACTCTGTTATTTTCAATATTAAAAGTATTTTTATATATTAATTAATTGCAATTTTGTATTTTATATGTTCTTATTCAAATTCACTTACATAATCTGTTTTAAATATGAAGGACAGCCTACAATCTTCTATAAGAATTATAGAAAAGATTACCATATCTAAGACTTCGGGGGGCCTCTCCTCTCTAACGAGATCCCTACGACCGAATTATACACACATATATACTACGTTTTTGCATTAATGACTAGATCCGAAATCTGCAACGTTTTTCCGTCGCGGTTTAAAAGAACAATAGTATCATTATGCCGGAAAAAATTGAAAAACATATTTAGGAATTGCTCGATGATAATTAGCGTATTACGTTATTCAGCGATTGATTTACCTGGAAACTAAATGATAGGTTCCGTCATTTCGTATCCGGAATATCCAATAATCAGACTGAGTAAAATTAGTAAAATGAAAGTGCCAATAAAATGTTTTGATTTATTCGACCGAAAACGGCATAGTCAATTGAAACCGACCTTTTTAGAAGAATTATAGCAGGTCTGCAGGATTGAGTTTTATTCGCCAGTGGCTTTGGACTGCCAAACATTTTAGTCGTTTATAATTGTTATAAAAAAAGAGTTAGTTCAGTTGTCTATGCCGTTCTGCGCGAAGTTAATTATGAAATAAATGCCACATATCGTTACAGGATTTTTTTTTCGTCGTTGAATATTTTAACTACAGGCCAAAGAATATAACGCAGTCTCATCGGTTTAATTGTTCAAAATGGCGCAAAAACTTTTTGTACATACTCAAAAATCTATACAACACTTATTTGCCCCATCTATTCTTTTTTTCCAGAATCTTGGAAAAAGCTTATCTACTATTATAATATTTCCTATTTTTCGTCCGCTTGCATTATGCAATGTTCATTTTTAGGTACTACAATGAAAATTATTAGTTACATATTTTTTCATCTTTTAATTTACGTGCAAATAATTTGTTGTTCCTTAAAAAAGAAAAAAAAAAGGTAAAAACAATAGCCTATTCTATATGTAATTCCGTTTTCAGTCGTTAGAAATACATGTTTGCGTAAGCGTAGTTTAAGTAATTTCCGACTATAATTATTATTTTTTTTGAATGGTTCTCGTTTTCCTTAACCGTAGCTTTAATGCTTTAATACTACCAGACGTACACTGGAACTATACTGGTTGCTGTAAATCCGTATAAGGAACTCGGAATTTATACTACGGTTTGTATATTTCATATTTTTGTACTATTTGATTATAAAGTCGCGAATATAATGATTGTTTATGCCACAGCACCGAAAAGAAACAAATGGAATGCGGCAGATTTCCTGACTGCGGATAGTTTTCCTTCTGATGAGATAAAAACTTTGTCCCACGAATGAAGTTTAAGCAAAAAAAAAAAAAAAAACATTAACGCAGCAGTTTGTAAACCTCGAAGGGATCCCCATCTTTTTAAATCATATTCCAACAACGATAAAAATACGAAATTTTCAAAACAGATGTAAAAATTAAAACAATCCTTCTATTTTTCTTGTGTAAAATCCTGAAATTCCGTATATGCCACGTTGCTTGTGACTCGCATTTTTTGACTACTAACTGCTTAACATGCCCCCAAGCAAAAGTCAATTGTGCGCCTGGCGAAGATCGACAGCACGAGCAACACGTGAGTTGGAAACAAAAAATAGAAAAAAGAGACGATTATAATGATAATTGATAATTTCTATAGGGTTAGAAAAATATATAATTGAGGATTTAAGCTGCTTCACCGGGTAAAATTTATCGGCTACCTTTTCAAATATCGGCAGCGACCCCTCTTCACAGCCACGGTTGTTCTGAAATATCTCATATTCGAATTTTCGCGATTTTGTCTTGGAACATTATATTCGCAGTGAGTGCGTGTCGATGTTTGCGTCTATTTATTTCACGTTCAGCATGTCGTGTACACTCCAAATTACGAGCGAGTTGTTTCGATATTAACTCATGCCGGCGATGGGAAGGGGAGTTTTTATCTAGCAGATAACAGAACTCGCTTATCTATCTGGGTACAATCAACTGATAGTAACGATAGTGATGATGAAATGAATTGTTTGCGGAATGGCCGGAAATTCCTGTCGGTCTCGCTGATCAACCGAGAATGGCACCGGCAATGTTCATTTTTAGATATCCGCCAGTTCAGTCCCCCTCCGCCCTGTCTGGCTGTTATTTACCGGTTGTAATTTGTGTTTAAATTCGCTTACCGTACATTATGGTAGTATTGCTGCACGATTTCACTTCTTGGTTTTGTGGGCGTTCAGGTAAAGTTCAGGTAATGCAACTACCGTCGCGTTCGTTATTTAATTTGCAAACTTAACGATACGCGGTGATTTGTGTATTGCGCCAAATGGTTTTGTTAACTTTTCGCGCGATGAAAAGTCCACGAAAAAAACTTTTACGATAAGCAATCTCCACTGGCTCCACGCTAAATCTTTCAAGCACCCTTACTACATGTAATAGCGTTGAATTATTTCCGCTTCAAGGTTTGACGCATGATAAAGCCAGATTGTTTCTCGGATCGGCAAAATTGAAGGTGTATAGGGTCCGACAACGAAATGGATCGGATTTCAAAAAATCATAACACAAAAAGAAAATGCTCTAGATAATATAAACTTACTTATTATGTATTATTTCTTCCTGTAAACGTTTGTTTCACTGATATTATAAGTTATGTATTTTTAAACCTTAAATTACGTTACAAAGTTATAGTTTTAAATATTACTCGGACACAAAGTACCTTTTAATTCGTTAAAACATACAACATTTATTTATATTAAATTATTACTTAAAATAAAAGTTACAGACATTATTATTCACAAAAAATATATATAAAAATCCGTCCTACCGGTTTCGTCTACTTGACATATTCATTGAATATGTCAAGTAGACGAAACCGGTAGGACGGATTTTTATATATATTTTTTGTGAATAATAATGTCTGTAACTTTTATTTTAAGTAATAATTTAATATAAATAAATGTTGTATGTTTTAACGAATTAAAAGGTACTTTGTGTCCGAGTAATATTTAAAACTATAACTTTGTAACGTAATTTAAGGTTTAAAAATACATAACTTATAATAAACTTACTTGTTTGCTTTTTTTTTTTACTTATTTTTTTTAAAAATAACATCTTCAAGATGCGGCCTTTTTGCTTGATGCATTCTTGCATCCGTTTTACGAAGTTTTTAAACACGTTTTTCAGCATACTCCTCAGTATTGCGGCCGTGACACCGCGTATTACGTTTCTGAGGTCTGCCAGGTCTTTCGGCTTGTTGACGTAAAACTTTGGACTTCAAATACCCCCCCCCCCCCCCCCCCAATAAGAAGTAGTCGGTCGTTGATCAATTTGGCGAACGACTTGGCCAAATGATTTCCGCGCCTCGCGTAATCAAACAGTTTCCAAACAGCTGTCGCAGAACTCTCATCGTTTCGCTCACCTTGCTGCAACCACGTTCTTGACAGCTTTTTCTTACGTGTCTTCAGGCCGGCCCGATGAATTCTAACAGCATTTTGCGGTATCTTTTCCCGTTCACCGTCTCGTCAAAAAAGTATGGGCCAATTACTCCTTTTGCCACGATTCCCATCCAAACCGTCACCTTCGGCGAGTGTAATGGCTTCTCGTTGATGATGTTACAATTCGAATCAATCCGGTAACGAAGATTTTGCTTGTTAATGTCGCCATTGAGGCAAGCGTGAACTTCATCCGTAATCATAATAAAATCCGGTCGAATTCCAAGCATCACTTCATTCAAATGTTAATCGTAGGCTGTAATCGCCGGGTAAAAACTGATGGGTACACAAAATTTGAAGTATTTGGCGAACCGTTCGTTCGGGTATTTTCAAATTGTCTGCGTGTAAACGAACAGAATGTGATGGACTTTTCCGAATCGACTTCCGAACTCATTCCACATTTTCCGTAGTTCTAACTGTTTTAACAGACCCTTCCCTTTTTTAAAAAATTGATCCGAATTCGCTGAACTGTTTTTTCGGTCGGAATCGGTTTTTTGAATACTACCGAAAATTTATTTCGAAAATCGCCCGCGGCGGACACATACGAATCATCATGGAAAATAAAACGCTCTATCGCGTAAACACGCTGCTCACACGTCCACTCAGTCTTTCTGTTGAACTGCTGAATATTAAAAAAAAAAAAAAACAAGTCTCGTCGAACTACCGGGAAACGCTGGAATGGTCGCGTTAGAATAATTTATAGCTGAGATATGATTTTTTGAAATACGATCCATTTCGTTGCCGGACCCTGTAGAATGAAGTCAGTTCGTTAATTATTACAGAAACGCTTCTATTTTGTTTATTTATTTATTTTTGTTAAATGTTTTCTTGTCGATTGAGTCTTTTTTATAATATAGTCCAGATTCATTATAAAATAGCCGAAAAAGACTTAAATATTTTTCGAACACTTGTAGTGACACTGCCTCGTTTAGGTTTTAGGCAACGTTCAGTTTCTCCTTTACGTGATCAGTCTGAATATAATGTTCGTGTCTTCTACTCTCCTAGCGCTCAAGATCTTTCAGTTCCCTCTCTTTCCCCTAGCCACTACTTATATTAATCTCCCGTCCTTTTAAATCTGCTCATTAACCCTTACCTCCGAAGAACTCTGCTCGTCCTTAATGACTTCCTCTAATTCTTCTCGGGCGATACAGGCGGAATCTTCAATTTTAAATATCTTTTCGAATTTTCCTGATCATTTTTAATATTTTTTGAGCGGTTCCTTTTTTTTTATTTTTTAAACACCTAATTCTTTTTCTTTTCGACCTGTGTCTGTCTTGCTCCGTCGTTAAAGAAAGCTTTCCAAAAGGTTTAGTCAACAATCGTCTCGCAGCATGCTCGAGAGTCTTTCGTGCCGCCGAACGTGTAGGTCTCCAGACAAGCCCAGTAGTATTACCTAGGAAAAAAATCTTTTTAACCGCTATTTTCAAATAACGTGTATGCTTGACAGTGTTCATCGCCTCGACTTTTTTTTTAATATGCTTGTACGATATTTTGCTTTTCTCATTATTAATCGCTTCCGATGTTATAATTGCCTCATCTTCCTATTCTGCTCATTAATCATTCGAGGTGATGCGTAGCATTAATGCCTTACATTTTTTGACCATGTTTACCTTACCAAATTTCTCCTTTTCCCTTTTCACTTTCAGCGGCCTCTTTTTTCATTTTGCCGACGACACTCTTATCACGGCTCTTCGAATTATTTCATTAGCTAATTCTCCACTTCGAAACTCCCTTCCAGTACCATTAGAAACTCTCTCTTCCTGTATTTATCTCTTGATTTTTTTTTTTTTTTGAATTCTCGCCCGCTATATTTACTGTCGGTTCTTTTATTTCTTTTTCAATCTTTTCATAAATAAAGGAAAATTCTCTTCGTTATTTTAGTATTCTTCTTGATAGTCCTGTTTCGCGTGAACATTCTTTTGGCCTATCCTGTTCGAATCCCTCTCCTTGTGTAAACAGCGCCATGCTTGCGTCCTACAAATCTTTTATCCTATCCTTCGTTATTTTTGCTTTATTCGTGGTAACGGACTTTCTTTTTAAACGCCCCAGATCACGACCAGAATGCAAGTTCCTTCATCTTTTTTACTCCAATTCACGCTCTTTGTACTCCGATTTCTCCTGAATATTGCTCTCTTTACATTGGTAGTTCCAATTTTGGATTACCCCTCCTTTTTAATTTAACGTTTATTCATTGATTTTCTCCTCTTAACAACCTCTGTTCGTTTTTTACTCGTGACCATATATTCTTTACCTTTTTTTTCAGGCTTTTCTAGCTTTATTTTTATTCTCCAATTCATTTTAAACCTTTTCTTAGTGACCAAAACCGTATTTCCCAAGGTCTTTAAACTTTTCTTTCTCGCTTCTTCAATAATCCTGCCCCAACGGAACAAATGGATTTGCTACTCTTCCTTTAATTTAGTTCGAATCTCTTAGATTTCTCTCCTTCTGTTCAATTATCAGCGCTATTATTCTCTACGTGAAATTTAGCACAGTGTCCTTTTTCATAAATCTAAAATCTGCAGTTTTCTCATTTCCTCTTATCTCTCGCCCTTTCCATTATTTCATACTCCCCTAACCCTCATCCGCCATCGTTCTCCCCCTTTCGCTCTGTCGAAATCGATCTCTCCTATGTATCTCTGTGGCGATTCGAGAATCGTGAGAGCAATGATTCATTAACTCATTTCTCTAGTTCCAATGGCAAATTTCTTAGCTCAACTTCAGCTCACGATGTTGTTTTTCTTCAGCCGCTCATTCCGAACTACGGTTCAGTCTATTCTTCCGCATTTACCTCTAAACTCCTTTTACCTCTTCATTTAATTATCTCTTCCTTCTCTTTCGACTTGCCTTGTTTCTTCCCATCGCGGGCTTTTCATTTTGCGCATTCTTTTCTCGTTTCTCATTTTTATCCGCTTCATTTTGCCCTCCCCACTCCGCTTTCTCTTATTTATTTATTTTGTGACGTTGGTCATGTTTCGAATGTTTGGTCTTTCTACTAAACGATCTTTTTTCTAGTCTTCCCTTTTAAAACTTGGTATTCTCCCCTACTTAACTCACTACCCTTGACCTACTTATAAACTTCTTTTTCTCTCTTTTCTGATTCTTGGGGGCCAACGTTAACGGGAAAAAGTATTTACAATACTTTTATTTACAATTAATTTTCTAAAGTATGAAAGCGGACATTTGTACACTTTATAAACAGAAAACCCCGATTTATATTAAATATTCCACTTTGCAAAAATACGTTTCGTAAAAGTATCAGCGGATTTAATCACATCTCTTCGGGTTCCCGAACTATAAACTTTTAAATCTGTTCGTCGATCAGTAATGTCGTTCTAACTCGAACATTTCCTCCGTAGAATCGCGAACACTATTTAAAAAAAAAACTGTTTAAAACAAATTTTTTCTCGACAAGTTGCGGCAATCAAGGTACAATCGACTACTCGCGATTATCCGGATCGATTTTTCCAAAACAAAAAAAAGTAAATAAATAAAAAAAGAAGAAAAAGCCAAAGAGCTTTTATAAAGTCCACAGCTATATGCAGTACGTATCTGAATATTTGTTTACATTCGCTGCAAATGAAGATGCTGTGAAATTTTTAAAAGTTGGTTTCACTAAAAGTTTTCTGCCCGCAGTTGCGAAAGATTTGTCCGACAAACAGTTACCGAGAAATTCAATCCCTTATTCTCGACAATGCTTCAATACGGCAAATTAAGGAGTTACAAGATGGTAATATAAAGGCAATGTTTCTTTCAGCAAACGTTACATCGGTTTGTCCAACCTATGGATCAAGGGGAATCCTAGAGGCATTTAAAAAAATATATATATCGACGCCGCCTTCTCACCAGACAAATATCAAGCGTTTAAAATGATGAGGACTGTGTCAGAATGCTTTAAAATCGGCTGATATGCTTGATGTTATCACTTGGGGTTATCTGAGGGATGGGAAGGGATTAGTTCTATAGCATTAGTACGCGGTCGTGGAAAATATTATTAGAACATAAAGTCAGTGATAAATGGGATGAAATTGACAAACAAAGTGATTCGGACAGTTCAAAAGACAACGAGGAGCTTGTTTCTCTAATAAAAAATATTCCAAGATGTGAAACAACGTTACAGAATGGATGGGCAGCGACGAGATCGAAGAAACGGCAGATGAGGATATAATGGTACTCAACGAGGATCCAATTAAACGAAATATGGATAACGGGACCCTTCAAAGTGTTACACCACATGGCAAAGGACTGAAAGCGATCGAAGTAGTGCTCGAGTACATTACTCAACAGGAAGAAGCATCACCAGCTGATATAATTTGTTTATGCAAGTGGTATCGGCAGGGAAAAGAGAATGCAACGGAAGACACAGACCTTAATCAAAGACTTCTTTAAGAACCGGTTAATGTATCACCGTGTAAGTTAATTTTCATCTTTACTTTTTTTTAAAGGGTAAATTAATTTTCATTTTTTCATTTAATTTGCAGTATTTAACAACTCCGGCGAATCCGGATATTTTGCTATACGGACCGGCTGACCGTTCATTTAAACCGGATAATCGGAGTTGACTGTACTTTTTCCAGGGATGATTTCCGCTCCTTTTTGTTTGTACTCGGTATTTTTTTAATCGTTTAAAAACTGCTTTTTTTTTTTTCAGACCGTTTTTTAAAAAGCGTAAAAATAATTGTACCCGTTTCCTCCCCGACATTCTTTCTGCTACCTATTTTGTTATTTATGTACGGCGAAGAAATTTCTAGATGCTTCCGTTTACAGTTTCCAGTCAGAAATGTACTATTATTTGGACAAGGTGCCAAAATTTTACTCTAATCTCGCTGATATCTTATACAGCGGTAATTATTACTAATTAATAATATCTATTAAAAACAAACTGATTTTATTAGGACCATGTATTCCAATATCACGGTTCGAAAATGGGCAGTTTGGAACCTCACGTTTTCGCCTTGGCCGAAGCTGCATACTCCAGTATGCAGACGTCAGATGAAAATCAATCTTGCGTCATATCCGGAGAAAGCGGAGCTGGAAAAACCGAGACCACCAAGTTCATTTTGCAGTATTTGTGCTCAGTTACTAGTGACGTCAGTACTTGGGTAGAACAGCAGATTTTGGAAGCGAACACCATACTAGAATCATTCGGTAGTCTGCCTTTCTTAACTTGGCTTTTATTTTTTTAAGAACATTTTTTCTCTTTTACAATCGAATAAAACTGTTAAATTTTTGATCAAATTGAAATACAACTGGTAAAAACTAAGCAACTCTTTACACTCTGACGCTTTTTACCGGTTAATTTCAGCATTATAATTTATATGAATACGGTGTAGCAGAGTAGGATTGATGTTCGCCAACTTTAGGTGGATAAAGAGGGCATTAAGAAGACTTGGTTGAATATGTCTTATGCGGTAGTTTTATCTTACTTGTTCCCACAAATTATATGTTATACCTTACGATACTTTCGCCGAATAAATGCATTTTGAACTTGCGAAATCAGCATACTTTGTATTATGTTAAAGAATTGAACGGCAAATGATTGCACACTCTTAGAAAGACCCAGTAAGAAAGATGCGCTGACGGATTCGGTACGCCAACTATCAATTTTTACTTATTTACCAAAATAATGTGTCATATAATAGCTATTAAACAAATGTGTGTACTTTTGGGAGGAAGGCAAAATAGTTGTTTAAAAGTCGGAAAACTTTTACTAATTCATTTTGCTCGTTTTATTAAGTTTTAAACTAGGCCAGCTGCTTCATTGAAATTTTCACATAGTTTAAAGGTAAAATCTGGTGTGTCATATTTCACGTTAATAAGAATTTATACAAGTGATTGAATTTCGCTTCTTTCGAGAGAAAATTTAATCGTGCAGGATTAAATCAGTGACGGATCCACCGTATGGGAAATAGAGCTCCACCTTCCAAAAAAATGAAAAAATCTGTTACAACAGAGAAACTTGAACTATAAAAGATTTGTATAAATGTTATTTATGGATTTTGCAAACAAATATTTAATACCGTTTTTTAGTAAAACTAATAATGTTACGTTTTTACTCTATTTTAAACGCAACTGTCATCGATCTTTTGTGCATTTCTTATTTATTTTTAATTTTTATTTTGCAATTTTAATTAAAAATAGTAGTTCAACGAGAAATATATTTAAACTTGCTCACGGGGACAAAGAGAATTCGTATCGGATTAGTAACAAAAATAAAAAAGAAGTAAAGTGTCTAATAAAATTACTATCGTTCTATTCTTTCTAGTAATTTACTGTTCAAATTCTAAACTAACATTTTTTAACTAGAATTGTATAATTTCGTTTTATTTTTCACCCCTCAAAATAGAACAAAAGTTTAAAAATTGTAACAATTATGTATTTTTAAAACATTTTTAAATTTCTAAAGAGGTGGTCGCTGCTTGATTTTCTTTATGAAACAAGGGGGGGTATTTATCAAATCTATTGTCAACCGTATAAGATATCACGTAATTATATAATTTCCCTCCCCAAAATGTCCTTCTGGATCCGTCCCTGATTAAATATCTATCTCTTGAGTGTTCTCATATTTCAAATATCTGTGTTTTTGCAGGGGGGAAATTTTAAAAAATAGTAATAAACGATAATTGTTATCACATATTATAACTCTAGTCGAGTATGATGTACCAAGCACCAAGGACTCCGTGTATGATAAGTTATATGAACTAGCGTAATCTAAAGTTCTGTAATGTTAAATTAAAAACAGATATTTCCCGCAAAGATTTTTAAAATGATTCTTTTTACAAATCTCATCGGGGAGCTTTGAAATTCCAAATTAAAAGCTGAAAATTTTGGTTACGCTTAATGCTTAATTAGAGAAATGTCCTACTTTATAACACTTTCGTATCAGTGTACAAGTTAAGGTCAGAAAATTAATTATAGGAAAAACAGAACGCGTTTGTCACGTTTAAGAGTGAGTGTCGGCACAACAAAACGGTTGATGCGTTGGCTCTAGGTCTAGAACATTCGGACGAATTCATATCGTTAATTATAAACAACCTACACGCTAAACAGAATGGTTTCCGAAATAATTGCAAACGGAAAAGAATAGCGTATTATATAAAATCTGTTAGTCAACGTAGGGTTTGTTTATGGAGGAGAAATAAAAACTCCGTGAGTGATAATGTAGTAGGATTAGGGAAGGACCACTACAATGTGCTCACCTAGTAAAATTCATATATAATCAGTTTGGTAATTCTGAAATGTAGAATGAAAACTAATATTGTTTATCAGTGCGACAGTTATGAGGAAAATAGGGGAATCTTTATTAATAAAAGTTTAGTCTCGCAAAATAGGTATTCTCTTCCGGTTACAATCGTTCAAATAGCAGTAAATCCTTATTCCGTTGGAGCTAAATATTTATACGATTACTTAAAATTTCATTATGCTGGGTTATAATTTTAATGAAGAAAAGCCACAAAATGTAATTTGAAGCTGGCCAAATATTTTGAGAGCGAGGAAGACAAAAAAAATTTAACTGATCACATTCACTTTTAAAATATATGTGTCGTCCACTCGTAATTGAAATATTATTCGTAAAGCAAAAAAAATTGTTATTATAGCAGGACGATCTTATTATTATATTTATTCATTCGCCTTCATTTTTGGTTAAAGAGAAAACGTTTTCATTAAAAATCAATCAAAAATTAGAAAGAAAAAAAAAAACATAAATAAAAATTGAAGGTGATGGAGAATGTATGACGCTCGATAAATGGAAAACTTTTATTTCTTTGAAAATGAGCCAGATTTTCGATTCAATTACATTAACTTTTTTTTTCCTTTTAGGATAGAACTGAAAAAAAAAAAAAAAAAAAGCAACCAATGTTCTTTCCTACAATTTTTTAAATAATTAGTAAAAAAACACCATAGATAACTTTTAACCGTTAAAAAATCTCTAATGCTTCACATAGTGTTCCAATGTATTAAAATGTTACATGTTCCTTTACCCTGTTCTTATTTACACTTATTCAACAGGAAACGCAAAAACGGTTCGAAATGATAATTCCAGTCGTTTCGGAAAATTTATGCAAGTGTGTTTCAACAACAAATGGTTAATCAGAGGTTGTATTATTCAAGATTATCTGCTAGAACAGTCTCGAATTACCTTTCAGAGTCCCGGCGAAAGAAATTATCACGTCTTCTATCAGCTAGTTGAAGGAGCCAAGGTAAAATTTCAATTCCGCTTCGTTATAATTTATTGTTAGAATCGAAAAGAAAAAATAATAATAAAAAAGGAAAATAGCATGTGCAACATTACACGCGAAAATGGATATCTGCAAAGAGAAAAAATTTCAAAACAGAGCCCATTAAAAATAATCAAAAATTTTAAATACAGACGAGAAACATCTTAAGAATAAACACTAAATAAAATACGCTGCTAATACCATCTTTTTAGTGCTAGAAAAGTTCAAGCCAAACAACACCATATTAGTAAAGATTAAGATATGTAAAAAAGATCTAAATCACAGTTAATCGTTTAGTATTTCTGTTAACTAAACATTGTCGCACACCTAAGAGATGGACAGATATTATATTACATACAACAGGATTGTCATTCGCACAATGCGTACGTCAATCAGAGGATCGATGGCGGAAAATCACAAAATCACCGGTGGATTAAATGTTAATCACGATACCCCACCTAGGGTGACGAATGTAGATGAAACACTATAAATATCGATCTATTTTTTTCTTTGAAAAAGTACAGTGAAATCAGAATCGAAATTTTGATTTCACGAAGAATTTCCGTTATTTTGTAAAAATGGCAATTATTGGACATTCCTTTAGATATATATTTTTAGATGAATGTGTACATCTCCAAGAATGTTTTTTTTTCACATTATACTCGAACATGGTACAATAACACTATCTATCCCGGTTGATCAGACTGCGCCAACAATTCCGATCCCTTGCGATGTGTACACAATCCTGAAAGGTACGACCAGCAGCTGTGCACACCGCGTCCGTCCATCTAGTCGGCGCACGACCTCGACTCCTTTTTCCGTTGACCTTTCCTTGGACGAGCACCGTTTCCAAATTGTTCGCTCTGATCACATGACCAAAGTACCGCAGTATCCTGCAGAGCACCGCAGAATAACACTATATATAACCCTAAAAAATTCAATTTGAAATATTTATATGTTTTTACTTTTAACAATAGAAACAACAGTCTGCGATATTACTGTAGATTCTTTGTCGTTTTTTTTTTTCTTCTTTTCTTTTAGATCCTTTGTGGTATCATTTACTGATGGATAAAAAATAGAACTGATTTTTATCGCGTTTTTTAAAAAAATTATCCATTGCGTACCAAACGGTTTTTCTTCGTTGTAAACACATTAAGCGCCTTCTGGTGAACCAACGCGTAATTAAGGAAATCATTTATTTCATAAATAATCGCTTAAACCTTCACAGTGTGTATTTAATATTTGACTTTGAAAATTTTCGGTTTTGAAATTTTTATTTATTTCGTTCGTAAACAAGGGCAATAAAGATCTAGTACAACAGTTCAGATTGAAGCCGGCAGAGTTCTACAATTACCTGAATCAGTCCGGTTGCATTAGCATAGACGGAGTAAATGATGCCAGAAAATTCGATTCACTGCGTTTGGCATTCAGCATCCTGCGAATTCCTCTGAATATGTGTGACGGTATATTTTGCGTCTTATCGGCAATTTTGTGGCTCGGCAACACAGTGTTTCAGGTAAGTTTAGAAATTTTTGGTATTTACAATAAACTTTTTATAGCTCCTGAAATAATGAAAAAAGTGTGTTAACCGTTTAGAAAAGTTGTTTCTCGCGTTTTTTTTTGTCAAATGTTATTGTCTTTCTAGAGCTTCTCTCTCGGCTAGCAGCTGCTTCAAATGTGTGCCCATTACCCGATTGTGCAATAAAAGTACAACATTTTAAGAGCGCATTTCTTTTTTTTTTTTCATAGACCTGAAGGGGCAACGTAGATTAGCAAAAACATCGATTTTTTGAGCTTATATTTTAAAATTCTCTAGTTTTAGAAAAATAACAAGTGGTAATTTATATTCGAATTTTTTTCTTTCTTTGCGCCTTTACCGATTAGACACACTCATTAGATAGTAATTAGGGAGATGGGGGCAAGTTTTTTTTTTTTTTTTTTTTTTTCTGGCCCGGCGTAAAACCATTTGGCCATCAACCAAACCTTTCATTTATATCAATTAACCAGAAATACTATACAAACAGAACATTGCTGTGATTGTTAGTGAAACGATAACGGAGACCAGTTCTAAATAATCTCAAGACGATCTGATTAAAAACAAAGAACAGCTGCGAAGCAAGAAGGATTGAGAAGAATAAAAACTCGGAACTAGAGATGAACGAATAGTTTGAAAGGAAATGGACAAAATCCAATTCTTTGGAAATAAGTTCCATAGTGTTATTAGAGACAAAAAAAGAGATTAATCTATTTCACGAAAGGACGGAAATCATCGGTGTATTTGGTAATTACCGGAAATTATTGGACAGCAAGGAGATTAATCCGTAAGAACGATTCGAGTCGCGGGCTCGCAAAGTCACGCATGAACGGAAAGTATTTTCAAAATCACGAGCGAATGTGTGCGAGACATGTAAGTAAGAACGTCGACAGGAGTATAAGCGTAGAAAAATAAAAAATAAATCCCGATGTCTACAAGACCCGGCAGATATGGATTTTTAAGCAAGCTGCAACTATTCTGAGAAGCGGATGTTCCGTAAATATTTATAAAAATGTAGGAGAAATTGTTCCTATGGTGCTGAGAATTTATTTATCGTGAAAGTACGACAGACTACCTGTTAAATAAAAATTTGATATCGAATCTCGATTAGTGATGATGCTTGACGACAGAGAAGAGGAAATTTATTAGATGTAAATTCCCCCAGAACTGTAAAAATAAGAAAACAAACGAAAAGTTGTCGTTTTTACCAAGAGACGGTAGTAACATATCGACAAACTATATCATCGTCTAGTAAACCGGTAGCGGATGATAAAAGATGAATCTGCTGATATATGAAATGTAGACGAGGTTCAATTTCGCAAAAATGTTGACATACGTCTTTTAGGGTTGGGTATTTGAGAAAAATTTGCAAAACGTTATTTCGCCTATTCGAATAGATGGCACGAAAAAGAACAGTAAAAAAAATAATAGCAAATAAAATTGAATAATAGGACAAAAGGAAAAGATAAATAAGCGACGATAAACGATGAGTTGTAATCACAAACCATAATATTTTTGACATTTTTATGTCTTTGCTTTGGCACATAAACTTGAAAAGCGTTACGAAATGGAACGTCACGGAAAAGCGTTACGAAAATTTCATGTATTTACTTAGATACGACTGATGACTAATAAGAGAGCTTTTAATGAGACCGATTTCCCACATACGCGAGTATGCATTGAACAGAAGTAGGTTAAAGTGTTTCCTATAACTACTTGTAAAGACCTGTGAAGATCGTAGGTTTGTGTATTTCACACGTCATTTCCTCAATATTACCACCGCTAACGATAATGATGTAAATAAGGAACACCTTATACTAGCGGTAGTTAGTTGTTAAATGTATATTTCTGCGCATACGTTGCGATATAATATATATGAAGGAAATCACAGGTTGCACGGCGACATTCTCATGTTGACGGAGGCCACGAAGCGAACGATATTCTAATGTCGGCGGACGTCTCAATGGCTGTATAAAGCCGATTTCTTTTAAGGGAAAACATGAAAATGTCTCGCTGTGTTATTGTACGCAAGCTGATTTCAAAGATTCTGGAACAAGTAGATAGTAGACTTTTTCAATAATCATTGCAAGATCACTTACAAATGTGTAGATTTTTTTGTTTATTTTTTCGAATTAATTTTTTTCTGGCTAAGTGTGTATTACATAAAATTAGTTTCTATTTTATTTTTCACGTGTACGACGCTTTTTACTTTTAAGCCGTTTCTAAACACTAGTAACTCTATTAATGGAAGAAAAGATACTTTTTCCTTCCGGTAAATGTTTCCCGCGCATAATTAAATATATACCAGCGGTAACTCTGTCAACGAAGCGAACAAAAAATTGTGAAAAAATCAAGCAGCAGTTAATATGTGAATAGTTTAAAATTTTCAGTTAGCGTAGTTGTCCATTAATTAGCGGTGGTTTAAAGTAGTTATTACCTAATTTTCTTCATTTTTATCGCTTTTATTTCTATTCTAAAGGTATGTCACCGGAGGCAAATGAACCAGTTCCAACGCATTTTATTGTATGCCATCTCAAATTTGTCGCTGAATGAAAAACGCCTCGCAGTTTTTCTTTGAAACTAAACATGGAAGAAGCGTAAAATTAAATAATAGTTATATAATATAAAATGACCCTTAATTTAGTAATATAAACAAGAAAAAAAAAAAAGGCAGCCGTTTCTATGGAATTCATTAAGAGAATCTTAACCTTTCTCTCTTCGTCAAAAATTGAAGAGAAAAAAAATATCGTTAGATTGCAATAATGTTTATCGGATAAGCATACTTTGAATTTCGATCCATTTAATCTAAGCAGCGAATATTTCGCAGACATGGGGAAGGGAGCTAGAAAACCCTTAGGTACGGTTTTTTATATATATATATATATATTTCAAAACAAAATAATAGGGACTGTTAAAAAGTGACTAATTAACGCAGCACTCCTACATCGCGTATCGAAATGATAACGAGGCTTGCCTTACTAGCGATCGCTGTAAAGGTAAATCCTGCCCGATCCCAATATTTCCACTCAATAACTTTTGGAATACTCAATCCGTCCCACTACGAAAAAGTATTTTTGCATAGGGTTTTCTACCGAACTAAAGGACTGTGCTCTACACGTAGACTTTGTAAATTTCAAATTTTATGAAACATTCAAATAGCTATATAGTGAAAAGAATAAATTTAAATTCTGTGCGAGCAACTAGAAAATCATCTGATACCAGCCACTCTCGTTGGTACTAAAAAGAGATGATACGCCTCTAGCAACCATTATCGCATATATGTAGGTATATAACCGTTAATTTTAACGATTTGAGGTAAGTAATGCTTTTTGAAGAGGATTAAGCCGCTTTAATGATGAAGAAGTACCGGAATTCGAAGCTAACTTTGATTGCTATAAAGTTGCCTGTGCGGAATAATTTCGTCCCCAAATTCATATAAAAATTAGTTTTCTAAATATCTAAGAGCAACGAAGGATCGAATATACTGTAATTTTTGTTTTTATTAATTTTTTAACTCATTTTCGAATATTGTGTAAATTATAATTTTTCTCTCTTCTGCTTTAGATGCTTTACTCGGAAAAATAAAATAACGTTTGCCCTAAATCACAATTATTCACTTTTATTAGCGGGAAGCGCCGAAAATTTTGTTTATGTATCTTGTAAAGTCATCTCTATCGTATATTTAAGCATCTAACATTTAGGGGGACTCATCGGTACTTTTCCTTACAAAGAAATATCGGCGGTAATAGATTTATCGGCAGATAATTATGTAATGTTTTTTTTGTTTTCACATAAAGGATATAGATGGCGAAAAATGTCAGCTGACCGAATCAGATAAAGAGGTATTATCAAACGTGGCGTATTTACTGGGTCTGCAGTTAGACGATATAATACAAGTAGCATTACGACGACAAATAAATGTTCGTGGAAATATCACTGAAATTCCGCTAAAATTGCAGGAAGTAAGTTCGTCTATTATTTTAAAAAGTTGTACAATTTTTTTTTCTTTTTTTTTTTTTTCCTTTTTTACTTCTCTTATTATCATTATAATTATTAATTTTCCCCAGGCTCAAGAAAACAGACACGCCATGGCCAAGGCACTATATTCACGTACATTTGCTTGGTTAGTAAATCACATTAACATATGCACTAATCCAGGCCAAGACTCGACCAGGTTCTTAGGAGTGTTGGACATCTTCGGCTTCGAAAACTTTGCTATAAATTCCTTCGAACAGTTATGCATTAACTATACGAACGAAAAATTGCACAAATTTTTCAACCATTACGTTTTCGCACTGGAGCAAGATATAGTAAGTACATCTGATATCTGAATAAGTCTGGTTTTAATTATTTTATGCTAAGAATTACCGAACGAGAAATTTGACCTGTCTGAACTTTTTCGAAGGCACAACAAAAATAACGCCTTATTAAGAAACGTACAATTTGTCCATTTCGCCACCCGTCAAATTTAAACAATCTAAGCGTGTAATTTTATAAAATTTCCGCTTATAGATACTGAATATTCGCAGAAGTTAAAAAAACAACATAAAATTAATTTAACTATATTTAGCTTCTCACATGGCTTACCGTACACTTATGTACTACCAGTTGAAAGTGTTTCGAAAAATCACCGTCCCAAAACAAATGCACATTTTTAAAATTTCTAAAATAAACATTTTCTGACACTATGTTTAATATCTAATGAAAATTTTAAGTATTTCAAAACGTAGCTTATAGAGTAGTTAAGGTGCTTAGTTGTCAAATAGAGGTCACGTGTTTGAAACTTGTTTGTTTATTCCGAACTCAAGTCACTCTCAGGTTTACCCAGCCTAAAATAATTAATTATCAGAAAAAAGTGGGAAAATGAAGGCGAAACTAGTCCTCGGACATTATAAACCTTAACTTTGCAGCCTTCAACACCCTGTCAAAGGTTTGGGACACATTTTACTTTATTGATGTATTATATATATATATATATAAAATTTTAAATTACTTTACAGTATCGTCAAGAAGAAATACGATTTTCGCATATACAGTTTACTGACAATACAGAATGTTTAGAATTAATCGAAAAACCTCCAAGATGCATTCTGAAATTATTAACAGAACAGTGTCACATGCCAAAGGTATTTTTAAAATGTGTATACGTATCTATTTATTTTTACCTGCTTCGGTCGATCAATTTTAATTAAATAATATTCAGCTCGAAGTGATTCTTAACATGTTTGAAAAAATTAATCTTACTTAACGGTGGGAGGTAAACATTCAAGTTAACGGAACAAAAAAATGAAAATAATGTTAAATTGACGAAAACTAGAAATTAGTGATATTAACATACAAAAATAATATTTATTTTTGTTGCTCAAAAAATTTCATTTGTAGAATAATAATTTCTTTATTAAAATGAAGAAATCATTTTTTTTTTTTTTTTTTTTTTTTTTTTATAGTACATTTTAAATTGTGTAGGATTACGATGTTATTTAAAAATTAATATTTTTCAATTTTCTCAAAAAAGATTCTTAATTTCGTGCTGTCGAGGCTACCTATCTGTACAATCTGGCTGTACAGAACAGGTAGCATTCTTGGCAATATGCACCGCTAGTGTACACGCGCAAGATCACACTCGGAACTGATTAGTAATCGTTTGATTTATCGATATACAAATGCAATCCCGTGTATGTCAACTGTGTACTAACTAGCGCGCATATTATACGTGGTGGATTGCTACTGCCTTCCACGTGATTGTATTTAATTTAATTCTTTGTAATAATTTCGTACTATAATGTATAATTTTGTTTTTGCGTGTGGAAAAACTTATAATAATTCCTAAGGATAATTTAATTACGATTTTTTCCCTTTTTCATTTTGTTCTATTTGCATTTTATCATAAATTAATAACTGAAGACTAAAATATTTAGAAATAATTTGTTTTAAAATTCTGTTAAAATTATTTTTTTCTTTTCTTTTCAACGGAAGGGAGGTCGCGTTACTTTTGCCCATTTTTTTTTTCTTTGTTTATAGACTGTGATAGATAGCATGTAAACTATAAACGACTTGCAAAATTTTTTCTGTCGGATCATGGTAATTTCCGTTAATGAAGAATTATTTTATTCCTGATTTAATTTTCCATTTGGAATACCTCTCTATATTATTGTTTTGTAACGTTTTACGCATTATATTTTTATTTGCAAATTATTGATATTTTTGTTAAATTTTCATTTTTATTTTTAATGTTATCGTGAAAAGGTGTTTTTATTCAAAATCTTCGTTTTGTTTAGTATAAGGATTTAAAACTAAATGCTTATTGGTGTGATTAAGAGTTACGAAATCAAAATCCAGTTTTGCATGCTGTCGTTTAAATACCAACGATCACTTTTAATGATTTATGTTATTAAATTTACGAATTGAGTTTAATCTAAATAATTAATTTCAATGTTTAACGTAAATTTTTAAATAAAAAAAGAAAAAACGACAAAGAAAAACAAGCAAAATTGCGAAAGAAATATTAATTGTGTATTGGTTATTTATTATGATAGGGCTCGGATAGCGCTTACATCGCTAATTTACATTCAGAATTTGAATCACATAGTCATTTTATAAAAGGAGATGATAGGCGTAAGTGGGAATCAGATTTCGGCATAAAGCATTACGCAGGCATCGTTACATATACCGTTTCTGGTTTCGTGGATAAAAACAGAGATGTTCAACAATACGTTTTCTTCGATTTTATGAGTAGATCATCGAATGCATTCGTCCAGGAATTGACTAAATATCAAGTAAGTATTTTGCCAAATAATTGTGGTAATTTTCCTTTTAAGTCAACTTTTAACTGCGTGAGGTCGGATCCTTTTTTATCTAAATAATGCATTCTTGAAAATAATCGTATCATTATACGAAAATGTCTAATAAACGAAAATTTCACGTTCCGTCACGCCTTGCCGAGCGCATGCTTAACGGAATAAACGCTCTCTCATATTTTAAAATTATTCTTCATTATTTTTTAACATTATTTAAACTTCGTCATATTGAACTAAAAAATAACAAATTTATTCGAATTCCTCCAATATTAAAATGAGAACAAATTTTATTTTTCATCACTTTCTTTATTTACTTGCTTCAACATAATCCAAACCTTTTCTTTTTTCTGGGCCATAAGAGCGTTGCAGAACTGAAACGAGCGTCTTTTGCACATGTAAGAAAGGTTTTCAATTAAATAATTTGAAGTTTTAAAAAATCATCAGGAACAAGATGACATATTTTCACACACACATATATACATATATATATATATATATATATATATATTTATTTATTGAGGCAGCGTGGTAGCCTAGTGGTTAAGATGATTGGCTACCAAATCAGAGGTCACGAGTTTGAGACTTGTCTCGTCACGGATCCAAGTCGCTCCCACGTTTATCCAGCCTGCAATAATTGGGTACAGGGATGAATTCAGGGATCTGTTTTCGGGGGAAGGGAGCAATTTATGTTCTTGGGGGCCAAAGATTTATTTTATCATTTTACTGAGAAATTTTTTTTTGGATATTCCTGAATAAAACCAAATATGTAAAAAATGATTTATTATGTAATTTAAAATAATGAAAAAGCAAGTATGAATAATAAATTTCAAGTAAAATAACCAATTATAAACAACAAAAATAAAGAACGTTTTGTATTGCATGATAAATTATATGGGCATTACGAGTTTGACATGATTTTTGATTATATTCAATTTTTTTATGTGTATGCGTGTGCGTATATATATAATATAATATATATATATATATATAGATAGATAGATAGATAGATAGATAGATAGATAGATAGATAGATAGATAGATATTTGTATATGTATATATAAATTATAATAATAATAATAATAATAATATATCACAGGATTTACTCGGGACAACTGTTAATCGTATGGGTAATATCGGAAATACAACAATATCGCGCGGCACTACGAAAGGTAAACCAACAGTTAGCGATGCATTCAGACATCAGCTACAATCACTTGTTGATGTTTTACAAGCTACTAATCCTTGGTAATTACTATCATTAACTATTTTTTCACTTCGATCATCTGATATATAAAACGAAGTACTTTAAGGCATATTTAAGCATAGCTATAATCAAATGCAGTAACCATCGCAATTTTCAAAAAAAATAAATTAACATTTAAATGTGATACCCAAACATAACAATAAAAACATGTTCTTTTTATCTTTTGTTTTTTTTTTTTTTTTTTTTTTTTTCATTTCGGCTTGCTATTAAATCGTTTGATCGCTAATTAAACATTACTTATAATTTAATTAACGTCTTTCTTTATTTTTGCCTCAGCCAAATATCGAACCTGGGACATTCACATGACTGCTCGAAGTCACTATGAGGAAGTGTTTAGTCATGTATGTTGTCCAATAACTAAAAGAAATCGATACTTTGTTTCACTATAAAGTAACCATATTCAACTTTGAAGGAAAGCGGTCAAGTTAAAAACAGATACCACGTTAATTAGACAAACTTATGAAACATCTAACGCTATGACTTTCTCATTTTTATATTAGTTTAATAACTCTACATTGTATATATAAGTACTATTTAGCACCCGAAACAACATCGGAATGTTATTATTTTCATATTTAAGTTTAGTCGATCAAATTTTAAGAAGTAACACTTTTTAAACTTTTTGGTGACAAAAATTTTTCTTATTTCCCTTTGTATGAATCGGCGTTTGAATGTGGGAATATTTTAAAATGATTGCATCTAAAATTATTTTAGTCATATTTTATTTTGCAAAAATTCATAGCGGGAATTCTTTGTTGCTATTAGTTCACAGAAATTACGAATTATTTTGATTTAAACTTTATCGTCATTAAATATACGATATATGATCGAAATCGTGAAACCCGACAGTAAAATTTTTTCACTAATTTGGCTGATTCAGTAATAATTTTGATGCATCTAGAACACGATATTTAACTCCATTGAACAAAATTGTAAATGGTGTTTCTTTTTAGGAGCCAGTAAGTTTACTTCTAACACTGCCTAATCTGTTTGAAATATACTACTTAAATGAAAAACTACTGCTTAAATGATTACAACCAAATTTTAACCTAATTAAAATTAATATGCAACCATCAGTTGAGATTCAGGAGTAAGCATGCTACAGTTGAACAATTCCGCAGGATCACGAATATGGTTACTAGTTGGCTCGAGAAGAAAAAATACTACGCAACTCTATTTCTAGACATAGGGAGAGCCTTTGACAAAGGACGGCATAAAAGTTTTCCATATAAAATTAAAACTGCTTCTAAAATCTCATCTAGAAAATAAACTCGTTCAAGTTAAGCAACAAAATGAACTTTTACACTTAAAAGAAGCCTTACATATGAATTCCTCAAGTATAATGTTACTATAGCAACATACCCTGATAATACAACGATATTAATCCGTTATAATAACTCGGCAAAAGCATTAAATAAAGCCTGCAAAATGAAGAATTAAAGTAAATCCAAACAAATTTACCCATGTCACTTTTTCTATAGGCAGTAGCAGGTGTCCACAAATCACACCCACCAATAAAACTGTACCTGCCGAAGACTCAGTTAAATGTCTTGGATTGTATGTAGACACAGGAGATTAACATGGAAAACATATATTAAGTAAAAGGGAAAACAATTGACAAAAAAATATAAAAATCTGACTCGTAACATTAAAAAACAAACAGTTGCTATTCAAAATAGTTTTTGAACCTATTTGGCCCAGTGGTACCGAGATACAAAGTATTGTAAGTAATGGTAATTAAAAAGAAATACCAAAATTTCAGAGTGTAGTATTATACAGCGTCCTTAACGCTCCCTGGTTTGCAGTAACCGATGACGGGGAATAGACTTAAAAGACACCTGAATAATTTAACTATAACATTAATTAACGGACTGACCGCGCATTAAATCTAAACATTAAAAGATAATTTATTATTACTTTATTATTTTACTTGCTCTTTCTGCAATGGTTATGTAAGGTAATTAAGAGAAATGTTCAGTGGTGTTACCGTTAATCTTTTGCTTCATCTATTTTTATATATGCCTGACTAGCGTAAAATATAATAATAAAAAATGAAACCACTAGCATCCGGAATTATATTAATTAAAATAAATAACTCCTAATTAGAGGAAGAACCAGTTTATACTCTTTTGCAATGAGATAGTTCGTTCAAAGAATAATGATATTAATAACAATAAAGTACTAAGACTAAGATTTACTTTAACAAGTATATTTAATTTTCTAGTTTAATCTATTTATTTATTAATTACGAATGATTTTTTTTCTTAAAATTAATTTAATAGACTTGATATTTTAAAATGAATGAAAAATTTCTTCGTATTGCCTCCCTTGCCACAAACAATACTTTAAATTAATAAAAATTCTTTGAGTAGAATTTGTATTGTGAAAATGTTACTACTTTACGAACTATTTTTTATGCTCTCCAGTAAACGGATAATAATTTCTACGTTACAGTGCTGTTCTAAAATAAAATTCATTCGATTCTAACTCTAATCAAGTAATAGGATATAATCTCAATGAAGTGCTCCTTTATTTCCGTATATAAGACCGTAAAAGTTCAAATTTATTAATTAAACTAAAGAAAAGATACGGTAAGTGAAACAAAAAAGAGGAAAAGTCGAAGGTAAAAAAAAATAAAAACAAAAAAAAAAAAAACAAATCTGCCAGTTTAATAAATAAAATAAACGAGTTGTCTCTAACCCTCTTGGAAAATTAAATGTATTTTTAAAAATTATAATACGAGGAATCAAATAATTGGTATGCTATTTGAAATTATTAACTTCTTAAATAAAATCACAGCATAATTAGAAATATACACAACAGAAATTTAACTTATAAACAAAAATTCTTCAACTGTGTTCTCAAACCAGCTACAGCTAATGTGCAAGGATTAACGTATTTTATAAAACTGATGCTGAGATGGTTTTTACAGATTCTGACTAGAAAAACATACTGTAGAAAAATTTGGCATACTCTAGAGTGATCAATGCGTATTCTGAAAGTGACCTAATAAATCTACGAACCGCCTTAAATAAAATTAAAAGGGAAATGTTACAAAACCACTTGTATGATTCTATATTTTTTACGTACACTTGGCGGTGTATCTATAAAGGCCAAACAGTTGACCTTAGTATTACTTTTAGTTACAAAAGGTCAGTTGAGACGGTATGTTTGGGAACTGATCTGCAGATGTGCCAGTGTTCTAGGCTATCACATCAACTCTATTATTAAGACAAATTGTCGTAACGACTAAACTCTCAGCAAAATTTGATAATTTCACCTTGTTGTGTGCAGTAGTCGAGCATTTACTTCCGATATCAAACAATGTAAGGTGACTTTTGTGTGGCGGTGTTTACTGGTTTGTTTGATTTAGAGCGGCGTTAGAATAATTAGTAGGTGAATTAGGCAATAGTTTGTTTCCTAACAAGTTGAGTTTTGTTATTTTCAAATTCAATACTGTCAAATTTAGAACCCCTTTTTTCGCTTTTATCGACTTCACAAGCCCGATTAGTGCAAGTAAAAGTTATTACGACAAACTATGAAATAGGACTGGTTAGACTGGCATTGTAAGGTAAGCTAAAATAAAGCGATTACACCATTGATATCTTGTTATCAAATGATCGATAGCTAACGTTACCGGGAACACTATTATAATTTTCTGTTCACTTTTCGTCGTTTATATTTAAAATTTTTTGCATTAGGTATGTGCGGTGCATAAAGCCGAACATGTTAAAAGTAGCCAATGAGTATGATAAGAAGTTGGTCCTCGATCAGTTGAAGTACCTCGGTATGTTGGAGATTATTCGCATTCGTAAAGAAGGTTACCCGATACATTTCAATTTCGCAGATTTCGTAAATCGTTACCGATGTATCACGAAAAAAAAGTTACCAAATAATGCCAGAGACGCCGCTCAGTAAGACCGAATTTTTTTCTATTTGAAATGTCTAAACTATATATTTCTTCGAGTAAAAGTCGTTCGAAATAAAAAATATCGAAAATCTAAAAGAAGTGTTATTCGCGTTGCAAGGCCAGCTGATTTTTGAAAACTTTCACATAGACTAGTTTTTTTTTTTTTTTTTTTAAAACGTATATTTCAATTTTAACATTTTACAATCTTATATTTACGTCCGTCAAGCTTGCGCTTGTCGACGGAGTTCTTATAATTTATCTTATTCTAGGTTTTTAAAGTATATAAGCGCTCAATCATCCAGCATTTTTATCCATTCATCCACTTCATTTCCACATAGTTTTCTTTATTTAATTTTCCCTTTCGTTTATTTTATTATTTTGTTTATATTCTTTTCTATTTGTAACTACATTCTAACACCCTCTTTCAGCTTCCTCTCCATTTTTTCCTTTATTATTTCTTCCGGCATTTTATTTAGCATTTGCGCCAACACATATTTATCCGTTTGCTCTCCATATTTTGTTCTGACTCTCGGGAGTTTATATCTGGGTCTATTTCTTAATTCTGTAGTTATCTCTATTCTTTTTTCTATCTTTGCTCTACTGTCTATTTATAAATGTTCCCAGAATTTTATACTTAAGTACAACCCTCTTACGCTTAATAAATTTTCTTTTTTTAAAGTCTCTTCTGAATTTACATAATTTCTTTTTGATATTAATCTTATACACTTCGTTTGTAACTTGTTTACTTTACCTATATACGTTTTCCCGGCTATTCCCCATTCTTGTACTCCGTATCTTAAATGCGATTCAACCAGGGCATAATATATCATCTTTAATGTTTTATTACTTACGTATTTCTTCAATGTATACAATGATGGTATTACTCCCCTTACCGTTTTTGCTACATAATCTGTATGTTTATCCCATCTTAAATGATCATCTATTATGATTCCTAAGTACAAGTAAAAATACCTGATGTATATGTGACGAAAATATAAACGCATTTATTGTTTTACAGAACGATCATGTGTTTAATGACGATCGATCACAAAGAATGGCAACTAGGAAAAACGAAATTGTTTCTTCGTAATAAAGCTCACGAACCGATAGAGGACCTCCGAAAGAAGCTCCTAAATAGCAAGTCATTGATCATACAACGAAATTGGAAGCGTTACATTTCTCGAAAAGGTACTTCTTTTATAAACTTTTGACTTTTAGTCGTTTATTTTAATACCTAAGCAAAGTGTTTTTTTTTTTGTTCTTGGAAAAAAAGGACAAACATACGATCACTATGAACAACAAAAATTAGTTCCATTTATTTATCGGTTTTTTCCCCCGGTATTAATGGAAATATTATGATGAAAATATTTGAAAAATAAATTTTTTCGGAGTAAGAATTTTTAGATTTTAATACATACGAGGTATGATCAAAAAGTAGTTAACGTTACTGCTAGCACCCTGTTGCACCTAAACATTTTTTTTTTTTTTTTTTCGTCTGAAAGCCTGAACCTTCCTCTTTCGAATAAGACCATTACCAATGGTCCAAGAAGTCAATTGATTCTCAAACTGAAAGCAAGGGTACCTAAAATGTGCGCATTCCGCGATGTGAGCAGTTATGAAATGAAAAGGCGAAAGAACGGTCAGCTTTTTAAACGCGAAATCGAGAATTGTTAATCTGCGGTTAGATCACATCTAGAACACGAAAAACATTATCCGGTTCGCGAAATGTGCGCGATCGACCAATTCTCTCTTCATTTCCAATTGAATCACGACCATCTTTAAAAAGTTTACGCTCATTGGTATAAATTGCATTACGTTAAAGTACCGTATACCCGTCTTCATTAATTCAAAACATTCCGTGAAAGATTTACCGAGTTTAACGCAAAATTTCATGTTTACACGTTCCTCAATCGTTAGCATCGTGATAACAAAACACACGGCTCCGCAGCATGCACCAAACACACGTTCACTGAAATACACGTAGACCCAACTGTAGACAACCGATTCGTAAAGACCTCGAATGAAAGAGGATGGTTGCGGCAACACCTGCCCATCTCGCTGAACAAGATCCGATAATTACACGCGTCACAATAACGTTTGTCCAACTACTTTTTGATCTGTGGTTAATGTTTTTAAATTTTAAAAATTTTTTCGGATATCATTTAGCTTTGAAAGTTCTTAGTGTTGCTATCAGTGAAGGATTACTTTCAATTATTACAATTAAATGCTAATTATTTCTTTAATTCTAAAAAAGTTTAAGTTTAAAAAAATTGTTGATTCTACAAATACAGATCATTCGGTTGTAAAAGCCACCGTTTGGAATTATAAATAAAGTGGCTAAAAGTATTCTAGCTAATTATGTTAAAGGTGTGTAGATTTTCATTAGTTGGAAAACATGTAATAGAAAAAATAAATAGAAAAAGGAAAAGGACATATATTTAATGAGAGATCTAAAAATTCGTATCCTTAGTTTTTGCATAATAGAAGCAACTTTATCAGTTATTAAAATTATAAAATTGTGAACACCGTAACAAAAAAATAAATGAATCATAAACTAACATTCTAAAAACGTCTTTTCGGATGAATTTCACATCTTCAGCTAGAAACACAAAAAAGAAAATACATTAATAAGGATAAATTTAGTATTGCACGTTTCAAATCTGAAGGAGACCTAAATAATTACTATCTTCGGCTGCAAAAGAAAACCAGGGTATGTTATTAAAAATGACATCTAAATGTTTGCTTTTTAATTTGAAAAAAATTAAAATAGAAATATAGGAATATATACAAATTATTTTAGTTTCCTTTGGATTCGAAACTTAAAACACTACTAAATTTATCCTTATTAATATATTTGCTTTTATGTTTCTAGATAAAGATGTGAAATCCTCCTGAAAAGTCCTTTTTAGAATATTTATTTATGTTTATGTAGGATTTTTTGTGGTGTTTACAGTACTAATCAGCATGGGAATTCCAAATCATCTAGTCAAACTAAATATAAATTTATATATTCAATCGGAAACTACGTAAGAACAGGTAGGATTTCTTTAAAAACATTCCAACAAGAACATATATCCGGCAAGGTTGTATATTCCAACTCTTTTAAAATATACGCGAACAATTTATTATAAGAAACAAACACGTTAGATGTAAAATTAACGGAGAGCATATATCGTACGCGGATTGTACTGCCGTTTCAGAATCAGAAGTAAAAATAAAGAACCAATAGCACAGATTAGAAAAAGGAAGCTGAAAACTAGGTCTACTAATTAACACAAAAAAAGGAGGAAACTTACGATAATAAACAAAACTAATAGATCGGAAAATCTAAAAAAAATTACATCACGCAGAGATGGTAATACAGTTCGGATCATTAACGTCATTAATCAATAGTAACGTGGGTTGTGATGGAAAAATTAGACGAAGAATCGTGATAGCGAAATCGGCAATGGCACGACTACATGAAAATACCGATCTTTTAACACGAATACAAAAAACTTTGGCTCGTAAAGGCTCCAGTATTTTCCATATTCCCATGCGGAGCAGAGACACATGAATCTTACCTAAAAAGGATAAACGAAAGATTGCGTTCGAGCTATGTGAACGTAATGTAAAATTTCGATGACCGCGTAGACAGGAAAAAAGTACATCGATTTTGAAGCAACTAAGCATTTGAACATGGTCTTTTTGCGATCTGTTTATACGAAACCCTTAAATATTACGGGCATTCACAGGAAAGAAATTAATCTCGGAAAATCTAGTTCAATAGACAGATAGAAGGAAGAAGAGCCGAAAGAAGATCGTCAACTCTATGGATAGATACCGTAAAGGCGCAATGAGTAGATGAATTCGAAATCAAGCAATGAAAAGCAGTCGAAACCGAAGCGGATGGAGAAAAAATCCGCGATGCTCAGAGTCAATAAGCCGACAACTATGAAGAATAATTTTATCATTTTATTAACTATTTTAAATACAGATTAAAATCACAAAACATTCCGGAATACCTATTATAATTAATACCCTACCCGGAGTCAACATTTAACAGAGGTTGGTGTATCCGCGCTTTGAGGATAATAGGCGTTTTAATCCTTCGACTGATCTTCCGGAGTAAACAAAAAACCTAATAAATCGGTAACTCCGCAAAAATGTAAATATTTTTTTTTTTTATCGTTGGATAACCTAATTTTTCTTTTTTTTTTCGTATGTTGCGATTCATTTGTTTATTCTTTAAAAAACAAAAATTACAAATAGGGATACGAATTTTTGAATTCCCGTATTATTAATAATTTTAAACGCAGTTATAAATACGTTTTTATTTAATAACACGTGTCGAAAAAGTTTCAAAAAATTTGAAACTCCATGTATTTCCTCGCGTGGTTATGCGTCTGACTAACACATTTGTTGTATAAGTAAAAATATTCTTCTACTCGTTTATCATTTTGTACAAAGTAAACATTACACATTCATAGCGAGGTTAATTTGAGAAGTCGATAAAAGCGAAAAAAACTGTAAAAAAGTCGTTACCGTATAAAAATTTCTGAAGTGCCCACTATGTTACAATAAATGATTTTAAATGTAGGTGAATACATCCTGTTTGTTAAAACTGTATAATAAAACAAACTTTAATAACAAACAATATAGAACAATAAATTAGATAAATACCTATTTAGAAACGTTTTCGGGCATAACCCATCATCAGCTAAAAATAACTTAAAGGAAACTTAAAACATACTGAAGTGAATATAGGGAATACATGTGTATATATAGTAGATGTAAAGAGGAATAAACATATCAGGTATAAAAATCAATAGGTTGAAAATGCTAATAATTAATATAAAATATAAAATAAAACAAGAAGACAAAAAGTTAAATTTTTATATTAAACAGTGGATTATTATTATTAGGTGTTTGGTCATTTAAAATATTATTTTTATATTTATTTATATAATAATTTTCTGCAATGTTCATATTATTACCTTTGTGATAAGTGGCCAGGATGGTTACAGTATTTTCTATTGAATTTGGTTTATGTTTATTTTTAATTAAATGTTCTGCATAGGTTGATTTTTCTATTTCATTATTATTAAATGCTTTTATATGTTCTTTATATCTGCAATTAATTTTTCGCCCTGTTTGACCAATGTATGATTTCTCACAATCAGTACAATTTATTTTATATATACCGCTATTTTTGTAAATATTATTATTTTTTAAATTTAAGGTGTTTATGTTATATCTTAAGTTATTTTTAGTTTTGAATGCTACATTTAAACCTTGTTTTTTGAATAAATTGGTTAATTAGTATATGTTATTGTTTATAAATGTGAATGTTATCCATCCTTTATTGTTAGTAGCATTATTGACTCTTAATTTTTGTATATATTTTGATTTTGATTTTATTTTGTGAATTAATTTATCTATTATTTGTTCGTCATAACCATTATTTCTTGCCAAAGTCTTTAATATATTAATTTCTATTTGTTTTTTATTTATATTCATGGGTGTAGTTAATAATCTATTTATTGCAGTCATGAAGTAAGCATATTTATGTTGGTTTGGGTGATTTGATGTTTTATGAATTATATTATCAGTGGTGGTTTGTTTTCTATAAATATTATATGTTAACTTATCCTTTGATTTTATTATTGTTATATCTAAGAAATTTATTTTGTTATTTTCTTCTTTTTCCATAGTATAATGAATATTTTTGTGAATTTTATTTAAATCATTTAGAATGTCATTTTCAGTATTACTATTATTTTCATCAAAAATTAATAGTGTATCATCTACATATCTAATATAAGATTTAATATTGTATTTTTGTATTATATTTCCCATGTATATTTCTTCTAAATTTTGTAAAAAGATTTCACTTAAAACACCTGACAAAGGTGAGCCCATAGCTAAACCATTATTTTGTATATACATGGAGTTATTAAAAGTTAAAGTAATTTTGTTCTGTAACAGTTTTAATTATTTGGATTAATTGATTACAAAAAATATTATTCTTTAACTTATTTACAGATTTTTTAATTATATCTATGGTTTCATTTGTAGGTATATTTGTATAAAGGTTTGTTATATCATAAGAAATTAATTTAGTTTTGTTATTAATTTTTATATTTTTTAATTTATCAAAAACATCCAATCTGTTTCTAATAGTATATTTATTATTAATTGATATATTAGTTTTTAATATTTTAGTTATTAATTTTGAGATTTTATAAGAAGGTGCACTAGTATAATTTATTAGTGGTCTTATAGGAGCATTATTTTTATGTATTTTTATTAAAGGGTTAAGAGTTAGTGCTTTTGGGTTCATATTTATTAAATATTTAGCTTCATTATTATTTATTATTATATCAGATTCTTTTATTATTTTCCTTATTTTTATTTGGTATTTATTAGTGGGGTCTGTTTTTATTAATTGTATATTATTTTCTTTTAAAAAATTTTCAGTTTTTTAGATGATTTCATTTTTATTGATGATCACTAAACTGTTTCCCTTATCTGCTTTTACAATGACTGCATTATTTTGTTTTAATTTATTATTGATATTTTTAATTATGTTTTGTATTTTTAAATGTTCTATATTTGTTTCATTTTTCTTTAAGATATTTCTGATGGCATGAGTTGCCTCAGCTCTAATAATTGTTTGAT
The DNA here is from genome assembly GCA_039619475.1 of Icerya purchasi. NCBI lineage: Eukaryota > Metazoa > Arthropoda > Insecta > Hemiptera > Monophlebidae > Icerya > Icerya purchasi. The sequence continues at coordinate 347,007,222 of CM077115.1, read as the reverse complement.
CTTCAATTGGTAATTTTTCGATAGCAGATTCAGTTTCTATAATTAAATTTTCATATTGTTTTTTGTTATATATGTTTAATTTATATTTATAGCCCAAATTTACAGTATAAATTTCATCATTCGTTAATTGTATGTTGGTTAAGTTTATAGTTCTGGGATGAAAATTAAATTTATTATTATCTGCAAGTTTTGGGTTTTGTTATTTTATTAAGTTATTTAATTTCTTATCTAAAATTTGACGTTTTTTATTAGTAAATATTTTAATTTTTAGATCTATTTCATCTAAATATAATTTTAAAATTTCAAATTTTAAGTTATTAGCTAGATATATATATGTAATTTTAACATTTGAAGGTTAATTTTATTCTTTTTGTTATAAAGGAAGTTAATTTGATTTTTAATCCAAAATTTTTCAGCTTGTGATTTAGTTTTCATTGCTATATCAGATTTATTTTTTATTGTAACTACTGCATATTTAGGGATTATATTATTACTTATACAAACTTTATTAAAATATATGTCATTGATAGTTTTATATAATTTTAACTTTAAATAATAAAACTTTTGAATATATATTGCCATATCGGCATAATTAAGTGTAGGTGAATACATCCTGTTTGTTAAAACGTTATAATAAAACAAACTTAACATTTCTAAATAGGTATTTATCTAATTTATTGTTCTATATTGTTTGAGATAAGAAATTAAATAACTTAATAAAACAACAAAAACCAAAACTTGCAGATAATAATAAATTTAATTTTCATCCCAGAACTATAAACTTAACCAACATACAATTAACGAATGATGAAATTTATACTGTAAATTTGGGCTATAAATATAAATTAAACATATATAACAAAAAACAATATGAAAATTTAATTATAGAAACTGAATCTGCTATCGAAAAATTACCAATTGAAGATCAAACAATTATTAGAGCTGAGGCAACTCATGCCATCAGAAATATCTTAAAGAAAAATGAAACAAATATAGAACATTTAAAAATACAAAACATAATTAAAAATATCAATAATAAATTAAAACAAAATAATGCAGTCATTGTAAAAGCAGATAAGGGAAACAGTTTAGTGATCATCAATAAAAATGAAATCATCTAAAAAACTGAAAATTTTTTAAAAGAAAATAATATACAATTAATAAAAACAGACCCCACTAATAAATATCAAATAAAAATAAGGAAAATAATAAAAGAATCTGATATAATAATAAATAATAATGAAGCTAAATATTTAATAAATATGAACCCAAAAGCACTAACTCTTAACCCTTTAATAAAAATACATAAAAATAATGCTCCTATAAGACCACTAATAAATTATACTAGTGCACCTTCTTATAAAATCTCAAAATTAATAACTAAAATATTAAAAACTAATATATCAATTAATAATAAATATACTATTAGAAATAGATTGGATGTTTTTGATAAATTAAAAAATATAAAAATTAATAACAAAACTAAATTAATTTCTTATGATATAACAAACCTTTATACAAATATACCTACAAATGAAACCATAGATATAATTAAAAAATCTGTAAATAAGTTAAAGAATAATATTTTTTGTAATCAATTAATCCAAATAATTAAAACTGTTACAGAACAAAATTACTTTAACTTTTAATAACTCCATGTATATACAAAATAATGGTTTAGCTATGGGCTCACCTTTGTCAGGTGTTTTAAGTGAAATCTTTTTACAAAATTTAGAAGAAATATACATGGGAAATATAATACAAAAATACAATATTAAATCTTATATTAGATATGTAGATGATACACTATTAATTTTTGATGAAAATAATAGTAATACTGAAAATGACATTCTAAATGATTTAAATAAAATTCACAAAAATATTCATTATACTATGGAAAAAGAAGAAAATAACAAAATAAATTTCTTAGATATAACAATAATAAAATCAAAGGATAAGTTAACATATAATATTTATAGAAAACAAACCACCACTGATAATATAATTCATAAAACATCAAATCACCCAAACCAACATAAATATGCTTACTTCATGACTGCAATAAATAGATTATTAACTACACCCATGAATATAAATAAAAAACAAATAGAAATTAATATATTAAAGACTTTGGCAAGAAATAATGGTTATGACGAACAAATAATAGATAAATTAATTCACAAAATAAAATCAAAATCAAAATATATACAAAAATTAAGAGTCAATAATGCTACTAACAATAAAGGATGGATAACATTCACATTTATAAACAATAACATATACTAATTAACCAATTTATTCAAAAAACAAGGTTTAAATGTAGCATTCAAAACTAAAAATAACTTAAGATATAACATAAACACCTTAAATTTAAAAAATAATAATATTTACAAAAATAGCGGTATATATAAAATAAATTGTACTGATTGTGAGAAATCATACATTGGTCAAACAGGGCGAAAAATTAATTGCAGATATAAAGAACATATAAAAGCATTTAATAATAATGAAATAGAAAAATCAACCTATGCAGAACATTTAATTAAAAATAAACATAAACCAAATTCAATAGAAAATACTGTAACCATCCTGGCCACTTATCACAAAGGTAATAATATGAACATTGCAGAAAATTATTATATAAATAAATATAAAAATAATATTTTAAATGACCAAACACCTAATAATAATAATCCACTGTTTAATATAAAAATTTAACTTTTTGTCTTCTTGTTTTATTTTATATTTTATATTAATTATTAGCATTTTCAACCTATTGATTTTTATACCTGATATGTTTATTCCTCTTTACATCTACTATATATACACATGTATTCCCTATATTCACTTCAGTATGTTTTAAGTTTCCTTTAAGTTATTTTAGCTGATGATGGGTTATGCCCGAAAACGTTTCTAAATAGGTATTTATCTAATTTATTGTTCTATATTGTTTGTTATTAAAGTTTGTTTTATTATAAATGATTTTACTACATTTATTCAATTTCTTTATAACAGATGCAGCACTGATTTATATTCCGAAAGACGAACGTTGTGAGAAGGTTATAATATCCAATTTATTTTAAATTTATTTCGAAAATATACGTAAAATTAGTATTCATTATTTTTAACTTGAATTGTAATTTGGATTAACTTCGAATATAAATTATTCGGAAAATATTTTTGATTATATTTATAGTTTTACAGTTGATAAGACAATTAAACGATGCCGACTGGCGTATAATAATTAATTACATACTTAGTTGTTTTTTGTTTGGTTTTTTTGATTTTTTTAAATAAGCTATGAACAAGGTGCAGCTAGATGACTGAACATCCGGACTATTAGAAAATTTATTTTATCGCTTTAGTATGCCAGATGTGTCCCATCTGAAAAATGAGATTATGAAACAGTTGCAATTTAGCCGAGTCGTTATAATTATTATGCGCTCTTACTGTATATAATACAAATTATCGATTATTATAGTTTTAATTAAGGTTGACTTATTTAAATTCGATATTTTTGATTTTTAATACAGAATATTTAAGAATACGAAATGCCGTGATAAGAATTCAAAATGCTTACAGAAGTTGGAAATTAAGAATTGATTTCTTGCGCAAACGACGAGCTGTAATAATAATTCAGTCGCATTTACGCGGGCTTTTTGCTAGAGAGGTATGTAACAAATTTATTATATCCGATCAGCAGGTTATTTTCACTCTTCGAAAGTAATAAATTATAAAAGCGATAATAAATTTTCATTTATGTAACAAAGAAAGTTTTATTAATAATCTATTTCCAAGACTACACCCTCATTAAACAGATAAGTAAAATCAATTATTACGACTGCAGTTTTTTTTTTTTTAGAAAAAACAATATATTATTCATCGATTAATTTTAGGCTTAAAATAAAATTTCTTCCTGTACGCGCTTCTCGGGTTTTCGGTCTTCAATTCAAACCTAATGGATTTATACAAGGGCGTCGCCAGCCAATAAGCCAGGGGGCGGGCAAGATGATAGAAAGAGGATATGAGTTATATAGGAAAAATAAAATTTATAATTTGTAAAGGCTTAATATTTTATTAAACAAGAATAAAATCTTAATTAAAACACACGTTTTCCAAATTGTCCATGATTAAGCGCCTGTGAATACTCATCCATGCCAGTTGATTAAAAAGTTTCAAGGCTCCAGGGGGCCTGCCGCCCGCTAGCGACGTCCATGGATTTATATTTAACAATTTAAGAAACTTCTACGTCACAGATATTAGTTACAATTTTAACCGAAATAATTACAAGAACAGATTTAAAGTGATCGTGCACATTTTTCGCGAATGTTTTGAAAAAACATTCAGTCGAGAATAAGAAGAACCCCTGCTAGGCGGATCATCGTAATGATGAAATTCATTTTTATTCTGTTCTTACGGACGTGTCTGTTGTAGAATTAATGCATTAATTTTATTTAGTCTCATAAATTTGTATTTTCGATTAATTTGTTTCATACTTTTTTCGCTGTATCGTAGGTAGCGGCGGCTTTGAGAGAGATGCGTCGAGTTGAGGAAGAAATGAGAAAGAAAGAAAAATCGATAGATAAACAGAAAACTACCGATGAAGAGGAGATTAAAGAAAATGGCGAAAGCGACGTGAACGAAATCAATAAAACGTACGTTTTTCAATAATATCGCTGTTTTATTTATCTGAGTTTCAGTTCCGTTCAACTTAGGAATCTATATAGTTCACTTATAGATAAAGAGTATTTTAGCATTTTGGCGCGAACTAACCGATTAACGTTTTTTTTATTGTCTTTCTTATTTTTAGAGATAATGAAAAGCAAATAGTTGCATTAGCGGAACAACTAAACTATCATCTACACGAGAAGACACACGATTCGGTTGACCTCGAAAATTTGTTCGCATTCCTCAGTGATGCTCAAAATGGTAGAAGTCAAATTATCGAACAATTGGGTGAAAAAATGAAAGAATTGGTTACCGATTTAGATATGGAGGTATTTTTTTCACCTTCTTTTTTCTTCTTTTTGAAATTAAAAGTCTCGTTATCTGCCGGTTTATATATAGATAATGAAATTCAAAAAAATATTACGCGTATATTTTTTCATGTTAAAGGTTACGATAATTTTTTGAATTTTGTCTTGTAATGCAATCCAACAACAATATCTGGGAAAAGTCAGTGTCTACTTCTTAATCGTTTGAATGACCTTTCTCGATAAAGAAGTATACGAAAATCTATAAATGCTACTATTTATGTCTTGTTGCGGGATAATCTAATAGTTAGATTTTGCGAAGGAGAGGGATTCATTTAAGCGCATACCATTTGTTTTTCAACGCTGATATAAAGCTAAGTCTGTGCTCACTTTCATTCTGCTATTTTGTTACTATTTGTGTCATCTTTGAGACCACGTGTAAAATGTGAAATTCCCTTGTAGGCCACTACTTTTTTTTTTTTTTCTTGTTCTATACAAATAATAATCAGCATTATGCCACAAGAATTACAATAATTAAAACACTTAAAGATACCAGAAAAGCACATTAATTATCGGAGAGTTACTTTTCGAAGCAAGGTGATGTAACAACTAAAATTTACGCGTGAAGTTTCCGTTTCGTGCCGTTAAAATAACGGGGAAATGTTGCGAATTTGAAATATGCTGAGGTGTAACGAACAGAATACAATCAGTACGCACCTGAGTGGAAGTCAGCGGTTACCTATTGCGTAGCGTATGGTCGTATTTACTAGAAATCATACGTAGGCATGCATTATAATAGGAACACACGCACTTACTCTGTATTTTACTAGATGTTTTAATCGCTTATGCATATATAAAAAACTTACACAATGCGCATATAGCTGGAAAATACAATGCCAGCTATTATGTTTGAAATTCGAATATTAAAAACGACACTTATTTACACGCTTCTACTTTCTAATAGCAAACAAAATTTGCCGGGTACTAATTCGGAACAAATCACCGAGTGCAATTAACAAAAAACGTCTTACGTTTGATCTTTTCATTTTTTTTTGGTTATTTAATTCTGAATCGAAAAAATTACATTAAAAGATCATCTTCGAGAGGTCCGGGAAAAAATGACGAGTGAACAGCCGCCATATGGAAAAAAATTTAGCAGATATACTCGAAATTACATAGTCCACGTCGAACTGTTCACGCAATTTCGTCAGCTGCAAAATCACCAGAAAAAATAGCTCGAAATTTAAAATTAGTATGTAAACGGCTACCCCCTGATAAATGTAAAAAAAGACAAAAAGGAGGAATATATTAATTAAATGATAACTCGGCACTCTTCATCTTATTTATTTAAACATTAAAATTAACTTGTTTGTTAAATGGTACAGAACCCTTCCGAAGAGTGTGAACTATGATGTTAGTTTAAATGCGTACTTTCGAAGCCTATTCAAATTTCTTTCGTTTTTTCTTTTAATTTAGTTGGAAACGGTTTTGCAACAAGAATTAGAGAGTCTACAGCCGAACGAAGAAAATAATAATAAAATTTTTCCACCGACTGTTTTGGATTTATCACAACAAAGTCGCAAACACCTTAAAATTCCTTCTCTGCCCGAACCAACATGCCCGCCGCCCCCACCGCCTCCGTTTCAAGAAACGAACGGTTTTAAGGAACCTATTTACGAGTCGGTGATACCGCGCGACGAAACAGCTGACCTGTGCGTTTCACCTCCACCGCTACCGGATCCTACGCCGAAGCCAAAACCGAAAAGTCCAATTCTGGAAAGAATCCAACGATCTGAAAAAGCATCGCCGGTTACCTCAGTTCTTTCTCCGAAGCAGAGTCGACCTAGTTCAAGGGCCTCTTCAACGGTTAGTAATCTTTTAATAATAATTTCGAATTTAACAAGTTATTACACAATTTTCTTTTTTTTTATATTTTTTAAATTTGATCGACGTAAATTGTACATTTCTTATTCCGTTCTTCGTAACTTTAAAAATTCGCAGGGTGCCCAAACGGCTACTCATCAGTGGAGATACAGTGAACAGTTAGAAGACTTTGAAAGAGAACAAAGAAGGAAATTCCGAGTAGAAAAGAAGTTGCAAGAACTGGAAGACATACAAGAAAAACAAGCTGAACAACCTCAAGAAGTCTACCATGATATTGTCGAATTTGCTCAAACTCATTTTAATACTCATGAAAAGTTACCCGATGGTATGAGAATGGCTTTTTATTTTTATTTTGCAAATTCAAATGATCACATTATTATGTTAATAGTTCTTGTTTTGTAATATTTTATTTTGCATAAAGTGAACGGCATGTCGAATAAACTTGATTTACGAAAAAAAAGAGAAAACATAAATTCATACAAATTTATTTTTTAAGATTATTAATATTGAAACTTGCAAAGGTTTCGGTTGTTGAACACCTACCTGAAGTCTATACTAATGTCGCAGGCCCGTGTCCAGAATTTTTTTTTTTTGGGGGGGGGGGGTGAAAATTTTCTTTACATATTTATTTTATAATACATTTTTCACTAATATTTGTACTATTAATAATTTCCATTATATTGATATTTATATATTAATAATTTACGTAAATGAATTACCCTGTATATGAACATTAACAAAAATTACATATGTTATTAATTATACTCGTAACAGAAAATTTTTTTGCATAAAATATTAATGAAGCACCTAAAAATATGCAGCATATTTTTTCTTTTTTCTTTTAAAAGTAGGTAAAAACACCCTAAAAAATCATCAATATTTATTTTAAATTTGTGATTTTTTCAGATTTTTTTGTATTTATAATAACTATTATAATTTTCCATCGTACACCGATTTTATTATAGTAATTTAAGAAAACCAGTTTTAATTTCAAATTCGCGAGATAATTAAAAGTACCCGGTTCTCGGTATACTAGAAATTAATGGTACTCAATGAATATACCGAATCATTATGTCTGTTCTAGGCAATATAATGGCAACACTAACCAGAAAAAGAAAATCATTGGATTCTGTTCCGAAATACGAGATGGTAACTTATTACAAAGGGTCCTCAATACCTACATCGCATATGCACATGTACGATCCGGATAATATTAACATCGCCTGTAACATTTTCAGGGTACGTATATATTAACCTTATAAAATCCAATGATATCAGCTCTTAAACTGTCCCCATGAGCCTTATATTGGCGGCTTTAAAATTTCTTCCTGGTAATATACAAGGAGTGTTCAATAAAGACTGACACTAGCGCTCCCATCGGTCGCGAAAGTGTGCTATTAAAAACGAATCACTAGGCTATCGAATAACGGTTCTCTACTGATTTGTTTAGTGCAAAAACGAAGTCGCTTTGTTGATTTGGCCAGTTTTTATGTTAAATTGAATGGAGGGTGGTTAGATTTCGCCTCTAAAGCTTTTACGGTAGCAAAAATAGCAGGAAAACGTCGGCCTTTTAAACTTTATTTTGCTGTGGGATAAAGATAAAAGTCGTGTTCGGAGCCAAATCCGTGCTATTGTTTCGACCTTTTTTTGAGCCAAGAATTCGAGCGCTGCATTTGCGATATGATATCTCGCGTTATCTTGATGCAGCTTCCAAAGGCTAATGAGATCTAGACGCTTCTTAGGAAAGTGATCTTTCATCAGGTGTTTTAAAACTGAAATGGAATAGACTACAGTAACCGTCTAGCGTTGAAGGACCGTATGAGGGTACACCGTTACCTCGAGTAACCACCAACGCTTTAGTTGCAGATTTTTGTGCTCGCGTTTTTTCAGTGAAAGACCAGCTTTTTCTATCCATTCCGAACTTTGTTGCTTAGTTTAGGAATCGTAGCAATATACCCAGCTTTCGTCGATCGTAATTATGTTTTCCCACCAGGAATCACCTTGTTTTGCGATACAATCAAGTCAATATTCGCGAGACGCGGTTGTGTTTTTGATCTGGCGTCAATAAACGCGGAATCCATCGTGCACAGACACGAGACATGTGCAGGTGTTCCTTTAATAACGTGTATGTGCTTCCGATTGATATACGAGGTACGAAGAGAGTTCCCTGATTGTCAGGCGAGGGTCAATGCGGATTATTACTGCTTCAGTATTAATGTTCTCTTCGGTGAGCAAGGGACGGGAGCACCGTCTCCACCTTGCAGTTTGGCTTTTTCGATACGAGCGATGCCACCGCAAACACGTTCTCCGGGCCATAGTTTCATCACCGAATGCCTTATTCAGCATTTCGTCGTAGGTTTCAACCGACGTTTTCTTTAAGCGAACCCAAAATTGTATAGCGTAACGCTGCTCACGATAATCAGTTATGCTTACTTTTGGAGGCGAAATCTAACTCTACCCTCCACTCAATTGAACATAAAAACTGGCCAAATCAACGAAGCGACTTCGTTTTTGCACTAAATAAATCAGTAGAGAACCGTGATTCGATAGCCAAGTGATTTGTTTTTAATAGCACACTTTCGCGACCGATGGGAGCGCTAGTGTCAGTCTTTATTGAATAACCCTTGTAGCTCATCTAAAACCTTTCGCAGTCATAAATTGACAGTATTTCGGACTTTCTTATTCGAATGTTCGCTTTCGTCGCAAAGAATTATTTATATACTAATTTGATAAAAAGTGATTATTTTAAATTATTCTTCTTAGAAGAAGAAAACAAAATTAATATAAAGAATGAAAAGAGTTCCAATTGGTCCAGGATAGAACAATAGGATGGCCAATAATGTGTTTGCCAATTTCCGTAGAAATTCCACGGACACAAAAAAAACGAAAAAACCATTATTGGAAAATGGAAATTAATTTATACGTTTTTCTACAAATGAGAATACAGGAATATATTTAAAAGTTTTTTTCCTAAAAGTCTAAAAAAATCACTAGTTCAAAAATAATTTTATCAGATAACGTAAGAAAGTAGTCATTAATTTTGTAAATATGTTCATATATCGCTTTATTATGGAATCATAAGGAAAATAGCAGCGTGTATTATATAAAATTACTGAACCGGTGAATAATATTAGCTTTGGCGATTTTTAGAAACGGTTGTTCTAGTATTTTACGCGTGCTGTATAGAATATATTTTTCTTTTAGTTTTTGTTTGTTTGGGGGAGGAGGAGGGGGGTATATCTTTGACAATACTGAAGAATCATTTTCTACATTCACGCTTTTTTTCAAGTACATTTGTTACACTTCTAATTGTAAAATATGTTCCGGATTTTTTGGACAAGAATAAATAAACCGAACCTAGAAAAATTCAACACTATCGGCAATGGCCATCTCTGCTGCCAACAACTGAAATATTTTAGACATATAATACAGAAAGATGAACTAGAAAAATTTAAACCATTCGGAAAATGATAAATGAAAATAGACAAAAAAGGCTAAGATGCCTTGAATACATCACTGGTAACTTAATCAGCCTGGTGATATCTGTAAAACGATAGGAAGACCCAGAAAACTCACGAAATTGCTGCACTATGTAAAACTAAAAACAATAAAAGACGAAAAAAGTAAAAGTTAGCACGCAGGCTTTTCTCTTCCGTTTGGCTCCTATTCAGCCTTCCTTGTGCTCCGTTCATCCTCCTACCTTAAATTTTACCTGGGACGCGAATCACGTTCTATTTTTCGAATGTTCCTTTATTTCCTCGGAATACGCCTTTTTTTATTCCAATCTATTTAACTTTGGCCTCCCTACTCTATACAGTGCTCACTACATTCTTGCTCTACCAGCTCCTTCTGTTGTTCCTTTGTTAGCTGCCTTCACTTCTTCCATCTCTAATCGTTTTCTGATATAACCTGTCACTTCTCGTGACTTTCCATTTTTTTAATTCTTTGCGTTGGGTGAATATCCTGTGCTGACGTGCCCAAATAAGAAAGGTAAATAAATGAAAATACCGCTTTTTTAAATTTTTCAAAAAAAAAAGATATATGGTCTTCGTAAAGAAGTTAAGGACGTTGAATTTTTCTATTCGATAAATTTTTTTTAGTGTTTCCACGCTATTTTCTTCATACTTCTTCTTTCGTTTCTGCTAAACATAAACGATTTTCTGTAACGCTTCAAAAGTTTTTTTCAAATCAGACGTAATTTGTTTACTGTAGATCAAAATTTATTACTTGACTTTTTTATTTTCTCGCGTTATTCTCTTACATACAAATTAATAATTTGTTTTCCGCTCCTTTATTAATATATATGTATATATATATTGATTCTTTAACGTGAGATTATTTTTAGAATAAGGTAACTCACTGAAAATCTATTTATTATGGAAGAAAAATCTATAAAATATTTCTTAAAATGTCTCCAATAAATATCAACTTGTTTATATTTCACGAAGAATCTACCTTTCCATCTTTAATCTATATTTTGAAGCAAATTATAAATGTTTCTATAATTTATGCACTAGTAGCTTTTTTTTTAGTTTTCTAATAATTTATAAACACGCCTTTTAATAAGATACGATCACAATGGCCTTTTTTCTTTTACATAACTCGAAGTATAGCTGCATGGATCTCAATAAAATAACCACCAGAGTGCAATTTTATTTTTTTTTTCGGGGAGATGATTTTTTCTAAGTTCTCTGATGTACATATCAGAACTGTAACTGACTTTTTCACTTTCATTTTCGTGTTGTAGGAGTTGTGTAAATACATCCGCAGCGAAGTAAAACCGGAAATGGAGCAAAATATTATTCAGCTGATAGTCGGATCCGGCATTGAACGAGAGGAATTACGAGATGAAATTTACGTTCAGTGTATGCGACAGGCTACAAACAACCCATGCCCAGAATCTACGGAGAAAGTTTGGCTTCTGCTGTGTCTAATTGTAGTTTCTTTTCAGCCCGGCAAACAGTTATATAAGGTGACTTTTTACTTTTTAACGCAATTTTATTACTACAACTTGATTTTTTTCATGCCTACATATGCAATATTAGAACTCGACGCAGATGTTTTATAATTAACCAAATAAAAATCAAATCTCTGGCCGTCAAAGTATGAACTAGTTCTGAAGTAATACTTTTATCGTATGTTTTTAGGCTTTGTGCGAATTAATAATTCGGCGTTTAAATGATTTAGCGCCTCTATTGAAGCACTAAAACATTACACCAAGAAATAGGCAAAAATTCATTTTTACTTGTATTTTTAAAATTATTTCTTAATACCAGATTGTAATGAACCGTTTAAAACAGTTCATGTCATCATTAAGAAATGTTTTCTAGAGTAAAAATTTAGCTAAACAAAAGATCACGTTTCCTAAGTGTATTCTTATTTACATCTGGTTTACTTTGTACAAGGAAGAGGTGTAAATATTAAAACTATATTTTTATTCATTACTGCGTATGTATTTATATATTTATCAAAAGGTAATTTTATTAAATGACGGAGTTTTGAAATAAACAAATGAAGAAAATTGTGTTACACTAACACGATTTTACCTCGCGGGTTATGTGTAAATACGTGTATTAAAAACAATTACTGTAGATTTTTTTGTTGTTTAAATTTTTATTTCATGCTACAAATAATTTTAATATTTGTTGTAATACGTGAATAGAAAAAAAAAAAAAAAAAAAAGAAGAAAAACACGAATACTTATTAAAAATGCTATGTAACACGATGAAACAGTCATTTAGCTGTAGAATTAAAATTATTCGTAGAAATACAGTATTTGATATTTTATTCTGATAAGCAACTATGCATTACTTTTTAGCTACCACTCAATTGGGACAACCAGCGTTTAAGTATAATTTAGCTTATTTTTTTTTTTTTTTTTTTTTTTTTTGACATCTTTTGCACGAAGTTATCAAGCACGATACTTCCTCCCAGATGGTTAAAATCCCGAACTATGTGGCAGAATGCAAATAAATAATACCCAGATTATTGCTCGTTTGATAATGAACGTTTGAAAGGTTAACAACAGACAGCTTCGAAGACATTTCTGAAGCGCTAAATTTCAAATCGTGTAATTCTAAATCATTCGAAATTATAGATTGAGAAATAGGCGACTCGGCGTGAACATATGTATCGTTTTTTATGCTGTTATTCGTAGTATATAAATAAAAAAGATAGTCGAGGGGGGAAAACCCTCGGTGGGGTCAAAAGTTAAAACCATTTTGCGAGACGCATAGTTTTACGAATAATTTAATTGTCTGACAACCAAGGTAAATATACCTTTACTCCAAAATTCAACTTTAAAACGCAGTAATAAATTCGAAATTTGTAGGTGTAAATTCGTATTAATACAATTACAGTGTAATCCAACTTTGTATGAAAATGAGTTTCAAAAAATAACCAAAGAGAAAGGTTAGAGAAGAAAAAAATAAATAATAAATAAGTATTGAAAGTGAAAATAAACGATAAAGGAACAAAATACGCAATAAGTGAATAAGAAAATACGATTCAAGATGAACGCTAAAAGATTCGGCACAATCGCAATGGCTGGTGAATAAAAATACAACGAATAATAAATTAATTTCAAATGTAAAATTAAAATTATGTATGACTATTATGATTACTTTTTTAACTCGATGTGTATAATATAGGTGTTTTTAGAATTTTACTTAACAGGTTATATTTTTCTGTTTTGTTAATATTTTTTAAATTATTTTTCAGCCTTAATTTAGAAAAAAAAATACAAAGCAGGTACCTGATAGTAGTTTTCAAATTTTACAAAACCTATGTATTAAAAATCAATTCGAAATACGCGTTAAGCAGAAATTAATTAATTTCGTAAGCATTTTCATGTTTGGTATGCTTTTAAATTAGTTGCCAATTGCTTTACTTACGAAGCACATAATCGAATTATAGTTTCGTAACATAATGTATGTGTTGATGTTTTTATTTTTTTTTTATTATTCTTTTTTTTTTCGTAGTATTTCATATGTTTTCTGAAGAAAAATTTACAATGTGAAGGAAAGTTACGACAATATGTGCAATGGTGTTTGGATAATTGTAAAAATATTAAAGTTTCTTCGAGGAAATACCCACCTTCTTCCGTAGAAATTGCCGTAAGTGATAAAATAAAATTATCTATTACATAAAATATACGAACTATGTAACAATTAAAAATACGTTATAAACGTTTAAATTCTGCCATAAAATGACCGCCCCTGACATAGTTTTGAAAAGCTTCGCATTTATGGAGATTGAACAAAAAAATATTAAAATTAAATGAAAATATGATTAACGTTGTAGTTTTCCTTTTTAAACATCATCAGTATGCAATGAAAACATATCATCGGAGTGACATTTCACATTAAAATATAAATGTTTATATTTTCAATTAGAACAGTGTTAGCTTATTTTAATTACGTTACTAGAAATAGTTAAAATATCTTTTTATCGTGAATTACTTTTTTTTTCTACAGAAAAAACCCACGTAAATATAATCTGAAATTAACTAGCCTACTGTTAAAAAGGTTGAAAAATTAAAGCAGATAATATTTGTGGGGAAAAAAGTTAAATATCATTCAGTTGGAAATTCATGGTCATGCGCAGAATTCGTAAAATTTACTTAATCTTGTTATTACTGGAAAAAGATGGCACGCTTAACTTTTGCTATTATTTTTCTTTAAACGTCTGTTCTTCAACAATTTTACTGTTTCTTTTTCTTTCAGTACTGATTTCGTTAACTGAAATGACTGAGCCGGCTTTCAACTATTCCCAACCTTTAAATTACTTCTCTTCTTCTCGTCTACATTCCTAGCCGAATCGATCGCTATTTACATACAGTCCTGTTTATATCCTCGATTAACAATATATCCCAGTTTCTCCTATCTTTCGACTCAAAAAGCGTTTTATAAGCCATTTCTTCCCCCTTTCCAAATATTCCTCTGATCCAGTTATTTTTTTACATTCGCTCCCTATCTCTTATATATTCACTTCCGAATCAATCTTATTGATCTCCAGTGGATTTCTAACTGTGGTCATTTTAGGCAATGAGTTGACGGACTCTTTACCACGTTCAGCTGCAATCAATCGTTTCTTCATAAGTCGTTTTCTTGTTCAAAGTTTTCTTTCTCTCTTTTTGTTGGCCGTATCTCTATCCCTCTTCTTTTTTTTCTTTTCTTTTTTTGTAATTCTGATTTCTTTTATTTAATTATACAGTCCTCTCTTCTTTTTCTTTGATTCAATAATTTCCCCATCGTTAATCGTTCAATTATTTTCTCAGTAATATGATAAGTTATATATTTTAAAACCTTAATTTACGTTACAAAAGTTATAGTTTTATATATTACACGGACGCAAAGTAACTTTTAATTCGTTAAAACATAACATTTATTTATATTAACTTATTACTTAAAATAAAAGTTTACAAACATTATTATTCACAAAATATATATAAAAAATTCATCCTACCGGTTTCGTCTACTTGACATATTCATGGACTCAATTTTGTTGTATTATTTATTTACATGTTTGGTCATTATTAAAGATATAGATCGATATATTATAATTGTTGGTCTATGTAATATAAAATTTTAAATTTAATAAATAATAATGAATTAAATATAAAAATAAAGGTAAATATATAGTTACAATTGAATAATATATTCAATAAATACTTCATAACTTAACATACTGCTAATTAATAAATGTAACTTAACCAACTTCTTATTTATATCCTGTTTCTTCTTTCTCAGTAGTTCACCATCGGTTTAATCATAGTCCCCTACCTGCTACGCCCTTTCCATTTTTTCGTATTCAGTCACCTCTGTGTGATCTTCCGGACGTAAACTTCAATTAAGATACGAATCCTGTTTTATTTTAATGTCCCTTTATTTCCTCTGAACGTACTATCCTGTATTCCGAACTTTTGAGTATTGGCTTCCTCACTCCTTACTGTACTTTCTGCATCCTTTCTCTCCCTTTTCTTTCGGTTTCTCCTTTGCTAACTTCTTTCATTTCCTTAATTTCTAATTTTTTAACTCCTTCAGTTTTTCGCATTGGGAACCTATTTAGCCAGAAATAAATTCAAATTAAGAATTTGGGAGTACCGAATACCAGAAAATATTTGTTAATAAATAACAAAAATAAAAATTCAAACAATTATTTTTGGCTATTACTTTAGTAAATTATATTCTTCAAAACTAAAATCGTATACAAAAAATTTCATTTTCATTTATTTTCTTATTCATATTACATTCATACGGGGATAACTATTTTTCGTTTCTCTTTTTTGCTGTTATCCCAACAACGCAAAATTGCAACATTACTCTATTAAATAGAGAAATACACATACATAAATAAATAAATATAGATATAGGTAATATAATTATGGGAACAAAAGAATAATCTTTAATTTCAAATGGAAATCTGCAATTCCAGTGAACTGTCTACAAATTGATGTACAAATAAAATAACGATGGCGAACAAAAACATAACATAAATTATTATTTCGATAAGTTTATGTATGGCCACATTATCAAAAATTAAAACAAAAATCGATTCCATATTAACGAATACATGTTGATTGCATTTATAGGCTATGAAAAGATTAGGCACTATAGTATGTCGATTCTTCTTCCTCGATGGTCGCACGAAAGCCATCGATATCCATCCGCTAGATACCGCAAGTGATGCTGCCGCAAAATTAGCCGATAAATTGGGTCTTCAGAGTTTGGACGGATGGGCTATATATCAGAGCAAAGGCGAGTGTGAAGAACATGTTCGAGGTCATCACTATTTGTACGATATTATATCAGCGTGGGAAATGTAAGTGCAACATTCATTAAAATCACTCGCCATTGTACAAGGGTACTTTCTAATTAACGATTGGTATAAATTTTACACTTTAAAATAATAGTTCACTTTTAGTACATACGCTAGTTGAATTAATATATGCTTTTATTTTTTGTTAGCTGGTACTGTTCGCAAGTGTGTTTATTCGGTTGAATAAAAGTAAAATTATTCGAATAAACAGAAACCATACATACAATTGACCCTTCAACGTATACCATTTTAGTACAGTAAGAATTCACCATGAACCATTAAAGTTATTAATGTTTTAACAGCTAATAAAGAAGGTAATTATGCGAGACGCCATTTGCAGTATACATCTATCGCTGCAATACAACTAAAGGTACACGAGGCTAGCGCAATAGGTAGTGTCAGGTTTCAAAAATTAACGTCCGCTATAAGCATTTGTTAACGCAAGCGTGATTCACGTAATGGAAGTGTATTGTCGGGCCCGTTTGCACTCAAATCATGACTAACGATAAGTGCATAGGAACGAAAGATCAGATTTTAAAAATAGGCAACTTAAAGCGTAATAAAATAATATGATTTTAAATTATACTATTTCACATTCCACTTTTATTAAATAGAATATATACAAATAGCGGTCTAATAAATACCGGAATGAAATATTTAGGTGATGAAAAATTCAAAATAGATGGACAGAAGATATGCAAATCGCTAATAGAACTTAATAATGATGAAGTTGTTTTTTTACTAATACTAGTTACAAAACAATATAACGTTAAAAATAACAAAAAAAAAAAAAATTACTTCTCCGATAACGTAATCCATTGGCCGAAATTACATTTCGTAGGATACATTGATTTTAACCTGAAATTAAACTAATTCCTGAAATACTCGTAGTACGAACATAAATCGCCTGATCGCAAGCATGTTTAAAACAAGAATTTATTTTTCTCTCATTCCGACAAATTATTCGACTCAGTTATTTAAAGGACTGGACAATTTCTGAAACCGATTAACACTGGCTATTAAAATTTGATTACTAATTACATTGTACGCAAATCATGTTCAACTTTTTTTTTTTAATATACCATTTATGTTAATGTTTTGATCGCATTTCAAAAATACTTAGGACAAATTTAGCGAGTCACGTAATGAAAATTTTACCATCACTTCGATCCAAATTTCGTCTATTTTTCACAGTTGTTTATCAAATAAAAAACTTTTTACTTTTTCACTTAAAAATTTCAACCCACTCTCGAAAAATAACTACTTTTATTCATTAAATCAGTAATACTACCGTTTTCTTTTTTCCAATGTTATTGCATGATACCCCTCAAAAAGTAATCGAAATTTTAAAAAACGGTTTTAATTATTTTAATCTACTGAAATATTAGTTTCTTTCCAAGTTCCCTCCTCTGACTGAATACACTTGTCCCATAGATTTTCCTAATGTTTGAAATATTTTTAAAAATCTTATTAAGAAACACTATTGTCTCTAAATAATGCAGCAGATGTTTTTTTTTTTTTGTTTTTTTTTTGGTTGCTTCCTCTACAGTAACGAAACGTTTTTATTTCCCATATTTTTTTCCAGGCAGAATAGAAAAAGAATTTGTAAACAGCAGGATTGGATGAGTAAAAAAAATAGGAAGTAACGGGTCATTTAATTTTTTTTTTGTGTAAAAATCTTGATTTACCGTTGGTTTAGTAAGAATTAAATAACTATTCCATTCTCATTAGAAAACCAAATCAGCATTATCTTTCCATTTGATCGAACTTGTCACGCTTTTATTAAGTCAAAATTAATTTGTTGATGTATACCGGGACGTACTGTAGCATCAAATCTCATCACCTGATATGAAAATAATTTTAAAGTTGGTCTTTTCAATCGTGGTACACATCGAATAGCTTTTTAATTATCTGTGAACAATGGAAGCACAATTCTTTCAAAAATACGTTTTATGTTTCAATTTTCTTTTGATATCCACTGACAAAAGTTCCAAAATATACAAGTTAATTTTGAAACTTTTTCAGTATTTCAAAAGAGATATATGAATACATTTCGAAGCATTTCATCATTTTTGGTGTAGAAAATGAATCATATCGCTTTCGGTCTTCAACTGATTTTCATATTCTCTTTTTAAAATTAAACAAATCTATTTTACTTAAAGTATTCTCTTTAAAAGTATGCTAAAGCATTGGTAGTGTTTCAGTAACGAATTTTCCTGAGAAAAAACAAAATTTGTCACAATTTTTTTTTTGTTTTTATGACCTACTATTCCAAAAATCCCAGAACAAGTTTAACGAACAGTAAAAACATAAGGGGAAAGAACAGTGCTATGTATTATATTGTGTTAGGAAATACCATAACCTCGATATAGCTAATGTTTAAATTCACAACTGTTTTTGACTTACATGTGTAAATTTATATATATATATATATATATATATATATATATATATATATATATATATATGTTGATTGTGTGATTAACCAACTTTTTTCTACTAATTTTATCTTTAAATCATATTGTTTTGCATCGATATAATTTTAAATTTGATTATTTAGAATAAAATACTTAAACGAGAAACTAAGAAATTCTTTAATCGTTAAAATAACGCTTAAACTTAAGTGCACTTATAGACTAAAATCAAAAAAATAATCTCACTGTTGGGAAATAGCTTATTTACTTCTGTAGTTAAATATCGATTTATTTATACTAGTTTTTCGGAGACATTAAACTAGAATGTAATAAAGTTAGTTACTGGAGATTCTGTTCATCCTACGATCGTAACTATAGATTGTTTAAAGCAATTAGTTCACTTATCTTGTTTGTTTTATTAGTTACCTTTAGGTTGTTTAAAATTTGATCCGTTTTGTAGTAGTTCATAAAAAGTTAAAATAAAACTGCAAACAGCTCAGTTTAATCATTCCTCTAGAGAAGTTCCTATCTATACTTTTGGTTCTTTGATATAGTTTTTTGTTAAATGTGTTAATTTATTCTTGGTTTTTAAAGTTATGTATTTCTTTTAATTGTAGAAAACAAAGTAAACAAGCTCAACATTCGTCGTTTATGATTTTAAATCGACGTAGTAATTCAAATACCGTTGGTGCCGGAGAAAATAGGTTTATATTTAAACGTCGATTATTCAGAAGCTTACGTGAAATGTCCCAAGATCCAGTTGAAATAAGTTTGTTATATTCCCAAGCTGTCTACAGTGTAGTGAAGGTATGTTCACATATCTTAGCAAAAACGGTAAAGTAATCTTAAAAAAGAAAGAAAAAAACAAAAAAATTATTAACTTCTTTATGTAATTTTCGGCAAGACTAATTAAAACCTGTCTTACCGTTTGTCAAGAAAGATGCATTACTATTTTACTTTTATCATAACATGACAAACATAACTTTTTGCTTGCTGTAGGTTCTTCTTTTTTTGGAAAATTATTTTCAGAAGTAATATTTTAGATTATATGAATACTCAGATCAATCTGTTTTTCACCATTTCAGAGCGATGACTTTCCAATAAATGAAAAAGTTGCAATTCAGTTAGCGGGTCTGCAAGCTCAAGTTTGTCTTGGAGAACCAAAAGATAAACTAGAATACTACACCGACATTGAATCGTATTTACCATACAGGATTAGTAAAAGTCGCGGTGATGATGTCTGGGTAAATATATTGCGCGCATTTTGAAAAATAATATATTTTCGTTTCGCATGGCTATTGAAATTAGGCGATAGTTTGAATGAAATTAAAACGAAAATTTTTAATTTTTAAAAAGATTAAATAGAATCAACAGTTGCTTTTATGGGTTTCCTTCTTTTTATTTATCATATTTTTAGTCTGTAATAAAATTTTCTAAATAATGGGCAACCTGCGTGCCTTGACTAATGTTATTAGTTGTTTTGTTTTTTTTTCTTTACTATTTTATTGAAAACTTTATGTTTATTCTTCTTTTGAATCAATCGTAATTATAATTTTCAGAATGTATTACACGCTCGAAGCTTTTAAGGACATAGTAAAATTACAAAAAAATAATATGTGTAATATTTAATTAAACGCTGCTTTAATTTTAAATTTGTGACACGGATTAACTAATTAACTTTTTTCCCATCTATTTCTTTTCCGAAATAATCTCTTTACTTAAAATATTGTCCTATTTTATTAAAATGTACGGGTTAAATTTTATTCTTCTTCAATCTAACTGTCTAATTATTGTTAAATATTTGCTGATAAAAACTTTAAAATTCCCGTAACTGTTGGTTCAAAGAAGACAACTGCTATGCGATTACATGCATGAATATTTTTATAATAGATTTAATCCACTAGAAACTGTAAGCAATGTTTAAATAAAAAATAATGGGAGTATCAAACTTTTACTGTTTATGTAACACTTTTAACTTATTTAAAAGATTTTAAAAAATAAATAAATAAAAGCTTGTAGCGAAGACAAAACACGTTTTTCTTAACTTAGCTCGCAATGGAAGAAACGGTCACCTTCCATCTGCTTTGATTTTACCAAAAAAATAATTGCACTGCGTAAAGTTAAATTAATAAAAATAATTAATATAATTTATTTTAAAATATTTAATTCCAGGTAACGATCATAGCGCAAGCACATAAACAGTACGGTTCTGGCAAGTCTGAAATAATTTCGAAAATACTGTACCTGAGTTGTGTTATGCAGTATAAACTTTATGGCACCACAATATTTCCGGTTACATATCGCGGTTATTGGTCGTACGGTAATTATCAACTAAAAGCACTTATTTTCTTAGTTAAAAGTTGAGATAAAAATTTATAATTAGCATTAAAAATGCTAATACTCGCAAATATATTTTACGATTGCAAAAATTCAAACAAAATAAAATTTTTCCCTAATAAATAATACTATATTAATTTTCTGATTAAGTATGAATTTTTTATCTTAGCACAAGGGAAATAGTTCATAATTCGAAAGCAAATTTTTCCTCAACTAAATATAATCATAAATAATCTGAACGGATATTTTTTTGTTTTAATTTTTTTCCTGTAATTTAATTTTTTGTCGATTTTTGAAGTAGTAGAATTTTTAATTTATCTGAAATGTTAACGCAAATTTTATTTTTCAATCGTATACAAAATATAAAAATGCTCAAAAATTCTCGAACATAATAAATCAGCAAAATTTGCAATATTTATTTGCAGATAATATTTGCAGTCAATAGCAAAGGTTTTCGAAGAAGTTTAAAAAAAAAAATCTGTTGAAGAAATTTTTTCAACTTTAAACAGAAATAAATAAAAGAAACGTAATGTGTGATTCTTTTTTTTTTACGCTAGCTCTTTTAACAAAATTCAGTGCTAACTGCTCGGTATATAATAAATTGAAAATGCTGTTGATTACAAGTGGTTCTATTTGGTAATAAAGTTAATTGATATAGTTTTTTTTTTTTTAAATGGGACATATTTTATAATGTAAGTCAATGTCATAATAAAGCAGAAAATTATAATAAGAAAACCGTAAAATTCGAAATTTGTCTTTTTTCAACGCTGTTGAAATGTTCTCGTTTTACGTTGTTATATTTCAGCGCAACAAAATTCGTATCCAGAAAAAATCCCGGAATTAAAAAAAGAAAAAGGTTTTAATTTGATTAACGTAACTGGTCTACAATCCTCTCCCCCCACCTAAAAAAACACGAAATGAACCCTTATAATTTGTTTTAATTGCAATTAAAAATGGGGAAAAAATTAAAGAAACGTTGCTTATTAAAAGTAATGTAAAATTTCTTTGTTCTCAATTTTTATTTAATAAAATGAAAATGATCAAGCCACAACTAATGCCAAATAAGAAACAATTCCAAGTCGAGAAATTAGACAGTAAGCAAAATGTAACTAAAAACGTTGAACAAAATGAAATTAGTACTTAATTATACTAATGGTAAAAAATTTTTTTGTTCCTCATATTTATAGTTTCCTTTGTGAACCATTTTCAAAAAAAATTCTGACTATGGCTTTAAGCGCCATCTTATGATATTTCGTTTTTGGCAGTTCATTAAGAACGCTTTTCAAAGAAATTCAAATTTTAAAGCGATCAAAAGTTGTAAAACTTACTCCAAAGAATACATATTAATCACGATCTACTTTTAAAATAAAGAACTTGAAATTTCTAGTAATGTTAATTTTATACAAAAACTGAGCGAAGAAAAGAGAAGTGCAAATAAATGATTCATAATAAACGTATTAATCCATAGTTTCCGTAAATAATTTAAAATTTGCTATACCTGCAAGTGTATAATTTGCATTGTTCCGTTCCAAAATTCTATTTAGAAAAATCTAATTTTAAAATGGTAAATCGTATAAAAATAAAAAAATAAAAAAAAAACGGATGCAGATTTACAAAATCACGTTAATGAAACTTTTTTAACATAACTCGTAAACGATTTTTTCCCAAAATTGCCAAAAGTATATAATTTTATTTTTGCCGTTTTGGTTCAATCGTTATATTAATTAATAGTCGATGAGAATAGAAAAGTAAATGCAAGTGTAAAAAGGTTTTTTTAATTCTGTCATGATGATAATAGCAATAAAAAAAAAGGATTAGCTAAAATGTGTAAGATACTATTATTTATAATACGATCTAATTACGTAGTTCAATTTCATTATTATTTTCATATTCACTTCGAATTTTGCAGCCTACAAATGAAATCATTAATTTATGTTAATTAAAATAGGTAAATAAGGATTCACAATCCATTTCCGAATCAGTTGATGTCTTATGGTCAATATTTTTGTTTTACTTATAAATATTTTTTATTTTGTCAAAATACTTTGCACTAAGGTAAAAGAAAATAATATTAGGTGAATGTGAGAGAAAAATTCATTTTTATTCAGGTATTTAATAAAAATTATTTCTGTTCCATGGAACGCGATGGTGTGTTCCACGGTATATTACATATTATGTACCACGGAACACTTGGAACATTTTTTAGAAAATTATTATCGACCATTTTGTGAAACTTATACGTGAAAAATAAAAAGGAGAAATATAAAATTAGCTCGTGCAATGGATCTAATTTTCAGGAAAATATAAAATTGGAGCAGCTGAGAAAAAATAAATCCAAAAAGTGTGTTCATGACACCTGCCTCTAAAATAAATAATAATTTTTTCGAGTTATTTAAGATTACGATTAATGTTCCACTCCTTTACACTTTCATGCAGTTTCTCTTTGAGTTTTTGTTTTTTCCGTGTTTGATTGTTTTAAAATTCGAATTTCACATAAGCCTTAATAACGAGTACCTACATTTTAAAAGCAACTTTTGCATTGAATTTCAGCGTATTCCATGCACGTATGTGTATTTTCATGATTCTGTAATAAAAGTGAAATAGCGCCAAAACTAGGTCACGTTGCTTCGTAAAACGATTTCATATAGTGAATCGTAATTTTGCACTATTGAATAGGATAGCATTTTCGCACGATGGGGTTTAAAAATAAGTGAATTTTAAATTTTTCAATAAAAATAAAAGTACAAAAACATAATATATATTCAGCGCTTAAATAGTACAATAATAATTGGAAATATTCAAAATACAAAAGGATAATAAAAATTAGAAATCAATAAAAGTTAGATACCGGATGAAAACAAATATGTATTGATATGCATTTGAAAAATTTGCCCGATAAGATTATAAAATAATTTTTCCAAAAAATCATACTTTATATTTAATACCAGTTCCACAATAATTATAAATGGCTTCTTAACAATTTTAGTAAAATGGTATTACCATACATTAATAGCGAAATCTGTAGTCATTTTTATAAATTGAAAGTAAACAAGTACTTTTAATTCAATTTTAATTACCGTGGTAACCTTAATTTGTTGCAGAAATATGCAATTTTTTTTCTTTTTTTGTATATAAATGAAGACCAAGAGTGTAGAAATATAAAACACCAAGTGTATTTAGTAGGATAGAAATTATACTGTCGTTTTATTTTAAAGCCACGTTGTTACAAAAATGGTTCCGTCAAGTTTCTTTAAAAACGTTCTACAGTGCTACGCATCGGTTTATGATAAAAAAAAGTATGAAATAAAAAAAACGTGCTAAAATGTTGTTCATTAACAATAATAGTTCAGTTAAAATTTCGAAGTATACAGTAGAACTGTTGTCCTTTTATTGAACAGGTATCAAGGGTTTCGTATTACCACAGATATGCTGAGTGTAGGTCAGTTAGGTAGCGTAGCAAACTACGTGTAACAAGAAGCGGATAGTAGAAATTTCCTCTTTAGTCAGTTTACGCCTAAACGAATTGTTTCTGCAAAGAAATTCGGTACCACAGGATCACAGTGTTGTTATTATAAAAAAAAAACTCTGAATCTATTTTTAATATTCTGGTACCTAATATTAATGTGAAAAAATTTTTCACAACTTTAATCTAAAATTAATTACATTTTTAGGTAATTCGCTTTTACTGGGAATTAACAGCGATGGTTTGTTATTATTGAAGTCGGAAGAAAAATTAGTTCTATACGAATTTCAATACTACGAAATAGAATCTATATTTTTGGATCCTAGCGATAGCTTTTTGACCATTAATCTGATGAGGCATCACAACGATAACGGTAGTCAGAAATGTTTCGTTTTTGAAACTCAACAGAAAGCAGAAATTGGATCGTTGATTGTTAGTTATTGTCCAGCTCTCGCAACCTGGATCACCGAAAGTGAACCGACCGTAAGTTTAATAAATTATTTACGTAAATGAAAATGATAAACCTTCACAAAATATGATGTGACCAAGGGCGTCACCAGCCGACGAACTGTGGTTGGGGGGCCGAATGAGTCACCAGGCGATGAGTCGGGGGGAGGAAATGATAGAAAGAGGATATAAGTTATAGGATAAATAAAATTTATAATTTGTAAAGGGTTAATATTTTTATTAAACAAGAATAAAATTTTAATTAAAACATAATTTTCGTGAGTTTCTGGCAAATTTTTCTATTACTTTATTATAAAAGTCTTCCAAATTGTCCGTGATTACGCGCTTATGAATACTCATCATGGCCAGTTGATTAAAAAGTTTCGAACCTCCAGAGGGGGGGGGGCAACGCCTAGCGACTCCCATGTATACAAGCACTAGTGTAATAACAGATTTTTTTATAGAGGGATTTAATTGTTGACCTTGTGAGAGAAAAAACCTACTCTAACACAAGTTTCTCGTTTCAGTCGCTATTGTTATTGCTTTTTTGGTTCAACACTATTATGGTCGTTGTAGAGTACTTTCCCTACATAAAATAATTTAAAAGTAAAGTTTAAATTTTTTGCACAATAGCATTCGTATATATATATTTACGTTTCGAGTTTTCCTACTTACAAAATATTGCTGACTCGGAAACTGAAAGATGACGGAAAAATAAAATTTATTAATATGTGTGAATACATTCATTCGGATGTACTTTTGACATGGATGTTTGTTATTGTATCCCTCCTGTTACCAATAAAACCACTAGATAACATCATTTAGCATAATATTAAAAAAAAAAACTCATCACTATTATTAGTGTAAAATTTTAAATTAAATTTTTAAATAATGTTACACTAATTTGATTTCAACAAATATCTATCATCTTCGTTGTGGTATAATTTTTATGTTCTCAGTAATTTAATGCGTTTATAAACAGAATCGAACGAAATACTTCTTGCCTTTAAGAAAGAAACTGAGAATTACGGAAATACAGAAATAAATGTATTATTTAAAGAAAAATTATGTTTTATTCAAATCACGGGTGCATATTTTTCACATTTTGTTAAAACGATGTACACTTTCAGGGCAATACTTGAAACAAATTTAATCTATTTTAAAATTTCATCTAATTCATCAAGGTTATGTGTATTTTTCACTTTCTGATATATTTTATTACCGTTAATATGATACATGAAAAATGTATTAATAAATTCATGCCATTCGAATTTTTATTAACAATTAGTAAGTGACATATGACAACTAGTGGTTCTATTTGTAGCAGTAGGATTGCCGCGTGTCTTATGGCGGGAATTCGTTTCGCAAAAAGCGTACGTCAGAGTACATCATTTTAAAATATTAACCTGCTGACGTTATCACTGCGATCGCGCATGGTCTTTTTTTATTTTTTGACCTCATAAACTAAGGATCTTTACCCAGAAACAAATAAAAAGGGAAGAAGTCGATTATATTTTAATCCGATTAAAAATCTTTGATAAAAAGTAACAAATAGCAGGAATACTTAATGCGGGAAAGAGAAATACAGAATATAAGAGGCGCAATAAGGAGTGAATAGGAAGCCCAAGCCTTAACAGATAGGAATACAAAGCAGAACGCTCCACAGAAAGAGATGAACACTCAAATGATCGGCGTCGCAAATAACTTCATCATTAGGATGAAGAGGATAATGTGGAAAGGAAATCGGGTGAAAGGCAACTGAGAATGGCCACAGCACAGAAGAACAACTAAAACAACATCAAAGTAACGAAGAGAAAAATACAAAAGAAACCATGAATAGAACGGAAGAGTAAGTTGAACAGTCAGATAAAATGAACGACAGTTGGAGTCCGACCAATATTTGATATGGAAACTCTTTCACAGCGATAGGAGGTTAGCGGATGGATTTTTTTTTTTTTTTTAAGCGGGAAGAAACAGCAACCCGAGCCAAGGAATGAGCCGCTTCATTACCAAAAATACCCGAGTGGCTGGATGCCCGCGGCAAATCAATGTTAATCGAATGGAGAGAGGGAAGACTATAAATGAGTGAACGTATACGGAGGATAACAAAATGTCATACGAATGATCAGGAAGTAAAGAAGATATGGCCTGAAGGGCGCTCAAGGAGTCAGAGATAATTTAAAAATTGGAGGAAAGGTGATTCGAGGAAATGAAAATAGTAGAACGTAGGATAGTCATTAATCGGTTTATGAATATGGAACAAAAAGAAGGAAAACGACAAGATTCGGATAAGTTAAAATCTGGAAGGATAAAGAAAGCTCCAACTCCACCAGTCGAACCATCCGTGTGAATGGTAACATGAGAAGGAATTAAGCAATTGATAGTGCCGTAGAATACCTGTTTAATTACGGCTTGGTGGAGGTGTTTACAATGTACTTCTGTACAAAAGGTACGGAGGCCCGGTTTAGTTTTTTTCTCTCGTTTTTAATTAATTAGAAAAAATAATCCCGCTAAAAATGTATGTGTATAAATTGTTTTCTGTGCACTTTCCATTGCTACAATTTTTTTTATAGTGATTGTTGTAAAAATAAATATTTAGATAAAGTTAAAGTCAAGTTAATGAACCGAAATAATTACGCTCGAGTCGTTAGCACACAATGTATTAGAAAATAATTAAGCCTGAAAATAATTGATCCGTATGGACCCTCGATGCGCGCAGGGTCACAAAAAAATAACAAATCCGAATAAAAGATAATAATAAAACAAGCCTATGAATTTAAAAAAAAATAGAAAACAAAGTTACACTGTCCTGTTCAATTAATATTAAACAGCCAACTAATTTTAGCGAATCCTCGATTAACTATAATAACAACAGACCATTAAAACGTATTTACAATAATCATTTAAAAGATAAACGTTAACGCAATTTGACATAGAAGTAAAATAAACGAAAATATAAACACGTTGTTTTCGTACATGTACGTACAAAAAAGAAAACGTACTCGCTAAACTAAACTCGTTTCTGCGAAAAGCAACCGGTCGTCCAAATAAAAACCAACGCCATCTCTTCAAAATGGCTACACGTTTACGGGGCGCTAGCATATTCGACTTAAATTTTAGCTTAAATAATATTTATAAATTCAAAGACCGAATAAATTAAATAAAATATAAACAAACTTCGACGAACAAAAAAAAATAAAAGTTAGTATTAATAATTTGAAATACTGGCAAAAGGAAAAAACAGGATATTAAATAAACAGGCATGAACTTGAAATCGAATGCTGAAAGCGGCAAATAAAATATACCACGATAATTTTTTTAAAAAATCAAAGCGAAGAAGAAAGTTAGTAAAAAACAACCATGATTTTTTTTTTAAACACTTATTTTAAGTTAAAAAAACGTCATAATCATTAACAATTATTAGGCGTAGCTTTTAAAACACTACTGGTTTTTTTGTTTTTTTTTTCAGTTATTTTCTACTATTTTATTTAAGGAAGAAATAAATAAATACTTATTTGCAGAATTGTGTCTGTAGTAATGATTATTTTTTATTTTCTTCCAATTTCAGGCCAAAGCTATTACCTCAGAAGATCGTGCAAGAATTTATCGCACTGTAGTGGAATGTCGACGATGTCTGATTGAATCGGGTCTTTTAAATAAACCGCAAGAAGGAGCCGGAAAATTTATCAAAAATACTCTACGAAAGTAATTTTCTTTTGTTTTAATAAGTATACGTAAGTTTAATTTTAAAAAGAAATAGACTTATCTAAATTAAATATATATTACAACTTCTTACACACGAAACAAAGCATCTTCCTTAAGCTAAAGTATTCGTTATTTTTTCACTGAAAGAATTTAATTCATTCCAAATTAATAATTCTGTACATCATAGGCGTACCCAGGACAGTTTTTCGGTGGAGGGGGAGGTCCATTTTAAAAAAAAACACTTGACAGAAAAAAGGATTTCATGTGGCACCTTAAAATACACAGCAAATAAAGCACACTTTTCAAAACATTGTTATTTGTATCTTCATCGGCTAAAAATATTTCAATATGTAACCAAACTCTATCACTTACCGAGCCGAATTGCTTAAAAAAGTCTTTGAATTATTTTGCCAAATGGCACACACAAGACGTTTGCAAGAAGCTAATGTGGTTGACATTGACAGCTCACTAACATTAGTTTATACGGGCATTTTTAGCTAATTTTAACAGCTGATTTCAGGATAAATCACCAAAAATTTCCCAAAAAGCCAAATGTATTAAGGGATTAGCAGCAAAAGTTAACTCGGCTATTTTAAGCCGATTTAGCGTTAAATCGATTATTAAAGTTTCCGCTTTTGCCATTTTTATTTTTTGAAAATATTATTCGTTATTTATACTGCACATTCTCCACTATTATTAATACCAAAATTTAGGCAATTTTTTTTTTAAACACCTGACACTTTTTATTAACAGAAAAAATGACGTAAAATAAGCAACAACGCTCTAAATAAAAAAACAGAAATGCAAAAATTTTCATGCGGAAACTGCGTGGTTTTGTTTAAATAATTTTAAACGATTATTTGCTTATATTAAATACTTCATTGCAACTAGTGTTTATCTCAGAATTGAAATACGTGGCAGTCGTGCCTAAAGCACAAAAACATATGGTACGCTGCTAAATCGTAAAATCAGCTGCCAAATTTCCTAAATCTAAAAAAATTCCCAGATTTTTAATGTTACCGTATAAACTAAGTAAGTGACAGGCATTACACAGATAGTTAAAATATTGCCATTACAGAAAAACCATACTCAGAAAAGATTAAAAAAATAAAGAAGATATCCGATTGGCATTTTTTGAGGCGAAACTATTAGGGTCACAACTGATTTGGACTGAAAAACATCAAAATGCTTGAGACGCGATTAGGCGCACGCCATGAGAGAGCGAGAGAGAGCTGTGAAGAAAGCGGGAGAAAAAGAGAGGGAAATTTCTCATGATTTGGCTGGGAAATGTTGTCGGATATCTTCTATATTTCTTTAATCTTTGACTCGGTGTTTCTTTTTTTAAATGTAACTGGACCTAACTAGATAAAAGGATCGCATAGTGTCTTTCCAAATCCTCCCCATCTAGGTACGCCCATGCTGTGCATATATATAAAGGTAAAATATTCAAAATTGTTAATAATAAAACGTATATTACGTTTTTTTTAAAATTAATATGTAGTCAAGCATTAAACAAACAAAAAAAAAAGACGAAGAACAAAGAAGGAGTAAACAAGTAACCTATAAAAATTCTTAATGTTTTATATCAGGATTCAAATATGTGTATCTTAATTTTAGCTTGGTAAATTTGAAAAAAAAAAAAAAAGTATGAACATATTTTTAAGAATTGTAAGATTTTAAAAATTTCAAATAAAATACGAGCACTCAAAAAAACAAAAAAAAAAAAAAATGAATTAATCTGTAAAAACACAGTAATAATAATTTTAATAAAAGTACTTTGGATGCTAAATTTAAAACAAAGAAATATAAAACACATATAATTTTTTTTTTTCGTTAAAATTATCGCTAATTTTATCGTTAAAACCATTCCTTAATATATTACATAAATGCATACGACAATATTTTCCAGGATATGTAATTAAAGGAAAAAAGGAGCATACACGTCTTGTCTTTAAAAGACAATAATTTGATGAAAAAAATACGTAAAAAGTTATCTTTTAAATAATCTGCATACTATTCGTAGTTCTATAAATTATTGTAAAATACATGTAGAATTTCTAGGTTCACTGCTATTTAGCAAATGCTATTTTCTATGTCCTCTTTAGGAAGGTTATGTACGTTTATACTACTCCCGTAATAAATTAGACTCACTTATATCTGTCAAAATTAGTTCCATTAAACATCATTTAATCAAACCTTTAGACGATCACGTAAGAATTCAAATTCAGTTCTCTTAAAACGAACCCTTTGCTGTAATATTAATTAATAGCATTTCCCTAAAAGCATGTTAGAAAGGAGTAATTTTATTTCACCTAAATAAAATTCTGAAAAACTTTAGTACAAAAATTTAGTATGCAATACAAAAATTAACTTAATGGCGCGTAAAATAATTAATCCGAAATTCTAAACCATAAATAATCGACCTCTCTTATATCCACTATTTGTTCAAAAAATAAATAAATAAATAAATAAGTAAATAAAAAAATAGCGGAAAACATAAAACTTGTTTGTTTTTTTTTTTTAAATATAACACCGTTACATTTTCTTATTATCCAGAACTGTCTGTTGCAAACAGAACGATGTTTAGGTATCATGTATAAAAGTTTTATATCCGTTGTTACCCAAACGGTTAATGCGAATCACGTGTTTGTTGATCATTACATTTTGCAAACGTTTTCTGCAACGTAAAAATCCACAATGTAAATACATTTAAGTTGTTAAAAAAACATAATAAACGTCATTGATCATCATCCTTTGAATACCGCACAGTACATTTATAGATTTCATATGATCATAGATTTATTAAATCTTACCGAGAAATTATCGAATCAGAAAAAAGAAGAATAAAAACAAAAAAAAAACAGCATTTTAATTTAGTAGAGTTTATTACAAATTTGATATGAAACATTTCCAGAATTTAAAAAACGATTTCATTGTCTGCATTTGTAATCAGTGAAATGACTAACATTTTCAGGAATCTACCCTGGTGCTCTTTTTTCTGCACGCGCCTGCAATTTAAATTATTCGAATTCTACGCTAAACTATACGTATATTTTTTAATCCTGGAGCCGTTATTCATGTATCCTGACTTCCTTCAGAGAATACCTATGCATTATAAATGTCGCTAGTAGATATTTTTTAGTGGATTTCTGTGGAAGTTAGTCACGACTCCGTTGGCAAATCTATCATTGCAAAAGAATAATATATTTTAATTTATTTACCAGGTTTAGTAAGCAACGACTAGAAAAGCTGTGGAACGAAACCGGGTTTTCCGAGTACAGCGAAACGTATAAGGGTTATTCACTGACGTACTGGGCGTTTAGTCGACAACCGTTGTTACAGAGCATCTGCAAGTTACCGGAATCCGATGAATTAAACGCTATACAGATTTATCAGACTCTATTGACGTATGCCGGATTACTTCAAAACGGTAATTTAAAAGTTCCCTTTCGGAAATTCTGTGAAAAATGTTTTCGCGGAATGAAATAGAAAATAGAGAAAATATTTTAAAGCGGGTTTTAAATTGTGCCCATGTATGGATAATAGATATTTTCTAATTTGCTTTATTTTACGACATTGTTTTAATATTTTTTTTTGACGGTTTTAAGGTGAAAATATTAGACGGACAGAAGAAGAACATATTGCTCTTATACAAAGTATCATGGAAAAAGCGATGAAAAAAGAATGCTTGTTGGACGAACTTTACATGCAGCTTATTAAACAAACCACCGAACACCCAGATCCTAATTCGCGGATTAATTTACGTCACTGGGCAGTCTTATCTCTGGCTTGTTCCATTATGTTACCGAACAATAAAAATATTCGAAAATACTTATTCGCTCATTTAAAGAAATGCGGCAGCGATTCAATCACCGAAGAAGGAAAATATGCCCGATTTGCCGAGAAAGTGAGTTCTTCTGTAAATAGAATTTAGTTAAATTTTATACATCGATAAAGATTTTTGCGCATAATTCGACAATTTTTTTTCGGCTTCACGCAAAACGATGGTATATTGAAATATGTTTACTCACTGCACCTAAGGCGCAGTGTGGCAGATTTAGTCCTAGACCCGGGCCTAGAACGACAACATTTGGGGGACGCCAAAAAATTTTAATTATTATTTATTCGCTAATTACAAATTATATATTACTAGTGTTGATAATATCTTGTGTCTTTATTATATATTTTCATCGTAATTAAAGTATGTTTTTCATTCACATGTAAGAACTTTGATTTTGACTTTAAAAATTGTTATCAAAACCCGTCAATATGTATAAGTACATATATATTCGTATATACGTGTAAATACTTTTTGTTTTTCCATCACAAGAAAGACATAATATCAACACGGGCCTAGGGCACCATGACCGTCAAATCCGGCACTACCGATACGTGCTGATTATCTAGGTTGATTTAATAGCTTTTTATTAAATTTCGATAGTGTTTTAATTTTATGCGAACTTAATATTGATCTGACAGAATTAAGTTTACCGTGTCCCAGAGGTTTCTTTTCATAGTTCAGCTTGTGTATTTCGCTTAATCTGTTAACTACTCTAGTTACAATGTACAAAACCGTGTTTGTTTTTAGAAAATTTTCTGGTTTATTTTTTCGGCGCCATTATTATCTATTAGTACAATTTTTTGTATTCACGCTTTAGCTCATTAAAATTTTGGTCATTCATTACACAGACGACAATGTAGACATTATTAATAATTAAAATCTTTCATTACTTATAATTTAAAATAGATATGTTTTTTTTCTTAATTTTATTTTATTTACACTTTTTTCGGTTTAGTGTGCATCGAAAACAAACGGAACAAAGCGTCGGCAATGGCCACCGTCTAAAGAGGAAGTAATGTGTACGATAAACCGTAGAATGATTTACGCCAGATTTCATTTCATGGATGGACAATATCACGCGATCGAATTTCATCCGTCTGCAACCGCTTCTGACGTAGTTAACATTATCAAAAATAAAATAGGTCTACGTGAATCTGCATTAGGTAAATACGGTAAAAGTAATACATAATAATAAAAAGTAACGGAAAAATAGTCTAGAAATATTGCACTTTTACATAAAAATAAGTACCTTTCAGTAATCATCGTAACAAATAATCCTTTTTTTTTTTTCATCGATATTGCGAGCGAATATCTACTATCAAAATGAGCATTACTTATTAAGGTATCGAAATTTAAAAAATTCAAGGTACACAGAACAGTTAGTAGACATATATTGTGTACAAATTGTTGCAAAAATCGAAAGAAATGCGAAAAAAGGAAAAGTAAACTTTAAAATAAAATTTAAAATTAATTTACTTGTCCTTTTTGAACACCTTTTTTATCGGATAAGAATGAAATGTAGATAGTAATAATTTAATGAATTTTTAGAAACTATTTTGGGTGTTACTGTATTGTTAAAACTTACTCGCTTAAATAGGATACGCGATTTACGAAGTGTTCGGTAATTCGGAAAGGAGTTTAGATTCAGAAGAGAAAGTAGCAGATGCAATGTCAAAGTGGGAACATTACCGAAATGCAAATACAACGAACACGCCAGGCAATAACACGAATAAACCCGTTCGACGTCAAACCCCTCATCTGTTTTTGTTTAAAAAGCATTTGTTCTTAGATCAGTATATTGATTTGAACGATTCGGTTGAGAACGAATTATTGTATCATCAGGTATTGCACAGCTTACGAACTGATCGATTTCCAATTAGCGAAAATGAAGCGGTAATTTATTATTTACTTATTTTAAAACATTATTTACACATTACCATTTTTGTTTATACATATATATATATATATATATATATATATATAAATATTTACAGTTAAAGTAGCTGATCTTATCGCGGAGTGATTATCACATAACACCATAAAATGTCTTCAAGATTATCACATAAATAAAACTAATAAATAAACAAAATTAAGTGAACATGTAAAAAATATATAAACCCCTTGAACATCTTATCCCAAAACGGACAGTGCATGAAATCCAGTTAAATTCAGTGAGTGAGAGAGTCATGTATGGTGCGTATATCGTATGTAAATTAATTTTAGAAATTTGGCTTATACGCCTTTGTATTTGTCACCTATGTTCGATCCATTATCATAAGATCGATCGAGGAAATTTTTAATATCCAATTAATCTTTAATTTTTCCATTGTGTAGCTTGTATCAAATACTCCCCTGTTTTTCAACTTACACAAAATCAGCAAAAATTTCTTTGAATTCTTATTCAATCATTTTTTTTTTTTTTTTTTTTGTAACAACGAACTGCATAAGTCATTTCTTCCACCTGGGAAACACCAGAAATACAGTCGAACAAGATAGTATAGTACTTAGCTTGCATTAATAATATTGCTTCGGACATGTTCAATTTCGATTATTTCATTTTGCACATCGTTGATGAAGTAAGAAAACTTTGAATTTTCTAGAATAAATTTCAATGTTGCATTATGTTTAGGCAATGATATAATTGAAGAAAATTTCTTGTTTTTTGTATGCAGATGACCAAAGCAGTTTTCCCAGACCATTTATTAGGCCTTTTAACAGAAGACAATTTTACATGCTGAGTAACGTACCGTATCCATTGCAACATGTTAAATTGCCATTCACTTAAATTTTTTATACTCAGCCGCTTTTCCTAACTTATTTACTTTGTGTTCGTTAATGTCTTTCACTCCATAAAATGTTTCTAATACAACTTTGAATCTTTTTTCCGGAACTGCTTTTTTAACACATTTTTTTACAACTCGTCAAATCAATTGTACGCGATGAGTACAATTCTAGTTTAAAAGTTTCTTTGTCGTATAGAAAAGCTTTTGACAAAGTTAAACATAAAAAATGAATCCAATTCGGAAATCTGTAAGAATTTACAAATACGATATCAATATCATTCTGTAATATTTTATTTTCTAAAATTTCTTCAATGAATTTTTCATAAAACAACTATTCTTAAATTGTTAATCTTTTATGATATGCATAAAAAAAAGGAAGTGTACAAATTTGTGTCAATGAAATGTAAAAATGGCTTAGATTAGCCGATCTGATTCTCTCTAAAGACGACATTAATGAATAATAACCTAATCTATCCCCAAACAAACTCGAGTTTCATTCTGTGCGAAAAATTTTACGTAAAAATTCAAAGCAGGCTCCGGTGTATTATTTAAAGTTATTATATTTACGCTATGTATACAATATGATTTAAGTAAAGTCCCATTGGTTACACCTGAACTGAGGAAATAAAAGAGTAATAATACATTTTTTTTGTTACGCGATAATTCATTCCTAAAATATACAGTATTTTTTTCAACTTAATTGCGTAGGTTATGCTGACTGCTTTACAAGCGCAAGTAGAATTATGCGATTACTACGATACCATCGAAGATTACAGAACCGTTGCTGGTCATTGTCTTCCAGTTCGACTGGTAAACATAATAAATAGAAATGCGGTCGCTATGCACCATCAGAGTTTGACTGGAATGACAGCTGCCGAGGCAAAAAAAGCTTTCTTAAACCTCATCAGAAGTTGGCCATTACACAGAGCTACAATCTTCGATGTGATGGTAAGCATACATTTTTCTCCTTACGAAATATTTCCACTTTTTTTTACATAAAATTAATATTGTAAGGAAAATATGAAAATAAGCATAATTATAGAAATAAACATGAACCGTAGAATTTAGTTTCAGTGCGATTTGAGTAAATCGTGTTTATCCGTGTTGTTAGTTTTAGAGCAGCATATAACAACCTCTTTAAAAATTACCTCTGATGATATATCGTTCCTAAGATTAAGCCCGAATGATCAATTATAAACCAGAGGCGGCAATTTTATATTAACAGTGAAATAAAACAATAAGACTGCCGGGCTTCTTTTTAATAGAATTTAATGATCAGCAACACCGAATATTCATTAATTACAATGGGTTTACATGTTTTAAGTATCAAGGAAAAGGTCACCGAATGAAATATTTACCCACAAATACTGAAAACGACCTAGAATATGGTCCAGTTCGAAATATTGAATATTTAAATGTCGAACCGACATTCCAATCTGCAGAAAATAACGTCATAAATAAATGGAAAACCGAATTAAACAATAATACAGATTTTCCGCAATTACTGATTTAAAAATACGACCACTTTCCAAAACTGATTTTGCACATAAATATCAGATGGGAGCGACGAACAGACCGCCAACAATAAGCACATAAAGCTGCCAAAGAAGAAAACCAAGCCAAACATCGAAGAAATGGATTTAAATACGGAAACGCGTGTCCAATGATCAAATGATTCAGATGCGAATGCGTTATCAGCCAAAAATCCTTCCGATACTGAAAATCTATCGCTTAAAGAAATATTTGCGCCACTTCAAGAAATCGCGGAAAAACATACGAGATAAATATACGCAATATCCTTAAAAAATTTTAAATGTTTCATATACATGTTTAAAGAGAACAAGCATGCCGTCTAAATCGCAAAAAATTTCACACCTTACCTGGAAGCACTCCTCGCAACACAAAAAGAAAACTGCATATTTATAAAGTACCAGAAAACAAAAATCACTCGTATATTCGAAAAATTACTCGTATTTTAATTTAATTAATTTTTGTGAACAAGCACGGCAGTTAATCATAGCATACTTTTATCTTCCGTCATTTGGAAGATCTCAAACTCCTTATTTCTCGGTAAAATTAAATCGTCGTCAGTCTTCAAGAAACCCATTTGGAAGGTAACCAGCTTTGTAAGCTATCAAACTACAACACAATTCTGATTACTAAAGATAGATTGAAAAAAACACTTTTGCATATATAATAAAATACATTCGCAATAATTTATGAAATTATAAAAATCATAAAAATCATAAAAATAGCTGACTGTTTCGGACATCAACGATCTACAATCATGGGTTATTATCATTTAATAACATGAAATCGGAAAAAAACAAACACAAACATAATCATAAAGTGTCGATAAGTATCAATACACAAGTCGAATTTAAAAATTTTAAAAACAATATAAAAAATTTAAAAAAATTTAAAAACAATTATATAAATAAAAAAATTTTCTAAACTGAATTAATTATACTAAATATTTAATAAAGGATTATTTTCTGGAAATTGTGTGTTTAATATTTTATTGTTAATTTTTTAGTATATCAAAAATTATAAAAGATATAAATATCAACTGAATTTTTGCGGAACAATTTCGTATTAAAAAATTCAACAATAACAAAATATTAAACACGCAATTTCCGGAAAATAATCATTTATTAAATATTTAGTATAATTAATTCAGTTTAGGAAAAAAATTTGTTTATATATACGTGTATTTTTCTTTTAAATTTTTTAAAAATTTGTACATTTTTATATTGATAATTATCGACTTTATGATTTCGTTTGCGTTTGTTTTGTTCTAATTTCACTTTATGTTATTAAATGTTAATAAGCCATGATTGCGGATTGTTGATATTTAACGCTAGTCGGCTATCTTTATAATTTATTGCGAATATATTTTGTATGTAAAAGCGTTTGTTTCAACTTATTTTTAGTAATCGGAAGACAAAAATGGTTGAAGGTAACTTTAATTACAATTCAGATTGCTGCAATGACTGGTAATGCAGCCTATGGAGGCGTCCTTCTCGCTGTGTGGTCAGATATTCACTTCGAAAAAGTACCTTCCAATAAATTTACCGGTATTGGCAGAAACTTTTTTCTGAAAAAACAGGAATTAACAATTTGCACGGCCTATTTTCCACCCAATGAACACGTAACTTAAAATCATCTTGTTTCTATTCAAAATATTCCGTCGCCATTCATCTTGATGGAAGACTTTAATGCTCACAGCTCTTTGTGGAATAGTCTACGTTACAATAACAAAAAGGGGAAAATTTTAAAAAAAGTACTAATTTCACTAGATTTATGGCTATTAAACACAAATTCGCAAACCCATTACAGTTTCTCTTACCGTATATGGTCTAGTTTGAATTTAGTATTAAGTTCTACTCGGCCCCTTAATTGTCATTGTTCGGAAGCCATTAAAAATTGGATTCCCGATGAAGATAATCACATTGAATTCTGAAAACAACAAGCAAAAACTAAATGGACCCTGAAACAAGCCAAACGCGACTCTTGACAGAATTTATTTCAATAATAAACTCGTCAAACTTGATAATCAGATCGATCGAAAATAATTCAACTTTTCATGTAACCACTAACCGATCGCGGAAGAAAAGGAAATAATAAATGCATTCGGCTTTTCGGGTGATAAAAATTATACATCAAAATTCTATAAAAGAAAGATATCCCAAGAGATTAAAGAATTGAATTATTCTAGAGTCTCAACCAAGAACTGTATAACTCACAAATCTTACTTCACAAACTAGAATCTGCAATAAAGATACCTGTACTTCCGCTTCCCTTTTCTCCAAAATGTACCGGAATAATTTACCTAATATCTTCAACCAAATTTGGTTGTCTGGACAATTTCCTTCGTCTTGGAGAATTGCGATAATTGTTCCTTTCCTGCACCCAAACACAAAAACCCAATTTTTATCGATAGATACTTTTCGATTTCTCTAACGTCCGTCCTGTGCAAAATTCTAGAAAGAATAATCAACACTCAATTAGTGCGGAAAATTGAAAACGACTTACTTTTATCAAACCAGCAATGC
This sequence comes from Icerya purchasi, assembly GCA_039619475.1. Lineage (NCBI taxonomy): Eukaryota > Metazoa > Arthropoda > Insecta > Hemiptera > Monophlebidae > Icerya > Icerya purchasi. The sequence continues at coordinate 346,967,501 of CM077115.1, read as the reverse complement.
AATTTCCGGTCAGAACGTTCTGCAGTAAATCAATTTCTATTTTTACAAAATTCCATCCACGATTGTTTCTATACTAAGCTCCATACGTTAGTGGTCTTTTTTGACTGTTCCAAAAGTTCAATATCATCTGGCGCTTTTAAATTTTAATAACATTACGTAATTGTTTCCATGGACAACTGCGTTTATTCATTCGGATTTTTCTGTGTGTATTGGTCAAGATTTTTTCAGATTTACGAGAAGAAATAAATGGCAGCTTACCTCAAAGCTTTATCCTGAGTCTGACACTACTTAACTTAGCTATCGAAGATGTAACTGATCGAATAAAGCTCCTGGTAAAATACTTCTTATATGTGGATGATTTAACGATTTTTATGATCTGTTCAGATTATGAAGCCAACAAATCCTGCAAAATCTATTGATGCGTTATGCAGATGGCCTATTTCAAATGGAATCACGTTATCTACTAGCAAAACCACAGCTATTCACTTATGTAGAACTAGAAGCTGTAATTATAATATTCAGCTTCATTTAAACAACACACCAATTCAGTCGGAAGAGGTAAAATACTTGGGTCTTATATTCAACCAAAAATTCACATGGAGAGCTCACAGTACTCAAAAGGTCTTGCCTAAACAAATTAAATGTTTGATGAAAACTATCTCATACTTATATGGGGTAGATTGCAGATCTTTATTACATATCTACAGAAGTTTATTAGATCAAAGTGTGATTATAGCACAGTAATTTAAAGATCAGTGAAACCCGCCATCATAAACTGAACGCCATATATCACACCATGATAAGATTAACATTAGGAGGTTTCAGAACTTCATCAACAACTAATATGTTGTCTGAATGCTCAGAATGGTGTCTAGTGCTATGAAATCATTAACGTCAGATGTCTCTAATTTACCAAAAATCTACAGATCAACCACTTCGATGCTCCCTCCATGGAAAATTGCAACTTTAACTTTCCCTCTTAGAATTAAGCAAACATTCTCCTACTAATATCATCCTGAGCGCTTCCAAAGATTTCTCATGATGATTATTTTCAAACATTATCTGTGTACAATTTGCATTATCAAAAAATATTAAAGATGATATTTATCAAATTTCACAATTTTGGTTTATTTTATAATAAGTAAAGTTTGGTTAATAAAGAAGTTTCATAACTTTATAAATTCACTATTGTAGAAATCAACTATTACCGTAAGAGTACATCTTTACTAAAGTATTAACCATAATCCACAATAGAATTATTGTAACGTGAAGTTGATCCGACATCATAAACTTAATTGATTCAACTTCTCTGTTTAAATAAAAAATTGTTTAACTACATAATAAATTTATTTCATCGATTGAATTGAAGATCAAACGAAAAAAATATTAAACGAATATTAAGCATAATTAAATGGTAAAAGATAGAGTAATTGCTCATGCATAGATTTTGAAATATAGAATTACAATTCTATTCCTATTTTCAAATAAAGTATCAGCAGAAGCATTCTAAGAGGTTGTGTGGGTGTGTGTGCACGCCCAAACGGCAAAATTTATGAACGCTGATTACAGATAATGATTTTTTTGTGACTCGTTATTATAACCTGTATTATTTAAATACTTTACCAACACAAAACTTTAAATACAAAGTATTTCTTGTATAATTTATTAAAAGAAAAAAATTAAAAATCAAAACTATCTGAGAACTTAGAATTATCAAATATTATATCTAGTATCAAAAAAACCAAAACCCAAAGTAATCCAAAACTATAATTAAAAACTAAATCTGTATCTCAAAATTTTCTAATAACACTGACCGAAAAAAACCCTGACAGTTAGTGATTTAGCAGCCGAAATTCCTAAAACTTATTACCTTATTCTATTAATTATTTCCGTGTGAAACAAAATAATATTCAACATTTTCGGTCAGCTAATGAAAACATTTTTTTTTTCACATTTTCTTTAATGTAATTAATGATTTAAAAAATTATTTCTGTTTACAGATATCCCTCGAGAAATTAAATTTACAACGTTCAGCTGATGAAAGATATTTTTTGAACTAACAATAAACCGACTCGTCTTATTTTTTAAACAACTTCATGATTAATACATTAATACCGTGTAACTATCATTTGTAGCAATCATTCACATCAAATTGGCCACGTGTGCTATGGCTTGCAGTTGATCAAGTTGGTTTACATTTACTAGAACATCGATCTAGAAATGCCCTCTGCAGTTATGAATATGATAGTATATTAAATTATAGTCCGGCGCCAAATTGTCTTATGATTATAACCGGAATTGAAAATAAACAAAGTAAAGTGATAATCACCACTTCTCAGGTTTGTGTGTTTAAATTTATAATTAATTTTATATATTTAGATAATAATTTGTGTTTTTTTGATTTTTGTGTATAATCGAAAAATTATTGTTTCGGATTGCGTCTTTATAAATGTTTCATATTTTATTTATTAAAAATGGAATTATAAACATTGAAAAAAAAAAAATCATTGGTTATTTATAATCAAGTGACGAACGTATTCGTTTCTTTAATTCATCTTTAGTCCATAGAAATTTTAGACTTAATCTTTGATTAAAAGCGTGATAATTTTTATTTTTAAAATTAATCTTGTTTTTAATAATCAAACAAATTAACTAATTTGAAAAACCGACATGCTTGGATCAGACCAATTCGATTAAAATTACATTACCACACTTACATTTTTCAAATGTATGTTAACTAGACTAATTCAATATGAAATAGTGCACTTTTTGGTAAGCCATTTTATGTTTTTATAAAAATATTTGGTATGTGCTATTTTTTTGTTATTGCGTTCTGTTTTTATTTACTTTATTTATTTTATTTATTTTCTTTTAAAATACCGTGCACTGTTAATCTTTAATTCTCATATGTTTTCTGTGACTAATTATGTGTTATTTATTTGTTTATCGTAAATAGTATAGAAAAATCAATGGTTTTATTTTAATTTTAAAAAAGCATCAATTGCTGTAAAACATTTTAATTCATCGTTCATCAATAATGCAGGGGCGGATACAGAGAGATTTTGGGGAGGGAAAATATATGATACGTAATATCTAGTACGATAGGCAGTAGATTTTGAGAAATACCTTGTTTCATAAAGAAAATCAAATAGAACTTCTTTAGAAATGTAGAAATTTTTTAAAAATACATGATTATTAGAATTTAATTTAAATTTTGTTTTATTTTTAGGTGAAAAATAAAAAAATTGTAAAATTGTAGCTAAACTGGTAATTTAGAATTTAAATAATAAATTACTAAAAAGAATAGAACAATAGTATTTTTATTAGACTTTACTTCTTTTTTATTTTTGTTAGTAATCCGATTCGAATTCTTTGTCCGTGAGCAACTAAAAAATATACATATATGTATATTTCTCATTAAACTATTTTTATTTACACTACAAAATAAAAATTGAAAATAAATAAAAAAGACAAAAGATCGACGACAATTGCGTTTAAAACAGAATAAAAACGAAACATTAATAGTTTTACTAAAAAACAGTATTAAATATTAGTTATAATTAAATCCATGGGTAACATTTATAAAAAACTTGTATAGTATAAATTAAGTTTCTCTGTTGTAACAAATTTTTTCAATTTTTGCTTCTTTTAGGGAGTGTACCCTTCCCCTCTTCTTTCATGGATCCGCTACAGAATAATATACTGTGAATGAAATTGAAGCGATAAAAGATTTCTCGCAAAACTTGACTCTTTTTAAATGTGCACTCCAATGTTCAGTCGTAAAATTAAACTTCATTTTATTTATATAAATATATATATATATATATATATATATATAATTTTTTTATCGTTTTTCAGGCACTACAGATAGCCAACTTAATCCGGGAATATACGGAAGTGTTACAGAAAAGTCCGATTCCGAGTGAAATTAAACGCAGAGAAGGAAGAAGACCACATAACAGGCCTGTTAGTATTTTGCAGAAACCAATACCACCCATCGATAATCCAACTTCTCCAACATCTCCGATGTCCAATAATTAATTAAAGTAAGATACGCCCACCTACAAAAAATCTTTTGTCACATATCTAGTCTTTTCTTACAACGTCGTATTAGAACTAACCGTAATTAGAAACATAGTTGAATTGCGTACTGTAGTCGAGCGCGCACTTTCATATCGTATTCGTCCTTTAATAATAACATAATTTCATTGTTATTAGTATTATTATCTTCTAAATTAGTGATAACTTTAAGAAGTAATTTCGGTTATTTAAACTGAAATTCTGTTAAATCTAATGATAAAAACGGTTGTAGCTGATAAAAGAAAATTAAAATTTCTGATTTATTATAAATCATAAATTACACCAATATTAATTTTATATTACTCATTAAATATATATTATGTAAAATATACGAATTGTGTAAATGAAAAATATACGTTTTAAAAGTATAGTAATTTAAATATCTTGAGATTTTTAAAAACAATTTTAATAATTTAACGGAAATCTGCATTGTCTAACAATGACATTCTTCAAGGTAATGAAAGTAATTTCAAAATATTAAATAATATTATGCACATGTTATTATCTTAAGTAAGTTGTAATTTCATTTACTACATTAAAATTAAACGCTCTTCTACAAATTGAAAATTTTTTTTTCACATTTTAATGTCATTTACGTTTTATAAAATAATCCGGTCTTTTAAAATGTTAAATTTGTCTGAAATGTTTTATTCGGAATTTTATATTTTTTAAAATTAAGTTTATTAACTCGTGTAGCAAATTACTATGTATGTATGTATATATATATATATATGTATATGTATGTATGTATATGTATATATATATATATGTGTGTGTCTGTGTGTATGTATTGTATAATATGTTCGCATACAAAAATATGATTGTGTTCGAAAGGACGGTGAATTATCCATGCGCAACAGAAACTACTGAACTAATTATATTACGTACGCGTTATTAGAGAACTGTTCCCGAGAGTAATGGATCTGAAATAAAACGGCTTTTCACTTTTTTTCTGGATAATACCAAAAAAAAAAGAAATGATATATCTTAATACTGCAGTATGATGAGTTTAACTTCTTTTAACAACAAAATTAGTGTATATATATATATATATATATATATATAAACCAAAAAAATGAATACAATCACTACATACAATCAAAACCGACAATAATAAAACAAAAAAATCAAAAAACGTATCACCAAATAAACTCGCTAATATAAATGAAAAAGAAAGAAATGAATGTATATTAGAACCGAATTCAAACTATAATGTAAAAAAATAATCAAATTCGGTGATTGTGTAACAATACTTCGATTTCTTAACGAAGTTTCCCAAGTTTCAAAAAACTTCTAAAAAGGAGCAATAATGACATAAACTTTTTTAAAGTATAAATATACATTTATGGCAATAATGGATGAAAAATACATACAATATTACAAAATTAAAATTGAATATCTTATTCAGACTTAATAGGAACAGTTAGTAAATATTAAAATAACAATATTTATTTTTTAGTGTGTTTTTGTATATAATTTACACCAAATTATTCTAAAAATATTGGGAAGTACAAATTCAACTCCAAAAGCTTATGTGTGGCAATCATAAAACATCAAAGAATCTATTTAAAAACTATTTATTTTTTTCTAAATTTTTGGATTTTCAGAGATCCGAAGCCCCTATTTTGAATATTTCTAACAAAAACGAATTTTTTTACATATAAATTACCTTTCAACCATTTTGAGCTATAAAAAGTACGTGTTACATTAACGTAGTTATTAACAGTTACGATGTTAAGATACTTAGTAAATAAAATTAGTTGTTATTATAGTCATAAAGTGCGCTGTTATCAGGGAACTTGTTCCGTTTGCACTGGCTCGTATGTTATTCTCCATGTGGGAAAAGAAGAAGGAGAATTTTCGATTGTCGTGGATTCTTTTTTCACCGTTATTTTTCTTTTACATGGGACTGTCGTTTCTACAGATATTTGTTTTTATCATTTGAATTTTAATTGCAAAACAGGTAAAAATATTTCAATAAAGAACGTTGATTGGAATATTTTATCGCTGTTTCCATGCAGTCGCTATCCGATTATTCTCCTTTTATTCACCTGTTTAGTTTTAGTTTATGGTGTGTTTGTTTAAGTTTATGTAGCACAGCGAACGTGTTTAAGGCAATACTTTCGATTAAGTGATTTTTGAGAGTAGTAAATATTGAAAACTGTTGAAAAATTGAATTTAAATTATAAAACACGATTGAAATTCAACTGAGAACTTTACCTATTAAACGACCTTTAGCAAATACATTGCGAAATCCGTTAAAATTATTTAATAGTTATTTGTAAGAAATTCACAAGTTGTTGGAAAAATATTTTAGTTCGTGTAAAATACTGTTTCGTAGTAATTTAACTCTTTAACCATTTCAGTTTGACGATTAATTTTAAGCATTGCCCTTACTATATTTAACTAATTCGTATTTAAACAGAACGAAAAGTTTCATTTTCTTTCAGAGTATTTTGATGCTTTTCTAAAGCTGAACAACGTGTGTTATATGTATGTATATTAGTTGTTTTGTTTTTTTTTTTTGTTTCGTTTAAAATGCTCAATAAACCTTTTTTTATACTCTTTTAATCCATTTACTTGTTGATATATTGAGCAGTTTCTACATTATAATTCGATTTACCTGAAAATTGCTTATACGGCATTATTTTTTAATATTTATTATTACTAATTTTAAAATTTTACGTATTATGTGTATAATTATAAAATGTCAGTTACGTTTAAAACGAAATGTTCTTATTTTAGAGAATTATTTTTAAACATTATTAATAGTGAAATTTTTTCATTTTGACTTTATATATTTATATGTGTAAAAAATAATGCTTTTTTATTGTTTTTTTATTTTTGTTTTCTAGTCTTTATACAGATTTTTCAATAAACTAACGATATTGTATTAAATGCGAAAATATACATCGTTATTGAAATTGTCCATCTAATTTCGTTCTCCTCCCAAAAGGAATTTAACAAAAATACTAATGGAAATAATACTAATGTTTCTTTCCTTTTTAACTTCTACCAGGTTATTCTTTTTTTTTAGTCCTAATTTACTAGGATTATCTTCCGTATTTATCTTTTACTTCCTATTATACTTTTCTTATCACCCTTTTTATCCGTTTTTCCCTTTTCTAATGCTCGTATTTATAACAAAAAAAAAAAAAAACAGCAAGTACAGGGTGTCCAGAGGAAAATTTCAAATTTCGAATTTGAATAACGCAGCAATGGTTTACGCGAGGAAGTGAGGGGGGTCTCAATCGACGCGTCCGCCGTGTGGGTTTAGCAGTTACGATGGAGTGTTGGACCGGAGTGCACCGTAATTTTGCTATCGAAGCTTATTTTAAGAATGGTGATTCGTATGCAGTTGCTCTTAGAAAATTTTGTTCACACTACTTTCGCTGATGCTTCTCTCTTGGGGTTCATTGATGTCCCCAATATCTGCAGTTTTGCTTGTTTACATAACCTTCTAGTTGAAAATACGCCTCATCACTGAAAACAACGTTGTTGAGTCTGTGCTGCGTAGGAAAAATTTCCAACATCCTTTCAGCACAAATTTTCGTAAAACGTAATCACTTTCTCTCAAAGCTTGCACCAATTGGATTTTGTAGGAATGAAAAAACATTCTTTTCCTGATAAAAATATGAACTGTTGACTTAGAGATACCCAAAACAGCCGAGTGCTCCCGTAAAGAATGCCGCGGATTTGAAAGGGCCGAATCACTTATTCGACTCGCATTTTCTTTATGTTGATACAATAGGCGCGGGGCCAGGGATGAGTTGATTATTAGCAGAACCCGTTTTACGAAACTTCTTTATCCATTGTTTTAAAAGGTTAACAATTGGGGCACCTCTGCTTTTGAACCATACTCTATAAGAAAAATATATACATCCAGGGCATGAGAAAAGTAGTTGATGCTGAAAGTTTCAGACCCCTAGTCCCACAAGAGGCTGCTGGAGTCACCATTTTGTGAATTTCGGTTTTTTTACGATATCTCAGTCATTTTTCAATAATCGACTTTAAAAATTCTTGTAGGAGGTTAAAGATAATAGAAAGTTACATAACGGTGCATTTTTTCAGATTTTTAGACACTAAATTCAAATTTTTATAAACGTTCAAAATTTTTAAAATGCCATAAAAAATATTTTAAAAATTCGGTAACGACGAAAAAAATATATGTGACATTTATTTTAGTGTAGACTATCTACAGAAATTTTTTCAGATTTTTAAAAGTGGTGGAGAGGTTCAAAAAAAATGAAAACATGCATTTTTGTCTGAAAAACCTCTTGAAATTCAACTAATAACAAAGGAATAGATATGTGTTACGTAAGATAACAAGTTTTCCTGAATTATTTCAGATTTTTGAAACGGGAGGAACGAGTGGAACATGTCAGAAATTAAATAAAATCATATATTTTTGGTTGAAAACCCTTATGAAATTCAACTAACAACAACGAAATATTACCCACCCTATTCCATTTTCATCCATCGTTTTTAAAAAATTCACCGCGAAATTTATCTGGACCAGGAATTTTTTTCCATTTGAGTTATAGGAAAAAATAAAATTTATAATTTGTAAAAGCTTAATATTTTATTAAACAAGAATAAAATCTTAATTAAAGCACAATTTTCGTGGGTTTTTGGCAAATTTTTATAATAAAATTATAAAGTCTTCCAAAATGTCCATAATTACGCGCCTATGAATACTCATCATGGCCAGTTGATTAAAAAGTTTCAAAGCTCCAGGGGTGGGCAGCTGCCCCCCCCCCCCCGACCCCCACTGACAACTCCCATATAAATCGAAATTTAAACATATATATGCTGAAATTTACTTGCACGAGAAAAAAAAACTTTAAAAAAGTATATAAGTACCCTTTTTTTAGTTTCTTAGTTTTAAATAAAATTATACTTGATAGGAAGGGAGTATTGGTAGTTCCTAATTATAAGATTCTCTAGGAGTAAGGACGGAAGAAGAAAAATAAAAATATACACGTATATGACATATAAAGACCCTTTTTCTCGAAGTACTTTAAATAGTTTCCCCTATAGTATAAATTGTTCTTCTCTTTTCGTGACAAATGAAAATTCCTCGTGACCTAGTTTAGTACGCAGCACTGACACAATGTACTTATTACTATAGCAACGTCTAAAAATTAGATCAGTATTGCAACGAGTATTGGTTAATTTCATTACCCATAATATTAGTCTGTGAGAAGATAACTCAAGAGTGATTTCCAATTGATTATTAAAAAATAAGTCGTAAAAATATAAAGTGAAATCGCAAATATTATGGTCAATAAAAAGAAATTTAAAGGCGGTTTGAGAAAAAAATCAAAGCGCAGGAAAACCAAGAAACGGAAGAAACAACGTAAAACCGATAAAAATGCATTACCAGAAGTGGATAAACAGTTATACGAAATACAAATATCTGACCTCAACGAAAAATTGGAACGGTAAGTTTCAACGATCATGTACAATTCTTGCTTAACTATGTGCTTTTCATCACTTTCTGATTCGCCATTAAATTTCGACAAATCTTTTACGCACATGTACCAGTTCTGGAAACACGATCATTCTCTCAAATGAATAAAATACGTTTCTTTGTCACCTTTTAACATGAACCAAAACAGCTGACATCTAAAAAAACCGTAATTGGTGGACTAACAAATGTTTTACTTGAGCTTTTAATTATATGTAACATTTTTTTTTATGTGAATTTCATAAATTTTTCAAAAAAATTTTAAATTAGCTAAATATTTGTTTATTTTTTCTGCTGTAAAAAAATGTTTTTCATTTACGTGTAAAAGCATACGCCATTGCAGATTACTGGATTAGCAACTCAAGTGAACATTTAGATATAAACAAAACATGATGTTTCAATACAAATAGTAATCGATTTCAATATTTTTCACTTAAAGTTTCGTTCTTAAACGGATGAGATTCCTGATAGTTAGGGTGACGACATTAATCATTAACATCTCTCCAAAAAGAAAAAAGGAAATGCTATCCTATAATAATATTTCTATTGTCATAATTAAATGATAACATACGTATATATATATGTATATGTATATTTAATTTTGTTCAAGAAAAACCACTTCATTAAATAATATTGCTAAAGAGCATGAAATAAAAACAAACTAGTCCGCAAAGCTTTTAACAAGGAAGCATTCATAAAATTGATTTGGTCAATCAATTTACAAATGTTTTACTAAAGAAATATAATTATTCGTGCTTTATTCTGTTTATAATAAACTCAAAATATCAAATAAAAGTTAATAACTCACGAACGGTTTGACTAGTAAACTTCAGAATTGGATCATAAATTACACTTAAAATTCTCTTTAAGACAATCTATAACTTCAAGTGAAATTCAAAATGTAAAAAAAAGAAAAAAACGTAGAAATTCTTTCGCAAAAGCAAAAAATTTGCATAGACCTCCTTTTGAGCCCAAAAACAGCAAAAGAACAGAAGATCACATAAATAATAACCCGAGTAAAAAAGTTAGGGATACCAAAACGTATCTCAAACATACGCACAAAGGACCGTTTTATAAGAAAAATATAGCCGAGCTTACAACTTTTTAGGCCCTCGGGGCGCCAAAAGCTCTAGAATTTTAAAAATAATAATTTTTTTTTTTGAGCATTAGATATATTGTTGGAAAGATCGCTAATTGTTGGGAACGAAACCGTATTTAATTTCCTTAACGAAACTTTCGAAGATAGCGATAATTTCAAAAAATCGAAAAAAATCACCTGCCTCTCCCTCTTTGCAGCGGGAAAATTCAGATTCCTTTTCTTTTAATTTAGTATTTTGTAAATGTAAATTATAGTTATCGTTAGACATACGAAATCCTCAGCGCATAAAATATCATGCTTGACTGAACTTGTTTCTGTTTTCTTCATTTTTCATTTTTAGTCCTGAAGCCTTGCAGGAATATCCCAAGTATAGGTGATTTTATTTTTAAAATCATCATCTCTTGGGGTGTTAAATAATATGAATGAAAAGAAAAGGGGTTAGAATAATTACTTTGTGCCGGTAAGATTTTTTATTGTAGCATGTAGAAGCGCATAGATATCAGGTAAGAAAATTCATGTTTTATCATTATAATATTTCCTTCCTTAATGGGTGATTTGACTACGTTATTATGTAAGATTTTCCATCAGCTTCATACGGAATCAAAATGGTACTAAAATAATACAGTATTTGTGTCTAATGCGGAAAGAAGAACATTATAGATTTTGAAAATCAACAAATTACAAGAAATACAATAGTTAACCGCTAATATTGTATTCTCTTCACTTATAATAGTTAGTTTGAATTTTGTTGCATCGCACTTACTTTAAAATTACGTTTATGCTCTTTTAGTCTAATTTTATTCTATTAATAATTTTAATTTTAGAGCTAAAGAACAATACTCTACCTTAGAAACTGAATACGAAGCAGTTCGATTTAATTTGGAGCAATTAGATGATGACAGGGCAGACGTTATTGCATATTTGAAACGTTCTTTACAAAATAAAATAGACGAACTGAATGAACTTCGGGAAAGAATGCGAGCATTAAACATTGTAAATATGAACATGTTTGCGTCAATTTATGCACATAAAATTTTTATTTTCAATGAAATATTTCAGTATTTGAACACAAAAGCGGTATAGCGTTTTGTTGCAAGGGGAGAGGGAGCAATGGGCTTGTACTCTCCTGATCGTAAAGTACATTTTTAAAGTAGCAATATGGTCAGAGTAAAATTATAGTTTTAAAGTGAAAATATTTATTTACTGACAGACATAAACATTAAAAAAAAGCAAATACAATTACGAGTTTTTTACTTTTATGTGTAAAAAAACTGCATTTCTTCGGAATATTCCTCTATTTTCAGCTGAAAAAGAAAATTAAAGAAATACTAGTAATGGTAAATGTTCAAAAACCTTGATCTGAATTTGAAACAGACATAAATTACAGCTTAATTAGATCTGTACCAGGTTCAGATCGCGCATTCTGTGTTTACCTTTTTTAATATTTCTTTAATTTTTTTTTTTGAATGAAAATAATAGGGCTTCCCGGAAGTCCAACAATATATACCAACTTCACCTCTTCTAGGATAATTTAATCATACTATTCTTAACAATAATCTTTTTGTTATATATTGTGACGAATCAAAACCGTAGCACCATCTCTCAAGAGGATGTGAATATGCTAGTATTTTTTCCTGTAACGTGCGGCTATCAGGCCTGGTCAGCTGATCTGTTGGCCGAACGGTCACCCTTGGTTATTTCATATGCGTGTGAGTAGTCGAGGAATGATTGTACCCAGGGCCGTATCTGAGAGAGTTTTCAGGGTTCACCCCCCCCCCCAGCCGAAATGTCTGCGAAATAATAACTGCTTGAATTAAATGGGCCGAAATTCACAATAAATTCATTTCTTTTCAATTTTTGACAAAAGAAAAGAAAATTGATTTTTTTTGTTTTTTATGAATTCTATGGAAACGACTATTTTTAATTTGTTTTTATTGTAGTGAAAATATTGCATATACAATAATTTACTACAAGGCTTTAATGTACTATTTATAAATAAATATATTTCATGATAATACACACACACATATATATATGCTTATTTATTTATTTATTTATTTATAAAAATATTTTCGTAACCCCTCCCGAAATTTTAGTCTAGAAACGGCCCTGATAGTATCGCAAACTAGATACACTGCTCGTGTCAGGTGTAGATTTAGTGCTCTGATAAATTAGTAAATAAAAGATTTGTGATAACGAGACGTATGAACGATAACTAAGAGTGTGTGTATTCTGTTAGTCATTTAGCTATTACATATGCGGCCGTAAGAAAGGTGGCGTTTATTCCGTTCTGGAAATTATCGCTTTTGGTACTTTTCGGTGTTCTGTTAAATTTTAGTGATGTGTATATACACGTTGTACCAAACATCTTACGTTCTGTCGTCGAAAGAAAAGGCATGGTCTCGAGTAATAGTAAAGCTGTTCCTTCTACAGAAAATAAATTTTTAGTCGTTTTTTGGCACGTTATGTTTTTCATTCTAATATCCGAATACAGTTAAACGTGGATAGGCGAAAATTCGAGATGTCAGAATCTTTTTTTCGCTTATGGATGTTTTTCATTTAACCTAGTTTTCTCGCTTATGGAGGTATAAAAAAATACAAGAGTAATAGATATGTGAGTACATTTTTATTTAAATTTAGCACAAATACTTCTTTATAAAAACATAATAATTACATATGTATATGCTGTTGTACTGATTATTTTAATTAAAGAAATCCGTTATTGACCTTACGAGGAGAGAACGATGCTTGACAAATAGGTCGTTACAGACACATGTTTTTAAAAGAATGCGGTACAAAAACCCAGCAGTTACCCCAGACACAAACACATCAGTTTTACTATTTTTCTTAGACGATGTATTATTATTGCACGTTAATTCCAGAAAATTTACCAAGCGTCATAAAGTCATAAATAACAGATAATAAATACGCTTGACTCTCGTTTATAAGGGTGTAGGACAAGTGGTAGTCTCAGTTATAGAAGTCCACGTGTAAAAAGCGACTCTCTCATACAGAGGTTTCTGTTTCTCACTTACAGAGGTTTTCGAGGGTTAAAGTGACGGGACCTAGCAACTGCTCTCACTTGTAGAGTTTTTTCGTTCACCCAGGTTTGACCGTGCAGCGAAAGGTATGAGACCTGCAACCTTATTGGTACCCGATATTACAGCTTGGAATACGATTCACCGCGTTAGTCGAATGAATCAGGGAGCAATTCATAATACATCACAATATGTAATATATTTTTTATTTTTTAAATTAAAGTAAAATATTTAGGTTTATTTTAATAATATTCTTTAATTTTATTTTCCAACTAAAGATAAATTATTTAGGTTTTCTTTAGTTTCTAAAAATATGGTACTAATCGTAAGTTCATTAAGGCATTTTATTTCCTTTTTCTGGCTAAAGATGGGAACTTCCCTGAAACGTTTGTGGTATATCTATTTAAGTTTATTGTTTATTATTATGTATCATAAGTTTAATTGAGGCATTGACGTGGAAAAGGTAGTAAGTCAAGAAAAATCGATTTTGAGATTTTTAATAGAAGAAGTAATGAGAATTTGTGCCAATGGCATGGACAGAACAGTAAGTTAGCGTTGAAAGTAGTTTCGTTGCTATAAACGTCGGAAGATGACTCTGATGACAAGAACAAGTGAGTTGGCGTGGAGAAGGCATTAAGTCAACTCAGTTATCATTGCTATTTTGGAAATAAGTCTGTGTTGCTTTTAATGAATGGGGACTATTCTGTCGGTGGACGACCGATTTTGAACTTGAGCAAAAACCGATTAAACTCTGTATAAAAATCTCGATCGTCGAATCTTACCCCTACCTTTCCGAATTGACCGTAAAAGATTTTCGCTCTACCATGATCCTTGATAGTAGGCTTTCATCCTTGACCGACAACGGAATTTCTCGGCTACACTCACATTCTCTCACACCGTGTTTACCATTATGTGCTGTTTTAGACTTTTATTTTAGTTGTACCATGAAACACAGTGTGTAAGAATATAAAATTTGTCAACGGACCCTTAACAAAAAATTAGGCAATTCTATGTAGATATATGCACAAAGTAGTTGAGGAAATACATTTTTTGTCAGTTTGTGTACACTGTCAATTAAAAAAAACCAAGTGGTGACGGCGCGTCAACCTTTGCAAAATGTTGGCTGAACGAAGTCAAAGGATATTTCTAACGAAGGCACCAGAATATACGTTCAAGTTCAATAATGGTTGCTTATGTTTTCCAATTGAAAAATTGTTTTTTTTTTTTTTACTTTTTTAAATCTATTATTTTTGCTTTAAAAAAACGTCGGATAAGGCCAACCATTAGTGATACTAAAAAAAAAGACTTGTTGTCTATGTTAGAATTCATGGATACGAAATATCATGAATTTTTATCAACTTTTTACTTGATCGTGATAAATAAATAAACCCCTACATCTATATATATATACCTAATTTACTTTAAAATAAGTATATTGATTTAAAAATAAATTGTAAGGCTGAAATACCCATGCATGAATCTCATATGCTTATTTTTTGCGAATAAAACTTTGTAATTTAGCAATGTAAAACCGTTTTTTGCTTCCCTGGTAAAATTAGGGTTCCTTGACTTACTACCTTTTCCATGTCAATGCCTTAATTTATAAACTATTCAACAAATGGAATGTACGGATACACTACATGCAGTTTATTTAGTATTTAAACATTAATATTATTTCTATTAGTAGTGTCCGTAAGAGCATTTACATCTTTATAAATATAACCTCCTCCACCCACATGACTTTAGTATTAATTAATGTTACGTTCAAAAATATAAACCACTCAGCATCTACAGCTTGAATAATATTATTATGCAACAATTTTGTATACAATTCAATACATTTTTTGAATCATTTCTTTTGTTTATATCATTGAGTTTATTAGCTTCTTTATGAAATTAAATCACCATAGAAAAAATCATACTTCTTGACAGTAGAATAATTAAGAAATAGTACTGTAACTTTTGTATTTGACATGGAGATAGTCTATCGCCAGAAAAAAGAGTATTATCAGTGTATACCAGAATATTTGCCGACGTTGGACTAGAGAATAGAAGTGAGATTATAGGTCAAAGTGTAGGCAGGAGTTGTTGGACAGTAGTCTACAGAAATTTAGTGGAAAGGGAAATGCTTATTGCACACTAAGAATTGTTGTGTCATTAGTATATTGGAAGAGCTCCATATTAGGAGACTGAGATATGTCATTGAGATAGATATTAAAGATGACTGAGATGACGACAGAAGCCCAGAGAACTCCTGCTGTTGAGTAGGTTAATAGGGAAAGATCAACTCCCCGTTTTACTTGAAAAGATCTGCCTAGGAGGAATGAACTATATATTTTGATGAAGGAAAAAGGAATGTTACAGAGGGTTATTTTATGTATTAGACCGTCAATTTTTTACTAAATGGTTTCTGATCGTCTTTGAAGAGTGCAACAATGAAAACTTTGCAATGAAAGCTGTGTTGAATGTGGGATGTAAAATGGGAAACTCGTTTAATGGAATAGTAGACATTGAAGCCCAAATGCTCATTAAGAATTATGACGGCAGAGTTTAGGATTGTTTAAAGACAATTTGTGATAAAACGCTTTAATTTATGGAGATTGAGGTGGTCTTGCAGTTTATTTGGTTTTTGTGTTAGTTAAAAGAAGTAGTAATACTGAGGTTTAATTTTCTTTTTATTGTTTTAAAATTATTTTCTTAATATAACATTTCCATTAAAAAACTGCTAAACTTAACTAAAATGAAATTGGCATTTGTGGATTTCATAATTGTTTTTAAATACATATATTTGTGTTTTAAGAATTTATTCTTTTTGTCTATTGAATATTGTTAAAAATTAATAGATTTTAAAATCACAATGAATGTTCACATTTAATTTGTATCGCTAATTTTTAAATATATTAATAAATAAATTTTTTTTTTTTTGAAATTATCATTATACTCTTGTTTTACTTTTCTGCTTTTTTCTTCTAAAACAAAAATAGATAAAAATATCAAAACAATTTTTCATTTTGTAATGTCTAGAGTGTATTATTTTTGAAATTTACGTTTTTTGATTATTTTGTTACTTCATCATAATTATGGATTGCATTATCCAAAACATTTCGGTTAACTATGAATTTATAATTTAAATTTATTCCTGTGTTCACTGTTTTTTAACATTCTATAAAATAATCTACAGAAATGGTCGAAATTAGTAATAGAAACGTCAATTTAAAATTTATTTTTGATGATTATTATTTACTTTATTATGAAAATATTCCTTTAATATTACGATGTAATTGATTTGATGACACTTCTCTGAAGACCTATCATTAATAAAATTTAGTCGGTAAGTATTTGTTTAAACCGCCAAAAAGCTTCCATTGTTTGTAGCACATCGTTTTGTCATAATGCTTATTCAGCTAGTTTAAATCTAAGGAGAATATTAATTGTCTTTTTCTTAGCAGTACCGTAAATTTAGTAAGTATGTCTTTAGTTATTTCATATACATATATACATATAATAAAAGTATGTATTAAATATATTTATATGTTTGTACTTAAAAATAAAAATATCAATATTCACGATAATTGGATATTTTTACTTCTGTTTTTTCCCCTTTTTATTATTATTGTGCCAGTGTAAACAATTGCTTACTTCCGAAAATTAATTTTTATCCGTTTTTCTTTTTAAATAATATTTTTGGTAACCAAAATTGCACTGATTATGTCGAGGTATTATTTCGGTAAGCCTTCGTTAAGTTAAATTAAATAATACGTTTCCATGTTAAAGCAATTTATATACGTTATTTGATTAAGTTTATTTTTTATATCAAATGATATTTTTTATTAAATTTAATCGTATATTCAGGAAATACTTCAGGTTGCCAAATGAGAACATTAAACTTTTTTGTATCTAGAATCAAAATTGGTTAAATTAGATCACGTTATTTTTAATTCATTTTGTTTTGTTTTAATGAAATCTGTAGTTTACCTTTATACTGACTATGAACTACGGCTTTTTTCCAAATGTTTTAGTAACATTACTTATAAAAAAAACATCGGATGAAGAAGAATTACAAGTAATATGCATTTGCATTATGACAGCTCCGTACAATTTTTTTTATGGAAGTAAAACCATAATTAATATATCACTTTATAAATAAAGCCTCATTCATTTTGCTTTTTTTCTCTTCTAGCTCAATCGAAACACTAGTCATTTCTATATTTTTATCATTTAAATTGCATTTTTGAAAAACTTCCTTTTTGCTTATTTTTAAACAAGGCAGGAAGCATTGGAAAATAACAAAAAATTGAAAACGGTATTAATCACATGCAACGGAATATAAATGTGATTTATAAATTAACACATTATATGCAGTTCATACTTTCCAAATATTCCGTATAACTTCGTGAATTTCTGTGTTAATTAATTTAAATTTATTATTCTTTTAATGTAAAAACAGATATGGATATTTTTTATCTCATTTAAAAAACATTAAACCTACTTTTCTAAAATGAAAACCGAAATTTCTTCAGTGCCTTCGCTGCTGACTGATAATTTAATATGAAAAAAAAGTTCAGAAACGCTGACCTTATATTCGTTAATAACAAATGGACAATCTATTCTTTTGACTAACTTAAAACTTGTATCCTAATTTGTCGATAGGTTTTTATCAGATATGATTAATGGAATAATTATATAGTTATCTCTTTTTCAATATTTTAGAAATTTTAAGAAATGTTATTTTTATTGGGCAAAATAAGTCAGTATTTCGGTTTTGGTTGAAAAATAAAAAACGTTTTTGATCAAATATGAATTATATCGTAATGAAATACATAATATTATTCTTTAATTTCAGAGTAAAGAAAATGATCACCTTGAATTCGAAGAAAAATATTCGATTATGGAGCAAGATTATGAAATAATGAAAAAAAATCTGACATCGGAATTAAATATAGCCAGTATTGCATTATTTTAAAATATTAAAGTATTGTAATTTTACATCAATAAGAGTATTAAGATAAATAGACGCTTGCTTAGACTGCACCTTAGTTCTATGTACATATCAACCATGTCCATTTGAATACTTTGTAATTCGATTATTAATATGAGTTCAACCGTTTTTTCTGCATTTTGAAATATTGTAACAATTTAATTATTTTGTCTCATTATGTAGCCGTTTACTAACATGCCCGAAATTCATTATTTCAAATTATTTTATAGAAATAATATTTAATTTCCTTTCACTTGGTCAAAAGAGAAAGTAGTCTTTGTTTTTATTTATTTAATTTGCCATCCGGATTATATTTAAGAGAAATAGTAAATAATATAATAAATAATGAATTTCGAAAGTCTATATTTCATTAAAATCAAGTATAGGATAATACGTGCACAATTGCCGTTCAAAATTGAAAAATTTCTTGCAGTTTATTAAAATCTTTTTCATGAGCTGATTGACGGATGAATATAATAATTTTTTTTTGGATTTTACAAATCAGTTTTTCACCAAAGCTCGATTTCTGTAACTTTAGGGATTTATAATGTCGCTTTTGCGTGTATTATTTTTTCCGAGCTAGCAAGAATATCACATTTTTGTGATTTAATTTATATATACTAACAAAATTTTTAATGTTCTTATGAATTTTATAAAAAATTTCTGTTAATTCGTGTTATTTATTAAAAAGGTTTAAAGTCTGTACCGAATATTATACTTTTCTCTGTGCTTATGTATGTTCCTATTTATATTTTTCCGTTACTAACACTTATTTTTCAAAAAAATCAGTTTTAATTTCAAAGTCGTGTATATATTGTTCAACATAAATTTTTCTTTTATGTACCGTCCACGGTAAATCCTTGTAGTACATATTTTAAACTGAAAAATTACTTATTTTCGAGTTTTTATTAAATCTTATTCTTTTTAATATTTCATTTAATACATAGAAGAATGCAAAGAAAGCATTTTGAATGTGATTTGTTTTCTTTTTTCATAGGAGAAAAATTGAAAACGTTGGAAGAATTTCGTTTACAACGTGAAGATTTATTGAAAAAATTTGAAGAACAGCAGCAAACTATAGACACTCAAGAGGATCGTCATAAAGAATCACTTTGTGCGGTCGAACAAGAATTTATTTTGAAAAATATAAAGTAAGTTCAAAAAATTATTTAGTTTTTTTAAACTTCTAATAGTATTAGAACTGCTATTCAACCTTTTTTTAATCCCATTCTAGTCTCACTTGTAATTTCGTAATTTTTTCATTACAAACACGTTTTTGGGCATAGCCCATCATCCACTAACAACATAGAGTACATTCAGTTAAAACTAAAAACGCTTTTTGGTTTTAATTGCGTGTTGTTTGTTATTAAGGAATTTATTTATTTTATATTTATAAATTTTAACAAGCAGGTTATGGATTTATCTACATTTAAATATATATTTATACCTCAGTTATAAAATTATAAAACGTAATTATTAGTAGGGCAATTTTCTTTGTTACAGATAGAACTATTAATTAGGTTACATCGTTCACAAAAATTCCAATGATGTGATCTCATTTATTAATACATTTTTTATATGTTGTATTAATTGTATTGCATAAATGTTTATATTTTGTTCCATAACTTTGTCGTTATTATTATGATTATTATTAATAATAATAATAAAATATATCAGAAAATGAAAAATATGCATAACCTCAATGAACCGGTTACAACTTTAAAATAAATTAAATTTGTTTAAATTTGAAAATAAAACATAATTTTTGTTTAAATAATATAT
The DNA here is from genome assembly GCA_039619475.1 of Icerya purchasi. NCBI lineage: Eukaryota > Metazoa > Arthropoda > Insecta > Hemiptera > Monophlebidae > Icerya > Icerya purchasi. The sequence continues at coordinate 346,947,054 of CM077115.1, read as the reverse complement.
TTATTTTTGTGTATCCGTATTTCCTGGTTCCTTTTTAAAGGCAAAAAGTATTTCGTTCGACTTTGTTTATAAACGCATTAAATTATTTAAAAAATAAAAATTATATCACAACAAAGATATTTGCTAAAATCAAATTTGTGTAAAATTATAACAATTAAAAATATAATTTAAAGTTTTACACTGATAATAGTAATAATATTGATAACGTTTTTTAATATTAACAATAATGATGTTAGTAATACCATAGGACTAGTAGTTCTATTTATAATAGGAAAGACACGTGTTGGAAAGGTCTCCTGACAACTTCACCCCAAAACTAAAAATATGAATTGATTGAATGAACTAAATTTAAAAAAATGTGTGGTGTAGTTTTTAGAATATTAGCATGGTTTGTTTGTACCGGATCCGATTTTCTGGGTTGCAATCCCTAATTACTATGCTAGCGATTTTAATTTTTGAAGTATTTTAATCTAAATTTTATTTTTTTAATTGACATTTTCATACATATATATATATAATTTTTTTTAATATGTAACGCTGCTGTTCTTTTTAAAAATTCATAAAGTACTTGTTTCTGGAAATGTTTTCTACGGGTGCTGGGAATTTTTAATTCAAAACTAATAATTTGATACTTTAAGTGAATATTACATCTCTGCCGTTTTAAATATTTGATTTCAAATTTAATATTACTACTTTTTCTGATAAGATATTAGCTACCGAATCCAGCAGTGTTATTTTATAATGTAAATATCAAAAATATTTCTAGACCCTCTTTTTTGTGTAAATTTCAAACTCGTAAACAATCTGTTAATCCCTTACTTACATTTGTTGTTTTATTTATTAGAATAAAATATAATATTTAAATTACTTTACTTTTAACCGGCTTTTTTCGTAAATTCTATCAATTTATTTACAGTAACAAAACTTGTATTTTTATATCTTCGTGATAAAATTAAGATTTTATTTTCATTAGGAAAGAGAGGGTTACAATTCTTCACTTCTTTTAGTTACACTACTATTCTAAAGTATACCGCATTTGAAAAATTAATTATTCTACTAAATTTTATAACATTTTAAAATGGACGTGGTGATCGACATTTTTTCTTCCACAACACCAAATGGAGATGAATATTATATATTGTTGCGTGTCCGTCATTCGCTTTTCGAAATTACAGGATGGCTTTGCATATTGCTTTGAGTTAGATTCTAAATTCTTTACAATGGGGTTGACTAGTGCGACTTTAACTGAATAACAAAAAAGAAAATAATAATTCTAAACTAGTAATTACTATGCTATATTTTGAAGTCAAAAAAAAAAAAAAAAAAATAGAGTAAAGTTAAAGTTACAAAATGAGCAGTTTATAATATTTTTCGTTCAACAGATTTTTTTTTTTGATTTTATTTTTTTGATTTCACTTCACTGGTATATAGCTACATTTTACTTCCGGAGGGCTTTAAATGTACTTGTAATTTTTTTTAAAATAGGTTTTGCAATTAGGTACTAATGAATTTGCTTTATTCCTTCATAACGAGGGTTATTTTGTAGAGTAATTAATAGTTATCAGCAAAAAATTGAGTTAAAGGCGAAACAATTTACGTTCAGAATATTTTCATAAGTTTCGGCAGCAGAGGATACCTCCAAACCCCCTTATGACTGCACTATTGCTTTATTTATTTAGTTAATTTTAATTTTACAAGTTTAAATATGATGTATTCTCTTTTTTTTCATAGCATGAAGAAAGAAGTAGATCATAGATTACTGCAATTGTCAGAGGATTTACAGTTACTTATTCAGTCGAAAATTGATGTAACTACTAAGATAACCATGAATGAAAATTACCTATTAAACAAAGAGGTATTTAAATGTTGATGCGCTTATTTGTGTTTCAGCGTTAAACGCTTATTATGGTAGTGTTTTGTGGGTTTTAAATTAATTCTATAAAGAAGAATGAAGAAAACGTTCGCGTACTAAAATGTTAAAAATATTTCACCGTTAAATAATTCTAAAAAGAAAAAATGAAAAAGTGATTTAAAAAAATATAACAATAAGGTGGGGTTAAATAATGTAGAATGAGTCAATAATAAGAAAACTTTTAATTCAACTAATTTACTTTATTTATTAGAATTAGAACTTATAATAAATGTAGTGTAATTAATGTAGTTGTACAGTATCTTACTTATCTGACTTAAGGCTGCAATTGAAATAGAAAAAAAAAAAAAAGATTGAACTTTTGGAACAAAGCGATGTGAAATATGGACGTGTAGTTTGAAAACAAATTATAATACGTTTAAGTTGCCTACGTAATTCCTTATTTGGATCTGCAATTGAGCAAATATTTTAAAATACATTTGACTAGAAAATCAAAAAAAAAAAATCAACAAAAAAGCGATGTGATATTTTTACTATTAATTATTTATATATTCTTCGGCGGTGACGGTGACGGTGACAACGACGGCGAATTAACAGTGTAGCGCGGAACGCAACAAGCTACTCAAACAGCCCGTACGAGCATTTCGTGTCATGTTAAAACCCTTTTTTTTTAACGGATCCGAAAATTTACGCGGGAACAAAGGAACCAGAACGATATTGCACGTTACAATTCGGCGGCGACTGAAATTTCAGTGACGCTTCCGCAGTAGCACGATAAGAAGATCATGTTTGAATGTGTCTTGTTTGCGGATAGAGAACAGTTGAAGCGGCGATGGCAGCAGACGCTTCAAGTAGTATTCCGAAGCCGACATTTTGCGCGTTTGATCACAGCGACTGATTGCCGCTTATCGCGTACCACCAGCTTCACGGGGGAACAACGTGTTTGACGTCGCTAGATGGAACTAAACAATATAGGTGCAACATATTTCACCATTGTAAATTATTTTTTGAAAAATCGATTTTTTTTTTATTGGCTTAAAATATACTTCAAACCTTCTTGAATACGAGGCAATATGTTTTTTATCTGGAAAAAAATAATTTCCTTAAGATTTTACGCTTTTTCCGGAGTGCGGTAGGCTGCTCCAAAATGACTACTTACTGCGACTATCACCTTATGTAAATATTTGCTCCAAAGGTACCCTAAATTCTTGCTTTTTAATTTATAACTTCCCTAATATATCAATAGATGTCGATAGCAGGTATTTATGTTAAGTTACAAGCTGTTTCAAAGAAAAGTAGGTCAGTATAGCGTAAGTACATCATCACTCAAAGCAAGTAGCAAAAGGGCTTCTTCATCTGACGACATTTTCTTAACTGAACAATGCACATTGCAACTTTTTCTTCCGCGATCTGCAGTTCCTGTTTCGCGTTGGTGTGCGCAGAGAAGCGGGAAAATTTCCCGCCGAGCTTGCGTTTCTTCGCGCTCCATCCCGCAATTTTTTCGCACTGCAGTGCCCTTCGCTTTATTCATATAAAATATGCTGCGGTGTTCGAATATTACTAGTAGTAACAAAAAAATTTCACTCTTCTTTTTGTACAAATTTAGTAATCAGGAAAAGTGGAGCATCTGGAAAACTGGGAATAAACCGGGAATTTAAAAATTATATTTGAGTGGCCACCATGTAGATACGATTAATATTTTTTTTTAAAATAAACTATTAAGGTGATAATGTGAATAGTTGTAAAACATTAAAGTACGTTCAAATAGTGAAATTTTGTAATTGTTACGTATTTATTAATTTAAAATGTTAAAAAAGTTTGAGCTTATTTAGCATGTAATTATGTTTTTGGAGAATGTTCAGTATAGTTACGAATAAAATAATTTTCATACATTTGTAATTTTGAATAATTTTGACACGAAGACTTATGCTGGTGTTTAAAATCTAAATTTAAAATTTTACTTTAAATTCAAGCTAAAGTGAAAAAATTATTCCTTAATTAGTTTTAGATTAAACTGAAAATGTGGCGAATACTTTTACTTTTTAAGGACGTTAGTTTGTTAAGGGGCACCGCTAGTGTGACCGGCTAAAAATAAAGGTAATTTTCGGGAATTTTTTTAAAGAAAACTATTGCATCGATTGTTTTGAAATTTTCAGGCTAAATTTGTACATATTTAAAGTTAACATTACAATTCTTTTAGAATAAAAATCTGCAATTTTTCGGTAGTTATTGGCTATTTCCCCAGCTTCTAAAAAAAAAAAAAGTTGCCCCACTGCTGCAGTGACTGCGCCCTTCACAGTACCTGAAATCGGGGGAAAAAAAACACGTTAAACTTGAACACATTACTTATACAATGACCCAAAATAGAACAAAAAATTGGCGGAATTTTGAAAAATAATTCTAAATTTTGCTCAAAAATTTAATGATTTTTGGCATGCCAAAATTCCAATTTTTATGCAATCAAAAAACTGGAGGGTCATTGTACAGAGAAACAAGTACTAAATAAGATAAAATAAGAATCACATCGATCGGATGATTTGTTATGGAGTTAGAACTGCAGCAAGTTCGTAAAATGTAGTTTTGAGAAAAACGTGTTTAAAGATAGAAGTAGTGATTTCATTGTTACAAATACCTAGAGCTAATCTGCTATTCCAGAGACATATAATACACCTTCCTCTTCTTCGAGCTGTGCCTGCTGGGCTGTTGAAGCTCTCCTGCGAGCTGAACGATCGTCTTTCGAAGCAGCCAAGTGACGATGATCATTTATGCGTAGCCTCGTTTGGTCTCTTTCGGTGGCATAGTCTCGTGCGGCAGGGCCTATTATTGCTCCCATTACACTCAAAATTTTCAAAACTGATGAAAAACTATCATTGAAAATGGAGACAGCAAGGTAATTAGATAATTTGATGGTTTTAAGGCCAAGGAGATGTTTTGAAACAAAATGCCACAGCAAACCATTATAACTTTCGTTATTATTTTATATATTATTTCCCTTACATTTGTCGAGATACTCATGTCTAGTCAAGTCCTCGTATATTGGTTTCAGAGTTTCTTGAACTTTTAGATCAAATGGCTGATAATTGTGCTGCTTGAACTCTAGTTCTTCTACAGGATCCAATAATCGTTTATATGTAACACTATCACCATCGCCAATAAACCTCATGTATTTCACTTCATAATTATCAATCAAGCGACCGAACATTTCTTTTATACTATCGACTTCCATGTTTGAAGTCGATCCAGCGTGATTTACATCACAATCAGCATGCTTCAGAATCGTTAATTTTTTTTCCTCCGAAATTCACAACTCTGACCGTATGTAGATTTCACACACGAATCGAACGATAATCACAAATATCAGACACGAATAACAAATGCGCTGCCGCTAACATAATGTTACGTCTTAATACGCTAACAAACCTATTCATGCGAGGAACGTTCAAAAAGTAAGTTTCCTACCCCTGTAAAACCGGTTAGAATAAACTTGCGGGAGTGGGCATGATCTCATTTTGTAGCTACAGCATTCAAGTTTAAACCAGTCTAAACCGCAATGCTGTATGTTTTCTCGTTTTTGAGTTACGTGAATTAATCATGAGTGAAATTCTGAAAGTTTCCGCCAACTACGAGGTGCGCTCAGTTATTTGTTTTTTAAACCATAAAAAAATTCCACCCCAATTGTGAAATTTATCGACAAATAGTGGAAGTTTATGGTGCTGTGATGAGTGTTCAACATGTTCGTAAATGGTGCCGTGAGTTTCGAGGAGGTAGAACGAATGACGAGCAACGAAGCAGCAGACCATCTGTAATCTCAGACGAACTGGTGCGAAAAATCGAAGAAACTCTGCGATCCGATCACCGCCAAACCATTTTCGATCTTCTTGACCAGTTTCTAAGTGTTTCATGAGGTACCATGCCAAAAAATTTGAGACCACTGAGGAGTTGGAAAATTTCGTTCTTACCTGGTTAAAAAATTTGGCGGCAAGTTTCTACGGGGAAGGTGTTTATAAGTTAATTTCTCGACTCGACAAATGCTTAAACTTAAACGGTGAATTTGTGAAAAAATAAATAAAAGTATGCTGAATTCAATGCAAGTGTTTGTTTTTTTCTAGCTTTATTAGTTTCGAAAATTATAAATAGGGAACCTTACTTTTTGAACAGCTCTAGTATATAGCTGGGTATCTGAGCTACTCTTTAAAAAAGGCCGTAACGCAAAAACTATTTAAGATATATATACTTAAAATTTTAGTGAATTATTTTTAAAAGTATAAGTTATCGAAAAATGCAAGAAACAAAAAATCGATTTCTTGAACGTTTTACACTAGTGGTGCCTCTTAACAAGGTAACCAATAATATAAGTAATAAGTTATGGTTTTATCTAATTATGCCTAGTTTGGTTTATTTTTATTTTTTATTTCTTTGTATTTCAGATTGATAAAATTATATTAACTTGCAAAAATTTAATCGACGAAAATACTAAATTGGAAACAAAGCTCTCTGCCTTAAAAATTCAGTTTTCAATCATTAAAGATGCGATGCGTCTGAATTTGCAGAAAAATTCAACTTTAAAGAAGGTAACTTTCTTCCGCATTTTTAAAATCTCATTGTATATAAATTTTATTAGATTTCATACGTTTAATTTTGAACTACATGATGTGGGACCTTTTTGTTATGTTTGTTGTGTTGGGTATTGATTTAATAAGAGAGGACATAAAAACTGAATGTTAGATTACTAACATTCCCTTGGTAGATTTTGGTATATCAGAATTTCGCGCGCAAAAGCAAATTGTTCAGTTACGGACTGGTTATTCGGTTCTGAAATTAATGATAGTAGTTGAACGACTTTACGTAGTAAAAAAAAGAATAATTGAACCCCGAATTAAAAGAAATTACATAAAAACTGATTGTTCTTAGAAAGACCCAAGAAATTATTTTAATATTCAGCGAAATTGTATTAATTTTTGTCGTTAAAATACTCCGAAGAATTAGTGTTTTTTCTTTAAAAAAAACAAACAAGGAAACATTGTTCTACAATTTGAAAGCAGTTTTTTTTAAAAAGTTGCAATTGCTTTGTTGCTTTTTATGGAATATATATGTTTTATTTGATTTATTTCTACTTAGTATTTTTCACTTTTGAAACTTCTTTAGTTTGCTACATGAAATTTTATGCGATGATAATTTATTGCAAAAATGTACATACATATATAATTTTCAAGAAAAAAATACTGTGTTACTAAAACAATAATTGGCACATTAAGAAATAAAAAAATAGATAATATAACATTATAAACAAAAATATTTCCTTTCAAAATATAAAAATCACATTAAGACCTTGTCGATTTTTTAAAATTTTTATTTTTTTTTCTATTCGATTTTATAAATTACATCCCATGCAGTACAATAAATTAAATTCTACTGGATGTGAAACAAACACAGAAGTTTTTTTTACGCGTATATTTACTGCGATATAGAAGTTGAAATAAAGAAATCAGATTTTATATTATCAATTTGAAGGCGGAATTTGATAATAAACTAAAACTCACTTTTCTACTTAAAACAGTCTCCTCTTTAACTAATTTTACGAGTTATATAACAAATGAGGTAATTTTGCAGATAAATTTGGTTCATATGATAAAATCTTTTCAAAATGCTTATTTACAATGAAAAAGAAAAAAAAAAAACAGAATATTACTTGGGAGTCTAGATGGATATGCTTGCGACGATATCTGAAGGATTGAGTTTTTTCACTGTTCTCTAATAATACATTTAAATAAATACATTTTTTTTTTTTTTTTTTTCTGTTATTATTATAGAAGTTAAACGATGCATTAGATGAAAATGTTAAACTCATAACTAATGCGACGCAGAACGTTGAAGCGGAAATTAAAATGAAAAATTTACTGCAGCATCGAGAAAAACTTAAAACACAGTTATCCGAAAAGTGCTACGAAAATTCGGAATTATTGAACCTTATTCAGCTTAATAATAAAAAAATAAAACTTCTCGAATCCGAAAAGTGCATAGCACTTAACCGATTAGAAAAACTGGAGAAAATCATTTATTCGACTAAAAACTCTATTCGGGATATTCTTCAACGGGTAAGTATAAACGCAGTTTTCTTTTAGTACATTATTTTACGCTGAACATCATAATAATAACAAAGAATTAAAAATTATTGATTTTTTTGAAAGTAAATTTTCCTGGTCGCTAATTTAAGCAGCATTTTACTTTCTTTCGGACAGCGGGAGGGTTTCGGTTGTCGGCGGTATGAGTAAACATTTTAAATTTTTAAATAAACTGCTCCCAGCTACACTTTTTTTTTTTTTGATTATTTTATTTGGTAAAAATACGAGTAAATATTATCGACCGATGAATGCCCAAAACAGTCTGGCTGCTGAATTTTATTTTAAATTGTAATAGTTAAAACATTTTATTCCCGCATTTAAAAAAAAAAAGAAAAAAGAAACGAATAATATTAAGTATCCGCGGGGTATGGTTGTGTCGCTAGAGTCATCTCTAGTAAGTAGTCACTGTACTGTCATATAAGTGCTAGCCCCACTGACAGTACACACGAAACACAACCGTGTGAGTTCCATACGTCCTAGTCGTGCGGGGTGGTAATTTCCTGTTCGGACGGCTTAGCTCTGGTCAGGAAAGTTAAATTGGAACTCACATCGTCGAAGGGAAAACGGTGGTAGGCACACATGCCGAGTGTGCGCTTGTCGACAAAAGCCGTTAAGCATTCAACCGTAAGTCCAGCAATCCGGCCGTCGATAGTTCATCCGTGACCTTATATCCCAGGTTGAATATTAAAAACAGGAAAAATGAAACAGTTAACGAAAGTTTTGGACGAATATAACATATAAATATTATCTCCACAAGAAACCAGATTCACGGTTGAGGACACTACAGCTATAGAAGGATATGTGATATTTAAAGGGAAAAAAGGATGGAACAAGGCAGGAGGCAAAGGTATCCTCCCACATTTGGGAATTGGATTTGCAGTCAACTCGAGAATTATGAATTCAGCAGTCGGTTTTCACTCACCGCATGAAAGTTTGTCTACGCCTACGTTCAGAAGTCTAAACAAAACATATACCCTAGTAAATTGCCACGCTCCGATAAACAAGGAAAACAGAAAGAATTCAGACAAAACAGAACATTTCTGGGAAACGTTGGACTCCGAGATATCCAAAATACGAACCGGAAACATCAAAGTACTGCTAGGAGATTTTAATGCGCAAATCGGAAGAGAACGAAAATTCAGGAAGGTCGTGGTTAAGTTTCCAGCGCACAAACGAACAAATAAAAATGGAGAAAGATTAATCGAGCTTTGTCGTCGGACCTTTAACTTTAAAACTATGTCAACATATTTCAAAAAACTAGCAAGGAAACAAATGACATGGAAGTGTCCTAGGGGAATATCAAATATACACCATGTGGCGATAACGTATAACAGTCAAAAGGAAATAATGAACGTCAAAGTTAAAAAAGGAGCGAACATACGAGACAGATCATTATTTAACAACGATCAAAATGAAATTCTTACCGGGAAAGAAAAACACTTCGCAAAAACCTAAGACAGCCACAAGTCGCGATACAAGAGCCTTGAAAGTAAATCAACGCGAATTCGTGCGAAAATTAGATAAGGAATTGGGAAGTTGGAAAGTGATGAAAAATGCAATGATAACAACGACGGCCCGAGAAGTAGCACCTCTAAAGAAATCAAAGATGGTGGAATGAAATTCGTGAAGAAACTATAGAGATAAGATTAAAAGCATGGAAAAAAGGAGTGAAGACTACGAAGGCTTTAAAAAAGTCAAGATCAGAAACAGCTAGAATAATTAGAAGAGTCAAAAGAAAGTGCGAACGAGACGAGCTATTAAAGTTGGATGAAGATTTTAAACATAATGATACAAGATTATTTTATAGAACTTTTAAGAACCACATTAAAAAATACCAAGCTCCGAACCTACGTTTCGGAAAAGAAAATGCCTTGCAGAAATGGAAATAAACGAAGAAGAAATAAAAAATAGAAACAAATTTCGAAGAAAGGTATAGGATTGTAAGATAAAGGAAAAAGGGAGAACGGGAGCAGTTTGGACAAGTGAAAGAAAGAACGGGAAGTTGATGAAGATGTACTGGAAGGAGCGAAGAAGGAATGACAGGATGCATTATAATACACGGTCCAAAGACGGCCAAAATTGCTGAAAGAAAGAATATTAAGTATTAATTTGGTAAACTAAAAAAATATTTATTTAAGTTTTTTCATAATGCAACAAAATACATAATTGTTAACTGGCAAACTCTATAACAGATAGACGTTTTTAATATCGAAATCCGGATTATTCTTCTATTAAATTTGCGTCCGCTGATTTATTTGTTACTAGAATGTGACACAAATTAGTGATTTACATATAAATTTCATGTGAAGCATGCTTAATAATTCAGCGCCACTATGTCTAAATCATTTCCGTCTAATTTCACGAGAAATTTATTTTTCCCGATCTACATTCCCAAATTTAAAAATTCCAAATGTCATTTTTCTATTCAGTATGATTATGGGCAAAATTTCAGATTTGCATTGTGACCTAGAGTTCTTAAATAATTTAATAGGCAATAATTGTACACTTTGTGCTTATCATTAACCGTTAATTCCTTTAAGAACGAACACAGGACGATGAGAAAAACCTGACTAAATTTTAATTTTTATAATAGAACCGATAGAGATTCATACGATACCCAATAACTGATTATGTCCCTTTTTTGTTGTTGCAGTATCCATTATTACGAATGTTGAAGTGAACGTTGCGTGTTTGCCGCAGAGACCTCTATTTTCGCTACTTGAATTCATACATATTAACGATTCGTACGTCTTGTTAACACTTCGAAGTTGTAAATAAAGAGAGCCTGTTTCTGTGGAAAAAATAGGAGGTGAGAATTTTCAGAAACGAATAATGTCAATAAAAAAAAAAAAAAAAATTATAAGGATCCTACGGAGCCTTGGGAACGTTAAACGTGTTCTGCGATCCATGATCAATAGGCTATATCGAATTTGTGTTTCAATGTTTAAAACAATTTTGTGAAAAAATGATTTGCGAAGTTGAAAAGAAAGAAATTTTACTAAACAGAATTTGTTAGAGACGTATTTTCACCTAAATAGAGCTCTATAAATAATAAAACTATAGACGCTAGAGCGATGCAAGTTCACAAATAATACACAAGAAGCCGAGTCAGTCACATAATACGAACTGTCCGGAGCTTATTTTTTTTTTTAATAAAACCGTTAATGGAATTCGCTAAAGAAAAGGTTAACTCCTTGTGTCAAAATTAAACCCATGACGACAACTGAAGTACATACGATTCCAGCAGGGTGATGATCCGTGTCACGCAGTGATAGAAACATTGAACTTGTTTCGTAAATATTTTGGCGCTCACATTATCTTTCGCAACAGTTTTTTTTCCCATGGTGCTTACCGGATTTATCCGTTTGTGATTTATTTTGATGGGGTCACCTAAAGCTCTGAATGTATATTATTCGTAAACCATCGACTTCGGGGATGTTAAAAAAACATATTCAAGCTAAAGTTGATGCGATTTCGAAAACTATTGAAAAAACTATGTTTATTAATTTTAAAAAACGACTAAAGGAATGCACTAAAAATAGAGAAGCTCATTTAAGTTTTGTAATTTTTTAAAAAATAATTTTTATAATATAAGACGGAATAAAGAATATTCTTATTTTAAAAAAATATCCCAGCGCTTTTCTTTACCGAGTTATTCAAGTATAAAATAAGGTCGGATTTTTTGCCTTACACTGTTCATATTGGGATGGTCACGATTAATATACGACAAATTATTTGTAGAAGAGTAAATCAGTTGACCAGTTAAAATCGAGTAAATATTTTGTGATTTAGTTAGAGAAAAAAAAAATGATCGTTTGGTTAAAAACTAAATCTATATTTATTTATACTCTTCTTAGGCGAGGTATTAAATCATATTTGGCCACTATATAAGCCAGATTTTCGGTTTTTATTATTGACCTATTTAAAAGTCGTTAACTCCACAGCAACTATATTAAATATATATAATATTTTTTGTTCATAATTCATAAATTCCTTTGGAATTTCTTGAATTATTTATGAAATATTCATTCATTACAGAATAACACGAATGATTTTACACATGACGACAACCATGACGAAGAAAATTCCTTTGTTACCACCTTACTAAGCCTGTTAGAAGTACAGGTAACAGACGAAAATATAGAACCAGTTGAAAATAAGTAAGTGTTTAAAATAACAATTTTTAAATCAACGAACGAATGTGAACGTTAAAATGATTAACCCTATTATTTTAAAAACTGACGCATAATAATAAGAGAATCCACATTTTTTACATATATATAAAAAATCATTCCAAAATGAAAAAAACCTCATTTCGAATTTTTCTTTTTTGACCGAATGCGTTGAAAATATGATAAAAATGAATAGAACGAAATTTAATTTAAAAATTTTCACATTCAGTACCATCTTATAAAATAACTAAGCTTCGTAAAATACTGAATTTTTTTCTTAAAATTTTGATTTTTTTATGTTTGTTTTGAATCGGATTCGTTTTTGTTTTTTGTTTCATTTCACATTGTTTCATTTTTTGTCGCCCTAAATAATAATTTAGAATTAGGATGAGGAGTATATGGAAGTCTGAAGATGTGAGGGAGAGGTTGAATACCTTTCAAGGAGGGTTGGTAAGTCGTACCAGATAAGCGGAAATATTACATACCAGGATGAAGAGGGTGGTGGCGAGGTTATTACAGAAACTATATCAACACTTTTTCAACTTTATATTATTCAACAACGATTGATTTCAGTATAAATTTAGTGTAAACTACGTGAAACAGAAAATTTAATAATTCACGAAATATAAAGTTTAAAAATTTTTAAAAAAAATGCACGTTCTAGCACCACTTCTAATCGTGGTTAACACAAAAAATAGACAATTTTAATATTAATATTATTTTAAAAACATAGATTGAAATATCGTTTAAAACGTTATTCTTTTCGTGGATTTAGTACAACCCTAATTTAACGTATGGTATATTCATTAGACGCGGTCATCTTTAATTGTTCTGATTAAAAGGAAATAAGACGTCAAATATACTTCAGTAAATTTTAAAATCACTTATTGATTTGAAAGTAAAAGATCGTTGTGTAGAGTTATATTATTCTAAGCAAGATTTCGGATATCCAACTTACTGGTCAATGTCAGATAATAACAGGTTAAAAAAGGAAGATTTCTTTTTTTTTCAAAAAAAAAAAAAAAACATTACCAAAACGTCTTCGCAGTAAATATAATAATGTTTTTGCTTAGAGTACAGTAATCTGGGTTGTAATAAATATTTTTGGAAAATAGCGTGATAGGTAAAATTTTTAATTAGAATATATTTGTATTTATATTCGTAGTTTATAATTAAGAAATTAACCATTTGTACATTTTGATAAAGCTAACTTACCTTTTATTTATTTATAACAATATGCCGATTCTATAATATTTGCATTAATATTTTTCAAAATTTATGGTTTTTTTCTATTTTAATGTGATTTACATTTTATTAACATTACATTTTGTTGCTATCATTAAAATGATAGTATAAAAAACAACAACAAAAAAAAAGCGTGTTTACTGAATTTGAAAAGACTTTAGTTCTGGAAAGTATTTAAAAATGACTGTTCGCTTAAAGTATTTCGCATGAATATCCGTTAGATTTAAAAGAAAATTTTACATCAAATACATTAAAAAAGGATTTAAAAAATGCCTTACAATAGCAAAATAAAATAGAAAAATTCGTTCAAAATTTAAAAGAAAGCAAGAACTGGTTTAAAATGTAAATATTTATTGTAAATATTTTCTATTAGAAATTGTAATTTATTTATCAGTAAAGCAGGTTTTTAATATACTTAGTTTTTCACCGTCGCGATAGCCTAGTTCCTAGAGCACCGGGTTCGATCCCGGGCGACGACAGAATTTATTACAAAGAATTAAATTAAATACTCGCTAATAATCACGTGGAAGGCAATGGTAAACCACCACGTACATCATATATTCGCGCTAGTTAGTACACCACAGACACACACGGGACTGCACTTGTCGCGCGATAACAAACGACTACAATCAGTTCCGAGTGTAATCTTGCGCATGTACACTCGCGTTACATATAACGATTGCCTAGTACACTACCTATATCTGTACAGCTGAGATATACGAATAGGTAGTCGCCGACGCTTAGAAGCTGAGTGTGACCAAAACATTTATTTTACAATAGTAATAAAATTGCTTTGAGGCATTTTAAAGTATCTGTAATTTTTTAATAACTGTTATGTAATTGTTTTTTTGTTGTTGTTTTTTTTTATTTAGACATGAAGTTGATCAGATTTTGGATGATATACTAATGGGTACATTGTACGACGTTGGAAAGCTGGGAATAATACCTAAACGAAAATAATTAATTTACCGAAATAGTTACTAACATTAGAAAACAGAATTAGCTGGACAACAATGGAAATGTTAGTAAATAAAAGTATATTTATTGTATGTAGGTATAGTGCATTGTTAGTTAATGTAAAATCACTGTACGTTCATTTAAGTTCAAGCTGTTACCGTTATTGTGCCTGTTAGTATCTCAAGCAGGATTAGAATTAAAAATATAATTACTACACACAAGCTTAAATAGATGGGAATGGTAACAACAAAAATTAAAACATATGAAAAAGTTGGAACCGGTTTCTTGATATTCTGTTTCCTTACATTCACACAAGGACTAGTTAAATCCATAACTTATTTGTTAATGTTTATAAATATAAAATAAATACCTCAATTTAAGGAAACGTCCTTTATAGCCCATCATCAACTAACAATATAGAGTACACTCAAACAGAACTAATGTGTTTTTAGTTCTATTTGAGTATGGTATATGTTGTTAGCTGATGATGGGTTATGGCCGAAAACGTTTCTAAAATTTATTTTTAATTTATTAAAATAAATTATTTTATAGTTCTTTTTGTTTGTTATTAAGGAATTTATTTATTTTATATTTAATGTCTGGTTTCCTTTTTTTAACGATTTTATGGCCGTCTTCTCTATTAAGTTTATTACATTTTTTAAAGTTACTTCATATATTATATATGTAAGTTTATTTTTTCAGTTTTAGCCAGAATTTCTTTCTTCATAACTGTAATGTGCCCATTACATGGTTTAAAGGTAAAATTTAAAAATAATAAAATAATGAAATAAACACAAATTATCGAAAAAGTGTTGCGAGAGTAAATGTACGTGTTGTGTGATCCTGTTATCGGCCGGAGCTAATGCATCAATCATTGCAAGAAGAAGCGTGTACCTGATTCGATAAAAGCCAGCGGTCATTGACGGAAAGGATAAAGGAAAATACCAGAGATCGAAGGAAGATTTTGTAGTTGACAGTTAGTCGCGTTTTACCCTTGGTTCAAATAATTACTCCTCTTTATAGGCGTGTTTTTACCTTCCAGCAAGAAATTTCTCATTTTTGAAGCAGTTCCTGTCGTTAGTAGAATTCGAAGCAAGTCGCTTGTTTTTGTCTTGCTTCGGAAATTGCTTTCATCAATATAAGTTAACGTTTTTCTGAAGTTATTGTCGAGTATAAACAAATTTTTTTTCAAAGGCACGATTTATCATAAATCTGTAATAGCTAAAGTATCGTTCGCGTTGGTCGCGGAATTTAAAATTAAAATATAAAAAGTATCTTTTTCGTCGCCGAGATCCATCGGATTCGCTGCCGACAACAGTGATACGTACCATTTTATATTTATTTTGCACAATCGTTATTTTTCGTTGTCATATGTGACCCGGTATCAAGAACGTACCTTATGCCTAAAAAGCACTTTTCGAGAAAAACGCGTTTAAAGTTTGGTAACATTGTTTCGTCAGTTCCGAGACTTCTATAGTGTTTTCTGCTGGCGAATGCGTTTCTAATGTTTCCAAACGACAATGTTACCAATATGTACAATGTATTTTCGTGAGCATAGAAGTGTGCGTGTGTGTGTAAGTATGCGTAGCGTGGAACGAGTTTTCGGTACCATGGCAACGCGTGAACGTGTTCGTCGCTATTACAGCTGTTGTAAATCACAAATGTCCAGCCATCTTCGGTCAATGATGCGCGCCCAACAGAGATCACACCACCAGGTTTATCCCTGAAGCGACGGTGGTACCTGTTTAAAGAACTGCGGCCGTTATGTTGGAATCGTGAAAACGCGGATAAATTTATCAAAGAACCTAAACGGAAGTTGGCTGTGAAAAGAGGACGAGGTCAAGGTCGCATCTCTAGTGGTGCTGGAGAAGTTAGTCGTGGTCGTGGACGAGGCCATGGCAGTGGTCGCAAAGGAGGAGAAAGGAAATAAAATGTACGTTTTTGTTTAGTTATGCGACACCAACTGTGAGGACCACGTATTTTGCACATATAGGTTGCGTTCTAAGTGCTCTACAGTTGCGTAGAATACATTTTTTTCAATTCTGCAAACGGCATGCGACAGAGGAGGTTCTGAAGGTAACAAAACTGTCAAAACCTAACAATCGATTTTTTAGGCATAAGGTACGTTTCTTGATACCGGGTCACACATACGTATAATATTAATAATTAATAATCACTCTTCAGCGGTCGACCGATAGCGAAAGATTTGTGTAGGGTATCAGTAAATACAGGGCGATTATAATTAAAGTTCAAGTTTCAAAACGCTATAAAAAAAGAACCACTGATCAGAATGACGTCAAATTTGAATGGAATATTATTGAAGAATAGGTAAATCGGATAGTATAGAAAAAAGTTTTTTTTTTTTTTTTGGATTGTCAACCAGGGACCTTACCTAGAAACAATTGGCGCTGTAAGAGTCAGAATTAAATGAAAGTACCTGTCATGCGCAAGACTCATTGCAGATGTTAGCTTCTAAAATGCAACACTGCATTATAGATTTGTTTAGAAATTAATTTCGATGTAGTGTACAGCGGTAAGTGAACAACAGTGCGCTTGCTATTCCTTACCGATGTTATCTGTGTCGGCTTTTGTTTAATGTCGCAGTACAATTGACTGTAATACGTTGTTATTCGGTTTGTGGTTTTTCTTTCGTTATATCTCGGTATTTTTTGTGGTCGACATTTCGCGTCTGAAAAGTTCGCCATGACTGCCTCAATGAAGGATCGCACTCTGCTTGTAAAGCTTTTTTACAAGAACAATGGTC
Source organism: Icerya purchasi (assembly GCA_039619475.1). NCBI lineage: Eukaryota > Metazoa > Arthropoda > Insecta > Hemiptera > Monophlebidae > Icerya > Icerya purchasi. The sequence continues at coordinate 346,929,924 of CM077115.1, read as the reverse complement.
GTGCATCAATAGCTCTACAGAAGTTTCGGACACTCAAGAGTATGCAAAAAGGCATAGGTCTGATTACTGACTTGCAGAATGAAGCGGTACTGGTAAATTTGCGAGTAGATTTTCTGTTACTCATATTCGGGCAATACTATGTATTGATATATCCTTGCAGATGGAAATGAGCTTTGTCTGTCCACAAAAGAGACTTTTGCTTCAGAATTTCTTGCTCGCATGGAAGTGGACAATGAATGGCCGTGGAAAATTTTCTGGACAGACGAAGCTCATTTCCATCTGCAAGGATATGTCAATACATTTTTAAAATAAAATTTTCAAATTAGGCGTCACTAAAATAATTAATTTTTTTAAAGCAAATGTATTATGAAAATTACTTTTCACTCTTAGCTTTTAGCATTACTAGCATAATCAAAAATTTGAATGCACTGGTATATTTAAAAATATTGAAAATAGAAGAAATCATCACTACTTGTTTGTAAAGGCTAAATTTGTAGAGCTTGTTCATAGTTGGGTGCATGACAGCTTTTTTACACACTTAATATATTAGATCTATATGTAAATAAAAGATATGTAGTTAAACAGATTTAAAAAAATCTTTGTATTAAAAAATTGTAGCAAAGGAGATACATTTTTATTATTCAAAAATATAATACAATACATTTGTAAGCAATTTGAATTAAACATAATACAACAATCAAAATATAATATTTTGAAAATGTTTTAGGAATCATGAGATTAATAAATAATAGCTGATGTGCGTTAGTTAGCTTCACTTTGTTCAGTCTTTATTGTTGAGGATTCATCATCTTCACTGTCTGTATCTCTGTCAGCCCCTGGATGTAGAGGAATTGATTTATTTGTGGTAGAAACTGCTTCCCTGTTTGCTGGTTTAAACCATTCACTCTTTTTTGGTTCCTGTTGGTTAAATAAATTAAATCGTAGAAAATTAACATTTTGGATTTTAAAATAATTCTTTCCATCTTATGTATAATAACAAAAAATTTCTAATAAAAATCTAATAAAGAGAATGATTAGCTTTGTGCAAATTTCATCTTACTAAGACGTGTCTCGTCCTGGATCTGGATCGTTCCCAGGTTTACCCAGCCTGAAATAATTGGTTACCAGAGAAATCTGGGAAAGTAAAGGAGGCCGAAAGAAAGGAACTGGCCCCCTACTCTCATTAGCGCTGTTGGACTTAATACACTGTGAACCTTAACTTCACAATCCCCGATGTCTTGCTAAAAGGATATGGGACTTACTTTATTCAGAAAAGGGCAGACACAATATAGTTCTAGATTCGTTTAAAAAAAAAACAGGAATAAAGAAGAAATTCAGTCAAAACAACATAAAGGAATCATTAATTTTAAACTTAAAACAATATTATTTATACGTCTTATCAACTATTAGGCTATTATAATGATTAAATTACCTCATTGAATTAGGCAGGGAAGTAAATAAAGTTTTCTTATTAAAATAATAAGATGCCAATTAAGGTTTTAGTTAAAATTTTGAATAAGTAAATAAATTTATTTATATTTATAATCTATTGGGAGTATAAATAAGTTTTGAGGGTTTTTTTTGTAACTTCGAAGCTTTATTCAGAGAAGTTGGTATAATGTATTTTATTCATAGTATTGTTAGTCATTAGTTACGACTTTTCCCTATCTTTCAAGCAGCATATAGATTTCATATTGAAAAAATACCTCGTCTTTTGGGTGATCTATTCTTTGAAAGAAGTGAAGTGCTGCTCGGCCAGGTCATGAGTCATCGACCAGAACAAGTGGTAGACGGAAGGAGAAATGTCTGATAAATATGATGGGCGGGGTAGGACTGTCTTTTGGCATATTGTTCTTTTTCGAGCTATAATGGTCGGCTTAATTGCATCAGTTGTTGTTGGTAACGTTCTCTAGTGATGGTTTCGTTAGGCTGGAACAGCTCAGTTGAAGTTGTTATATGACTGGGCTTACCCCATGATTTTCTGCACTTCGGATTGTCGTAGTGGATCCACGTTTCATCCACCATCATGATTCGATGCAAAAGAAAAACCTTCCAATTTTGCCTTTTGGAGCAGTTGTCCGCACGCGAAAAAACGGCATTCGACGTTCTTGTTTTGAGTTCACGCGGAACTTAATTTCCTTGTTTTTGCACCATACTTATGGCCTTGGGACAGTTCGAAATTGCTTGTTGAGTTACTCCCAAAGTTTCAGCGAGCTCCTTTTGAGTTTGGCATGAATCCTGGTCCAATAACGCTTCCAATTCAGCTGGTCTCCCTTTCTTTTTTGTCACTGGTGTCAAAATCATCGTTTTTAAAAAGCCGGAACCAGTACTCACATGTTTTTATTGATGGAACATGCTCCCCATATACTTCACACAGCAATCGATACACACCAGCTGTATTTTTCTTCGAATTAAAACAAAAAAACAGCGCTTCCTGCAAATTGTGTTTTGTTGACAGAAAGGTTGACATGGTTCGAACAAAAAAAAAAAAATGTTTACACTTCAGCGAAACGACACATACTGATTTTTAGAGAGAAGTGATAGCGCTTCAACATGAATATAGTCACAAGATTGTGCGGTGTGATTTAATACTAGTTGTGTTATCTTTTGGAAATCTCTCAAAACTTATTTGTTTTTTTTTTTTTATTTCAGTAATTACAGTTCTACACTGCAAACTCGATGTTAAATTACTCTATGTTTATAGTTACAATGTGAAAAGCATTTCATTATTATTGTACAGAAAATCTATGGAAAATGTTAAGAAAAAAAAATCAATTCAATTTATTCTCAGCAGAAAAAATCCATGTAAAACATGCACTATTTATAAGAAGACATTGAGAGAAATAAGACGATCATGAAACAACAGCTGCAGACACCTATACACCGTTTGTCCGAAAAGTAAGGGGACTGTTTTTTTTCTGAAGAAACGAGTGGCGCTATTTGTGGGAACCTATTGCAATGACGTAGTACTATGTTTTGACATAGCGTATGATTTTTTGTTGGCCAGTAGTGCGATTATTTCTTGGTGAGATATGGTCTTGTAATTTGTGTGTTCTTTCAACGTGTCACTTTTTTCGTAATGGAACAACGATCGGTAATTAAATTTACTTTAAACTCGGTAAAAGTGCTACTCAAACGTTTAACGATTTAAAAAAAGTGTATGGTGATGAATGTCTAGCCCGTTCGAAGGTATTCGAGTGGTATAAAATATTCAAGGAGGGGAGAGAGTCGGTGCAAGATGAGCCAAGAAGTGGGCGGCCGTCGACGACGAGTACCGATGATAACGCCGACAAAATCCGAACCCTTCTCGCCGCAGACCGCCGCCTATCATGCCGAATGCTTGAAGATGAGTCGGGAATACTCAAATCAACCGTTCACGAGCTGATTTGAAACGTTTTACACAAGCGGAAGATCTGTGCTAAATTCGTTCCTCATTCGGAGCAAAAAGAACAGCGCCTGAACTCGCCGCAGAATTTCATTGATTTGATCGATGAAGACGCTTCGCTGCTCGATAAAATTATTACCGATGATGAGTCATGGGTTTATTACCCTACCACCAAGAAGCAATCGAGTGAATGGGTAAGCAGTGGAGAGCCACGGCCGACGAAGGTTCGCGCGACAAAATCGAAAACCAAGACCATGCTCATCACATTTTTCGATTCTCAGGATATCGTACATAAGGAATTCGTGCCTCCAGGCACCACCGTGACTGCCAACTACTATTTGGGAACCCTGGATCGCCTTTGCAAACGGATTCAACGCGTACAACCAGAAAGATGGGAGTCCCGAGATTTTTTCCTGCTCCATGACAACGCGCCAGCTCATACCGCCGGATCAGTGATCCAGTTTTTGACCAAAAAATGTATCCTAGTGTTGCACCACCCGCCCTACTCACCGGACCTGGCCCCGTGTGACTTCTTCGTGTTCCCTAAATTGAAATCTGCCATGAAAGGAATCCGTTTTGACGACATTCCATCGATTCAAGCAGCTGTGACACGTGAATTGGGAAGGATTCCAAAATAAGCGTTCTCCAGAAGCTTCCAATGGTTGTACGAACAATCTGAAAGGTGCATTGTGTGTGTGTGTGTGTGTGTGTGTGGGGGATTATATAGAAACTAGCCGAGAATAAATTTTCCTATCTGAATTTGTCGATTTTTTATAGCATTAGTCCCCTTACTTTTCGGACAAACGGTGTACTTCTGCATAAATAATGAAAATTCTATTTTCATTTCTGAAATATATGTATGTTATAAAAGAATATATATATTTATATATGCGCGCGCGTGTGTGTGTGTAAGACTTGATCTTTCATATCTTGCTCAGGGAATCCTCCAAATTCTAGTTCTGTAATACTTATATGAAAGACAATTTCAAACAACTTCATCATTTTTTTTGTAATGATCAAAAAAATGTTTAGAATGGAGAGAAAACAGAAGGAAAACAATTTGATCATTTTTTGATTTTCACCGATGGCTTCAAGGGACCCAGTGGTGTTGGTGCAGCTTTTTTCTGTCCTTCTCTAAATTATGTCGAGTCCTTTAAACTTCCCTCTTTTTGCTCTATTTTCTATGTGGAATCCTCCGTTATTCTGCGTGCCCTCTGTTTTATCAGGTCCTCTCCTGTCTCTCGTAATATCCTTATCCTGTCGGATGCTCCAGTGTGCTGCAGACTATCGCATCTCCTCTCCCTCCTCACTCAGCCGATTACATTATTCTACTTATTCGCTGCTTGATTCATGATCTTTTCCTTTCACACTTAATCCAAACGGACTTCTATTGGATACCGGGTCATGCCGGAATTAAGTAATGAGTTAGTTGATTCATTTGCTCAGTTATTTTCCTCTTCCGGTAGGTTTTTTCCTGTTTTCTCTTCTTCCAATATTACCCTTCTGTCTTCTGCTGCTCATTCCAATCTATGGTTCGACTCTTACGTCTCCTCTTTCTCCAACCCGGATTCCTTTTTCTTATCCATCCAGCCTTCCCTTCCTCGTTTCCCCTGGTTTCTTGACTTTCCTTCCATGCGTCGCTCCAACATCTCTGCGATTTGCCGCCTGCGCTTTGGGCACAGTTTGCTTCCTTCCTCGCTTTTCCATTACTCTCTTGTGCCGTCTCATTTTTATCCATTGCACCTTTCCAATATTCAATTTGTGTGTGGTCCCGATCACATAATGTTCGAGTGTTCATCTCTTGTAACCGATCAAGCTGCTTTCTACTCTTCCCTTTTACAAATTGGTATCCCCACTCCATAGTGCTTCGTTCATTCTCTCCCTTCCTTCTCCTTCTGTTGTTCAGGCTCTTGATTCCTTTTTGTCGGCTATCTCTGATCGTGTAAAGATCCCTGTTTCTTGCATCTTTTTTCCTTTGTTCTTGGCCAATGTCCTTGTAGACGACCTCCCTCCCCAAATAAAAAAAAAAACCTATTATTCTCTCGGCTGTGACTTTTTTTGTCTATAAGTTATTACTTATCATTCCTGCTATAGGAAAAGTTTAAGTGCTTAATAGTGAACAGTGAGAAACTGCAGACACACGGTTAATTCTCAATGCCACTTGTAAATGGACCAAGATAAGTGACTACCTAAGTAAAATTCTGGATGGGTACCAACCATAAATTTTTCATTTAATAACAGCAACCTTCTAATGAAATGGCACACAAATTATTCAAGGATAGAAAAAAAAAAAATCAACTCCATCAGAATAGAACTGTTGACCCACTTGTGGGCAGCTGTAGAAGCGATTAATTATGTGTGAATTAGAGTATGATTTATGATGATAGATTGTCTATTTTTAAGCCAACAGTGTTGCTTTCCCTAACACCAGATAATTTAGCGAGAGCAACACATAAAATCTTGGTTTATGTAGCTCTAAAATCTCTACATATTATGAATAATGTCAGTTGAATCTTAGTATTACACAACTGCTACTCAAAACCACTAGTGCAACAAACCATAAATAACCTCAAGTTTGCTCTTATACACTAAGTATGTGGTTTCAAAGCTAATTCCACACTGGTCTAACAATTTTGACAACATAGTAAGCGTTTTTCACTTTCTATTCAACATGTTAAACATGATGGTTTATTTCAACATGAGAGTTTAACCAACACCAAGATAATTAACCATACTTCTAAGAAAAACCTTTGGTTCCAACTTTAAAAGTTAACTGGCAATCCAGTTTCCCCTTAAGCATGACTATAACCGACTTATTGACAGTGAACAATAATCAACTGACTAATTTCAATGTACAAGGTCACTATGCAAGTCATTAGAGAACAATATCACCACATCATCCACATAAGCTATCATATGCATTCTTGCAAGCTGCATCCATTTTACAAATTGTCTGAAAAGAATTTACCATGCAGTAGGTTCGTACAAGACCTCTGTGACCAACCTCTATGAAGCCATTTCTAAATGAAGTAGCCCCTTTGGATATCAGTTAGTTATAAACCAGTAATCTATTCTTACAGCCAGCATCACGCAAGGTATTTATGATCCAATTTCCAGAAATGTTATTAAATACACTAATGATGTTTAAGAACGAATTAGCAATATACTTTTCAACAACACTCCCGACATACACTAACAAGCCATTATAACATCTTCTATGTTCTACTTATATTGAAAACCATATTGAACATAGTGAAATTAGTCTTAACTATCTAAAATAACATTTAACCTGGTTATCTTAAGTCTCTCAAGCCATATTTCTGTAACAAATAGGAATCTTACTTGTCTATAACATTTAAAGTTGCTCAAATCTTTATGTCACCTGGTCTATTAAAAGGACCTACCGTCTGAAAAGAAGTTTTCGAGAAAATAGCTGTTAAACAAAACAACCCCGTATCGGCGCATTCGCATATTGTCATGACTTTTAGTAGTGGTGTAATCGCGCATTGTCATGACTGCCGCTCTTCCACTTCTTTTTTCCTATCAATCATCTTCATTATGCAGTTTTGTTTTTACAGATAAAAATAATACTGTTCTTGGATACCCAATGTAGCGAGTAGTTGCAGACATATTCAAACCAAAGTATACCGTAAGTAAACATCACTCACGAAGAGGTAATGAAATGGGTTATTGCCTCATCTTCCGCTCATAATAAACCTATTTCTGTTGAAAATGTAATTTGGTACGACTGGGCTAGAGCTTTATGAAACAATTTTACAAATCATTAGTTGGTATAACGAGCTTTTATCATTTCATAATTTCCTCGGATTCTGTAGGGGCAAAGTAGTTTGCAGACAGGGACGAAACTACCAAATTTCAACTCTTATTACAACCTGTAGATCTCCTCATGCCAAAAATTTTAACTCCAAAGTTGACTCAAGAATTGAATGAACTTTCGAAGTGATGAGAAAAAGTCCATTCACAAAAGATAAATTAAAGAGGTAGACGAAGTACTACACTTACTGAGCAATTCTGCTGAGACTGCATCATAACTCAGAGCCTTGTTAATCCACATGGATGATAGCTGCACAAATTTAAACTAGTCAAATTCATCTACACTTATTGCCTAGACAGCCACTAGGTTTTCCTTGTCTAGACACCTGGGTTCTTCAAGAAGATGGTAGTAGGACACTTAGCATTATCCTCAATTAAGTTTGCATGCTGCCATCTTCAGCATTAATGCCATGCACTGAAATACTTTCATATTATTGTATGATAGTAGAATTGATTAAGCTATGCTGGCTTCATTAAGTTGTTTCCTTATATGTTAAAGCCAGAGACAGTTTTTGGAATAGACTGAAAACATCAAACATTAAGAGAAAGTATTTAATAAACTAGCTTTATAGTAGTAAAAACCAACACTCAGACTTCTATTGTGATCTCAACTCAAATTGCAGGCATATTATTGCAGTTAGGAGAACTTTCATGTGGTTTATTACATTAATTATTATACATTGCATATTCATAAATTAGAGAAAAACATTCAAATTTAAATAGTTAATGGATTTTAAACATTTTATATGAAAATTGTAATACTTACATAAAATGCTTTCTTAATGGCTTCTACTTTTTGTTCATAGTATTTGTATACATAAAAGGCCATTTGAGACATGTCTTCAATAACATACGGTGGTGAACTGTGACTAGCATTTACTAACCTCTTCGTTGGATTCTGTTCATCTGGGAATATGTGCAATTTTAAAGGTCTCATCATTAGCTGTAAAAAGCAAACGCGTTTCAAAATCTCATCATTTCATTTTTTTTCTCTAAATAATCCATATTTTTAATATGAGTTAATTAAAAAAACAAAACAATTTTACCTGACGGAAAGCCGGCATGAGTTCAAAACAATTTTGAAACAATGATACTCGACCAAAAATGTACAATCCAAGTCGAGCACGAGACATTGCCACAACAAGTCGCCTTACATCTCTTAAATGTCCAACAGCTTTTGTTCGTACAAGTGAAAGAAGGATGTAGTCATTTTGCTGACCTTGAAATTTATCAACAGTCGCTACCTGTGAAAGAGATATGCTTTTAAATAAAGGATAAATGATTAACATCTTATTTTTTTTACATTCCACTACAGCATATCTTTCAAAATAATATCTTTATTTTTTCACTTATATTATGCATAACAGGAATACTATTACATTGCTTTGTACTGCGTTTGAGCAGTATGAATCGTTTTAAATAATTCACCAAAAATAAATAGGTTCAAGTATAAAATTTTATAGTAGATGCCCCTTCTCAGAAAAACTGGGAAAATTCTAACAATACTTTTGTAAGGTGTAGGGTACTTATTAGAGGTAAATATCCACGTAGTTAATAACCAACCTTCAATTTAAATTAAAAAGAAATGGCTGCTGACTAAATTCCATAATTTTTTTTTGTCTAAGATATTATTGAGAACTTAAAGATTTTGAACAGAAGCATCCTTTTTTTTTTTTTAAAAAAAAAAAAGTTATGTAACAAAAATAGAAACCCGATTCGTTGAGATAGCCTATAGTTCCTATAGCGCTTGGCTTCCATTATAGAAGTCTTGAGTTCGATCCCAGGCAATGGCAGGCCACCACATCTACAATCATAGGTGCGCTAGTTAGTATACAGCAGACATACATGGGATTGCATTTATATATCGATAAATCAATCATTTACAATCAGTACACTCGTGTTGCATATAACACTTTCCATGTCTATTCTGTATAGTTAGAATGTATAAATAGGTAGTCACGACGTTTGGAATTGAGCAAAACAACCGAAGAGAATAATAAAATTAGTGTATTTATTTTTTTAACGTGTTAAACTGTGCACATTAACAGTTTTATAAAATATTTAATAGTTTATACATTTTTAAATGTTTTTTACTCGTTTTTTTTTTTAGGATTCCGTACATATAATGTACAGGTAGCGCCGCGGTAGCCTAGTGGTTAAGGCGTTTGGCTACCAAACGAGAAGTCAAGGGTTCGAGACTTATCTCGTTCCGGATCGAAGTCGTTTCTAGGTTTATCCAGTCTGAATAAAATAATTGGGTACCAGAGAAATCTAGGTAGGTAAAGGCGGCCGGGAGAAAGGAACTGGCTCCCCTCTCATTAGTGCCGTTGGGCTTTGTACATTGTGAACCTTAACTTCACAATCCCCGACGCCCTGTTAAAGGTATGGAACTTACTTTACTTTACTTTACATATAATGAACAGAATCCTAATAAGATAGCTCAGAAACGACAAAAATATCAAAAAAAAAAAATCAATAACTCACGAATGGTTTGACTTATAAACTTCAAAATTGGATCATAAATTACAATTATGATGTGGATCCCCGTATATTTCTCTTGTTTAGAACATCCGGGTTTCCAACTTTAAAATTAAGCCCCTAGGGCGCTGAAAGCTCGAAATTTAAAAAAAAAAAAATTTTTGTTTCCAGGCGTGTAATATATTCTTGGAAAAGTTGCTATTGTTAGGAACGAACCCACATTTCATTTCCTTACCGAAACTTTCGAAATCGGCGAAACGTTTAAAAAATGGCGTGTAGCCTCCCCTCTAGTGACACGAGTATTATAACTAATAATTTTGAACAAAATTAAAAATATACGCATCTCTGTATATTTCTCTAATTTATAGCATCCGGGTGTCCAACTTTAAATTTGGACCCTCAAGGCGTCAAAAGCTCAAAATATTTGAATCCCCCCCCCCCGACACGTGATGTGTTGGTGAGATTACTTTTTGTCGGGAACAAAATCGTATTTTATTTCCTTTACACCAAACTTTCAAAATTGGTGCAAAGTTCAAAAAAGCGCGAAAAAGACGTGGTGTCCCCCCTTTGCGGCGCGAGTATTATAGCTAAAAATTTTAAACAAGTTTACAAATATGCGCATCTCGGTATATTTTTCTGATTTGGAACATCTGGGGTTCCAACTTTAAAATCAGCACCTTGGTACGCCGAAGTTCGAAATTTTTAAATATGCCCCCCCCCCCGGGCATGTGATATATCGTTGGAAAGAAAGCTGTTTGTCGGGAACGAACCCGTATTTCATTTTTTTAACGAAGAAACGTTCAATATTGTTGAATAGTTCGGAAAAGCGCGAAAATTGACGTATCTCTCCTTCTTTGTAGCCCAAAAATCAGATTTCTTTGTTTTGAATTCAGTATTATGTAAATGTAAATTATAGTCTTACGTGCTTGAAATCCTCAGCGCATGAAACATCATGCTTGACTGAACTTTTTTTTTATTATTATTATTATTAAGATCAAGAAAAAACTAAAAATTTGTAAAACTGGAAAAAAGTAGGGAAATTTGGTTTGGAATAAGAATAATCACTGCAAAAATAAATACATTCTTCTCAACATCATACTGAATTTTGCATATGTCAAAACATTTTTACTTACTTTGTGTGGAGTTCCTATTAGTGGATTTGTGGCACAACGAAACTGAATTATATCTCGAATCAGCTGTTTCTGACCGTTATAAGTTGTTAATATAGTAATTTTTTCCGCCGGATAACCAATTAATCTCATGTACATAAAAACTGCTACACAATATTCTGCTTCTGCTAAATTCTGTAAAAAAAGAAAAATTGATACCGTAGTTTGCATCGAAATATTAATATTCTATTATATTGAACAAAAAAAATATTAATAACACGGGAACCACAATTTGTGTTGAATGACCAGATGGCGAAAGCTAGGCACAGAGAAAGGAGAAAAAAAAAAGTATAACCACTGAAATTGCGAAATATCTTCCTGAGCATTTCACGTAAACTCCTCGTGTATATATATAATATTAAGTAGTGCACATCCAATTTCTGGCCTTGTGTTTATTTGGTTGTTGTGAAGTAATGTGTACAGCGTTTACTATTTTGTCTTTTACGAACCAATGTGATGATCAACAACACCAGTAATGGGTAATAAATTGCAGCTATCACTGATAACGACTAAAAATTGTTGCGTATCAGGCCGGCTTAAATATATTGCTAGTTATTTTCTAAACTATCTCTTTAAACTGGACTACTCAACAAGTTATTTTAAAAATAATTTTCCAGTTAGGACAAAATAATACATTTTATGGGGTTTATGGTTCACACTTTTGCTTCAAAAGAGAAATGTATTGATTCAAACTGATTTTGAATCGGTTATACTAAATATCATTTTCAGAAAGAAATGCTAAATAGTTTGAAATAAGCCTAATATTACCAAAAGTTTCTCAAAAAATAAAAAGCAAAAAAACACTTCAATGAAAATTAAAATAAGTACACGGTTAATTAATCCCCAATAATAGAACAAAATTAATTTTGCAATATACGATTTTTAATACGCCATCTCACATTTAGTTTACTAAAATAATATTTACTCGTGCGATATTCTAAATTAGGAAATAGTAATTTCATTAAAATTTTCTAATTTCAAATATGTACAAAACATTTTTAAAAAAAATGGATGAACGAGTAATCTATTCAGTTAGTGAAATCTGTTCGTCCGGGAAATGTATAGAGTTCTTTAAACACAATCAAAATCTTGTTAAAAACTGTCTACTCTTAATTTCAACATGTATAATTAAATTTGATTTTCCATTTTTCTGTGCATCGATTTACATTTTATATTAATATGGAAACGTTAATACTGTTCTGGATCGCAAAGATTTAAGTTGAAGAAATACGTAGAATTATTACAATAAGCCAAGTATTAAAAAACACTCATGGTTAAATAAAACTTGATAAATATTTTACAAGAAGTTTTAACTGAAATTTTATGTTTAAAAAAGATCCAAAAATTTATTCAGTAACTGACATTAGGATAATGAAGTTCCTATTACTTTTTTTAAAAATATTTTGATGAATGATATTTCAGTACTTTTAAACTTTCGGAAAGTCTCTTTGTTTTAAGTTATTTATTGATCAAACTAGCAACATACAATTGTTAAGCATTCAATTTAAATTTGTTACCAAAATATTTATAAAGAGTTTACAGTCAAACGATTTATTTGTGTGTATTACAACTGAAAACAGAAATTCTTTTCTGTTTTTACACTGACTATAATGTAAAATCAGTACCTGGAAATAATGTGGTTGTGGTTCCTTTTCTCCGACACCTTCAAAATCTTCTACATTAATAAGCTGAAAATCAAATAAAAATCCGGCATTTGCTAGTCTGTACTCTGGCCACAGTTCAACGTGTGATAAATTACCCAGTGTTTTATAACGCCAGTTATAAAGATTACATATGCTAGAAAAAACAAATGAATAATACATGATACAACCACAGAATCATGTTTTGTAAATCTCTAACATACTTATGATTAATTTCCCAATATAATTTCTATTTTTATGTATATTTTCGGAAAAGATTCTGCAGATATATTCCTGATAAGTAATTCCTTATAACAATATAATTTTCTTTGTTAAGTTACATTGTAGACTACACTCCGTTGCTTGGTTAATATATTTAGATACTTATATTACAAAAATAACTGATCGAGATAAATTAATTTAAACTTCTGCAATGCAAAATAAAGATTATGTATTATGCTAAATACAAAGTTATTCCGAATTTTTCGGTAACAAAATTTAAGATTTATTTTGCTTTTTTATTTAGACAAACGCAATAATAATTTAATTTATGGAATTGTATTGATGTTTAACTTTACCGAAATATTATTAGGATGAAATTATCAAAAAATGGAACACAAACATTTTATAAAATGAAAAAGAGCATACAAATTAATCAGAAGTTTTATAAGTTTCCTCGAAATCACTTGTCTTCTGTATTGCTCGAGTATCTGTTCTTATTGATTTTAACTGTACGTTATTCTCTGTTTAATATATTTCGGTTGAAATGCAGTAATGTTAAAACCCCGTGGAGTAAAATCGATTGCTACTTCGACTCACCAATTTAACATTTATTCATAAATTTTTTTTTTCAATTTTCCTTTAGCAGTAAGTTTACCAGCGGTAAATGTTGCCCGCTTTGTTTTGTACTTCAACTTCACCGTGAAGCTTTTTATAAAAATGAATTCACTACCATAACAGAATAAACACAGTTGGGCGAGCATTTAAAATTCAAGTAATATTTCCAGGGCAACTACTAAAAATCCGGTTACGACATTCTTTATTTCTCTGTAAAAACTAATAAAGAACATTTTTTTAAAAATCTCCGTGCTATGTATGGCAGAGTTAAGAGGGCGGCTTCTATGTTTAGGTCTTGCCTTAGAGATTTAATGATCTGAGTACTTCAAAAAAAAAACAAAAACGGAACGCAGTGTTTTTACTTGCGTTAGAAATTATTAAAACATTAACTTATATTTATATGTACCGTAGTAATCATTTTATTTTAATTTTTACATTTAATTTATATTCACCGTAGTAAACAACGCTGCCCAAGCCAGGATTTCACTGTCTGCAGGCCATGTTGCCCACTAACTTAACGATTGAGGAGAAATGATGATTCATTTTGATTGAAATATTTACTGCTAGCTATAACCCACGGCTTCGCCCGTGTATTACCCGTTTAAATTTGCACTTAGATTTTGTTTTAACTTGAATTATATTTATGTAACTTTCTCTCTCTGGGAAACATGTTTATCACCGTTCAACAAAAAATGGTCTTCAAGTTTTACGTTTAACTGAAGTTCTATGCCTGTCTGTCGTGATCTAGCAAAAAGTTTCAACCAAACAGCACATACGGCCATTATTTTGAAGCGGCCGAGTTATTCACACAGTGATCTCTCATAATTACACATTTAGAGAACATCTTTACTCATATCTTTTAACCCCTCCGTCTCGAGCATTTTATTAAAATTAATTTATTGTCAAAGCAGCAAACTACAGTAGTTGAGTAAAGATTTCAAATTTGAGTATAAATAATATTCCCGGTAGCAAATATTAAAAATCGCAGGATTTTTTAATTTTTTGTAAAAAATAATAGAAAACACTACTTTTCCCTCTCTCAGAAAATTAACGAAGCACTGTATGGAGTGGGAATACCGATTTGTAAAAGGGGGGAGTAGAAAGAAGTTTGTTCAGTTAAAAGTAACGAACAACCAAACATTATCATCTTCCGATCCCTCTGTTTTGAGCATTTTATAAAAATTAATTTTTAACCACAACAACAAACTACAGTATTTGAATAAGAATTTCAAATTTAAGTGTAAATAACATTAACGGTAGCAAATTAAAAATTCTGTTGCAGGATTGTAAAAACTAATAGAAAACATTACTTTTTTTTTTTTGAAATCTTCGCGCTAAGTACAGCGGATAGGCTAGGAGCGCGACTTCTATGTTTATAACCTGTCATGGAGGTTTAATTGATTTCAGTAACGTAAAAAGAGAATACCACAGTAAATATTTTATTTAAAATTTTCTTTTTTTTTATTGAGTGTATTTTACGCCTTTCTATTTTCCACACCACACTGACAAAAAACCCCATAGCTCTCCTAAATCACACCAGAAACTTATAAATTGTGCATTTAAGTCTTATCCTTTTCAAACTACACTCAGTTTATATTAAAATATCACATCGGGTTCATTGAAATTCTTCAACTGAATTATGTCGATTGTTACCAAGAATTTAAAAAAAAAAAAATGGGTGCGGCTGTGCTGGGGCACAGGGCCGTTGATTTAACGTGAAACGCCTATATCAGTTTAAGTATTTATATAAATTTATATATATATATATATATATATCATAGATATACGATATATATGTACAAATATATGCGGTGAAAAATAATAGTCGTTGTGTTGCGCAATTTCGTTTCGCGAGCGTTTTTCAAGACGTTTCACGTCAAAAAAACATACTTTAAATGTGTATATAAAAAAAAAAAAGATACATATTATTTATTCTGTATGGGTCTACGCTACTGTCGGCGGAAAAAATTTTCAATCCTAGTTAGAAAAAAAAAAATAATCAAGTTTTACACTTTTTCTATAATTTGGATTCAAAAGTCCTATTATTGTCAATTTATTTAAAAATACTAGTCCAGTTTTTTCATTTATCTTTTTTCTCCTGTTTTTTATTGATAAAAAAATCGCTTCTTTCGAGATTATTTTTATATTTTTTACATTTTATTTTTCCTTACTCCTTGTCCCTGAATTCTTTGCAGTGAGACCTAAATCAGCTAAGCGGTTTTCGTATAACCTTATACACAAATAAATGTAATAAGAGATAATAATTCTTAAATACATACCTAGGTCTAGAACGACCTTGTTTATCTAGATCAACAGTAGGAACTCCTAATCGAACAATTCTAGTAAACAGTGATTGTTCCATGTTGGAATATTTTTGAAAAGCCATATTTTTGATGACAGGTGGCAACTGGTGATGATCGCCTATCATTATCCAACGTTTTAATCGGTTGTGTCCATGTTGAGGATTTTGCAACAACAGCGGTATAAAAGTTTCTATTTCTAGTATTTGCGCAGCTTCTTCCATTAATATGTTATCATATGTAAAACCTAAATAAGTTAAGAATAAAAAAGTGGTCATTTGCGAACAACCATTTTACTGGCAAAGAATAAATACAAATATTTCACTTTTATATACCATTGTTTGACAGCAGTTAAGGCGAAATTTTTAACTGTGTAAAATGCCTTTTTTGGCACTTCATCTTTCACTCTTTTTACCTTATCTTATACTTATAACCTATGGTTTCAAATTCAAATAGTAAAATCTAAAAAGTCTCAAATATATTCAACTTTTGGTTCAAATAATAGATAGATGTGAGTACTTTAAATGAAGGGTTTACTCCCCCCCCCGTAATTTCTACCGATTAGTATATTAAGGAAAGCCAGTTTTCAGTTATTTTCTTCTTACGATGAAAATCCAATATTCATATCGTATGTACTTAAGAATGCGAAGAATATTTGTAATTCACATTTACCAAGTTGTGTGAAATTACGAAGATAACGGGTTATTTCTAAACCAACATTTTTTTGGTTACCACTTTTTAGAAATGCTATACCAAACTATACACTTCTTTTATTAAATCTGTCTCTCTTTTAATATTTAGCGACATATGGTTCATTTTTTAATTGCGAATTTATCTTTTTTTTTTTTTTTTTTTTTTTTTTAGATTTAGAACACTTATCTCTACTTTACGACAGTTTGTTTTTCATATCTTTTCAGAAAAACAAATGTCAATGTGTTCGATACAAGTTTTCGATAGAAACATTTCTGCTAAAAAATAGAATATTAAAAATTTAATACACCATTAAACATTCTTTTAAAATACGGATTATTTTTGTTTTTTAGTTTAAAAAATACTTTTTTTTAAAAAAAAATTTAATTAAACATTTTAGATGACATATCTAAACAATAATCATGTTACAGTAATTAAATTCGATGTCTACGCCATATGTATTATTTTAACAATTATTATCTGTTCTGCAAACATTATCTATAATTTCATTTCGGTATAAATTGATAAATATATTAAAGCATACCTAAATCAACAAGTTCTTTTCTTTTTAAAGCAGCATGGGTACATGTCATAGCAATAATCTTAGCTTCTTTCACTAATAAATATCGTGATCGGTCTAAACCGCTTCGCAATAACTCAAATGCGCGAAATTCATCTAACTGAGTAAATATTTTTTCAATGTATCTGCAATTTAAGAATTTCGCATTAAATTATTGTTTTGTAGTTCATTAAAAGATTTTGATTTAAATAGCGAATCATAAAAACAAAAAAAAAAAAGTATGTTTTATGGTTCGCAAATACAAGAAATTTTGTGTAACACGGATACAAGAAATTTTGTATAACATGGATACAAGAAATTTTGTATAACACGGATACAAGAAAGGAAAAGTAACAGCAGAACATCGAAGAATAACTAATTTAAAAATTAAGTCGCCATGAGATGTAAAAAGTACGGTAAAATCTTATACTAAATTCTAATTCTAACAAACCTGCTCTAAATGAACTAAAATTCACATTTTAATAATAAGGTGAAATTAAAAACTAAAAATTTATTACTTAAAGTACATACTTATTTTCATGATTTCATCAGTATATAAACTTTAACTTTTCTTTTTTTTTTTTAAAAAAAAAAAACAGACTATAAAATTACTTAAAAGTCGATTTTAAAAAAGTAACGAAATATTCTCGTTTACTTCCATGTAGTATTTTCAAATAGAAACTAAAGAAAACACGTGATTAGGAGTCTAAACAGAGTTATAACTTAGTTCTTTATTTTTATACATGTACTTTTTGATCTTAAAATACGATTTTTATACTTAGTAGCAAAATCTACAAGATTTGATTTAATTCACTATTTTATTTCAGCTAATTCTATATCTATCATATAAATACACACATATAACATATCGAGAATGAATATTTTAAGCTTATTTTCTGTGGTTGTACCTAAAGCAGCCTTCGGCTATTTCTAAATCTTCTTCGTAAGATTTTCCTTTGAACAGTGGCTTTGGAGCATTGTCGAAAAACTCGGTAAATGGAAATTCACTCGCAATCGTTTCGATAACAACCGCCTGAAAATAAAATGAAAATACATATTTTTTCAAAAATAAAGCTTTGTATATTACATATTAGAATATGTAAATAACTAATGCAATTAATAAAAAACATAACGTTTGATCAAACCTTAATAACCCATTTGATTAATGGTCTTAATCGTTTAATTTTTTTAATATAATTTTATTTACCGTAATGGGATTAATGTTGATAAGAAACAAAATTTTGTAGTAAATAATTTTGAATGAATCGAAACCATTAAATAATCAAGAAAGTATGTAAAATATTCGATGTTAACTGTTTTTATTAATTTTACAATTGTCAAGTTAAGCTTTCCATAATGATATTAAGCCTAATGGAACTAAGAAGAATATTAGGGCCAGTTCTTTTCTACTTGGGATCCGCCTTTACTTTCCTAGATTTCTCTGGTACCCAATTATTTTAGGCTGGGTAAACTTGAGAACGATTTGGATCCGGGACGAGACAAGTCTCGATAACCGACGACACCTCTAATTTGGTAGCCAAGAATCTTAACTGCTAGGCTACTATAGAAAATTTAAAATATTGAACATACCGATTTATTGGACGGTTTAACTATCGATAAGAATTTCTCCCAGCGCGATAACACTTGACACAGAAAGAAATAGCCGGATGTTTCGCATGTTTGCATGTCATCTCCGGGTATCTGAAAACTTTCCTGAAGTCGTTTGACTTCTTCGAGTAATTCAAGACGCTTCGAAAGTACGTAATTCACTCGGCCATATCTATCAAAAAGAAAAATTGAGCAATAATTTTAGTTTTTAACATTTTTTAGTTTTGTTTAGCGCTTCTTTCCGATAATAAAGAAGCGATAAACAAAACGAAGTAATCAAAAATAGGCGAAAAAAGTGAAATCGTTTTTAAGAATAATTTTTAATCTTGTTTACCGCGTTAATTTAATATAAATATTACGAACCTGCTGAAGTCTTTCTCTGTTTCTAGAGATTCTTCACCATGACCAAGACGCAAAAGATGCCGTTCGTCAATATCGAGTTTCATTATTTTTTCAAACAGTTGATTTAAACTCTGATTTGAATGTGTCACAATTAGGGTACGCTGATTTGGAAAGTTGTGATAAAGATTAGATATAATTTGTACGGCCACATCTGTTTTTCCGGTTCCCGGTGGACCAACCACAACAGTTAAACCAGGTTGCATTCCCGATCGAATAGCTTCCACTTGAGTAGGAGTAAATGGAACAGTATTTCTGAAATTGGTAAACATAAGTTTGATGTTTAATTATTGTTTACCGATAAATGATTTTAAAATGAACTCTCTTTTTTTCTATTCTTTTTCAAATTAATAAAGATGAGCTGTATAAAAGTTTTATTATACGCAGTAATGTAAAGACGCAATATTTTCTCCAGAGTGATGAGCTTATAAATGACGCTGCTAGAAGGGTTTTAAATTCGGTTTTCCCATTCCGTACGAACATATACAATGTACAGAATCATAATAAGATGCTCTAGAAACGACGAAAATATCAAATAAATTTCAATAACTCAGGAACGGTTTTTTGACTTATAAACTTTAAAATCGGATCGCAAAATTCTCTTTAAGGCAATATCTATAGTTCAAGATAATCGATTATCATCCCGGGCGGAAGAAAACCGTGAAAAATATGAAATTTAAAGCGACCTCAAAAATCATAACTCATCACTATAATATAACCCCCTCTAAAAGTAAAATTCAAACTACAAGACAAAACGCAAAAGCTCTTTCATGAAATAAACAAAAATCGCCGATAAAAAATTATTTAAACTCCCCCTTTCGAGCAAAAAAAAAAAAAAAAAAAGAGTATTTTCATGTAAGTAGTGGCCCGAGTGAAAGAGTTGAAAAACCAAAATGTATCTCAAACATGTGTACATAAAAGAGCGCTTTGCAGGAAAAATATATTACAGCTTACAACTTTATATTTGAATTCTCAGGCCGCCGGAAGCTTAAAATTTTGGATTTCCCCCCCCCCCCGGATATGGGTATATATCGATAGAAAAATCGCTGTTTGAAGAGAACGAAATATATTTTTCATTTCCCCGACGAAACGTTCGAAGTTGGCGAAAAGTTTTAAACTTATCGCGAAAAATGCCGTGTCCTGCTGCCCCCTTTTGCCGTGTGATTATTATAGTTAAAAATTTTGAACAAAGCTAGAAATATTCTGCCTTCGGAGCGCCAAAAACTCGCGAAATTTTGGAAAAGAAGTTTTATTTCCGCGCCTCTGAAATTACAATAGAAAGGTCAAAAAAAAACTAAACTATATTTCTCTATTTTGGTATTTAACAATTTTTCTTATCTATTCATCAAGTTGATAAAAATGTAGTTTATTGATCATTATTATTATGTGCCTTTTGTATAGAAGCAAAAACCGAAATAAGACTGCAGTCTGGAGCTTAAGTAATTTAAAATAGGATTATTATCATAAACGCAAATAAACTAATTATGTATATTATTGCGAAGTTTTCTTTTTTTATTTTATTTTTAAACGGAACCACCAAGTATCTTTTGGTAGATAGACGATGATTCCAAGTTCAATACATCTGATAACATCTAGGGTTTTAGAAGGCCAACATGAATGCTACGTAAATGTAAATGAACAGAGACAGAAAAAGATCATGATAAACATGCTGTTGTAAATGAAACTGAGACCTGTTTTATACCATCGCTCAATATTACTTTCAACTAATGACTTTGGTGTGAAACATAAATAGACTTTTTCGATGCATGTTTAACAGTTCCGCTAGCAAAACACGGATGAAGAATATTACTAATCGGTCAAGTTCTTTATTGAACGTTTTTTTTTTTTTTTTTTTTTTTTTTTTATTAAATTAAATAGTCAGCCATATTTAAAATGTTAAAAACTAGTAACTACCTGTCATTTAAAACGTTCCATAAGTGAAGTGAATTTGATTCTAGTACACCATTTATCATTTTATTTTCCTTTTTCATAAGTATTTGGTAAGCTTATTTGGTGATATGTGTTTCTTTTATTATCTACAGTTTTGATTGTATGTAATGATCGTATTCGCTGTATGTATATATATATATATATTTTTTTTTTTTAATTTTCTTGAAAAAGTCAAACTCATCATATTATAATATCGGGTATAATTGTTTTAAAATTATAATGTAATAAAATAATCAAATCTGAAGTTTGTGAAATCATTACCGAAAGAAAATAGGTTTTAAAGAATTTTGAAAAAAAAACAATAAAGTCGTAAAAAATTTTAAAGACCTAAAAATTCACAGGAATGCTGAAAAATACATGCGACATTAGAAATTTAAAGTAGGAAATATTTTTGTTTTGAATTTATTATTATGTAAATGTAAATGTAAATTATGATTTTTAACTTAACACAGAGACTTCTCAGCGCATGAAACATCATGCTTAACTGATCTTATTTTTTCAATTAAATCTGCATTTCCAGTGTAATTAACACTACTAATATTACAATTTTGCTTTAGAAGATCAAAAAAATAGTTTTTTTTTTTTTATTTCCTAAATCGATAGATAAACTATCCAAGCGTATATTCAAAAAATGATACAAATGTCAATTCGAAGTACTTTTGGAGATACAAAGCTGAACGAAAAGGAGAGTCGAGCAGGTGTAGCGCATTCAGCCAGGTTCGGGCGTTCTTTCCGACCTTGCCTCCTCTACTCTGTTAGAACAGTTATCTCCGCACGTGTTTCTATTTTGATCTTCTGTCAGTCAGGCTTAGGTGCTCTCTCCGCCCTTTCTATCTTCTACTTCGTGATAACAGTTGTCTGTGCACGTGTTTCTGAGAAGCTCGGTGGTAAAAATCGGCTAACGGAAGATATAAAAAAGTTAACACGAACTGCATCTTTCCTGGCAACTGCGAACTACAGTAAGAAGACGTTCTAGGAAAAGACGTCCATTGCTCTGCAGTTTATTATTATACCTCCTTAATAAAAATTATTTACACACTTCAAATACGTAAGAAAATATAGCCCAAAGTTCGCTGGACTAATTTGTTTTTTTCTTTTTCTTCTAAAAAAAAACCGCAAAAAAGAGCTTTTTCAGGTCTTCTAAAGCAGGATCTCCCTTCAATCGCATTTGTTATGTTACTAAAAATTTCTCTACGGAGACCCCACTTTTTTACGTTACTTAATTACAATTCAATATGTGTTCACTGATATTCATCGGCATTCACAAAGAACTATTAAAATAGATCCGCATGAACACAAGTTATGTGCAAACAAACATAAAGAAAAAAAAACACGTGGCAAACGTGTATAACCTCCTTTTTTTAAAGTCAGTAAAAATATACATCTGTCTAGGTTATGCATGCAAAGCGAATGTGACATCAGAACAAAAAAAACATTAGCAAAATGTACACGATTGCAAATTAAAATATAAAATATATTTACGGCTATTACTTTTTAGGTTCGTTAAATAAATATGGTCCTCTGTTAGGAATAATGTGCGGTTCAACAATAATACACTTTTTTCCGGATTCTTCTTCCTCATCTTTCTTAAAAGTTATTCTATAAAAAAATAATTATAAAACAAATATATAAAGTAACATTTCGATATTTCAATGTAAGTGAAGAATTATAAGATATAAAAGTAGTAACTTGTACAAAATAAACTTTTCGCTTTTTACATTAATTTTTAATATGAACATGTACACAATTTTTCACGCGGTTAAGCATATAGGTATATAGATTTAATTCAATAGTGAGAAAAAGCGTCCTCTAATTTAATCATTAATTTTTTAACTACTTTTATAATATTTTTTTTCATACGGACTGCCGTTTGTAACATTTTTAACGCAAACATGTCCTATAGCTGGGAGTCATTCCGGTTTTTTAGCATTAAAAGAGCGTTAAGGATACACCAATTCGACAACTAAGAAAATATGTATTTCTTCTTACTCTCCTAATGCTCTATGAACAGGTCGAAATTCTTTTAGATAAAAAAACGTTACGAACATTATTAAACAATAAATTCGATAACTAAGACGTGTTTTACCTTCTCTTATTATGCGTGTGCGGGAAGAAGCGTTGAATAAGATGTGCCGACTAATGTCGAGCGGCGAGAATATTATAAAAACCCGCAAAGGTAGGCAGGGTAATTAACGCGGTAGTATTATTTAGATATTCTAGAAACATCGGTACAATTATTACCGTTATCAGATGTTAATTGTTATAGGTTAGAGATATTCAATAAGACACATCGTGTAAGAGCTACTACCGTTCTCGTCGTCGTCGAACGTGGCCGAATAATATCTAGTGGTCGCGTTACTTCTTTTCGTGGAACCTTATTGCGCCATGTCGCGCGTTTTTCAATTCCGGTGATAAAATTTTTATGTAATTTGTGAAAATTTTTCGCACAAAACTTTTCTCTAGTCTATATATATATATATATATATATATTCGGAAGCGTCCGTTTTTGTGTGTTGTGATTTGTTTTGAAAATGTACGCGGTTTGATAAAACTTTCATTATTGGACACGTGGTGTCGGCTAGACGATATTTCCGGTGTGAAGAGACCACTGGCGTTCTGGGGGCAGGATCGTGGTCGAATTGGTTTTTGTGATCTTATTTATATCTTCTTTTCAGTATTAAATGTTTTTACGATACTTTCGAAAAAGCCTAATGCTCTGAGGGAAACACATCCGATTGCAACACTGCGAGTGTTGCTGGCGCCCATTTTATAAATATTATCACCTAGTCAGGGAAAACGAGTTTTACATCAAGTGGCCCCCTAAACAGGGACTAGTAGTCGAATTTACATATATATATATATATTTAAATGTAGATAAATCTATAATCTGTTTGTTAAAAATAAATATATTTATTTCATATACGGCCAGTATAACCATAATTAATTTGAACGGAATTAATTTGGTGTTAACTTGATAAATGATGTACATCTTATTTTAACTTACTTGAAAGGACGTACTAATTTTTTCGGATCATTCGTCTCCACTTTAATTTCATATCCTGGAAAACTAGCTCTAAGATGAGCCATGTCAATGAACGTATCGTTAAAATCCAATGTGGTAATTCTACTTGATGACATTCTGCGAAACATTGAATTAAGATAATGAAAGTTAACATACTTTTTAGATCGTAAATCTTTGAATTTGTAAAATCAGTATTTAAAAAGCGAAGCCAAGTTTTTCAATACAAGAAGTAACAATAAACGGATTTTTTTGCATTAATAGGACATCAGAATAGCGTATAAACGGTGTTAACAGGTTTTTCCAAACGGAATATTCCCAACAGCTACATTTATTTTAGTTAAATTCTAAAAATTAAAGCAATCATAATGCTGTACCTGGAATAATGAGCGGCTCCTGGATCACCGTAACCTAAGATGATATCATGCAGCCAATCCGGTACGACACATTTTGTATTCATCAAATCTCGTATTGTTTCCAGTACTGCTTTGAAGTTATTCTCCTTCGGCTTACGTCTCATTATTACATTGAATGTACTGTATATGTCCTTTGTAAAGACAACAAAAATATTTACTGTAAGCACGGTAACAAATAATTTTTACGTAACCTAATTTAGAAGTTATATTTCCCTAAGCAGACGACTATACTAAAAGCCATAAAAAAAAAATATTTTTTGACTAAGGTAAGAGGTATGTTAAATTTATTTTTATGCTGCTGCTATTATTTTACATTATGTTTGTTGCACGTAGAAAAAGACTTAATATTTTCGTGCACTATGCAAAGTAAATATACATCCGTTAAAAATATCAGTTGGTAATTTTAAAATAAGAATTCCGGTTAAAATAATTAAACCATGGTGGCCACTCAAATATAATTTTTAAATTCCCGGTTTTCCTGATACAAATTCGTCCATTTTCCAGGTCCAAATCCTCCCGATTTCCGGATTACTAGAATTGTACAAAAAGAAGAATGGAATTTTTTTGTTACTATTGATAATATTTGACCGCCGCACTATGGGGTATTTGACCCTAAAAACTGGCCAAAATTCCAATTCGTAAAACAGATAATCTTTCAGAAAAAACAATTACCGGAAGTACGTAAAGAGTCTGCGAAGCAAATGGGGCAGTTGGGTTTTACCTAAGCAATGCATTATTGTCGCTAGGTCACTTCAAACTTACCGCTTGCTAACAGTGGTCGTGTGATTTGTTGATATACTATAGACTCGTTCTCATTAAAAATGCTGTAGTTTGGTTTTGTGCATAAGTTTAGGAATTTTTTAATATGGATTCTTCAGAACCTGGTATGTTTATCAATTTGCATGATATTTTTAATAAAAATAATATTTTATTTATGTAATATTAATCACATAATTGAGGTGATCAAATTTTGCTATTTCAGACATTGGCAATGCAAAAATTAATTGTTTTGATTTATTTCTAAGCTTTTCTAACAATTGTAATATATCTTGAAATAAAGTAAATTTATCGTAGAAGGAATTCTATCAAAAAATTTTTGCGTAAAATTGCGTTTTTGTGTTTTATGAATTTTTTCCTGTATACCATCAATATTATTTTAATATATGAAAAATGATATTATTTTAGTTCTTCTTTTGTAGGATCCTCGGGGGTTAAATGTATATTGAGAAAAGATTTATGCACTATAATTAGAGAATCAGAGGCGTCAACCTTTGAGAAAAAAATCGAATTTATAGCTAAATATATTGTACAGAAATATCGTAAAAGCGCAGGTGATCAAAAGGAGTTCAAGCACAAATAATCTTTAATAAAGCATCAGTTTAAATCAAAATGGAAGGCAGCACAAAGAAAGAAAGATGTGTTTGAAAAAAACAACAGTGAATAAATAAATTACCAATAACAGAATGGCAGGCAAGATCAAGAGCTCACAAGAATACAGTCAAAACAGGAAAACAAGAAATACAGGACAAATTCAAAAATGAGATGGGTCTTATAGTCGATGTTCCCAATGCTGGATTCGGAAATACAAATGATGGGAATACAAGCAGGCACTTTTTTAACAACCATGAGTTGTCGTCTAAGATAACTGGAGTTGATCCAAATTTAATTTATAGATTAAAAATTATTTTAGAAGTTCTATCAAGTGGACACAAAATTAATTTCAAAACATTTGAAGAACATACAAAAGAGACAGCAGAACTTTATGTTCGATTATACTCATGGTATCCGATGTCCCCGATCATGCACAAAATTTTAAGACATGGTCCACAAATTATTGATAGCTTCCTTCTGCCTATAGGACAGCTGTCTGAAGAGGTTGCAGAAGCGAGGAATAAACATTTTCGGTCGTACAGACTAAATTATGCAAGGAAATGTTCTCGAGAAGCATGTAACTTGGATATTATAAATAAGTTTCTTCTCACTTCTGACCCATTAGTTACGGGCATGAGACAAAAATGTTAGAGTAAGATGAGTTGTTTTTTAAAAGAAAACAATCGAATTACTCTTACCTGGTGGAAGCGGAAGTCCTGAAGAATTTGAACCTGTCGAAGAAAGTAGTGAGGAGGAGTAATTTAAAATAATGTTCTGTAAATTTTTAAAAAAAATAAAAAGTTTTTATAAAAAAAAAATTTATAATTTTTTTTTTTTTATAAAGAATAAAATGTTTTATTAAAATTTAACAAAATTTTGTTTAATTTTCGATAAATATTGATAAAATCACAAAAATATCCTTTTTATACTAAAAAATAATTTTGGCCAGCTTTTTGGGTCAAATACCCCATAGTGCGCCGTAACATATTTTATATAAATAAAACAAAACTCTTCGTAGTTTATTTTGAGTAAAATTAAAAAATGCATTAATTTTTCGCTTCAAACAATTTTTTCTTATCAAAAATATCGTTTTTCGCTATTTTTACTGTTTTTCCCGGTTTTACAACAAAATTCTCGGCTTATTCCCGGTTTTACAACAAAATTCTCGGCTTATTCCCGGTTTTACAACAAAATTCTCGGCTTATTCCCGGTTTTCCCTGTTGAGTGGCCCCACCCTGTTAAACAGATATTTTGACGTTTCGTGATCTAGATAATGTCCACAGAATACAGTAACAGAAGTTAAGGTCCTAGTTGACTGAATTAGGAATGCCTAATATAAATCGTATAATTCAGGTATGTGAAATTTGAAAGTTTCCATTGTTTTTGTAATTCATATAAGAGTTTCAAAAATCTTAAAAAAAGAGGAAGCGAAAGTTACATTCTTGATACCACTTCAGAAACAATGTTTAATAATGACAAATAATCACTAATTTTTTAAAAGGTACTACTGTACAAATCATTACGCTTTATAAAAAAAAAAAAGGAAATGAACAATCAATAATTTTATGTAATCTTATGAAAATAAATTAATTCGTTAAAAAAGTATAATATTAATGTAAATGAAATTATTTCTAGCAAGTAAAAAATAATTTAATGTCATTTAAACGTTTTTATAATTGTTTTTGTAAAACTTAAAAAGTTGGTTTTTAATTTTAAAAAAAAATTATATTAGCAACGATGTGATTGTTAATTCAGTAGTGATTAATTTAATATTTTAGCTTGAGTATTTTTTATATGTAATTAAATAATTAAATCAATTCAAATCAATATTTTCATTATAAAATTCCACATGTGTACAAAATAGCGCGAGCAGTGGAATACAACAGATGCACACGAGAAGAGAATATTATAAAAAGAAGTTTTTACATAAATGTTTAATACCCTTTGGTACATTTTAAATCAAATAAAAAGAAACAAATTGTATATAAACAAATGAAAATAACTGTAAAGGGAATAAGTATGCACGGCCACATATACTACCCATTCATTGAACCCTCATATTTTACATTTCATGCATACATTCAGCCACAATAATTTCCCATTTCATATACACATTCATACCAAAAATCACGGAAATATTCTAAGCGCACACATACTTCCACATATACTGCAACAAGTAAAGTACGTTTATTGGAGCAGGTAATTTTTCCCGTTTTTATTTATTTTTATTTCAATTTGACCTATAAGATCAATAATTTACGCATGTGTTTGGGATTATTTAGTAAAGTTTTTACATCTGCCGGTAAAGAGTTATACATAAAAGCTCCAGCATACTTTGTTTAAATTTTTGTATGAAATTTATAATATCTGAGAATCTGGGCATAATAATCTTTAGCAGACCTAGTTGAACCAGGTTTAAAAGCAATCTTAAATATACTACTATTTGCAATCATGTACATAAGTAATTGCAGTTTACGTATATATCATTTAACTTCAGTAACGGAATAAGTGAAGTATTTTTCATACTGCGATTTATAATTTTTAAAACTACCTCCTGCAGAGTTTTTAATGGTTTTAAATGACATTTAGCAGCGTCCCCCCAGAAAATGATACCATATGAAATGACCGATATCATTTACCCAAACCAGCGGCGTTTTTATGATAATGCAGTATTATTTTAATTAGATGAATAACATATTTTATAAACTACCACTGTTTTAATTTTTTTTTTTTTGTATATGTAAAATTCTGATACTATTTAATATATGAATACCGAATTTCTAAAACCCAAGCCAACAAACCCGCATATAACAGTTATGGTCAATTTTAATAAAAGTAGTTAAAATTATTGAACAAGTGATTTTATTTCCAGAAACACATTTTCTTCTGGATATGACGAATTTATTTTTAAAATTATTTAAAATAAGATACACGGCTACACACGAATGTTTTTTTAAAATTGTATATTACATTTTTACTTTGCTACAAATTTATATAAAATATTAATTCGTTTTTAATATAATTTTATAGCTGCATTTTTGGAAACTGTAAAATTTAAGAAATTTAAACAAAATCAGAAATAAATGATACTTAATGTAATTTATAATCAATCAAGATTAAATGTTAAAATTAGAATTTCCCGATTAGAAAATTATTTTTTTTTAAATTCTAGCAACATTTCCTCAATTAAATCCGGCCATTGATTTAATACCTCAAAAGAACGTATCTTTAATAATTAATTACCCAAAGTATTGATGGTTTATTAAAATTATACGGGGGGCGTTTGCAAATGTAAAGTTCGGTATTTTTTCTTTTTTCTTTGGAAATACAGATACATGCGGATTAACGTGATATAAAAGGGAGATAAATGATAACACGCTTTGAATTATGTAGCTGCATAACAAGAAACGAGCAAGCAACCATATAACAAAGATAGAGCAACCAATAAAAGACACCACCAAATATGAAATACGCGGGGTTATCGATTTTCTTTCAGCGGAAGATGAAATTCCGCCCATTATTCATTTTGAGTTTATGAAGGTGTAAGAAACGAAAGTTTTCTCTGTTCTAAAGGTAAGAAAATGTGTAAACTTGCTTAAAGAAGGACAAGACAAGTGCAGTAAACAATTGTCAAATGGTTCAATTATTAGAATTTTGACTGTGCCATTGAGATATCACGTGACACGCTAAATTCTTTTTCCTGCCGCGAACTCTTAAGGAAAAATAGTTCTGATTAGGTCTTCATTAATATCATCTGGCTGATAATCACAATGCTCGGTATCGTGAATTCTCTTTTCTCCATTCTTTAAATAAGCATACTCTTTTTTTACCTTTTTAATAGTGAAAGCGTTTATATTAATGATAGTCCAAAAATCCAGTGCTGATTTTTTGTCACTGCTCTGATAAATAAGCATTTGCGATTCGGAGCAGTGATTAGAAAAATACCATTCACTGCTCCAGCAAATGCTCCGACTATTGTTCCAGCGACAATTACTCCGACTACTGCTCCAGAGCAGCGAATGAGAAAACGACGTTATCTCTTCTGTTGAATGTTCCGCTGCCTCTACTCAGCTAGGTGTGCTACACACACAAAAACACATCAAAACACACAGCTAGATGAAATTAATGTTATATCAACGATTTGTTATTTATCGAAAACATTAACTTGTTCACGCTTTTCTCCACTATTTTCACGTGTAAGTGCTATTGTTTTTAAGATTCCGTACACATGTAATGTACGGAATAATCCTAATAAGATGGTTCAGAAACCTCAAAAATATCAAATAAAAATCAATAACTCACGAACGGATTGACTTATAAACTTCAAAATTGGATTATAAATTACAATTAAAATTCTCTTTAAAACCATACCTATAACTTCAAGCTAACCGATTACCCTGGGCGCCAAAAAACTCAAAAATCGTCAAGAATATATAATATCGAATATAAAACTACCTCAGAAATAACTCAAAAATTCATAACTCTCCACCACATAAACATTTAAAAGTGAAATTCAAAATATAAAATAAAACGGAAAAGCGCTTTCATAAAAGCAAAAAATTACGGTTAAAAAATTATATAGACCTTCTTTTAGGCTCAAAAGCAGCAAAAAAATGATGTTCTCATAAACAATAGCACGAGTAAAAAAGTAGAGAAAACCAAAACGTACCTCAAACATATGCGTAAAAGACCGCTTTATAGGAAAACTATAGCCGAACTCACAACTTTAAAATTAGACCTTCAGGACACCGAAAGCTCGAAGGTTTTGATTTTTTCCCCCCCGGACATGTAATACATCGTTATAAAGATCGCTATTTGTCGGGAACGCAACTGTATTTCATTTCTTTAACGAAACTTTCGAAGTTGGCGAAAAGTTCAAAAAAGCGTGAAAAGAGCCGGGTAGCAAAAATTTTGATCAAGATTAAAAATATGCGCATCCCAGTATATTTCTCTAGTTTAGAACATCCGGGTTTTCAAGTTTGAAATTAGACTCTCAGGCCCCCGAAAGCTCGAACCTTTAGGGAAAAAATATATTTTTTTTTTTGGGATCAATGGAAAGATTGCTCTTTTTCGGAACAAACCCGTATTTCATTTCCTTAACGAAACTTTCAATGTTGGCGAAAAGTTCAGAAAAGCACGAAAAATTACGTGCTCCCCCTCTTTGCAGCGCGAAGAATCACCTTTGTTTCGAATTTAGTATTATGCAAATGTAAATTGCAGTTATCTTTAACTTAACATATGGAATCCTCAGCGCATAAAACATCATGCTTGACTGATTTTTTTTTTTTTTTTTGTTTTTTTTTTCCTATTGCTATTATAAATACGAACAATATCTGTCTTAAAAAAACAAATCAAATTTCTCATATTAAATAATTAATTGTTTATCCTAAAATATTTTGCTTCAATTTTAATTCAAATTCTTAAAAGTTACCTATCATTAAGCAAAACACATATATATAAGTATTGGAAAAAGTCTGTTTTTAACCTCTTTTTCTTTGTTGCATTAAAATACGTATATGATTTACATTTATTTCTATGTTTTAAAACCGTATAAATACCGTTTTAGAAATATTTTTATTTTTAATTTCATTGTAAAACATAGTTTCTTCTAATAAAAAATCTGGGGCGCAGTTAGTATAAGGCTGATTAAATTTTTTAATTTTTACGTAGTAGCAAATTTAAGTTTATAAATCTTTAGTATAACAATATTTTTAATTATTTAAAAAAATATTGAACTTTATTATCTATTAATCAAACGTTCCGTACTTCAGTTTGTTATACTGTTGCTTGCTCATTTCTCACTATACAACTATGTAACTTACGGTATGTTACCGCAGACCACCTCTTTACGTCACAGCGTTTACTGCATATAACAATACTGCCAAAATAAGAAGAATAAAAATACGGGCCCTTACTTTCTGAACACGTCTTATACATTTTGTTATATTATTTTATGCCGAGCTAATAATTCATTACCATAACATATAGTCTAGAATACTAACGATAAATAATTAATGCTAACAAGGAAGTTTTTAAAAATGTACGCCCAAGAATATAGATTTAATACAATTGTAAATGAATTCTAATTGTCAAAAGAACGATTACTGTTACACGTATATGTTAGCAAATTTTCACACAAATATGAATTTGAAAAACCATCGAAATATAAAAATTATTTTAATACATTTAAGGACTTTAGTTCATTATAACCAAATTAATAGCTAGTTGTGTTTTACTTTAATGCAGAATAGTTCTGAATTTATATATTATACGAACTCATAAATACACGCATACGAATATATATATATATATATATATATATATATATATATATATATATATATCATGAATTTTATGCGCTAATTCTTCTCTGGCGTTAACAAAATAAAACTGTTTTCCGTTTTTTAATCGGAAGCATATAAAATAAGATAAAAGATCATATCACAAAAAAAATTAGTAGTTTGCTTGTGTGTGTTACACACTATACCTCATTTTCTTTAGAATTTTCAAGATCGAGGTAATACTGATTTGGGTCAAGCAATAGACGAAACGTTCTCGTATCTCCCGGTAAATCAGGTTTTGGATCAGGTCCTTCTTCGATAACACGTCCATTTTGATCCAACATGCCTTCAATTTCACAGCCGCGTACATATTGTAAGCCGGTTTGTTCTAAAAATGGTTGTTGATAAGATAACGTTGTACCTGAAAAATAAATTACAAGTCAAAAATTCCGAATTAATTATTAATATTATTCAATTATAACATCTCCATTAACTATTATTCCTTTATTTTGCTGCGAATAATGCATCAGTAAAAAATCGAAAAACTATTCATTATAGAAGCCCAGAAATAATGAAGTTGTAACTTACATATTTGAATATTGACTTAAATAAAAATTAACAGACCATAAATAAACACATATTTCCAAAATAATTCCAATTTTTTTTTACTGAGTTTTTACTAAGAAATATTAAAATTTTCTGGAAATTTGACTAACATAAATTTTAAATTTCTGAAAAACAAAAATTTTAATTAACACAAAGCATGTTTTTTTGAAAAAAATTCCTTTTTTACTCCGTTCAAAAATGGCTGTTTATTATGTATTCTCACTTCAAAAAAAAAAAAAAATGAATATAACGATAAAAAATACGCAAGAGTAGATTTAAGCAGAGTACTTCTTTTGTCAGCTTTTAATTGAAATAAACTATACCAATCCAATCTAAAAATATTCCGTGACAGTACAGATTATAACATACGTATGTGTTACAACTTGCGAATTATTTTATTTCCTTTTTTCAACTTTATAAATAAACTGCTCTCTTTCCTCCATAATTGCACATTGTATACTTTACGGCCAGACGCGTCGAGATTAAATTACAAAGAAAAATGTTGTTCGACGACTTTAATAAAAAAAAAAACAGAAAGCAATAAAAAGGCTCTATGAAGCGCTTTATTCGTAAATATTTTTTAATATTTAAAGAATTATGCGGTAATTTAAGAGGTCACATTCCTTTAAATAAAAAACTTAAAATATTCATACATTAAAAAAATCAACAAATTTTTTTCCTCCATTTTTTTAAAATAAATTATTTTTCTATGTTTTAAAATGACGCTTAAATTCTGAATACCCTTTTGATTTCATGAAACACATTATTCATTATTTTTATCTTTCGCTGTTTATTTATTTATTTATTTTTTCCTACAGCGCCGTTAATGTGACAATTGTACTACAGTATTTTGTAATTTATTTTAATCTGTTTATTGGTATATTTATTTTCGTAACTGATGAACAAAATAAATTAACTTCACCTTATTTTATTGTTTAAGTTGAATTGTTAACCATAAGTTTGTTCATTAACAAGTTTAATTTACAAATGCTAATAATTTCAACGTTATTTACTATCTACCAATAGTAATGTGGTACACTATAGTGGACGGTGCAGAAGAAAAATGATAACCGTTAATATTCAACGCGGAAAAATGTGATTAAGGGAAGTTTATGTCTTACAATTATAACAAAAGTACTACATTAAAGAAACGTTCAACAACAAATGATTGTAGTCACTTATGATAAAACTTTACTTTTTATCTGTAATTTCAACGTATCTCTTTCGCCCATTTCTCAACGAATGGGTAGAAGAATAGTGAGATACACAATCAAGTACGCAGGGGATTAATTTTTTTCACGTACATATATAATATACTTTCAATTTAACTGTTTGTATTTGTTACAAGGGATGTCGGCTTGCAGCTTTTTATTTATAAGAGCAGCAGGATCTCTACTGTTTTTCCCAGCTTAATATGCTATTGCTAACTAGTAAAAACAAATATATTAAATCTCTACTCGTTTTAAAATATTTATCTAAACTCAAGTTTAATATTTTATCGCAATTATTTTAGCTACACACGCATATTTTTAATTCTGTTTAAAATCGTTTTTAAGGTTATAGAATTTCCTCTTGTGTCATCTAAAACCTCATACAATACTAAAATTACTGGTGATAAGTTCATAACTTCTGAATTATTTCTTTTTGGATGCCGAGCCATGATTTGAATATCTGATAAATGGGTCTGATGATTGGGAACTGATGGTTCTTCTCTTTATTCGATTATAACAATGTCCTTATCCATGCTTCAGCAGAAAGGGTTTATGCTAAACGGACTAGATCAAGTAACACAACCGAGCATAAAAACTAAATAATGGTTCTACTGCATGCTTCCTGTAATGAATGTTCACGCATTTCACCGAATACGGGTAATTTATGCCAAAATTTTTCATAGTTACTTGTTTACCGTTATTTCTTTAGATTTCCTTTTCGTTCAGAATTAATTCAACCACCTATACCAAGTTTGTTTCAATTTTTTAAATTTCTAATCTATACTGGCCCTGCTTAATACGCCCGAATAGGAGCGTAACGTTTATTAATATTATACATTAAATGTGATCAAAAAACAAATTAAATGAAAATAATATGTAAAGTCGAACAAGTTTACACAAAATAATGCAAGCTTGTTTACTCACAAAGCTAGAGAAATAGCTTTAAAACATTCCATTGAAAGCAGACTATTAAGAAATAAAGAAATTCCCGCGTAAAATATGGCACAATAAAACATTTTAAGAAAGTCACTTAAATTGAAAAATTAATGTGTACGAACCGATCGGCAAAACCGGTTTTAACGTGATTAGAAAGCAAACATCGTGTTTCCTCAAATTAATCCACTCGTCCTTAATACTTGGCTTTAAATTTAAGTTGACAGTTACATCTGCTCTTACTCTTCCTGGCTGCTTTTCACCTACGAGTTAAAAATAAAAAATTAAATTATTGTTCGAATAAAATTTCTTTCTAAGACGTACCAGTCATTTTAAAAACTTACAATTAAACAAAAATATTTATGATTACATATGCTAGTAATTAAACGAAGATTCTAAAATAAGATATGTTTTCAATGTTTAATTATCGAGTTTTCTATTTTCAACAAAACGAATTCAGCGGTAACTATCCTTTCAATAAACATCTAGATTAAGCGCCCCCAGTTTATTTTTGTGAAAATCTTAGTTCATTCAATTTATTGTCGTTTACATTTAAAATTTGTCTAAATTGAAACTACAAGAAACAGCGGAAAATGAACAGACTAAATGAAATCGACATAACAATAAAGTGACGCAAGAACAAATAAAGAGAAGACATTTTTTAAGAAAACGGACATTTTAAAATAACAACGAAATGATCTAGAATAGTGTAGAAATTTAAAAATATTAAAATTATAAAATTTCGTGTACGTACTTAGTGGAGGCGGGTATATTTTTGAGGTAATTTTGTAGAATTTATGGACTCGTTTGATTAGTGCCGCTTGTGAAAAGTAAAATTTTACAATGTAATAGAAGAAAAAAACCTTTTTGCCTATCCCATATTTCGGTATTTTACTTCCAATCTTCATACCATAATCTTTCAGGGTTATTGGTACGGGTATGAACACCGGTATCATCAATAACATAAGTTACTGAACGATTCACAGTCCCGTAGGTGCATAATTAAGATCACTGCATATACAAACTCATACGATGGAGTGGATAATGAAAATTGAACATTTTTCTTTATTAATAATTATAACGCAGTTTGTTTATTCATTTTAACTTTATTAGTGGTACTCATAATATATAACAACACACTGCGTTATAATCACGAACAAAGTAATCTACAACGTTTTCAATAACAATCGATTTAAAGTAAAATACGTACGTTAATTTTACCTTTAATTTTTCGGCGGATAATTATTATTCAACCGTATAGTTGTATCAATAACCCTCTGTTTAAAACTAAAAATTAATTTAGAATACTGTACTTATTGTGCGTACACGGATAATTATTTTAAATGTATTGTTTTTCGTTCGTATTAAATTTATTTATTTCAATTTAATTTGTTATGTGCATGAATTTACATTTCATATCAAATCATGTTAGATAATGTGGTGAATTTGTAAATTTAAAAATAAAAGGAATATTTGTTTACAACACCGCCGGCTTCAAAATCAAACATCGTATTACATTAAACTGACAATTAATTGATTAATGAATTAATCACTTCTCATAAATGTGATTAGTGATTACCGAATAATAAATAATCTTGTTATTCCGAATATTATTTGAATAATGCCCAACTCGGGATAATAAAACCCGGAGCAACAACGCGGGGGATAATAGGAAGTAAAATTTTTGAAGAATGATTTGGAACGAGAGATAGAAATTACTATTCTAAACCCCATAAACCAGCCTTTTGTCGTGTGGAAGGAGATAGAATTTTTTTTTTTAATGAATTTCCATTCATCAATTTGAACAACTCACTGCACTGTTCAAAAGGAACGAATATTTGTTAAAATAATGCTCAATTACTTCACGACCAAGGCAAGTCCACTTGTTAATTATTTGATTTGATAAATTCGCTAAGGAAATATTTACGAGGATTACGGGTAAATTAGAACTTTGATAAAAAACATCCCCAATTTTAACATAGGTACCCTACATCGAGAAATCCACGTCACGTAAACAGAACAAATGTACAGCGAACACCACCAACAAGGCGATTATATCGAAAATTAAAATTTTGTATCAATAATCATTATATGGTGACCCTTTGGGCAAACCCTGAAGTATATAACTGTGTTTTACATACAAATAAATTAGGCCAAATTAAGAAACGCATTAAAAAAAAAAAAAAAAAAAAATGTGAAACAGACAAATTAAAAAAAAAATTAAAACCTGAAATACGGAAGTATGCGGTATTTTAAATAGAAGTAAATAACTTCTTCTTCCGTGCATCGAGAAATTCGCAAAGTAATATTTTGCACGGCACGTCACGTCACGTAAAACAATTTCAACTGACATTATTCAAAAATAAAATTAAAAAATAAAGAAAACAACTAAAACTAATAAACTTTGTTGCAACAGACGATAATACCGGTTCAAGACGACCTTCACCAGCTGATACAGAACAATGACCACAGTAACCCCAGATCAGGTTAATTTGGCGCCAATTAATCACAACGTAAACAATAGACCAGTAAGATTGCGACAAATCGAATGAACCATAGATTTATAGCCATTAATAATTTGAATAACACTGTTTAAAATTTAATTAAAATTTTATAAATCTATGTTTGAAAAACAATTTTCAGGTCAATTTTGAAATTGTTTATCTGGTTTTAAACTTTAACAAATATTCAAACATTGCTTTAAAGAAAATTATATAAAAAATTGAACCCATAATTTCGATAATCATATATGCATACTACATTGAAATATCTTTTAAATTTTAAAGAAAAATTTTCCATTTTTTTTTCATACTGTAACATTTTACAGTTAAGAATATATCATTATTATTTTTTAATATTTAATATACTCCGATTCGTTTCTTTACAAATAAAAGTATGTTACATATACTTAATTTTGGCGCAAAATTAGAGAACTTCTTGCCACTTGAGTATTTACTATAAAAATATTTTTCGAAAACAATTTCTACAATGTAAACATAACTCGACTTTCACAATAGTGTTGTTACATTTTATCTATTAACTCGTGAATTCATTGTTCCAAACGTCTACCTTTTCTAATGCAATCCAGATTTTTCCCGATTAAAAATTTTTACTTTTTACTTGCTATTTTTATGTATGTATATAAAAGTTGTCGATATCCACAAACCAGAAACAGAAACATTAGCGTGAACTAAAAAATCAAAATGAACATGGACACCTAATTTTGACTTTTATCACTATTTGTTTTTTTTTAAATTTTATTCGGTTCCAATTGTTGATTTTTCCATCTTCAAGGCTGCTTAACGTATACAAAGGTTCGGGGTAGTCCATTTATGGAAGCAAGACGGCCAGCTTGATTACGA
The DNA here is from genome assembly GCA_039619475.1 of Icerya purchasi. Lineage (NCBI taxonomy): Eukaryota > Metazoa > Arthropoda > Insecta > Hemiptera > Monophlebidae > Icerya > Icerya purchasi. Next base: position 346,891,876 of record CM077115.1, on the reverse strand, counting down.
GGAACGCTGTGTCAAGACAACATTAAGGAACGTATATAGGGAAACATTGTTAAAAGTTTTATATCAAATGACAAATATAAATTCTTCCAAAATACATATAAAAAAATAAAAGAAAAATTGCGTATCAGCAAGTTTAAAAATTTTCAACTGGAAATGTAGGAGGAATATACTTTTTTTATGAACAAATATCTAGAAGTGATGTTTAATTGTGACGACTGTATTTTAGCTTGTAAACAATCATTCTCCAAGAGCAAACATTGAAATTCACATATTTCAGAAATTATGAAATAAGATAGAAAATATTTAATAGGTTAAACAAAAATACAAGTTTGACTTCAATTGATTTATTTAAGATAATTTTTCTTAAAGTTCATAGGCGTTATCCAAAGTGCGTGAAACTGTGAGATGATGTAAAAATTTTGCACGTGTTAACTACATTATATAACAGCTTATTAACCTTATATTTCTTTATAATTATTACTTACGCACGAGCACTTAATGTGTAGATTTTAGAAGAAAAAGGCTGCACTGTAAAGAGTTTTTTCCTACCAAAATGGATTTTACCACTGGTCATTCTACAACCAATATTTTCTCTTTCATGATAAGACTCAAAATCTAAATTTAAGTATTTTTATGATTTATATACGAAAAGAAAATTAATGATAATTCAAACAGCAAAGTTTGACCGCATTTTTGTGCAGTGTAACGAAAAATTCACTCAGCCTTTAACAACTATTCTTACTGTTCATAATCATAACAAAATAATAAAAATCACAGTACCAATATTAGGTTTTGTAACTTCGACTATCTCAAATTTGACTATCGGCTGCGCCATGCGAGTACGAGATCCAAAATATGCACTACTATCTTCCGCTCTCCTAAAATATTTTTATTGCAAAAATTAATTTTTGAGTAATTTACAACGCCAATAATAAAATTTATTTAATTTTTTAATCACTAGACGTAAGAGTGAAAATATTGAATCGTAACTACAACAGTTAAATTTAATAGAAACAATTTTAAAATAACAATTATCGAGTGAAAAAAAGATTATACATTTTTAAGAATAAGTCACTATTTTCGATAAAATTTACACGTTCCAAATTATGACATTCGTAAAAAAAATAAATACATTTAATAATTTAATAACATAAACTGTAAAATTAGTGTGCAAATCTTACCATGGATTTAATCTTAATACTGAATCTTCAATATCTTGCTTAATTTCATCTAAACACATAATACGTAATCATTACATTTTTAATAAATAATGCAGCTTTAAGCCAGTAAAAAGTAAACAGAATAAAAAATTGAAATATATATGAATCATTAAACTTGATAATTAATAATTTTTACAATGTTCAAGATCATGGAAATCGCTAGTGGGGGGAAAGGGGGGCAGCTGCTCCTGGAGCCTTGAAACCTTTTAATCAACTGGCCATGATGAGTATTCGTAGGCACGCAATCATGGTCAATATGGAACACTTTTATAATAAAGAAGTAGAACAATTTGCCAGAAACCCACAAAAATTAAAGAAATTTAATTTTTGCGGCGCAAAGGGAGGAAGGACACGCCATTTTTCGCGCTTTTTGAACTTTTGGCCAACTCTGAAAGTTTCGTTAAGGAAATCAAATACGGATTCGTTCCGGACAAATTCCATCGGTATATCACATGCCTGGAATAGAAAATATTTTTTTTCAAAACTTTCGCGGGCTTTCGGCGCCCCAAGAGCCTGAATATAGTTGTAAGCTCGGCTATAGTTTTCTTATAAAACAATGCTTTATGCATATTTTTGAAATACGCTTTGACTTCCTCAACGTTTTTGCTATTATGTAAACTTCCTTTTTTAATGTTTTTTTTTTTTTTATTGAATGTGGGGAGGATAATTTTTAACCACATTTTTTTGATTTTATGAAAGAGCTTCTGCGTTTTGTTTTCTATTTTAAATTTCATCATTATGGGGTTTCTTAGGTCGTTTTAAATTCTATATTATATATTCTGGACGGCTTTTTTTTTGCCGCCGACGGTAATCAGTTAGCTTGAAGTTATAGATACGGTTTTAAAGAGAATTTTAATTATAATTTATGATCCAGTTTTGAAGTTTATAAATCAAACCGTTCGTGAATTATTGATACTTATTTGATATTTTTGTCGTTTCCGAACCATCTCATTAGGATTTCGCACATTTTATGTGTACGGAATTCTAAAAAGGAACTAATTGTAATATGCTATGATATGGTCCCCGAAACATGTTGGCGTTTAAATAAATATTTTTTAAATATATTTTTTGATAAAGCTAAAATTAAAAGTTTTTTTTTTTCCCATTTCGAACAATCATCAAAAAAAGTCATGAATAATCAAATATCTACGACTACTACATGTTAAATATAGCTTTAACACATTATTGTGACACAATTATGTTACGCTAAAAAAAAATTTCTAAGGATTACAAAATAAGCATGTCCGAAACAAAATCTTTACGAATATAAAAAATCAGTTTAATTCATTTTTTTTGTATGATGCAGATATTATCCGTTAATAAACAATATAAAATAAATAATTAACGAGAAGTACAAATATAAATAAATAGTAGGTGTTCCTGTTAAAACACCGATGTAACTGCCTTTAAATAATTGTCTATTTCATCAAAATACATTTATTTTGCAGAATCTAAATATTTTTTTTAATGTTCATTTATGTTACATACATCCATTCGCTTAAAAATGACAGAAACTTCATTTATTACTAGTTACTTCACCAGTGCTTGTGTATTTGAAAGACAGTTTTAGGGCCGTTGCCCATTGCAACGGGGAATGTGAAATATGTTTTTTTTCGACTGCTCATTGCAGAGAGTTTGCTGAACGAGGAAATTATAGTTTATTTTTATTCAGTCTTTTACTTTTATCTTTAATCGTTTGTTTTCATTTTAATATAGGTTTCTGTGTTAACAAAGTTTATTATGTAATAAAATGATACTCATTTAATCGGCAACAAAATACTAAGAGTATTAATATAGACTAAAAATTAAACTCCGTATAAATGTTACAAAAATTGAAACAACAAAAATTTATACATATTAGATTTATAAATAACGCTGAACTTGTTCCAAACTTTTGTATAATCAAAATTAAATATCTTGTACAAAAATTAATGTTTTGCTGAAGTATAATACTTTTTAGTTTTTAGGTTGGATTTTGTAATCAATTGTAAATTGATTGACTTAATATCCTAATTAAAACACTACAATATAATTATTGCTTTTAATTTAATCACTTTAAATTATTAAATTTTAATGGACATTTTTCTGAAGTTCAAAATTTTCTTTACAAAAATAAATTACAAAACTAATAAAAATTGTCTAAGTGATATTTCAATTCTTCTATACAATAATAAAATTCAAAACAACAGATTTTAAAACTGTATGTAAAGTTTAAGTACAGGCAAAAAATAATTTACCATCTTTCATTTCAAGTTTTAAACCAAATATCATCGTTCTTTCGTATTTATATTTTTAAAATCTTTATGTTCTGTAGTGTATAAAAATTCATACTTCCTAAACATTTCAATCAGTTTTTCTATTATATAGAAATTAAATAAAAAAAGGGACAAATATTAACACAAATTACAAACAAAATATATATAAATTAAAAATGGAAATGTTACATAAAAGGCAACTATTATACAAATATATATATATATATATATATATATATATATATATATATATTAATTACAACGTAATTCTTAGGCTACCCCCCATTCGAAAAAATGTCCCAATTTTATGTAACGCTAAATGTCCCAAAAAAATGTCCCAATTTTATGTAACGTTTGTTATATTTTGTAAGATTTTTGTTATTGTTATTTAAAAAATGTCACAATTTTATGTAATGAAATATGTAACGAAAAAATGTCTTAATTTTATATAACGGAAGGTAAATGTTAGAATAGGATTTTTGTGGTTATGTTATTTTTTGTGTGTGTTGATGCCAGTAAGAATTACATTGTAAATTTTGATCATTTTATACAAAGCATAGAAGAGAAAGAGACAGGAATGAAAGCAGGAGGGGTCAAGGGGCACAGCCCCTTGCGAGGCCAAAGTGGCCGAGTTTATATATATATATATATATATCTTCTTCTTTCTCTCCTCAACCTAATGGTTGGTTAGTACTACCTATTCGTACATCTCAGCTGTACAGATATAGGTAGTGTACTAGGCAATTATTATATGCGACGCAGGTGTACACACGCAAGACTACATTCAGAACTGATAGTAGCCGCTTGTTATCGCGCTACAAGTGCAGTCCTGTGTGGGTCCGCTGTGTACTGACCTAGCGCGCATATGATGTACGCGGTGGTTTGCCATTGCCTTCCACGTGCTTATTAGCGATTATTTATTTATTTAATTCTTGTAATAGGTATATATATATATATATATATATATATATATATATATACGGAACGCTTGAAATGTGCGAAATGTGGGTTTAAAAACTCGCTCAACAAGCGATCTGAGCAAGGAATTATTTTTCCTCACTCGCTTCTTTCGAATATTTCTCGCTGCAATGGGCAGCGTTGCATTTAAATGTACAGTAATCGATTTTCAGAAAACACATTACACATTTCACATTCCTCGCTGCAATGGGCAACGGGCCTTACGATTCTTTAAGAAATTGATATTAATCGCAGTTTAAAAGGCAAAAAGAACAAAAAAACAAAAAAAAACAGAAAATACTTCAAATAAAACCGATTAGAAAGTATAATAAGACTTTCCGTTAAATCCAATTTGCTATTCCACTGAATGTTTTGCCTAAATTTTGTTAGCAATGTTTCCATTAATTGATTTATTTACAATGCGCAGGACTATTATTTGGTTTTCGCTGTATGACTTTTTTTTGAAATAGAACTTAAATTTGAGTGCACAATTTGAAAAATTTTAAATATAAATTTTCATTATATAATTATTTTACAGAATAGATATACTATCCTAAACAATGTATCAGTAGGCGAGTTACTAGTAAGGTTAATGAAATATTAGATATTTAAAAAATCCATTTATATTTTTATTATTATACACATTCGATGTAATCAGAATATTAAACATCTGTGATCGTGCTAATAACTTCAAAAAAAACTAATATTTTACAAAAAACAATTTGACAAACTGATAAAAACGCGCGAATAATAGTTAACACGAATTAATTTCAAGCTTCAGTAGCGCGAGAACCAATGGAAAACAGAATGGGCAGCTACGACAACGTTCTTAAAAAACATTAAGCCCACAGTCGAACCATGGTGGCCATCGGAGGGAATATCCCGGCATGGTTTTAAAAGTCTTAGCCAGCTGCGAATCGGCCACGTCACTATGTCGCACGGTCATATTAACAAATCTTCGCCCCCCCCACTGTGTGCTTCTTCTGCGGCCAGGCTGGTATACCGACAGTTCCACACATTCTTCTCACGTGCCCAAAGTTCGCCATGTTCAGGACGCAACATAGCCTACCCAATGTAGCATACAGGATTGTCTGTCAAATAGTACAACTAACGTCACAAGGGTTATAGCCTTCGTTAGAATGAGTGGTTTGACCGAACACATATAAGTTACCTCCATATATGTGCTGTAGTTACAAACGGCGCATATAAAAAAGATGAAAAGGAGAATTAAAAAAAAAAAAAAAATTCAAGCTTCAGTAATTTTTGTTCATATTTTGTTCGTAACTATTTTCAGATTTAAAATAAGATAAGCTAAAACTAGAACACGTTCACTTCTGATACTGTCGCCATCTGGACGGATATTCATATAAGTCTTTTTCATTATATTTAGTTTTAAGTGGGTACTCGTAGAAGCATTTTTTATTGTTTTCAAAAAAACGTGTATTTATCTTGTAATTCGTATTTTAATTTTGGTGCTTTTTGTCAGATTTCTAATTGTATTTTCTTAAAGTGTTTGTGTACCACGAGTACTCTCAGCGAGCGGGGCTATTTTACATGTTACATTACATTCGAGCGCAACTAGTTTAAACACTATAAATCTTATTTACGTATTCGTACAATCCTATTATTCATTTGTGATGCTTTTCAAAAATTCCCCGCAATCGGTAAAACAAATATTAACCAAATAAGGGGCGGTGGTCAGTATTATTGTGCCTAGCTGGGCGGGCAACATCAACAAATTTAAGTATCCTACAAAATAGGTTATATGTATGCGCACGCACGTATGATGACGGAAATATCGATAGAAAGTACTAAATCAGTCATTCATTTTCCGACTACATAAGATTGTCGAAAACTTTTATTATAACAGCGATTTTACTACTATTAGGCAAAGTAAGGGTAATACATACAAGCATTAACATTGTACTTTAAAAAAAAAGCCTTAAGCAAACAGGATATGATGTTAATATAAATATGAAAGCTATAAAATTTGCTCAAAATTAAGATCGTAATAATAATGATAAACTGTAGAAAAGAGAAAAATGTTTGTAACGTGAATCTAAAAAGGTTTTTTCATATTTATTTTTTTCTTTCTTGGAATTCTTGAGTTACGAATTTCAGCCTAGCACACTGACAGTATAAAAAAAAAGGGAGAGAAAAAAATTGTTGGAAACAAGAAAAGAAAGCTCAGATGATCGCTCATATGCTGAGAAAAAATAATGTACATAAGATAGTGCACTAAAACGATGACAAAACGAAGATACACAACTAAAAGAATAAAGATAACAGATGATATGGAAGGATTACGTTACTGTGTACAGAACGAGTATTTAAACAAAAAGCAATGGAAAAAAGTTTTTCTTATTTTGGTTTTGTTTGAACTGATTTTAGGAAGAAGTTTTGATAAAACTACAGCTTAGTTCTCTTATCTAGCGGGCCTATCTAGCTTACATTCGTTCACTTTCGCTTTAAACTTTTCCAGTTATCTTACTTTTAGCAGGCTTCTCACCTTCCACATTCCTATTGCTACACAATCTGTAAATTATTATTTTTAAGCCGGTGTGAGGTTGACGGAGTCGAATCGATCGTAAATTAAATTTTGGGGAACGCTTCTTCGATTGGCGATATCGTTTACAATTGCCGTGATGACGTCATCATTGCGACATCTAAGCTGTCGGTCGAAACGTGACGTACAAATTTTCGGAATGACCTCCCGCCCCTCTCCCCAAAGCTATAAGACCATGTGAAAATTTATGTAGTATCTCTTAGGTAATGCCAGAAAGAAACCCGAAACAGAAACTATGCATTTAGTTAAAAGGATGCAGAATCGTAACGGGTATTTTGCTTGAAATATTCAAAAATGAATAAACAAAATAATGATGACAACTTACACGTAGATTCCAATCGAAATAAATTAAAGTTTCTCAAAAGATAATCGTGTAACGTTAAAAACTGTAAATTAAGTTTCGGCAGAGCCAAACATCCTTCCCCGTTGAAATATTCCCATGGTACAACATTTGAATCCCATATGATATCTTCGGTCGGATATAACGGCATCGAATTCAACATTTGCAGCTGTGATTGTCTTTTCTCGTGACGAAATACCTGGTTACAAAAATTCGTGTTAGTAAAACGATCTTTCGCGTGCACGATGATAAAATAATTATCACGAAGATGTCGAACAGATCGCAAACAAACATTACTACTTTATTTTTTTAGTTTCAGTTTTAAACATATATATATATTAATCTTTTATTTAAACTTCTACTACTCGTAATAATTGTAATAATTTTATTGTATATCTTATTTACTTTCCCGGTTTTCGATTTTTATTGAAAAGGTAGTTGAAAGTAATTAACCCCCATTGTCACAAGCTTTAATTTGTATTACTAAACACTAAACATATTGCAACGTGTCCGACATATAGATTTGTATCAAATTGTTTTTATCATCGCTTATTTTTTCAGTGAATAGAATTTAAATATTTTTCGAAAAAGAAAAAAAAAAACATTTTTGCGTTCTTTATAAATATCCAATAGGAACTTCTTATTTTCAAAAATTCACCGCTGGGAGGAATTTAAATCGGCTTGGTTTATTCTGCACTAAAATAATATCATTTAGAAATCGCAGAAATAAAGAATACAACGTAATATTACAAGATTATAGCAAAATGTTTGTAGTTAAAACTGGACCGGCAAACAATTGTGCAATTTTAAAATTCCTTCTGACGTCAATGGCAAAAAATTAAGTTCTTTTAATCGAGATTTAAAATTTTTATAATAAAAATAATGAAATTAGAAGAACATATTTAATAGGAAATACAGTAATAATTTGAAATGTGTAAAATAATAGTAAAAAAGGAGCAAAATTATCGCTTTTTGATATTAATTATTGTAGGAGTTCCAGAAATACAAAAAATGAATAAACATTTATTTTTTTTATATTTCAAAAATCTACTCGATAAAATAAATTGCGTTTGTAAGAAGGGGACCGACCATAGGCGTTAGAACATTACGATTTCTAAAAGAAGCGAATTCTGAAGCATACATCAGTTTTGGTTACATAAAGGGACAGGCAATTAATTAGATCTGGGTATAGACTGGCTAAAAGACGAAAGTTGGGCCAAAAAAATAATAATAATAATAATAATAATAAAAAAAAAAAAAGGAATTAAGTCAATCATAAAGTAAAATTGTTACTGACCTTAATAAACGGAGCAAATAGCCAAGAGCAGTTATTTTCCAACTGTGTAGAGGTTTGATTGTAATAATAACTTGTAATTCAAAAAAGTACTCTTTTTTTTTTTTTTTTAAGAGGGAGATTCAGACACTTAAAGACCCCCCCCCCGCTAGTTACGCCATTGTTCAAATCAGCAATTTGTTCTTTTTTCCCCTTTCCATTTATTTATTTTCTTATATAATATCTGATCAATGTACTACTCTATACGTAAATACATCACTAGCAGGGCCGTATCTGAGGAGGGTTTTCCGAGCTCGACCTCCCTCCCCCGAAATGTCTGCGAAATAATAACTGCTTGAATTAAATGGACCGAAATTCGGAATAAATTTATTTCTTTTCAATATTTGACAAAAGAAAAGAAAATTGAAATTTTTATGAATTCTATGGGAACAACGACTGCTTTTTATTTGTTTTTATTGTAGTGTTCAAATATTACATATACAATAATTGACTAAAAGGCTTTAGTGTACCATTTATAAATAAATATATTTCACGATAACATACACACACAGGCGCGCGCCCGCACACACACACACATCTGTATAATTATAAAAATATTTTCGTCACCCCCTCCCACCGAAATTTTTATCTAGATACGGTCCTGGTCACTAGTTATCGTTTTATAAATTTTCGCTTTCGTCTGATTTTGAAAAATAGATTTATTACTACATTGCTTATTAAAAAAAAGTTATAAAAAAAAAAAAAAAAAAAGTTATATTTCACCATTTAAATAGTTCTAGAAAAATTTTTCCATCGATTCAACAAATTGCTACTGTGCATTTTTTAAATTATAGGAATACTTGCATATCTATTTGTTAGTGTTATTAATGATTGTTGTATATTACGTTGTTAGATAATAGCGCGAGTGTCTGTTTTGATGTGTTTAAAGTCTATAAAAAAAAAAAAAAAAAAAAAAAAAAGAAAAAAAAAGGCGCCTATTTGACTACTAAATTAAAAGTCAAGATTAAAGGTTTTCGCGGGTCTATCGAGCTTGAAAGGAAATTTGGAAAAGTAAAAATGTTGAGAAAAAAAATTAACTCCACCTATTTTTGTATTGTCTTCGAAAATGGTATTTATCGATTTTAAAAAATCACCTTTCCTACGTTACCGACTTCAAGATTTACACTAAAAATTTGATAGAAATGTACTAAAAGGTAAAAAATAATTACTCGACAAAAAATAACATATTTTACAGTAAAATATACACATAAAGATACTATAACTCAGAAAAAGTCTAAACATGCTGAAGGCCTTATCTCTAATCAAATGGGGTGGTGATACTTATGTCCTTATTTCTCTATATAAATCAATCATCCGCTCAAAATTTGATTACTGTTCATTTCCCTATGGTTGTACCTCTCAGTCCTGACTCTCTAAATTGGATGTAATCCGAAACTCTTGCCTTCGTCTATGCCTTGGTGCTCTTAAATCCTCTTCAGTTCCAACAGTCCTTGCCGAATCTAACACACCACTCCTTTCTGTTCGCAGATCTTATTTGGACTATCGTTTTCTTACTAAGCGTTTCTCACTCACGTCCTCTACTCTCATTCATTTCTATCTTTACATTTCTAGGAACTAGCGTTTCGTACCTAGGAAAACCCCTATTTTATCTCTTATCTCTCTTTAGCTCAGTTCGTTTTGCATAATGTCCTTTGTCAATCTCCCTTATTTCACTTCTAATTTCGCCAATCTCTGCCATCCTCCAAATATGTTTACTGTACCTACGCTTTCTGAATTTCTTTCGCATACCCTAATCAGACAGGAATTCCACAGTTTTATCAATTCTCAATTTTCTTCGCATGCAACTGTATTTACAGATAGTTCGAAGAGGCCGGATAGTGTCGGTGCCTCTTTTATCCTCCCAGATTTTGGCTTTTCAGAATCTTTTCGTCTGCCTCCTTTCTGTTCTACATTCATAAACGCATTAATGACTATCCTACGTTCCAGTTATTTTCATTTCCTCCGGTCACCTTTCCACTAAATTCTTGATTATATCTGACTCCAATACGCCCTTCAATCTATTCTTCCCTGACTGATCAATTCTGAGATTTTATTATACTCCGCATACGCTCACTTATCCACGTTCTTTCTTCCCTTTATTCCATTCAAACTGATTTTCTGTGGGTTCCTAGTCATTCGGGCATCTTTGGTAATGAAGCGGCGGACTCCTTGGCTCCGGTTGCTACCTCTTCTCACACTTGTTTTTTAAAAAAGTCCCATCGTCCAATCTCCTTCCGCTGTGCAAAGGTTTTCATCTTAGGTTTTTGTCGGATATGTATGTTTCCTCTTTCTCTAACAATTGTTCCTTTTATCTGTCTGTTCAACCTAGTCTTTCTGTTAACCTATATGGCTCTCTTTGTTTCCTTCACTTCGTCGTTCTGTTGTTGTCTCCGTTATTCGCCGGCGCTCTTAAGCCATACTTTATTATCTTCCTCCCGTTTTCGTTTTTCGTTGCCTGCTTCTCCATATTGTCCTCTCCACTCAAACGAAGAGCATGTTTGCGATGCTAATCATGCGTTTATTAAGTGTTGATTTCTTTCTGCTGAGTGCTCCGCTTTCTATTCCATTTTATTGATACTCGGTCTTCCTATTCCATATTGCGCCTCTTATATCCTATCTTTTCCCTTTCCACACATTGTTCCTATTATTTGTTCCTTTCTCCTAACAACATTTGATATCGTATGAAGATATAATTGACTCCTTTCTACTTTAATTGTTTCTGGGAAAGGGCCTCGGTTGACAAGCCCAAAAAAAAAAAAAAAAAAATGCTATAACTAATCTGAAACAACAATGTCGATGAGTTGAATTTTCAATGCCCAAAAAAAAAAAAAAAAAAAAAGAAAACTTTTTAAAATCGGTATATCAAGTGCAAATTGTAACAGTAATTACAACAATTTTTTAATGAGTATAAAAATACAATCACTCGTTTTCTATAACGGGAATATTTAACGGGGTTTTCAATTATTGTTGAGCAATTTGAATTTGGTATCGACTCCAAAGAGTTAATGTTGCTTAAGAACAATCATAATATCCTTACGTATACAATAGACTCCTGATTAGTCGATTTCACTGCGGTGACAGAAGCTTCGATGAGCAAGAAGTTAGTTAATCCGAATTTATATTTTTATAGAAGAAAAGGCTAAAGAAAGGATGCAATAGGAATGCACCTTTAATAAGAAATCTTATTGGGCAAAAAATAACACTCTTCTAATATGTATAATGTTTATTTTTTATAAATAGAAAAATAAGAATTTTTTTTTTTTAAATTATCGGTGGTGTGCAAAAAATATTCATTTTTAAAAGAACAAAAACAAAGATTTTTTTTTTTACGTAATAGCTTATCACCCTCTGTTATTTGTTGTTGTTTTTTTTTTGCATAATTCGTTGACGAACAGGCAAATCCCGACCATTTAAGAAAGATCACAATGCCTTGAACTATAACATTTGGTTGCCTCTTCGATAATGTCCAGCGAAGTTTGTAAAGCCAAATAAGCTTCGAGAGAAATATTTCTTCTGTTTTTTTATTTTAAATCATTACGCAGAATGCATTTCTCAGAGATAGAATTATCTGTTCATCATTGGATCAAGCCTATATTTAGTTATTAATTTTTCAATATTATCAAGCGTCACCTCTCTACATCCGGGCAGTATTTTCTTTAGAATTTTTCCCAATTTCACATCATATTTCACTTATAGTTCGTTTTTTCTTTACGAAGAGTACTTATTGTAATAGCATCATACGCAGCAGATGCCCAAAGAATGTCATCCTTCATCGTAATTTTCTTTAAACAATTCGTCAAGTGAATGCTGTTTTCTTTAGAGCGCAACAGAAATTCTGGAAGAAAATATGTTTTGAATGATACGATTATTCCTTGGTCCATAGGCTGAATAATGCTTGTTGCGCTTAGAAGTAAAAATTTGGCAATAATACTTTCGCATTCTAATGATTGAATTAAAGGAAGTAACGCGACACATTGTCAATCGATACGCTATCTTTTTGAAGAAGATCGCTGTCTTTTAAACATTTCTTAACTCAAGGTAAAAATTCTTCAAAAAACCAGATAGGACAGCGCGTGTAATGTTAATCCGGAAAAATCGAATGTACTTTTATGTTCGGTTAATCCAGAGGTCGGATAATACGGAGGTCTACTGTATTATTCTAAAATATACTATTTTCTTATCGAATAATTATTTTTCTTAAATTTTTAAACTAAATATTGAAGTCGTTTTTTTCAACTATTCAATTTCTTAACTTTGGGTGTAAAATGAAGAGTGGATCTAGAGTTAATGGTGTAGTGTTAATTTCATTTTCCCCCTAAAAACACATAACCTCAGATTTAATGCAAGTGCAAAATGCAATATAACGTTTCGTACAGTTTATCATGTTACATTATCTACTCAAAGAGAATAACGGTAAACATTAGTCATTTATTATTTTTTTGAAATTTACGATTTGTTATTTTCAACTAAAATATGAATTTATCGAGTAATTTATAATGACTTAAAATATTTGCGTTATAAACTTTTTTTTTCTTTTTTTTTTTTTTTTTTTTGTTAACAATTCGTAATTTACATATTGAGTATACGGCTATAAAAAAAATTCACGTGGAAAATATTTCAGAATGTGATCATTAAAAAATTAATGAATAAATTAATGAGGCCGTAAAAAAATTAAAATAGGGGAATTAGAAAATCTTAAGTCTTTAGGAAATAGCTACCTTTTGTACATAAGCAGAAAAATGAAACTAATCAAAAAATAAATTTAGCACATAATATTACGCCACTTGTTGAAATTACCATCCTTCGCGTCATAATATAACAATTATTTCGTTTGAACTCAAATGCTACACGAGTAGCTGACGATTCGTAGGAAAATTTGCGAAATACTAAATGGTCATCATTCTGTACGATGAGATATCAAGCCTGTTACATAATGCACGTCTCTAGGTAAAATATCACTCGTAACGCTGTTATTTAAAACAAACTACAATCAGAATATCAGATTAATTTTAATCATTTTTAAAAGTAGCGACGAAGTATTAGTCAAATACATATGGGACGCTCAGTGGGGATTAGTAATTTTTAATTTTTTCTTAATGCTCTTTTTCAATATACATTTCAATGATGCGTCATCAATGAATTTCAAAAGTGAACGATGAAATTAAATTAAACCGTCCGTCTACAAACGTGGATTAGAAAAAATTCTATTCGCAGTAATGTGCATATACAGTGACTCAGAAAATTAATCAGTAACACACCAGAGTTTCGTCTCTTTTTATGTTATAGATGAAAGGTGGTTTTTTGCAAGTGTTTAATTTTAGTGGATTTCGAGTAAAAAATAACCAATTACATTTTTTTCATTATTTTAAAAAAAGTTAATTTCATGCGCGACACCTTTTTACTTTTTTTTTGCCCTCTATTAATGCACTGGCACGGTTACATAAACAGCCTAATGTGTGAAAAACACCTGTATAACAGCGCTACAACTGTAAAAAAAAATTACCATTTCGTTGTGTGTTTTATACCGGTAGAATGAGTTTTTTTTTGTTCCTTACCAACAGCTCCAAAAGAAAAGTATAATCTAATCGATACCAATGTTCTACTTGTCTTCGTTCCGGAGAAGGTATTAAATTCAGGTAAACAGCAATTTCTTGTAACTTTTCTTCTCTAAAAAAAGACAAAAACAAACAATTATTTCACATAAAATGATCACATTCGACCATCATTTTTTTAAATTTTACGCCGACCATGAACTAATATCAATGAATCACAAAAAAAAAAAAAAAAAGAAAAAAGAACGGGATAAAATTAGGTTGTTTTTTAAATGATAGAGGATCTCTATTTGGTTAGAACTTAAGTAAAAGCTCTAACTAAATAGTATCATTTAAAAAATATTCAAAGAAATACCTGTAAGGAAACAACCAGGATAATAAGAAAATATATTTGTTTAACAAATTTAATTATAACGCAGAGTATATATTCATCTTAGATAACTGAAGATAATAGTTCAGAACGTCATAGCACATTTAAGAAAACAGAGTGTGTATCCGAAAAATAGAAAATAAATCAATAACGGGCAAACTATAAATTTAATACAAAGGTTGGTAAGAAATAAGAGAAAAAAAAAACGGGACTCAAAAAATAAGGTAATGAAGAAGCTCAATGGTTCGCCAACTTTAAAAATCAGGAAGGGGGTTATTGCTCGACAGAAACGAAATAAACAACTAAGGACTATGCAAATTTGTGTAAGGCCGACAAAGACAAGCTGCAATCAATTTTGATGGGACAGAAATTTTCAGATGAAACTTGAATTCTTAAACGAGGAAACAGAAATGGTAATTAAACAAGCAAAGTCAAGTCCAAGTCATGATGGGATAATAAATGAATATATCAAACGTTTTAACTCTGTCCATTGTCGATCGGGTGATATTCCGGACACAGGCTGTATTTGAGGTTGCGCTATTCCGTTCAAGGCTAGTTTGAAAGTATGCCTGGTTTTGTAATTTTCATTCTGTGATTCATTCTGCATTTTTCTGGCGCGTGGAGTCTTAAACGGAATTCCATCATCAGCAATCTCTATGTTCTGACCCACATTCTGCACCTTATGGTAGCGTTTTCACATTTTTTCACGATGGCGTCCATCTCTTATTCACAAGTATGTAGTCGATTTGGTTCCTATACCTGTTGCCAGGTGATAACCATGCGACTAACCTTCGAGGATAATGTTGGAACATTGTGTTCAAATGCAGAATGAATCACGGAACGAAAATTACAAAACCAGACACTCTTTCATGAACAGAATAGCGCAGCCCCAAATACAACCTGTGTCCGGAATATCACCTGATGATCAACAATGCAACGGGCTGAGTTAAAACATCAAATGCAATAAAAGCTTATTACACATCACAACCGTGCAGCAAATCAGCCAAAACATAGAAGCATTTTCAGACGAAACAATAATAGCCTTTGAAGGACGACGAAACTTGCCTCATGGTTGTGACCACTATGGGAGAGAAGAGAAAACATTTGAGCCGGATAATTAATCAATTAAGTCGCAGAGATAAAAATAACCATCTATCATCTATTTCCGGAGAGGTTCAATCGCGCGCTGAGAAGAAAAATGAAACAGGTTTCCTCTTTAAGAAAATACGTCTAGTAGCAAGAGAATTTAAAATGAGGAAGCGGATGATTCGTGACGAAAACCATATGGTTAGGACTAGTTTCGAAGAAGTAGCTGATGCATGGAGGAAGGACTACGCCACATTATACAGTTCCAAGGATGAAAATGGAATCGCTAACACTGAACTTCATAATTTTCCGGAATCAGAACCAGAAATTTTGCTGGAGGAGGTTACGAACGCTATTGCATAGCCTGTCCAGAAATGGTATTCCCGCTGAAGTTTTCAAGGCTGCGGGCGAAAAAATTACAAAAACAATTTACCACATCTGTAACACCGTTTGGTTTTCGGGGGAGTGGCCGGAGGAATGGTGTCAGATGGCCTATATTACTCTGCAAAAGAAAGAATCACCCGAATAAACTATCAAACTATCTCACTGATACCGTATATAAGCAAAGTGACGATCAAAATTATATATGATCGTTGTATTCTCTGATGCGCACTCAGATTCCGCCAGTGCAGACTGGTTTTACAAAAGGAAGAGGAACAAAAGAACAGATCCTCAATCTTAGATTACTTATTGAAAAAACGCGTGAATACAATATCCCAACTGGGCTCTGTTTCGTTGATTATAAGAAAGGTTTCGACTGTGTGCATTGGTCGAAAATGTGGCCGATATTAATGGATGTGGGCGCGTCAGTACATTTAGTATGGCTGATCAAGTAGCTATATAAAAAAACTTCAGCAAACGTCCGGATAAATAATGGAATTTACTCGGAAAAGTTTTATCCCGCGCGGAGTGTATGCCAGGGCTGTACCCTTTCACCGCTACTTTTAAAATTATATGGTGAAGTCATAATGCGCAGAATACTGCAAATCGCGATACAACAAATGGTACAGTTAACTGGGATGGAGGTATCTCGGTTGATGGGATGTACATCTCGAATCTCCGATATGCGGATGACAGCATGTTAGTAACAAAAAACAAGGAGGAAATGTCATATATTCTGGATCGAGTGGTCAAAATCAGTGCAGAATATGGCCTCCTAATTAATAAAGCCAAAACCAAAATAATGATCATCAACCGTCCAGAGAATAATTTCACAACAGTACATGAAATTGGGAGTATTGAAATAGTAAGCCACTTTACATATTTGGGCTATATAGTAGAAAACAGCGGGGGATATAAAAATGAAGTACGCCACAGAGAACACAGATTGCACGCAACGCAATGAGTCGTTTAAAAAGAATTTGGGCTGACTACACTGTTAGTAAAGGTGTAACTATTCGGCTAATGAACTCACTCGTCTTCTCAGTGTTCTTATATGGTGCAGGGAAACCTGGTCGCTAACCAGCGCAGACAAAAAACATATAGATGCACTCGAAATGTGGTGCTGGAAGCGTATGCTGCGTGTCCCACGGATGGTTAGGAGAATCAATGTCTCGATACTAAAGACTGTTAACCAAAAGAGGTTATCATCTATGGTGCTCTGCAGGATACTGCAGGATTTCGGTCATGTGATCAGAACGGACAATTTGGAAACGCTGCTCATCTAAGGAAAAGTTAACGGAAGAAGAGGTCGAAGTCGTGCGCCGACTGGATGGTCGGACGCAGTGTGCAAAGCTGCTGGCCGTATCTTTCAGGATTGTGTAATAAGAGAAGAAGGGTTAGGTAATTCTGTTCCCGATTTTATTTTCTTCCAAACTCTTCAGGGAATTAGTTTGAGAAAGTGAAGAGGGTAGTGTTCCGTTTACTTCATTAGCTCAAACATGCTTTGCCAAAATTAAATAAAGGCTTTCCATCATTATCAAAAAAAAAAAAAAAAAAAAAAAAAAAGAAACAAAACCGAAAACAGTTCCAAAATCCCTAGACCAGAAAAAGAAATTATAAAAATGTTAGATCTGGTGAAAGAAGTAGCGCGCCTGGGGCAACAATTAACCCTCAAAAAATGTTATATTTTATGATTACGAATAGAAATTTCATTCGCTAATAATATTTTGCTGATGTAGTTTTAAGCTTTGTATGTTTGTTTAATACAAACCCACCTTTCCATCTCGTCCGCCAATTTCTTTTGATAAGGCAACTTTAATTTTACATCACAAGCACTTTACTCTCTTACTTACTGAATATAAATTTCATTATAAATAGGGCGATAAGAAAAGTAAAATTTTTATAATAAATTGCAGCAAGAGTAATACAAAATGCTATATCGAAACGACGGAGAATAGCAAAATAAAATTAGAAGAAAATCTAAACTAAATGCAAATGAGAAACAGTTACTTCATGAATCACAGGGTTATAGTGTAAGGAGAAGAATAGTAGTAGTAACATCAATAACGATATTAATAAAAGTCTTTGTCAGTTCTGTCTCGAGTGAAAAATAATCTTAGAAGGGACTGATTTGGCACATCAACAGAACGGGAACGAAAACAACTAGTAAAATGTTACTCGGGAGGAACCTTCACTTTGTTAAAAAGCAATCAGTTCAAAATGTTTTGTTTTAACGTAATGATATTTATATCATAAATATATATATATGTATGTATGTATGTATGTATATATATGTATATATAGATATATAGAATTAGATATGTATGTGTGTGGTTGTTTTTTTATCATAGGACTAAACAGCTCCATCTGATACATAAATTCCCTTTGGCCAATATTTAGGTAAATGAAATTTAATATAATCTTTAGCCTACTATCTGTAATGGATCGACGGAATAACTAAAGAAGTTTCTAAAAAATTTCATTGCTTAAAAAGATTTAAAAAAAATTTACACTCCGCTTATTATTATTGATTTAAGTTTTTAATTTTTTTTGATCTTAAAGTGCGCTATCCAATATTCAACAAGAAATAAATCGTAAGTTAAGTTTACTGTCCATTCGAAGTAATCATTAAAGTTACTTTGACGCTTAAACTTATGTGTATGTTAATTTCTAATTTTGATATTTTACGTATTCATACATTATAAACGGCAAATATATAAATTAGTTTCAAAATTTAGAAAACGAATAGATCCATCATTACGATTTTGAGCTAATATGTTTTCAATTAAAATAAAGTAATAACTTCCGTAAAAAAACTTAATACTTACGTTAGCGGGTGAAAGTGAGATAGTAATGCTTCTCTTGAATCAATGCTGGCAACGTTGGTTAAACTAAATTTTCTGAGATCTTTGAATTTTGTGAAAGCTGCTAACTGAAATGTAAACAAAAAAAAAAAAAAAAAAAAAAGCGTACAATTAAAACAATTAAAAATCCTGCATTGTACAGTATGATACGATGACGAACAATTAATATTTGATAAAAAAAAGCGTATGTATTTAAGAAAACATATAGTTTCTACCTTGATGGTAATTCATACAATATCCTTGGCTGTATAAAACGAATTCACCAAGATCGTGAAATGAACCGAACAATGGTTTAATTATAACATTTCTCCCTATATTAAACTTGAATTATTTATTTCATGTTACTTTGCGTTTAATCAGAATGATATGAGAGAATTTTTTTGAGATTAGATGGGAAATTAGTTGTTTAATTTTGAATGTATAACACTTTCGGTTAATTTCGTTTATGAACCTACAACTTTTTGAGTTACGCACAAATATGTTTAGTGCAAGGTATCTCCACAAAAAAAAAAAAAAAAAAAAAAAAAAAAGTAGGTCAATTTCGTAGTCGCTCTTCTGAACCCAGAGTCCCTAATCTGAATTCTAGTTTGATGTTTCCATCTGACAGAACTTCCTTTCCTGAGCACTCATTTCCATTCAATCTCCCTCTTTGATTACACATCCGATAACAATTCACACAAATGCATCTTCTTTACACAATCGCACTACTTACGCATCGGTAGATAATGTAATTCGCAGCAGCAATCTCCTATAGCCGATGTAAAACCCCATCGTACGATTCAGAGCATGCATCTCGAGCCAAGTCAGGTTATCCATCCAAATTCCGCCAAAATTAAGAAAAGAAAATAATTATAATAAAAAAAAAAAATTATAGTTTTATATTCGCAATATGAACGCCACTAGTAGTGTGGTCGTATTAAATCGGTAATTAAGTTTCGTATTTTGTATGGATTGCAAACAATTTTATTTACCGCTCGCTCGCGTTACTGCATTCAGGTATGTGTCGTCTAGTTTTTCTTAATTTCAAACCGTTTCAAACGTACGTAAAAATGTTAAATATGCGATAGAAATGTATGCATGTGTAGTGTACACGTTCGTTCTTCCTTCCTTTCCTTAGAGATGTATAACTCACGCGTTCCTTTTCTTTATCCAGATTATAGAATGAAGAAGTACTTAAGGTTATTACAATGGAAAACTGTAGAAGTATTAGGAGAAATAAAATTAATTTAGAAGCCTTTCTCATTTATAATAAGATAGATGCCATTGCTTTATCAGAAACTTTTTTTTTTTTTTTTAAATTATTAAATGGGCTCGGTGTCAGCACTGACCCAACTACATGAGCTTAGATCACCTACGCAGATTCTGAGGCGATCGGAGATGGAGAGTATAAAAGAAGCATTGAAAGAGGTAGGAATATCCAACACCAAGAGTTAGGCGTAAAGATGAGAAAAAGAGCAGCAGGGCATTCAAAACGGATATTGTTGGGGTCGCATATAAAGGGAGGATCAGTAGAGCGGAGAGGGCAAAAGAGAGAAGGTGAAAGAGAAAAAGAAAAACGAGAAGAGAGAAGGAGGGAATGACCAAGTCTTAGTCTGATTAAGGAAACAATAGCCGAGCGTCGAGAAAAGGGAAGAAATTGAAACCAGAGCTGTGAATTGGGAGCAGGCTATAGGAGGAGGTAGAAGGAGGAGCGATTGGAAAAAAAAGAAGGGTAGATGTCAATCCATTGTCTGGCATGAAGACTTGCGGAGTGAAAAAGGATGTCTGAGGCAGGGAAATTCGGGAGGAGTGGACCATTAAGAGACGCCGAGCGAGCTAGGAAGTCAGCTGCTTCGTTACCCTCAATGCCAGAGTGGCCAGGAACCCATAAAAAGTCAATAAGGATAGAACGTGCTAAGCGCAAGTTGGAAATAGAGGCACGAACAGAAAGAATAATATCATTAGACGAGTGGAAAAGGAGAAGAGATAGCTTGCAGCACCATGGTTGAGTCCCTCTTCCGTCTTATACATATATGCCTGATTATACTTGCTATAGGAACGACGGGGCGGATGGTTACGGGGGCTCAGCAATACTAGTCAGAGATCACATTATACAAGAGGAAATTAACATCAACGTTGGACCGATTAATTTCTTCAATCTAATCATATTCTCAATTAATCCATATAATAAAAGGTATTATATTTTTTCATTTTATTGTTCGCCAAATGAATTTTTATCAACTTTGTGAATAACTTATCAGATTCCACATTCATCATCTTCTGCGAGGACTATTGGGTTTGAAATAATGTTAATGTCATGAGTCTTAGTTTATCATTGACAATACAAATCTGGTTCCAGCAAACGATGGATCTCATACAACCTTACAAACTCCGAGCAGACCATCAAATGCTCTTTATTTAACTTCTATATATTCAAATCGTTTTTTACATCATAAGTGGTCTGTGATACAATTTCCAGTGGGAGGCGATCATCTCCCAGTCAACTTGTTTCTCTTACTAACTTTACTGTTAGGAATACCTATGCCTCAGCTTCTATGTGGAAAGTTACTGAGGATAATCTGGAAAAATTTAGGATAGACCTTGATTTGCTATGTAACTCGTTGCAAATTTTCAACAGATCATTTAGATAATTACCGTTGTCTTATCGATCTTGTTCACAAAATATGCGACGATGCTCCCCAGCTATTGTGGTAAGCGACCCCTGCCCCATGGTGGAATCCAACATGTACAGGGCTCATTATAGAAAAAAATCGCCTTTACGCAAGTTTTGTATATCTAAGTGTCTGGAAGATTACCGTGCTTTCTGAAAAACTCTTCATTCAAATATCGGGTTCGTACCCTTATTTATAAATTAAAACACATATTAATGCTGCTCATTGACTCGGGTTTTTTTATTGAATTTGTACGGATCCCCTCCCATGTAGGAATCTCAAAAATAGCATCGTCGAAGCGGCCGCTAAGTCAGCGAGACAAGAGGGAGTTTCTAGTCTCAAGTTTCCTCGTAGTGGTCTTTTACATTTTATTAAGTATGCTCATAAGGAATATTAGAAAGCCAACTGAGTTAACCCGGTCTTGGCATCTTATAAATCTGTTCAGTCGAACATCCCAAACATACCTTGGTATGTACTTTTGAACCCTAGCGATAGTAGCTCTCGTAAATTTATCATCTTTGTTTATAGGCTGACCCAATAAATTTCCGTTTTCACTCTACCAGCGTAACCTGGTGCCGTCTCCGTTTTGTCAACATGTTTCTGATGCAAATAAGGTTGCTGACGTGGATTATGTCTTTTTCGAATGCTCCTTTTACGCTCAGTATCGACAAATGAACCTTCAGATAACGTTCCCTACCAATATTAGATGTCTCCTTGCCACTCGAATATAATTTGATCGTGGAAGCAAACATAGCAATATAACTAACCTTAAAACAAAGTCAATAGGTTATGTTGTCGGAGCTCCCCCACCACCAAAAAAAAAAAATGAATCGCTATGTTTACTTTTAAGTTACCGAAGAATATAGAAATATATAGGAGCGGGATAAGTTTTGAATAATAAATAAAACGTTCCATTGAAGGTCATAAGAGAAAAGTGTATCGGGGTTTCATAGGTTTTCCATAATCTGATGAAGAAAATACGTCTAAAAAACAAATTTAACTTTCTAACTATTATATAGAAGGTACTGTACGATTTTTGCCCTCGCAGCTTTATAAGATACCTGTGTATAAACACTAAGAGGTTCCTAGACCAGCGGTATGCAAAAGAAATTCAACAGGTAGAGCTAGTAGGAAAAAAGAACGATTGAAATAGATAATAACAGTTGCGTGAATATTGAATACCAGCTGCAAACAGTAAATTTATAATAGCCCGTAATTAATTCATACAACAACCGTTTTGTAACTTCAAAAAATATTCCTATACTATTCGGAGTTCTGTTTCGACGGTCGCTGTGAAGGTTATAAACTTCATTAAAGTTAATTTAAGGCTATTTTGGTTATTGCACGAAGACGTGCACGGTAAATTTTACACTTTTCTAGACAAGGTTCGAAACAAATTTTTTTCAGCTAAAGTCTGATATTCACAAAAAAATAAAAAAAAAATAAAAAACCAATAAAATTAAAAAGTGTAGTGTATTTATGTATACCGTCTGTTGAATAGTTAATAATATAAACACCGTAAGAAACATCTAAATTGAACATAAATTATATACCAGAAATGTTTTTGGAAATTTCCCACCTTCAACTAGAAACAAAAAAGAAAAAAAATATTATAGTTTGGAAACTGCCGGAATTCAGGTCTTCTTCAAATGCTTACTTTGCTAATATTTTTTTGATTTCTTTCTCAGTCGAAAATAGCCGAATTAGTGCTCCCGACATGCAACAACACGAACGCACTTCATCTTTAATCCGTTAATTCTTCCATACTACTCCTTCAGTATTAATAAATATAATAGGGGTTGTACTTAAGTATAAAAATCTGGAAACACTTAAAAATTTTATAAAAATACAAAGATAGAAGAAAAAACTCAGAAATAAAACAAAAATTAAGGGAAAAACATAGGTATAAACTTCCGATTACTAGAACAAAATATGAAGAACAAACGGATAAATATGTATTGACAACTTAAACGTTGAATCAAATACCGGAAGAAATAATGAATGAAAAGAAGAAAAGAGAATTGAAAGAAGAATTTAAAAAAATGATTACAGATAGAAGCATATATAAATAAAATAATAAAATGAAAAAAAGAAAAAAAACAGAGGAGAACATGTCGATGAATGAATGATGTGCTTAATTTCAAACACTCATAAAATGTAAAAACAGTAAAATTAAATATAAAATAAGAAATCGTACACGAATTTCTAAATTTAAGACGGTAATTGTATTTATAAGAATTATACGATTTAAATAATATATACATATAATTTCGTGTTAATCAATAAGTACCCGTGTTAGAAATAAAAACGTCATTTTTTTCACCGTTTTTATTTTTATTCTTCAACGTAGTCTCCTTTTAGGTCTATACACTATTTCCAACGTTGGGGCCATTTGTTTAACCCCTCCAAAAAATACGATTTTTCAAACTCACCAAAATACGCTTCAGTCTCGGCGATAACCTCTTCATTTGAGCTGAATTTTTTTCCTCCGAGCCATGTTTTCAAGTTAGGGAACAGATAAAAGTCGCAGGGCGCCAGGTCGGGTGAGTAAGGTAGGTGCGGATTCGTCGTGCAGTTCGCGCAATTTAGCCGCGACAAATGAAGATGAATGTGCTGGGTGCATTATCGTGATGATAAAGCACCTTTTTCTTCGCCAAACGGGGTTGTGTATCCTTCAATTTCTTATCAAATCTGCCCAATAACTCACTGTAATACTACCCCGTGATTGTTTTTCCTTTCTGCAGAAAGAATCTGTGAGGATTATTCCTTTGGAATCGCAAAAAATCGTGGTCATAACCTTTCCGGCTGATATAACCGTCTTTGCCCCTTCTTCGGAGCAGATTCGCCCGAAAAAATCTATTGTTTTACTGTCTTTTGGTCTTTGGCGTGTAATAATGTATCCAGGTTTCATCAACAGTGATGACTCGACGTAAAAAATCCTGTGGATTTCGCTTAAAGCGGTCCAAACACTGCTTCGAAATTGTAAGTCGTACCCGCTTGTTGTCCACTGTAAGCAATCGCGGCACCCATCGGGCCGACACTTTTCTCACACCTATCTTATCAGTTAAAATCTTGATTGCCGTTCCGTACGAAACACCTACGGCCTCAGGCTACTTCGCGCACTTTCGTTCGGCGATCAGCGAGAATCATGTCATGGACTTTTCTTCATCAAAAACAGTTATACGACCACGCTTAAACTCGTTAAACAAATATCTCACGGTTGTCATAGACGGTGGAGGGTCCCCATAGATAGGATCCAATTTCACCTTTATTTCTTCGCATGTTTTTCGACAACTTGTGACACCTCTGATTTGGTAGCCAAACACCTTAACCACTAGGCTACCACGCTGCCTATATTTCTTATTAACTTATAAAAATTTAGATCGGCGAAGCTTTACGTTTTAAATAGGACTTCCTCACCATTCGATTTCGTGGGAAAATGAAAGCGCGTAATAAATCCGCTCGACCGGCATGAAGTAAGTAACTAGTGTGACTACTAAAAGCAAGATCGAGTAAAAGACAAAATTAGTAATCACTTTGATGATGAAATGTTGCTGATAAAATCTTACAAACAGTGCACAAGTAAAATTTATTTCTAATATAGAAGGGGGAGGATATCAGAAATACTGTGATAATCCTAAGTTTTCAAATACTGCGCCAACACAAGAGTTTTTTTTTTTTGTTTTTGAACAGAATGAAAGTAAACGAACAAACATGATAAAAAACCGCGGTTTGTGAAACAGTTAATTAAAAAAAAAAAAATGTTCTTAATGTTTACTTATTTTAGCGCGTATCCGTGTTTCAAAATTAACTTTTAAACTTGATCATTTTCAACGTTAAATGTTATACGATATATACCCTTATACATTTTTAATTCGCCAATAAAATCCCTTTCACTGACAGTTTGGAAAAAATTAATTTGTTTCGTGATATTTTTCATCCTTAAATTAAATTCAAAAATTTTGATTATTTCAAAAGAATCTAATAATTATCACGATGGCCTAGTTACTAAAACGACCAGACGCTACCGAATGCGTGTCGGAGTCTTGAGCTAATTAGCGGCGACGAGTAAAAGTGATTAAAAATAAATAATCGTTAACAGAGTTGCGTGGAAATCAGCTTTGAATCAGTATAGATTGCTTCAATTTGCGGGGTGACCTGATCGGGCTGTTTTTGTACACTGATATTACGTGTATAAAAATAAATTTTTCCGAACGTGAGCTAGTAACCGAGCAGAGATGAGTGTACGTGCTTGTGAAACATACACGTAAGTTCGAATCTCGTTACTGTACGTGTCGCTTCTAAAATTCTAAACAAAACGTAACGTATTTTACAAATAAAAGAGAAACGTTAGAGGTTGCGATTTCCGAATCTCATAATAAATTTGATACACGATCTATGTAATTGTTTCATTTTCGGGCGACTTAAAAGAATTTTTTTAATACCTAATTTTAATTTCGAAAATTATTTAAAACCGATACATGCGAAGTGAGGTTTGTTAAAAATAACTGGTATATTACGATAAATATATTATATATATATATATATATATATATATATTTGTACGTGTATATGAAGATAGTAAAGATTACAAAAAAAAGTTACATTCTATCGTATTGATAATTTGCATCAGTGCGGCAAATAATCATTATACTTCGTAATTTTCATTAAAGTAATGCTACTTGTTTATATTCGAATATTTCACCTAACTTTTTTTTTATTTTGTGTTAAGTTTTTTGAAAAAACAAACAAACAAATAACAAACAAACCGGTATTTCTGAAAAGCAAGTTCCACAATAAAACTGTCCACCTGTTTATAATTGCAGACATTATAATGGGAAAAACAGTGTAATCGTGTTCAGTTGCAAGTTGTACCAACCTATACTCAAAGCTAGTCGCATAAAAGGAGGAGTGCCTCTAGTCTCAAATACCAGATAGCAACTCGAATATAGATTCGTGAATTTCACATGTATAATTAGGAAAAATATTTTTTTCGGAAAACCATCTAAAGAAATGGTTTTCGCAAAAAACAAAAAAACAAAAAAAAAACGCATATCGACCAATTGCACGGCTACAGGCGAAATCTTAGTCGATGAAAACTGTAGTCTGGAAATAGAAATGCGGTCAAGAATCGAACGAATCCGAGCAGCTTTTATATCAATGAGAAAATTCTTCACAACTACCAAGCTGAGTTTCGATGTACGCCTCCACATGTTACACAGGGTTATGTTGTATTTATTTTTACGTATGGTTGTGAGGCGTAAGCTCCGAGCAAAGCTTCGGAGGGCAAATTAAATGCCTCCGACATGTTCTTGTACTCGGCATATCTTGGACGCGAAAGTAGCAATGAACGATCTCGCAGCGAGCTAGCAGAGAAAGAAAGGAGCTGTAGGCGACAATGAAGGAGCGTAAGATATGAACTATCTGGGACATGTTACGACGGCGGCGGCTACGGGAATTGCTGAAATCGGCCCTCAAGAGGAAAATCAGTGAGAAACGGTGGTAGAAAGTGGAGCTCATGGTTGGGAGAACTGCGTCGGTGGCTGCAGCGTTCCTCCGAGCAGATCTTCAGAACAACAGTGTGCAAATTAACATACATCATGTAGATCACCAAACACTATGTGGTAAGAAGATTTAGTTTTAAGATTGAAAGTATGTGACATGGTATTTAAAATGTGCAAAAATTTATGAAATATCCTACAATGGACTGCTGAATGATAAGTAAACGTATATCAAAGACAAAATGAAAGGGTAGAGCAAACCGAGCGCACTAATTTTATTTCGGAAGAAATTTTCATACACAAATTCTCGTTTTTCGTAAAATTTATAATCTCGAAAAGACCGATTAATTTTTTTTTTGAAATAAAAATACGTCCTTCTCCGAGTTTTGAAATTATTCCCGCAATGAATTTAATTAAAACCGCTTCGGCATGGTTACATTGCGAGATAACGAGCAAAATGCATAAAAAAAACTACATTAATATAAATAACCACGATTTAGGATAAGTCGTTACAGTTCAATAATGTGCCTCTGTATAAAACGCGAGTCTCTTCGATTTTTAATTTTTAAACCTTAAACCGATTCGGCCATTGTTAACTTTCGTATTAGCGAAATTACGCAATAACGTACAACTGACTTGTAATGTTTTTGATTCTTTTCATTATATTGAGAGCACTTGGATCGTAACATTATAGCTCTATGGCTAAAAAAAAATCTCTTTTTTATCGTATATGGGAGTATTAATTATTATTATTCAAATTGGCCAACTATGGACCATGTGAAATATCTTCATGATGGCTATTTCTTCCTCTTACTTTCACTCCAGTATTTCTTCATTGTTTGGCCGGTTTTTCTCCTTCCTTTCATCTGTCTATTTGGCGGCACCAGTTTTCTTCTTCATATTCTCTTCAAAACTCCGGGCAATGTATTAATTTTATTTCTAAACATGTTTCCGTTAATAATGCCATCCTCCGTGATGGTCACTTCTTCAAGATCTTTCTTAACTTCTCGGAACCATGAAATTTGCGTTTTAGGGTTGTTTTTCTCAAAGTATTCGAAAATCCTTTTTGTTAAACGTTTTGCCTCCATTCTTTTTAAATGACCATAATAGCTTTTTTTTTTCATTGTGCAAATAATACCTTCAGTCATATACTTCCTTATTACACCTTTTTTTCCATATCGGTCCCAGAATTTTGCGTACTATTTTCCGTTTCCTTCATTCTGATTTATTCCAGTTCTTTGCCTACATTTATTGCTAGGCACTCCGACGCATACAGACATTCCGGTTTAATTACCGCGCTATAATGTCTTAATTTAGATTTTATGGACATTGATTTTTTATTATATTTCTTGTCAGTTGGAATGCTAACTCCATCATCCTTGCTCTTTCTTGGTTAGCTATTTTATCTAACGAGTTTGTTTGTATAAATTCTATTAGGTATTTGAATATGCTGACTCTGTTTATACGTCCGTAGTATTTGGTGACCATAAATCGAAGAGCGTTTTTTACGTCTGTCATATATTTCGTTTTTTCAAGGGATACTTTTAGTCCCACTTTTTCTGCCATCTCTTTAAGTATATTTATTCGTTTTATTGAATCGTCTATGTTCTCCGATAAAATCGCCAAGTCGCCCGCGAATGCTAGGCAATCAACTTTTATGTTATCCTTCTTTCTACCTATTTGAATCTTCTTGATACCTTTTTCGTCTAAATTCTTCTGTCATTCTCTTATAACCTTTTCTAAAATACAGTTAAACAGCAATGGAGATAATCCGTCTCCTTGTCTCACGCCTGTTTCAATTTTGAACACACGCGATAATTTCCCTCGAAATTTTACTTTCGACTTTATACCGTGTAATGTTTGTCTTATTACTGGGAGTATTAATATTATTATCGTTTTATTTATTTTTTTCCAGTATGTACAAATGCGAAGAATGTAAGAAAATTTTTTTAAAAAAAATAATTAAATCATATATTCGATGTAAAATAAAATAATATAGTTGTCTAATTTTTTTCAAAATTTACAATTATCGCAATTGATTTTTCCTCTGAAATTGTCTTTGAGAGTCCTTTTTCCGGAAGTATCGCTTTCCCTAACCTATCAAAACTTGCTTGAAGCACACGTTTATTCATATATCTCCCAAACAACTTATTAAACAAATTTTAAATTTTGCTCCCTCTTAATCGTTATAAATTTAACAATTCTACTAAAAAAAAATAATAATAAAAAAAAACAACAAACAATTAGAAAATAATAAACGAACAATCTTACGGAGTTTAGCAAAAGATCAAATTTTAAATACGTACAAGGTCGGCAAAATAATCACATTATTTTTATTTTTTTTTTCTTCTTTAAACTAAAGGGGTGTATGAGGGTTTCCATGTATTGTGTTTAACTACTGGGGCTATTACAGCAGATGGAGCCTACTTAAGAGCATTAAACGCGATAGTACAGACCGCTGCTCCGCATGAAGGCTAATACAGCTGCGACCGTGGACGGAGCATTTGATAGTATTTTAGAACTAGAGGAGGTGGTAAAGTGAATGGATCGTGGTACTGCAAAGGAGGAACATTCGAGAAGTAGGTGAAAGGTGGATGGGACGTTCAGTTGACCGCAAAAGGGGCAGACATTTGGGGGTACCTGGCTCGTGAATATGTAACTGCGCGAGAGGGTTGTATGTCCTATTTGGAGACGATTCAGGACAAAAAAATCTCTCCGGGAAACCTCGTCTGTGAGCCACCAAGGCTCCGTGGTTGTTTTTATGCTTCGGAGAAACGTACTTGAAGATCTCCATTTCTGTTGCCATTCTTCTCCAGCTTGCTGCATAAACAAATGAGCCAATGTAGGAGGAAGAGGGGGGTTGTATGGAATTGGAGAGAACAATGTCGCCTGAGTTGTTTGATTGACACGCTCATTGCCTGGAATCCCAACATGAGCCGGCACCCATAGGAAAGACATTTCAGTTGTGATAACCTGTATAAAATAGGTAACGGACCTTCCTTATCAAAGGGTTATTGGATTTAATCTCTGAGATGAGTTGAGGGGAGTTTAGAGAGTCAGTTATGAGTAGGGCCTTTTGAGACTGGAGGTTGCTATCGGTGTAGTGTTGGATGCAAAAAATTAATCACAGTGAAATACGAAATCAAACGAAAATTAAGAGGGTTAACGTAAAAACATTTTTCTGTAAAAATAAAATAAAATAAATAAGCGGAAAAGTATAAATTTTAATAAATTATATTTAACAAAACCGGTACAATTTGGGATTTAAAAATAATACCGGAAAAACAGCGACCATTGTGTTTGGCTCGATTTTTTAATCGATTTTTATAACTCCCGAAGACTTTTATCAGTTTTTCTCGGGGATAATTAAGCCAGTTTCATTATCAATGTTATTTTCGAGTTCTTTTGTCGATTTCGAAAGTCCCAGAGGAAAACAATGCAAGACTTCGGGAAGTGACGTTACATCTTTTTAGGACACCTAAAAGGCTTATTTTCATTAACAATTGGTATTCGTTATATTTTTCAACCGTTGCGAAAGTATTCTTTTATCGCGTTTGTTTTAACACTCATATGGGACTCTTTCAGGATGAGTTTTCATAATGAAAAAACCTTAAGTAATAATTCGATCATATTTACAACTCATTCCATCCCGTTTATACAGAGTCAGTATTAATAATTGAAAAAATACAATTTTAACTTGTTCGGTGTTGTGCGCCTCACAAAGCCGCCTGAATATTACGAATGAAAGTACGAAAACATGAAATATACTACATGCTT
Source organism: Icerya purchasi (assembly GCA_039619475.1). Classification (NCBI taxonomy): domain Eukaryota; kingdom Metazoa; phylum Arthropoda; class Insecta; order Hemiptera; family Monophlebidae; genus Icerya; species Icerya purchasi. Next base: position 346,861,023 of record CM077115.1, on the reverse strand, counting down.
TCGTCCACGCTGAGTCGCCTACTTCTCAATGACTCAGAGAACGATTTCGCTTTAGAATGGCGTCTGTTGTTGATCTTTCAAACGTTCATTACGAAACGCTCAATCTGGGCGTTATTTATTTACATTCTACGCACGATTCCGTTTTTATCCGTCAGGAGGAAAGTAGCGCTAGTGACGCACTCCACAATATCTTGTTTAGAGGAGGTGTGTAATGCTGTAACGCTTTTCATCACGTTTTTTCCGGTCTTTTTCCGGCCTGGTAGGTCGCCGCGAGAGTATGCCTGATGCTCCTAAAATAATACGTAACATTAATAGAACGAGTACTTTTTGACTTTAAAGTCTGAACACTATTCCTCTCGTGGTAGGAGTCGGATGAGCGTGGCGACCCGCTGGCTTTCCGTATTTTGCGACATTAGCCGACCGCGAAAATGTTTCCGAATCGGGATTATAGTTTGATTTGCGGCATGACAATTTAGCTGAAACTACTTTCACGATAGTATTTGCTTTTGTCGCGGCGTCGAAGTAGTAAATTCGTTTAATATGTGATAGTAGTCATTTCCGTTCACCGTTTCATCGAAAACATATGTTCCTCGATTAAGCCGTATTCCCATCTGTAATGGGCCCCTCGAAAATTCTCCTCGCACCAGTAGCCAATGTTTTCTGTTTAGTCTTTTTACGATCTAAATAAAAATACGTTTCGTCTGTTATAAGAATATCGAGTCGAGGGGAATACCTCCATCATCCATTTCTTTTTGTTGAGACTCATAATTGGTTGAAATTGTCGGTTGATTCAAATTTTATACTGGTGATGATTATTCACCGCGCAAAAATGTAACCAGTGAGGAAGGACTAATTCCGATAGTACATTTCCGGCGCTTCGCTGGGCTTTTCGATATAGCTTGAAGTAAATTTTCGATATTTTCCGACGTTCTTAATACAAAGATGCACGAAAACCATCCATTTCCGTGATGTTGGCGGTAATGACACCGGTTTATTGGATTCTAAGTCATTCACTACGAATGTACTAATTCTAAACTAGAATTTGCACTAAAGGTTTTGTTCTTCTTAGCTTGCGCACTTGCGTTTGTGATGAATTAGCCAGTAGGCCAATTGCAGTCCAGTTCGTGTGATTATATGTAACCGTTTCTGATGTTTTACAGCCATCCTTTTGATAACATCAGCTACATACTCCATGCAAAGGTCATCATGTAAGGTGTGCTGTTTCTTACGTACCATGGGGCGCCAATGATTGACTTTGGAGTAATATTTTGGTATCTTTGAATCTTCATAACATCGTTCTTTGCACTGCAGCCCCACAATTCGTATCTATACTTCCATATCAGAGCGAGTAGTTCGTTGTATAATAGCAGTTTATTTTTTAAGGACAGTTGGGACTGTTTTGGCTATTAGCGTATATAGTTTGTTGGTTTTAATTCTGAGTTTAGACTTTTTTTGTCTCAATGTGCTTGCGCCACGTTAGCCTTTGATCCATAAGCCTAGAAATTTAACGCCTTTTTTGATTGGCACTATCTTGTTATCAATTTTTATATTTTCTGGCTCTATATAACGATATTTGTAAATACCATATGTGCTGATTTATTTTCATTTATTTTAATTCGCCATTTCTTGCACCACAATGACATAATTTTATTCACTGCTCTTTGTAATTTACTATATGCTTTTGTTTGACTTAAATCAGAGCACAATTCATTTGCAAAAGTTGCCATTACGGAATTGTGTCTTCAATCGGTATATCTACTGTAAAAATAAGATAAAATAACAGGTCCAAAACAATTCTCTGTGGAACTCCTGACTTAATTCGATATACATTAGATACTTCGTCTCCATACTCGATTTTTTGGTAGTACCTTTCATCCAGATACGATGAAAACAACTCGTAATAGTGATACTGGATGAAATGGTATTATTCAGTATGCATTAACTAAAGGAAGCACTTTTTTTAATAACAGAGTTTCATGTAATTTCGATACCACTGGTGTTATTGAAATAGGCCTACTATATGAGGCAACATCTGTAGGTGGTTTATTATGCTTCCGCGTTACTGCTATTTGTGAAAATTTTAACTATGCAGGTTAATCTCAGCATAGCGTTGAATATATATATATATATATATGTTAGTAGCAGTGACCCTTTGGGCGATAATTCCTTTAGGACCTTAGCGGTTATTGTAACCAGGCGCTTTTTTGGAGTTCGTATCATCTCCAGGATTTGGAGTAAAGACGTTGGCAAGGTGTTTAGCGAATTCTTCCGCTTTTTCTTTGTCACTGTGAGCCCAGCTGCCATCACATTTCCTACTGGATTTTTTGGAGATAAGAAAGGTATTGATTGAAAGTATCGTTTTTTAGCTTTTGAAGTAGCTGTTTAACTTTTTTCATTTGTCTATTCAATTTCCTCTTATCTGCTGGGTGTCTGCTTGTTTGCCACCTTATTCTTAACTAATGCTTATATTTTACTTCATTCAGGATTTGTGTTGCATAACAAATATAGCTAGAAAATTTTTCTCCTAATTTGCGGTGTGTTGTTCCAAGCCGCTTCTTGAATGGTTTTGATAAAATGCTGGAATACATTTTCTGCGTCAAGTTTAGTCCGAATTGTTACGCTTAGCGTGATATTTTCTTCGACTTTCTTTCTCAACATTTGCCAATTAGTGTGTTTATTATGAAGTTTTGGTTTAGTTTTTTTTTTTTAGTTATAACAGTATTACTTATTATAAGAATCACTGGGGAATGTTCATAATAAAAAGCCAAACTCTGATTCTGTTAGTATGTAGTTTGAAGCTCTAGTCCCTTAACTATGAAAAAATCTAGTAAGTCAAGAATTTCTTCTCTGTCGGTAGGCCAGTATGTTGGCGATCCGCTCGTTGTAATGCTGCACATCCGTTAGAATCCAATGATTTCTTGAGTTCTCTGGGTGCAGTCAACCTCGACCCGCAACACGTGTTTTTAGCATTATAGTCGCCTCCAACTACATATGTATTATCAAGAGCAGATAAGAAAGAATTGAATTGATGATGAAGAATTTTGTGTTTAGGTAGTACGCCGCAGACATTACTATGTGTTTTTATTTGCACACTGGACTTTTATGCTGGTTGCCTGAAGATAGCTTTCTTGGTATTTTACAATTTCACGATGTATAATATTGCTTTTAATTATTATATTTTAAAATTAAAATTCGTGCCTTTAGTGTGTAATGTTATATTAAGGTGAAATTTGATTCAAAACTAATTGCATATGTATGCATGATTGCATAATGCGAAAGTATTTAATTGGAGAATTTTTTTTTTTTTTTTGAAACTAATGCGAGCAGTCAGGTACCTTGATCAACTAAATCCGGAACCGAATGAACGAAAGGAACAAGTACACTATGATCGCAGACGATGATCCGGGGAATATTGGAATTTTACCTTCTTCGTACAAACAATTATTAGCACGTATCACACTCCTCACTCTGCCGCTGGTTGCTATTGGGTTTTTCGGTTCAAAGTACACGGCAACAAGACAAATATAATGTTGACCAAAGACTAATCTAATTTGCCTAACTAGTCAGGAACGAAGTTGTTTAGTTATAAATTTCGATACGATAACTGAATAGCGCGCATGTGTTTTTTATCTGTACCGGTTAAATCATCATTTTCAGTATGTTCGTGCGCGCGTTGCTATCAGCTGGAAACAGCGTTAATTACGTTCCAGTTACATCTAAATATTACACTTTAACAAAGCACATATTGTTTTACGTACTGGCCGATGATGATAACACGGTCCCGGTAATTCTACATAGTTTTCCAAAATTGTGCGTGTATTCGTTAGTTTGTAACTTATAATTACCGTTACGCACCTGCCCATTACAAAACCTATAACGTGACGTTCGAAAACATTTGGAACTTTACTCATCTCTGCACTACCGAGTGTTTTGATGTAACAAATGTTATTTATTTCCAGTACTATTTATCGCTCTACCTAATAACGGTAAAGTGGTCGCGATTATGTCCTATCGCGAATCACAAAAAATGGTGTGCAGATTCTCTAGTTCAGCTAGACGAATCGTCTGGTCGAAAGTAGGTAACGAACACGTGATGTACGGTTAATTTACTGATACATGGTGAAGCCGACTAATCGAAGTAATCGAGATAAAATGTGATCTATGAGCTTTCGGATTTCCTTTTATTCCGCCGCGCCCTACCGCAATTCTAACGGATTCGAGCGCATATTGTAACGTGAAGAGTTCATTTTATTCACGTCGGATTTTTGGGATAAAGAATCAATTTAACTAATATCGACGATACTAATTTAGTAACTGAGTACAATTCTCGTTCACACTGAGATACAGTATGTCGCCATTAAAAACGATGCCGAATTATCTAATTTCATAGTTAGTAAAATTTTTTGGCGAACCATAAATATCTGATTTGTACTGTTTTTAACCGACTTCAAAAAAGGAGAAGGCATTTAATATTCGACTGTATTTTTATTTTAATTTTTTTTATGTGTGTTACCTCAGAACTTTCTTCTAGGTGAACCGATTTTGATGATTCGTCTTTTATTTGAAAGGTGGCGTTTCTCGTGCGGTCCCATTTAAATTTGATCGAGATCTGACCGGTAGTTTTTGAGTTATCCTTAATAATGCGGGAGATTGAAGCTTTTTGGATGCTTTTCATTCATCCGTCGGGTTAGATTTATCGACTTAAAATACTATAAATTTGCCGAATTACCGTGGAAATGTAGCTTCTGATGTTTTCACACCGTGGAAATATCTGTTTTTATTAAAATGTTTTAATTTAATTGAATAAAAATGCACTAAAAAGTAAAAAATAAAATGTTTTTTTACAAAAAATAAATACCGATACTTGAAGGTTTATTATAAAAAAATTTAAAAATGCACTAAAAAGTAAAAAATAATTACTCCCGATAAAAAATATATATCAGACTGATATAACACTTAAAAGTGGTGATATCGTAATTCTTATACAACAGTGATACCTTAATCAGAGTCGACATTAAATTCATGTTACTATATCTAGGAACAATTTAATGAACATTTAATGCAGTTTTTAATTATTCTTTTAATATGAATTTGATGCCGACTCTGATTAAGGTATTACTGTTGTATATGAATTACGATATCACCTTTAAGTGTATTATATCACTCTGATATATATTTTTTATCGGGAGTAATTATTTTTTTACTTTTTAGTGCATTTTTAAATTCTTATAATAAAACCTTGAAGTCGGTATTTATTTTTCGTAAAAAAGCATTTTATTATTGCTGTTCGTGTTAAAATACGTATTGAACAAGGAACATTTTAAGCGGATAACTCGACGACATTTACGATTTCACAGCTACCAGCAGCTATAAATAATTATGGCTTTAATTTTATTTTTACTTGGACACGGCGATTTTCTTTATTTTTTTTTTTCCTTTTCTAGTTCTTAATTTATTGTTAATATAAAGAGGGGAAAAAAAAAAGAAGGCATTAATACGCAGACAACGCGTAATTGTCAGTAATTTACTTACCTGCAATGATGTAATTCTCGAATAATGTAACTTCATCATGTCGTGATCGGTTAGCGGATCACCCGTTACATCACTGATCTCGAATTTCGAATAAAACTTCAACATGTCCAGCAACTGCAACATAAAAAACATGCTTTATTTCAGTCGTTTCGAATGTATAAAATTGTGTAACTTTAATTTGCAACTGTTTTTTGTTCTTTTGTTTCATTCTACGCAATGTACATTTCTTCAATAATCTCTCTAGTTCTAGAATAAACGGAATCATTTTTGTGAACTTTTTAACTGTTTGAAGGGACGATTTTTTCAGTGGCTCATAAGTAGAGTCCCGCCTAAAAAATCCGGAATCAACTTCTAAAATTTACTTCAAATTATTACAAATTCATTGGCTCACGCATCTACTAAATTTTAATCGCAATAAAAACTGATTTCATACCTATTTACGATAGCTTCGAAATGTGTCAATTCTTTCATTCCCATATCACACTATTCGCTTGATTTTTAAATGTAGTGAGCTAACGAATTTAATTGTGTACGACGTAGTGACTAGTAATGCCGCGAAACGGGCTTTATAAAACCGAAAATTTGGGAATAATTATTAGTTCGACTAGCCGCGGTCTAATGTCGTTGATGCATTATAAATTTTCTTCGCAACTCTGTGTTTCCTTCACTTTGTCGTTCTATCGTTATCTCCATCATTTGTCTGCGTTTAGTTATACTCCATTATCTTTCTCCCGTTTTCAGCGTTGGTCTTCTTTCTGTATTGTCATCTCAAACGAAGCGTGTGTTTGTGATGCTGCTGATCGCGTGCTTATGAAGTGTTGATCTCTTTCTGTTGACCGTTCCAGATTGCAGTTTGCTGAAACTCGATCTTCCTATATTGCGCCTCTTCCTTTTCCACACCCACAGATCTTCTTCGGTCGTCAGGTTGTGTGCTCTGTTACGCACTCCCCCATTAAAATATTTTAGAGCTTCACACCCTTCCGAGAAACCGTACACGTTACTCGCAACCTGCTTTTTTCCCTATGCACACAGAGCATTTCACCGACACGCGAGATTTCCCTAACGATTTACTACACGAAAGATTCTAGATTTCATATCCAAAGAATAAACTTAATTTTCCCGAATAAACTCTTTAGGACTCCGCCGACCATCTGTGTTGATCTTTCTCTCTGTCGCAGAAGCTAAATACGGCACAACTGACACACGAGCTATAATTCAGAAATACATCCTGTCCGTTTAATTTTCCACACAAACGCAGCAAAAGACCACCCAACAGATGAGTCATCGCCAACTGCCTGTTCATTTGAGGCGTGTCATGTACCACAAGCAGTACTGTGCGGTCGTGAAGAAATCTATGAGATATTCTTTTATTGTTGGTGCTTTCTCTTTTTTTGAAGCTGAAAGCGCTGTTAGCGACAAACTCTTCGACCTATATTTGACTGTAATCTAAAACTCTCGGACACCAATTCAAATTCGCCAGATGTTATATGAGTTTTCCACGAGGAACTGCACAACCGAGTAACTATCGACGTCCAGCTATACCGTCGTAGGAGCGAGGGAGCCGACTAAGCTGCTAGTTTAACAATGCTCTTCCTTGCGTCTAAAAACGTCTTCTCGTCACCATGTTTGTCGGTTTTGTTCATGGCCAAAAATGCTCACCTCGTGAAAAAACCGGTTGTCGTCTTCCTGTCACACACTTTTAAGGCGCATCAAAAACCGAAAACCCGGTACAGATGAACCGTGGAAGCCAGGACATTTTCTGTGGAGAGCTTTGCGCTCTTAGTCGCCTAAGGCCACACGGGACATTGATTCGGTGTTTATGGTGCTATCCTCCTTGGCTAGGTAGTATTATTTGGTAAAAGTTATAAATTCGCGGTCTCTCGAACATTGTTCTAGTTATCGTCCTCGCTGGTTGTACATTTTTCGAGGACATTTACTGAAGGATTCCCGTGCACATTCGAACGCATGAATGTGTCCGGCCAGAGTCTGTGGTCTTGCCGTGGTAGTGGTCGGTAGCAGAGGTCTCTACATGAGTCCGGGACGAGTGCCCTCTACCGAAAGCTGTACTGGAAAATATGGAGCCGAGGGAAGATTTTGTAAATCCGCTAAAGACCGGCAGGGTAGCGAGTGCGGTGTAAATTTAATGTAGCCTTTTTCTGATGGTGCTTCGCCATAAATTGATTTAGTCACCGGTTAACGTAATCAGTCTTAACTACGTAGCATGTTCTTCGTTTTTGGCTCAGAACCGCGTCATGCCGTCCATTTAAATTGTTTTTCGCTGTTTTTGTTTTTTGTCGTTAAATTTTTAAAGAATTTTCTCGCTCATTTAATAGCCGGTTATTTACTCAACTTCTTCCGGTTCAAGAATTAAATTATGGTCTCTAAAAATACACGTGTTGTTTCAAGTTTCTTTATTGTTGAGAATTTTTATCTGTCGCAACATCGCAACGCCCGGGCCCCTGTCTGAAGTGAGATTCTTAGAGGGAAATTTTCGCGTTTGTTGACCCTTCTTCGATCATTTGGTTATTTTGCGCAACATGCTTCTTCGGACATCTTATTTATTTATTTTTTTTTTATATGACATTAAAACATCGATCTAAGAGAAACGTCATCGAATTCATAAGCTACAGTCTTGAAATCAATCGTTTTACTCATTTTAACTCATTTTCCCGGCTCCCGGAACTAAAAAAAAAGTCTTAAGAGAAAGATCACCTCAGTTCAAATCAATCATCAATCAACATGTTGCCTTATCCCACCATTTTACATTCCGAGGAGCTCCTCCTCCTAAAAATTGCTCATTTTGTCTCTAAAACATCTCCGCCTCCATTTTCCACATACTTTGTGAGCGCTGGGCATTTTTAACCCATCGATTTTCTTGGAACAGCACTGGTACTGTTAAAAATATCCTTGCTAATTTCCTAACAGCAACTTGCGGTAGCTGAAAACAGCGGCTCAGATGGTCTGCGGGGGTGGGAGTCAGTTTTAAAAACTGACAAATTTTGTTTTATTTCTGATAGACTTAAACCCCTCTAAACTATAATAGAACAATATAACGGAGAGTTCGTTTCTTTTATTACAACATCATTTATCTCCATAATGAAAATATTCTTACCGATAACTGTTCCGTTCAGTATTACCTCTTCGAATATTATTAACACAAATTATAAAGGTAACAAATCAAATTTTAAAAACCGCTACAATTTCTTAATCTGATAAAGCAAAAACAGAAGGGCAGCCAAACGAAAATTAAAAGACATACAATATTAAATTATCAATATCAGAGTTGATAGATTATTTGCAAGCAAATAAATATTATCGCCATTTCATGCGTCAGCCACAATAGAATAATAATCTTTTTGACTAACAAAGATGTTTTCAATAACAAAGTTCACATTCACGAAGGAATTAAAATCGATCATTTTATAAAAGGTCGTAAGTCCCCCCCATCACACTGAACACTATAATAGAACAATTGACCCGTGAAAATACCATATGACCTAGAAAATTCGTATTTTATTCACGAACATAACAGACCCCGATATTAGAGGAGGTAAAGGTAAGATCAATGGAACTAAACACTGAAGGATTTCTTAGCACGTAGGGGAGCTGTTATTTAGGAAAACGAGACTGTTGTGAAGAACAGAGTTTTTGAGAATGACTCCGTTTCTGCTGTAGCCTAAACAGCCCCAGAGAGGGGAGTGCAAATTTCAGTCGCCAGCTATGATGAATGATCCAAATAGTTAAGAAATGCGGGGAAGGAAAAATTGTTGAGATGGAAGTCCGAAAGGATATATATGGAGATAGAAGGTTGAGAGGATGAGGGACAATACTGAGTATAGAGACGGATATTAAGTTAGGATTATGCGAAGAAGCTATTGAGAAAGAAAGATCACACAGGATAAATTTAATATCGTTCCTCATTAAACTTCTCGGTCTGACCTAACAATGTTAAAATTTCTAATTTTGAAATCAGTCGAAGCTTTAAGCCAAGTGTCTTTGATAGTAAAGCAACATTAATATTATGAAGATATAAAAGAGACCTTCGAGAGCACACTTTTGTTGACCTTCATACAGTTCTGCCGTAAGATATTACATTCGGGAAGCGTTAGAATTAAACTAAAATGAAAAAAACAACGACATGAGTGTTAGTAAGCAGGAGGGAAAATGGAAAATGTCCGGGATAAATAATTTATATAGAAAAACTTGAAACATTAATAAAAAGTAATTGTTATTTTAATAGCGCGATGAAGTGCGCGTTGCTGTTAATAATTTTCTTTAAAGATTTTACAGATCAGCCGTTATAATTGCGATGTAACATATCAGACTAAAATCTCGAATGTAATTTAGCAATAGCTAATATTTGATTAATTGTATAAAATTATATGTAGAATGTGTGATTCTCCTCTAATTAAAGAAAAAAAAGCAAAAAAACAAAAAAACAAAAAAAACGGGCAACTTCAATTCCGACCGTTTCATGTTATCCGGTCGGTGACCAAATCCGATGGCCTAGCGATACCTATTAAAGCACTGGCTGCCTAATTCACCGTGCTATTGGACATAAGAAAATACGGTAACATACCTTTGGGCTATTAACCCAGATTACGGAATTTAACTATAAAAATTAAGATAAAAATGAATTATGCTGACAAATGTAAAAGAGGGCACTTAAAACTTGACGACTTTAAAAAAATAATCTACAAAGCAACAAACTCAGAAATATAACAGGATACACTAAAACCGAAGAAGAAAAATAAAGGAAAAAAAATAGGAATAAACTTCGCAACTAATTAATGAAAATAGGGAATATAAAACTATCGAGAAACAGAGAAACACTGAAGGAAACGAATGCAAAGAACCTTTGCGAAAGGGATAAAAATAAACATTACAAGTGTGTATGGTGTGGAATCCAAGAGTATGTGACAGAAAAAAAAAAGATCCGCGAGATTTATATGAAAAAATAATATTAATTGTGCAAAAATTCGAAGTGAAAGATCGGACAATACAAGACAAAATCGACTACGAAACGGAATAGAAAAATTCGAAATTACCGAGGCCAAATAGTGTCAAGATTTTTGAAAAATTCCTAATCAATGAATAATCTTAATACAGGGTTCTCTAAATGTACTATCTATATTATTAAAAAAAAAAAAAAAAAAAAAAAAAAAGAAGTAAAAAGAGCTACTAGATGTCTCAAAAATAATCAAACAGTTGTATGACATTGAAAAAATATCAGAAACCGGAGGTCAGTATTAATCGGTACTTTATCTTCAAAAAGGTGGGGCAAATGACGGAATCTGAAAATTTTTACAATTGAATAGTAGTACTCGAAATATTAAATAATAGACCAACTTCAAGTAAAAATGGCTAGATTTCACAAGTTCGCGTAATACACGAACAAATACTTAACATCAAATAGAAAAAAATGGTGGATCGCTAGTTTTATAAATTAGATAAAGTCTTCAAATAAATTTTGAGACGATTTAATAAAAATAGAAGATACTCTTGGTAATTTTAATGAGGAATCTATACGAAAATAATATAGATATTGTCCGTATTGGCATATGGATTCAGAAACGTACTTAACTTCTATATAATATGTTAGTGAATATATCACAAGACAAATACAATCTTGAAAGGAACTTCGACAGCTCTAATAGAGAGAAAGTAAATAATCTAGGGTTCGTTGGTTATACGACTTTTTTTTTTTTTTTTTTTTTTTTTGGGGGGGCGCGCCAGCGGCATTGACCCAACAACAAGAAAACTAAGCTAAAAAACTAAATAACTAGGCGGTCCGAAATGGACGCAACAAAGAACAGCAGTGCGGACACCACAGAAGATGAAGAAAAGGAGAGGATAAAGGAAGAGTTATAGGGAGTAGGGAGACCTAATGACAGGAGCTGACTGTATAAAAGATAGCGTTCGTTACGAAGAGCAGAACACCCAAAGAAAATGTGATTAGCATCACATGTACGAGGAGGATCACAATCGTGGAGAGAAAAATCAGGAGAAGGCGATAGAGTAAATCGAAAGCGAGAGGAAGGGAGGAGAGAATGATTGATCCGGAGACGAATTAGGGAGACAATAGAAGAGCGACGACTGAGAGGAATAGAATGGAACCAAGACAGGGAACGAGGAATTGACTGAATGAAACGGTAATGAGAATGACGATTAGAAAATAGGGAGGGATAAATATCCTGCCAAAGTCTGGCGTGATTGGAGGTGGATAAGGAAAGGATATCTGAAGAAGGGAAATGGTTGAGGAATGAATCTAGGCGACCAGCAGAACGAGACAAAGAATAGGCTGCATCGTTGCCATCAATTCCGGAATGACTGGGGACCCACAAAAAATCAATGAGAATAGAACGGGATGACTGCAAAGTGGAGGTAAGAGAACGAATTGAGAGAATAATATTATCAGAGGAATGTGAAGGAGGAGAGGATATGGCTTGAAGGACGCCTTTAGAGTCCGAAATAATGAGGAATTGGGAAAGATCGCTTAAAGAGGAAATATAAGAGAGAGCCTGAAGGATGGCGATCGACTCGGCAGAAAAAATAGAGCAGAAGGAAGGAAGCCGGAAGGACTCAGAATGACGAAGCGACGGAGCAGTAAACGCACCACCCACGCTGTCCTCGCTCTTGGAACCATCAGTAAAGATCAATACATGAGCAGGAAAAGAGGAATTCAACAAATGAAGAAATTCATTGTTGACTGCACTGTGAGAGGAGGAATTGGCTCGAAGTGGGAGAGAGGAAAATTTAATAGGCTGCCATAGGCTATTGAAGTCATGAAAGAAGTACGGGGGAGTGTTGTAGGAAAGGACAACAGGAGAAAAATTAGAAAGACGGGTAGCAATGAGCGACAGGATTGGGATTTTATGAGGAGAAAAACGCCAATTGCAAACAGTATAGATAAAATGAAACTTTCCATCGCACAAAAAAGAAAAAGTCACAGTAATGAATATAGCTTGAAACCGAAATAAAGCAAAAGATAAGTTGGTATATTAGATAGGCATTGCCGCATGAGAAAAAAAAAAAAAAAACAACAAAAAACGAATAAGCTAAAAACTGTTTCTTAGCTAAGTTAATCTCTCTGCCGCCGGACAAGTACTGGCATATCTTTAATTTTTCAAATTGCTTTGGTACTTCATCGCTTGACCAGAAGTACTGTAGATATAATTAATCGATGTGTGTGGTTTTGTCAGCTAATCATATAAAAGAGATATCCGCTATGACTCTAGTTTAAAATTTCCCTTGCACGTTTTGTTCACGTATGCTTGCTCCACACACATGGTAAATGGAAATATTTCAAATATAATCCAGCACCTAGAAATTATCAGTTTTTTATTTTTATTAAAAATTGAAATAATATCGATTAAACAAATATTTCTGATTTTCACGTTCTGAAATTCTTTTCTTTTTTTTTTTTTTTTTTTTTATCTCCGGTTATTTGATTATATTATTATAGATTTTCTCTTCGCTATTCCAAAAAGTTTTCTGCTTTTGTGCTTACCGTTTTACTAATATGGGAAATAATAAAAAATGTGACGTAGAATATTGTGTCCAATGAACAGAAAGAAATAGTCGAAAGTTTTTTGTAAAGACGTATCACACTAATACAATTAATCACAAGAAAAAGGTAGAAAATTTGATCAAAGAACAAATTACCATAATACGCACCACACCCTAAAATATCTGACGAAAACAAGTCAAATAAGTCAAAATGACAAGTGAAATGTAAAATACGTTCATTCTGGTGACACGACACAAAGAGAAAATTATGGCGATGGGTACCGGTGCAAAATTTATATTTGTATATGTGTATATGTTTATAAGCGTATAAATCTATAATAGGAGTGTGTCTCCCGAGCATGTATCCTTATTATTGTTTTCGTTTTATTTATTACTAGCTGTGCCCGCGGCGTTGCTCGCGTGAATTATGATTATAAAAAATTACTTTATTTGTTAAATTACACCCGCGCGGAATTCAGTTCATGACTGTGTAAGAGTATCAGTAAATGATTATTTGTCAAAAGATTTTTTATTGGCTATGGCAGCTCCTGAATATTGGGGAGACTAACTATTCCAGAAGCACAGCACATACCATTAGGTTTATTGGCCCATTTTTTGGCAGAACACTTAGAGCAGATCTTATTCATGGCTCCAATTTGGACGGAAGACTGTTGAGCATAATCAATCTGTGGATCGTATCTAAAGCCGATCTGTTACTGTGAGCTAAAACTCGATTACGAACTCTAGTCGTTGACGTCTATTGTCTTTCTCTCTGATCTCGAAGGCGCTGGGAACGCTCAGAGCTCGATTCCCTAGTGCGAGCTTGTATATTTCTAATATTTTTCTCTTCAGGCCGCTCCGAACGCTCGATACTCGACTCTCTGGCACGCGATTGCGACGCGTATTCTCTCTGACTTGCAAGACGATTTTCAGTTTCTGATGAAGATTCTCCATTACGACGTATTTTTGATGCCCTCGCCTGGGAACTATTTCTAGAAAGTTGAGATCTTAATCTTTTGGGCATTTTGTACCTTTTACAAAAGATAACGGTAACGCTCGAAAATTTTCATTCCTCACGCTAACACACTATTTCCATTAGTGATGAGTTTGTAAACGATGCTAAGGCGATCTTTATCCGAATTTCCATTTCCATGGTAATTAACATTGATATTTTATTGTTTTATAAAAAAAGTTTTTGCAGCGCACGCGATGTAAGGAATTGTTTAGGTCCTTTTTTTTACACCTCGAGTTACATTATTGGAGTTTTAGTAAGGATCCCTAATTTTTTTGAAAATATAATATAGCCTATGTCACCCGCAGATAGTGTAGCTTCCCAACGGTGAAAGAATTTTTCAAATAGGTCCAGTAGTTTCGGAGCCTATTCAATGTCTTTCTTTCTAAATAATATAAAAATTGTGTATATATATATATCAAATAGACGCACAAATTTTAATTCATAATATCAATCGCGATTACACTCAGAAAAAGCAAAATGAAAAGTAATTTTTCGGAAGTAGAATTTTTTTAATTTCTCTCGATAGGGGTGATTTTTTACTTTTACTGTAGAAAATGTAAAAGCTCACTGAAGAAATAAAAAGCTAATAAATTTAACAACAATTGCGGGAAGATATTCAGAATATGAAATCATTTTTCGACGCAGGGAATCGAATTTATTATTTATTATTTTATCTGAAGTTAATGTCCGAACATTCGGGTGAACAGACAAAGTTCATTCGGTGATAATAAAGTAACGCAATAATTCCGGACCATAGTACAACATTGCAATTATTCCGAGAATCCATAATTATCACTTACAATGATCCAGCAAATAAGCATATAGATTTACGTAATTATCGCAATTCCTTTATCGTTAAATAATTACATTTTCTGTTAAATTTAATTTAAATAACGGAAAAATATTATTCGCGATACGATTAAACACCAGCAAGATCAATCAATTAATTTTCATTCTTATTTTAACCCTTTGAAGAAGATAAAACTTAATGTAAAAAACCCGGAAAAAAAAACGAAATTGGAAAAGTTTACGATATCTTTGTGTTTTTGAATACGGAAAATTCAATGAAAAACTTTTTAAACAAATGATTCTCTACCTGTTCACGTCTCTATGACGTGCGTTCGTGGACGAGATTATACATATGTACGGTAACTCTAGAATTTTGTGAGACAATTATACTCGAACAAATAATGTCATTTACTTTCGGTTTATGTAATTCAAGGCGCATTAATGAAAAAAATCGTAGTCATTAGATTCTAAGTAAAATTTAAGCGACGTTTCGCTTTCAATAATTTAAGAAAGTATGGAAGTAAAACAAATCGTGATACGGAATTGAGTGTGATAATAATTGATGTGCCTTATTAATATACACGTTTAAAAAAATTGAAAAATAAGTTAAAAAAAAAAACACTTCTTAAAAATTAGTTACGAGGTGTCTTAAGTACATGATGTACTCCCGGTAAGCACAGAATTTTCTAAATAACTAAATTACTGTTTTTGGCATTTTTTCCCCTTAAATTATTAAAAATTTTCCCAACACTTAATTATCCTTATCCATATCCGGAAGTAATTATTAACTGTTAGGCGTAGGCGCTTGCCTGTAACATACACACACACACACACATATATATATATCTTTCTTACTTCTTTATGTGCCATACCCTACAAGGGCGTAGTCGATTAATATAATATACATTTACTTAGTTATATTAATACGCGCCATATAGAAGAATAAGTAGAAATTTGTTTAAAAAGTATTTTTCTATTCTTGGACATATGAAATAGTTTGTTTGTATCGTAAAATTTCTAATTTTGGTTTTCAAAATAAGTACGATAACCTTTTTGGTAGGTTAAAAACTGTTTTAATTTGAAATTTTGAATTTAAATCAATGACTACTAGATTTTTCCTTCGATGTTATATAGCACGACCGTTTCAAATGAAAAATATAATATAAACTGAACTGCGGAACACGTTAGATTCTGTTTACGATTAAACCTTCAGGCATGCGCTGTAGCGGTTTTGAATTTACTGTGAACGTAAAATTTTTTTTTTTCATTTCTATTACTTATTTAGTTATTATTATTATCATTGTTAAAATGAGTTTAAAGAGTTTTTATAATTTATATTAACGAAAATGAGTACAGAAATCGTCCAATGTAAGTCGTTCTCAAAAAAGACAATTCCTGCGTAAACATATGACGTATATTTTCAAAATATGTATCCCTCTGCTGTGACTGGGTTGTTTGGAATTCCAGGCGGGTGTACATTTCTATTTGAAACCGAGGTGCCCGATGAAAGCGAGAAGAAGACACGATAATCGAATTTTTACTTTAATTTATCCGGAATTCAAGAACAAAAACGGATTTGATTTTCTTATCGATCTGATCACTTGGACGCTACTGTATTATTACTTCGGATATTCTGACGACAACATAGGTACTGTTACCAAAATTTGATGAATATTACTCTATAATCGATGAATACTGTGTCTTGTTCACCTACCATCGGTTCTTAATTTAGTATTTTTTCGCACTATACTTTCCTTCTTCCGATATGCCAACATATTCATTCGCTGACCAATCACCACGTGCGTTCCCCTCAAAGGCAAAGATATCAGCTCTTATCCAACACCTGATTCTCACATACTCACACACTTACACTCTCAACACGTTCTAATATTGTTTAACATTTTTTTATTCATTTATTTTTTCTTCCATATTTCATATATTTACATTATACTATTATTAGACCTTACAGTTTCTTTACTTAATAGTAAAGTTAATGTGACTCCTTACACGCTATGAATTTAAGTGAAAATGCCTTCCCAGTGCTAATTTGGAACGATCAGATCATCCATGTTGATAAGCTTCAAAGAAATCTGGCACGCCCATGTTAATCTTCGATCTAAGTAAATATCAAGACAGCTGACAATATTGGCTTAAATAATGATGTTCCTGTTCAAATACATATTCCTCGTGTTGAAGTGTAAATGTTAAATGACTACTTTTTTGAATGTTTTTTTAATCCTCTTGACTTTCAGCTATAATCAAAGAAGCGTAAAATGTTTTCATAGCTTACTGGATGCAGCACGGAAAGATGTGAACCCGCGCGGACATCATACAGCTACCGTCATCCAAAGGCAGCATAGAGTTGAATATATATAGCAGAGTAACATAGCCGCTTTCTTAGATACTCTAACCAATACTTCGCCAGTTAATCTATTCGCTCCTGGAGCTTTATTGCGAGGAGTTGATTTTAAACAGTTTATTAAAAATTTATCAAAACATGTATTACAGAAAATTTATAGTTAAAAATATTAAAATTAAGCCGACATGTTCCGGAGTCACTGGCATTAAGAAATAAAGTTAAAAGTTAAAATGCCACGATTACAGAGTACGTGACTCCGAAACATGTCCGCTTAATTTTAATATTTTTAACTATAATTTTTCTGTAATACAAATTTTGATAAATTTTTAATAAAGTGACAGTACAGAAAATGGATATAAACATTTATAACCCAAATGTAAACTGTTAAGTACTTCTTTGGGCGTGAACGACTTTCTTTGTAGGAAGCTGTATTTGCAACAAACTTTCTAGAAAACTTTTCACATATTTGGCGTGCGCAATATTTGAATCGTCATGTGGAGTAAATATCTTTTCCGGGTGACCGACAAAAGCTTCTGCCTTTTGTTCGTCAGTTTTTGCCCATTTATTATTATATATACGAAAACGTAAACAAATATTACTTGGTTATGTATAAAATTTATCAAATTAACTCTTTTAATACTTTCTTCAGTAAAATAAATATAATAATTTTACAATAACATAAACATAATTCGAAGTAAAACTGATTTTCTCCGTAAAATATTTCTCACTCATCTCAAATGTCACAATTTTTGATATCATTATTACTTGATGATAAACTGACCCCATCATGCTAATGTTCATCGCGAAATATTAATATTGGCAATTATGCCACTGATAATTTATTATTTTGTGTATATGATCTTGGCCACTGACTTTCTCACCGACGCTATCAATCAATTTTATTTTTTCAATAATATTACTTTTTCAATAGTACTGTTAATAGTTGGTATTTTTTTTGTTATTAGCAAGTATATCGTTATTTAATTATTATTATTATTATTATTATAACAGTAAGAATCCTCGCTTTCTCCTTGGCAAGGCTGCGGGACTCACTTTTATTTTCACTCCCTATTACTATTCAGTCCTACTAGGGAAGTCCTGGAACGACTTCAATTCCCATCTCTAAAAGAAATGAATCCTCTTTTAGTCCTATCCCCTTAGTTTTATGCCTTCGTGAACTTTACGAAGGTATGATAAGCTTGCGCAATAATTCAGTTGCATCTAATGCGTTTTCGTCCGGGTTCGGTTGACCGCATCGGGCTTTTTCTCTCACATATCTAAAATTTTTTCTAGAAAATAAATTCACCGTTACTGCCCTTATTGATCTCTGTTCTGTGTTTTATTACATGCACCTTCCGTCTTTATTTGCTAAATTCCATTTTCTTAATATTACTTTCATTAGACATATTCTCAATTTTGCTCAAATTGAGATCCCTTCCTTCCTACTCGCTCCGACTCTACTATCAAACACATCTATCGTGATCTCCTCCAGGGATCCAAATGAAGGGAAAATAGAAAATAACCTCCGAAAATGATGTTTTTTATTGCAAACTTGACGAGAATACGTACCTCCTACCCAACATAAGTAAAGACCGGACAACAAGAAATTCTAATATACGGTCAAAAGAAATAAACGGTTGAAAATGTCGACAAGATGATACTCATGGAACTAATAGAAGTCATACCGCAGGGTATACAATAGTTAACGGAATGATGTAAGAAATAGTCTAAGCATTTCTCAACACTAGACACAATGCATGTATATATGTATGTATATATATATATATATATATATATATATATATATATATATCTTCTGTCTGTTATGTCTTTTCTTTCTGAAGGAATTAATTAATTATTATCGATATTTTGTAAGTTTTTTTTCTTTTTGAACGTTCTTATTTATCAACTTAATAATTCACTACCGTATGCATTCCCTCCTTTTTGGAT
This sequence comes from Icerya purchasi, assembly GCA_039619475.1. Lineage (NCBI taxonomy): Eukaryota > Metazoa > Arthropoda > Insecta > Hemiptera > Monophlebidae > Icerya > Icerya purchasi. The sequence continues at coordinate 346,841,869 of CM077115.1, read as the reverse complement.
GCTTTGTGCAATTCCCGATAGAATCGATATCTAAATTTCGAATGATATAGTATAGATTTATAACGTAACGTAATTAATTTCTGACGAAAGCGTGTTGGGCACCCGCATTGCAAGCTGTGTGCTCAGCCATACCCCCCAACTTATATTCCATAAATATACATACATATAATGTATGGAAGAAAAAAACATTACCCTGACTTTGCTCCTCTGCATATAGTCCCTTTTTTGCAGACGACATTTTTATCTACTCCCGCTGAGACAATCTGGTTGCCGTGAATACGAAGATAAATAACTCCTTATCTATTCTTAGAATTCTTTCTCTGTTATTTACACCTCATTCTTTCGCTAACGTAAAATAAATTTAAAAAATGGAAGAAAACAAAACAAACGAATGATTAATTAACTCTGTGTTTTACAATTATTTTCGAACGACAAAATTCTTCATTAACGACTTAAATGAGTTACAAAACTATCTTTTTAATTAGGCAGCGAAATAGCGCTTTCAAAAGCACCGAAGAGGTTAAAAATAAATAGTAGTGGTTTTTTTGCGGATATTTTTATGTACTTGCTACTTCTGTTGCTGCCACAGTTATGTACCTGTTTCAAATAATCCGTTTCATTACGCTGCAATCGTTTTAACGTGTGTAAATTATTAACCTTAACTGAAAACAACTGTAATACCATTTGAAAGATAGTAGAAATTATATTTCGATTATTTTACATATTTCTAAAGGAGTTTGGCGCAGAATATATATATTAATTACAACGTAATTCTTAGGCTACTCCCCATTAGAAAAAAATGTCCCAATTTTATGTAACGTTTGTTATATTTTATAGGATTTTTGTGATTATGTTATTATATTCATATGGACCGATTCAGAATTACGTTGTAAATTTTGATCATTTAATACAAAGTATAGAAGAGAAAGAGACAGAAATATAAGAAAGAGGGCTCAACAGCCCCTTGCGAGGCCAAAATAGCCGAGTTATTTATATACGCATTCACACAAATAACGAATGCGACCACTGCCTACAATCGAAATCGTAGATAATAAAACAAACCTTAAAGGAACATATCACTAAATAAATTTACTCAATACGAATGAAAAAGAACAAGTTCAGTCAAGCATGAGGTTTCATGCGCTGAGGATTTCGTATGTTAAGTTCAAAATAACCATAATTTTCATTTACATAATACTAAATTCAAAACAATAATAATTCCAGAACAGATATTTTTAGTCCAGTTCTTTTTCACACATCACGCAGTGTCATCATATTGTACTGCAAAAAAAAAAAAAATTCTAATTAATAAACGCTATTTAGTCCTAGATTTTTGGAAGGATTAATTATCAATAAATATTTAAAAATTTGTAATTGTACTTGTTTGTTTTCCGAACTTCTATATAGTTATATTTGAATACTATTACTTAAACCCACCTTCCTCGTTTGTCACTATTTATTAGATTACTATACTGAGAAGTTAATTTGTCAACTGTTCATCAAATAAAATCAATAATTTTCTTGACGTAATTTCACTTCAGTTACGATTTTTAAATAAAATTTATTTAGATATATACACAAAATTTTAAATAAACTACAGCAAACATGCCAGAATGAGCATATTTTCAACCCCATTCGAAATTTATAGCTATAATACTCACGTCGCAAAGAGGGGGCTACAAATTAGAGCTCACGCTTTTTTGAACTTTTCAGCAGCTTTGAAAGTTTTGTTAAGAAAATGAAATACGGGTTCGTTCCCGACAAATAGCGATCTTTCTAGTGATATATCGCAAGCCCGGAAAAAAAAGTTTTTTTTTTTTGAAAAGTTCATGCTTTTGACGTCCTGAGAGTCTAATTTTAAAGCTGGAAATTTCGATGTTCAAAACTAGAGAAATATACGTAGAGTCGCATATTTTAAACCGTGTTCGAAATTTTTAGCAATAATATTCGCGGCGCTAAGGGGGGCGACACGTCATTTTTCGCGATTTTTTGAACTTTACAGCAACTTTGAAAGTTTTGTTAAGGATATGAAATACGGATTCATTCCCGACAAATAGCAATCTTTCCAACGATATATCCATGCTCGGGAAAAAAAATAATTTTTTCCAAAATTTCGATCTTTCGGCGCCCCGAAGGTCCAGATTTAAAGTTGGAAGGCCGGATGTTCCAAACTAGAGAAATATACGGGAATGCGCGTATTTTAAACCGCGTTTAAAATTTTAAGCTGTAATACTCGCGGCGCTAGGGGGCACGTCATTTTTTGAACTTTTCGGCAACTTACATTACTTTTTTTTTTTTTTTTTTATGCATGCAATCTGTAATTAAACAATAAGCAGCAGTGAGGAAATGTTATTATCAGAAATAAAGAACTAGAAAGGAGGATAGCCTCCCAATGGAAGCTGATCCTATTTTTTGATGATTACTCGTTAAATTATATGATTAAAGATTCAGGATCGATGTTGAAGCTGCAACGGATGGAATCTGTGAATACGATTGAATTTTGTGCAGTTAGACAGCAGATTCTTTGCTAATATGTTTAAATGTTGGTTAAGCCTTTCCTTATATCTTGCACTTGAGCTGCGAATCTCTTCTTTAACCGAAATGACCTTCAAATCCCTAGAGATGTCGTCGTTTCGTACAAACCAAGGAGCGTTTACAATCCTACGCAGGATTTTTGCTTGCGTCCTTTCTAGAAGGGCTATATTGGAGTTCGATGCAGTGCCCCATAGCTCAATGCCATATGCCCAAATTGGCTTTATTATTGATTTATAGACTAGCACTTTGTTTTCCAGTGAAAGGACCGAATTTTTTCCAATCATCCAGTCCATATTTCTCAGTTTCAGTCTGATTTGTGTACGTTTGGTGGCTATGTGTTTATTCCAAGTCAATCTCTGGTCGAGATGCAACCCAAGGTATTTCGCACTACTTGCTGTTGGAATTTGCTTATTGTTGAGGTATATCGGACTGGCTGTTCCGGTTTTCAATGTAAATAAAACATTGAGGCACTTATTTTCGTTAACTTTTATTCTCCACTGATTGAACCAGTTTGTTAGATGGTTTAGATGATCTTGAACGTAACTGGCAGCGGTACCAATGTCATCGTGTATTGCTAAAATTGCAGTATCATCGGCAAACAAGGCAGTTGTAGTATTTTCATTTACCGGAAAATCACTGGTGTAAATCTGGTACAAAGTAGGTGCTAGAACACTGCCCTGCGGAACTCCTGCCTTGGTCGGAAATATGGATGACCGCGAACCGTTAAAATTTACTTGAAAATATCTTTCTGAGAGGTAAGATCTTATTATTAGGTAATACTGGTAAGGCAGCATAAGCTTTAATTTGTATAGAATACCTAGGTGCCAGACTTTATCGAAAGCCTTCTCGATGTCCAAAAATGCGGCAGAACAATATTTTTTCTCCTCAAAGCATTTATTTATAACCTCGACTACTCTATGAATCTGTTCAATGGTACTGTGATTATTTCGGAATCCGAACTGGAAATCTGGAAGTATTGAATATTCAATGAGTAAAGGCTTTAATCTTTTCAATAGCAGTGTTTCGAAGAGTTTAGCTAAAATTGGGAGTAAGCTAATGGGTCTATACGATGACATCTCCTCAGTTGACTTACCAGGTTTATGTATCACTTTAACTACTGCAAATTTCCATTGCGCCGGGAAGTAAGATGTCCTGAACTTTTGTAGCATAATTTTTTGATTTTATGAAATTAGTTTATATTTTGAATTTCAGCTTTATAGGTTTATCGGGTGATGAGTTATGATTTTTTAAGGGTGATTTTTGAGGTCGTTTTATGTACCATATTATATATTCTTGACGGTTTTTGGGGTTTTTTGCCGCCCAGGGTAATCAGTAATCTTTAAGTTATAGATCGTTTTAAAGGGAATTTTAATTGTGATTTATGTTCCAAATTTGAAGTTTATAAGTCAAGCTCTGTTCGTGAGTTATTGATTTTTATTTGATATTTTTGCCATTTGTGGACCATCTTATTTAGAAATAAAATATGGTATTAGAACCAAATTCAGTTTATATACGTGAACGTTTTGAATGACGGAGAACTACTAATATTAGTTCATAACATTTTAAATATGGCTGACTACACATTAAATTAAAAAAAAAAAATAAATAAAAATAAAATAAATAAAAGCTATTCGATAAAAGACTCAACCGATTAATAATCACCATCTTCATCGATTTCTTACTAGCGAAACTTATAAATGTACTCGTAGTACGTCGCAAAAGGCCGTTTAATCATAGTTAACGTCAAAGTCGTTAGTTCAATGAAATACCGGGCGATAGTGTAAAACAAGCTTCTGTTTTATTTACATTAGCGGCTTATCAGAACCTTTCTCCGTCTCCGTTCATTTACATTTTAAAAAATATAATGAATGGTTTATTTGTATTTCATTTTAATTTTCGCATCTATAAAAAACAAAAAATGTAATAATAATTACTGATAGACTATTCTTATTAACACCCGTGTTGTATACTTACGTATCGCAATACAAATACATATTGATGAATAATTAGGAAAAACATTTAATAAAAACGAATAATGAAAGACAGTTTAATAGTTCCTATCAAATGGCGACCTTTCCATTGAAAAAAAAAAAAAATAAAAATAAATAAATAAATAAAGGTGCCCCGAGGACTTAATTTTAAAGTTGGAAATCCGTATGCTCTAAACTATACGGGGGAAGTAATTTTTGAGTGCTTTTTTGAACTTTCCGGAAGTTCGAAAGTTTCGTTATCTTTCCATCGATATATGAAAAAATATTTTTTTTCCCCAAATTTTCAGCTTCCGGCGGCCTGAAAATTCCAATATAAATCTGTAATAAGCTTGGCTATATTTTTCCTATAAAGCGCTCTTTTAAACACATGTCTGGGATGTTTTAGTTTTCTTCATCGAGCTCTTAACATGAACACACCTCTTTTATTTATTTATTTTTTTTTTTTGAAAAAATATGTATTTATAATTTTTTACATACAGAAATTTTCGTCAAGCTAAAACGCTTGTCGACGAATTATCCTATTTGACATTTTACCATCTTAAATTAACTTATATATATATTTTCTTTTTTTTCTTTTTTTTACTGCTTTTGCTGGAGAGAAAAACAGGAGTTACATAATTCGTTTTGTCGATAATTTATTTTAAATTTTGAATTACATTTTTAAAGGGTTTAGTAGTAGCGTATGTTACGGAATTCTTTAAGGGTGATTTTTGAGGTAATTCTAAATTCCGTATTATATATTCTTGGCGTTTTTTTTTTTTTTTTTTGCGTTCGTTGGCATAACCGATTATCCTTATATAGGAGATTGTCTTAACGATAAACTTTCAATTTTGAAGTTTATAAGTCAAACCGTTCCCAAGTTATCGAATTTTATTTGACATTTTTACCTTATTCCGATTCCGTGTACATTAAAGGTGTACGGAAAACTCCGCCAGACCGAAGAAACTAATTCCTACATGGTGGCCACTGAAATATAATTTTTAAATTCCCGATTATTTCGTGGTTACTAGGATTGTACAAAAGCTTATAAATTCTTTCGTTCGTATAATATAACAAACCCGACAAATCGAAGCGAAGGCTAATAAAATATCACTAAAATCAAAAAAAAAAAAAAAATTCGCATTAAATTTTTTAATTTTTTTTTTCTTTCTTAAATTGTTTTATTTACATTTTAAACATTTTACCGTCGCTAACTAACTGAATCAAATATATACCATTACTTTATTATTACAAAAGTTAATATAAAGTTTATAACAGGCTGATTTATGTAAAATTTATTTAACGTCTTTACAGGGTTTTACGAAGCTCAAAACCCCTCCAAAAGTTCTTTACTAAGGAGAGAGTTTGTTTAACTCTCCCACTAAAAACTGAAATGCGCAATAGAAAATTTTGTTTGCGCTTCCTTTAAGTTTTAATTAAAATGTACTGGCAATAAATATAAATAACATTCGTCATGAAAATAGAGATGTCGTTCTGGAAAACGAGTCTTTTAATCGAAAAATCAGCGGTGAGATGTAAAAAGAGAATGGAATTCTTTCGTTACCGCTGATAATAATGTTTGACCCCCCGCTGCAACGGCATATTTTATAGGAATAATAATTTAATTTATTATCGAGCGAAGAATATTATTAAAAAATGCATTCTTATTTTCCGCTTCAAATGTTTTTTTTTCATTTGCTTTTAAAATTCTTTGCTTATCTTCGGTGTTAGGTGGCCATCCTAACAGTTAATGGGCGATTTACCAAAAAAAAATAAAAAATAAATACAAAAAATAAAAAAAAAAAGAATATTCGAACCGGAAAATCGTTTATTTCAGATAAGCTGTCCCCGCAGCAATTTGCATGGTACACAATTTTGAGGAACGTGAGTTTTTTGTTGTTTTTCTTTCAATCATAAATTTCAAATTCCAAAAATATAAATTCTCCTATTGTTCCAGCGGTTTCAATTTCGATTTCGATTTCGGTTTCGGTTTCGGTTTCGATTTCAGTTACGGTTTCGGTTTCGGTCGGATGTATATTGCATATATATTTCATACTTTTCGTTATCGAAATATCGTAATCCAGCATCGCAGCGTCGAACGGACACAGCCGGATTATGAGTGAAACTGACGACTGACGAACACGAACGACACGAGTCGTGAGCTCGTGACGACTGAGTAATCAAGCAGCACCGTCGGTCGATTGAGTACCACCAAGAGGAGAGTTCTGTCTGCTAGTCTAGCGGCCGAGGCCAATTTTACCGACTGAATAACGTCGCTGCCACAGCGCCAGTCGAGCACCAGAAAACGACGCACAATTACCAACTGAATCATTGTTTGTGTCACGGCTGACGTTCACGTAAGTTCTACTCGCGCTAAGAGCCGACAGAGGACAAAAATTGGATCGGTCGCTGATTATTAATGTGCAGTTCGCGTGTTCGGAAACATGTTTCGTCGTTATGATGTACTGAAATCGTATTCTTTTTCCTTATCATTTTTCCGTTTTCGCGGCTAACCTCTTACCGATAGCAGTGTCTGTTTAGTGTTTTTGAAATACATCTGTGTGCGGTGTTGTGCTGGTGTTTTGTTCCATTTGTAAAATGCGTTAGCGGGCTGCGGTGGCTTGGCTTTTATTTTTTCGCGAATAAAGCGGTATCCGTCGCTAGGCTAGGAGGTGAACAACTTGATCAGTTCGCGCATCGTATACCGTCTCTATCCGGCGACCCTGCAACTGATCAGCATCCAAGAAGGAGCTTACGCACTCGTCGTTATTACCGTAAATAGTCATAACTCAGTAAGTACAACACACGTCTCTCCTCTATATACATACATACATCGTTCTGTCATAGATCATAGTCGACCGTTAACGATCTCGTTAATATATGACCGTTCGAGTAAACGAGAAGAAGGTGAATTTATTGTCGTTCGGCTTGTGACCGGACGAATAAATAAATAAACAAACGTATAAATTTAACAGAAATATCATTTCTACCTTTTCCTCGCCGAATATAAATAAATTGATTAATTGAATAAATAAATTAAATTAATCCGCTACGCGTTCATTTCTTTTTCGTCTCATCCAAGTCCGGCAGTATTGAATTTTGCCGCGCGCGCTCCTTTTAAATATGTATATAAACGTGTTAAATACAAAACCACACGCTTCCTCTAAATTCAGCCCGCGCAATCAATTTTCATTAGCGGTATTAATGATTGTGATCATTGCTGTTCGGTAAAAAACACATTTTCGTAATGTAAACAGTGTTCGGCGATCATCTCTCGTTTTTTCGGCTGTTTTTTAGAGATAAAATGCGGACATTAAGTTTAATAGGATTTGCGCGGGTTTCTTAAAAATACGCGTCATGACAATACTTTAGAACGAGCGTTTAAAGTCGCAAACGCTCATTTGAAAGGTATTTTAGAGAGCGAAATATAATTTTATATTATACATCCGTACCACGGTTGCATTTAAGTGTAATTACCACTTGAAAATAGAGGTATTACGTGTAATTACTGCATCCAGTTGAAAAAAATTACATTTTATTAAAATCCATACATCTGTTAAAATAATTACCGCCTTTCAATTATCGATAATGCTGGAATTAAATGAAATTCGCAATAATGACTTAATATAATCGGTAAGGCTTATTTTCAACTGGCCATTTATTTCGTTGGACAAAGTTTTAACTGAATTTATTTTTTCATAATCGATGTGTAAACGTAACTGAGTTTACCTTGGGACTTTGAAGTGTTTTTTTTTTCTTTTCGCCGTGCTATCACAAAATACTAGAAGTAAAATTCTTTTTATTACATCAAAAATTTGTAATTTCTAAATTTCTCCACAGATTAAATGAAATATTCCTAATAATAACAATAATAATAATAATAACAATAACAATAATAATAACAATAAAAATAATAATAATAATAATAATAATAATAATACAACTTGCAGCAAGTAAAAGGTAAATCGAAGTAAATAAATTTCAATATCATAAATCACAACTAAATGTTTAAGTTTTTGAATAATTTTAAATAAAAAACTCCGAAATAGGCGCAAAATAGGTATTTAGAAAAAAAAACAAAACAAAAATCGCTCGCTTAGTGACTTGAACGCGAAGAAATTACTTTACCTCGCTCATCTCTTTCGACTATATTTTGGTGCTAGTTCTCGCTCGTAGCGTTGTATTTAAACGTACAGTAATCAGGAAATACATTCACACTTTTTACGACAATGGGCAACATCTCGGATTGGTAGTATTGAGAGGTCAACTAGTCGAATGTTCGATTGTCTTCTGCTAGTCGTAGTCACGTTTTTTTTTTTTTAGATTCGTAATTATAAATATATATTTGAGAAAGGAAAGTTTCGTTTTTTTTTTTTAATTTTATATAAAAGATCTTTGGAATGCTAAAATTAAATAAATTTCTTTCCATTAAATACAACGTATAATATAGAGAATATTGTTTTGGATTCGTTAATCTATGCAGACAAATTTTCAGTTCTATTTTCTTTTGGTAAACTTGTTTCGTAAACGCTTAAATCTGATGGTATAACTTGTTTCATAAACGCTTAAATCTGATGGTATAACTTGTTTCGTAAACGCTTAAATCTGATGGTATAACTTGTTTCGTAAACGCTTAAATCTGATGGTATAACTTGTTTCGTAAACGCTTAAATCTGATGGTATAACTTGTTTCGTAAACGCTTAAATCTGATGGTATAACTTGTGTACCCTTTGAAATTATCACCAACTTAAGTGTACCGGTTAAAGGAAAATTTTTCGCATTCCTCTTCGTTCTGATTTTTTTGTTCGTCGAAATAATCCTTAATTACAACTAGTTCAACGCGAACCTGGTCAATTGAAATTTATTTTTCTGTAAGTAATGCAGAAAAACTATCATCTGGGGATCCGGGGAATGTTTCCACAGTGATGTTCAAAGGATCGAGATTTATACATACGTACACGGTTCATCTTGTTTCAGATCACTTCTAGACTTATTCACCTTAAAGTAACTAAATACCAGAGAATTCAGGAAACTAAAGGACTCGGAAACAACATATTCCTTTTAGATCTATCGTACTCCACTGTGAACTTGAAACTTCATAATATGCGACGTCCTGCCAGGATTTGCTTTACTTTACACCCCCCCCCCCCCCCCAATTTATATATATATATATATACACATATATATATAAACTCGGCCACTTTGGCCTCGCAAGGGGCTGTGCCCCTTGACCCCTCCTGCTTTCATTCCTGTCTCTTTCTCTTCTATACTTTGTATAAAATGATCAAAATTTACAACGTAATTCGTACTGGCATCAACGCACACAAAAAATATCATAACCATAAAAATCCTATTCTAACATTTACCTTCCGTTATATAGAATTAAGACATTTTTTCGTTACATTTTTCGTTACATATTTCATTACATAAAATTGTGACATTTTTTAAATAACAATAACAAAAATCCTACAAAATATAACAAACGTTACATAAAATTGGGACATTTTTTCGAATGGGGGGTAGCCTAAGAATTACGTTGTAATTAATATATATATATATATATATTGGCACGTTACTGTTGTTGTTTTTATCCTCACGTGGAATGACAAATGTAACATTTGGCGTTCTATTTTTCTGCCCTCAGGATGCTACCTCCAGATACCGGAAATTATTATTCATTTTTATTATATTAAACACTACATAAATTTTTTAGGGTATATTCTGTCATCTTACATCGATTTTTCTTTTATCGGCCGTTCTTTGAAAACGCACTGATTATATACATATATACATACACACACATGCGAAAAAGACACGTATCAATGAATTAATGAATAAAATTAAATTAGTATGCAACGCTGCTTATCGGTGATGGCCCGGTACACTCGGAGATAATGTAGGCCCAACTTCAAGTTTGGAGACGATGATGAACGTAATTTGGTATTATTTAAATCAGCTTGTATTTACAGAAAACAGAGTGTCGGGAATAACAATATAAAATCACTTAATTTCGTACTTCGCCGTTACGTACATATACACGTAAATTATTAATTAATGCAACAAAGAATTGCTTGAAATTTCGATGAGCGGGTATTCATGTACTGATGATCGAAATTTAATCCGCCTCTTCTGACAAATCTGAACACCTGACCGCCCGCCATCCGCCGTCGACCCTTTCAGTTTTCTTTCTTTTTTTTATTTATTTATTTCAATCTTCTTCCGATATTTATTCTGCGTATTTTTTTTCGCGTCACCCCACGCGGGTCTCTTGATTTTTTTCCGGTATCTCAGATATGTTTTTCATGTTTTCTCTCGGCACGCATGCAAATTATTATAATAAGTTATACATAAAAAAAAATGTATCATGTAATGAACACTTTACAATATACATATATAAATATAAAAAACTCTGCTCTGACCCCTGATCTTTTTTCTTTTAAAAATTATTTTAGAAAAATCGTTTTCAATTGTCTACGTCGCTCGTCCCCGTCTTTTATTAGGGAAAAAAAAAAAAAAAAAAATCTTAGCAATTGTACAAGTCAGCATTTAACCTTTATTGTTTTATATAAAGCAACGGAACATAATCATGAGACAAAAAATAATATATTATACCGCGGACTAAGAATAACGTAGTGATTAATTAATGTATACATATTACATAATAAGATTTGAGGCAATTCTTCCAAGTTTTTTAAAAGTTAGTCCGATAATTGTTGAAAAAAATACTTTCGAAAATTGTTATTCTTGTTTCGTAGTTACACTGAAAATAATGATTGAACGATTTTTTTCTTCATAGTTCAACATTTAAATATAAACTTCTTAATCATATCTTAAATAATATTTCAAATCGAAATATAAAGGTTTTAAAAAATACCCCTCCACCATATAGTGGAACAATAAAGAAAAAAACATCAATTCGCTGCAGCTGACAAGTGAAAGTTGCAAAGTGCTTCATTAATTGTGTTTTCAAATAATTCCGTCATATTTAATGGAGAAAATGAAAAATGTATACTGCATGTAAATACACGTGTAATGTTAATAATGAACATCCATGAATAACTAATGTAATTACTATTTTCTGCATATGTAATATTTTTTTCGTAACACAATGTCCATGTTTCAACGACGATTAGAATTTAAGTAAAGGTTCAATGTTATATTTTATTTGCAATTATTAGTTTTCTTATCACTGAAATAAAAAAACAAAACAATAATTGCCTGCGAGATTTGTATTATATATATATATTAGTATTTAAAATTAAAAATACATTTGCAATATAATTGAAATAGTTTTTATTAACTTTTGTTAAGTTGATTGGCCATTGTACAGTATGTAAATCATCATTATGTAGCATAAAAAAAATATGTGTAGATATATATGTGTGTGTATATATATATATATATATATATACACTTCGTGATTTAAAACTTCCGAATTGTTGATGCTCAATGGGAAAGGAAAATTTTACCTCTACTTTGGAAAAAGTTCTAAGAATAGGTTTCATATGTTCTTACATAATAATCAATTTATTTCAGTTCAATTTTTATCAAAACAAACATGATGTTAAATGAAATGAAAACTGCTACCATAACGCATCAAGCAGTGGTGTTTTGTGTAAGTAGGACTTGGTTCGAATCCAGCTGCTGCACATTAAAAATATAGATAAATTCCTTTTGCTCCGAGTTAATGTTTGTAATGGAAGAGTCCAAAAACCAAATATTTTTGGTAAAAAAAAGAAGAATTTGATTAAGTTAGCGCTTTATACTTTTTTATAAACTTTCACTCATCTTCATTGCGTTCAATAAAAATTTTGCTATTCACCATCACTTTTTTCATAATGACTCAAGCAATGAAATCTTGCTTGAAAAATTCTCTAGTTAGCCAGGAGCCTAATCGCTTTAATATTCTCATTCGGTAGTCTTTGAAAATGAGTATCGCAATTTAAACAATTCTGGTACTTTTTTTCAAACAAAAGAAATTAAATTAAAATTCTTAGGCGACTTATAAAATGAGCCACATATCCTTGATGGAGTACTTGGACCATAAATCTAATGAATTTGAAAAGAATATTGGGCATTCGTTCTTCTCCCACACCCGTTTTTCCTTAAATTTTCCCGATACCTTGTTTTTCAGACTAATTGTGAATTTTAGCCCTACAACTCCCGAAAACCCTTTCATCACGCCTTTTAATTTAAAGTGACTTGATTTTTATTTAATATTCAACTTGTTTTATTTGGCATTTTTATACGTGTGATCACTTTATTTTTTTAATTCCATATATATGCATACATATACATATACACATATATATATTATTATTATTATTTCGAATTAGCCACAGATGGACTATGTTGTCAACTGGTTCTACCATTCTTCTTCTTCTCTTTCCATACTGCTTTCATTCTTTTACTCGGTCTTTTTTTTCTTTCTTCGGTCCACAGAGCGCCAGTTCTTCCTTTACGTTTCTCCGCGAATCTTTTGCAGTCAAATAATTTCTTCTTTAACGTTGATCGCTGCTCTATATCTTCAGGCGTAATCGTCAGTTCATCCAGGTCTTTTTTGGTCTCTGTGTACCACGTACCGTTTATTTTTAGTTTTCGCATGTAACTGAACAACCTTCCAGTGAACCTGCTCGGCTCCATCCTTTGCATATGCCCGTAGAATCGAATTCTTCTTTTCCGGATCTTGGTAGTGATGCTTTCCACATGTTGGTATATTTCCTGATTGCTCCTTTTTATATATTTTCCACCTTGTTTCACTGGTCCCAGTATTCTTCTTACGATCTTTCTTTCTGCGATTTCAAATTGCTCATTTAATCATATGTATATATATATATATATGTATATTAATTACAACGTAATTCTTAGGCTAATGTCCCAAAAAATGTCCCAATTTTATGTAACGAAAAATGTAATGAAACAATATCTTAATTTTATATTATGAAAGTGAAATGTTAGGATAGGATTTTTGTGATTATGTTTTGTTTTTCTTTTTGTGTTGATGTCAGTAAGAATTACGTTGTAAATTTTGATCATTTTATACAAAGTTTAGATGAGAAAGAGACATAAATGAAAGCAAGAGGACACACACACACACACACATGTATATACACACACATGCACACACACACACACACACACACACACACACACACACACACATATATATATATATATATATACACACACACATATACATATATTGGACGTCATCCATTCATTTAAATCGGAACTTTATTACCACCCAGTTTTATGGCAAATGATCTCTGCCCTTTTTCGTACCTTCCATCACGCCGGTTGATGTTCCAATTTTCATTTTGTGGACTGACTAATATTTCCGCCAGCACATCACACGTGTTACGAGCGATAAACTGTAATTTTAATATGATCGTTGATAATACGTTTTTAAATAGCGCCGACCGACTCTACACATTTTCACGATCCAAGCCTCCCTATTAATTTTTACGAAAACATCAAAATCATAAACAATTTTACTAGTAAAATTGTTTCCTCTGTTTGCAATTTTTCCCTAAAGACATGTAACTTTTAATAATTTAGAATAGTGAAACATATAAACAGAAAATTTCCGAGCAAAACACATTTTTTAATGGTAAAAAGGATTTAATTTGAAGTTACCTTTATTTTTCTTTCTTTTAAACATGGTTTTTCCTTCTGATGGATAAGCCACAATGGTCAATATGATGAAGGTTATAAATTAATACAGTTGAAAGTAAGAAAGAAAAAAAGTGAATTACGACAAGGCTACATTAATAACTTGTTATTCGTATAAAGCACAAAAATTCGATGTGTACCAGAAATTGTACGACATACAGACGAGTACAACTTATGTACACGGTTTTTTTTTTTTTTTTTATAATTAAAATTCGTTTTTTTCTAAATTGAACCATGTAGTTCACATTAAGTTTAACTTCGTGAAATAACTAAATTACTTCTTTGCACATTTCCTTAAATTAACAAAAAAAAAAAAAAAAAAAATCATTTGAAAATTAAAAATAGCTGCAATTCCGCTTCAATACGTATCAAATGGCGCGAAACAAAAACCAAAAAGCACCATATATGTATATTTATACAAATGCAATCGTATCCGTATTATTTTTTTTTTTTACATCCAGACCGCCCCTTTCGCAGTGCACGAACATTTGTTCAGAAAACTGTTTATTTCAAATACAAAAATTTCCAATTCCGATTTTCTACGTGACAACAATAATTTTTTTTTCTACCTCGGCGAAGTTAAAAAAGTAAATAAACGTTAACGCCAACCCGTACACACAACCACTTGTGGTCATCACAAACTCCGTCAACTATGTAACCCGAGCATTCCATATGGACTCGCCTCACAAACACGATTGATTACAGATACTTCAAGCAGCGGGAGTGGCCGTGTATGTTAGAGGCTGCCATTGACCAGTGTCATTTAAGTACATCCGTGCCGAAACTGTCGTGCTTATTTCATTATTCTGAAATTGTGTGCACCGATTGTTTGTTCTTTTGTCCTGTACTCGTCGGAGTCCAACGTGATAAAGAGAGGAACTAGCGATACCGCTATTAACGATCGCACATGTTGGTAAAACTAACTGGCAGGACTCTACACCGCATGTGTAGGTGGCCTCAATTTCTTCGTCCATTCTCTTTTATACTTCGATTGGCCTGACCAATAAATTTTCAGTCAATTAAATTAGATCAAATAATGACACGGTTGATTGGAAATATTAAAAACCAAAAAGAGGTTATATAGAAGCCGGAAAGTTTGAATTATTCCGGCCAAAAATAAAAGCAAAAACGATACAAAACAATAAGTAAATTGTGGTTAATTTATTCGAACCTACTATACAAAGAACAACTGTTGATAAAAACAACGTTCGCATCTCTCATGTCGCAGTAGACTATCGAACGTATTTCATAGTACGATATTACAAAAAACATTGCGACCATTCTAACGCAAACTCGGCTGTTACGGGGGAAAAAAAGCATTATACGTAATTTCCACCATGTATTACCTCTAACGCTGTCATAACATTGTGCCCAGTGCTGCTGTATAAAAATCCTCCTACACTTAATTAAATACGGCTTAAGTATGAAATAATTCAATCTGTTGTCACTACTACGAATTTCCGGTTCTCTAAATTAATCCGGCTCCTAGTTACCAGACCGACGATTTTCGGTAGATAAAGAAGACATTTTCGTTTGTTTATTTTCCCATTTTTGAAAATAACATCTCGCCCACTGCGGTAATATGTGTTCGCGCGCGCGTGTTGATGTGTAAATCTCGCTGTTGCTGCTACGGTATGGATTATAAAAAGAGCGATAATCTTGATCTCGCTAGAAGGCAAACAACATCGCCAATTTATCAGTTTGCGATGCTGAACGATTTCGTTCTGTTTTTCTTTTTTTAACGTTGTTTCTTTCCGCATCGCCTAATACCTGTAATCAGTTCTTCGGTCACTACGGTTTAAGTTATGATCGGAAAATTATTACGTTAGAAAAATCGATGGAAAATACAGAAAAAAAATAAAAAAAAAAAAAAAAAAAAGGATTACAGGTCGTATGTAAAATTTGTTACGAATCTAGGAAATTAAAAAATGTTCAACCGTTGCGTAATACATAAAAGAAGTGTGGCGATGTGTATTTAAAATTATACAGTTAAAAACTCGGTTTACGACGATAACTGTTAGATGTTCAATTAATCGTAAAGCGTAATCGTACCTATAATTATTACACACTACTAGATGTTTAGCGAGAATTTGGTGTTATGAAGAAAAGCGGTGAAAATGCAAACTGATAATATGGAATGTCGTTTGCTTTCTAGTCGTCTCATTATTTGTTATTAGGCATCTAAAATGTTTCCAATGAGGGCCGTTTCGAAATATATTCCTGAAATTTATAATAGCGAAGTCGTCGGTTGTTTAATTTAAATTCCGCCGAAAGAGATCGCGCTAAAAGCTAAACTTAGTTCCATTCATATCGATTAAAATATATAATTTTCTTAAAATATTTTTCTTCAATTATAGTCGCTATACACATATTATAATAATCGTTTTCATATATATACATATACATATATTAATTACAACGTAATTCTTAGGCTATCCCCCATTATAAAAAAAGGTCCCGATTTTATGTAACGTTTGTTATATTTTATAGGATTTTTGTGATTGTTATTTAAAAAATGTCACAATTTTATGTAACGAAAAAATGTTTTAATTTTATATAATGAAAGTTAAATGTTAGGGTAGGATTTTTGTGATTATGTTTTTTTTTTTGTGTGTTGATGCCAGTAAGAATTACGTTGTAAATTTTGATCATTTTATACAAAGTGTATATATATATATATATATATATATATATATATATATATATATATATATATCTTTATATATGTATATAATTGTTCTGTGCGTGTGTTTGTGACTGAACTCCTCCTAAACGGCTGGACCGATTTTGATGAAATTTTTTGTGTGTGTTCAAGTGGATTCAAGAATGGTTTAGATTCACAATTCGGTCCACTACACGAAATATGAGGGTTTTAAATAGTTAAGATGAGACCAGGAGCACAGAAATGTATACGGGACGAATAAAAAGAAATTAACAAAAAATTACATTTTTATAAAATTATAAATAAAATGATTACCACGGTAAAAATAAACTAAACCTAAAAATTTAAATAAAATGATTACTATGGTTATTTTATTAATTTCTGGCGTAAGTAAATACACCGCTTCTGTTACTCCACTTTTTGTGTTATTGAAAAATATACCTGTTATGAAAATAGCTTGAGTTTTATCTTTTTTATCCTTTAATTAAAACACGTTTTTTAGTTTCTATTCAACATAGCTTCTATATTCAACTTAGCTCATAGTATACACATGCTCACACGCAATCGAAAGGTCGAATTGTGGTAACTGTACACGTTATGACGTCAGGTATTGTAATAGCTTTCTTTACAAAAAATCTCCATCAAAACGGTCCATATTGTTACAACTTATTCAAAAAAGTTTGAAATTTTCGGGTTTAAGACGAATTTATGAAGAAAACTCTTTTTTTTTTTTGCGGTTTTTGGTTCAAAAGGAGGGTTTAAATAATTTTTTATCCGTAATTTTTGAATTTCATAAAAGGGCTCCTGTGTTTTGTTTTATATTTTGAATTTAGCTTTTAAAGGGTTATCGGGTGATGAGTTCTGAATTTTTAAGGGTGATTTTTGAGGTCATTCTGAATTCCATATTACATATATATAAAACAAAGTCGGATTAGTTATACCACTTATAACTCAAGGATGGCTGGACAGAATAGCAGAGTACGAAGTAGAAAAAAATATTTATGAAGAAAATTCGTTTTTTTTTTTGCTGTTTTTGGGCCAAAAGGGAGGTTTAAATAATTTTTTAACCGTAATTTTTGAATTTCCATAAAGGGCTCCTGTGTTTTGTTTTATGTTTTGAATTTCGCTTTTAAAGAGTTATCTGGTGACGAATTACAATTTTGAAGTCGTTCTAAATTCCATATTATATATTCTAGACGGTTTTTTGCCGCCCAGGATAATCGCTCAGTTTAAAGTTGTAAATTGTCACAGATAGAAGTTTAATTGTAATTTATGATCCAATTGCGATAAGTCAAACCATTTCCGAGCTCTATTGTAGAAATAAATATTTTTGTCGTTTCTGAACTATCTTATTGGGATTCTCTATTTTACAGTGTGTACGGAATCTTAAAAACCGGTATAAATTTACTTTAAGAAATTAGAGATCATTAGAAACACGTTTTTTCGTGTATAGTCCATCATCAGCTAACTGCATAGAGTACACACTCTATTTAATAAAGTATATAAATTGAGTATTTACTTTAAATTTTTTACTATAAATTTATACTGATTTTTGTTACTAAGGTGAACAATACCTTACTGTCACGTGAATTATATTCATTTCAACGTAATTAAAATATTTGTCTTTTTGGTTTTTGCACATTTATTGAACTTAATTCATTTTGAGTATTAATAAAAACTAAATTTAATTCAGCTAATAATTTAACACAAAATTTATTATTTCTGTGGCGGTACGAAGTTCGCCGGGTCAGCTAGTATATATGTGTGTATATATATATATATATATATATATATATATATATATATATATATATACATATATATACATATATATACATATATATGTATATATGTATACATATATTGTAATGTTAATTTACGCGTTTATGAATTTAACTCCCCACCAGGGATATCAAATGTAATGTTCGGTTATCTTATTTAGCCCTCAGGGATGCCACTGCGGTTTCTATAACACTGCGGGCGTAAAGATTTATTTTTCTAATTATTATTATTATTAATTTAACCTTAACGAATTTCTTTTTTGTTTAAAATTTTATATTCTCAATTACCTACAAAGATCTTTCTTCACCAATCGACCACTGAAAATACACAACTATTACACAAACGACGAAAAAAAAAAAATTATAAATAATAAAAAATTTGTACGTAATACTGTTTGTTGTCGGGGGGTTTGGAACGGTGCTGGATTCCAGGAACACGATCGGTTGATATCTCCAAGGTAGCCAATGGGTTGATGAATTTAGTTTAAGTGCTTGCGCGTCATTTACTAATATAACAATCGATCTCTGCGTAATTAAATTTCGATTTATCTGACGAGCGATTATTTTTACTCTATCTCCGATTGGCTTTCACTAAAACTCTGTTAACGAAGACGATTGGTTCGCGACAGTTTCCTGACGACTTTTGGAATTGACCATAAACAATAATTGTCAAACATAAACGCGACTGTCTCTACCTCTGAAAAATCTTTTCATTTGATCTTTTTCCTAATTTTTGCCTTTCCACGCCCGAATCAAGTGCACGCTTCTTCTTGCGGTGGTCGATGACTGGCTACCCCCGACCGACAACAGGATTTCAAGCACACGGACATTTACTCTCGCACTACCTTTTCCAATCATTTATATTATAATTTTATTTCTTAATGTATTTAATTAACTTCATTTTATTTATTTTTATTTGTGTTCTAACTGTAATGTACAAATTACAATATATATGTCTCTATATAATCATAAATTTATAAAAATATTATTTTTCGCGTTTATGTTATTTTTACCATTTTCACTAATTCAGTACTGATTTATTTCACTAGCCAAGAACCGCACACATTTCGGGAATATTTCGAAATCAAATAACTCCTCATTGGAAACATTTTAGACTATTGTTTATTTGTTTTCCCTACAAAATAGCACGAACGCGTGCAGCTCGACATAGAGGCTTGTTCGTCAACTGAAACTTATGAATTATTCGGTATCCGGTGTTTTGTGTATACTTAAACATACTTAAACATCGAATTATATATTATTATTATTTGCATAACTACGATTATTATGAACATCTCCTAAACGCTAAGTTTAACTGTATTTGTTGTTTAATCAGATGAGCGTAATTTATACACCGCTTTATGCACTAAAACATATTAATTCCTCAGTTTAAAAGAAAAAAAAAAAATGCCATTTCTGAACATCGATACTTAATTACTCCGATGATTTATTTTCATTATGCATTCTGTATTAATCAGTGGCGGATCTAGGCGAAATTTTGTAAACTTTCCTTTTTAATACGGAACGATACACACAATATAACAGTTTAATGGAATCTTGCATTAATTTAAACTATTAAGTAGTTGGGGGAAATTTTAAAACGGAAATCCCTACCCCAAAAATAATTTCTGGCGCCGCAGTTAGTATTAACATCGACCATACTTTTTAAATAATTCCTGCGACTTTTATAAATCGATGGTCTAATATAGGACGACGAAAAAATCGATGCAACTAATTGAAAATAAACAAAAAAAACTAATTTCATATTCTGGTATTGTCACGGTAGATGAATCGTTAAAATTTAAGAAAATAAGGATTAGCGTTTCATCTTATCGGGAAATGGATCATATTTAAATTGCAGGATTGATTTAACATACTCAGCAGAGTTGAATGAAAACATTTAATTATCGACGTACTGTTAAACTCGATTTCTAACGATTCTTATTTAATTAAAAATCGCACGATTTATTATAAGATGTGTTCCTATGTAGCGAACGTACAAGTGGGCTTTTTTATCATACATGTTGATTAATTTTACTTGTAAAACGGGAGCAGAAGAAATAAAAAAAAACAAAACATTACAGAATTCGAATGGAACTAAAAGATCCGGCAGTTGTAGGAAAAGAGGAATCCTCTATTTGTGTCCGTGTGCAATAACCGACCACACTTGAAGAACTACGAATAATTACAAATAAATAGTTTCTGGCGCTTTTTTTATTCAATTTATCTTTATAGTATATTTTCAACTCTCCTACAGTAGCGTTAACGGGAATGGAACGAATTGAAGGTTATTAATAAAGATAGGGCGAAATAATCACTAGTTTCCGGCTAATTTTCAACCGAAACCGGATCTTTACTATAATCTTATCCGAAAAATGATATGGTCTATGCGAAAAGGATTAAACAAGTTGAAAAAGAAAGAAAATTAAAGAAATACGAAAGGAAATCAATAACGTTCTATGACAAAGATTAAGTGATGTAATTAATAGCCTAAATAGGACTAAATACATGAATTTTTTTTTTTTTTTATTTTGTACAGAAATAAACCGGTAAAATATGTTTTGCCCCTCCCTCCATGGGGGTTCGTCAACATGGATATTGGCCCCCAAGAACTGGGAAAAGGAGAAGAAAGAGAATCAGATTTTTATGCAAAATGAAACATCGAACAAGAAAATCGCTTGGATGACAGAAGGAGAGAAAGGGAAAAAATAAATACAGCGCTGAAGGGAGTAGGAACACTGCTTGACAACAGAAAGGAGCAGAAAGAAGATCGCTCCAATGAAAGTGAAGGAGATTCGAACATTATGTGATCAGGATTACGTACAACGTGAGTGTTGTTGGAATGTAGAGGACAATTTGGAGATAGCGCTAGGGAGAACCGAAAAAGCGACGAAGGAAGCAAACTGTGCCCAAAGCGCAGATGATATCGCTGAGATAATAGAGCGGCGCATAGAGGAAAGTTAAGAAACCGAGAATAGAGAGGAAAGAAAGGTTGAATGAAATCCGGGTTAGGAGGAGGAGTAGAAGTTGAACCAAAATTTGTAATGTAGACAAAAAAATAATATTGATGGATGGAAATGTATAGTAAGAAATCTGCCTGAAGAAGAAGATAGCCGAGCTAATGAGAGTGCCAGCTAACTCATCACCAGGAATCGATAAGAAATCAATCTGGATTAAATAAGAAAGGAAGAGATCTTAAATCAAGGAACGTATAAAAAGGATTACGTAATCGGTAGAGTGGGAAGGCAGAAGAGATGCAATAGCCTGCACAGCAAGCTCTGACAATCTGATAGAATAAGGATATTACGATGAAGAGAAGGCACGAAGGATAGCAATGGGCTCGGCACAAAAGATTGAAATAAGAACTGGCACTATCGAGGAATATACGCGATTTCTCCCTCGGGGTTACTACATTGAATGAACTGTGCGTGTTTTGCTATTGCGTGAATGACTCACAGATTAATGATTTCCAAAAAGGGCTTAATTATAATAACTGTATATTGCCACATTTAAAACCTAATGGGCACACGGATAATAAAGAGTAGAAAGAAATCGACAACTAGATTGAAAACATTTAAAATAAGAAAAAGAAAGAAAAACAAAAAATACAAAGGAAGAAAACGGTTATACATCATTTTCCACAGAAAGGCATTTGACATGGAGAAAATGCGTCGGGTTTTCACGAAAATTTAGATGAAGAATTAGAAGAAAAACAAAATTCACCAATCGCGACGATGTGGGGAAGTCTTTTCAAATAAATATAAAACAAACGATAAATAATTCTAAATTAAGTTCCTTAAATAAATTAAAATAAATACCCGAATATAAGGAAACGTTTTTTAGTCCATCATCAGCTAACAATACAGAGTACACTGAATTTACTCTCTTTACTGTTAGCTGATGATGGGCTACTATAAAACGTTTCTGTAAATTTAGATATTTATTTTAATTTATTTAAGGAAATTAATTTAGACTTATTTATCGTTTGTTATTGCGGAATTTATTTATTTCACATTTTTAAGTTTTAACAACATCTACACACTTAAGTATTTTCTATACTGTATGCTAATACCAAAACATCAGTATCGTAATTTATTATCGATAGACTTTCCGATAAATGTAACACATTTTTATTACTAAAACAGTGTATAAAAAAGTGAAATTTATTATTTCATTTTATTTAAATATATATATTATGTATATTTTAATTTTGGATTGTTTCGGTATAATATTGAAGTAAAAGTTAAATTAAGAAAATTACAGAAATGAGAAGAGGTTGGAAAATGAGACTGACAAAGCAAAACTGACTCATATGTTACGGTCAAAATTACTATTTTAGAAAATTCTGAAATTGATGAATGAGATTCACAATGTCATTCCTTTTAAAAAAAATACAGCTAGAAAAGCTAATCAAACGAAGTAATATTTCTAGACTAATAATGGGGTAATTTTTAAAAATAATAAACATTACATTCAAAATTTATTTTGAAAGATATTTATATATATTTACATTTAAAAGTCCGTTTTTTTTTTTTTTATACTGCTAGAGCGCCAACTACGAGAATAAAAACGAATATTGTACAGTAAATGAAATTTCTAACAAAGTGGAAACTTCGGCGACAAACACTGTCAGCTGCTTTGTGCTATTAGGTAAAGAGTCTACAAACGCTGTTAGTTTTAATTATGTCATAAAAAGACGTAATTATCGTTGAAAGAAATTCTCGATTTTACGAACATAAACCGAAATTTACATGTCGGCACTATACCGGTCGCGTGAAATAAAAATAAATTACAAAAATATCAATTACGCAAAGGAGGTATAATTACCATTATGTGGCTGTGTTATAGATCAGCGTCCCGCCATATATACGCTACTTACATAATCATTACGTAAGTGTGAATAATTTATAGGCGGCAAAATAATGTAGCCACGGAAGGGGGTGGGGGAACTTCGAAGATAAACACTGAACTATTATTTACGATACGGCAATTACTCTCTCGACCCGAGCGTATTAATAATTAATTTCGCAATTGTTTATCTTAAAAATACCGTCGATCAAAAGAACATTTTTATTAAGACGGAGAGGGTCAAGGTTTCGTTGGTTTTCATATTGCGGTGTAATAAATCAATATCTGTTAAGACACCAACCTCGGCTGCGAGAACAACAGTCCTAACAACCCTTATACTGTTCGGTAATTGTTTTGAATATGTCTCCGTATAATATATCGGCTACCGTTCGTGTTAGGGATGGAAATGATCGTACAGGGACCGAAATTAACTGATAGCGTGTAGTATGTGTAAGACTGTCGATTTGATTGTGACGTAATAATGAAAATTTGCAAAAAAAAAAAACACAAAAAAACACAAAAAACCCGCTAGTATCATATCCGTTATAATACTCGTAACGGTAAATGAAAATGATGTTTTTACATTGCCATAAGGTGAAATAAATAAATTAATAGAGAAACGGAAAAGTAGAAAAACTTCCGTATATGGAACGTAAATAAAATCATTGTCGCTATGTAGCAAAAAAAAAAAAAAAAAAAACAGCGAAAAACGTGACGTTACGAGGCCGAATTTCGGAAACATTTATTCATCCTAGTTCAGCAATGTCACTTTTAGGACTAACGTAGATAGTAGCATAAATGGTATATAAAAACAGGCCGCTATGAAAATTTTACGAAATTAAATCACACTTGTCAACATATTACACATTGTTGAAGAAGAATCCGAGCAAATTTATAAACATCTAATCAAAATTTTATTCGTATACAGACTAGACCCCAGATAGGAGAAAAATAATAAATCCGTAATATTACTATATCAATGTTCATAAGTGCACACTCGCACGTGCGCACATATATATATATATATATATATATATATATATATATATATATATATATATCCATAGATATATGTGTGGTACTAGATGACTAAGCATTTATTCTGAATTTTGCAAGCAAGTAAGGTATATTAATGAGTATAAGAAACATTTTTAAAAATAACGTAAATTCAGAATTCGAAACAATGTAATAACGTATAAAAAACGGTCGGAAGAATGAAACTGAACAAAACATTACATTTATAATCCACTTATGGTGTAGTTAGTGGCCCCAAATGGTATTTACAGCCAGGCCAAAAAAAATAAAAAATTAACAAATCAATGCGAAAGAATTGAAACAGTTAAAAAAAAAAAATCCACTTATGACGATTATTTTAAATTATTAAATTAATAAGTAGAATACGGAAATCAAAAAATTTTACAAACCCGTGAAAGAAACAATTGTACAAGTTGTAAAAACGTAATAATAAAAACAAAAGGAAAAAAATTTGCAAGGCAGAAATATTATTATTAAAAATCAGTACGACCTGAGTATTTTATTTTATCTTTTTTTGAAAAATAATTGCTCGAGAATTTCTAATTTAATAATATACCTAGTGACCGATGTCTCCTCAGATCTATATTCTCGCAAATTATTTAATGGTTTTGAAAGTAGTAATATGTACATGATATGAAATTTACATTCGTATATCATTACAACCTCTATAATAAGATGTATTACTCACTAATAGAAAAACGTACGATTAAATTTAAAGGTTATTATCTCTATTACACTTGGCATCCTGACGGTACCAACTAATAGAAGAACTGATCGGGAAATATTCAGAAAAAAAGTTACTCGAAAGACTTGAAGAATACAAAATCAAATAGATCTAGTCGTTGAAGAATTTAATAATGCTACATATGTAACTATATATCAGGTAGCGCTAGCTTCGACGACTCGAAAAAAAAACCTGCTACATATAATAAAAATGAATACTGCTAAATAAGATTTAAGAGGAAAAAAAAATTAGGGAAAGATGGAAAAATTCAACAAGAATAAAACGAGAGATTAAAAGAATAATCTGTAAATTAAAAGAAGAAAGTTTTAAAACATGTTTAAAAGCCTTATACCTAGTGCAGAGGAGAACAAATATTCATTGTACTAAACGAATTAAATGACCGTAGCAGCAGAATTTCCCAATTAGAACTATATGTGGACAGCGGTTAAGAAGTGATCGAGAGAATGCAAATGATTTTGCAGAATATCTGAAAGATGTATTTACGCCTCCTAATCGCATTGAACGTATAATTATGGTCCGGAAAGCAAAGCGAGTGAAGAAAACATTGCTTTCTTCAAGCTAAGTGCAATTTTAAAAGACAATTTATGGAGTTGATAAGAATTTTAGTTATTGTGTTACGTTATCGTTATCAGTACAAGATTGAATAGACACACGGCATAATAAGTAAAAGTGATTTTAAAACGATTTCATGGTTGTTGAAATACCTTAAATTAACGATTTAAAAAGAGAAATTATTCTGTTTAAGCTTTTCGCGTAAGCTATTTAAATGGGTAAAGAAAAAGAAAGAAAAAAAAAACAAAACAAAACAAGTAAAAACTAAACGACAAATAAGAGATGAGAGCAACTACATCGGGGAAATAATCAAAGAAATAAAAAGCAAGCTATAGAGTCAGAGTCTGATAGCGAAGAAACTGCCACAAATCAAGAGAATCTAAACTCAATAAGAAAAAATATGGAGAAAATAAAACGTTCGATGGAGAGTTTCTTTCATATAAATACGAGGAAACACACTAAAATTAAATCAATTGCTTAGAAATAAGGATACCTCGAGATTAACCAATCTCATAAATGAAACATAAAAAAATGATAAAATAATAAATGAGTTACACGGTTCACCAGTTGGAGCAGTATGGTAGAAAGGAAAACTTTGAGATAGATGGGGTAACAATGAAAAAATTAATGAGATAGTTGTGAGAATTGGGGAAAAAATCGGTTGCAGCATCAAAGACGAGGATATCATCGCTGCACACAGAACATACGCGAAGAATAAATCATTACCGCGACCAATAGTAGTAAAAATAAATCGTAAAATAAGCAGATACAATCCTAGAAAAGAAGAGAAATTCAACGATTTATGGATAAGGGGATATTACAAACACTTGGTCTTCGTTAAAAATTCATATAAATGAAAACTTATCCCGATATTATAAATCTCTCCTATGGGAACGAAACAAATAATATATGCTACGATGAAATTAACATTCAATGGTCTAGCTGTGAGTCGATCACGATAAAACTAAAAATACGAGGAAATCGCAGTAACTATACGTCCAAGCGAAAGTAAAAAAATATTCATAGATGAACTAAACTTATTAAATATAATTAAAAAAGATGAGACTGTATTAGTTGCGGTGATGTGAACGTAGGTACCTCAAAAAACAAATAATAACTCAATTAAATATAAGAACATACTAGTGAGCGATGGATTCGAAGAAAAAATCAATAAGACCGCAAGGATCGAAATTCGGAGGAATAAGCGCCTGGAATCTTGCTTAGATTACATATATACGAGGTATAGAAATAACATAAAAAAAATTTCTTACATATCGGATCAAAAAATTTCGAACCACTATGTAATCTTCTACAAAAAATGAAATTAAACGCTGAGACAACAAACGTAAAAGTATTAATTATAATGAAAGATTGATAACTGACCTTCCGCAAGCGGCATAATAAATTTTTTGTTTCATGATTACGTCCGCCAAAAATATAAACTCACCTTTCGAACACAGCCATGAAGTACCACGATCCGAAGGGTCGAAATTACTACTTAATTACACATACTCGTTGTGCCCATGTGTACTGTTTTTTCAGACATTTCACATGAAATCTATTCACAAATTAGACGGTTCATTTTACTTTTCATTAATTTTTTTTTTTTTTGAATTTTTGAAATCACTTCACTATTTCCAGTTATAATTATTATATACATATATATATATATATTTTTTTTTTTTAAAGCTTGTGTGTAGCTACCGAGGCTATTACGACATCATCTCACATTGGGATTGCTAAATGAAGCGCGGAACAAACCAGATGTGTAAAGAGAAATTGGATAGTGTCTGCGATATTTAAAAACGAGTTAGACAGAGATGACTACAGAATGCGGCAATTAGAGCGCTGAAGAGCAAAAGAAGAGCATTCCAGGAGCAGGTGTTTTATTAAGGGAACAAGAGGGAGGGAGTAAAAGGAACAAGCAATTTAAAGTTAAGTAAAAGGTGGTTTGTGTCAAAGAAATATGTACGATGCGGAGCCTTCTAATAGCAAACAAATTTTCGGCGTTTGATTCTAAGAAAATTTGAAAATAATTTAGTCATCTCGTAAAAATTGATGAATTTGAATTTAGTGTCGATTTTCGTGTCCCGACGCGGAGTAGCCAATTATTTTAAAAAAGAGTTACAAGTTTTTCTTTATATATGTATAAAATAAAAAAAATGTTTATAAACTATGTGTGCCTGTACACAGTCATATATTATAATTAGAGGTAGGTGCGCGCTTTTTTTTTTTTTCCGTTTCATTTCTAAGTAAACCTGATTCAATCACGCATCGTGTCTTCTCGATAATAGAAAATTTGGGTTTATATTGTTTCTGCACGTTTTGAAGCTTTTCACTGCATTGTTTGAATTTTTTACTGCACGAAAAGATCTAATCATAATATTTCCGACGCGCGCACAGAATTTCACATACATAATCGGAAAGTTATTCGTGTGTGTGACCTTCACCGGGTACACATTGCGAACTTGGTAGAATCTCGGAGGCTTTCCTTGGGGACAAGCTGAATGAGCAAAGTCGGCTTTACCAATTAACGGACGATGTTACGCCAGTGAAAGCTTTCACGCTGTACCATACTCAAACAATTTATCTTGATGTCCGAGAATTTTTGTTGCGCTATTAAAATGTAAACAGTTGCGCAATTCTCGCCGTACTTAGTATGTAGCGCTTTTTCTCTAATCGAGTGTTTACTCTGAAAAACACGCGTAATCGGAAAATTGTGTTAGATACCGAAGTATGAATCATGACTCTGCGAGAATTATTGGAGCGATTCGGCGTGCGGATTTTATGAGAAAAAAAATCTGTAGCAATCACGCGAAACGGTAGTCATCATCTCTGCTGAAAACCAGACAAGAACCGCCGTGTGCAAGCATAATAAAATTGTAATTACATAGCGAAGAGATGCATTAAATCGACAAACAAGGTATTGTGACCGCCAGTGATGGAACAGGTCGTCACGAGGCTGGCGCTGTTTATTTCAATAGCAGACACACAACAGGTACTAGGGGGGGCATCATTATAATATTTTCATTCTGAATTATTTACCGTACTGCTGCTACTAATACGATTAGCTAACCACTGCCGGCGTCGACCACATAAACGTAGCCTTAACGTGAACCGATTTCGAAAAAGCTCTAGTCAGTTTTACTCCTAAGCAGCTTACTTCCGGATTTTGAAAATTCCCGAGATTTTACTTTTTTTTTTTTTAATTTAATTTGCTTCGCAATGTCACTGATTCAGGTAACAGTTACAGAGCTAACTTCCACTATGAAGAGAGTAAATGTTTCCCGCTAACGATTTTAGACAACGGTGTTATTTTAAATTGACCGGTGGATGAGTAAGTCAGCTCACAAACAACGGTATACAGCCTTTTTCTTCTACCCTTTTATTAATTTTCCGAGTAGACTTTTAAACTCGCTTCCACTTTTGTACGCCGAGTGCACTGTTTACATGCTTTTTATTTCCTCTTATCGTTCTCTAATCCATAAGCTTTTCCTTCGTCACTCTATCCAAACTGATTTCTTACAAATACACACCCGAGCACTCTGGGATCGAACGACTTGGCGGATCTGTCAGCTCACTTAGCTTCTTTTACCGGAGGATTTATTAGCATTTTTGAATTCAGAAGATAGGAGGAATTCTATAGTGAAAAATTTACAGTGCAACATGACCACACTGTTTTTTCATTCCAGTAAATGTTATTTCGACGATTAGCTCCGAAGAAAGAGTTTTTTTGGCAATTTTGCTTATGAAGTGCGGTATATTTTTAATTTTTCATTATAAATTAATGCGCCATTATCAAATAAACTTTCCGAAAATTACTCCAGCTTTGCAGTTACTTAATCAAATTATCACCGAACGTACAGAAGCGCTGCATCGATGAATTGTAATGTCGAATAGAATATCTAGAAGCAAAACTTTAAACCAATCTCCAGTGTATGTAGTAGTTTTAAACAAAAATCTATAATAAGATTATCTGACACATCGATCAGTTTTAGATGGGCAATACAATCGTGTTGCATCGCAAATTTCCCACTTAAGGATACCACCTAGCTTCTAGTTACTACCAAGGATGTTTGCTTAGCTAAAATATAAAACACCGATGATGTAACCGGATGAACAGCTGTTGGGGAAGAGACTGTGCAGGTATCTTTTGTGTCCATAGCTAATGATGTAAGTGGTGGCATAAATCCGTAGCGGATACGAATTGACTTGATCACTATTTACGTTGAGCAGTAC
This sequence comes from Icerya purchasi, assembly GCA_039619475.1. NCBI lineage: Eukaryota > Metazoa > Arthropoda > Insecta > Hemiptera > Monophlebidae > Icerya > Icerya purchasi. The sequence goes on along the minus strand of CM077115.1, from coordinate 346,811,829 downwards.
TGAGTTGTGAGCAAAAATATCTGAAATTCCCCGTTTTTAGAGTAGTGCAACTGTAAATCGAACGAATTAATTCTTCGTGCAAGAGATAGATCTGTTCAAGTTATTATTAATAGATTGTTACCGACTCATCACGCACCGTCATCGAAACAGCGATTAATTTATTTTCCGCGACAGCGCTGTCGCTTCAAATAAATTACTGCTGTTTTTCTTTCATTCCAGTCGCCTTGAATAAAAACTTTTCTAATCATTTTTGTACTTTTTGTTAAATTTTTATTAATTTATTAAATTTTACTTGAGCCCCGGATTTGGCTCGGTATCCGACTACCGTCTCATGACGAAATACTTTTTTTATCTTTACTGAAGTCACTGATTTTCTTTTACTTATCAAAACTTGATACTGCGAACAAAGGCAAAATATCTAGTTCTTTACAATATATATTAATTACAAAGTAATTCTTAGGCTACCCCTCATTCGAAAAAATGTCCCAATTTTATGTCCCAGAAAAATGTCCCAATTTTATGTCCCAGAAAAATGTCCCAATTTTATGTAACGTTTGTTATATTTTATCGGATTTTGTTATTGTTATTTAAAAAATGTCACAATTTCATGTAATGAAAATTAAATGTTAGAATAGGATTCTTGTGGTTGTGTTATTTTTTTTTGTGTTGATGCCAGTAAAAATTACGTTGTAAATTTTGATCATTTTATACAAAGTATAGAAGAAAAAGAGACAGAAATGAAATCAAGAGGGGTCAAGGGGCATAGCCCCTTGCGAGGCCAAAATGGCCGAGTTTTTTTTTAATATTTATATATATATATATAACTCGGTCTTTCGTGCTCCGTCAGGAGCTTCGCCCCTTGACTCCGCCTGAGGACACCCCCAGGACCCCCAGCTGTGGCACTTCTATACTTCGTATAGAACAAGGAAAATTGACGTCATTCTTTCTGAATGCGCGGCAATAGGAAAATTTTCGTGACAGAAAAACTAATGGGGATTCGGCTAAGAATGACGTTGTCATTAATATCCGTGCATATATAAAATATATTTGGACCACGTCAATAGAAATTCCCCGGGATCACCAGACGCAAGTTCTTCTATAATACTTATAGAAGAGTTAGACCATATTCATGAGAGAAAAAAAAATAAGAATAATAATTTTACTATTTTCAAAACGTATTTCTTTATTTTCGTTTAAATTGATTTGTGACGAAGGAGTTAGCAGGGTTTGATTCTTTTGGAGCAACACTAAACATCGATCTATAACTGAAATAACCAATGTTTTTTTGTTGTTTTTTTTTTTTCTTTTCTAGTTTGCCGTCTATAAACATAACGCAGAAACGTAATTGGGTAAAACGTAACGAAAAAAGGGAACACATTTCGTAATAGAATTTCTTTATTACCTTCACAATAGAAGAATGATATAGTGATTAATATATCTACATGCTTATTTTGTTTTCTTCTTCAATCCAATCTATTGCGGAGACCGTTTTATTTATTTATTTTTTTACTAACTTTTTTTTGGACGCCTCAACTACGGACATTAAACCGGCGCAATTGAAATTTTTATATATTTTCAATTGCCGATAGCAATATTCGAACCAGGTCCTACTGGACCGAAATATCGCCGCCTAACCAACCACGTCGCGGTAACTAGACGCCCTTTTATAACAACAAACTTATCTGCAATTTCCCTTATTGCGTTATATTATTTAAACTCCGTTCGCGACATGTCGAAGAGCAAATCACAATTGTTTGAAAAAGCTTCAAGTGAGACCGATAAAAACAAACATATCTAACGCATTTAATTTAATTAATATTTCCCAATTTTTTTATTGGCGTTATTAAGGTAACTCTCTTTTGTAGTACATCTTGTAGAGTCCCATTCACATGTTACGTATTGTTGTTTGAAAACTAGTAGCATATAAGTAAACCATAGCACCAAAAACTTTTGTTGTATTTAAAAATACAAAGCCCGACGAATGATTAAAATTAAAAATTAAAACGCCAATCAATTTCGAATGTAAACAATTTCTATCACCGCTGTTGTAGCACGAATTGCCGTGTGATTATTTCCATCGGAAAGTAGTCGGTGTTTTTAATTTTACCTATTCGAGATATACCAAACGTTATCGCTTATTTTTATACGTTATCAATTTTCAAATAATATAGCTTATTTTTTAATCTCTGTTCATGTAAATTTCTACAATAACCGAAAAATTAACCGAATGAATTTTTATTTCTGCGGATATGCTGTCAGTGCAAACTAGACTCTCATATAAATATATATCAAAAAAACCAAAAAAAAACCAAAAAACACTTAAAATCAACAAAGAGAGTAGAAAAAGAGTGCTGTGTTTTCAGTCGACTGTCTTCACTTACACGCAGATCTTATTTTACATGTGTTTTTGTGTTTCGAACCCGAAACATAAAAGTCTAGCGCAATCAAACGAGTTAACTGTTGGACCACCGAGATCCCAAAATAAAAACTCAAAAAATCTTTTTTGTTTCTGATTTCTTAAACAGAGAGGAGGGTTAACAATGTGCAGGAATATTGGAAAATTCAAAATTTCCCCATACTCATGTAACCGATTACCGATATTTTAAAATACAAAAAATAATGAAAATTATTAAACATGATTGTACCCCACTTCGGTAAAACATTACAGGGAGGAATCGTCATAAACGTGAACACTCGTTTTATAGCGAATTTAAAAGTAAAAATATACTCAGCAGAGTTAAACATTTTCGAGTAACTAATCATCCCGGGAATAAATGAACAAAGAAATGCTTGTATTATATTCAAACGTAACTTCTATCTTTCTTTGACTGACACCAGCGATCAATAAAAGGCACAAGTTTGAACACGGATCGTTCACAATTACCCGACAAAACTATGTTGAAGTATATATGTTTAGTTTAATCAAGCGTGATGTAGTAGATCGATTGTGCTCGCTCCCTACAAGTTGATTACGGTTATTACACGATCTTTGTGTGTTACAGAATCATTTTTGTCAATCCGGGGGTTGCTCGGTACAATTTCCTGATGCACATCTCTTACTAGGACGAATTATGCGCTGAGAATCCCTTTGTCGTGGTTTCATTTCCGCAAAGCCGACTGAATGATTGGGAATGGAAAAAAAATTAAATAAGACGCGGTGACGCTCAAAAAAAATAATAGATTTGACCGTAATATTTTTATTACTTTTTAGCGAAACCGAAATGTAAAGTTGACGGCGGTAAACAATTTTTAATTAACGAACAAAGAAAAACGTTCTCGTAATTTTTCTTAAAAAAAATTCTCAACATACAAAATGATTTTTAAAACGTGACTAGGTGTTTTTATTTTAATTTATTTCAAAAAGTAAAACTCACAATCTGTTCCATTAGAGAAAAATAAAAATAGTTTTAAACGTAAGAGCATGGACAGAACTTCAAAAAAAAAAAAAAAAGGAAGAAAAAGAATATTACTTTACGAAGATCTTAACACAAATCGCAAGAGGACCTAATCTTTTCAACTAGCTTGTATCATTGTACAGAGTGATCTAACTAATTCAGTTAAAAATTACGGTTAATTCTTCGCATATATTTTACGCAAACACAGACTACCTCACACATCGTCTTTTGCCTTCATCTTAACGAACAATTTCATTGAAAAAAAATAAAAGAGTGAAATAAGAGGTTTTGGTCGGGAACCTACATTGACCACAAAATCAACATGCTTCTCCACTGCTTACATACCACATGCAAGGAAAATAGAGCCATCAAAGTTCTATTACCCCTTCTGAAATCGAAGACCCTGTTCCTATCTACCGAGTAAACCCTCTATCTCGTACTACTACAACCAATGTTTCTCTATGGAATAGCCATATGGGACTTCGCTGCCTCCTATAATATCCATCATGTATATACAGAACAAAGTTCTAAGACTCATTTCTAATGCCCCCCCCCCACCCCCACTATTCCTCTCCAACCACTAACTACATTACGACTTAGCCTTCGAATCCTTCATTCAGATAGCCCGCATAGATTACTCGGAAATCAGGAAATCCGTTGCTGCCCACCCAAACTGACTCCTGCCATGCAAGAAAAACAGCCTACTTCCTCACTTTTCAGACCACTATAAAAAGCACACACACATCACCCGCTAGACTAAATCTTCCCATGACAAAAGCGGTTAAAGTTGTCCAGGTAACGATCTAATCTTTCTAGACTTTGTTATTGTTGATGATGATTCTGCCATGTTAATTTTTAACTCTACTCCCATCACCGCCAGAAAATTCCCTTATTAGATCTATTTATTTCCTCAATTTCCAGTCGGGTAAAAATACGACACAACTTCCTTCGTTAGTGTACCAATTTATCGATGCCCTCACCCCCCGGCGAAAAAAACCTTTCAATTTAGGTAAGCTGTAAATATCTAGTCACATACATATCACATGTCACACGCATTTTGCAGTATTTTCCATTAGAAAGAGTGAATATTTAATTGTGTTTCATGTTAAATTCGAATTTCTTTGCTACTCCAATTTTCATTACTTATTCTTTGCTGACTTTAATTTATATTAATATTATATATTAGTTTTAACTTATAAACTACTAAAAAAAAAATGGGGAAAGTGACCGAAATTTTTGATAAATTATGAATTTTCATACAATAAAAAGAAGATTTAGTGTATTTGGAAATAAAATAAAATTTCTGAATATACAAAAACATTTATTTAACGGTATTTTCGGCATGCCGTCATCTATCGTAACATTGTTTGTACTATCATCAATATGAATAGCAGGAACCCTGATGTTAATTGAGATTCTTCGCTGTTTTTCGCAATATCAACTTTAATCCTAATTAATAATTTTTGTAAAATTTAACATAAAAATGATGCTCGGTGATACAGAAATTTGATAAATCGAAACGTACAGCATATAGCAAATTGTTTTTATACAAAAGAACATTACTTAATTCGACTCCGAGTTTAATGATATGAACAAATCATTTTAAAATGTAAACGAATCAGCTGATAAATTTATCGTACACGTGCACCTTAGACACCTGTAGATATTATTGAAGCATAAAATTAGCAGATCATTAAAATATTACAGTGTGTATTAACGGAAAAACAATAAATCATTTATTATTATTCATCGACTTTCGTCAGCGTATTTTTTTTTTTATTATCACTGACTTCATTTTATCGTTAGATCAGGGGCGTTAATTGTTAGTTTGAAGATCTCCGATTTACACCATGAATGACTAAGAAAAACCGAATAACATACATGCGATTGTAATTGCGAAACTAAATAATTTACGACCTATATTCGTATAAAACTTTTTTTTTTTTTTATTTTGTTTTATTTTTGAGTATTCATCAAAAATGTACTATTATTATTATTATTATTATTATTATTATTATTATTATTAAATTAAATTAACATGCAGTATGCAACAACCAAGGCTAGAGGTAAAAAATGTATTAGTGGAGTGAAGTTACCAGAATTTATTTCATATTTTCTCCGACACTATTGCGAACGGTATTTGAAGGAAAACAAAGAGATTATTTTCATTATTAAATTATTCGGCGTTTTACTAGTACAAAATGACAAAAAATATAACAACTAAAAATTTTATATATATATATATAACGTAAAAATCACAAAGTATTACACCAAAATTAAGTTATTGTTTTTGAAGACAAGAATCCAAAAAGTGCACCACGAGAGTCATTTAAACACAGACACTGCTCAGCTCCATATCAATCGTAAGAAAAATAGCGCGAAAGATACACTTTCTTTCTTCCTATCGCGGTATTATCATTGCACATGTAAATTAACGTAATACATTCTTCTTCATAGTGAATAGGTAGGTTACGCGGGAGCTATCATATAAACTTATATCGCTACAAGGGCGTCAATTCAGTTATTACTTAGGAGGGTAAAATGTTTTAGAGGAGACAATCTTTAGATCAATGACCAGAACTATTCGCCTGAAATAAGAACCATTTATTACGTATTTCCGGTTTATAAGCGTAATTTCCATATTTTACACTATATATTTGTTTACGTAATTGTATGCATTCCATTTTAATGCGAACTATGCAAACGTGATAATAAAAAAAAAAAAAAAAACACAACTGACAAAGAACAAAAAACCCAACTTGACAGAAAATTTAGGACAAGAAATTACAGCGGACCTAATTATAAATAATTTTTTTAAATGGACAACTGCCCCTCTACCCTCTTCAAATGGCGCCGCTGCGTCCCGAAAATATATCATATATTACGTTACTTGTTAAACCTAATTTCTTGTTTCATATTCGTCAGAGACCGCTAAAATAAATCCCGTAAATTGTCAACGCCTGCATATGGACACATTTTTGTTGTCAGGATTTGCGATGCATCGAACTGGTAAAAATAAGAAACCAGAGGAAAATAAAGTCTTCTAAAGTGTGACATTATTTTCAAAAAAGCTTCCCGTTGATGTCAAAGATTAGGGAAATTTAATCGTGATTAAAATCATTGCTAAAGACTCCAGCAGAGATATTACGTAATACTTCCTCCCCTTTGATCTTTTAAAATTCACTTCTGAAATTGTCATTAAGAAATAAATAATGAAAATAAATCAACACTCTGACGAAATTGTAATATCGTTTAATCAAAACGCAAACAGACATCGTTCGAATTCCGCGCAAGTACAGTTTTGTCCGCGGATTGCGCGCAGGTTTCGGAAAATTCAGTCAATGACTTACAGTGTTAAATGTAAAATGCTTGAAGTCAGAGACATTTGGTTTAAAACGATATCTGTAAAACCGGTGGACTTTGTGAATTAAAACAGCACGAGCTTTTGTCCACGGGCTTACGCGCAGGTTTACACAACGATTTCGCCAGAAGTTTCATCACGTCTTTCTCGGAACTTTAAAATTGTTCTTTTCTTTTCTTTTTTTTTTACAATTTCAATACGATTGTTACTATTAATTTAATTTAAATTTTTTTGTGTTTAGAATTAATTAGTAATTCTTTATTTTCGTTGGGGTTTTTAATATTTACAAAATCCTCGTCGGGTATTGCAAATCTTCGTAACATTTTCTTCCAGCCAGGAACGTTAACGTAGCTTTATCAAAAATGTTCCTCCGCTGACATGGCTTCTCTCTTAACAGTATGTTTCTTTGTTAAATCACTTCTTAGTAGATATAAATAATCAAACGTGTTTGCATCTATCATTCAATATTTTCTAAAATCGTGAGGATCATTGTCCCGGCGGACTGGTGCAAATTACTTAATTGGAGCTTTTTCCTTTGATTTATTTTGTACGTTTTCAAGCTACACTAGTTTGCGTATTGAGCATATAAATCATAGCATAAGTCAAAGGGCGTTTTTGTTTTTCAGTGACGAAAACTAACTTTTTATATAACACGAAAATCGCAAATCTAATATAAAACTGTTGAATTGTCGTGAAATCTGTATCGGTTTTTACGACTATTCGAGAGGTCCGATAAACGCGCACACTTGCCTGCAGTAACACACAGAGTTACGTCGGTACAGTTCTGGCTTAAGAGATTTGCCTGCTCAGGTTTACTTATTGTCAGTAATAAACAGTGACGGTTCTGGCCAATACGGCTATCCGTACAGTTAACTGTACGATTATCTGTACAGGCTTGCCGGCAGGCAAGTCCGTGGACTCATCTTTTCCGTCTAAAACGAAACGCAGTTTTAATCTGTACAGAGTTTTCGCAACGGTCCAGAAGTCTGACGGTCAAGTCCGTGGGCAAAACCGTACGTACGTGTGTGTCGGGTTATTGTGTAGAATACGTAAAAATATTTGAGATGTTAATTGTTTTCATTATTTATTATCCGAAATATAAAATCCTCTGTTGATGACACTTCCAAAAATAAATTGAAAAAGGTCAAAGGAAAGTATTGCGAAGTCTGTGTGGAGTCTTCATCGATGATGATTTTAATCATGTTTAAACTCCTCTGCTCTTTGAAATTGAGGGAGAGTTTTCTCGCGAGTATAATGACAGACTTCAGACTATTTTTCTCTAGTTTCTTATCTAGTTCGATGCATCGCAATTCCTAACAGAAATATGTCACACGAAAGCTGTGTACTCTCACTGACAATTTACGGTATTTATTTTAACTAGTAATGCGGTTTCTGACAAATACGAAATAACAAATAATATATATATATATATATATATATAGTTTCGCGACACAGTGGAAAAGGCAATTTGTCTGCAAAGAAAACAACGCATTCCAACAAAAATTCTATTATTAAATAAGAAAAAAAGGGGAACTTAAAAAAAAACACACACACAAAAACCTACGCAGTACACAAAACAGAGTAATAAATTTTTGATTTTTTTTTTTTTTTTTTTTAATTTTTTTGGGTTTGTCAACTGGTGTACATTAACGTTTACGCGTGCGTGTATGTCTTTTATTACTGCCAAGTACAATCAATAGTGAAGTACGCTCGCATTATTTACACTGTAAACTATCAATTTGTCCGGGGCTTGTTAACATAGGCGCGTTGCGTTACAGTTATCGCGCTACTGATCAATAATAATAATAGCGATTTTAATAATTAAACAATACGCTTCTTTAAATTACCAAAATGTTTTTTTTTTTTTTTTTTTTTTATATATATATGTCGAATAATAATAGTAATAAATACAGCAAGAATCGAAAAACGCAAATAACCAGCCGACTCTGCATGAAGATCAATTTTAGAAATGAATGAACCGATTAATCAAACGTTTCACGAGAAATATATGAAAGCACTGAAATGATTGAATTAATGAGATGATTTTAAAAATTAAAAACATACATTTAAAAATGGCGACATGTACAATTAAAGTAACAAAAACATTTCACTATTGCCGCAACTAATTAGATTAAAAATTAAATTAAAATTACAATGACAAGTTTCGCCGTCCTTACAGCATAGTAGTAATTTAATTTAATTTCAATAACAGTCAAATGTTTTTATTAATTTAATTATGTAATAAAATGAGTAAATTGGTTACTCTAAAAAATACCTGTAAATTTTATTATAAATGAAACAATTACGAAAATAACATAGATCAATCAGATTCACAAGAACATAGAAAAATGATCTCATTCCGTTATGAAGAGACTTCTGAGCAATGATTTCGCAAATACGGCGTAATGGAGGCAGTAAAAAATATATTCACTACCGAGTACTCTAAAATGATAAAATGCAATTATACATACATACACACATATGTACATGCATACATGCATATATGCATATATATATATATATATATATATATATATATATATATATATATAGAGAGAGAGAGAGAGAGAGAGAGAGAGAGAAGGGGAGATGCATTATATTAATTTGGCGCTAAAGCAGAAAAAGAAAAATATCCAAAATATAAAAAATAGTTAATGCAGTTATGCTATGTAACCAAAACTCAAACCATTGATTTTGGTCGCATCACTGAGTTCCAAGCGTGTCGTAACCATATTTGCATCGGTGCATTTCTATTTTAGTCAAAAGGATTATCTTTCCTCATGATAAACAAATAAATAAAAATAAAAAATAAAAATAAAAAAAACTTAAACGGGGGGAACAGCGTAATTGCTATTTATAATTTTTAGTATACGTAGAGCATTCGGCAATCGTCAGAAAGATTAACTTTATTACGAACAGTTCGAAACGGCCGTAGAAAATAACAGTCTTGTATAAAACAAAACGATGCAGGCTGTCCACTATTTCTTGCGGCCAATTACATCATGCACTAGACAGTAGCCCGAAAAATGTCTCTACACCAACTACACAAAAGTCAATAAAGTGGCCCACAGCGTTTTTTTTTTAAGGGCCTGAAGCAAAAAGTGAGAATATTGATTCCCGTCAATTTCTGTTTCATCGATTCTCGTTGGTGTGTCCAACAGTCTTTTATTACCAGCCGATACTAGCTTTTATTCTTATTTTGATAATTTATAATTCTATCTTTTTTTCTCCCGCTTCTAATTCATTACATTCAATATTTGCTTTTTGTGTTGTTTTAGCTCGAATGGCCTTACAAGCATAAAAAAAATTATGTACTTCTTCTGCAAACATTTCAGTCATTTTCGTTGTTTTGGATTTACAGTATTGGAGTCGGTTTGTCGATGATAGGAAGCCAAAAGAAAGGCAAAACAAAGTGGTTGTCCCGCCAAGACCCGATAAAAAGAAAACAAAAACTTCCTAAACATGCGACATTACATACAAAGAGTTTGAATAATATTCATAAAGCCAGGCAAGCGGCAAGGAAGAGAATTAATATATATACACACATACACTAACACTCAACTCTTCAAGCTCTCTCGCTTTTAAAATTCTTTTAAAAAAATCATTTACAATTGACTACGTCATTCCTTAGCAACTATACAACACAGCATTCAAACTTTGTTATTTTATATAAACCAAACCGGACTTAATGACGAGGCAAAAAATATATTATACCCTGTGCTAAGAATGACGTAGTCATATATATATACCCGTTGCGAATCCCACGGTGTACTTCTAGTCATACGACAGAAAGTATCAAAACAAATTGAAGAAGAAAGAATTTTGCAAGTCTAACATCGGAGATTACTTTCACTAAAGAAATAGCTTTCAGCTCGTCAGTGGAAATCAGAGAAGCCTTATTTAAGAATGCGGAGAAAAATACTTTACGTGTAAAACAATAGTTGGTCTTGACTTTTAATTCGATGATCTACTCGAATTTCTGCTGCGTTCACTAGGCGCTATGAATATTTCTCCGACATCAGCGAGTCACTAAGAGAGCACTGAAAAGCATACACATACAAACAATAACAGTGTAAACTGACAATCGGATCATACATTTAACTAATCAAGTACTTTTCTACATTGGCGAACGATCAACATATTGTACACTGCACATTTTTCGCTGCGAAACTATAACTAAATGACGTTCACGCGTCTTAATTTATAAATATGCTGGGTGAAATATACCGCTGGCGAAAATCCATCAACTGTGACAAACAAAAAATTGTAAAAAAACGGTTGTGCGACGAACCAGCGAAATTAGATTGGCAGTTTAGAAAAGTTTGTTAATGCGAGCAGAGTAATCATTTCACTTTTAAATAGTTTTCTTAATGTGTTTTTGATTTTCTTTAAATAATACATCTTAATTTTTTTTTGCATAATAAGACGAAGTCGCTTGTACATTTCATTTTATAAAGTTACATTGCTTCATAATACTTCTTATTTATTTATTTTTTTTGTTAAATTCTTTTTTCATTATTCTTTTTTATTGGTCACATAAATTATTTACAGTAGACGTGTTAATTTTTTTTTATCAAAATTTAAATATCCACTTTCTTTTACATAATTTTTTGTTTTTTAAAATTTAAAAAAAAAAAAGGCTTTTTGATTTGTTTTTATTTGGGTAGTAGTGCGTGTGATTTACATATGTCGAATTCATTCTATCTGGACGTTTTTGTCATGCAGAAGCACTGGAAAAAATCAAGATTCACCACACACATAATGCATTTATATATATATATATATATGATCAAGACGCTATTTAACTCAGTAGTGCTTGTAGTTGTATAAAAACACGCCTAACGTTAGTACACCATTTACATTTCCTTGTAGTGTAATTAATATAATTAACAAATGGACTCACAATTAGATATACGTTTAAACCGTTTACATCATTGATGATAATTACATCACCACTGATAAAACTGTATTTAAACAATATTTCGAACAACCCTTCTTAGTGTATAAAGGTAGTCAAATAAGAATAACAGAGATTATATCACAAGAATACCGAGTCTGCTGAATTCACGCAAGTATCTTAGATGAAATAATCTTAAATCCCTCCCAAGTATGCGCACCGAAAGTGGCACGATATCGAGATTAATGTTTTTCACTGATGCAAAAATCTAACCACATGATAAGTTCTTTAAAATCTTATGTGAGTTTGTTATAACAATTTACAAGTAAATCTCCTAGCCGGGTACTCCACAATTTTTATCTTTCTTGTCAAATATTTATATCGATTATTTTAAAATGTTTTTTTTTTTTTTTTTTTTTTAATTTCCAGTATTTACGAAATGTATTGTTTACGCTGTAAGTTTATCTTCCTTCTAATCAGATTCTACTGTTCTCCACTATGAATGAACACACTTTGTACTCTGCTAATAAAACATTCGAGTACATACCCCTAGACTAGGCAGCAGAATATTCTAGTCTGCAAGGGCAGTGCAGTCATTGATATAGTTAACAGTTTCATCTGAGTTATCAGAATTTTATTCATTACTGATTCGTTAATATTTTTTAATATGCATTTTGGAAATAGTAGTTAAAAACTAATCGAATAACGCGTTTAGGACATTAGAACTCTGTTAACAGTGCTTCTATATTTCGGATTAAATTTTTAATAATATATAAAATATTTTATCAGCTCCACCTGTTTGTGTGATTTATATGTTAAATTTATATATACAATCTCCATTATTTGTTCGCGGGTATTTAAAATTTAATAGTAAATTAAAAGTACATATAAAGAATAACTGAATTTAAAAAAAAAAAAAAAAAAAAGGTTGCCGCGAGTTTATTTTTTTTTTTTTGATTTGTTATTAATGTTCAAATTTGATGGTACTTCTAATTTTGCTTAAACCATCACTACTTTTTATACGTATTGCACATTTCTAGCGTGGGGTAACGAAACACAGTTGAAAATATTACCGAGGTCACAACAATTTAAAAATTTTTAGATATATATAGTATTTTTCTTGCAATATTAATCACAACCGAGTATGTTGCCACTAAATGCAGATTTTCACTTGAGATGTGAATATATGAGATGCGGTGAAATTATTTTTCTGACATTGGAATTTTGTTAAATAATGGTAGATAGTTGTTTTTCAGTGATAATTTCCCTTTTTTTTCTTTTCTTTTTTTTTTTTTTTTGGAGCGATGGGGATACTTTAATATTTTATGGTGTTGGTTATCGTCCCTACCTAGTGCAGTGTGTTTCAACAGTTATGTTCTTAAGACGTAATTCATCTTTGTTTCTTGATTCTAGTGGCGACATGATCTTTTTCCTTCTACTAGGAGCAGCCATATAATCCTCCGTTGGTCCTACACTGTTTCGACGAAGCAGTTATTTCAATAATTTCAGTACTTGCTCATTAGTTACCTTTTTGCAAAAGCGTTTCACTGCCGTATAAAAATAGGGTAGGAAGTGAAATACCGCTTTATTATTAAGTTTGTATTCCAGAATTACTAATTTTATAAATAAAATTTCATCGTCCAATTTAATTACACATTACTTATGGGATATTTAAAACTAGAGGGGCTTTTCAGATTTGCTCGTTATAGGCCTTGAAACTAAATTCATACTACCATTTTCACTTTTTTGTTTAATTAATTGGGAGCCCGAAAGTCTTTTCACTTAATTCATTTAAAAGATTATTGAACGCATCACGCTTACTTATCAAAACTTCATCATCTGTAATGTTTCTTGTTACTACATTCAGATTTAAAATTTGTCTAAGTTGTATATTGACGGCTATTGAACACAAATTCGGGGTATATAGTAGTAACGAGTTGGTCCAAAAGGGTAAGTGTCTCCCACAGCGCGGAGTTTATGATGTAACTTCGACACTACAGTTTATCCACAACTTTAACACAGCAAATACTAAATCGTTGAATACCATATAGAGATCCAGATTCACACGGTTCCGCTTTAGAAGCTAAAATGTAGAATTTGAACAGAGAAGAATAGGCCGTTCGCCTTTGAAAAAACGAAAAATGATAACATTAGAGTTAGAAAGAAATGGTCTCTCTATAGTTTTTTCCGTGGATCTTTGTATGATTTTACAATTTCCTTCTCTCTTTTTTTAAACACGCGTAATCTAACCTAACATTGATAACACAGCTCACAGTGTCGACAACCAGTGCAAATAGTGCCGTGCTGAGTGTAGCGCGCGCATAAATGTCGGATCCTTTTGGATCCGGTGGATAGAGGCCGTAGCACAAAGAAGAAAACACGGCACTGTCAATCAAAAGAAACTTCAACAAATTGGATATAGAACTTCATCAGTTACAGAAGTAGCGTGACAGGTAACATCAAAATAGCTAGAGGTTAAGTAAATAGCCGATAAAATTTAAGGAAAAAAAAAAAAGCAAAATGTCTATCATATAGTATGATCTTTTTTGCTCTCCTTAATAACTCTGATAGGATATTACACAGCGAAAGAATAATTAGAACAACAAGGGAAATGATTGAAACAAACCGCGTACTTTTACGAAATGCGCCATCTTCTAGAAAAGAGCAGCTTTAATTTCTGGTGGGGGGGGGGGGGTCAAAAAATTTCTTCCCAAATTACAAAACACCTTCTTTTGGCTCTAAACAATTATTAATCGTTTTTACACTGACAGTTGATCTCTGTCACTCAGCGTTAACCAGTCAGCGACTTCTTCTACCTTGCCTTACAACCTTCCCCAACCCCTTCTCCCACTGGTTTAATAATTTTCCCAGCATCAACCGTTCTATTACTTCTTCCATAGTCCACCTTCGCCTTTAATTATAGTCTGCTTCCGGCTTCTCTCTTCCATTTTGCTCTTATTCAGTCTACCTTGTGTCCGTTTCTTCTCCTATCTTAGAATCACGTACTATTATTCGAATGTTCTTTTATTTCCTTAGAACGCGCGATCTTTTATTCCAATCTGCCTCGGCCTCCTTACAGTGCCCGCGCTACATTCTTGTTCTTCAAACTCCTTCTATTGTTCCTTTGTTAGCTGCGTCTTCATTTCTTCTAATTGTTTCCTGATGTCAACTCCTCGTGTCTTTCTACTTTTTTAATCCTTTGCATCGGGTGAGCTGACCTGCCTAAGGCATTATCGAAAAATGGCGATTGATTTATAACTGTTTCATTTTAACACTGCTACTGTTGCTACTTGTTTCCAGATAGAACGCGGCAATGGTAATGGCGAAGAAGTCGGTACTTTGGTTGCTATTATTCGGTACATTTTTCTGCGGGAGATTATGCCTGGCCAACTTATGTTGTCCGAAATCGCGTACTTTAACCAACAACAATACGTGTTCGGGCGGCGAAGAGGTGAATTTAAAATGCGAACAAAAAACCGTGCTGGCTCCATCATTGCGTTCGGCCGACCGATTTGAAATAGATCAGGACAAAATTCTCAGCGGATTCGGTATGACGCTGAATGAATCGCAGTAAGTTATAATTATTCATTAGCGTTCCTTCGATGTAAATACTTTTCACCGATACCGTAAGAATCATGAATTTCACACTGCCTGACAGTTCTATTTCTAATAAAGAATTTACAGATACTAATTGCATAATCCTCGATTATCGTATAACTGCCTTTTTTTTTCTTTTATGTCTCTTTTCTTTTTTTTTAAATAAAAATAATAAAAGTTACAAACATAAAACAAACAAGTGCGGAATAAATATAAATAAAATACACTAAAAACCTTTCCCAGTAATAATAAACAGTAATTTAAAATTTTATGAACATTTTAATTACATTAAAACCAAAATAAGCAAATTCATAATAATATTTAATAAGTTGTATAATAACCAAAACTGTAAAAATTATAAAAAAGAAGAGTTACGTTGTATAAAAGTATTATTTTACCTAACATACTTTATACTATAGTATCATCATATATGTATAAATGTTAAAAACTAAAAAATTTCAAAAGATGTTAAAAAGCTTTCAAAGGCTTATAGCTATAAAAATGATTAAATCATATAGAACAATCAGTTATTTGTCGGTCATGGTTATAGCTGGTATTAAACTAATCGAATATGAAATACAAAAACCTATATGAGCTTGGTCGCAATTAAAAATAATATTAATATAGAGCGCATCCGTTTAATAAAGTTATAATATAAAACACCATTTTTTGAATAGGAGGATGAACTACTTAAAAGTTTAAAAGAAATGTGAAAAAATTGATGGATAAATTTTATATAAATAAATTTCAAGAAATATGGAATAATTATAATGGAATAACGTATCAATTTTTCCTCCCAAGTATAATAGATAGATTTTAAAATAATCAATATACGCCAAATTTTTTTAATGTCCAATTTATTAACAGAGCACAGTCTATCTTAAAGGTAGATTTATATAAATTTAAGATATCTGATTCTGACAACTGTATAATATGTAATTTTAGAGATGATGTTTTTCATATTCTACAAGGATGCAACTATACTAATAATAACGGACTCTGTAATTATGATATAAAACAACTTGTTCAAAATTATTTTAATGAATTTAATAAATTTGCAACTGAAGAAATAAAATTCCGGAAAAATAATGTACATTTATATTAAGTAAGTGGTAGAAATATAGTAGATATTGTAAAAAAAACTGTAAAATGGTAATTAATATAATACCAAATACTTAATTGGATGGGCTATATTAATGCCGTTACTATAATAAATTAATATTTTTTTTTTTTAGTAAATAAATGTGCCCTACCCGAAGTTTCGGGAATAGGGGGAACAAAAAAAAAAATAGTAGAAAAAAGAAATAAATGAATTTTATAATATCTGAGTATCTAAAGAAAATCTGATTTATCGCTTTAAAAAAAAAAAAAAAAAAAAAAAAGAAGAAATATTAATAAACAAGACAAAGATGCGAGCCGACTAATAATATCTCCTTGTTATCAGCGGAGATTACATCTCTTTCAGATTCCGGTAATATTATACATTTGGATTTCCCGTCGTATTCCGTACGTGAATATTAATCGATATACTACAAAACACCATGACTATATAGATTACTTAATAACGAAATTTTAGTGTTTTATTATCATATATTTTCATAATTTCAATAAATCCCTACGAGCTTATAGGAATTTATTTAAATCATGAAAATATATGATAATAAAACACTAAAATTTCGTTATTAAGTAATCTATATAGTCATGGTGCATTTCGTTTAATATTAATATAAAGTAAAAATTTATCTTTACTAATACACGTTTTGGCTCCTTTCTACCGACAGAAGATGAAATATACTCCCTCTAGAAGAAACGTTTCTTTTATATTTAATGTTTATTCTTAAGATGTTCATAATTTTCATTATTTTCATTAACTAATAAACAAACAGGATATATTAAAATAACTGGTACGTTTCATAAAACAAAGAAAACAAAAAAAAAACAAAAAAAAAAAAAAAGAACCAACAAAAAGGTTTTTTTAAAAAATATCGGGGCGCTACTCGAAGGGACCGGAAAATTAATAGAAGAGATGATGATATTCAGGATTACAGTGAAAAAGAAGGGCTACGACGATAATTCAAAATTTGTACTTGAATCAAGTAGCTGTAGTAAAAACGGACGGGGTGAAAACGGAAGAAGCAAATACCAGGAAAGGAGTTAGACAGGGCTGCGTGCTATTATCGCCAGTTTTTTAACCTGCACTCTTAGTGCACAAAAAAATTTAACAAAAAAATTTAACAAAAAAAACGAGAAAATAAAGAAGAAAAAATAAATACGGAACACAACGAATCGATGATTCAGTTTGCTTGCCCTACATAGTAATGAACATTGAGAGAATTAACGAGACTAAAATAATCTTCGTAAAAATTAAGTTTTTTTTTTTTTTTGTATGCTACTGAATTAATATCGAGTGACCCTATCCCCCGGGTAGTGTTTATAAGATTTCTCGTGAATGTGGTAACTATTATACTAGATAAATTAGAACAATTAATGCACGTTTCAAAGAACATAAAACGCATATAGAAAAGTCGACGTTAGTAGAACACGAAAAACAGTCCTCGCTCCTGGTATAATATACTGAAATTTTGCAAAACGGAAGTTGAGCTCGAAACCCAGAGGACACGAGTTCGAGACTTGCCTCGTTCCAGATCCGAATCGCTCCCCCCAGGTATATATCGAATCTGAAATTGAATTGGTTATAGCGGAGAAATCTGCGAAAGTAAAGGCGGATCGCAAGTAGAAAAGAACCGGCCCTAATATTCTCTTTAGTTCCATTAGGCTTAATATCATTACGGAAAGCTTAACTCTTATCAAGGATATATGGGACTTGCTTTATTTTTTAAAAGTAGACAAAATAGAGATTTCAATATCTCGATAATAATAATTGCGACAGAGAGAACAAAGAGGAAGATTTGCAGCTGAGTTCGTCTTCGGGACCTGTTGTCAGTCGATTAAACAACAAAGTAACAGACACAATAAGAACAGAACAAAACAAAACAAAAAAACCACTAATATTGTCGCAAACCCCACACAAGAATTTCAAAAAACGTAACAAGTATTAATAGCCCCCGGGGTACTCGTTACGATTGATAGTGATCCGGTTCGAATGGAAAGGGATAAACACGTTGGTAACATTGGACGGTATTTTAAATAATGACGTGATTTCTAGCGCGAAAGTTAATAATTTTACAAAATTATTCATTGCACGTTAAAAGCTAAAAATGTATTCTTATTGTTTTAAACACATTTTGTACGTGGTAAAATGTCGTATTATCGTTGCCCCTCTGTATCATGTGGCGCAGATACTGTCTGACTAGGTTTGAAGATCAGGCGAATGATAGCTTGGACGAAGTAGCTATCATATGCTCGGCCACTGTCGATCTTCTGGACGATACAGAAATGCACTGGTACCACTACACGAAAATCGTGCAATTCATCTCATTCATCTGTTTCCTGTTAACCGCCGCCGTATACTATACAGTTCCGCAACTGAACGATCTGCAAGGCAATTGCGTTTTTCATTTTAGCGCGTTGATGAGCGCCAACTACCTCGTTATGGCACTTCCGGCGGATCTCCCGTTCATGCTGCCATTACATTTTTGCATAACACATTGTAAGTCGTTAAGCTTTCATTTTCCGTAGCGAACGCGATAATTTAAGCAAAACGTGTAGAGGGGAGATTGATTGCTGGAAATTTTAAAAACGGCATTCTTAAATATCCTCCTCCCGATTAGCGTTGAACTTACGATTTACTTTCAACCTAAATATAAAATTAATTTTTATAAAAATTTTCTGAACCATTTACTTTCAACCTAAATATAAAATTAATTTTTATAAAAATTTTCTGAACCATATTTATTTGCAGTAAAGGGAAAAGAGTAAGACCGTATAATTGAACGCTGCCAGTTCGTAATTCATTAACGATACACTAATTTTATAACTTAATTTTAAATTGTTTTTATAATTTAACGTTATTCGCAATTGTTAAAGTTTGAAATTACTCTCGGTTTTTGTTTAGTTTTTTTTTTTCCTATGCTGCAAATTAAATTATTTTTTATGTTAAAAAAAATACTGATAAAAAAAAAAAAAAAAACAAGTCAAAAACCTGTTTTGCTTATAAATTTCAACTTAGCCCGTACTTGCTAGTAATTTTTAATTTGAAATAATTTTAAATTGATTATTTCTAATTTGCATATATTGAACTAAACACGAACATTGCCCCGGCGTTTAGTCTTTTTCAAGTTGTATTTATTCTATTAATTAATTTATTGTTTTACACTATTCAATAACCGAAGAAGAAGAAGAAGAAGAAAAAAGAGTTTCAATAATTTATTTTTATATTTTTCTCCCGGAAATAAGTCATTTATAACTAATTAAATAAAATTAAACAAAAACGAAAGCACGCGGGTCGTAAATAAAACACTGGTAGTTTCCCTTTTTTAATACTTTTCGTTGTTAAGTATACTACCGTACAAGTGTTTATTAAAAGTTTTTACGGAAAAGAGATTAATTTTTTTTAAAAAACTATACACTACTTGCCCCCCCCCCCACATCAAAAAAAAAAACTGAAATACTATAAATAATATAAATTGCAAAAAATTTCGAATAGAAAATATTTATCGAACATTAAATATAAAGTTATATTTTAAGAACAACGTAAAATGACTCTATATAGATTTGTAAGAAAACATAAATTTTAGATTTATCACATTATTACATTTTAATTAATTTCACGCGTAGCTTTCGAGTTTTTTTTTTTTGCAACCACGTTTCAGCCGAAATTATTTCCCATTTTACTTTTGTATTGCGTGGCGCCAAAAATTATCGGGAATGTTGCACATATTTGATCTCCACATCCGATTTCGTTAAAATATCTAATTTAAACATTTTTTCCTCGCACCCTTACCGGGCCCCGTACGATAAAAAGCTTCGTTAACAAACGTTTAAAAAGCCGATAACGAGTATTGATTTTTTGTTAAATTTTCCGACACGCAATATTCTAAATTCTTTTCATATTTCAGTCAGAACCGTAAGCGATATTTTATAATCGAAGTTAGAGAACTAAAACCCATCTAAAAAATTCATAAAAAATTTGAATTTCGAAACTTTCTAAAAATACCGATCGAAAAAATTGTTGGACGAATGAGATACCCCCACCGCCGACATGCTCCTGCGACGACACGTTAATTTAATAAAACTGTTTCACTGCTTTACAATTTTATATTTACGACACGATCTTCGATACTAATATTTTGCTAAAAAAGAAACAAAAAAAAAAACAAAAAAAACCGGTTAAAGATCCCTCTCCCTGGATATTCAAGTGTGCGCAAACTGCGCGCGTATCATAAGAAATTTAAAATAATCGCGTATACCATTATTATTATTATTATTATTATTATTATTATTATTAAGGTAGTTAAAATGTAAAATTATATTTCGACAGCGTACATAACCTGCTTCTGTCTTGTGAGCGGTTTCATGTGGATGCACATCTTGTCCTACAATATGTGGAAGACGTCGAAGTAAGTACACGAAATTTACATTTACTCGATCGTCACACGTTTAATTACATAATCACGCGCGAGATAAGTCATTTCTTTCGATGACAATGACGCGACGAATTAATTATCTTTGCATTAATTTGGCAGGTAATTAACGGAAATGTAAAAAGTCCCGCTTATATCGGAGTAGTGGTGGTTGTTCGATTAAATAATTTCGCGATAAATCATCAACGAAATATAATGTAAACAAAACACACGAATAAACGCGATTTAGCCGAGAAAACTTCACACCCCCCAATAAAAGCGCACTTTTCTTTTTTTTTCTTTTTTCTTTTTTTTTTTTTTGGAACGGGGCACGTTATCCAAGGACACGTGAAATAAAAAGAAGGGAAAGAGCCATCGGTTAAAACATATAGAGGAACCAATATAGCGAGAATGATAGACAGAGTAAAGAAAGACAGAATATAAAGAGCAGTAGTGAACTCGAATTTTAGCAGAATATAGCCTGCACAACGCTCGACAGAAAGGAATGTAATCGGCATTGCAGACACCAATTTACTTCATCTTTGGTTAGGAGGGTAGTTGGAGTGGAAAAAAGAAAAAACAAAAACGCGAGGAAGACAAAAAAGTATGATAAAAATCGCGGAGAGGCTAATAAGAGGAATGGCAAACGGGAAGCGAAGAAAATTCAAAGAACCGATAGAACTAGAAATTCGGGTGAGAAGTTACGAAAGAAAGAAATGTAAATACCGGATGATATACCGTGGGACTTTTTATACCGGGACATGAGATTAGAAGATGGAATTTTTAAAAAAGGAATGAAGAAAGCAACAACCCGAACTCTAGAGAGAACCCACACAGAGCAAACCAACACACAAATGAAATTGCGAAAAAAAAAAAAAAGAAGAAAATAGATAAGACGGCGAATGCGAAAAGTGATAATCTGGCTCCTCACAATTTCTTCAATCTAATGAGATCAGAAGTAACACACACTCCATGCATATCACACATTTTTGCAAATTAATGAGATGAAAAAGGGAAAAAAAAAGCCACATAAATTTTTATTATTTTGTCGTCTCATTCGATCGAGTGCTCTGATTAAATCAAAACCGGCAACCTATCGTGCGCAATCTGCGATGAGTAAGATAAAGATAATCTCTATTTATCTTTTTTCTTTAAGAGAATTATTAACACGCAAAAGTTAAATGAGTGTGTGTGTTCTAGCATAAATAAATAAGAAGTCTCTGGTGATTACAAGTTTAGTAATGTGTATAAGTATGGTTGATTTTCATTCTATAAGTAAAATTATTATTGTTCGTACATTGCTTTTTATTTCTTTTCTTAATCGAATGCTTTATGTACTTTAATTGTTACGAAATTATGATAAAATCGCCCGGTAGTATTTCCCAGACAATAACAGTTTTACGTACGATATTATTATACGTCTCTCTACCTTCTTGTTATCAATCGACCATTAAACGTTTTCAATTTAATCATATCGTATGATATTTCATGAATTTTTAAATTTTAGAGGCCATTCGATTCATCCGTGAAACCAACTAATTACCTAAACAGGTCAGGACAATTAATTACAGACATCAATAACACCTGCAATTTCTAATCGAATATTACGTGTTTACTTCCACAGTATTGATGTACTGACTTTTAAAAAAAAAACAAAAAGGAAAGGATAATTGTATTGCAAATTGTATGCAACAACACGCCAATTCGAATCAGATACAATAACGTTATATAATATGTACCTTGTTTACAGAGCGCCCATCGTTAACGAAGAAGCAGAATTGTCGAAATATATGGTGGTTTGCTACGTGACACCATTCGTGTTAGTATTAGTTCCCCTACTGTCAACCTATTTGGAAGGATTCGATTTCGATGAAGAACTTTCTTGCTGGATGCACCGTAAATTATTTTTTCAAATTTTTTCTTACGCTTTTTAATTCGAAATGATTACCGACGCTAATGCAATATAAAAATCATCGCAAAGTCCGGTTCTTAATTAGGGAAAAAATTCCTGACAATTGCTAAACTACCGCTTTAGAGAGTTTCCTTTGTAACTCAACTAGATAACATTAAAATACTTTTACATCATTAACGCGGTTCTTTACGATATGGGCTATCGTACACGATTCCACCATGGGGACGATTTTATAGTGACATACGCGGGTGATGAAAATCAAATTTTAACAAAATCTAAATCTGTAAAAATTACGATTTTATACGTTTTGTTATTCGAATTTTATTTAAATATTTCGTCTAATTTCTGTTAATCCCTGCAACGAGTGAAAGAGTACTAAACAGACGGGATGTGTTGTTGAAGTCGAACTTGTTTTACCCTGTGTAACTCTACCATTAAAATGTCACAACGCTAAAGCAATCATTGTAAAATCTGAAAATCTACTTTTTCGTACAAGGGCGCAGCTCTCTTATAGCACTCGTTCGAAGATCAAGTTCTTTACAAAGTGTGTGAGAAAAAGATCGAATGAAAAAATGGAAATATAAAGGGAGAGAAAGGAAGAATTTATTTATACAAAAATTATAAATATTCTGCATCAGTACACGTTAATTTCGCTATTTATTTGTACCCAAAAAATATGTGTTCCTTACCCAAGTGAAGGGTGATTTACATATATATTATATATATATATATATATATATATATATATATATATATATATATATATATATATATATAAAAATTACAACGTAATTCTTAGGCTACCCCCCCTTTGGAAAAAATGTCCCAATTTTATGTAACGCTAAATGTCCCAGTTTTATGTAACGTTTGTTATATATTTTTGTTATTGTTATTTAAAAAATGCCACAATTTTATGTAACGAAATATGTAACGAAAAATGTAATGAAACAATATCTTAATTTTATGTAATGAAAGTTAAATGTTAGGATAGGATTTTGTGATTATGTTTTGTTTTCCTTTTTGTGTTGATGCCAGTAAGAATTACGTTGTAAATTTTGATCATTTTATACAAAGTATAGAAGAGAAAGAGACATAAATAAAAGTAAGAGGGGTCAAGGGGCACAGCCCCTTGCGAGGCCAAAATGGCCGAGTTTATATATATTACGAAAAGATTTTTTTTTCAAATTCATTTCTCAACGGGCAGTCAAAATAAATGAGAAAAATTAATAACAGTACACGTGTCGCAATGTCCCCATCGTTATAGAGTTAGACACGTGTTGTGTGTATCATAAATAAAATTTAAAATATAATTATATAATTTGTGAGTGTGTAAAAGAAAAAATACCGGTTGTGAGAAATGTGTAACACATCTGAAGACTGTAAAAATATAAATTACGAAATATTTCGGTAATTAATGAAAGACTCTCCTCTATACGATATCTTTAATTTTTAACGAGCGGTAAAGAGTTTTGAGGGATCATTAGTACACGTAATTACTAAACCAGTGGTAAATTTAAATCATGCATCAGACGCGAATGTAAATAGAATTTTGATGTGCGCGGGGGGGGGGGTACACGACAATAAAAACGACGCGAAAAATTATGTAACCCGGTGTTCAACGCTCGGACATACATACTCGTTTTGTGTTGATTTATTTTTTAATTAATCAATTTGTAAAATTAAGCAAAAATTACACATTTTTTTGTTATTATTCACCGTGTTAATGTGTTTTGTTTTTTTGTTTTTCTTCATTACAGAGAGACTGCTATTGAGTTTGTACGTGGCTCTTCCTATCCTAATTACTATGATTTTAAATGTGTACTACTATATCGATACTAGTCGTCGATTGTGGGAATTTTACAAGCAGCAAACGCAGCCATCTACAATGAAAGGCTTAAAATATCGGTACGCAATCTCAATTATTACCCCGTTTTCACATTTCCTCCGTTAGCGAATGGGGGCAATTAAATTCAAAATTAGACAGATATTTGCCGCTCCGTTCGATTGTCGTATAACAGTGTAAAGTCGGTCCGAATTTTTTTAAATTGACGAACAAACTGCAATTTTCCTTTAATCGATACCGCACTTATTTCACCACTAGTTTTTTCAACATTATTGCTGCTGCCTCTCGCCTCTCGGAAGAGTTTATATTTACATTATTACTTTTTAAAAACGAACAAGTTAGTGTAGTCAGTACTTGATGCAAAAGACAGAATTATAAACATTCAAGAGGTTTTATACCATATGCATAAGTCGTACTACTCTGCTCCATGCTGAGCGTCGCGACTCTTGTATATTCTAGTTGTACAAATGTGTAGGTACACCATTCGTATAGCAATTATGCGACGGGAATGTGCTCGCAAAACTACACACCAAACTGATTGTAAATGTTCGATTTATCGATATATGTACAAACGTAGAGCCCTCTTAAGTGTGTCTGTCTGTATATTAACCAGCGCGCGTATGATGACGATATACATACGTCGTGGTGGAGTGCTCTACTGCCTCCCATGCGACTATCAGCGGTTATTTAAATTTTTCGTAATAATTTCTGTAATCGCCTAACATCGAATTCGCGACTTCTTTGTAACGGAAACCAAATGCTCTAGCAATCATAGGCTATCGAGCGAAGAAAATGTGTAAGAATTTTAAGAATTTGGCATCAAAACCAGGAAGCTATAATTAGGAAATAAATCCGATAAATACATCAATAGAGAGACTAAAATCTTCTTATGTTATACAAGCGGATTACCTGTTTTTGTAGATATACAGGCCAACTTTCGTACTATGCGAAGAAGAATGTAAAAGATACTCTACCCCCGCACGATTGTTGATGGCACACCTCAACAAGCAAATCTTGCATCAAGATTTACCATGAACTTAGCGAAGAAATAGCCAGAACCGCCAATAAGTATGGCGTTAAATTTAAAAATCATATATAACGATCTCTCTGCCCGATATAATTTTACCGAGGTCGCGGAATATTAAAAAAAAAAAATATTCTCTTACTAATATTTAAAAAAATCGCATACCGCGTATTTTGATTTATTCATTTATTATTTTTAATTTTAATCGTCACTTACCGGCCGATAAAATATGTTTTTTATTTGTTTTTAGCGTGAAATTTTTCGACAAAATTATATTCTGTATAAAAGATAACGCACGAATGTTTTCTTTTTTTTTTTATAACCTTTTAATCACTCAAATACATACAAATGCAATAATTGCTATTGAGAAGGTACTTGATGAAATCGAGTTTTTTTTTTTGTTGTTTTTTTTTTGTGTTTCTTTTTTATAATAAGCGATAACGCTACTGTGTTTATTAACAACTACTCCGAATCCTTTAAACTTCCTTCCTGCTGCTCTATATTTACTGCTGAATCTGCTGCCATACTTCATGCAATTCGTTTTATCTCTTCCTCTTCTATCCTCTCGGATAAATTTCTTTTAATAGCTGACTCTGAAAGTGTCTTGCAGGCGGTCTCTTCTCCCTTACCGTTGCCCTCTTTTGATCCTTTCATTCTCCTTATTCGCCATCTAATTCACGAATTATTCCTGTTCCGTTCGATCCAAATTGATTTATTGTGGATTCCTAGCCATGCTGGAATTGAGGGTAATGAGGTGGCTGATTCCTTGGCTCGCTCAGGAGCTTCCAATGGACATCCTCTTCATAAATTTTCCGCTCACAATATTAATTATATTTCCAAACAGTTCCATATTACATTATGCAAAGATATTTATTTTTGCTCTTTTCTCCAATCCGAATAATTCCTTTTATCTTTCCGTTCAGCCCTTACCTTCTTTGACCAGATGGTTCGACATGTTTCCTTCCCTTTGTCGTGTTCCCTGATCACCGCTATATGTCGTCTTCGTTTCGGTCATACCTTTCTTCCTTCGTCATTTTTTCGTTTTTCCCTCGTCTCTTCCCCCCGCGATATTCTCTTCACCCAGAGGACTCCTTTTTTCTGTGTGATATCAATCACGTCTTCTTCGAATGTTCCTCACTCTCTTCAGAACGTTCTCTCTTTTATTCTCGGCTTCGGATCTTCGTCTTCCTACTCCATAGAATGACTCCTATGTTCTCTCATTTCCTTCCTTGTCAGTTGTTCCTATTCTAGCTTCTTTTATTCATTCAATCTCGCACCAGATTGAAATCTAATATGTTATTCTCCTTTTGAACTATTACTTAGATTCCTTGGCTGATTGGGCTGTTTCTCTTCGTTGGCGTATCCATAAAAAAAAAAAAAAAAAAAAACAATCGCGTAAGAGGGTATAAAAAAAAATTTAAATGTTTTCATTATCACTATTATTAATATAAAACACCGTCTGATTAAAACATTTTAGTAAGACCAAAAAATGTCGACTTATCACGAACACTGTAAAAGTAGAGATCTCGACTACGCGAGGAAAAATACTACTTTCCAATTACCGAGTTTATTTCATGGTTAACTGATCAGTGCTGTCACTGTCACAGCGAAGAGAAGTTAACTTTAAATCATTTGTAATTTGACTGGTTAAAACTTTTCAACGAGCGACGATAGAAAAAATTTTGACGCTGTTTTTAATTACTACAGTGTAATGACAGAATTATGCCGACAATACACTTCTTTTCATGTTTTAGATTCGGCCTTTACGTCAAATTATTTTTAATAACTGGATTGCCATGGTTGATTTTGTTAATTACGTTCATGTTGGAAGGATACGGTGTACTGTAAGTTTAATAAAATACCTTTTTACATTTCACTTTAAACAATTTGTCTCACTATTAACCGTGTCGCATTGTAACATTACTGAAAAACACAAACTAACTATCATTAAGACCAAATAAAAAAAAATAAAAAAACAGAAACAAAAAAATAATTGAATTAAATACAACGAAATATAGAAATCGAAAAATCGTTAGAAGCGAATCAGACGTAGGACTCCTTCAACTTGGTCCATTTAAGCTGGCCCTAAGGTATTCTCTCGTTTAAAGCGTTCGGTTCGAGCATATTTTCTTTACGTCGTCTTCCAATCATACCTTTTCTTTTCTTTAATTTATAAACTGCATAATCTTTTCCGAAAAGTAATACATTTTATTTCGAAATATCTATATATAAACAGGCAAAGGCAATAACCATTTTCTCCTCTGTTTATTAACCGATTTTATTTATTTATTTATTTATTTATTTATTTATTTTTTTTTTTGTTTAGTGGGACTATTGACGATCTTTAGTATTATCGGTAAACATTTTTTTTTCTTATTTAATTAAAAAATTAACAACAAAAAATGGAAAAAAATCGCTATAGCCAGTAAATTTGTCATTAAAATGTTTTCATTTTTCTTAATAATCATCGTTATTGGCTTTTTTACAGGGTACTAAGTCTTAAAGTGGCATTTAATATCAATAAATGAGGATTTTTAAATTGTGATTTACTGTTATTTTACTGAATTTATTTTTTATTCAATTATAATGGTACCGAACTGTATTGTATTGTTAATTCATATGAAAGTGTATGTTCTCAGATATACACAATGAACGAATGCATAAGAGTAGAAAACATTTTTTTGGAAATATGCAAATTCATCATATATGTTTTCCTCAAATTTTTAATAATAATTACGGTCGAATTTCGACCTTTAAAAGACTTACTATTCAACATTTCCTAGCTGAAAAAAGTTTTTACCGCTTAAATTGTCCGCTAAGAAACAAGCTTTGTCTTTGAAATGGAGTTTTAATATATTATATAAAAATGACATTAAAAAAAAAAAAAAAAAAAAAGGGAAAGTTATACAATAAGACGATCATCAGGTATCGTTAATAGGAAGGTACCAATGGGAGGGATAATAAGTGTAGAAGGAAAAGACAGGATATAACAGGCACAAAAAGATGCAGGAAGCCCAAGCCTACGCAAAAAAGAAATGAAAACTTAATACGTCACAAACAACCGCATCATTTGAATGAAGAGGACAACATGAAGAAGAGGCTAATGAGAAGCGAAAGCGGAAGGAAGGCAGCAAGGAATAATTGAAATGCAAACGCATAATGGAGATAACAACGAAGCGAGGAAGGAAAGGAAACAAAAGGAACCACGGATTGGAAGGAAGACTAGGTTGAAGAGTCAGATAAAAGAAGAGACTATTAGAAAAGGAAAATATCCGACCAAAATCTGAGATGGAAATTTTTACACAGCGCAAGAGATTAGAAGATGGGATTTTTTTTTTAAAAAAGAAGGATGAAGGAACAGCAACCGGAGCCAAAGAATCAGCCGTCTCATTACCAAAGATACCAGAATTGGCAGGAACCCACAGCAAGTCAATATGGATCCCACGGGGAGAAGAAAGAGTGCAATCAAAAATTATTTATTCAAAAAGAAGTGTTTGTGTGTCATCTTTTCTAGCGTACTTGTTTAATGTGATCGAAAACATACTAATTTCATTTATATACTAAGAATGTGTGTATACACACTTATGTGAAATATGTATAATATAGCAAAATTATCTTTTAAATGCTTATTTATGTTTTTGTTTTATTTTCCTTTTTTAGAGCTTCGATCACGGGACTAAATAACCTCACTCATGTTATTTGTCTTCTATCGAACTATAATTAGCAATTATTTAACAAATTGGTTAAGGTAGTGCCATGAAAAAAAAAAAAAAAAACAACAACAAAAAATGTTTAAGAGAAAAGTTAATTATATTCTCTTCCCGGAAAGAAAATGATATCTTTTTATGATTAGAACTAATTTGGTAATATTATTATTTGTTTTGTTCTTTTTTCCTTTTTTAATATTTTTTTTGTTTTCCATGCTCTCAAAAAAAAAAAAAACTAAAGAATAATTGTTTTGACCTTTAATACATGGATAGGTAAGATTTCCACAAATATTCAGTAATTGTTTTTTTTATTTTCCAGTATTAATACATTGTAATTTAATATAATATGTAAGTTTCACATCACGTTTCATGTAATGCTTTTTTAATATTTATAACATCTGTGGATTTTGTAATAATAATAATAATAATAATAATAATATACTGATTTGAATTTACAATTTAATGCAGGTAATTAAATTGCATAATATGAAATTAAAGAATACCGCAATTAATCATGTTTGCAATTTATAGATTAATGCATGAAATATTTAATAATATTTATGTTTAATTTTAGGAATAGTTTCATTGTATTTTCTTTGTTTTCCCCCTTTTAGTAACATAATCATAGCTTTTATTACGTTCAGTCAAGGCATCTTTGTGTTCATCATTATGGTCTTAGGCAGAAAAAGAGCTCGCCGAGGATTGCAAGCGAAAACGTTTATGGGAAAACGTATATTTCCTCAGAGTTGGGATAATATGGACGATGAAGAGACGGAAGAGGAGTTCCAGTATGACAGTAGACAAACGAATAATAGTAATAGTAGTAGTAATAATAATAATAGTAGTAATAGTAATAGTAATAGTAATAGTAATAGTAATAGTAATAATAATAATAATACTAGTAGTAATAGTAATAGTAATAATATTAATAATAATAACAGTACCATAACTGGGCGTGTATAATATATAATATTTTTAGATGTAAAATATTTTTAAAGAAGTAATAAATAAAACAAAAAAAGTCATATCATATGTTTATATATACATATATACATATATACATATATACATATATACATATATATATATATATATATAAAAACACATATATATATAAAATATATATTGTTTATCGTCTAATATTTTCATTCGCTTTTGTAAGAATATATGTATCATTATTGTATACTATTATTAAACATCTTGTGTCATTTTATATTTGTACGGATAATTAACAATCTTTATATAGCTTATAATATTAATAAACACCAATAATCGGTTGATAGCAGATTTCATTATCTAATATGGTTTCGATAGAAATGTAGTAAACTATGTAACAGTTACTCCGAACCAAAGAGTAAAGTAATAACAAGAAAAAAAAAACAAAACAAACATGAATAAGTTTTATGATTTTGTCTAAAAACCCGTGCAAATTAACGAATGAACATTGTCCAAGCGTAGAATTAGTAGTGCGACTAAAAAAATCAATTTTATTCATCGAGTAAAATTTTATTTTCAACGTAGGGCATGAAACTTAAGTGGAATCAGTCAGTTTTCATTAAAAAATAAAATTATTCCGCATAAACGGATCATGTACACTTGTAATATCCAAGAAAGATTTGTGATAATTTTGCGTTTTCAAAAATGTTCATTATCACTTGTAGGTGCAGCGTCGCTACACATAGACGATATAATTTCAAGTAGTAGACATGGAAGTATTGTTACCCAGATATAACTTAAACGTCTTACATATCGATAAACAACCAAGAGACGAGATGTTTTCAGGTCGACTTTTGAATCATCTCCGGGAATGATCGGAATCAAGTGATGTCCCCCGGTTCTACAAATTAGAAAAATCTCAAAATGTCAAAATCTCTTTTCGTGTCTGTTCAAAACGTATATGTTCTCTGCATTCTTATTTTTAATTGGGGATAATATTATTCGATGGCTTTAGTATACTTTCGATGACAGAATGAAACATGGATGCTTCGGTTTCAGCACGCTAATTCGATTTTACATTTCCTATAATCTTTTTTATCTCCTTCGGCCTTCTTAGTTTTCTTTTCATCTTATTTGATCGTCTTCTAATGCAAAAACACATTTCATGCTTTTGATCGCCAGTAAAACGGAATATTGATCAGAAACATCTACGTTTTCAGTATTCTTGTTATTTTTAAGCAGCAGATTTCATCTTCGAGTATTCTATTTTGTTCACGATATTTGGGGCGTAAATGGGGAATTTTCAAATTGAAGTTTGTGGAATAATGTGTAATTAAATTAACGTATACATCAGAAAACAGTTACTATGGAAATTTAAAATTGAAATTTGTAAAATAGTTTGTAACAAGATATTATCGTATAACGATTGAAAAAAATTATAGTATCAGAAGAGTGCGAGAAGTCATACACAGGTTTTTAGTTATAAAATTTTGTTATTTTTCAGTATCGGTACCGCTTTTTTCATGGTAAAAAATTTTAAATCACCATCAGCCATAAAACATGTTCATGTTAATATACTTCGTACGTGTTAAGTATTAATTATGTGTATGTTTTTTTTGGGTTTAAATTGTCTTATTGTGTTTTTAAATCACCTTTTTTCTTTACCGATAACAAAATAAAACTTCATTACATTAGTTCGTACTAAAACTACACTCTACTAATAAGTGACCTCATATTATAGTTCTATCGCAGTTTGTTAAGTTATTAGATAAAAATTGAAATATTTTAAACTTCACTAAAAAACCGTTTTATTACCGTATAATAACTATTTACATATATATATTTAGATTCGTATGCTACTTGATATGAACTACCAAAAATTTTTTTACTATATTTCCTTAATTTATTGTCTTATCCTAATTTTTTATTATACTTATTATTACAAATAATTAAAT
Source organism: Icerya purchasi (assembly GCA_039619475.1). NCBI lineage: Eukaryota > Metazoa > Arthropoda > Insecta > Hemiptera > Monophlebidae > Icerya > Icerya purchasi. The sequence continues at coordinate 346,779,680 of CM077115.1, read as the reverse complement.
ACAGCGATTAAACATATTTAAGTGTTTTCTTCACTAAATATTCCTTCATAACTGTTTTTACTATATGATAAGCTTTCACTTTAGAAATTTAAAAACTAAATAAATATTTTAAACATACGTACGCGCGTATATATAAACACATACACGCGCATATTATATATATATGTATATATATATTTGTATAACGCTTTGTTTTTAACAAAATGTTTGCAGGAAGTTTGTTTTGAAATTTAGGGTTAATATTTCATTTATTCTAAAAAATCTTATATTGCAAATTCTTCATATGTAACTTTAAATATCTTCACGAAAACATCATAATCCTATGTATATATGTGTATGTAGCGATACAAATCGAGATTTGTAGTGCCATCTTTCGGAGCCAATAATAATTATTATTCAACGTCCTTTTCTGATAATTCTTTTGCCGACTTTGCTTTTTTTTATTTTATTTATTTATTTTTTTTTTTTTTTTTTTTTTTTTTTTTTAATTGAGCACATCGACAAAAGACCTTTGCTCTGAAGCAATTAGAAAAGAAAAAGGAATAGTTAGATACGCGGTCACAAACTAACAGAATGAAGGAAGAACGAACTAGAATAATGAACAAAGAAAGAAGTGACAAAGTATAAGAGGCACAATAAGGACTGGGAAGCGCCTGAGAGACAAGAATAATATAGAATGACAATGGAGATTTGAAAAATATGTGTTTAGAATCACAAACAGCTTCGTGATTAGGATGAAAACAACAGTTTTGGGTATCATCGCTCATGTTGGCAAGACGAAATTTATGTATATTCATTCACATGACCTGTACATCAAACTATTTTTTTGTAAAGGGATCTTTTAGCATATACGCTGAAATATCCTAGAAAAAAACTCTATTCAGCACGAGTAATACTAAAATGCTGTTTACTTTCAATCATTGTATCATATTAATTATAATCATGAGAAATATGTAATTGATAATATTATGCTGCTTACGGTTCCTATTTAAAATATGAGACATATCACGCCAGCAAATGAAGAATTTATTTCAGAATAATGTTTTGGTGAACATAAAGCGAGATTTCTGTAGGATGATTATTTCACTACAACGAGAAGACGTTAAAATTCCTTGTGCATTATTTTTTGTAAATATTTATTTTAAAGTTGCAACAATTTAAAAATTTCATATTAGTTTGATATTTTTAAATTAAAAAATTAACTAATAAACAAACGACTGAAACATAATTCGACCGTCTTGAATTACTGTGTTTTTGCCATATTAAGTATGTTTTCAACAGATGGGGCGACTGCCGGTGAAGAATGAAAAAATTTCAAAAAAGAAACCGGTCCAAAAATTACTGTAATTAAAATTGAAAACAAGCGCAGCAACGGTCAATGTAAATATTTCAGTAATAAAAAGTATAAATTTAGAGCCGTCTGGTTTCAATACACAGTGTTATAATGAACGAATAAATTCGAAACCAGTTGAGTAAATTAATATTTTTTAATTATTATTCATTATAATTATACTTGTATTTTATTGAATAATTTATATGAAGTCGATTCTAATTCATTTTCAGGTAATTAAAATGTAAATATTAACGTAAAACATTACCTATGCTTACGTAAATTAAATTAACTTCGTAGAATTTCTTATCTAAAATAGCGAGTTTTTTTAGCACCAAACAAAATCGATCCTCTTGTTAAAAAAAATCATTTTTTTAAGAATCTACACACTGGATGTCAATAACATATATTGTCAAAAGACTTCGGGGTTTGAATAAAAGGTTTGAGAGAAGCCGGTTTTCATGCTTTTTCTTTTTTTGCGATCGTCTAAATACGAAATAATTAAATTAAACGAATCGATTACGACCGGTGAATGACCAAATATTTAAATTAAAAAAAAAAAAAAAAAAACAAAAACAAAAAAAACGTTACATCAAATTTGAAAAAAAAAAAAAAAACAATAAAAGGCTACCGTATTTGCAAAAAATGAACAAAATGACCCGTTTTATTTAAGTACCTAAAATCTTTCATGGTATTGTAGACTAGCATACACTTATTAACAGGGGATTTGTAGAGGTTTGGCTTATCCTCTGCTGGTAAACATTTACCGAATTTAGAGGAGAGTGACGACTCGTAACTCTCGTAGATCATGCCGACTCTAGTCACCTCCCTAGCGGCAAGTCAACTCGCTTAGAGTCGAGTAGATGTTCGTTTTTTTCTCATCCGTTACAAATTCATTTTCAGAGTGGCAATTTAAATAGTTAACAACTTGTAGAGTCGGAAATCATTGCTTGCTGGCTAACACGATGATCTAACTTTGGTTTCATTTTTCTTTCAGTGAACACAACAACATACATGTGTACCCACGCAATATGTTTATTATGAAATGTATTCGGCATGATATCATCATCCCTACTGTGCTAACTTCTATATTTCATTCGAGTTACAAACGTTTGCAACAGGAAATGTTATTAAAACGGTCAAAACGTTTTATATAATTTCATATTCAGATTTAAAATTAAGCGAAACAAGATTAACATTCAGCTAATATTCTACAGTATTTCAATCGCATTATTGAATTGTCATATTTAAATTTCAAACGGAACATAAAGTGGTGAAATCGATGCATTAATAATTATTTTAGCTAACTCATTATTCTTAAAGTATAATTATTTTGCTTAAATTGAATTAATATTAGAATAATTAATAGAGTAAGATTACTTAACACAGTGACTAATTATTTTTTCAAAAAAAAAAAAAAACAAAAAAAAAACGGATATTCCATACTTTTTCAGTTTTTTTTTTGCACAAAATATATGCATATAGATAATAAGTGTATTTCATTTCTGACTAATCAAAAACAAAAATTAAATTACCATTTACTTTTTTAATAAAAAAAGAAAAAAAAGAAAAGAAACTTTATATTCAAAAACGTACATATTTATTATGCGGAAACATTAGCATTACTACGTGCCATTGAACTTATTCCCCATCTGTTCATCAATGTAAAAAATGTTCCTTCTAATTTCTGATAGCAAAAGCGTCCCCTTCGGTGTATCTCTTCTCCATATGTACCCTCTTCTTCTGATCCTATTATTCTGCGCGTCCGATCTCTAATCTCCAGCCTTTGCAGATTACACTCATTAATCGTCGACTTTCTTTGGATCTCTAGTCATAACGGGATTGCGGGCAACGAAAAGGCGGATTATCTTGCTCGTTTAGCTATTTCTTCTGGACGGCCAGTCGGACGATTTCCTCTTCTCAAATAAATATTTCAAAAAGTATCCAAAATAAAAATAAACTTTAACACTTTTACACTTTTGTAACAATTATATAATTTTTTAAAACCCCGACGCGTTTCGAAGCAAACACTTCATGTTCACGGGAGCATGCTTCGAAACGCGTCGGGGTTTTAAAAAATTATATAATTGTTACAAAAGTGTAAAAGTGTTAAAGTTTATTTTTATCATAATTAAAAAAAAATGTTAACAATGAGTAATAATAACAAATACAGTATCCAAAATGCCGATTGAAAATCTTTTTATTGATATCATTCTTCTCCAATCCTAGTTCACAATATTTTTCCATTCACCCCGATCCAGCTGCTCAACCATGGTACTTACATTTTCCGCACCTTCCCCGTTCCATCACGTCTGCTATCTGTCGTCTTCGATCTGATCACAATCGACTTCCTGCTTCATTGTATCGTTTCTCCATAGTGTCCTCTCCTATTTGTCCGCTATGTATCGATAACACAGTCGTATGTGGCTCTGATCATGTCTTCTTCGAGTGCTCCTCTGTATCATCTGAAAGGGCAACTCTGTACGTGGAGCTGCTCGCACATGATGTTCCAACTCCTTTCGTGACTTCTACAGATATCTGCCTCGTTACTTTTGAAATGATTAACAATTTCTTTCGCCTCGTTTATTAATATCTTTTTCTAATTCTGGCAGAGGATTTTCTAGTTTCTGAATACTTTTATTCTTTTTAAAATTTTCTCCGCTCTTCAATCGCACATATTTAAATTTTGGTGTACATCCTCTCCTATATTGCTAAATTCTCTGCGAGCTCTTCGTTTTTGAATAAATCTCCAGATCTCCTTTTTTGCCCGTGTGTTTCTATTTCAGATTATATAACACGTAGCATTAATAAACTTTCGCTTTTATTTTTATTATCACTTTCTTTTGGCTATAATTCCTTCGTTAAGTTCCCTAATCTGTAATCAGCACCTATTTTAATTAAGGTTACGAAATCACTTTCCCTTTTCCAGTTACAACTGCAGTGCCGTCTTTTCCGATAGCCATTATTTATATTTCCTAGTCCTCCTAATAAATGTCCTCGAATTTTTCGTCTTTTTATATAACGAGGTATCCGCGCAGATTATATAAACGGTGACAGTACAAGAAACTTTAGAACGCCAAAGCTTTAAAGAAGTCAAAAAGTATTCTGCGCGATAACGCGGAACAGTATTTTTGTCGTTCGAAAAGAAAAATTCAAAAATTCGATACGTCTTACGATTAAAATAAATAAACCGTCATTAAAAATTTATCGGAAAAAAAAACAAAAAAAAAACAAAAAAAACAAAAAGTGACTACTTTCTCTCGGGAAAACAATTAACGTAAAAATCAAAATGGAGTACCATCAAAAAAACAAACAAAAAAACATATGTAATTGGAACATTCTGTTTGACCTTAAAATAAATACTTCTTTTTTTTTTAGAAGAGCTAAAAACCAAAAGAAATGAGACCTATATTTTTAATTAAAGAATGAGGGGGAAAAAAACAAAAAACGGAGATACGAAAATTTCACTTCCGCAGGGTTAATGCCCCAAAGAGGAAAAAAAGAACCCCGACAACGCAAACATCAATATGTACGTCTCTCTATAGAAACTATCGGCAAGATCTAACAAAAAAATAAAGATATTCTTAGTATATTAAAGAGAAGAACACTCTGTAACTTTTTTTTTCCTTTATAGAGTTGTCAATGAGGACTTTGCCCAAGAAATGGAAAGAAGAAGAAAATAAAGTTGTACTCTAAAAACATTTAAGGAAAAAGGATAAAAATAATTCAAAGGTAGAATAACAGAAGTAGAAGGAAATGTGAAAATGTAAGAAGCACTATAAGGAGTAGGTATGTTTGAAGAGAAGTAGAAGGGCGATTGTTTAGAAGAAAAAGTTGAACATTGAAATAAAACACGACATCAAGGTCATAAGGAAAGTATGTGAAAGGGAGATAAAAGGGATAAAATGGAGTGGAAGCAGATGAAAACCGGAAAAATGAGGCAGGGAAGAGGCTATGATTAGAGCAAAGATGACAAGCAGTAGGAGTTGAGCTATAGTTTAGAATGAGCAATGACGGAAGAAAGAAGAACAAACGGCTCACAACGGCATACTTGCGATCCATGAAGGCAATCTATCTTGTGCAAAACTATTTTAGGCACGAACTTTCTAAATCTACTCGGTGTTCTTACGTACATCACTTTTGATTTTTTGGCATTTATTAATAATTTTTTATCGTATACCCATCTGCAAACCATATTCAAGTCCTCCTGAAGCAGCCTTTCTGCTATTTCTACGTCTTGGTGTTCAATTACCAGAGCAATGTTATCAGCATATACATAAAGTTTGGCGTTCCTAATACAATTGTGTGAATGGAGTTGATGTAAATTAAAAACAGTAACGGTGCTAATATAGTTCCTTGTCCTACTCCATATTTCGTTTTCCCCATATCACTATATTCATTACCAATTTTCACTAAACATTCCCTTTCATGTAAATAACATCTAAACCAATTAAGATATCTCCCTGTTATACCAATTTTGCTTAGGTCTTCTATCAATATTTCCCTATCCACTAAATCAAAAGCCTTAGTAAGGTCTAGAAAGACTATCAAAAATTGTTTGCCGGATGCTAATCCCTTATTTATCGCAGATGTAAAAGTTCTAAGCAGAGTTACCGTTGATTTCCCCTTTCTAAACCCATATTGGTCATGATATATTAGGTTGTTCTCTTCTAGGTACAATTTAAGATAGTTACCTACATAGTGCTCAACCACTTTAGCAATAACTGATATTAACGTAATTGGTCTATAGTTTTCACAGAGTTTTTTATCCCCATTTTTATATATTGGTCTTATTATCCCTACTTTTAACTCCCTGGGGAATATACCTTCTTTTACAGACTCATTAATAATTTTTGTTAACAGCGGAGCAAGCTTTTTTGCATGTGTAATTACATCTTTCACCCGTATACCATCATGTCCTTGGGCTTTATTCTTATTCATTTTCTTAATTATGTTTTCTATCTTTTCACTTGTGGCTTTCGGTATGTAAAATGACGTAACCGTAGTATTCACGTTCTCGGTTCTAATGAGTCTAATATCACAATTATGTTTCAGATTTTCAATAGCCTCCATATAATATTTTTGAAATTCACGCGCCGCATTGCGATACCCATCAAAATTCTTCCCTATTGCCTCATCTATAATTATAGACCTTTTTTTACACACTACTTGATCTATTATCTTCCAGGTTTTTTTAATGTTATTATTCGCTTTTAGTAATTCCTGTTGGTAATATTTTTCTTTTTCTTGTCTTATTTCCTGCTTTACTAATTTCCTGTATTTCTTATATAGTTCTTTATATCTTCTATTTGTATTATTCCCTTTACATCTTTTGTAATATAGGTCTCTAATATGTATAAAATTTAATATTTTCCTATTCATCCAAGCTGCAATAGGATTGTATCTCCTTTCCCTCCTTGTCTGCCTAGTAAATTTGCAATCGTCATAAAGTTTATTGAATACTACTTTTAAATTATTTACTAATTCTTCCACTTCTCTTTTCTCAAGCAAGCCCTGCCAGTGATAAGCATTTACTTTATCTTTTAACAAGTTCTCATTCAGATAGATTTCACGTGTACTAACGGTCTTCAAGTTCTCGTCTCTATCTACACATAGTGCACCACAAACTATGTAGTGATCTGAAATTTTTGTCTTTATAATACCCGCCATTACTTTCTCTGTTGAATGTCTAATGAAGATGTTATCTATACAAGATTTGGTAATACGACCTGATCTTACCTCTTCTCTAGTTGTTCCTTTAATTAGCTGAATTCCACCGTGTCTTGATAAGATGTTCAGAAATTGATCATTTATTTTACTCCTTGAATCAGTGTTAATATTGAAATCTCCGCAGATAATAAATTTTGTATTCCGATCTAATCTTTTCAGTCTCTCTTCGAGTTCCTGTAGAAAGTGACCAACGTTGTTACTCGGTGACCTATAAATTGCCATTAAGTAAATTTTTTGATTTTTTGGTAGGCTTATTTCTACAGTAATGCTATCAGCAGCAGAATTACCCGCGTGAACCACCTTGAAGCTGAACGCCTTTGACGCCAAAATCATTATTCCTCCATTACGGTTAGGTGGTTTCTCAATTACACATTTCTCATAACCCTCTATGTTATAATATTCAGCCTCGTGCTCTTTGATGTTTATTTCGGTAAGAACTATTACGCTAACATCCTGTTTATGAATTTGTATTAATAACTCATCCCAATTGCATCTAATGCTTCGAATGTTTAAATGGATTATTTTAATAATATTCTTACTATTTTCGTCTTTCCCGTTAAAATTTCTACTTATGTCTGCATTCCATTTTTTTATGGTTTCGTATTCGTTACACTCAATTTTGTGACAGAACTGTAATAGAGATGTCATTTGGTTGCATAATCATATTTCTATTTAACTTAAGTTCAACTTTTCGAACAAGAATAGATGTAAAACTACCAAGCCTGGATTTATTAAGTGGATTAAATTCACAATTATGCCTTCCATTCGCATCGCACTTATCAAACTAATAATTTGATTATAATTATATACATATACTTGATAAATTCCCATACATCTAAGGTAAGTACATAATAGACATATATTCAAGTATACACACACGCCTACGCATCTACCCGTATGCCCACATTCATAACATAACACCTTCGAGCGCCAAAACCTAAAACTAAACAGTACGGAACGGAATAAAACATAAAAAATAATAATAAAATATATATATATATATCGTCACACACGAATTTCGCACACACCTCGCACATTATCTGCCTTTGACGCACATAAAAAAAGTCTACGCAGACGGTATTGCGGCACATAATAGCATCGCCATGCGCCAACCTCACATACCCCTTCGTACCGCACTGCCTACTCTCATATACTTGATCTATCAACCTACATACGCACGACATGACTGATATCTTGCAATGCAACATCACTTCCTTCTTATCACGTAATGCTGCTTCAATATCTCCCCCCCCTCTTACCTTTTCTCGTATCTCTATACTGAACCTGCTGCTTAAACATACAACCCGACAAATAAACCCTTGTCCACAGCGTTCTCTTAGTGAACTCTGATTTATTTAACGCTGGTACATACGCTTCCAACCATGCTATAAACTTTATCATGTTTCCTCTCATTGCCCTACCGCTTGCGTAACTCACGTACCCGAACACACATTTATACAAAGCTACACACATACGAACAATTAGTAATTAATTCATTCTGGCGACTTAAATAAACGAAAATCGACACGAGAAACTACAATTACAATAATTTGTTCACATCTTCTTCGTTCCGAATACGTAGTATACGATCCTCTTGATTTTTCCTTGCAAAAATCTTTCCTCGTTTCGTCCAAACAAATCTATAATTAAGCGCTCTGGCCTTTTCTTTCGTCTGCCATAATAAATGTTTATAGTATCTAGTGAGATTTTCGTTAATATATATCTGCAAAGCACTTTCTTCATTACCCGATATTTCTTTATCGAATATTTTGACGCTCTTTTTATGCTCGAGGAACAGGTCGGCTATCCGTCTACCGGGTTTAGCAATAATCGGCTTCGGTAATTTAAAGTTCTTGCTGGGCACCCTGTGACAAGCCAGAATGTCCTCTTTTTTTACCTCAATGTTTAATTTTTGTGCCACCTTAATGACAATTTCCTCTACATTTTCTCCTGGTCTTTCGGAGACTCCATGTAGCTCAATATTCTCTCTCCTACTATATTGGGCTAATTCATTTACTGTCGTTTTCAGTTCGGCGATTTCACTATCTTTTTTTTTTGTTTCAGCAGTTAAGACATTAACTTGCTCCCTCAACGCCTTCACTTCATTTACGAGAGAGCCGTGAATTTGCACGAGGTCGTCGTACTTTTCCGAAATGAATTCGAAGCATTTTTTAATTTCCGTGAACTCTCTCCTAAGCTCTTGAACAGAACACTGTTCGATCTCTTCGTTCCGTTCGTCATCTTTCGAGTGGTACTCCGTTATTTTTGTAGCTTTTTTGGCAGTTGGTTCAGTACTTGACGTGCTGCAATCACTGTGCTGCCTTTTGTACTCTTTCGCTGTGTTTTGTAATCTTTTCGATTTCGGCATTGTGAATAGTTAAGAATTATTTAATAATAATGATGACGGGGATAATAGTTAAAAAAAAAAAAAAAAAAAAAATGAAATAAACTAATAACAACTCACCATCGAGCGAAGTGTCAAATATATTTAACAGATGTAACCGACGATTTCGGCGATCGTGTTTTGCTCACGAAGCAATAAAATACGAGTAATATAAACAGAGTGGGACCGATTAACACATGTTTAGAATGAAACCCGCGTAAAATAAGAAGTATGAACGCGACTGAACGACGGTCTCGAAGACGAACACTCTTTTATATTATAATATATAAATATATATATAAATATTATAATAAATATTTTATGACAACACTATTATTAAGAATAGAAAAATAATTAGTACCTGTACACATTGCTAAATTGCAGGAAATTGTTTTACACGTATGTAAATATCGTTATTAATATTAAAATCGTTTATTTTATTAAGTGCTAATTATGAGACTATGTTCATATTATACCTCGGTTCTTACTATATTACAAGTGTTAAGTTTATGTCACGCATATCCTTTTCTTTTATTTTTTATTTTTACTTTATTTCTTCATCTTTTGTTTGTCTTACTCTTATTTTACGTGTATTAATCACACACAAAAAAAAACAAAAAAAAAAAAACATGTTTTGTAATTTGAAAAATTTAATTATATCACTGTATGGAATCACTACTCGCACAAAACTGCGCATTTGTGGAAATATTGTAAAACAATAATAATAATAAAGCTTGATTTGATTTGATTTGATTTGATTTAATTATTATTATTATTATGTATTTAACAGATAGAGAACGTAACATTTTTTAGACAACTTTTGAAAAGTACCCTTTTCTTGTTTTCCGCAAAATTAAATTCTTAAATTTAACCTAAAAAAGATCTTATACCATGTAGACAGACCTCCTTTCCTATAGCACCTCCAAGCTGTATTAGAAAATTTAAAAAATAATAATTAACGTAAAATTTACAGGTGAAAAAAAAATAAAAAAGAAGCAAATATTAAATAATAATCAGTTTTATTTTAAGCGATACGTATACGATAAAAATGGCTGTTAGAAAACTTTACAATTTAATTGAACTAGTTCATAGTATAAATTTATATAGAGTGTCGCCTTTTTGATGTAAAATATGCACACTTAATAATTGTAAACATTCTGAAACAATTGAAATAATAAAAACGTTTAACGTTAATCCAGACTTAATTAGAGTAATTAGCGATATCTAACAAACAGAATTGAATTAATTAAATCTGAAAATGTTATTTATTAAGAGTAATTTAACTCGCGGAGTGCTTTAATGTACGTGGTTCTTAGGACCAACGCACTTTGAAATATATTTTACTCACATGTTCACAAACAGATCGAAACTGTTTGTAATCGATATAATTAGGATGCAGAATACGACTTACGTTCCGTCGTTAAATTGAAATACGCTATTAGGAAACTGATAACGTTCAAATTATCTATATAAAAGTTTAGGAAATATTTTTCGGCATTATGGTCTTGAATTTTCGATTAAAATACCGAATGGTACTAATCAATAACAAAGGAACCGCTGCAGTAATTAAAAGACTCTTGACGAATATATGTAAACTGATGTACGATAAAACTATTCCTTCCGCTAAGAGTTTTAAATACTCGCGAGAAATAGTAGAGACTACACAATTTAATCGAACATAATAGATAAAACGAACAAAATCTTTTACATATGTTATTGGAAATGTAACGTAATATATAAATAGCGTTAATTACAATAATAAAGGCTCATAATACGCATAACGGCCTTATTCGATACTGTTCGAGCGTATTATACGCATTAAAAAATATTTAAACATTACGTAATGAATAAAATGTTGTTAACTCAAATTAAGTTGTTCATGAGTTTTGACTCCCTTTATGGAGAACTGTGTCGATGGCTGCAACGCCAGTTGTAACCGCAATTCGTTGTCGGCTAATAAAAAGGTATGTGTACAACTGCTTTGTCAGCAAAACACACACACAAAAAAAAAAAAAAAGAAGTGTTCAGGTTATTATTAAAGAACAGTCAGAGCGGTTTCATAAGAAATACAAAGTAAAGTTGCAGCCCGAACACAGTTCATAAATATTACAAATTTTAAAAAACCATATTCAAATATTCATTATAAATAATTGAATAGAAAACAACCAGATTACCTCACAATACCGTTCCGTATTAAGAGTTCATACTAGAGAGCAGCTTTTTCTGAACTATGAACATTTTTGTTCATTACTGATTTTTTTCATATTTTTCAAATAGTTAAAAACTTATTGTTAGGATATTATAATTAATACCACCTCTGTATTAGGGATGAAAGTTTTAATGATACATGAAAATTGTTGCCAGTTCTTTATCCATTACGTAATTTACACATGTTGCCTCAATTTATGTTTATCGTCCATTGTTACTCCGAAATATTTAAAACTTTTTAAAACAGAAACAAGTTTTATCGTGTTCAATATTAAGTTCCTAATGTGTAATTTTTATTCAAAACAAATCGATCTATTCATCTTAGCAACGAATATACTTTTCCTTCTACAAGGTTTTATTTAAATATACTCTTAATTGTAGCGGCGACAATATTATTGAGAGGAAAAATGAAGGGAAGTCAACATTTTTTAGAAAAATATAAAGAATTACAACAATTTTTTAGTACGATTTTCTGATTAAATTGCAAAAACAAACTTCTATAAAATTAAAAATAAAAATATCAAAAAAAAAAAAAAAAAAAAACAAAAAAAAACAAAAAAAAAAAACGTTATAAAACTGTTACGATATTTTCCGTTTATTTATAGTTTTTTTTGTTGGGCGCCTAGCACGCTACGTTTGAACCCCCGTTATATAGGCTGCCCCGTGATTGGCTGATATAGGCGGTAGAGGTATTTTTTATTTCTTTGTTTGTTTTTTCCTAGAAAGTGTCGGCTAGGTCAGTGCCGTTTTTACCTATTCGTTTGTCGTTGTTTCCAAACATGTGGGGAAATCCCCGCTTCTTTTTGTCAGAATGTGACGCTCGTTTTTGTATCGCAGTCGGCTTTTCGCTCTCATCGATTTTTCACTCTTGACGCGTTGTTAAATCGTTCGTTTCGTAAATGGGGCCGGCTTAACATCGAGCACAATGAATAGAACTTTTTGTATATTTGTAGTTTAGTTCAATTTGTTAATCGTTTAAATATATAAAATAGCCCCCCAATCCCTTTAACAACAACAATGTTCACAAAATAAAAAATTCAAACAGATTTAAAAAATGTTAAGATCTGGCCCTGAAAGTAATAAAAATACATAATGATAATCCTGATAACACACATGGTATGAAAAGCTATTTTTTAAATTCTAAATCAATAACACTTCAGGCGCCGGCATATTTGTCAATAACGTCGCTGTAAAAATTTTCGCAATTTTTTTAATATAGGCTAACAGCGGTATTTGTATGGACAAATTACCAAGCTGCTTAAATTACTTCGTCTGATACGAGTGCTTCTCGTTTCAGAAAATCGAGTTCTCAGTAAAGCACAAACAAGGAGTCATGGAAGGGATAAATTTTAAATATACAAACAGCGTAAAATATCAAAAATAAAACATACAAACAATCAGGCAAATAACAAATTACGAATGGGAAATTGTCTAAATTCATATCATTAGAGCATAACGTATGATGGTATAAGCACATGTTCCTTTTATTCTATTGCATTACCTGATCCGCACAGCCAACAGTCAGTTTCCGAATCTCGAACGACATGTACTAGTTTAGTATTTATACCACTGCGCACACGCTCCAAGTGTATTTTAGCAGGCGTTTGTATACGTGTTACCATGACAACCAGATCAGATGGCAATCAGCTCTCCGTTTGAACAGTTTAGTACTCAACAAGCCAAGCATCAGGAAGTTTTAGAATCTCGGACTACACATGTACGAGAGCCAATCTCTTATACAACTACACACACATTAAGTACTTTAGTATACGTTTATATGCGTGTTAGCATGGCATTTTGATTACATAAACAGTCATCTCCGATCAAACGGCTTAACATGTTTGTATATCAGAGGTCTAAACTACATATTTGTGTTTCTGAAGTGTGAGAAAAAATTGTAACAATCATCATTTTTGAGGGAAAAACCAATTTAATTGTATCCGTTTAAGTTAATTTTTTAAAGAAAAATTATGATATTAAAAAAAAAAAAAAAATCGGAAGTTTAAAAAAATTTTAGGTGGACTCTTCTGATTTTACTAATTCTCCTCCGAAAACGCCACTAAATTGTATAACACTAATATTTAAGATAATGTAAAGTGTTCACACATCGTTTTCGTATACCATATAAGTTCTATCTTGTGTAACACAATTGCTGAATGATATTGTTATACCCCCCCCCCCCAAAAAAAAAAATCAAACCGCCAGAGGATATTAACGATTTAAAATAAAAAAATTATTGGTTATAAATTATTATATCATTAAATCTGTTGTCAGAACATACTTGAAACCTTTTTAAAAACCATTCCATTAAACATGTACGAGTTTCTCCGAATTTTCTGTCATTTCTTATTCAACTGCTCTTCAAAACCAAGAAGGAACGTTCGAAATATTGTTTAAATATGGTTTTATCAGTGATGATGCAATTATTATTGTAAACGGTTTATCTAATTGAAAAGCGTTCGTAAATACGCTATTATGAGAAAGCGTATAATTCTAACTAGTGTACCAGCGTTAGGCTGTACAGCGAGTCAACTTTGCGACCGTATACATACACTTAATCTAACCATAAATACTGTCAGGGTTTTTAAAACGAGAAACAAAACAAATTATGAAAAGTGTTTAAAGAAGCGTGTCTATGCTTAATAAAGACAAAACGAACATTTACTGATCGCAATAGTATTGCGTCGAACAGTATAGTCTGATTTACAAGTGTCTTTAGCCTCAACTAACCAAACAGCAACATTTACATCACATAAACTGCAATGTCACCAGTCTCCTAACTTTCAAAAAATCTAACAATGATCTAATACGTACAATATTGACATGGCTTTAAACACAAACGTTGCACAATTTTTAAAAAATGTTTTTTGTCGATGACTTTTTGTATTTTTTAATAAAAACTAAAAGTAAATTGAACTTTTAAATACAGGAATTTAAATCATTAAAGCAACATATTAGGCACAGAGCACTCCTTGATTAAAATAATAAAAATTACACATAAAAGCATTTTATAGAGAATGCTTAGATTTCATACATTGTCGCGCAAAGAAATGCAGAAGATTAGATAATACATAAAACGTATATGCACGTCATTTACATGAAAAATCTGAAGTTAATTTTAATAAATATGTAAGTTAAAATACGTTAGTTGTCAAGCTGATTTGCAAACTATATCTACAATAACTTTGGCGTCACTTGTTGTAGCCTATATGGTATGTTTGTTTTACATATACTATGCTGGATTTATTTCAGTTAAAAAATAAATAAAAACCAAAATATTTCCATTCATTAAAAATATATATATATATATCTTTATATATGTATATAATTGTTCTGTGCGTGTGTTTGTGACTGAACTCCTCCTAAACGGCTGGACCGATTTTGATGAAATTTTTTATGTGTGTTCAAGTGGATTCAAGAATGGTTTAGATTCACAATTCGGTCCACTACACGAAATATGAGGGTTTTAAATAGTTAAGATGAGACCAGGAGCACAGAAATGTATACGAGACGAATAAAAAGAAATTAACAAAAAATTACATTTTTATAAAATTATAAATAAAATGATTACCACGGTAAAAATAAACTAAACCTAAAAATTTAAATAAAATGATTACTATGGTTATTTTATTAATTTCTGGCGTAAGTAAATACACCGCTTCTGTTACTCCACTTTTTGTGTTATTGAAAAATATACCTGTTATGAAAATAGCTTGAGTTTTATCTTTTTTATCCTTTAATTAAAACACGTTTTTTAGTTTCTATTCAACATAGCTTCTATATTCAACTTAGCTCATAGTATACACATGCTCACACGCAATCGAAAGGTCGAATTGTGGTAACTGTACACGTTATGACGTCAGGTATTGTAATAGCTTTCTTTACAAAAAATCTCCATCAAAACGGTCCATATTGTTACAACTTATTCAAAAAAGTTTGAAATTTTCGGGTTTAAGACGAATTTATGAAGAAAATTCTTTTTTTTTTTTTGCGGTTTTTGGTTCAAAAGGAGGGTTTAAATAATTTTTTATCCGTAATTTTTGAATTTCATAAAAGGGCTCCTGTGTTTTGTTTTATATTTTGAATTTAGCTTTTAAAGGGTTATCGGGTGATGAGTTCTGAATTTTTAAGGGTGATTTTTGAGGTCATTCTAAATTCCATATTACATATATATAAAACAAAATCGGATTAGTTATACCACTTATAACTCAAGGATGGCTGGACAGAATAGCAGAGTACGAAGTAAAAAAAAATATTTATGAAGAAAATTCATTTTTTTTTGCTGTTTTTGGGCCAAAAGGGGAGTTTAAATAATTTTTTAACCGTAATTTTTGAATTTCCATAAAGGGCTCCTGTGTTTTGTTTTATGTTTTGAATTTCGCTTTTAAAGAGTTATCTGGTGACGAATTACAATTTTGAAGTCGTTCTAAATTCCATATTATATATTCTAGACGGTTTTTTGCCGCCCAGGATAATCGCTCAGTTTAAAGTTGTAAATTGTCACAGATAGAAGTTTAATTGTAATTTATGATCCAATTGCGATAAGTCAAACCATTTCCGAGCTCTATTGTAGAAATAAATATTTTTGTCGTTTCTGAACTATCTTATTGGGATTCTCTATTTTACAGTGTGTACGGAATCTTAAAAACCGGTATAAATTTACTTTAAGAAATTAGAGATCATTAGAAACACGTTTTTTCGTGTATAGTCCATCATCAGCTAACTGCATAGAGTACACACTCTATTTAATAAAGTATATAAATTGAGTATTTACTTTAAATTTTTTACTATAAATTTATACTGATTTTTGTTACTAAGGTGAACAATACCTTACTGTCACGTGAATTATATTCATTTCAACGTAATTAAAATATTTGTCTTTTTGGTTTTTGCACATTTATTGAATATATATATATATATATATATATATATAATGTGTAATGTTTAAATAATAAAACATGAAATTTGTAAATAAATAAAATTTTATCGCTAAAACCGTTTAGCAAAGCTAGATAGCCTTTTCTAATTATGCCACACACAAATCACTGCTACAAGATGTGTATGAAACAGCTTTCATACTAAACTGTAAGAATGTTCTGCTCTCATTTAATAGGCTTTCATACAATGATAAACATAACCGGTTTAGTCAAAGAATTCAAAACTGAAAGTATAATATTGTTATTAGTTTTTTGTTTTGGAGGGAGTGACGTATATCACCCAGTGCAAAGAGCTAAAAGAGTCGACAGTTATATTAAGAAAAAATTAGAAATGAAAGAAATGAAAGAAGCTGGCAAAGGAACAATCGAAAAGGAAGAGGGATACGATGAGCAATAGAAGGAGTGGGGGGAGACCAAAACACAGGATCGCACGTTCTGAAGAAATAAAGGGAGGCATTCAAATAAAACGTGGTTCGCATCACTAACGAAGTTTACGTTCGGAGGATCACATAGAGGTGGACTGAATAAGAGAAAAACGGAAGAGCGAAGCAGAACACACACTGTGATTAAACCGAAAGCGAACCATCGAGGAAATAACTGAATGGCTAACGTTGGAAAAATTATTATTGAGTCGAGGAAACAGAAAAGATGAGCATTGTAAGGCTAAATTAACCGAAATAGAGAATAGAAACGAACGAAGGGTAAAGATCAGACCAACAGTCGCCGCAGGAACGAAAAAAAAGAGGGAGAATACTTTGGACAGGAAAGCGACTTATGAAGAGAGTCCATTGATTGTGCAGCCGAACGTGCTAAAGAGTTGGCCGGAAATCCCGACTTCAATCCTCTCGATTATGAATTATGAAATACTTCAGAGGAAACACTTCAAAATGTCATACAAAGTTACAGTCAAAAAGAGCATTTGCAGCGGCGAAAACTCTCTTAAATACGGTGGAGAATAAATGCACAAAGCGGTGTCCAGAGCAACCTTTTTGAAAAGGTACAGCGCCGAAATAAGTAGTAAATCTTCTATTTCCTTCATTTAATCCGTTTCTTTAAAGGCAACTCGATAATAAGTGATTTGCGCCATTTATCATACAGATTAGCTTCGCAATTCCTGATGACTTGTCAATGGTATGTGACTCATTTTACTTTTTTCATCGTAGTTCAAAAAGCGAACTGACATTCTTATTTAAAATTCTACAAACAGAATCATCGAATAAACAAGGACACTATTCTTCTTTCATTGAACAGAACTAAATAAAATACAAATTTCCGTTTTACTTAATCTATTTACAAAATAGAAATATACGTATATATAATATATCTATATACAAACATGTAATCCAGAGTTTCATAGAGCATTATTTTAGGAGCATACTTATTTATAATACACCCAAAAATGACTTTGTTAAAAAACTATACATACACTAATGACATTGTTTTTCTCGCATAATCGTACGGAATAGATACAAGTACAAATGGGTACTTAATAAAACAGTTAAAAGAACCGTAAAATATTTTAGGAAAAGTCGAATTTTCAAGACGCGAACAACGGATAAATATATTAACATTTGAAATAAGAAAATTGGTGGGAAAAATTTGGTTTAGTATTTACGTCTCACGTTGAACACGAGGCACAAATGTTTACTAAACATGAGAAATACCATCTCAATAAAACTTAACGGAAAATTTGCCATTCATTTCATGTTCAATAAAAGAATCCCGACTATGAGTTGAAAATAAATTATTTATATATAAACAAAGAGCCCCTCCTATTTGTAACAAACATTCTGCGTTCTTTTATCCATTCGCTATCATCCGGTAGACTGTCTAAAGTTCAATCTATACCGGTTCCAAAACACTACGTCTCTCTAGTTCCCTATCTGAAAATCTTGAAGACAATGAATAAAAAGTTCAGTTGCTCCTCGGATTTCTGAAACAATTGAATATCCTAAACAGTAACTAAACCATATATATATTAATCTGTGCCTATGGCCAATGTTGCAGTACGTGGTACGTTAATAGATAAAACAAAAACAAACAATA
Organism: Icerya purchasi; assembly: GCA_039619475.1. NCBI lineage: Eukaryota > Metazoa > Arthropoda > Insecta > Hemiptera > Monophlebidae > Icerya > Icerya purchasi. The sequence continues at coordinate 346,761,046 of CM077115.1, read as the reverse complement.
AACTTGCACGCAACGCCTCCAACTAATCATATAATAACATCCGCGTAAAAATACAACGAATCCAAAATGAAAGCTTTTTCAACGGAACACGATAGATCGGGACAAAATTTTTGTACAAAAACCATACAAGAAACATTTGTCGAGCGAACTCAAAAACATTATAATTTACATAATGTATCGAGTAAACAAATGATTAATAATATTGCGATGATCATAATTAACAAGGATGTAGGCACAAGCACAAATAAACATGTATCAAGCATATTTTGTTTCAATTTTTTTCTTTTTTTTTTTCTACTTCTAATCTGTCCGTAGAGACATTAGGTGGCAATGAGGTGGATGAAATAAAGAAGAGGAACGGAAAGAAGAAAAAGAAGAAATAGAAACAGTGTACCGTTATATTCCTAATCAGAACAATAGGTCGAGTAGCATTTTATTCAATTAAACTCTAACTCAGTTCCCTAGTGGCTCGTATCTTTGTGTGGTTGTGCACGCATTATCGATAAGACCGTATATTTCTTCTGTCTTAATCACTCTACTCGTAGTATTTTTTACCGATATTTTCGGTAAATTTAACTAACTGCATAATTAATCAATCTTAAGTATCTAGTAATTTCAATAAATTATGCTTAGTGCAAAAATAAAACTGTTGTGCTTTTTACGCGAGAGAATAATATATATACATATACACGAGGCATGTTTACAAAGCAAGGTTCCCACCCCCGTAAAACCGGTTAGAATAAATTCACGGGGGTGGGCGTGATCTCATTTTGTAGCTACAACATTCAAGTTTAAACTAGTCCAAACTGCAATGCTGTATGTTTTTTTTCGTTTTAGTGGCATATAACAAGAAATTCCGCTTATGAAACGCTACTAAATAACAAATCCAAACTGTTAAACATACTAATTCGAAACGTTAAAAATGAAACCCTACAACGTTACTTGCAGGATTTGTCTCCAAATCAATCTAATGATTACAGCCTGTGGAAAGCAGTTAAAAATTGGAAATAGGCCAGTCTAATATAAGAAAATCGAACGGTATACGGGCTAAGGCTGATGATGAGAAAGTCGAGGTATTTGCTAAATACTTTAGCGAAGTCTTTAATCTTAACCCAAAAAAGGTTCTGAACCCGGACGATATAACGGAGTTTTTAAATTCCCCGCTACAGCTTAGTGTCCCCATTACGCCAACATCCCCAAAGGAAATTCAATTCATGATTCAAAAACTAATCAATAAAAAAAGTCTTGGTCAAGATCTAATCACCAAAGAAGTATTGCTAGAACTGACACGCAAAGCTATTTTGATTATTACTAATATATTTAAAGCAGTCTTCCGCCTGTAATATTTCCCGCTGTCTCGGAAGCTGGCACAAATACTGGTAATTCCTAAACCTGGAAAGCCACCAGAGGATGTAACTTCCTACAGATCAATATCCTTATTACCTAGTCTATCCAAAGTCCTGGAAAAACTAATCTTAAAATAGCTACATCCTCTTATTATGGAGGAGAATATTATAGCTGACCACCAATTCGGATTTCGAGAAAAACACTCGACTATTGAACAGATACACCGAATCCAACGTATTATCCAAGATAATTTTGAAACTAAGGAAGTATTCCTGGATATAAAACAAGCGTTTTATAGGGTTTGGCGCCGTGGTCTGTTATTAAAAATTAAGAAAAATCTTCCTCGTCCTTATTATCTCCTAGTAAATTCTTATCTTGAGGACCGAACACATACAATTAAATTCCACAATGAACTATCTAACATCTATCCTGTATCCGTTGGTGTGCCCCGCGGTAGTGTATTCAGTCCGGTGCCTCTACCAAAAGTACACTGCACAGACTTCCCTGACAACGAGGACGTAACTATTGCTGCATTTGCAGACGATACTGCTCTTACTGCGGCAGAAAAAGATGCTGGAATAGCGATAAATAAATTACAGCTGGCGCTAGAAAAATCTGAAAAGTAGTTAGATCGATGGCCGATTAAATTTGACGAGAAAAAGTATACGCGGGTTACATTCACACTACGAAATATAGCCTGCCCGCCAACTAAAATTAACGGCGACACAATTCCGATTAGGAATGAAGTAAAATACCACCTTGGGGGTTGCACTTGGACAGTAAATTAAGGTGGAATAAGCACGTCTCACAAAAAATAAAGCATTTGGATATAAGCTGAGGAAACTCTACTGGCTTCTTTGTAAGCATTCCAGCTTGTCGATCGAAAACAAATTATTAATATATAAAATTTAATATTAAAACCAGTATGAACATACTGACTTCATGGGGTTGTGCTAAAAATACACATATCAATAAGATACAACGTTTTTTGAAAATAAGGCCATTAGACTTATTGTGTCACCTCTTTGGTACGTCTTCACGGACACACCACATAGGGACCTTTACCTTACGTAAAGGAAGAAATAAAACTTGCCCCGCCCATCCATCCCAACACGGTAACTATCAACCTGCTTGACAACAGCCAAGAAATTCGACGGCTGAAGCGCTCTAGAGTCTTTGACTTTATTTAAAACTTGAATAGATGTTCCTCGGGAACCCTGATAGTGGTGGCCCCTTACGCGTTAATTTGCATTCCAGTACAATTGCTTGATGGCCTATGGAGACCAGTTGTAATTAATATAAAGATTAAAAAAATAAAAAAAAAAATCGTTTTTGAGTTACGTGAATTAATCATGAGTGAAATTCTGAAAGTTGCCACTGACTACGAGGTACGCTCAGTTATTCGTTTTTTAACCATAAAAAAATTGCACCAATTGAAATTCATCGACAAATAGTGAAAGTTTATGGTCCCCTGTGATGAGTGTTCAACATGTTCGTAAACAGTGCCGTAAATTCTGCGAAGAGGTAGAACGAATGTAGAGGACCAGCAAACGGAGCGGTGCGAAAAATGAAGAAAAAACTTCGTTATTACCTGGTTACAAAATTTGGCGGCAAGTTTCTACCAGGAGCGTATTTATAAGTTAATTTCTCGACTCGACAAATGCTCAAATTTAAAAGCTAAACATGTGGAAAGGTAAATAAAAGTATGCTGAATTCAATGCCAGTGTCCGTTTTTTTTTTTTTTCTAGCTTTATTAATTTAGAAAATAAAAGATAGGAAACCTTACTTTACGAACGGCCCTCGTATAATATTGCACAGAGATAATTTACCAGAAATAAACTTCTTTGAAAATTATTTCACACGTTTCTTAAGAATAAATTTAGGCGATATTAAATTCTAAAATCAAAAAAAAAATACAAAAAAAAAAAAATCATCTTTTTTTTTTTTTTCTTTTATTGGTTTGTCAACATGGGCATTAAGCCCTAGAACAGAGAAAGGGGGCGAAGGAGACACAGATCTTTACTCGATCAGAGAGTGAATCCCGTTTTGATTCATCTTTTTTTTTTATTTATTTATTTATTTACTCCGCTGTACCTTGCGATTTTTCAGCCAGAGTTTCTGATTGTTACTGTTATTATTTGTTGTTGATGTGTTTTGTTTTGTTATTCATTACATGGTTGACAAAGCTGATCAAATTAAAAAAGTTTTTTTTTTGTGTATTTCGGTTATTGGTTTTTTTATTATTTTCCGTTTTTCTCTTTCGTTTTTAAACTTATTACATTCGAAAATCGAATGAAAGCAATCGTCTGTTTCCTCTTTACAGTCTATACAGATGTCCGATTCAGCAATTTTAAATCGTTTCATATAGACACCCCATTATATTTCCATGTCCGGTTAAAAATTGAGTGAAGTTATAATCGGTATAAAAATGTTTCATTTGTAGTCTTTCTTCTAAGTTTGGAACTACTATTTCCCGTGTTACTTTGCCAGTTTTTGATTTATCACACCGGAGTGTTGCCAGAGTGTCGTATACTACTTGAATTAATTTTATTGATCTGTTTTCGTAACTTTTTTTTGTCTAAAATTTTAGTTCTTCTTGTTTGCATGTTTTGATTTGGTTTACAGTTTCTAACTTTAAGTGTCTATAGGTATTATTATTGCTGCTATGATGTTGACTGAAGTATACGATATCGTGCGATAACCAGAGATTGTTCCTATTAATATTTTCCTTTGTAATTTTAACAGCTTATTCTTGTCTTTTTCTCGTAAAACTGGAAAATATACTGTAGAGCAGTATTCTGTTATTGATCCAAAAATGGCTCTTTATGGAGTACTATTCTATCTTTATATTTGAAACCGAACATATTTGAATATAGTGATCTTAATTTGAAATTAATCTTAATCTTGTCTATTATAAGTTCTATGTGTTTTCCAAAATTTAAATTAGTGTGTCTATGATTATTCCCAAGTATTTTATTTCTTTTACTATTTTTATTTTATCTTTATCTTTATGTATAAGTGCTATTCAATGCAGTGTATCATTTCTTCCCTGTCTTGTTTTCTACTTATTAGTAGTGCTTGGGTTTTATTTATGTTTAATTGTAAGCCTAAGTTTTGAATGTTTTTACTCAATTTTTTTATTGTTTCATTTATATTGTAAACTTCGTCCTTTTTATTAATTCCTGCTACTAACATTATATCGTCTGCGTAGCTTATCATATTGCAGTGTTGACTGAAATGCAAATTATGTACTTCGCTCATTGCTATGTTGAACAGTACTGGCCCCAGAACCGAACCTTGTGGTACTCCTCGAGTTGACACTCCTGTTCTGTAGGATTTTGTTTTCTTGATTAAATAAACCCGATTCTTCTATCTGTTAAGTAGTTACGAATTATAGTTTGTATTGTACCAGATATATTTTTTCTTTTCATTATTTTTAAGATTTCATCAATTTTTATTTCATCAAATGCTCCGGATATGTCAAAGCTGATTAATAACGTATGTCTTGTTTTTGTTTTTTATAGTTTTCAATGTAATCGCATAATTTTTTTATTGCTAGCTCGGTTGATTTATTTTTAAGATAGCCGAACTGATTTTCGTTTAAAATCGCTTTTTCTTTTATTTCTGTATTAAGAACATTTTTTATGATTTTCTCATATATTTTACTTAAACTAGACAGTAGCGTTATAGGCCTGTATGATTTCGGATTTGTTAAATCGTTTCCGGGTTTGTTTATTATTTTAATTTTTCCTTGTTTCCAGACGTTAGGGAAATAATTTAGCTCGATACATTTTTGTTTAATAGATTTAAATATTTTTTCGTCTACTTTGTGAAGAAGTTTAATCATCTTGTTAGAAATTTGATCGTGTCCATTGGCTTTCCTATTGTTCTTAGCTGGGTTACTACAAACATATATCTTGAATTTTCTCCTGTTTTTTACGAATTTTAACGGAAAATTTATATAGGACCAAAGCACACTAGAAAGCAAACATATTTTCCCCACGTTCGTAATACTAGCTATAATTATGGAACGAAAAATGGAAGAAAAAAAAAAGAAAAGAATACCTACATATATCAATAACGGTTATCGAGTTTAGGCTATATATGGTAGTTCAAGAGTAATGATTAATCGCCGCGTATATTTTTAAAAACGAAAAGGATAACAGCAAAGCATGGTATTGAAACAAGGACAATGAAAAAACCTATGTTAATAAAACGAATTATTATTTCACATTAGCGGCGTCGAAACTCCCAGTTTATCGTCATTTTTTCTTATTTCAGTAACGATGATAATAATTAATAATCGTTAATACAGATGTTGATAGATTAATCAATCTGATGATGATATCCAAAGTCTGCGCCCCTGCCTCATTCTAATCAACACGTTCAATGAAGAATGCTTAATCGGTCGAAGTAATTTTTCTTTCCTAACATCGTTATTAGTATTGCATGATTACCGTCGTCATTTTATCACATTATGTAAAATAACAACGTGGTTGATATAGTAATTTGGCCATCATCCAAACTCATCTGTGCAGAATTCCACGCACGGGTACTTAGTAAAATTTAATGGTTCTCTAAACGTCGCGTGAAATCGTCTCTTTTTAAACGTTCTCTTTCATAGTTCGTTGCGAAGAATTGTTTCTATCAAATTTCCGTATATAACGTATTTGCTAGTTAAGCGGCAACAATCAAAAAATACTTTTTTTTTTCTATGGCATCATTTTTTTTAAAATTTGTTTTAAAATTTTAAGTATTTCATTACGATTTACTTACGTTCTGTTCGTAAAAGTGATTTCGTGCGAACTTTTCATAATGCAGGTAATGAATAATTTATTGCCATTCGCCATATAAATAATATACGGTAGATACTTGACGTTAATTACGAAGTATAATATTCTGAATATATATATATATATATATGTATATATAGATTTCTGAATTAGTTAATTTTATTTTTAGATTGCAACAAATTTTTGTAACGACGGTGTACAAAAATTTCACAGTCTATTATTTTATTAATAATAATGTGAATATAATTATTTCAAATTTATTTCCAGGCATATATTTAGTCGATTTATCGTTCGGATTATAAAAAAACTCAGTCTAATTTAATACTTATTTGTTCCGTTTTTTTCCATTTTTTTGCTTCGAAAATTAACTTTGAGCACTTCTTACAAATTCATTTAAAAGAAAAAAGTTAATTTTCCCAATGTCTCGGTTCTTTACGTAATCTACAGAAATGTAAACGTAACATTTGTGAAAAAAATTCCGAATGCACCTCCAACGAATGTTAAGGAGTTTACTGTACACCTATAGTCTGAAGTTACGAATAAAAATTCGGGGAAAAAGTTCACTGCCAAGAAGTCTATAGTCGTTAGAGTTGATTTTTTTTTTCATTATTTTAAATCGTCATATTTTTATTATTAGGTTATAAGAGAAGTGCGGAACCTTGAAAAATTTTAAAATTCGAGGACCTAAACTTCGATAAATGGGTACATTAAGCGACAAGACAGAAAATTCGAAAAAGGCTTGCAGCTGCCCGTTCTATAGTAACTGGAAAATTCGTTTTTTAACCGACGTATTTTAGTCGAAAAAATGCCGAAAAAATACAAAACCCCAACGATTTTTTAAAATTCAACGATTCTCGCATTTTGAAATAAACGGATCGTTGAACGCGAGTAATTTAAATGATTACCAATGTTAAATGTCGAGAAATCAAAATGATGGACGTCCAATATTATTTCCTTCTCGCTTACATCATTTGGCTAGCGGTTTTAATTTTTAAGATATTTTAATCTAGACTTCGCTTTTTAATCAACGTATATCTTTTTTTATCTCTCTCTCTCTCTCTCTCTCTATATATATATATATATAACTCGGCCATTTTGGCCTCGCAAGGGGCTGTGCCCCTTGACCCCTCTTGCTTTCATTTATGTCTCTTTCTCATCTATACTTTGTATAAAATGATCAAAATTTACAACGTAATTCTTACTGGCATCAACACAAAAAGGAAAACAAAACATAATCACAAAAATCCTATCCTAACATTCAACTTTCATTACATAAAATGAAGATATTGTTTCATTACATTTTTCGTTACATATTTCGTTACATAAAATTGTGACATTTTTTAAATAACAATAACAAAAATCCTATAAAATATAACAAACGTTACATAAAATTGGGACATTTTTTCGAATGGGGGGTAGCCTAAGAATTACGTTGTAATTAATATATATATATATATATATATATGTATAAATGACCTTTTACTTTAAAAATTCACAAAGTAAATAAAAAATCTGAAGGATTGAGCCACGAAACAGCTAACGGACTCAGCCCCTTAGTATACATAGGTAGTATATATGAATATACATTGGCCCTAATAGCAGAAATTACTGAACAATAGGTGGAATAAAGAAGTCTTCGTTATGTAGATTAACTCAAAATTTACATTTAATTTTGCATAAATTGCTAATAAAATTTTGTTACCTTTTATAGCTGTGTGTTCTATTTAAAATAAAGTGAAATAACTTAAAAATACGTTTTTTTGAAATGTTTAAAAGATTGTTAAAAAATGAAAGAAAGAGAAAGGAAAAAATTCCCAGTAAAATTTAATGGCATTTTATAAAAATAAGGTACCAATTTTTTAAAAACCGGGGCCGAAGTCCACATAAGAGTTGTGTTGAAAATAATTTTAAAACATATTCGGTGAAATAATATTCGTGTGTTTCGGTGACTTCCATTACAAAATTCATTTACAATTTTACATGGCGAATAATAATCAAAGCGTGAGGTGCTTCTGTAGATAGTGAACGAAATTACACTTCTTTTAAAAAAGCGCTCGATGCTTTTATGCTATTCGCGATTTGAAATTGTAGATGAGTTTTGCAAAGAGAATTTTACTGAACCTACACACGGCGCGAAAGTTTACATTTGGTATAAATATTATGCACATACTTTCACTGAACGCATTTCGAATCACCTGAAACACTACGTTATCAACCCATACTGAGTCAACCAACTTTTTTCTATTTGTGAAAATATTTTCGACCCGCTCAGACTGTTTTTGATTAAGACTTTTTTGCATCTAAAATGAAGAAAAAAATACGGGAGTTTCGAAGTAACAGGTAATACAGAATTATTCTTAGAATTCTCCCATATATGGTATGCGTGAAGACTACTTGAATTGCTCTATACATCGGGACTCGAATTAATAATTGAATTTTGAAATTTTTCCCGGTATGCGTGAGTTATAGTAATTATATCCGATTGCAACCAAGTCAGATTAGTGGTTTGCCTAGTTGCGAACGGCAATGATAATTTTAGTTTCAAATTCCCCCCCCCCCCAATTCTTATTTCCTTAAAATTATTTATTAATAAAACAGGCTTCCGAAAATGCTCTTATTTCTCGCCAAAAGTGCAATTTTCATCATCTGTTCCTATTAAAAAAAAAACTCAAAAATAATTCGAAATTCAATACTTTTCACCCAAAATTGTTTATTCACAGTCAACGGGGATATTCGCTTGTGAGCGCAAAGTGTGTTCTTTTGTCGTTTCAATTCACTGCCAGTTCTGATAAAAGTAAAGGAAAAATTTGACTATATTATAAAAACTCGCAATTTTTACGTTCACTTTATTTTTTGTTGTCACCTTTCATATTATTATTACGCGAATTATTATTTTTTTCTTCAAAAAATTATACTTGATTTAATATTTTTATAGTTAAAAGTTTAAATAATGAGGTTTAAACGAATCAAAGTCCCATCTGAATTTCCCGTTTTGCAAAGCGATTTGATTTCAACAATTTATATTTCAACTGTAAAACTTTCTGCATATTTACAGTTTTTCCTATTCTTTATTTCCTGAACGGTAAACCTATTGTGTAAACCGGTCGAACTCTTTTGTGATCCGCAGAGAAATGCAGTTTGTATGTATTGCACGTCCCTACAAGAGACAGTATCCATTTCGGAAAATACACATATCAGATTCGGAAATTTTTAATTTATTTAAATATATACCTTAAAAATATCACGAGCAAAACTATATATCGTACATTAAAAAAGTTTGATAGGAATATTTACTTCTCATGTCTTAATCTTCACGGATGGTTCCAAGAGTGATGGAGGCGTGGGTGGAGCGTTTACGTCTCTTACGTCCCTGCACTCAGAGTCCTTTAGAGTTCCTTCTTTCTGCTCTATCTTCTCGGCCGAATCTATCTCAATTCTTCGTGTCATTTATTTTATATCCTCTACAAGTGGGGTTCACAAATTCCCGATCGTTTCCGACTCCAAAAGCGTTCTTCAAGCCATCTCCTCTCCTCCTTCTCATTCCCCTGACGGTATCATTCTCTCTATTCGATCTCTCGTCTCCTCTTTCTTCTCGTCCCGTTCCATTCTCATAGACTTTCCATGGGTTCCTAGTCATTCCAATATAGAGAGCAATGATTTAGCTGACTCCCTTTCCTCGACTTTTTCCCTTCTTCAGACATTCTTTCCCTATCACGCTCTAATCATTCCAGACTTTGGTTGGACATGTATCCATATTTATTCTCAAATCGCTTTTCGCAGCACCGTCTTATTCAACCGGTTCCTCGATTCCTGCCTTGGCTCCACTGTCGTTTCCTTAATTAGACTCAGAATCAATCATTCTCTACTCCCTTTTTCTCGCTCTCGATTCGCTTTGTTCCCTTCTCCTTTCTGCACTCTTTGCGCTTCTGAGCCTCTTTATATTTGTGACCCAAATCATATCCCTGCATTCCTTAACGAACGCTCTCTTCTTTACGCCCAGCTTTTAGCTTTTTTGGTATTCCTACTCCCTTTAACGTTCATCCTATTGCCTTCAGTTGTTCCGCTGTTGCTATCCTTTATGAGTTCCATTTCCGACCGCCTGGCTATTTAGTTCTATCTCTTGATTTATCATGTTGTTGGGTCAAAGCCGCTAGCGCGGCCAAGGTAGGCAAAAAAAAAAAAAAGAAAAAAAAACGTTCTACCAGCAAATAATTTATTTTCCCTCACCCTCCGATCACGACTAGTGGTTTATCATTAGCAAAGAAATGGTACTTGTACACGACAAAACAGTCGAATGCAGCGAATGTAACTGTAGAGGAGTCTACAGTAAAGTTGATACGAAAGAAAAAGAAGAAAACTGTAACTACAATCAAAAAAAAAAAAAAAAGGGGGGGGGAAAAACCTAAGCTCCAACGAAGAAAAAAAGCCAATGCTAAAATAATACTGAAAGCAAATGAAAAATCATTAAAAAATGCAAAAACAAAAACTAACAACTAAGGGGGAAAAAAGTTTTTTAAAAGTTTTTAATGTTTTTCCACTTTTTTACAATTTTCTTCAGTCAGTTTTGTATGCTTTAAGGCATTAAATAAACGTTAGCAAAAAAACTACACATTGCATCTCATTCTACATACTTCTAAGTATTAGAATCCGTGTTTAACCCAAAACCCACATTTTCGCACCACAGGTCCCTTTTCTCGGCGAACGTTACATGTATATATACTACTCAAAAGTTATCGACAGTAGTCTGTTTGTGAAGTTTCTTTTTTTTTTATGGCTAGAAACATTAGTCCGATCTCTGCTTTATACTTAAACGCCTACTTTAAAATAATCAAAAGGGAAGTAGAAAAAAAAAAAGGACAAAAGAAAAAGAAATAAAAACTAAACCCTATTTTCAATTCAATTCAATCAATTCATTTATTTATTATTATTATCATTGAATTCCACAAATACACTCCAAAGCGCTAATAATGGATACAATAAAATCAAATAAATTTTCAAGCATGCAATAAATACGTAATTAAAGCAAATACAGTAAGATATGTCCGACGAAATATTCAAAACTGCCAAAAATAAAACGATACAGCATCCCATTTGGAAATCAAAATAAATAAAAAAACCACGATCAATCTGACACACACACACACACACATATATATATATATACATGTACATCTATACATACATACACAGACATGCACACATTCACATATGCACATACATAGTATACATAGTAGAGCGTGAAATACATCAAAGCGAACAAACGCAAATACAACATTGTAATGTGTCAATCGAATTTTTTACATAACGAAAAATGAACTTCTGTCTAATAATATAATAAATCGGACGAAGAAATCTGGTTAAAATAATTGATAACGGATAAACATTTAATTAATAATATAATCTGTAAATTAACGGCAATTAGTTTTGTTAAGTACATGCGCATGCACTGCAGTTTATTGTTTATGTACTGAATTTAAACTAATAAAAATATTATATACATGTTTTTTGCACCTAGTTAACAATATTTTACTAAATAAAGCTATATACTCGTACATTTATAATTTATATTCTATATTACTTAAAACGATTATTCTTATGTTTTAAATTAAATTTCGTTTTTGTAATTTGTTTTTTTTTTTTGTATTTACCGGAAAATTTGATAGTAAAATTATTGTTGTATTTCAATTGAAATACTATATCAGTTTATAAGATTTATGATGGTGCTGTTTTATTTTATTCACGCGCTCGAACATTAAATTTTCCTATTATAATTATCCTGTATACATACTTGAATCGGACATTAAATATTATTTTATTTTTTAACGTGGCTGAAGATCACTACTCTGCAGTAATATATTTGCGCCTCTTTTTATAATTAGTCAAGTGATTCTTAACTATTTCAGGTAGTGAATTATAAAAAACTGAACCTGCATAAAACGCTTGATTTCGCATATGCTGTTTATTTGCTTTGGGCAACAACGCTCTTTCTACCCCCGACACTCTTGTAATTCCTAACCTGGTTGAAGTATCAAATTTCTCATTATTTTTACATAAGAAGTTTAACAACTGTACTTGATATAATTGCTGGAAGTTTAGTAAATTATTATTTTTGTTTGCTATGGTGCTAAAAACTTTTTGCTGAAGAAATGTTAATAGTTTAATGTGGCTTGAAGCCGCTTTACCCCAGTGCATAATTCCAGAAGATATAAGCGGCTGATATAATGAAAGGTATAATCTTTGTAGTTGCGAGTCCAAGAAAAATTTGATTTAGGAAATAGGAACAAAAATTCAAAGTGAAAAACCTAAATAAATGCAATACTTTATTTCTGAATAATTTAAATAATAATCCTCTGTATTCAACTTAAGGTCACCACGGCACAATAACCAATATCATAAGATAGGAAAATACCTATAGACATAAATTTATTATACCTGCATTGCCTCTGCGCTTCGTGTTTTCTATAACTAAATAAAAGATCCTTAACGTCACCACGATAGTTCACAGAATTATAACGATCGTCGGTATTGTTATTCTCCGTAAAATTTAGCTCAGATCGTGGTGACAAACCTCTGTATCATACGGTTCGGTATTTCTGCCGGTATATTGTAGAACCAGGACTTATGTAAAGTTAACGGCTGTATTGCCTATTAAAAGACTCCCTTTGCGACATTTCGATGACAGATTAAGCAAATCATTATTTGCGTTCTCTTTAGCTTAACACGCCAAGTCTGGAGAAGGTATAAACGGGAATAGTACCCCATCCATACCCGCCTCCGTGGCTGCATCATTCACTAAATCATTCCCCTCAATACCGCAATGATCTGGAACCCAGCAAAATTTAATTATAATTCTATTGATTAGCTGGCAACACTTATTTATAATATTATAGATTAATGGATGACATCTAACTTAAAATTAGAATGTATCCGCAAGCGTAAGATACTCAAGCTATCACTACAAATTACCCCCTTTTTTATATTGATCTAAGCCATTATCACGCCGTTCTTGCATTCCCCTCTCTCAATATAGTTCCTTTGTTAGCCTTCTTTATCTCCTCAATTTCTAATCTTTTCCTTATATAACGTACAATTCTCTGCATCGGGTAAGTTCCACTGTTGACGTGCCAAAAAAAAAAAAATATATATATATATAATTACATGCCTTAGCAATCAGCTCAGCGGTATAAATGGTTGCTTCTGAGACGAGCTTAAATTTCTGTGACAAACGCCGCTCCGACGTATTTCTGAGTTCCATTGATCTTAGATCCATCAGTATATATGAATATAAAATCGTGGTACAATGTTTTGATATTATTAAGAAAATGAGATTTTAAATAATTAAATAATGCTCGTTGTTTAAATTATTGAACATGTTTACGTTACATTCAGATCTGTTAGGTTGCAGTTACAAAAAAGGCTGAAGAACGTGCGAGGGAATACACAGGGATAAGGGCCAGGATAAACGGATGATGTGCCTTCATTCTTTTTGATAATAATAGTAGTTATAAATCTTTGAACCCTGTTATATATTCTCACAATTTTATTCACTGGTAGTAACGGGCTATGATTACGATATTTAAGGATGAATGTGTCGGTTAATATATTTCTTCTTAAGAATAGTGAGGGTAAGTTTGGCTCCGCCTATAGACAAAGGACTAGAGAATGAATTGGGTAGAGGAATAGAATTTACAAGTTATTTTAAAAAACGATGAGTATAATATAGATAAAATTTTTAAACAAATAGAACTGTCTGCCTTATTGTTTAAGATACCTCCCCAACCGGAACTGGTGTATATATAGTCGTTTTAAATTCTTTATTAAAAATTCAATCTAGTTCATCATTTAATAATTGTTTTTATTTTGTGTTACCTGAAAAATATTTTATTCTTTTATTATTACTACATTGAATAAAAAAAATTAATTAAAATCATATGAACCACCAAAAAAGATTGCCATACTGCGTTATAAATTTATTTTTACCGTTACCATTTTAAATTTTCCAGTAACTGAGGTTTACGATTATTTATAAAATGTCTTCCCACATATTTATCAACTACGCAATGCCACTGATAAAGAATCTGTAGTTTTTACTGAATTCATGCTCAAAGTTGATTTTATTTTCTGAATTGAAAATAAAAGATGAAGTATTCGTTTAAAATCGAATGGAATAATTCCAGCTCCTTGATGATAAAAATTAACGGCTCTGTAAAAAACTTTATTATATTTTAATTACTTTAATTCTTTGAGTTAGGATCTTAATTCTGTTTTTTTTTTTTTTTTTTGGAATCTTTCCTCTCTTTTGGTATTTCAATGTAAATTACGTTACCCCGCATAAAATGTTAGGTAAAATTATTAACGCAATACAATTTTAAATTTTTGTTTTCAACATTATTGAAGTGATGATGAAATTTTAAATTGTTAATAATTCCTAGCTATTTTAAACTCATTTTACAATAGAAGTACTAAATTTAAAGTTTTTCCTAAATTTTTTAAATAACGTAACATTTTATTTTTGGAATACTTTTATTTAAATCGAATTCATTTCAAAAATTTTCTATTTTACGAGTATCATAAATTTTAAATATTCTTTTTTTTTAAGTTGTCAGAACTATCAATTAGGATTATAGCAATGTCAACGGTAAATGTTAAAATTTTAACATATGAGGGAAATGTTACCTTATAAATGTCATAAAAAAACCATGGTTCTAATATCACGAGGCAATCGCGACAACCCAAAATGCGTCAATGATGTGATTTGAATTTCATAAAACATTTTTACCAGATATACTAAATACCGTCGCCGTTTAAAATCAGTATCGCTTTCATTTCTAAAAAATGTAAAATTTGAAACAAAAAGGACTAAAAATTTTTTCTATATTCCTGTTTAACATAATCAGGAGAGGCAGACAGCTGGCGGGATGGAGTGGGAGTGGGGGAACCCACTCTACTGTGATGAGCACCCCCAGCGAAAAGCGCTACTCTTTTTTTAATCATTGATAGGCATATGCTCTGATCACCCGAGCACTTACTTGTAAAGTTTTGACGATGGTTGGAATTTTCGATGTCCAAGGTTGAATAAAATGTTAGGTTGTTGCGCCTCTGAACATAATTAAATTGTTAACAAAGTACACAATAGTTGAAATCACTCTCACATACTTTTTTTCTTTATTTCTCTCTCATTAACTTTATGTTCGTTTGAGTTACAAACATTTGAAACGTAAAATAATAGTATTAATAAAATGGGCAACATTTTTAATATGATGTTATATTCAGATATAAAATTAAACAGAACAAACTGGTATTTTAGTCAGCATATGTAAAAGTTTTCCACAATCTAAAACAGCGGTCACGTTAAATTAATGTTTTTCATTAAATTGATGGAATAATGTTTGCAACTAACATTATTTCATCGATTTAACAAATATTTCAATGTTAATGTAATGTAATTATTTCGCTTAAGTAAAAGATTAAAGCAACTAAAAGGGGTAAAATCACTTATATGTAGTGGTCGGTTTTTTTTTCCCAATACAAATATTTTCCACTTTTCTCCTAGTTTTTCTATGCCGACACGTAAAATACAGCATCCACACAAATACACAACTATATTTAATTTCCAAATGTTTCTAAAATGTTTATTATACATTAATCGAAAGACAAAAATACTATTAGTATTTATTTATTTATTTATTTATATATATATATATATATATATATATATATATATATATATATAAAAAAGAAGGGTACAATAATTACGTCCAAATAAATTATACTTAAACATATTTCATAATTTTTTTCAAAAAGACTCATAAGCTATCCGTAACTTACAAAACAATTTTTTCACTAACTAATACAACTTCAGGGAAATTATGAAAAATATCTAAATTCAATTTATAAAACTCAAAGGATGTCAACTATGCATTATGAGATGTAGCGTTTTTTCTTTTTCTAAACCAACTCTTGCAAAATACTCATAACTACTTTTTTTTTTTTTTTTTTATCCTGGTAACGCCCATGTAACATTTTTAACGCAATGGTTATTCAAGGTCAGAGACTACTTTAAAATGTATTTTTTTTTTCCATTCACCATTTTGTAACTATGTATATTTATTTACTAACAAAATAGTAATACTAACAAAATAAAACAGGGATCAATTGTATGCGCTTTTGAAAAATAATAATATAAAATGTATAAATCACACAAAATTCGCCCTTTCCAGATCACATATATTTATAAAATTTAGTTCATATGTTTTTTAAAAAATGTATAATATTAACTTGAAATGAATAAATTCATTATAATTAACCACTATTTTTAAATATTTCACAAACAAAAAAAATATATATATATATATATATATATATAAAAATAATCAATTTATAAACATAACCATAGAAACAAAGAAAAAGTCAGCCTACAATTTATTGCACAGTAAATGGAAGAGAATAATACATTTACGAGTCAAAATAATTTAAGATATAATTATGTACCGTCGTTGTACAGTACCTTTTGAACGTGACCTTATATATTATATTTTTTAAATATTAAGCATGGTTGTTTTTGTATTTTTAATGATACATATTGCAAAAAAAACTGAATAGATTCACGATGTTACACGATTGTATAGACGTCCACCCACACACAAAAATAACAAAAAAAACAAACAAAACGTAAATGTCAATTTTTTTGTATTTTCAAAATAGAACAGTAAAATTCGAAATAGGTTATACGTGAAGGAAACACTACTACCTAACCAACCGCGCTCTAAAGCAATCAAAAATTAAATAAGATAACTAAGACGTCAAAGATTGTTTTTCTACTTTTCCTTATAATGATAAAAATTCATTAGTTTGCTTTTTGTTAGTTTTCTGGTAATATTTTTTATGAAATTAACTTTTTACTGATAACCGATTATATACAAAAAAAGATCATACACTTAGAATCAACCGTTGATGTAAAATTCTGAATACGCTATTATTGGTTACTGCTGACCAGGTTAAAACAAAAAAAACAAAACAGAACACGTTATAAGAGGCTTTTTTAATGCTGCATTTGGTTGATTTTTATAAATTTCGTGGGAGTTACCGGAAATTTATAATGAAAAAAGGAAAATCTTTCATTATACGAATTATGTGGTTGAAAATTAATAATATCGAATATTTATTTCTTATAGATAAATTCAATTACGTACCGTTTTCGTTTTGCAATTACACTATTGTTCGTTCTATGGTGCTCAACAAACTCAGCATCAGTAGGCGAAAACAAAGCTTGTTGCGAGGATAACGAGGATAAAGCACTGCATTACGGTAGTCATAAATGTATAAATGGGGACGCGGTTCGTCTTAACTGTAGTGGCGGATTCAAGAGTTTACTCGATGCGGATGGAAGCAAACCAGAAAACTTCTATATCAATCCTGCAGGACAATTAATCGTCAACGATACCAATGGTCCACTTGAATACACGCAGTAATTACTTTACGTACACGTACGCACTCGCACAATTACACTTCAATGCTATGCAATAAAACCAAAAGTCATCAATTATTTCAAATTTTCTCCACACAAAGGTTTTTATTTACTTCCTACTCCAAAAAGTTGATCGAACAAAAGCTCGGTACTACTATTATAAAAAGAAGAATTTTCCTAGCTGAATAGAATTAAATGATACGACTCAAATCAATCCTACGATGATAAAAATCAAGGATTGCTCTGTTTCCAGTCTTATTCTCTTAATTCCATATGCCAAAGGATTCATCGTAATCAATAATACTTTACCGGTTTGTAGGCCATGGCACTTAATTTCTGCACTCTGTTCCGTTTTGCATTTCAAAAAGGTACTTTATTCGGCTTCCTCATTTATTACTCTTAAAACATCACCTGACCATCCTCCTTTTCCAACGTTCTTACAGTGCGAATTTAAATGCACTATTCCTCACAACACATAATATTCTTTCTCTCGCTCAGCAGTGATCTTTCTTTTTCACTCTACTCAATATTTTTCCCGGTTTTAGTTCAGTAACCGTATTGATTTTTTCGACAACTTCTAATAACGTTCTTCACCCTACACATATACTTTAGAATACCCTGCTATTGTATACCAGAGCAACAAATGCAACTGTTGGAACCAACAACAATCTAAAGAGAAGCTAATTCGGTCGAAACTTCCTTAACAAGCGTAAATTACAAAATTCCTTTGAATAACTGTGTAATAATTTCGAATTCGTTATTTTATTTCGCTCATTAGTTGTAAAATCCGCATTTTTTAATGTGAATAAGTGGAATATATGTAAATAACTTCCTCTCTAAAAAATTTCTGGCTACGTTATTGTTTAAAACTATTCGCGGTCATTACGATTATCTTCTTTTCTTTTCCGGATTTTGAAAATAATTTCATAAAATTTACCATCCGTTTCATCTATTATCATTACGCAAACGTAAATTACATTCTAAAGTACATACAAAAGCATGCAGTACCCGAAATCATCATTTACTCTGTAACACAATGATAAGTTTATTTTCAATACTTCGGGTAGGGAAATTATATAATTACATAATATCTTATACGGTAGATAATAGATTTGAATAAAATGCTTTTTTACAAAAAATAAATACCGACTTCAAGGTTTATTATAAAAATTTAAAAATGCACTAAAAAGTAAAAAATAATTACTCCCGATAAAATATATATATCAGAGTGATATAACTTAAGGTGATATCGTAATTCTTATACAACATTAATTTTTTGGAGTTGGAATTAAATTCATGTTAGGAACAATTTAATCAACATTTAATGCAGTTTTTAATTATTCTTTTAATATGAATTTGATGCCAACTCCAAAAAATTAATGTTGTATAAGAATTACGATATCACCTTAAGTTATATCACTCTGATATATATATTTTATCGGGAGTAATTATTTTTTACTTTTTAGTGCATTTTTAAATTTTTATAATAAACCTTGAAGTCGGTATTTATTTTTTGTAAAAAAGCATTTTATTTTTTACTTTTTAGTGCATTTTTATTCAATTAAATTAAAACATTTATTTCCACGGTAAAAACACCAAAAGCTACATTTCCATGGTAATTTGGCAAATTTATAGTATTTTAAGTCAAAAATCTAATCCGACGGTGAAAACAATCATGAATGAAAAGCATCCAAAAAGCTTCAATCTCCCGCATTATTAAGGATAACTCAAAAACTATCGGTCGGACCTTGATCAAATTTAAATGGGACCACATGACAAACGCCACCTTTCAAATAAAAGAAGAATCATCAAAATCGGTTCATCTAGAAGAAAGTTCTGTGGTAACACACATAAAAAAAAAAAAAAAAAAAAAAAAAAAATACAGTCGAATTGAATACCTCCTCCTTTTTTGAAGTCGGTTAAAAATACCGCTTGTTTCATAAAGAAAATCAAATAGCGACCTCTTTAGAAATTGAAAAATGTTTTAAAAATACATAATTATTACAATTTTTAATTTAACTTTTGTTTTATTTTTAGGGGTGAAAAATAAAACGAAATTATACAATTGTACCTAAAAAATGGTAGTTTAGTAAATTACTAGAAAGAATAGAAAGCTAGTATTTTTATTAAACTTTATTTCTTTATTATTTTTGTTAGTAATCGGATCCGAATTCTCTGTTCGTGAGCAAGTTTAAATATACATATTTCTCATTGAACTATTTTTAAGTAAAATTAAGAATAAATAAAAAAGACAAAAGATCGACGAAAGTTGCGTTTAAAATAAAATAAAAAAGGAACATTAATAGTTTTCCTAGAAAACAGTATTAAATATTAGTTATTAAAATCCATAGGAAACATTTATACACAAATCTTTTATAGTATAAATAAAGTTTCTCTGTTGTAACAAATTTTTTCATCAAAGTTTTGGTTCTTTGGGGAGGATGTGCCCTCTTATATATATATATAAAATACTTCCATATATATATGTATATATATGTATATATATATATATATATATATAAACTCGGCCATTTTGGCCTCGCAAGGGGTTATGCCCCTTGACCCCTCTTGCTTTCATTTCTGTCTCTTTCTCTTCTATACTTTGTATAAAATGATCAAAATTTACAACGTAATTCTTACTGGCATCAACACAAAACAAAAAATAACATAACCACAAAAATTCTAACATTTACCTTCCATTATATAAAATTAAGACATTTTTTCGTTACATTTTTCGTTACATATTTCATTACATAAAATTGTGACATTTTTTAAATAACAATAACAAAAATCCTACAAAATATAACAAACGTTACATAAAATTGGGACATTTTTTTGGGACATTTAGCGTTACATAAAATTGGGACATTTTTTGGGACATTTAGCGTTACATAAAATTGGGACATTTTTTCGAATGGGGGGTAGCCTAAGAATTACGTTGTAATTAATATATATATATATATATATATATATATATATAAATCGACATCTTTTACAACGACAAGTCGCTGTTGAATTTTAAAATGTTTTCAAAACAAAAATTATCAGGATCACCAACCCCGTTTCAATAGTAAATGGAATGCTGTCATTGGAATTTGAATTGACAGCCACAATCTGTTGAAGATGGAGAAAAATTTGAGGTAGGAAAATTTTTCGCTTAAACTCTATTCTTATCGTGGTCTATTTATAAATCATTTTCTGTAAGATATTTTTTTTTTTAAACTATGAACTTTTAACAACAAGCCTTTTAAAATTTCCCCTTTGCTTCATTATTCGCAATAACGTATTTAATCATACATACGTATACATATAAATACACTATTACAATTTGGTTAGTTAAAGTGTAATTTAACACGGATGTTACAATGAATTAAAAAACATAAATACGTGTGTGTTTGGTTGTATTACACAATTCTGAAAATTATATTTGCTGAGATGCTTACAATAATGTGTAAAAAAATATAAATATATTCGATAAAGGTCTAATTCAAAAAACTTCAACTATCCACCGTTAATGACTTAACGAATTCCATAATCACTTATTTTAACATTCCGATATTGCTTTACCATAGTCATCGGTTCGACTACATTGGTAGTTTAAAATATGTGCGTTAATGACAAAGTAATTTTTACGCCCGGGGTAATATGAAAATATCGTTACAAAAAATATAATTGCAATTACAGCAAAAATTACTAACATACTACAAATTATTTATTTTTATTTTTTTGAGAATCGCGTAATTAATTGAAAAAGTATTTCAATAGAATTAAGTTTTTACATACATATAAGTATATATTATAGTGATGCCATTCTTACGCCGAGAGTGATAAGAAATTCTGTTACATTTTTGTGTTATTTAAAAGTCGTGTCACATTTTTGTGCCTTAGAAGTTTCATTGCGGAAATGCGTTACAAAAGTTGTAATGGAAATTCTTACGTAAATCGTAAATTAAATTCCTTAATTTTGTAAAAAAGATTGTTAATTACCATAAAAAAAAGAAAACTTTATTAATTTGCAAAGAATATTCAATTGAAACTGACAGAATAAAAGAAGACTACGTAATCCGTGAGGGATTCTGTCTTCATGGCGAGGTCTGAAATCGTTTTATTTCTCTGATTGTTTAAGTTCGTACACGCTATTCTGAATCTAAGAAATGTTCAGAGTATTTTCGATATATGTTCAGTATGAAAATGTTGAACACTTTCAAAATTTATTCGAATATTTAAACCTCCGTAATTTGGAAAATTATAATTCTTTTTAAGTTCGCTACATTTAACTCTATAAACTCTGTTGTTTTGTCAGTTCGGCAAAGTGACATACCTTTATCGAATAGCTAAAGTTATCAACGAGAACGCAATATCTAATAATACGATTTATATTAAAAAAAAAAAAAAAAAAAAGAAGAATAAAAAAAAAGATTATAAAATTAAAATACACATTTCTTATTGTGTAAAATTTAGAATATATATCGGAGTCAGTTTGATTTGGAACTGTTCGCAGATTTTGTTTGGCTAGACTTCAATTTGATAACGGCAGTAATCACAGAATAGCCTTAATATGTGTAAACGTCAACCACGAAGAAATTCACGTATTCACAGTTCTACTATTTATCTCCAGCATATTCCTGTTCGCCACCACGATAATTTACATTACCTTTAAAGAGTTAAGAGACGTTCAGGGCATTTGCATTCTAAACTTCATCATAAACTTGTGCATTACCTACGTAATATTAGGCATAATTCAGTTCCCAATGGAAGCGGACCAATCAGTGTTTTGTAGTGTGCAAGGTAAAATTCAAAAATGTAATTTATTTTAATTTATTGGAATTTGATAAAAAATAAGAAATATGAAAGAAATTAATTTAAGGAAAAAAGTGTTTTAAAACTAAATATAAAATTTAAAAATTGCAACTAATTACTTGGTTAAAACAATACAGCAGCTAGTTTAGACTTTCTAACCTATATATATATATATATATATATATATATATATATATATATATAAAAAGGATCGTCATTAATTTGTAAGAATTATAAAATGGTGTAGCTCTTATAGCGCATGCCAGCAAAGTTCTACTTAATATTATAAATGAAAGGCTTAAAGCGCACCTGCTAACTGATATATCAAAAGAACAGGCAAAAAAAAAATTCATGACAGGAAGAGAAACTAGAGATCGAATTCTAAACCTCCGAGTAATCATCGAAAAGTCTCGTGTGAATTCAACCTGGTAACGTATGTATGTTTTATTGGCTTATCTGACTCGGTAATATGGTATAAATTATGGCACATACTTAATGAAATAGGAACTCCGCAACATATACTAGAGATTATTAACGGAAATAAACAAAAATACAACAAGATATTTTAGGCACGTAGCAAGAAAGGAGAACTCGATGGATAAAAATATCATCCAGGGCAAGATACTCCCCCTAGGGGAAGATTCGCAATGCGCGTTGGTCGGATCGAGTGAAGGCACTAACTGGGGTCAATGTGCCGGATGCATTCCAACTAGCAGGAGACAGGAGTAGATGGAAAAAAATCGTCGAAGTTATATGATGTCACCACGTCCTTGCGAAGGGCAATGGATTTGATTGACTGACACTGGAGCGGGGCTCATTCTGGGATCTCTACCCAGAAACAATTAGAAAAGGAAGGAATCAATGATATCTTCATACGGTATCAAATGTTGTTAGGAGAAAGGAATAAATAGTAGAAACGATATGTGGAGAGAAGGAAAGGGCAGGATATAAGAAGAGGCGCAATATGGAGTAGGAAGACCGAGTATCAATCAAATGGAATAAAAAGCAGAACGCTTAATAGAAAGAGATGAACACACTTAATAAACACATGATGATCAGCATCGCAAAAACGCTTTTCGTTTGAATGGAGAGGACAATTCGGAGAGGCAAACAACGAAAAATGAAAATGGGATCAAAGCTTAAAGCGCAGACCAATCAACGTTTATTATCAAGGATTAATAGTATGCAAATATTCTTAAACTGTATCATTTGAACGTTAACTACTAGTTCAATCCATCATTACACAACATCCGAAGAGGGATACATATAGGATTCTTAATTACTTTGGAAGAAAAGGATATAAGAAACATAGAGAACATACGTACATTGCTTATACTGAGACATGCTTAGCCGATTTTTCAAACCAATACATTAACCACGTTTTTACTTTACTCTTCTACAATCCCATCTTCTTTTTCTCGTGTAATATCTTGAGGTATCATTTCGATTAGTTTCAAAAGTATCGACATTTCCAATTTTATTATTTATTCATTCAGACCAGATGTGAAATATGTATCTTTTGAATTCTTTGTTGTCCGTTCTTTAGTTGTGCTAGACAGATGTACTTTATACATTTTGTTTTCGTAGAACCATCTAATGGAAACGTTATTTTCGGATTCTACTCCTTATTATTGCCTCCATCGAGAGTAATACCACTTTTACTTGTTTTCCAGTGGGGCAAAATTAGAGTTTTAGACATCTTCGTTGCAAATTTGCTTGTTTTCTAATAATAATAATAGGAAAATATTTTAAATGCTATACTAATTGAAAGTAGAGTATTCTTCTTATATCGGTTTGTTAGAAATTAGCTTTTTCAAATAATATATTTTCCAAATAGCAAAACAAACAACAAGTGACAACGAAAAGTACATTTATCGGAGAAACGTGTTCAGGAAAAGTCCATCTTCAACTAGAAACGGGGAAAAAAAACAACATAAAATACTGAACATATGGTCGCGAATAAAAATTGTTATAATTTCATTCACCACATATGTTCAGTATCTTATTTTGGTGTTTTTCTTTTCCAACTGAAGGTGGACTTTTCCTGAAAACGCTTCTGCGATAAGTATCCTTTTAGTTTTCACTTATTGTTCGTTTTACTATTTAGGAAATATGTTATGTAAAAAATAAAAATAAATAACTGTACCAATTACTATTGTTTGTAAAAACTAACGTGCAATTTTAACCCATTACCTTTTCTGTTTAAATAGTTTAAATGCAGGGTGCGGGATAAGTAAGCTAACGCTCCAGGAAAAGTACGCATGCGCGAAATCTGTACTGACCAGAGCGAATAACGATGAAAAACGAAACTAATACATGAAGTGGTGGGTGTTTACATTAGCGTGGGAACACATCTAAAAATAATCGTGAATGGAGGTACAGCTTGGCCGTATTTTATTGTTTGCAATTCGTTTTTATGATGCCAACAACAAACGTAACGAATCAATTGTCTCTGAAATTATCTTAAAAAAACAGTCTGATACGCCGATTAATTCAACTGCGTCAGAGAGAACCTTGTCTGTATGACATTAATTCTAATGATTATAGAAATCGTAACCTTCGAGCGGCAGTATTAAAAAACCCATTTCTACCTACATTGTCAGTAGATGAGTTCGGTCCAAAAGAGACTACACTGAAGTTCAAGAATTTAAGAGAAATTCGAATTCCCGAGAAGTGAAAAAAATTCTGAAAATATTAAAAATTCTGGAGCTAATGACGTGTACGTCCCAAAAATGTATTGGTTCTCTGTAGTGGACTTGTTTTCCGCCTACATCCGCCCCTCAAAAATCAATTCAGTGGGCAAATCTTTTTTCAAATTAAAAAAAAATCAAAACTCGGCGCTTTACGCCTTTAGCCTGTTTGTAACTGCTGTTGTTCTGTTGGGAAATTATGAATAAAGAAATGCAAAAAGTACGGATAATCGTTTTATTTTTCTGTTTGTTCTACATGGTCGTTAGAAGTACCGATGTACTGTCACCGGTTCATGATAACTAAAATAACTGATAAAATTTATTGAATCGATAGCGAAGACTGCATCAATGCACGATCCACCACGAGTAGTCGATAGAGCGAGATTTGTTTTGAGCTGTAATCCGAACACGTTTCTTCCATAAACTGAACCAATCGGCGATTTTCAGGTTTCTTCAGATCCAGGTTTATATCGCCAGACAAAATGATGGATATAGAGTATGGTATTGTCCTTTTTCAATAACTTTGAAAATCTCTGCTCCCTTAAGTGTGTGTAAGCCATCAAATTCAATTCAAATAAATTTTCAATATCATCAATGCTGGTGTACGAGGTGAAATGTAAAACGTTACAACCAATGCCCGCTGACCGTTGATAGTGCTTTCGATAGTGCAGATACCACCGCACGCTTCGCTTACTAGCGCGCTTCTGTTGAGCTCCAACGAATTACGTAATACGTGCACTCAAATACGCTGACTCACTATAAACCCGTTTGTCCTACTACAGTGGTCCGCCGACCATGGTAATTTGTTGAAGCCGCGAATTGAGAATTTTCAACAGCTCGGCTCCAATTATGCTAACCTCGTCTATCAATAATACGCTGACTCACTATAAACCCGTTTGTCCTACTACACAGTGGTATTCTTATTATAAGCGCGCTACTTTTGTCTCCCTTCCCGCGTAACGTTTTTGGGCGGTTAGGCCACGGCTAAAGCATGTTATTACTTTTTACATAATTATTTACAAATTTAACGACATACATTTCTTCCTGTAGTATTGTACACCGATCTTCAGTGTAATACCGGAATTTGAATTGAGGGTAGATTTTTTACCGAATGATTTCTCTACAGTTCTTATTTTTTCAATGACTAATCGCAGAAAATTTAAGTTACCGACTTAAATTCAAAAAAAAAAAAGGAAAGTATTTTTCGTATGATTTTTTAAAGAAATAAAATTAAAAATCAAATTAAAACTATCTGCAGATGGGGAGTTATCAAATAAAAAATTACAAAGTTTTTGTAAAATGTAAAAAAACCTATTGATTCAGGAACTAATTCAGCTGTACGAGGAGATCCTAATATGCAACACACAGTATGTAATCAACTCTAACGGATTAAACTTTTTTAATTCGTGATTGAACATCTGAATGTAAGTACCAAACGCATTATTTGTACCACTGTGAGATTGACCGCAACAATTCATTGTATCTAAATAATTTTTCATCGGAATATTTAAAATAGCGTCTTTTTAGTAACTTTAGTTTTATGACGACCCGTATTTGGTAGTACAAATCTTAAAAATTGTTCGACAATTTCACACCATTTCCCTCTGTTATCTAACAATTACTATAAGCTATGCGAAATATCATCGGGTATATCGTCTACAATAATGCCATAGTATTTAGCAACATCAGTAGAAATTTGGTTCAACGCTATATCATGTATAACCAATATTAATTCGTCATCTATATTGTTTTAAAATGTAACATTTCTTTAGTAATTAGTTTTTACTTAGCAATATTTATTTAACTTGAAAACAATTTTAGATGAAACCAGAATGTTGCTATTATTATTATTATTATTATTATTATTATTATTATTATTATTTTTATAGTAATGCATATAAATATAATTGCAATTACTGTAATGAATTATATTTGAAAATGATACCTTGTTTTGCAAGGGCGTCGCCAGCCAATGAGCCAGGGGAGGGGCAAGATGAAAAATCCGAAACAAAATTTAGTTTATAAATTAAACACGAAGAAAATAAGCAATATATGCAGCTGTCGAAAATGTAGCGAATGTTCTCTCAAAGTCGAAATGATAATATATATATAATTTTTTATTATATTAATGACTTATGTGTCAATCTTAGGCTCGGATACACTAGAAAAATTTTCCGATTACAGTGTCCGTCACAATGTATATAAGATACAAAAAATGTAAATAATAATGTAGTATACAGATGTAAAATGTGATTGAATAATAATAATTTTTTTGTACAAGACGGCCAAGAATGACGTAGTTAATTGATAGTGACTCTTCTAAAAACAGTTTAGAAGAAAAGAGATTGGTGGTTAAGGGGGCTTGCCCCTTTGCGAAATTCCAATATATAGATAAATATATATATATATATCTGAATGCCGTGTGTAACTATCTGAACTATTGCGGCACCTAGTAGAAGCTACAGTAGGCGACGCAGTCCGTTGATGGTGCAAAATTCAAAACTGCCCGAAGAAAGTCCAGATGGTTTGACAACCGACAGTGGACGGCAGTGTGGCTTGTAGTATTGAAAGTATACTGGCACCGTTTAACCAGATGCTCTACAGTTGCAAGGCCATGAGCCCATACAGAGTGCAAGAAAACGGAGAAAGAGCTCTCCCAAAGACGTAGTCGTGAGATGATGCCGTGTACCCGAACCACAATCGCAGTGGAATTGAGAATTCCCTGCGTGCGATAGAGAGCGTAGGCCACTACGGATCAACGCTCGACTTTATGGACCTAAGCCAGGTCGTTTGATCGAGCCACAGTTTACTCCATTCTTTAGAAATGTACATTTAAAGATTGATGGCCCCAATCGAGACCGCATTGAATGGAATGGGGGGGTAGCATTTGATAATTTCATTTTCTATTATCTTGCATCGAATGTTCAATTTACTGTTCTTGCTATAATTTAATGTTGCTTTTATACTTTTGTACATTTTATAATTATATTATATAAAAACTAACTTTTATTTTGAAATATTTAAATAACTTCGCAATAGTGGAAACCAAATATGTTTAAAAATAAAGCACAGTTTCAAAAATACGCAAAACTGTAATAAAATGATTCTATACCCGATCTCTTTTTTTAAATAATATTTAAACGGGTAGGATTACAAAAAAGTTTTTTTTAAAAAACCGTTGACGTCTTATTCAGAGATAATGATCATATCACATTTTTTTTTTTTTTTTTTTAAATTAAATGGGCTCAGTGTCAGCACTGACCCAACTACATGAGCTTAGATCACCAACTCAGATTCTGAGGCGATCGGAGATAGGGAGTATAAAGGAAAGAAGGAGGGGAATAACAGCTAGAGATGGGAAGGAAAGGGTAGAGGAAGCACATTGAACATTTAATCATTAAAAATATTTACCAGAAAGTTTTACAGTTAAATTAGAAATGTCATAAATAAGCAAATACAAAAAAATAATAATGGCAATAATAATAATGGTAGTTCTGTCGAAGCTAATGTTTTAACCGAAATTTAATCGAATATTTCTCTTGATTACATGTGACGTCATTTAGTATTGGTTATTCTCGGCAGAAATTGAATGTAAGTTATATAAGCTAATTTATGGAACATACATTAATCGAAGAAATTGCATATGTTTTAGCACACTTCTTATACTTCTTCTCATTATGCGCGTTCTTCTGGATGAATATAAGTTCTTTTAACATGTGGAAATCGGCCAAGTAAGTATCAAATATAGTTCTCCGTTTACATGAACAAAATACTTCTACTAACGGTAATTTTTAATACCTTTTTTTTGAACTATTATGTACGGTAAACATGAAATTAATTATAAATCGACTACGTCTTTTTAGTAAAGACCTTCTCAAGTTCATGTAAAGAACTACTTTTATCACGCAACTGGAATATAACATTTACATACAATTTTCGGTCTTATTAAACTCTTTCTTTAACTAATAAGAAATATAAAAAATAACACCATCCATTGGTAATAATTTTTTTTTTTTTTTTTTTTTTTTTTTTGACGTTAATAATCTGTAGACTAACAGAATCAACCAAAAACGCTACCGCGCATTGGAAATATTGAAAATTATTATTACTCGTATATTCTAGGTTAATGCTGAAAGTGGACGAAAAACTCAAATTAAAAAAAAAAAAAAAGTAACAAAAAAAACAGCCAACAATTTCAAATGGGTTAGTTAAATTCGGTCAAAAACTGAAAAAGGGTAAATCTCGCACAGGACAATTTTTTAAAATTATACTTACTTTTAATGAACGAGTAACACGTTTTATAACGAAAACGACCGCATGGATTTTGCAACAATTCCGCGAATTGTGATATTTGCTATATGCGTTAGTGGAAATGTTTTAAAGAATAACTACGAAATGACAAACTTACATTTTTTAATTTATTTTCCCTACATACTGTTTAATTTATTTTCACTACATATTTTTTAATTTATTTTCACTACATTAATTTTCACATAACGTTCTAGGGGATGGTATACACACGAAGGTAAAACTATAATCATTTATGCGTTAATATGTTACGGATTTCCAACGCTATTTCTGGTGAGCATTATAATACTTCAAAACATACCTGGCAATCATTCGAAACCAAATTTCGGATTACCACGGTGCTGGTTTCGAGGTATTAATTCATCCTATTAAGTTTCTCACTACATATTATACATTCCTTATTTTACTGTAATTACACGACTGTGTCTTTTTTCGACAGATCTAACTTCAAGATGGTGGTATTATTACTCTATTATGAGCATACTTTTGATATTGAATGTCATTTACTTTCTGGATTCTAGCCGAATACTTTGGAAAACATATAGAGAACAACGTCAACTTAACAGAATCAGATCATTACGTTTCAAGTAAGTTGCACTCGGAATGTATTATATACATACAACATAAACGCGAACAAAACGAATTAGATGTTTTTTTTCTTTTGGGTTTGTCGACGCAGATATTAGTCCAAGAATAAGAAAAAGGGAAAAAAGTAGAATTAGATGTTTGCATAAGATAACAGACAAAAACGGTCCAAGGACCGCTATAACAGAAGGAGAAGGAAATAAGAGACGCAAGCAAATATCGAAATCAAATAGAATTCACCGCTTGAAGCTCTTTTAAAAATGGAACATCGCAGTAGAATTAATAACTTGAAAAAAGTTAAGGAATTTGTTTCCCTGTCATTTCACAACTCTCATGGCTTACTTAAAACTTTTTTGGTAATGTAACAACGTTTTACCATCAGCTGCCCTAGAGATGTCGGCATAATTATAATTTTGTTTACTAGAAAAAACGATAATAAGAGTGTTGGGCACTCACGCAACGGACATACTTGCCCAGTGAGACTTATTTATTTATATTATATAAAAAAAAAAAAAAAAAAAAAAAAAAAAACAGTAGACCCGTAACATTTGTGAATTTAAATAGTGACCAGTTTCTATTCACCGCTTAATATTCGCGAAATTTAAAATTTCGAATATGTGTACGCGAGCGTTACTTTAGTAAAATCCCCAGGTGTATATTGAAATTCAGCCCTTTTTATTTTAGATTGTGATAAAAAAATAAAAATACTCTAAATAAATAATTATTCGAAATTATCATTTTACATTAATATAAAAATAAAATATTCTTTTTAATTCTTTTTTTAGTTTCGGCTGTGCTCCTCCTTCCTGGAATATTTTTATTTTTCTTCCTATTCCTAAACCTTATTCTTTTCCGTTTCGTCCTATTTCTCTTGCTTCGTATGTTAGGAAGTTTTTCGGAAGTTTAATTAACAGACATCTCGTTTGGTGGCTCGAGCACAGCAATCTGTTACCTAACAATATATTCGATTTTTGTCCTGGAAGTAGTTGATTGCATAAGCAAGTTTCTATCAGACGTTTATCTTGTCCACTTTGCTTCTCTTATTATTATTGTCCTTCAATGTAGAATTGTAATTCTTTTCCTCTCTTTTCTGCTCTGTCACAAGGTTAATTTTTCGAGAGTGTTACCTTAAGATTCCTGCCATAGAACTTACACTCTTTAATATTTATTTCATCAAAATCGCTTCTACGCCCCAGTTCGCTTTTCTTTGCTGATACTCCTCTACTTTTCCGACTGTAATGTCTCGTTGGCTAACTCCCGCCTTCAAAGTTCTTTGATGTTACTAGAAAATGATTCATCTCTTTATCTCTCCACCTAAAATCCTTGTCTGTTGTCTTTACTCTTTGTCCTTTTGATCCTTCTTTGATTAGTCTTACCTTAAATGACGGTCCAATTCCCCCTGTAAACTCCTTTCGCTATTTAGGAATCTTTCTTGACGGTTGCCTCTTCTTTCATAATCACATTAATCATCTCTATTTATCCCCTCTTTAAAAGCTTTCTCTCGCATACTAATTAAAGAAGCGATCCTCGTATGCTCCTCATGTTTTATAAATCACTTTATCTGATCTATTCTGGATTACTGTTGCTTTATTTATGAGAATTCCTGCAGTCTTTCAAAATTAGATCGCATTCAAAATACCCATCTCCGTCTCTGCTTTGGTGCCCTGAGATCAACCCCAGTGCCGGCTATTCTTGCTGAATCTCATATTCTTTCTCTCTATTCGTAGATCTTATTTGGGTTATCGCTTTTTGATTAAGCGCTTGCCTATTTATTCTTCTTCACTTGTTTTTTCTTACTCCTCTATCCTTCACAAATGGCGATTTACTTCCTAATAAGACTCCAATTTTACCCATTATTTCTGTTCGTCTCCTTCAATTTTCGCCATTTATTTATAATCGTGGTAAACCTCCTTATTTCTCTTTCAGTTTTTCCAGTTTCTTTCACCCTATTAAATGTCTTTCTTTACCAACATTAAATATTTAAAGCTTTCACAGTGACTACTCATAATAAATATCTATTAAAACACAGTTGTTTCCGAAAATTATTTATTATGTCTTTCTTTACCGTTCTGTTCTAAATCTGTCCCTCAACATGTCGCCAGAATTAAATTTTCCAACGCTTTAGGTTCTCTTTTTCCTACACATATCGCTATCTATACTGACGGCTCTGAATAGCCAAGTGGGATTAGTTCTGCCCTTTTTGCCCTACCTTTAATTACTTTCTGAATCTTTTGAACTTTCCTCCTTTTGCTTAATTTTTTATGCGGAACCTACTGAAATTCTACGCGCTGTTCTCTTTGTTTCCTCGTCACTGGTTTTCCATACGGATTCTAAAGGTGCTTTACGAGCTGCCACATCTAACCTTCCTTCTACCTCTTTCAATTATGTAATACTTCTCATACGCTCTCCCTCCCATTCATGATCTTTTCCTTCTTCATTTTTGTGGATTCCCGGTTATTTGGGCATTCGAGGGTAATGAGATGGTCGATTCCTTATCCCGTTCTTCCATTTTCAATGGCAGGTTTTCCGTTGCTCATTCCAAACTATGACTTAACTCCTACTGTTCTTCATTTTCTAACCCTGTCCTCTTTTACCTGTCTATTCACAACCATCTCTTCCTCTTCGTCCATGGTTTTCTAGATACTTGCCCTCTCTTAAACGCTCCACAATCTCGGCTATTTTTCGCCTTCATTTTAATCATAGCCTCTTTCCTGCATCATTTTCTCAATTTTCATCAACTTCTAGTTCCCATTTTATTCTTCCCATCCCATTTTCACGTACTTTCCTTATGACCGTGATATCATGTTTTATTTCGAAGTTCGATCTTTTCTGCTAAACAATCGTCCTTCTACTCTTCTCTATTTAAACTCGGCCTCTCATTTCCTTCTACTTCCGTTATTCCTGTCCTTGAATTATTTTTATCCTCTCTATTTTTAAACGTTTAAGAATACAACTTTATTTCCTCTTGCTTCCCATTTCTTGGGCTAATATCATCGCTGACAAACCTATATAAATAAAAATAAAGAAATAAAATATCTAATCGGCGTTTTAGGTTTTTTGTAACAACGACATAAAAAGGTGACGGACATTCTAATTTCCAATCGATGAGTATAATTATTTTACATTTATTTTTTCGCGTATTTTTAGTCAACGCTATTCATAAAGAAAACTCAATGTCCTTTTCAATGTATTTTTGTTGTCTTCTAAAAACTAGTTTTAAGTAGGTCTCACAAATCGGTTAAAATGAAAAAAATCATTTTTTTTTTGCTGTCTCAGTCCTATATATAACCCCTATGGAAAAGCGGACTTTTTCGAAGAAATCTTGCAATGTGTATCCATCGCGAATATTAACGGGTTACTGCAGTTTAAAGGAACCGTACAAAGACCAAACCGTAGTATTCAACCTTTTTTTTTTTCTTTTAAATTAAATTTGTTGGGCTTGCCAGCAGCGGACGATTACCCATCAAGAAAGAAGAACGAAGGACGAAAGGAAAATGAGGTCGGTAGGAAATTTATTCGGAGAAGAACGAGACGACCAGAACTACTATGTAGAAATAACAAAAAAAAAAGAGTCAAAAGAGATCGATATTAGAACCCGTACGACTAGCAGTCCGAAGGGAAATAAACTTAAGAAAGAAAATATGAGGAAAGTCCTAGAGAAAAGAGAAGCTCTCATGTCTTGCTAGCCGTTTTACCTACTTATGATAGATCATATCTACATAAAAAATTATATGCAATGTAACCAGTATAAAAAGAGAAGTCTTTATCCATGACTACGACTGCTGAGCAGCGCCCACAAAAAAATCCTCATCTGACAATGTCGCCGCAACTGCAAAGCAGTGCCCGCAGTGCTCGATGGAACGAAAAAGAAGAAATCGCTATTTCACATTATGGTTGCGACTGACAATATCCGCTCAAAAAAGCAAAACGATTGTTTATCCATCATTCAAACGGCAGTTGCAGACTACAAACTTACAATATGTTAAGGATAAGAGAAAAAGCAACTCTGCATCAGATTTCAACTCCTCCAAGTGTGATTACTCGAAAATTGTCCATATGTTCTGCATTGCTAGTTCTTAAAACCGGTGTTGCGTACTATTTTTGTAATTCGAATGGCGCTAGCGATGCTTGTGTAAGCGGTGCCCAAAAATAAAATTAATCTATTAATTAAAGCAAGCTAACAAACGGTTGTGATTGGCCTGTCACTAGAACGCCGTCCATAGTTTATCTAATATTAAAACCTTCTTTCAGTAGCTGGGTTACGAACAAAATGCCAACAACCGTAATTGACACTGGTCATTATTGGAAGAGAGAAAAAAAAAAAGGTTTTCGGTGTTCATGTTTTCTAATTAAACCAAATCTGATAGAACATGTGACAAAAAACTTCTGTATGACTGAGTGTCCATCAGCGCCACGCGACGATACTGAAAGTGAGCGACCTGCCAGCGACTATTACTGGTCTGTCCACCAAAGATATGCGACCATTATTACATAATTATTTTTAACTTGTGAAGAAGTAATGGAAATGGAGATAACGAAGCCATGACGGATTTATAGTATTATCGAAAAAGAAAGCAACAACATTAGGTTTTAAATTCACCCGTATTTTGGTAATAATAGACATCAGAAAATTTTTATTTGTAGTGTTACATTAACATCAAAAACTAATTTGTTTTAATAATTCTTTATATACATGCATACATATATATATATATATATATATATATGTGTGTATGTATGTATATAATTTTTAAATATTAACAATTAAAATTAATTATTCTTTAATTGCGAATGTTTTTTTTTTAGTGATTCTATTAAAAAATAAAATATAGATTGATTTAATATTTGAACTTTACCAATTATATTTTTTCTATACTTCACTATTACAATAGTTAATCTTTAATATCATATTCAAGATATTTAAA
Source organism: Icerya purchasi (assembly GCA_039619475.1). Taxonomy (NCBI): domain Eukaryota; kingdom Metazoa; phylum Arthropoda; class Insecta; order Hemiptera; family Monophlebidae; genus Icerya; species Icerya purchasi. Next base: position 346,726,131 of record CM077115.1, on the reverse strand, counting down.
ACGTGAAAGAAATATCGAAATATATTAGTAAATGCAATATTCATTATGTACTAAATAACAAATTACATTAAGTGTTTTGTAATAATTTTAGGAATTTTATAAACATAAATAAAAACCAAACATCATTCCATTAGCACATATAACACAAAAAACTAAACATATTCAGTATGTTTCCATACGCATTGTATCTATCCAATGTACTGCAATAAAAGTAGCGGCTAAATCTCATCGCTCAAAATATCATACTCTACTATCACTACTGAATACACCGTCTCCGCAATAGTTAAGCTTTTAGCTAGTACGCTCTACCGAATTACCAAACATCAACCCTTCCAATGCTTACTTCATCAGGAAGATGCGAAAAGAGGTACGTACGTTCCTAAACAGCCACAGCAATATAAATGCTACATATCGTCTTTATTTTTCTGCGGATATACCCTGGGAAATTAAATGCATCAAAGTTAAGCGTTCTTCTTCGACACTATCAGCTTTAACATAGTAAAAAATCTGCCTCATAAAGCAAGAATTAAAATCTTACTATTATTACAAACTTCATAATCCTGCTAGGCTATTTTCAGAAAGAAATCTATTATAATTCCCATTTCAAAGATTGATAGAGGCAATAAGACCGCGCTGCGAAAGAAGCAACGTCATGCTTTCCTGTACCGAACAACCGAATACCTGCCAACGAAGCTGTTCAGCCAGCAGCCTATCAAAGGAATGGTTCGCGATTCGTGGCTCAACAACCCAACGTCTAATAAACTTCGTTCCATCAAAGAGGACACGAACTTGTGGCAATCGTCGTTCCGGCCAAGCAGAAAGGAGGAAGTAGCACTGTGTCAACTGTACATTAACCACACACGTCACTACAATTCCTCCCGTACAAATCCTTACCACCTATCTGTGAAACCTGTTCTTCAGTTCTCTCCGTCAAACACATTCTATTAGACTGCAGCAAATACAATCACACTCGCACCACGTTTTTCCTTCCATCTACCTTGAAAGAGAATTCCCTAAGAGTAACAATGAAATAAATATAAAGATATTATTCGCTTATCTCAACTCCACTAACCTCCTATCACAACTATAGAATACTAACTTTCCGTGTCTCTGGCCTTTGTTGCAGTTCATGGCACGTAAATGAAGAAGAAGAATCTACAAACCACGGGGACCTGACACTTTTCTAAATAACCCCAGTGAAATGGTAGAAAAAAACGATCTTCTCAGATTAAAAGATTACTCTGTCAACAAAACTCTTACGGTTTTCTTAGTAATCCGTCGACTGTTCAACAGATCGCTAGAATAGCGGATTACTGTTTAGACAACTGCAACCTCAATAAACGTACCGACGTACTATTACTCGATGTAGAAAATACATTTGATAATGCGCGTGTGACATCAAGACCATAATTTATAAGATAATATTCAATAATACATTTTCAAAATCATCAGTAGCTGCGTATTTAACAGAAAATTCCAAAATCAACGAAACAAAATCCTCTTTCGCTGGCGCCCCCCACAAAATAGCTAGGACCTTTTCGTTTTAGCTTTTTACATTAATAACCTTCCTGAATTTAAAACTGCTGAACTCATTAGCGATAAATTTTGTCCTTTCGAATCTGTACAATCTAAGAACGATTAGAAGACAATATGTCATTAATAGATATTTTAAAAAATGGAAAATAAAACTCAATCTCACCAAGCTAAAGCTGCTTTATTCACTAAAGAGAGAGAGAGAGATCTCCGGTAATTATTTCCCAGATTACTTTAGACAACAAAGACATCGAATTTGAAAAAGTGTAAAATATTTGGAAATCGGGGGGGCTAATCTTTAATAAACATATTAACTGAGTACGGCAGAAAATCCCAATAAAATCTTATTTTCCCTATAACTAAGTTTTTTTAATCTCTTTCCTTATATTTCGTTAGCTCGATCCTATCTGCACAATCAAGCTGTACAGAATAGGTAGCATTCTTGGCAATTACTATAAATGCAACGCCAGTAGTGTACACGCAAGACTGCAATCGGAAAATGTTTGATTATCGATATACAAATGCAGCCCTCCGTGTATGTCTGATGTGTACTAACTAGCACGCATATTTCCACTGCCTTCACGTGCCTATTAGCTAGTATTTTAATTTAAATTGTTTGTAATAACTTCGCGCGTCGCCCGGGATCGAATCAGGAACTTCCATAACCTAAGTCAAGCGCGCTCTAGCAACTAGGCTATCGCGATGACAAAGTAATCCAAGCCGGCATTAAAAAAAAGAATCGAAAACAGATTACACATGTACAAAACTGTGGGAACATTTGATTCGAAACTTAACGGACGCGTTCTTCTTTAAAACCGATCTTTTATCGTTTACAAAACACAACTCATTAACCTGGTAGGGTTTGTTTCCGATTTTTTTTCGTGTACTCCCATTCCGATGCGTGGTTCGCATGCGATGGTCATTGCTGGGCTTTCAACCCAGTCCGAAACATGATCTCACTCACACGCACACTTTCTCTCTCACCACGTTTTCCGAAAATTTGTATATTATTTTATTTTATTCATATTCTATACAATGTAATGTACACATTAGAAACATCTTTCACGATCGTCCTTTACCTTTCATTTCGGATAAATGATAAACATACGAGGTGTGGCTATTAAATACCCGGACTGATGCTGTACAAAAATTTATTTCGAATTATTTTACAATTGGGCATGATCGCCTTCAATATACTCCCCTCCTCTATCTCTACACCGCTTCATGCGAATTTTCCATTGGTCAAAGCAGTGCTGGAAGTCAATTTTGGTTAGCCCCTTCAGTAGCTCTGCCGCTTTTTCTTTAACCGCTTCCACCGACTCGAATCTCGTGCCTTTTAATGCCGATTTGACCTCGGGGAAGAGATAGAAGTCGCATGGGGCTAAGTCTGGCGAATATGGTGCATGGCGTAACACTGGAATGCCATGTTTGGCCAGAAACGTCTGAACAGATAAGGCGGAATGAGCCGGCGCGTTATCTTGATGAAGCAGTCATGATTTGTTCTTCCACAATTCGCGTCTTTTTTTTCGAATTCGTTCACGTAATTGAGCAAGGACCTGAAGATAGTAATTCTGATTTATAGTTTTACCTGCAGGAACCCAATGGACGTACACAATACCGTGAATGTCGTAAAAAACAATCATCATTGCTTTGAATTTCGATTTGCTCATGCGCGCTTTTTTTGCTCTAGGTGAGTTTGAGCTCTTCCAGTGCATGGATTGGCGCTTTGTTTCCGGATCATATGTGAAAAACCACGACTCGTCACATGTGATCACTCATTCCAAAAGGGTCGGGTCATTTTCGATGGCCTCCCACGTGTCTGTGCAAACATCGACGCGAGTTTGTTTTTGCTCTTCGGTGAGATTTTTAGGTACCATTTTGGCACAGACTTTCCTCATGTTGAGATTTTCATGAAAGATCTGCCGAACGCATTCTTTATCAATACCAACAGTTTCTGCAATCGCCCGAATGCTCAACCGGCGATCAGATTGCACCAGCTTACCGATTTTTTCAATGTTTTCATCCGTTGAGGTCGTGGTTGGGCGACCCGGACGCGGATCATCTTCGACATCTTCTCGGCCATCTTGAAATCGCTTATACCACTCGAACACTGTTGTACGGGATAGACGGTCGTCACCATACACTCCTTTCAATAAACGATAAGTTTCCGTAGCATTTTTTCCAAGTTTCATGTGAAATTTCACGACAATTCGTTGCTCAATTATTTTATTCACCATTTTCCCGGCAAACCGTCACAACAGATCTCACAAAAACGATAGCTACAATTAAACTGCGTGGTGCTCAAGAGCTGTTACGTTACCATGGTCACGAGGGGGGTTCAGAATATACAGCTGACGGTTGTTTGTCGTTGACGCATGCGTACAGCGCGTGTAGTCGAACCAGTCCGGGTACTTAATAGCCACACCTCGTATATATTTCAAAAAGATTTGAAAAGGTTAAAGTCGGTGTAAAAATAATGTTACAGAGAATTACGCAGTTTATTTTAATTATTAGTCAAGTTGGTTTGTTTGTAATTCGTCTTTACTTTTCATTAAAAAGGGGGTTTCGATTTTTCAAAATTGAATTTTTAAAAATCAACGCGCGCCGTCCTCAGTTGAAAATTGTAAATTTTTTACAAAAATTTCCATTTTACCATAGTTTTACAAATGGTCTCTCTCTCTCTTTAGTCGGTAACAAATACGTCAAAAAGATACATTGTAGCCTTTCAGATATATATATATATATTTATTTATTTTTTTTTTTTTTTTTGGGCCTATATGGAAGACAACCCATCGGCTATTATATTAGAGCAAGGTTAAATTACAATTTTTAATGACATTATAAATGAATATAATACGCAATATAAGGCGATGTAATTTATATTTTAATTGCATTTTAATCACCTCTAGGTAAACTTGAATAAATTTCTTCAAGGTGGCGAATAAAATTATAATATGTAGTAAATAAGTCAAACTCATTGTTGATAATATTATATCCTAGAATAAAAATAAACCAATCCGTTCAAATTATAACATAAAATCCGCAACCAACGTTCTTTTTTTCTTTTTTTTTTTTTTTTTTTTGCACCTCGACACAAGATCTCTGATCAGAAACTGACAAAATGGCCTGAGAAGAGCGATAAGATGCAGGAAACGCATTAAAGTAAGTTCAAAGGACAACAAATTAGAACAATAGAAGTAGCACATTCATTCGAGAGGTATTAGCATTCAAAGAAAATATGGTTAGAATGGCAGATAGCTTCGACGGCAATTTCAACATTTTTTTTTTTTTTTTTTTAACCCCCCTTTGGGCATATCAACAAGGGATCTTCGCCCAGAAACGAAAGGAAGGAGAAGGATCAGTTAAATGTAGATTCGGTCGGCTATTGATAAGATAAAGGAACTGAGGATAGGAACAACTGAGATCGACGGAAACGATAAGATATACGAGGCACAAAAAGGAGTAGGGAGTTTGAGTGACAGCAGATTGGAATACAAAGAGGTACGTTCGTTCACGAGGGATGGATAATGAGATCGCATTTATTAATTAAAACTACGTAAAAACTAGACTCTTTTGACGTCATGGGGATCGAATGACGTAAAGAACAGAATTGGGATTTAGCCGCTGTTTAATAAATGGCCTGCAGGATAATGAGGCCAGAGTTTATTAACATTTTTCGGTTCCATTTTATGTTTTTGTACAGAAATTAACGTCACTCGGTTTAGCTCTAATATTGCACTGATTAGCTGACGACATTTTTAGCAATAAAGTAGCTCGTATTATAATTTGACCTTTTAAAGAATTTTGGAATTTTCGCTGCCATCGAGGGACGACAGGATGCCAACGTAGTAAAGTCTAAGGCTTAATTCGTACGGACCGCTTTTCAACCACAGCAGAACCACAAAATGGTGGTCGGTTGTGGATAATTTTATTTGGAACATAGGAATGATGGAAAAAACGCAATACTACTCAGACGGACCACTTTCTGTCGTCATCTCTAACGGCAGTCGCAATGTGTGGCTCTTCAAACGACCACAAAATTGTGGCTAAAAAGTAGTCGGTTGATCGGTTCCGATCACAGTATAACCACAGCACAGCCACAAAGTTGTAGTCGAAAAGTGGTCCGTGCGTATTTAGCGTCGAGGTGTGAGTTAAGCCTAAATGTTCAGTTTAAGCGGTGTTAAACTGTGTTTTTTTTTTTGTTTTTTTTTCTTTTCGAGGTTTAAACAGCGCAAAACTTGTCTAACCAGTTAAATTACGGAATATCCAGCCTACGAATTCGTCTAGCACCAGGGTAGTGGAACATGGTCGAAACACGATTATTAAACGTCAAATTACGCATTCGATAAAATGAAAATTACGCTATAATTCTGGAATTACGATTTTATATCCAATCTAAAGTTAAATGTCACAAATTCCTATCTATTCTTAAATATGTATCAAACACAAAGTATAATGTACCTCCAAAAACTCTCCTCTCCATATAGAAATCCTTAGTGTCATTTCCAGAAAAAAACTACGGGTCCCAGGCGTATTCGTCAGCCGGTCCTTCTTTATTTAAATCCCTTGATTCAATACACCACACGACGCTCCGCACGATACTTGGCGCGCATAAAACTTCCCCGCTCGTCTGTTCTGTAAGTCTGTGTGCCTTGTTAGGCACTCCCCCACTAAAGTATTTCCGAACCTTTTATTACCACCGTGAGACCCTCGCCCTTTTCTCTAGTAAACGCGCCTGTCCTATTGACACAAATGACCTCCCCAGCACCCCAGAGTTCCCTAATGACCCTCTCCCAGAAATCCTGGCCCTCCTATCGCAGCACAATGTGAACGTAATCCCTTTCCCTAACCTAGGTCCTAACATCGTGATTCCGCCGTGGGCCCCTGTAAACATTGATGTTAATTTTTCCCTGACGAAGTATAATAAACCCCTGCACCTGAATATCGTTCAGTTGACAGCAACAACAATACAAAAATACCCCGCCGACCACCTCATTTTCTACACGGATGCTGCCAAGGCTTCCCCAGAGGCTACTCCATCCCCAACCGTGCCGAGATTGAATTTTACCGAAAAATATTTTTTCTGTTAAATGTGAAAACGGCAGGGTTCTCGATCAGAAACAGTTTCCTCCCAAGAGTGTTCTGCGCATTTCCGTTGCTTGTTGTTGACTCCAGAACTACGCTATATTCATGGACGATACAGAGAATTCGACTAATATTGAACTTTAAAGTAACGTTTTTTTTTTTGTTTTTTTTTTTTTTATTTTGTTTCTGGGCTCATCAAACAGGAAAGATTTTTACTCAGAAACAATTAGAAAAGGAAAAATTCTATCATATTTTAATACGACATCAGATGTTATTAATACGAAGTAATCGGTATACCAGGAGCATACCGTGTGTGAAAAAGGAAAAGACGGGATATAAAAGATGCAATATAAATTAGAAAGATCAAGTGTCCGCAAATTAGAGTACTAAGTAGAACGGCCAACAGAGAAAGAGAAGAATTCTCAAAAAATACATAATCAGCGTCATAACAAGTACACTATTAGATGGAGAATGTGAGATGGAAACCAACGGAAAACAAAAACGGGAGAAAAATAGTAGAATATGGCTTAAGAATATTATATGTAGTCGAATAATAGAATGACGAAATAAGGGAAACAAACACAGATTAGCGGAAAACTAGGTTGTAAAACAGATAAAAAAGACATCAAAATCTCAAATGAAAACTTTTACATTAAAGGATGAGATTTTCCTTAAGAAAGGATGAGATTTTCCTTAAGAAAGGACGCGGGAAGAAACGGTAATCCGATCGAAAGAATCAGCCGCTTCATTATCAGGAATGCTCCTGAATGACTAGGAACTCGTAGGAAATATCAATATGAATTGGATCGAGGGAAAAGAGAGTGCAAATATAGCGAACGTATACAAAGATTAGTAAAATCAGGGGAAATGATCAGGTAGAGATAGACAGCCGGAAGGATAAGAATTTGATGTACGGTTCAAAGAAAAATATCGCCATCAGCGGAACTAAATTGGTCCACGTCATTTTCGACGTCCGTCCAATGGTGGAACAGTTATAAAAACGCAATCATGTTATTCGCATTAGAAATGAAGTTAAATATATACGGTGAGATATTTGAAAAAAAAACAAAAAAAAAAAAACAAAAAAAACAACAAAAAAATACGTTATAATTAAAAATTAAATGTTAAAACCGAATTGATGTATCGGCTCTGCCCAGATAAAAATCGCAAGTATAGATATGGACAATGAGATTTTATCGTATTCCTCTAAGCTAATTTGCAGACATACAATTTCCGGCTTTACGGTTATTATGCTCAGATACTTCGGTAATCCAACATTCCTTAGTACCGCGTATATTCTGTGTGAGATATTGCAACATTCGACAGTAATATCAGCAATGCTGCACGAAGACCTACAGATTTCATCGGTCAACGGAGAAAAGTATATAACATAAACAGCCAGTGACTTCAAGGTTGATAACAGCCGCTCGAACAATTACGCCGTTTCTCTGTTGAATAACTTAACTAACGTACACTAAATCAACAGATGCAGTGTTCAGAGGTGAAATCTTAATCGTCAGATAGAGAATTTTTTCGGAATAGGCGTATAAAAAAATAAAGTTAAACAGCTGCTACGCCAGTTATAAATTGGCAAGAAACGAAGAAGAAATAGAAAAAAGATCGACGGGTTTTCCACAGGAGAAAGGTGAACACCATAAAGACAGAGAACATTTTTTAGAATTTTAGATGCGGTGCCTTAGTGCGCCGGAACAAGCAGAAAAAGAAAATGGTAAAACTGCCCCCGGCACTAACATGAATAATCAAATGGTTTAACTGATTCTAATTTTTCTGTACATTGCTACGTCGTGTGCGCTCCTCGCTGTTTTTAAGGCTCTCATCGCTAGAGAATTAATTTTTCCGCCGGTAAAAATTCATTCCAAGGAACTCTATATAGGCTTTACTCCACAATTACGATTTCATACGAACTAATGTGAACTTTAAATTCGATAATTAAGAGATAAAAAAAAAAAAACGTTTAGTTCGTTATCATGCGTAATTCTAACTGTAGGCCACCCTCTATAAACATATACTAAAAATATTGTATTGTCGAGCATATTATTATTCGGTCAATGCGAAGTCAAAATGGACTTTCTTAGCGAACGTAAGAAAATAAATACGCAGAAGTCGCGTTATACGAGTGAAAAACAAACGGATTAATCGTTTATTTACGATTCGTACATAATCTCCCTGTGCGTTGCATTATCAACCGAGGCTGTGAATCATAATGCGATTCGTGACAAACATGGAAATTTTCAGAAAATACAAATCAATATTCAGTTAGCCGGTAGAGTTTGTTTGTTTGTTTTTCTTTATCTTTACTCTATTGGGCTTGTCAGTGACGAACGATTAAAGTTGGTCTATTTTATTTGGGTTTAGTTAATTGTTAGTTAATAGTTCATTGAATTTTTCGTCAGTCAGAAATTGATGTATTGATACTTTTTTTCCCTTTTATTGCCATATTGCTGTGTATACAGAAAGATACAAAATTACGACGGGCATAAATGTAACAGATTTTCTTATTAACCCCGGCGTAAATCCTTGTGTTATATGAATGACGATCTCTAGTCGGCTTTTCCACGAAATACTACGTTTAAAAACAAATATCAACCAAGAACTGTATATAATTTATTAATCGCGGATTTATAACGGTATATAATTCCGGTAAATGTTAATGACGATCATTTGCAAATAATAACGCATAGACACAAAGCGATAATCGGGATCCGACAGGGTCGAAGTGGGTCATTATCCCTCGTATGTGCTATACGAATGGTAAAACTAATATTTATGTTAAAAGTAAAAATAAATAAATGGTTTATTGAAGTAAACATGAAGTTGCAAAGTGCATGACGCTAACTAAATAAGTGCCGAGCCAACCGCTCTCACTTCGAAGAAATAAATTTAATAGGAAAATACAAAAAAAAAAAAAATCCACAAAAAACAAAACGGCAATTGAAGGATAAATTAATTAGTTATCTGAGAGTAAGCTAGATTATTATGAGAAATGGAGCAGAGTTTAATTCACATAGGCTTGTATTTCTTGTGTTTACGCTGTAGAACTGTGATATTTATGATGATGTGTATTCTCATATATTGCCTTTCTTATCAAGGCGTACTTTACAGGAATAGAATGCTAAGTGAAAAATATATGATGTCACAAACTTAAAATTATGTTTCTTCGTTTTGAATTTAGTATTACGTAAATTATGGTTATCTTTACTTAACATACGGAATCCTGAGCGCATGGAACATCATACTTAATTGCCCTGGTCTTTTCGATAAGAATATTTTATTTCTATTATTTCATACATACATATACATATACGTACATATCTATATAATATATATATATATATATATATATATATATATATATATATATATATATATATATACTAGTTGTATATAATTTTTCTTTTTGTACAGTTCAGTCATCTAATATGAACGCTATAACTAGTTTCGCGTTTTTCTATAAACGCGTGCAAACAAATGAAAAAATGATAAAAAATTTCGAGAATTTATTTACGGCTGGCACAAAAAATCGAGGTTTAATTCATTTTTATTTATTTATTTATTTACTAAAATAACTATTAATTAAAATAAAAATGCTTTTTTACAAAAAATAAATACCGACTTCAAGGGTTATTATGAAAATTTAAAAATGCACTAAAAAGTAAAAAATAATTACTCCCGATAAAATATATATATCAGAGTGATCTTAAAGGTGATATCGTAATTCTTATACAACATTAACTTTTTGGAGTTAGAATTAAATTCATGTTAGGAACAATTTAATCAACATTTAATGCAGTTTTTAATTATTCTTTTAATATGAATTTGATGCCGACTCTGATTAAGGTATTAATGTTGTATAAGAATTACGATATCACCTTTAAGATCACTCTGATATATATATTTTATCGGGAGTAATTATTTTTTACTTTTTAGTGCATTTTTAAATTTTTATAATAAATCTTCAAGTATCGGTATTTATTTTTTGTAAAAAAGCATTTTATTTTTTACTTTTTAGTGCATTTTTATTCAATTAAATTAAAACATTTATTTCCACGGTAAAAACACAAAAAGCTACATTTCCATGGTAATTTGGCAAATTTATAGTATTTCAAGTCAAAAATCTAATCCGACAGTGAAAACAATCATGAATGAAAAGCATCCAAAAAGCTTCAATCTCCCGCATTATTAAGGATAACTCAAAAACTATCGGTCAGACCTTGATCAAATTTAAATGGGACCACATGACAAACACCACTTTTCAAATAAAAGAAGAATTATCAAAATTGGTTCATCTAGAAGAAAGTTCTGTGGTAACACACGTAAAAAAAAAAAAATAATAAATAAATAAATAAAAATAAAAAAAAAAAAAAATACAGTCGAATTGAATACCTCCTCCTTTTTTGAAGTCGGTTAAAAATACGATCCTGCATTCAACTCATTAATCCGGAAATTTAAAAGAGGAAAATGAAAAAATTTGATGTCGCCTCAAATTTCGTATTCTAATCTATTGATCATATAATTTCTCATAAATATTTCCCTTTTCGATTGCCGTTAAAAATAATTTTCATCGCTTAATAAAATGTACGCATTTATAACCAGGGCATGCGTCTTTGGCCGGAAAACTGCGTGTTTAATCTTACAAAACTGGCGCTCGCCAATTTTTCGCGTCGATTCACAGCTATACTGAATCGAAGTGGTTCAACGAGATAAGCGAATGGAGGTCGAAAGGAATAGAAATTACTGGACGATGGCGCAAAAATTAGAAAAAAGAAGCACAGTTTCCCAATGGTAGAGGAGACCTCCAGAAAATCACGCAACAGGGCGGGTAAATTTATATAGTGTAAGGAACATGCAAATGTATGCCGGATTCTTAATTTGAAAGCAAAATTAACCAGCATAAATATTGCAGGCGCGTGCGTGTTCATACACACAAAATCAGGTTTGCCGCCGGTGTGAAATATTCTTAAAATAATTTTAATGCGCCTACTTAAATTACGCGATTTAAGAAACTGGAACTATCTACTAGTTCAGTTACTCCCTATTAATGTTTCCACCATATTTTACAATTGTTTGCAGGTTTTGTTTGTACTTGAAACTATTTCTGATTATGGGCATATCGTGGTGCTTTGAGATATTAACAGGAACGACAATTTTTAAGGAATTCAATACTGTGTAAGTAAATTTAACGAATAGATAAAAATTAAATTTTACATTTTATGTGATCGAAGTAAAATTATTTACTTACTTCGAAATAATCGGTATTGTAGTTTTGACAAAAGACAGAAACGATCGATTCAGTAACGACTAACGGGTGGGCGCTTTTCTTTTTCAAAATAAATTTTCCCGTTTTTCCCCCGACTTTCCGAATTTTTTCAGACTTTTTTCTAACTCGGAAAACAGTAGAACCGCGTATCATTTTTAAATACTTGCAAGGTAAACTTAAATAACCAAGTAGAATATATTAATTAACACATTGTTAATAGTTTAGTTATGACAAAAAATAAATTTCAACGCTTTTTTAAAAATTACATATATAATTGTTAAAAAAGTGTTGACATTTATTTTTTATCATAACTATACTATTAACAATGTGTATAAACACAATTAATACATTAGAGTTTGTAACAATAAAACGATTTAAACAGATATTGTAATTTTCTTTTTTTTCTCGCGCCCTTTGGTTAGTCTCTAGAGCAGGGGTGACCGCGGCCCGTCTTGAACATTTTTGCGGCCCGCGAGATGGTCAAAGTATGTAGTAAAAAATTATGTTCCGCGAACTCATAATGCGCGCGCACGTTGGAACATTTAATATAGCAAGTTCTATGTTTCACTCTTAAGTGACCTCAGTGACGCAGTGACCGTCTTAGTATCATTATTCGTATTATTTATGTTTACATGTAAGAAGAATAGTAAACACAATAATAATAATAACTCATTATGTTTCAATTTTTCACTCTTAAGTGTGTCCATAGTGAGTCTAAATCTAATACGGGGATATATGATTTTATATGCGGCCCGCGGAGTTATGATGCATTTCCAAAGTGGCCCGCAAGATCATTTCGATTGGCCACCCTGGCCCTAGAGAGTTAATTTTCCATTATTATCATTTATTATTAGCGGATCCGAAAAAAACAAACATAGCGCATTATATATTCTATGGATACTCGTTTACAATTTGGTGTGCTCGATAAACGTTTATTTAAAATTTCTTTAACTAGTTCTTCTATTTCTCTATTATTATATATATATATATATATCTCACGCACTGCCAAACAGCATACTCAATCGCGAACCCTCTAATCCACATTCGGAACAACTATTACTATTATTCCTGTTCTCGTCAAGTGAAATGGCGTCCGAAGTGACCCACAAACTCACTCGACAGATTTTAATTATGATAACCTTGTTCCAAGTTCTTTATCTAAAAAACACTCGATCTTGTTCATGATGGAATACTCTATTCTCCCTTTAACTTCACTAATGCCCTTCTACTCTGCGCTCCAATTTCTGACTAGTTTTTCTTTCATGTGAGAAATGAATTCCTCCCGGTTTAGTTTAATATATCTCTATTTCTACATCTTTCTGATCTGTACAGGTTGTGCGTCTACTATTTCATACCCTGACTTTTTAAATGTGCAGGAATTCATTTGAATACCGCTATATTATGCTGTTTACATAATCTAGTCGTCAATTCCCTAATTTTTATTTTAACATTACACACGTTTTTCTCGGATTAGCACTTTTTTCAGTTTCAATAAGCCAGTCTGCGAATCCGATAGAATTAAGATCTTTTTATTTTGTTCATTTTTCAAGTATTTCAAAGGCAACGGAATAGCATACAGTTCCATCATATATACCGTATTCTTTCGAATTTTTTTACTCGATTAGACGGCTAAAATAATGGGTGCGTCTTAAATTCGAAGTAATACGGTATTATTTTCATGGTGCGTTAATATGTCGCAAATTCTTTTTATTTCTGTACAATCTGGTCGGTATTAAACCATTTCGAAAATATTATATCACTCACTTTAACGAATATGCTGGTATTCAAATACACGAGAACGTGGCTTATGTAACCAAGTGAATCGTAAGGGTGCCATTTCCGATGAAGAAGCGAAAGAAAGCTGTTGCATTTATTCGTCGATAGTCCGTAGCTATCACTCTGCCTGGTCGTTTACCTAATCATTGGAAATATTAACCCTTTTTTTTTTAAAAAATACTATCCAACGAAAATAAATCGACTTTTTATCAAACAACTGCCAACCTGATGTTCGAGTTACTAAATTATGAGCATTCCAACAGTTATGGAAAACTTATTGTCCATACATCATCACTATGAAACCCACATATGATTTTTATGTGACGTCTGTTGCAAACTCGTTAGTGAAACTAGCGTTACAATTAACGTCCGTGATGAAGAAAAGCAAGCTGTATTGCATGAATATCGCAATCGTTTACACAATTGGGGCTAATGGTCAACATGAGGAAAAGTACCGAGAAATTAGGAGAATCTAACTGTTTGATGATGTTGATGGATTACGCGCAAAATATTAATGTGCCATCTGTGGACCAGAGCAAGTTGGAAGTGTGTATTTCAAGTCCCTTTCTTCCAAATACCCTTTTCCTAAATGCCTAGAGTAATTACGATGCGTCTTAAATTCGATGTTTTTATTTTTTTCCAAAAATCGTTTCCTAAAACATGGGTGCGTCTTGAATTTGAATGAATACGGTATATATGTATGTTGTATATATGCATATTAGGCATAAAATTCTTGTATGCCAGCAATATATTATACACCTGATGGATCTGCAAACTATAAACTACCTTTTTTTTTTTAAATGTTTTATTGTATCAATTATAAAACCTATTTCTCTATTTCTTTTCATTACTGAACCATGTATACTTCGTCACTCAACCTCACATTATGATTCATTTTTAAGAAATAACTGATTATGATTATTAGAGTTTATTTTATAATTACTACCGAAACTCCCAAAACCAAATTTACTTAAAATCGAATAGTCGCGATTCCGTACAAAAGGCATCGTCGAATGACAAGCACCATATTTGTTCATGCGTGAGCATGTAACGAAATTCTGTTTACGACATACGTACATATACATATGTAATTTACACGCACGCCACATTTTTACACGCGTTAAAAAAGATATTTGTTTATAAAAAGTGTTTTGTTTTGTTTTGCTTTTTTTTTGAGGATTTTTCGCACTTGAAAATATACATATGTACATATTGTAAAATTCAATTTCAATTTTTAATGTAAGATTACACGGTAACTTTAAATTTTTTTTTTTTTTTTGTTTTCGGCCCGAACAGAACAGTTCACTTGGCCAGCATTAAAAATCACTAATAATAGAAAATTCAGGAAGAGAAATTTCATTCATTCTACATTATGGCCGCAACTGCTGGCAGAGCCCACAATGCTCAATGAAACAAAACAGAAACAAACAAGATTTTTTCATTCTGGAAAAAGGAGCAAAAGAAAAAATAGATAAATATTTCTACCTCACATTATGACCGCAGTTGCCTGGCAATGCTCACAATGCATTATGAGAAAAAGGAGGTAGTCACAGCCACACTGGACAAAGACTACAATGTAAGAGAAAAAAAAAAAGAGTAAAATAATGGAGAAAAAAATAAAAAAAATCAAACAACAATCCTGTTTCTTTCAATAAACCTAAAAAGGACAAATAAAATTTTATCACTGGAACAGAGAAGATGAAAAATACACAATGGAGGATAAACACCACAGGACATGAGGTCTTTAGAAAACGCAAGTCTCGTGTTATCGAACCGGGCGCAATTAAATAACAAGTGGTTAATGTCTTCTCTAAAATTTTGTCGACAATAGATATTACAACCGGTGCAGTGCCCGGTGTTTGAAAAATTTAAACCCAATCGGCAATGGCCGGAGCGGAGTATACACACAACGGTCACAAACCTACGGGTCAAACTAACTGGGACACTAATGCGGTAAAACCAAGGTATGGACGGCAAAGATGCTTGGACCATATGAAAATATTTACCAGGTCCTTGCTCTCTACAAATAAGACTTATCCAATCCGCATGATTATTTCTTTTGGCTTTATCTAGAAGATCGAAGGATGGGATAAATGGAAACTTAATACCTGATCTAACACCTTCGTTTTGCGATTAAATTAACACGGTCACCAAGTGGTACCCCACAGTGACACCCGGAACCCAACAGAATTTAATGACTCCTCCAAGTTCGGAAATATTAAAATACTTTTCCTTAATTTCATAAATAATTGGATGGCAATTACATTCAAAGTTACTTCTCTGAAGCGACAAGAGAGAGCTAAGGCTGTCCGGAAAATACTACAAACTCCCCCTTGGACTGCAACACGTTTTTCACAAACTCTAACGCTTTTTCAATTGCAAGAAGCTCGGCCGTGAAAATCGAAGCTTCTGGAGGTAATTTAAATTTCTGCTCAGTGATACCTTCTATAATAAACCCGGCCCCTACGCCTTCATTAAATTCACGGAATTTGGCACCATCGGTAAAGATTAACCGATAACCGGGGTATAATTCTTTCGCGATACCTAGAAAAACGGAGTTCACAATGTTACCAGGCAGCAGATGCAAATTCTGGCTTTTAAAGGTGTTAATATTGATGTCCAGTTTGATAAGATTAAGGTCGTATCTGAAATTAAAATAATTGGAAGTACTTAATTAAAAATCGAATTAATCTCTCCGAAATTAATGAAATTAAAGTTACCTAAAAATCTTATCCTACCCAACATCTCCGGAAAAAACAATACGTAACAATAAATAACTTGTATAAATATATGATTTGTTTTAGATTGCTTATAACCGACATCGTAAACTGTTTACAAGGACTCGTTATCTTTATAGTTTTGATACTAACACGGAAACGAGTTATGCGGCTACTGGCGAAGAAACACATCTGTCCTTCAATCTGTTTTCGTCGAAGCTGGATACAAGAAGCTGATAATGAAACAGAAGACATCAATGATGAGGACATAGAAGTCACAAAACAAACGTCGGAATGAAGCAAAAATTTCCGAAAACTTTTTCTGGTTTTCTTTCACTAATATTGCAGTTTTGTTAAGAAATAGAAAGAACATTATTTAACTCGACAACAATAAATAACAACAAAATGAATGCTAGTCCCAAAATTGGTAAACTATTGTGATGCAAATGTGTGTTTATCCTTAGCTGAATAATGCAAATTTTTTGAAAGAAAAATTTATTATCGTTTCGCTTTTAAAAATATAAGGATACGTTTACAAGTGCGGTAGAGACATATTCCGTTCAGGCCTTCTTAACACGTTAACCCTTCGAATTCAAATAATAATTGAATTTTCAAAAAAAAATTAAATTATTAATAGTCTTCCGGTTCTATTCGGAAACTTGTACACAAACATGCACTTGAAACGAATGACAATAATATACGATTTTTCGGAGAATTAGCAGCGATTTTCAAAACTTTATTTCAACAACAAATGATCTCATCGTACGAGTTACATTGCTTCCGTCGGCCGATAAATGAAAGAAACCATTATTTTAATTAACAAAGATAGATGTTGTTTTTTTCAAAATGAAATAAAACATTATCTAGGAGACATCGTGATGGACGTAAAAAAATTAAACAATTATTCATCTACGCTAATCCTTTCTTAAGAAGAAATTTCAACGATATAATTATTTTCTTCGAAAAGATACGTAAAATAAAGCTGAATGATTTTAAAAATTTAAGCGGTGAAATGCTTGGTAGTTTTTTAAGTTTACGGTAGAATTGAATTTTGTAAAATCTTCACTAAACTTATACTAATAGCACTAAAATTATTGCGGTAACTCGATTACATAAATCAGCTAGGTAATTCGAAGATGTAAATACTTTTTTACAACTGTTTTTACTGCACAGCAGAGGAGATTATAAAACGTACTGACTTAAGCAAATAATTTTATACCAGTTAGGGGTAAAAAACAATTGATAATTCTTAATCTTCAAAAAAAAACGAAAAGTATTTTGCATTTTAAAGCAATTCAAAATTTTAACGATACAAAAAACCGTTATTATTTGATAAGAATAATTCTACAACCAGGAAAAAACATTAATAATATTTTGCTTTTTTTTTTTTAATTTTTTCGGTAGCCCGATCGAATGGCACTAATGATACTAGCACTGAATATCAATAAATGAACAGAATTTCGCTGGGTTTTTTTTTCAAGATCCGAAGGGACATTTAAACAAAAATAACTGATATTCACGCAAGTGGTTTTAAAGTTCATTTAAAACAAAAAAACAAAAAACAAAAAAAAAAACAAAAAAAAACAATTGTAAACGTTCTAGCATGCAACACGAAAACCATTTTTATTACAAAGAGTATTCTTCCATATCTTCCTGGAATGTTCACCCCTTCTGTATGAACGTGACGCTCCGTATTCTGATCTGTTGTCAATCTGTTGCCGTCTGAGCCCCACAATCCATATCCTGCCTCTTATATTTCCATTGTTCCGATTCTTAGTTCGTTTATTTTATCAATATCTGACCGAGTTTATATCTAATTGATTCTTCTACCTCATTTCTTTTCTAGAATCCGATGTAGATGTGCCCAAGAGAGAAAAGAAAAGAAAGAAAAAGAGTATTCTTTCTTCCAACGTAAATTATTAAATTTTATTTTAAAAAAGCAAAAAAAAAAATACATACACATATATATATACACGTATAATGAAAAAAATATATGCCCGCGCAATTTTATCTTTTTATTTTGTACGTATAACAACGTAGATTTAGGACTGTCATTTTCTAAATATTTTTGTTACAATTTATAAATAATAAATTTATTAAGGCTTTACGTGTTGTTAATCCGAGGAAATTTAATACGATATACTGGTAAATTGCTCCGAGTCGTCACGATAGCCTAGTTCTGCTAGACGTTTGGCTTCCGTTATGGAAGTCTCAGGTTCGACCCTGGGCGACGATAGAAATTATTACGAAAAATTAAATTAAAATACTCGCTACTTCACGTAGAAGGCAATGGCAACCCACCACGTACATCGTTATACACGAGCTAAGTCAATACACAGCAAACTGCACTTGTAACGGATAAATCAAACAATCACAATATCAGTTGCAAATGTAGTCTTGCGTGTGTACACATTCGTACTGCATATAATAATTGCCTAGTTCACAACCTATAATCTGTATAGCTGAAATGTACGAATAGGTTGCCCACCAACCGAATGGTTAAGAAAATAATGATCATGAAATTGCTCCGATTAAAAATTTCCTGGATAATACTTAGATACGAAAAAATGTACAACACAAATACTAATCGAATAAAAAAATTATTAAAAACACTAACATACATATACGTATGTATGTAAACAATGTTAATTTTTAATTATAAGTTGTATAACTAATTTTCTTTGAAGTACGCAAGTTTATAATGGTTTCTTGAAAGATAAAAAATATTATTGAACAATTGCTTCTCAATCGACAACAAACAGTCCATACATTTAGCCTGTCTACCAGTCAATGCGGTGCGTAAAAATGTTTTAATTCGTTTTAGTATTGAAAAACACCTTTCAATTTCAGCATGGTCAAAAAAAAAGCAAAAAACATTTTATAGATCTCTAAACACGTCGTTTGTGAATTATTATCAATGAAAAATTGAAGTAGGTTGACAGCATCATTTAAACTTCTGAAGGCTTTTCTCTCTTTAAACAAATCTCTGATTCGGTCATTAAACACTATCTTTTATTAAATTACAGGGAATCGCATAACGTGATGTTAACGTCCTTACGGGTTTTCGCGCCAAATCTGAAATAGGCGGCCGAACCATCAACTCCTAGACCCCCAGTTTAAATCTATGAAATATTCGGCCATCCTTCCACCATCGAATGCCGTAAACCGCATGTCGATGCGTCTACCCGGAATAATCGTAAAGAGCATGCTATACGAGTAGTCACGTGCTAGTAACGCAGTGGAGAAACAGCCGGTTTCTCGATCGTTTTACGTTTCACTCTCTTCCACTCCATGTTCGCGGTCCTTTCACAAACTATTCACAACCATCCACACGAACTGCCCTCTCCCATATTTTTCGATAAAACCGTCACAACCTTTCATTTTCATATCTACCTATCATCACACCATGTTTCCGTTAAAATACGTATATGCAAATATCGTATCAATAAACAAACCAAAAAAAAAAAAAAAAAAAAAAAAAAAAAGCTCGCCAAAATTGTTCATACTGTATGTTCATGTTTAACCGTTTAATTTTTGAATTAAAGTACTTTTTTCTACAATGGTTCTTGTGATCAAAAAAATGGCCACGACGAGAAACAAGTCGAAATGAACGCCAAAACGCAACGCTGTAAGATGCACGCTCGAGGAACGTCGTTTTATGTCGTCGAAAATGCAGGTATTCAAACTTTCAAGTGTAGTACGCATGGCCGTCGCCGGAGCCTTGAAACTTTTTAATCAACTGGCCATGATGAGCATTCATAGGCGCGTAATCATGAACAATTTCACGAAAATTGTTTTAATTAAGATTTTATTCTTGTTTAATAAAATATTAAGACTTTACAACTTATAAATTTTATTTTTCCTATATAACTCATATCCTCTTTCTATCATCTTGCCCTCGCCCCCCGGCTCATCGGCTCACGCCGCCCTTGGTGGTACGTACAAAATTACGTGAAAAATTTCATAAAGATCCTCCCAGTCACTCTTATCGTGTAACCGAATCTTTAAATAAAAAAAATAAAAAAAAAACTTTTTAAAAATAGCCTTTTATTTATGCACTAAAAGGAAGTACAGAATAACTTTATTAGTGTGCGACTACCCCAGGTACGCATTTTAACATTAAAATCTGAAACTACAAAATACTATTCTGAAAAATAAAAGCGGGGGCCGCACAATTACAAAAATGTTCGGTGTGTGTGGTATTACAACAATGGAACAACATTAAATAGTGATTGTAGTTTTGGCTTAGAATGTATCATAATATTAATATTTAATTATTAATCTGCGGCCCCCGCTTTTATTTTTCAGAATATTTAGTAGTTTCAGATTTTAATGTTAAGATGCGTATCTGGTAGTCGCACACTAATAAAGTTATTTTGTACTTTTTAGTGCATAAATAAAAGGCTATTTTTTTTTTAAAAAAATTTTATTTTGTATTTTTTAGTCTGGACTTTTTACTATGTATTTCAATAAAAAACAATAAATTTAGAATTGTATTTTGCTTTATTTCATTCAATATCTTGATTGTAGGACATTTACAGATATTTGTGTTACATTTCATTATTAAATAATGGATCGCATTCTTTCAATTATATTGTCTTTCGTTTTTCACACAATACATACGGAATCCTCAGCACATGAAACACAACGTTTGACTAATAGCGATCTTTCCATTAATATATATATCACACGACCGAAAGAAAAATATTTGTTTGAAACTTTCGAGCTTTCGGCGCCTCAGGGGTCCGATTTTAAAGTTGGAAATCCAAATGTTCTAAAGTAAAAAAATACACAAGGATGTGCATTTTTTCTTAACCTTGTTCAAAATTTTTAACTATAAAGCTGAGCCACGGGCGGGGACTACACGTCGTTTTTTGTGATTTTTAAAATTTTTGGTAAACTGCCAATGTTTCGTTAAGAAAATGAAATACGAGTTTTCTCCCGAAAAATAGCGCTCTTTCCAACAGTATATCATACGCCCGGGAAAAAAAATATTTCTTTCCAAAAGTTCGAGCTTCGGAAGCCTCGAGGGGTTAATTTTAAAGTTGGAAACCTAGATGTTTCAAACCAAAGAAATGTACATGCATGTACATATTTTCATCCCTGTTCAAAATTTTTAGCTATATATACTTGCGTCGCAAAGAAGAGGTACATATTAGATCTCGCGCTTTTTTGAACTTTTCGTAAACTTCGAAAGTTTCATTAAAGAAATAAAATATGGTTTTGTTCTCGACAAATAACGATCTTTCCGAAACAATATATCACATGCCCAAAAAAAAAAAAAAAAAAATCCAAAATTTCGAGCTTTCTGCGCTCCGAGGGTCTAATCTTAAAGCTGGAAACCCAGACGCTGCTTAATATTGTATTGTCATCTATAACAAGCATTTCTGCACAAGGACACTTTTTTAATTCATTGGGAAGTAGGTGAAAAATCGTTCGCAAGATTCCCCGCAGACAGACAGACAAACTGACAAAGCGAGTTAAATAAAAGGCTATAAAAATGGCTTAAGTCTGGTTCCATAGCGAATAATGACAGTCGGTCTATTCGCAATGAACATTGCTGCCGTTAAAAGAACTCTAAGTAGAGGAATTCGTCGTTTACTTGAACCTTTCTAATGTAATAGTTCTATCATTACCAAATATCTTGAATTTGAACCTTTAAGAATTCAACACCATCAAACTCTTTGCGTCTGCAAGATATACGAATCTCCTTTATAGAACTTCCTCGGTTTTAAAAAATTTCGGAAAAGAGCATAAAAACACGCATTCACGGGAGTGATGGATGAGAAATACTTCCTATACTACAAATTTGAAATAGGAAATAAGTTTCAAATTTAGTGTTATATAAATGTAAAATTTGGTTGTCTTTAACTTATCGTGCGGAATCCTCGACGCATGAAATATCATGCTCGACTGACCTTGTTGAAACCTAGGAAGCTTCGTTAAGGAATCAAAGTATGGTTTGACAACCACCAGATTTAATTATTTTCTCACATTATAATAAAAACAGTAACATTTCTGAAATCGTAATAAACGTTGAGCTTGACTTTTTTTTTCAACAAAATTAAAAAATGTACACCAAAAAAAAGTGGTCACTACATGCAATCAAAACCGCAAATGTTAAAAAAAAAACTTCAAAGAACATATCACTAAATAAACTGGCCAGTACTAATGAAAAAGAAAGATTAAATAATGAATGTACATGTATATTAGAACCAAATTCAATTCATTATGACAGAGAAATATGAATTCATAACTTTAAAAAAACATTGGATAATGTATTTTTATCAATTTTATTAATATTAATCATCCTCATTTGTTACTGTTAACAAAGCTCGTTGCAAAAGTCTCTTTAATTTATCTTTCACGCTGAAGTTGTTATTTCAAAAGAATATCGAACAATGTTGTAAAACAGGTATCTGCTTTATTTACAACAGCGTAATATCGTAACCTTTTCCCGTTTCTTTTTCAGTTACATCTACCTTGTATTCGTGCTCGCCTTCTTCTAGTGTTTATGGGGCCTCTTAATTGCTGTCAGGTACACAAAACTTCGAATCACCGTCTTCCTTAAACAACATCCTTAGTAATACTCGTTTAAAAATAAAAATGAAAATTAGAAACGAAAAATATCTCAATGACAATTTTGTATTAAAAGAAAATCAGACTCAATAAGAACAGTTAGTAAATACCGAAATATTAAAATAAAAATATTTATTTTTTAGTGTGTTTGTATATAAATTACGCTAAATTATTCTAAAAATACTAGTAGGTACAAATTCAACGCCAAAAATTTATCCGCGGCAATTATAAAAAATCTATTCCAAACCTATTCACTGTTTCGTCATATTCTTTTTTCTAAATTTTTGAATTTCCAGAACTCCGAAGACCTTATTTTGAAGTTGGAAATTTGGTAGTTTAAAAAACTAAAGCAATATCCGTAAATAGGTTTATTTATAAGCCGGTTCGAAATTCTTAACTAATAATTAAATTTCCACACGGTTTTTTGTACTTTGGATTAACTCAAAAGGTCCGTAAAGAAAACGAAATATAGTTTTGTTGTCATCAAATAGCGAACTTTCTATCAATATATCACACATCTAAGAAAAAATATACTTTTTTTTGATTTTTGGAATTTTCAGTGCCCGAAGGACTAATTTTGAAGTTGGAAATGCGAATGCTTCAGACTAGAAAAATATCCCAATATGCACGTATTTATAATTCGGTTTTGGAGTTTGAACTGTAATACCCGTGTCACAAAGGGAGACGTCATTTTTCACGCTTTTTCGAACTTCTAGTCAACTTGGAAATTTTCGTTAACAAAACGAAATAGATTTTCCATATTTTTTCCCCAAAACTTGGAGTTTTTAGCACCCCAAAGGCTAAATATGAAGCGGCTATATTTAGCGCTCTATTATGCAAATATTTGAGATATATTTTGGTTTCTTCAACTTTTTCATTTAAACTATTAGTTACATGAACATAATAATACCTTTTTACTGCTTTTTGCCTCCAACACGGTGTGTTTAAATAATTCTTTATCGCTAATTTTTCTTTTATTTTATGAAAGGGTCGCTGATTTTTTATATATATTTTGAATTTTACTTGTAAAGGTTATCTAGTGGTGAGTTATAAATTTTTTAAGGATGTTTTTTAAGATCGTTTCTTATTATGTATTCTTGACGGGTTCTTTTAAGCTTTGTGGCGCTTGTTCTGAAGTTATACATGAAGAGAATTTTAATCGATTTATTCCAATTTGGAAGTTATAAATCAGTTGTTCTTGAGTTATTGAATTTTTTATTTGATATTTTTATAGTTTCTGAACTGTTTCATTACAATTACGTATATCATATGTGTACGAAATCCTAAAATTATAGTCAGAACGAATGCATAATTTTCTTGAAATTTTAGTTAGCAAAACTGTTTTAACATCTGATCTCTAAGCATTTCATTTTTTTTTTTAGGTGCTCTAAGCTTTTCTTTTTGACAGATATACATGCAAATCTGTTAAACGGAAAAATGAAAAGAAATTTTCAAACGTTCCGAAACATACACTACATGTAAAATTTTCATACGTAATGTCGGTATAATGGCATTCCTAACATAACGAATCGTGTTTTTTTGCATCTAAATTACACATCACAAATATTACAAATTATTTTTTCATCCATTTTAAATAATAAAAAAAAAAAAAAAATCAGTAAAAAATTTGTCTTACATTAACATTGTCGCTAAAGGTTACAGTATTAAAATGCTTAAAAAATATATACAATTTAGTTAAGTTATTAGAGCCATTAGATGCACTACCGTCAAGGAGACCGTACTGTCTACATCGGCTCTTCATTTAATAGCCCTTCGCATAATGATAAGCAGACATTTTTAGTCAAAAAATTCAAAACTAAGAAAGTATAATATCGTTATTAGCACTAGGGATCGGCCAGCATAATTTTGATGAACTGTGTTCAAATTACTGCTTGATTAGCTGAGACTAGAACGACTCCCATATTACAGCATTGCTTAGCTACAAAACATAATCTTGCAAAAAAACAGTACCTATTATTCGGTTCACAATTCAAATAACCTTTATCAAGTCTATGTAACAAATGCACTAAAGCATGAACCCAACAAAATATATTTATAATTAAATGTTAATAATTATTATATTAACAATAACGATAAGTATATATTAGTGTAAATCTGTTGCAAGACATGTTAAGTATGATCATGTATAATCACTGTTCATCAAAGACAAATCAACCCTGTTTCGTCCATTAAAACAGCTTTCAAAGAAGGGTTACATTTTCAAATAATCAACAAATTGAAAACAGCTTCCGGAAAGAAAAGGGGATAATAACCATTGATCAAATTTTAACACAATATTGTAACAACCTATCAACCACAGATTCCAGTCTGTTTGGATTATATAGAATATTGGTACACAATGTGCCAGATGGGACAAAAAGACCAATCGAAATCGTATCACGATCGTCAACAACTACTATAGAATTATGCAACCAAGTAGATAAAAAAACAACAGCCGTTGTGCGGTAACAAACATTTTTTCGATTACATCTACAAAAGGAAATTCATGATTGTAAATATAAAATAATTCAACGGATTTTTAAAATAAAAAGAAAATTACCAGTTCCAACTGCATTGAGAATGCTTCAATATTTCTTTAATTTGATCACAAAATCAACACGAGCGATCAGAGCAAATTCAAAATGATCATTATTTGTCACGATTTTCACTGCCAATAAACTTAAAAGACGAATATACAATCGATGAAGTCAAGGTTATTTAAGACTAATTATTACAACAAATTGAAACAGAAACGATCATATTCAAAAAAATACAAGAATAAATTAGATCCAATGATGAATTATCCAAGTTAGTAAAAGATTTACAAAAGGTATAAGAAAACAAGAAGATTATTCCACTACTAACTCAGTCATGTCCCAAAGAAATCGAGTGATAATTTCAGAGTGTTTACAAGATGGTATACTACAAGAATTGCACAAAATACAGCTAGGAAATATAAAAATGAAAGCATTACCAAGAAAATAATTATTGGAATAGCAATAACTGAGATATCGAAAACATGTTAAAAAGCTATAACAAATGTACCAAATTTTAAAATAATCTAAAAAAAAAAAAATAACTACATTTTTGGGAAGATCTACAAAATAAATTTCAACTTATACACACTAATTATGCTGTCCCAGTATACAAACTGTACTTACTCGTTATCATAGGCGTTAATTCAAAATGGTTTGAAGTATATGAGGTTAAATCAACACCAATGTCAAAAAATCCTATTGTGATTTTATGAAAAACATTTGCATGTTTTGAAAATCTGGATATACTTCTTAGTAACAGTGCAAACATAATCAACTCAATAGGATTTGGTGAGAAGGAAAATGACATAGCTCAAAAATTAATAGCACCAGACACCCGGCAACAAATGGAATCACAATTTAATGTATAAAAAAGTACTAAAAAAATCCTATGTTGATTCCGATAAGTTACATGAAACAATTGATCAACTGTTACACAAACATAGTACAAAGCCACTGAAAAATGGAAAAAATTTCAAAAATGTTATTTGGAACAATAATTTGAATAAAACTTGACCTAATTCATCCAGAAACATAACTGAAAAATGTTTCGTTTATTTATTTGGATTATCCAACAAGATCATTTGAAGTTATATGCAGAATATTAAGTCAAAATTACCAAACTAAGAGATGATGGAAACTTGAGATAATTCTTGAAAAACTTGAAAATCTTCACTACTTAGTCAAATCAGTTAAAAGGTAATGACAAGAAAGGACAAATCAATCAAGCAATAGGAACAGAAATATGAAAACGATTGCAATCAAAAATAAGTGTTTCTTATCCATAATCAAATAGAAAGCGCAGATATCAACTAAACACTTTCAATTTGAAACATCAACAAGTCAGCCGCAATCAATAATATAAATTGTACAATCTGTATCATTTACAGCTCAGCTTCAACAGTGTTAGACCAATGTCAAAACAAAAAAGTATTGAAAGTACAAGAATGTAAAACATTAATAAAAGTGACACAAGAGCTGGAAATAATAAGACAGCTCACTAGAAGATAAACCAGTAATAAAATAAAATTTGTAAAAAAAAAATGAAGCCAGCTTGATATATGTATATATGTATATTTAAATCTTCGAGATTTATGTAGTTGTAATTAAATGTTAATAATTATTAAATTAATATCAATAAGTACAATTGTAAATCTATTGGCAAAAGAGGCAACAAAAAACAATGTAAATAGAGTTTCCAGACATAATCAAGTACTGTTTTTAAATCCAATAGTTTTATTAAATAAAGGGTGTAAATCAATAATTGTGTGTATTTAATGAAATACATAGCATATAATATCATGTATATTCTTCTGACTTATGCTGTATCATATTTATATGTTTTTCAACCAAACGTGCTACATATAGCGTTCATATTAAAGAATGTTAGACATTTTTTTAAATCTTTTCAAATAAATAAAAATAATTTATTTTTAACATTCACTTTACTAATAGTGGTATGTAAATAACAAATATGTATAAAATATAAGATTTCATTTTTTTAAAGTTCAATTTAAGGCGTTCATATACAAATGTGACAAACTGCCACTAATAGTGATATCTAAATCTTTATCTCTCTTTCTATCTTTATATATATATATATATATATATATATATATATATATATATATATATATACATATTAGAATACTGCACGAGTACGTACAGCATTACATGCTTACGAGTACAAATATTCATCAGACGAGTAACACAATTACCCGTGTGTACTCGTATGCATCACGCACTTCAGTACTCGCATTGGCATCGGCGACCTTATGTCTTTAAAACAACAGTGTTTCTTTAAATTGGATGCACTCGAACCTTTACTGTATTTAAAAATAAGTTCACACTTACCACACATTATAATGGCTGCAGTTATTCAATATGATTAGTTTCTTTCATAATTTTTTAAAACAGGCCCTCACGTTACTTTTACCACATACTTCTTTTGTTATATATTCACCACTCTTAATTTTTTCGAACATATCGACATTGTTACGCAGAGTTCAAATTTCAAATATATATGAACGATCGAACAATTAATTTCAGAACATCGCCATGCAACTGTTCACTGTGTACTGTTGATTAAGGACGTACCGGTTTTGTGCGCCAAATTCTTTATTTTGACATTATTGGTGACTTTAAATGACGAAAATGATTTTACGAATAAAAAATAAATTGTTCTCTGGCTACAACGCATCTTATCACCTACTGAACTGTAAATGAAATAAGAAACTGGCCACAAATTTTAGAAAATGATTACCCAGTATACTGTTCACTGAAAGCAGTTCAGGTTTTGCTAAACATATAGCATAGCATACATAAACATAAGTACCTGGGCGACCGAACTTTTCTCGGTATTTTTTTTTTTTTGTAACTTCTTAACTTTATTTTAATCTTATACATATGCACAAAACATAAAATATTTTAAAACTGATTTATGAACACAGTCATGAATTTAAAGCCTCTTTCCATACAACTTTGATTTTCAATACTGAACGCAACAAAAATGTAGAAGTGCTTTGAATTCGCTTTCCGGATGCTTGGAAAATGTTTTCAATGACTGCACACATTGATTTTTATAAATATATTTCTATCCGTTTTTTATTAGAAAAATGATATTTTAGATATATAGGGTCGTTAGCTTTATCTATCGGTTTATTCGTTATAAAAACAAATACGTTTTGTAATTTTACTTTTGATCAGCTGTTTTCCAACATATTTGAAAAAATTTCCGACTAAATCACTGAAAAATGTAATAAGAGTAGGAATTTTTAAAATTTGCACCACATATTCTCAGTAATTCACTTTCACAAACAAAGATATAAATACGCGAAACATTTAATATTTGTATATAAATAGGCAAAGTCCTTCTTTGTTTATTAAACGATTTTCTTTTTCTTTTTTTGTTTAGTAGCTATTAAAAAGCAGTTTTTTTTCTTATCCAAATATAAAATTAATACAAAAGAAATAAAAAATGAACTGTTTGTTACGATATTTTCAATTCGTTTATGTTTTTTTTTTTTGTTATATATATATTTTTTTATTGCATTCGCAGCGCATGATTTTCGAACAGCCACTATATGACCGCCCACTTATTGGCTGAGAACCAAGACCGATGTTTTTTTGCCTATTCGTTCCGCGCCCTTTCCAGGTATCTGGAATTACCCGCTCGCATGTTTTGCCCTCCAAATGTTTTATTGCTTTGCCCTACCAGTATTGATGCCACCAACCCGTACACAAAGACACTACCAGAGCTGATAATCGACGACGTTCGAAAATCAAAAAATAATACTAAAGGCAGCACAAACTATTAGATCATCGTCGAAAGATCGCGCCACCAACCCTGATTCGTATTACACTGAAAACATTAAAATTCATTTAAAACTCACGAAACCGAATTTTACTATGGATTAGACCTTGACAGATCGATTTATTGGCCCAAAATACTCCTAGTGTGCAAATTTCATCCAAATCGTTAGAGCCGTTTCCGAAATACGCGAAATATATGTATACAAGAATTGCTCGTTGACGCACTTATTCACCTATCCGACTTGGAAAAAAATGATTATTGCTTCGTAAACACAATGCCTACTCGCTATGATGCAGTTCTGATGAATATTACTCGTAATCACGATGTAAATCTCATCGGCGATGCATTGTTGGAACAATACCGAGTATGTACTCGCATCGTTCACTTGTATACTCGGAGATTATTTCTCCGATTACTTTTTACTTACTCGAGCAGTTTTCTAATATATATATATATATAAAAAACTCGGCCATTTTGGCCTCTGACCCCTCTTGCTTTCATTTCTGTCTCTTTCTCTTCTATACTTTGTATAAAATGATCAAAATTTACAACGTAATTCTTACTGGCATAAACACACACAAAAAATAACATAACCACAAAAATCCTATTCTAACATTTAACTTCTGTTATATAAAATTAAGACATTTTTTCGTTACATTTTTCGTTACATATTTCATTACATAAAATTGTGACATTTTTTAAATAACAATAACAAAAATCCTACAAAATATAACAAACGTTACATAAAATTGGGACATTTTTCTGGGACATTTAGCGTTACATAAAATTGGGAAATTTTTTACGAATGGGGGGTAGCCTAAGAATTACATTGTAATTAATATATATATATATACTAGCTGACCCGAAGAACTTCGTGCCGCTTTAGAATAACTCAGAATCAATAAATGTAGTGTTAACTTATTAGCTGAATTAAATTAAATTTTTTATTAAGATAAAATTAATACTCAAAATTAATTAAGTTTAATAAATGTACAAAAATCAAAATGAAAAGTATTTTAATTACATTAAAATGGATGTAATTCACGTAGCAGCAAGGCATTATTCCCCTTAAAAACAAAAATCAGTATAAATTTACTTTAAAAAATTAAAGTAAATTACTTTGGAAACATTTTTTTTTCGAGCTACACCATCAGCTAATATACTTTTTAAGTAAATGTGTACTCTGTGCTGTTAGCTGATGATGGGCTATACACGAAAAAACGGGTTTCTAATGTAATTTAATTTCTTAAAGTAAATTTATACCGATTTTTACGATATTTATAACTCAAGAACAGCTGGATTGATTTTTTCTCCCCTCCAAATAGCAGAATACGAAATTTAAAACAAAATTTATGAAGAAAATTCACTTTTTTGGCCCAAAAGGTTGGTCTACACAATTTTTTAATCGTAATTTTTGCATTTTATAAAAGGGCTTCTGTGTTTTCTTTTATATTTTGAATTTCGCTTTTAAAGGGTTATCCGGTGATGAGTTATGAATTTTTTAAAGGAGATTTTTGAGGTCGTTCTAAATTCCATGTTATATATTCTAGACGGTTTCTTGCCGCCCAGGGTAATCGCTCTGCCTAAAGTTGTAAATTGTCATTGATAGAAGTTTAATTGTAATTTATAATCCAATTCTGATAAGCCAAACCGTTTCCAAGCTATTGTATAATTGAATATTTTTATCGTTTGTGAACCATCTTATTGGGTAATACTGATTTTTGTTATTAAGAAGAATAATGCCTTACTGCCACATGAATTACATTCATTTTAATGTAATTAAAATACTTTTCATTTTGCACATTTATTGAACATAATTCATTTTGAGTATTAATTTTATCTTAATAAAAAACTGAATTTAATTCAGCTAATAAGTTAACACAACATTTATTTTCTAAGGCGGTACAAATTTCCCTGGGTCAGCCAGTTATATATATAAAGATTATTAATAAACCTTTAATAATAATTATTCTGGAAAACCAAAAAGTAATTTATGAAAGAGAAATAAATTTTCGTATATATTCATACGAATAAACTTTGATTTGTAATACTGAATCGAAGATAATTTTTTTTATGATATTGTATCATATATAATAGTAATCACTGAGAAATTAATTTAAATAAATAAGTAAATAAATGCATAATTGTACTTATCAAATTAAATGAATGATGAATGATTAAGGAAAAACTATTTCGTTACAAATCATATGGGCCAGTAAATTATTTCCAAATATCGAAAACTGTGTAAACGGCTGAAATTACTCTTCTAAATATTATCTACCTTTCTCTGTCGGTCGTCTACAGGTATTCCTATATATGTTACATACACTCTCTCACTCACTTTTCATATTATGACACTTTAAAAAGTTTTCCATACGATTTTTTAAATTTTTTTTTTATACAAACCGTCTCTTGACAATAACGAACACAATAAAAAAAATTATCCAATTTGGTGCAGTCGTTCTCAAGTTATGGTGTGACCAAGGGAAATAGCGATTCATTTATATATATAGATATATAAACTCAGCCATTTTGGCCTCGCAAGGGGCTGTGTTCCTTGACCCCTTTTGCTTATATTTCTGTTTCTTTCTCTTCTATATGTTGTATAAAATGATCAAAATTTACAATGTAACTCTAAATCTGTACATATGAATATAATAACATAATCACAAAAATTTAATAAAATATAACAAACGTTACATAAAAATGGGACATTTTTTCTAATGGGGGGGGGAGCCTAAGAATTACGTTGTAATTAATATATATATATATATATATATATATATATATTAAATGTACTCATGTTCTTTATTAACGGGGGTTACAAGAAGTAAGATTATAATTAAAAAGTTATTCACATTTGTTCATTTAGATAAATTCAAAATATTGTTCATTAGCCTGTTTATGAATTATTCAAAATTTTATTATACTGTTAAATCATAAAATTCTACATAAAAAAAATAATACAAGATTAATGTATAAATAGTAGTTAAATAATTTTTTTTTAAAATTAAACAACGAAAAATGATTAATCACCAATAAGAATACGTTTAATTTTAATAGGCATACGAATGAGATGAATATGCGGTGGTGCACGACCTCAACATTTTATCTATTTTTCGTCGTATCATATCTGCAGTTAGATTTTTTGATTGTTGTACATCTATTATTATGTACATTTATTGTAATAACTTAAAATTTATAATTTAGTTAATATTATCTCATATAGATTAGCATTATAAAGATTGATGAAAAACTAAAATTCTTCCATTATCGCAACTAGAAAATAAGTTTCCTTACAATTTTGTAATACATTAAAAGTACAGCACAGCATTCAGTATAATACATACGTCAGATAAAAAAAAATAAACTAAACCCAAAACCGTTAGACTACACTAATTTGTTTACTAGAACTTGTTTAATCTATATTTTTATGGTGTTTTAGAAAAACGTCGCAAATTCACCATAATTGTATGCCGAATAAAATCTAACGGATAATTATATTTCAAGGCGTGGTTTCGGTCGAAATAATTCGAGTGAATGATATAATCTTCTTAAGCTACCGGTAGAAAGCTAAAAATAAATTATTCAAAAAATAAACAGTTTCTGCACTATGGATTTTCTGAAGTTAGTGTTTAATTTAAATAACTATAGTGAACAATTTTTTTTATTTTTAGTGCAGTCACTTCATTTTATATAAACCATAATGTAGAACTAGTTTTAGAAATATTTTAATCGAGCTAGTAATGGCTACTTATTACAAGATACTATTATTTTATATTTTTCGTTTCTTTGCTACTGCTTGCGCAAATTTAACAGAACCTCCTCAATCGGGAATTATCGTTAACAAATGTTGCGCAAAAGATGAAATTGTGATCGAAGAACACTGTCAGAATCATCATTTAGATATAAATTACGATTTATGGACACCGACATTTACCGACAACGATGGATTAAAAATGGATTCTCCACCTTATACTTCAGTGTACGGATTTCCAGACTGTAGAACAAAAAGGAAACTAGTTATCTACAAATATCCGCAGTCAGGAGATAGATTTGTTTTATTATTAGACGGGAAAATGAGACACTTTGTTAGTAAAGATATCGACGATCAAGAAATGATTAACGAAGAAGATACAAGACACTACGATTATGAAACTGGACAATATTGCGTAGATAAAGTGAGTAGACTTGCAAGCAACTCATAATCATCTAACACATTCTGTATTTTTTAAGGTGTTTAAAACATTAATTTGTACAGTTTATAAATATTATTATATGTGTAATGAAAGGTTTTGTAAAAATAATGTTTTCCATCAGTTCCTTTTATGCCTCGAATTTTATCCTTTCATTCTATTTCTTTATAAACTAGCTGCTTTACTCTTTCCTTTTTCTTGATTCAATTTGCCTTCATTCCTTATCACTTTACATTTATCGACATTTCTGGATGTCTTTTGTTTTTTCCTTTATTATTAAGTATAAATTTCAATTATTCGGTTTTACAAATATTTGCAAAATTTATATTTCTGTTTGATACCAGTTATAGATATTTAATACAAATATTTTTTAATTAAACTATTCATTTATATTTTCAGATTGTTTTGAACAAAACTACTGCTACCTCTATTGAATTTGCTATTATATGTCTTCCCGATATTCATTTGCGGTCTGGATATGTATTTTTCGTGAGACGCGTTTTAAATCCAGTATGTCATTCATTCTCGATTTGTTGTTACTTAGCTATGTCGATTATATATTTTGTATTACCTCAACTTCGTGATTTAGTTGGTAATATGATAACAACTATCGCAGTGTGTTTACTTGTATCTCAGATAGCTGATATTATACTCATCTTCCGAGAACTAAACAGCGAATTTAGTCTTTTAATTTCGGGTGAGGAATAATTGTTTTAATAATTAATATTTTCAGACTAATTGCAATAGTAACCTTTTAAAATTAATGTTTAACGAAAATAAATTCTTTGTAATTCTGTTTAATGAAGCATTAATTTAAAATACATTAATTTTTCAATTTCAGATTTTGTTGTTTATTTGGGTATAATGGGAGCATTTGCATGGTTAAACAGTTTCGGATACTACATATGGAAGTCATTTAGGTAAAAGTTACATTTTGAACTGAAATTAAGTGTTTAATTTCTATTGAATTTTTTGTTTAAATCAAATTTCTTAGCAACTGTTATAAAAAATACGTTTAAAGTTAGTTCTACATAATGAATTAATTAAAATAACTCATTGTTTGCTATTTTGTTGATTGGTTTTTTGTTTTTTTTTTTTTTTTTTTGGTTCATACTTTTTTACAACAACTATGTGTATTTAAATAAATAATTTGTTACAATTATTAATGTAAAATTCGTGTTAATTTAATTTTAGTTTTCTTATATGTTATTCTTTTAGATTTTTAAATAATGTATCGCGAAATGTTTAAAATTTAACATAATCATATAAATTAAATAATTGGATTAACATAATTTACTGTTTACTAATATAGAACGTACGGGAAATATTTGATAAATTAATCTATTAAAATAACTAATTACAATACCAAACTACAGGTAAAATATGTTTCCAAATATACTTTACGTAAACATTTGGTAAATATCGATGCAACTACCACTATGTACGTAAAATATTTTCTTATTCCTTACAATCATGCTTGTAACTTTTTATTAATGGCTTCATAAATTTTAAATAGAATATTGTAATATTTACAGGTCGAGAAATGTGTTTATTCGTGTTACCGATGGCCGGAAATATTGTTATTATTCACTTTACGCGTGGACATCAACATTCGTAATGGGCAGCATGGCTCTATTTGCTCATATATTTTTAGATACCAATAATAATTTATATGATTATATGCATTTACAAAGAGCTTTAGGTATGTATCTTAAAACAAAACAATCTATTCTTACATTAATAACATAAAAATTGTACACGTATATTAGAAGAAAACATTAAACCAATTGAATTTTTAGGTCGTTAAATTATATTAAAATCAAAAGTTTATCAGTATGTATATCATGCGCGAGAACTTTTTCCGATGTCATTTTTAATCTCGTCCATTATTCACATCTGTACAAAGAAAAAATTACTGAATCAATGTGTTTCATCCAAAATTGATTTCATTAAAAAAAAACAAAAAAAAAACTGCGCTGTAAATATAATAACTTTAATATTTAATTTTAATAATTATTTATTATGGATAATTTTTTCGTTGTTCATCCAAAAATATTTTTCATGATTTAATTTAAAGGCTGGCTCGGAATATCAGTATTCTTCATATCAATAGCGGTAATTATCGTAGTCAATGTGTTCTTTTGTTTATCAACTATGGAAGTTATGAGAAGAATATCAACTTACGGCCAGATTCACTACAAATTAAAATACCAGTAAGTGTTTATTTTACTTTAAATTAATATAATACTCCCTTCCCCTCCGAAAATGTATGAAATGGCCACAAACTCTGCCAAATTTACGAAACAGGCAAAAACTTGACGACATCTCACAATATCTGATATTACTGCTATCAAATTATCTAAGCAATTAACGTAATTTGCAGTATCGTTTTACTACGCAAGTGTATAGTACAAGTAGCGTACGTATATAAATTAAAGAATAAAAATAATAGAAAACGGACTGGTATGGGACTAGTAGGGTAATTAATTTATGCTGCAGAAAATCAAAGAATTTAATTATACATATATTGCTTACTCATTTCACAAAATAAATAATAATTTTGCCCATTTCAAGAAACAAGTATGAAAATTTGTCAATTTCGTAAACTCATTAGAGCTTTTATCTACTTTATGAAATCGGTTATTTCACAAATTTGGTGTAACGCACGTCTCATACACACACACAGTTTGATTAAAAAAACGCGGAATTTTAATTTTCCTCAAAAAATATTTTATTCGTTAATATTTATTTTGTCGCCTTCAAAGTGCTTCCCTTCAGATATATTACATTTGTACCTGTATTTTATTCGATCTTTAAACTGCCTCTGGAACACAACTTTCAGTTTAAAATTTAGTTCTCGTAGAAATTCTATCTTTATCTCTTCATATTGACACAAAATGCCGTTCTTTTGTATTATTTTCAACATGAGGAATACAAAAAAAAATCACAGAGGCTATATGTTGGGCAAATACGAAGGCTGAAGTATTGTTTTTAGGAAAAAATTCACGAAGAAGCAGTAAAATTTATGGAGATGTATTGTTGTGGTGTATATGCCATGAATTTTGCCATAAGCCAAATTTTTTCAGATTGTTAACGTAACCAGCGTAGAACTTCCAGATGGGACTCCCTATTGACTGTACGACTTAGTAACAAAGACTCATGATACACTAAGTCATTAAAATCAAAGAATACAGTAAAAAAATCTTATTAAATCGAACTTCATGAGTTTTTTTATCTTGTCCTTTTAGGGAACTTCTATTAAAACGATTAGGCCCTAGTTTGTACGCAGTTCTGAATCGCTTTTTTATTTCATTTAGCATTGCTCAGCGATGTTCATTCATCATTGCTTTTGATCAGAATTAAACAATTTTAGAACGAATTTTGCTACCGTTTGTTTTATGCCTAAAACTTCCAAAAAAACTTGCTTGTCATGACATTAAATTTTAACATCACCAACAATGTTTTTGTTGCTAGTGATTCGACAAATGTCCAAAATAATTTTCTTCGCTTTTTCATGTTATTTGATGTGCTGGGATGTGCAGGACGCTCGTCATTGTCAACATGTTTACGGCTCTCTTAGATTATTTCAATTAATTTCTTTTCCAGCCTTTATATCGCTTAATACACGTATTAAACACTGCAACTAATCAAAGATTTTTCATAATATAAAAGTGGGCCTATTTCAAATATCGATTTCTATTTCCAATATTACGAGCCTTTTTAATAAAGTATTTTCTTTTTTCTATATATAACTAGTTCAGTAAAAAGTTTTTGATATTTTACTTTATAGTTGTTTTCTTTTGCAAACTAAATTTTATAAAAGAACAAAACTACCCTTAATTTGCTTTTTGTAACTAACTGGTGGAGTTTGTACTATTCTTCGCTTTAATTTTTATTCGTTCCTTAACATTTTTCATTTTATTTCTATCAATATTTATATTTATTTTATAAAAATGCAATTAATTATAAAGTAATCATAAGGTCTGATTTATTCTTCGTTTCATTTTAAAAATGATGATGTTTTATACACTTGTTTTATTATTTAAGCTAAGTTTGACTGCAGTAATCTTTCATTTCTGTAACTATCGCTTGTACGAAATTCATATATAATTCAAATTTAAACTTGAAATTTTTTACAGTTTCCGTATATTTGTAAGATTTTTGATAATAATGACAACAAACTGGTTCATCTTTATACTAACATGGCTTCCGTTTGAAGAAGTATTCTACATTCATATTTTTATGAATACATTACAAGCAATTTTAATGGTTTACGTTTCTGTAATCAACTTGAGACGAGTTCGAGCGTTATTACAAAAAGCCTGCTGCTACGAGAAGTGCGTATTTCAGTGTTGTAGACCGGATGATAACGCACCGGATCCGTCAGAATGGGGAGATGAAATGACTGCCATGAATACAAATGCATATTAAACTTCCAGATTTTTTTTCTAAAATGACCAACTGTAGATATGTAACTTGTACACTCTACTTATAATAATTTTACTAACTGCTAGAAAATTTAGTCATATATTATGTACACTGAGGTAATTACGTTTATCTTAAGCACTCAGAGCTGTCGTAACTAATCAGATGTTTATTTCATTTTAATTTTTTAACAATTAACACGTGTAAGCATTTATTCTTTATAAGTTTTACAGTTATTTTCGCTTTTAATATTTCAGTAAATAAACTTTGATTGTTTTAATTAAAATGCGATAGAGACTTAATAATTTGTCACATTGAAAAGGACGTCATTATAATTCGGTATTTAAGTCATGCTTACAATATTCAGTTGATGTGTTCGAATAGAATTATAATTTAGGATTATGACGTAATATTTACTGCTTGTTTTTTTTTTATTTCTTTTTTTTTCTTTTTTCGCTAATGATTTCGTATTGATTATAATTTGCTCTCATTTTCATTTGTTTTGCTATTTTATTCTCTTTTGCCTTCACTATTCCGTAAATGCAATTTAAGGCCTCAGTCACGACTTTACGTTAAAATTGAATTTTCAATTAATATTACCTTTATTTAGATTTAATAACCTAATGTTTCGCTAATAAACTTATGAAAAATTAAAAAAAAAAAAAGAAATTGCTGTATTGCCGTTATAATGCTGAATTTGGAATTTTTCTTTTTTTTTTTTTTGATTAAAATTGAATTTCTAAAATCTAGTGCACAAAATTTCATCTAGAATTATATTTCACATATTACCGTCAAATATAAATAGGAAATAAAATTTTAGAATTACAGTGTGGCAAAATTTAAAGTGGTACAAATTATAAAAAATACATATATATTTTTTTCTTTTGAATTAAAAACACTATAGAAATATATTATTTTGATTGGCTAAAATTATAAGATGTAGTGCTTTTTATTTATTTTTTTTTTTAACTTTGTTAAAGCGTAATAACATGTCTATTAATTTAATTAAAATTACAAATCTATTTTAATCCACCAAAATTCTATTGCTTTTTTGGACATAAATTTCGAATTTTATTGCAATTCTGTTTGAACAACTTGGTAAGTTCTTTGTTGTTTTCTGCGCTTAATTATTTAAGTGAAGGAAAGGCAAATAACTGTATTGCATGTAATTTTCCTTGTTCATTTTTTAATTATTAATTTACCAGTAATTAACAGGGAAATTTAATTGAAATAAAACTATATTAATTGTTAATTTTTTAGTTTTACTTTTTTATCTGTGACGTTAAAAACTTAATTATTAGATTAACGGATATTTTTTACTCTAGTTTGAATAAATTACTTATAATAAACTATTATTAAGATATAACAGTTTGCTCAGTTGATCTGATTTTTTGTTCCTCCTGAATCTAAATGTAATCGGTTTTACATAACAGTATTTAAAATTTTGTATTTCATTTTTGTTAATTTAACAACAAATAAACCACTGTTGTAACTATCCTAATTTTAACGTATTCGTAATATAGATTTAACAAACGCGCGGACATTTTTTTAATGAATTACTCTTATACTTTAATTTTTATACAAATATCCATTTTATACTTTAATCTTCAAGAATACACTTATTACATTTATTGTCAAAAGACAGTAAACCAAAAACAATTTTTTTTTTTTTTTTTTTTTTTAATTTATGGTATTAAATTATTACTTTACTTTTTAAGACACATTAAAAAGTGAAAAATTGTCAAGGGAAGCACAATTGTTGTATTCGAGAGCATTTATTTTTATACTTTTGTACATTTATTCTATGCATTTCAATATGACTAATAATGGTTCTATTATTTTCACTAATAACGTAATGTGCCATAACATATATATGTATATATATATATATATATGTATTCATATATACATTTTTATATAAATGTATATAAACATTCCTATTTTGTACTTAATTTTTTTTACTCGTAAGTTTTAGCGAATTCAGTTTTTTGTGTACATCAGTAAGTGTAAGTGTAATTACCGAGCAAATTTTAATATATACAATGTGATCTGATTTAATTTAGGTAAGGAAGCTCATGAATTCTCTAAACTTTGTTTATAAATTATTGTAGAATAATTTTATATTTTTCTTAATTCATCAACGTGGAAAGTTCAGTATTACCATAAATATTTTATTTAGTATAATTTACTAGCGATCAATTGTATTATTACCGTAAGTGTATAAACCGATTAATAATTATATATTAATGTATGTAATGGTCGTAGAAGTATCGTATAATTTAAATGTTTTCCTTATCTTGTAGTTTAAAATAAATACAAGTGTTCAGCACATAATTTTATTAATTTATTTTTTTATTCTAAAAAATATAAGTATATTTGATTTATTAGTTTAAAATTTAAACTGAATTGTTAAACGAAAATCTACAGATTTGGCCGTGGTAATACGATCAAAACAGAACGGAAACTCCTTTGTTATACCTGGAATTTTTACTAGTGAAGTAGTTTACTTAGTATTATCAGCATTATAAAACTAATTGATGTTTTTAAATCCCTTTTT
This sequence comes from Icerya purchasi, assembly GCA_039619475.1. NCBI lineage: Eukaryota > Metazoa > Arthropoda > Insecta > Hemiptera > Monophlebidae > Icerya > Icerya purchasi. The sequence continues at coordinate 346,685,637 of CM077115.1, read as the reverse complement.
TTGAAATTGTTCTATAAGAACTTTAATTTCATCTTAAATTAACATCCGCACTAAAATAAGAACTTGTATACAGTACATTTACTTTCTGCAGCCTAAAAAATATCTGATACATAATTTAATTAGCCAAGTTACTATGATAATATCAAAGATAAGTTGGATCCATATTTGAATATTCAATTGTAACTTGGTGATGTTTGTTTTTTGTTATAACGTCACTTGGCTTTTGCAAAGTTTTTAACAGTATAAAAAAAAATTAAATCATCATTCTCTATTTATAACTGAATAATATAAAAAACGGATAACTTCTTTAATTTCATAATTAATTGAATACGTGAAATAATATAAATGAAAGATTTATAAGAAAAAATGAATAAGGTAAGTGGGAAATTAATATATATATATGTTAAGGGAAGTAACTTGGCACATAAAGTGCACACAGATATTTTTTTAGGCTCCAGAATTTCGATGTTTTTTACGAGTTCTTGTTTTTGTACATCACTGATTTTTATATACTGAAAATTGTTTGTGTGTATGTGTGTATATATAATGTCCCACTTGATTTTGAATACCCAGCGCACTAAATGTTCTGTCCATTGCTCTATGCATGTAGTTTTTAAGAGATTTTTCGTCTCCGAATCACGAGTACTTATTTTGAGTGATTCCAAATTGGTACAACATTTTTGGCGAGTCATTTCCTTTTAAAATATTCAATAATCGATAATCGAGGGAATTCAAATAGAGGTTTCAAAAAGCCAATCGGATAGTTTAATGTACTCCGGAACATTCTTTTCAAACTGTTTGTGTTAATCAAGTCTTAAACATAAGAGTAGATGCGGAATATTATTAAAAAACTTTATCTGCTTTATGAAATAAAATTTTTTACTAAGAAAGTACAATGTGAGTTACCTTAATGAAAGAATTTAAAATTTCTCACAGTGGTAAGCAGAAACTTGTTGGCCACGTTATAAACACATATACAATCAAACAATTTTAAATTAAAATCTTCAGAAACTTAGACACTACCACAGTAATACAACACCAATATCATAAATAAGTTCTCGCGAGGTTTTTAGTTTACAAAAATGTTTTTCAAACTATACAATTTGTTAATCTGAAGTAATGCGTGAAAAGTTTACTATTAAAAAAAAAAAAAAATCGAAAAACGAGGTTTTTTTGAAATACTCGCAAACCATTTGAGATAAATAGCTGAAAATTTGGCAGGATTATTTTTATTTGATGTCAAAACGATTCCCCAAATGTAAATCGAAAAACCCGCGGGGGCAAATTTCCCATATAAACCCGGCTATACCCTTTATAAACGATTTTTTTTTTTGTTTTTATACTACATAACACCTTCTGTTAATTATTATGACAAAAGCAAGAATCTAAGCGGCGTTATACAATACTACAATCAGAAATTGGATAATTTAAAGCTATATACTTCAATAATATGAGGTATTTTTAAATTAAAGCACACATTTATTAAAGACAAGCTAAATAAAACAATAAGGTGAGACTTAGTTTAATTAAATACTGTATACGCACTTATATTTCCAAACTAGTAAAGGTCTGAAGGAAGGTTCGAAAAAATGTGAAAAGGTTTACAAAATAAATATTAAACAAGAAGAAAAAAATCAATACTGCTGTTTCCGAATTTTTAATGAAAGGAATAACGACTAGTGTCAAAACCCTAATTCAATCCACTAAATGAAATAAAAAATTAATTTTACAAACATACTCGGATTTATTCAAATAATTGTTATATCTAATTTTTATAAACCGCCGCTTTGAAGCAAAGGAATATTGTTCAGCCGTGTTTTTGGATATCGGAAAGACATTCAATAGAGTATGGCATACTGGCTTACTATACAAAATTAAAAACAAACCGCCTTATCAGTACTACGTACTATTCACACTACTTAACGGAGGAAATAGGTATAGGATGGCGTTTTTGCAGTGATTTTCATGAATTTTTTAAACACATAAAAAGAATTTATATAATTTATTAATATTGTGAGGTCACTTTATAGGTGCATATATACTTAAGACTATATATTCGGAAATTTTCAAAAATTTTCCTCGAAAATTAACGGAGATATCAGCTGCCGCACATTGTAGGTCGCCATCCGACTGAGCAGTTTGTGTACATCTTGGAGGTCACAATTTTCATCCGAAATCAATTGCACAAAGAATAATATACTTTTTCTTATACATGTGTCTTTTCTATGTGAACCTCACTGCCCTCAAAAAAATTGAAAATTAGTTGTTTTTCGAGGGGTGTGAACATAAAGCATGACCATTTTTTACCACTTTTTCGTACTTTTTTTACAATAAAAAAATACTTTAAAGAAAGATATTGTTCAGGATTTAGGTTCAAATAGAGTGTATTTACATAAAGAAACTATATTCCAAATAGTAAATTAATTAATTAAAAACTTTTTAAGCCAGAGTGTATACAAATTCGGAAAAAGTCGTTTCGAGAAAAACGCATATTATATGCCATGCGTGTAAACCTTTGTTAACGAGGGACACTCACTTAATCGGTTATAACTTTTGAACGAATTGGAATTTTGTTTTGGAATTTTAAGAGTATATTTTTAAATAGTTTTACAAGCGATTTATGAAAAAAAAAAAAAAAATTGAATTTTTTGACGCTCACTATATCTGTTTATTTTACCCATTGTTTCTATTATGTTGTATAGCAATTAATTTTAAATACCAATTTAAAACAATTATTTAATTTATCAAATACCCCGATGCATTTCGAAGGCAAAGCTTCATGATCACAGGAGTTATTATAATGACACCATTTCCCCCCTTAAGAGATCGATATTTCCACGTAAACGTGAATGGTCCCTTCTCTGATGTACACGCCATTCGTCCTGGTGTATCGCAGGGTAATATATTTGGTCCAACATTGTACCAAATTTAAGTAAATAATAATACTACTACAGCCATGTATGCTGGTGATACATCTGTATTGTTCGCTAATCGTGATTTAAATGTAACAAACCGAGCGCATCCAAGGTCACCGAGGACGTTTAAAACAACGGTTCGAGAAGTGGAAAATCAAAGTTAACGAATCAAAATTGAGTTACGTATTATTTACTATGAACAAAACTGATAAGTCATCCGTTGTAATGAATGGTTGAATAATACTGACCTAGCGGAAAGCAGGGTACTTAAGCTTACACTTAGACCAACGACTCGCATGGAAGGACACGTCGCCATAAAACGTAAACAACTCGGTCTAAAACTTCGAAGCATGAATTAGCTAATAGGTAAACACTAATAGTCTGGTCAAAATAGGCATTTCAATTGACAATAATTCGCACAGAGCTGAAGATTGGTACAGATCCTTGGTACACTATTACAAATGAAATATTAAAAATCCTCACCGATCCCATGTTTGCTAAAAAAAAATATTCAACGTCAAAGATCAATAATATTAGTTTTTTTCATTTTTCTGGTAAACGATAAATGTTATCATAAAAATAGATTAGATAAAAATTGTAGATTATACAATTATCTATAAAATTTGTTCTTTTACTTTTTTCCCCTACAAATCACCATTTCTGAGATATCGCGATTCTAAATTTTAAAAAAGTCGTATTCTACATAATATGTACACATTTCCAAACCACCTGTGAGGTAGTGTACTTGGCGCATTTTTTTTAACATGGTTTCCCCGGTAGGAATATTCCGCGATCTATTTTGATTCAGTTTTATCAAATAATATTCTATTAATCAAAAAGTGATACTATTGTAAACGATTAAAGTGGTCTGAGTAATTGTTGATTTGGAGAAAATGATAAATACGGTCAATATGTACGTAGACATTTTAGTTACAGAGTAACTATAGTATTTGATGGTTATATTGATTATAAAAAAAAAAATTAAAGCTGCAGAACAACGTCGTCGAACTACAAAAACATCTTCATCTTCTGATGTCGTTTTTGATTAATTTATAACTGTTCCAACAAACCAACAACGATTTCTTGCAAATACTCACAACAAGTCCCGCGCTTCATTTCTATGTTATGTGAAAAATTTACAACTGCGAACATTTTAGTGAAACAAGCTGATAATGTCGCTGATTTCCTCATAATTGAAACAACAACAGAACAAGTCAATACAACAAATACAACTATCGCTGTTGGAGAAGATGATTTATTTTAATACTACCGACTGCACGAATTCCAATTGATAAGATTATTTACTTTTTGAAACCTAGGAAGGGTCAACTACAAACAAAAATATATTCATCAAATAGTTTATCTGCTTATCTAAAATGTCAAAATCATATCTTATTTTTACATGCAATAACTGGCTGCGATACTACTTCAGCAATGTTCAAAAGGGGTAAAACAACAGTATGAAAATTGTTTGAAAACCAGGATTTTATTGATTGCGCAAACGTTTTTGAAAATATTGACTCTTCTTCACAAGACATCATCACAAACAGAATACGGTTTCTTCTCGCTATATATGGAGCTTAAAAAAAAAAATAATTGTATAGACAAGTATAGATATTTAAGTTTTGTAAAAAATATACGGAACAATAAAAGAGTACAACTATCTTGTCTTCTTCCGACATCTGAATCTACTTATCAACATTTATATCGAGTATACTGTCAAGTTCAAGTGTGGCTAGGCAATCAACTAGACCCAGAAAACTGGGGTTGGAAACTAATAGGTAATACTTTGGAGCCAGTCCAAACTTTACTCCCACCTGCTCCGGAAAAACTTCTTAACACCATCTTTTACAACTGCAAAATCGGTTGTAGTGAAAACTGTGGCTGTAAAAAAATCAGATTATTTTGTTCACCGGTATGTACCAATTGTCGAGGCCAGTCTTGCTCAAATGCTGAATCAAATGCAACAGATGAGAATTTTTATATCAATGAGACAACTAAAAAATCTTTATTAGAACAATTCACAGATATCCAGCAAGAAGAATCAGAAAAAGAAGAAGAAAAAGCAGAAGAAAATGAAGAAAACGTTACTGTTGAAGTTGCAATTGAACATTCTCAATTAGACTAAATTTTTCTCCAAATCAACAACTCAGGCCACTTTAATCATTTACAATAGTATCATTTTTTAATTAATAGAGTATTATTTGATAAAAATGAATCACAATAGATCGCGAAATATGCCTACCGGGGAAACTACGTTAAAAAAAAATGCGCCAAGTGCACTATCTCACAGGTGGTGCGGAAATGTGTGCATATTATGTAGAATACGACTTTTTTAAATTTTAGAATCGCGGTATCACAGAAATGGTGATTTGTAGGTAAAAAAGTATAAGAACAAATTTTGTAGATAATTGCGTAATCTACGATTTTTATCTGATCTCTTTTTATGATAACCCTTACCGTTTACCAGAAAAATGCAAAAAACTAATATTTTTGACCTTTGCCCTTGAGTATTTTTTTTTAACGGGCAGAATCGGTGGGGATTTTTGATATTTTATTTGTAATAGTTTGCCTAAAACTTGTACCAATTTTCAGCTCTATGCGAATTATTGTAAACTCGTCACCATTTCTTCGTCTATTTTGACCGGACCGTAAATTATCGCTACAGAATAAAGTTTCACTCTATAAAACAATATTAAAACGGGTATGGACATATGGAGCTGAAATGTACGGAACAGTAAGCAATTCGACAGTCACTATTATGCAGCGGTTTCAAAACGAAAGTTTTACGAAATACAGTTTCAGCGCCTTGATATATACGTAACGATGACATACATAAGAATTTGCATAAACCACCAGTAAAAGAAACCATAAGAAGTTTAGGTGGAAAATATATACAACGGCTCCATCAATACGTTAATCCGCTAGCCGCTAATTTCCCAGTTAAATGTATTTGCTTCAAACACTTTTTTAACCAGATTCAGTTACAACATAGATCATAATTATTATCGGGATACTATTCATATTTATTTTCTATTTATTATCCGCACGGCTACTCATTGTCTCTTTCGACAGATTATATGCAAAAGAAAAAAAAAATTTATCTGGTTTCCAAATATTATATTATGTGTTGCTTTAATATGTAGCATAAACTCGCGATGATTATTAATTAACTACTATCAGTCTAAAGATATACTGGAGTTTAAACATTTATTAAATTATCAAGAACAAAAGTCTTTAAATTTATTTTAATATTTAAAGCGTGGTTAAAATGCATGAACTTTGTCAAAGGATTGGACCATTGAAAATAATTATTTACGCTTCGCAGAGTAAGTAATCTATTCAGTATGTCAACGCTTTTACGATTACAGTATATAATAAAAATCGAAAATGTAAAATTTTCTCTTTATTGTCTACCATTAACAGTGGTAAAAAAAAAAAACTTCAAATTACTTCATTGAAAAACATTATAGTCCAACACGCGAATAACGTAAAGCATATTTTTTTATTTTTATTATATAGCTGGTAAATATGTAAATGTTGTGTGAAAGTTAACTTAAACCCAATGCTAAGTTCTGTAAAAAATTTATAGAATTTCATTCCAAGGGAAGTGTAGTGTATTTACCTTCAGAATAGTTCGATCTTCAAAACATAGGTTCGTATTATATGAAGCTGTGGAAAGCGACCACTCAAGACAAATATGCTAGCGATAGGTGTAATTTTAAAAACCTTGTTATAAATATAAATACAGGGTTAATTTTAACTCATTTTCGGTTTTTCACATTTTTAAGTCTTTGTTTAAGATGAATAATCGCAGGTGCACTCTTTTTAACTTCCAAAACGAAAACAAAATTAATAATCACTTTAAAGCGATAAAATGTTGAAACTAGACATTTTTAAAGAATATTATCGAATTTTAAAAATTTCATCAACCGACTGGAGATAAATATATAAAATTAAACGACTGCTTGGTGAAGTTAGTATACAATACGTAAAAATCATTGAAGACAGCACCGCTGTAAAATTCCGTACGAATATTAAAAAGACTACATTAATTCACACTTTAATACTTCGGCCAATATGTTCGCGAATTAATAATAATAAGAAAATTTTAATTCGGAAACGTAAAATAGTAATCAACATTGCGTTTAATTATATTTACCTTGAAATATAATAGCTAAAATAAAAATTACACACAATATATTAGAATAAACACCGCATCATTAATTATCCTACCGCTTTGCTATAATTAATATTCTATTTTTTAAAATGTCAAAAAATTAGATTAAAAATGGAATCAATAAATTCAAACATCTTTCCGTATTTATTTTAATTTCTCGTAAAATATATGACACTGTTTTTAATATTGTTGAACTAATATAGCGTGTTTCGAAATAACTTCCCGAGCAAAAGCGGTGTCTCATTTGGAATTCATTTTTTTAAAGATATTTAGTTCAAAATTATACATTTTCGTAATCAAGCATACATTTTGTTAAAGGGCTATCATTGAATAACAAATTTTGTTCTAACAATGTTAAAATTATTATTTACGAAACTGCACCCTTTAAGAAAAAAATAAAACTTGTAAAGCTTGCGTTACTTCTAATCTTAATATTTTAAGATTTTACTTTATAAGCAAAATGTTCTTTTTTTTTTTTCTTCAAATGTGATATGTCCCGTCCACCACGGAGAAAAATACTACCCAGCTCCCAAAACGATGTAATATTTTATGTGCTCCCCTTTAAAGCTATTGTTCAAAATATAATACTCATTTTATAATTTTTTAAACAATATTATTCAAACACGACACAAAAAATACACATATTTAAATATCTCTACAATAATAATAATAATAATAATAATAATAATAAAAATAAGAAGTAGAAGAATTTTCTGTCTTCATTACAACAGTATACCTATATGACTTCCTCAAGAATGTAAATTTATACCATACAAGATAATTTTCGTTTTGTGATACAATTATTTAAATTAATTTAAAAATTAATACAATAAAGCATTATTATACATTACTTCACTTGTGAGAAAGAATATAAAATGAAAAAAACCTTATTAAATTAAGTGAAATTCTGTTAAATGTGATTGATGATACAAAAGGGGGGAGGGGATATGGATAAAGAACTGCAGAAAAGTAATCAAAGGGATCGAGATCGACAATGTTATTGAAAACACTGACCGCAGAAGATGTACAAAAGTACAGATTGTGAATGACGTAGGAAAATTTTGAAGCATTACTTGATATGATCACTTCTACGTGAAATAGCGAGTATTTAATTTTTATATGCTTTATATTAGCTTCGCCAGTTCGTAATGGAATTTTGGAATTCATTTTTCACCCACTTTCCGAAGTCCGAATGATTTGAAATTTTTAGTAATTGTCGGAACCCGACGACAATGTAATATTATGCAAAAATAAATCACCTACACCCACAAATAAAGTAAAAAAATGTAAATATTTATAAACAGAATAATTTGTATTTCCCACGAAAACATGGCAGCTTGACGGATGTATCCTCAGCCGGTCTCATTATGTTTCCCGCCACGATGCGACGGCTTGAAGAAAAAGACCGGCTACAGACCCGTTGCTTTCGTCGAGCCGCCACATTGCGGTAGAAAGCATAACGAGACCGACTACGATATTTTTCTCCAAGCTGGCGCATCGTGGCGGGAAATATAATGAGATCGGCTGAGGATACTTCCGTCAAGCCGCCATGTTTTCGTGGGAAATACAAATTATTCCGTTTATAGATATTTACATTTTTTAAATTTATTTGTGGGTGTAGGGGCTTTTTTTCTGCGTGATACTGCATTATCATCGGTTTCTGATAAGTAGCACAAATTTTAAATCATTCGGACGTCGGGAGATGGATGAAAAATAATTTTAGATTGCTGTATTGAATTGTTGAATTTGCGGAAAGGGTGAACTGGAGAGCAGCAGAATAGCGTAATTCTTTAGTTAAACGCAGAAAATCATTATAATCAGAGATATGATAATTCTGTTACATTTCCTTCAAGACTAAAAAATTAAAAATAAAATCATAGTTTAAAAAACTAAAAACAGATGTTTCATATGTGTAAGATGCGCTAAAAAGCGTAAAATAATTTAAATTCTTTTACAATACTAATCTAAAAGCGGTGGACATTAATAATTAATTTTAGTTCACAATAAAAAAATAATTTCTTTTACAATATTAACATAAGAGTGAAGAAGTGAACATTAAGAATTCATTTTAATTCAAAAGAAAAATTTAAGTTCTTTTACCAATATTAACCTAAGAGTGTAGAGGAGGACATAAATAATTTAATTTAATTCAAAATAAAGCATGGTGTGGTTTTATCAGTAGTCATTCAGTCCCTCAAAAAATATAAATGATACAAAATCACCCCGTGCTTTATTTTGAATTAAATTAAATTATTTATGTCCTCCTCTGCACTCTTAGGTTAATATTGGTAAAAGAACTTAAATTTTTCTTTTGAATTAAAATTAATTCTTAATGTTCACTTCTTCACTCTTACGTTAATAATGTAAAAGAAATTATTTTTTTATTGTGAACTAAAATTAATTATTAATGTCCACCTCTTTTAGATTAGTATTGTAAAATAATTTAAATTATTTTACACTTTTTAACGCATCTTACATATAAAACATGTGTTTTTAGTTTTTTAAACTATACTATTATTCGTGATAATTTCTGTCGTCGCCCGGGATTGAACCCGAGACTAACGCAACGGAAGCCAAGCGCTCTAGCAACTAGACTATCGCGACGAAATCAGCTATACTAAAGTTTATTCCGAAAGTTTATGATGTCATATATAAATGTATACTGTTAACCTGATAGCTATTTTTTTTTTCATTCCTTTAATTCAACGCTAATATATTATGAAACTACATGAACTGCTTTAAAAGGAAATTCTGTCTTGAAATCTTTTCTTTTTTAAGTCAAAGTAACTATTACACTGTTTACATTTAATACATATATATATATATATATATATATATATATATATATATATATATATATATATATATATGTAGTAATTTATATGAAACATTTCAATTAAAACACGATGGACAAAAAAACAATCACCATATAATGGGAACTTTTAAAACGTATGTGAGAATGTAATTATGTTATACATGACTGATTAATTTTTAATGAAACCCGTTCTTAATGCAGGGTACGGCAGAGAAACCGAACGTCTTTGAAACGCAATAGCAAGCGAACAAATAATATTAGGACATTTTTTTTTACGAAATGAAAGAAGAAAGAACATTTTTTACCAAATATTTAATATTTCAACAGTTTTTTTTTGCTTTAAAAATTACATCGCTTAAATGAAAACCTCCAACTTCGATACAATTATGAAGGCGTGTTTCGAAACTTTCATGTGTTTTGTTAACACACTCACTGGTGTAGCTTGCAAATGCTTCTAATTTCTGATTTTGGTTCCTCCGAGTCCCGAAATCATAAACTTTTGACTTTAAATGGCCCCATAGGAAATATTCACAAAACGAACACATCCAGTGAGCACGACGATCATACAATTTCCCAGTCGGTCGAAATTATGCAATTGCCAAACATTCGCCTTAACAAAAACGTCGACTCGTGCGCATCCGTCATGTTGAGACTAGGTTTTAAAATATTCCCTCTTGCTCTTCAATTGTTGACGAAGTGGTTTAACAGCGTCCCGTGATGTCCTGCGTTTACCATACCGTTAAAGACGTAAGGTACAATCACTTCCCACGCTGCAACACCTATCCATGCTATGATCTTCGGCAAATGAAGAGGTTTCTTCTGTACGATACTCGGATTCTCCTCGTATCAATATCGTAGATTTTGTTTATTTACATCTCCGTTCGGATGAAAATGCACCTGGTCCGTTACTAAGATCACGTTTAAAAGAATTTGGTAGAGGCGTTTTTTTCTAAAATCAATTTTCGCTAAAGTCAACTCTGGTGGAATAATCGGCGAGTAATATATAGTATTTTGTATGGGTGATAATTTAGGTAAATATGAAGAATACGTCGAACTGTTCTATCGGATATGTTTATATTTGTAGCACACATACGCGCGGAGCGACAGGGACCTTCACCAACTCGAGCGATGTTTGGTGAGGTTCTCACATGCTTTGGAAGCCTTGGTCCTTTTTTTTACATACAGACCCGATTTCCCGGAAGTTTTTCACCCAATTACGAAGCGTCAGCTCAGAGAATAAAGGTGTTTTCGGTACGATTGAAAAACGGTTACGAAATCTACGCGTCGTCACCCGCCACATACGAATCATTAATCCAAAAAAAACACTTAACGGCGAACGCGCGCTATTCGGCTATCCAGTCGACCATATTGAATTAAACTTCTGAAATAAACTGCAATACTGTTAATTTAAAGATTCCAAAAAAAATATTGTAGTGTTCCTATAATTATTCCCCAGCTGCTAAAAAATTTAGCGTTGCTTCTAATTTTAATTTCTTACTTCATATATTAAACTAAACTTGTATTTAATAGTTTTGATTAACTCTACACATTTCACCATCAGTGTAATCCATTTCAATGTGGGTATAAAAATTTCCGGACTTCCGTGTCAAGATTTAATTTTTCAATTTTCCTTACTTCTTGATTATATGTGCACCACAAATTTTTAAATTTTTCGTTTCAGCTCGGGCACACCAAAATATTTTTGTTCATCCTACAAACTATATCTTAGTATACCGCATTTCATTAATTTTTACCCTTATAATTAGTACTTTTAATATGTCGCATACATGCAAATCTGTTAATAATTCTACTAAATTTCCGGTTTCTATCGTACTCCACTTACTTTTTGTACAAAATTACTACATTTCATTGGTTGAATTTATTATAAAATCGTACAAGTTCGAATAGAAAAAATTAGTAGTAAAGTAACTTTACCATTGTGCTTTCCACTTTATACTACTAACAATGTTCACATTGATAGCGGAAATGGGAGTGTTAGTACTTTCTTCCATTACTCTACTAACTCTACTCATGTAAACTAGGCCTAAATATAGAGTCTCTAGCTCTTTCGATACAAGCCAATCGAGGACACATATGTGCAGGTACAGAAATATTCATTAAAATAACACTAGAGAATCCTAATTGGAATTATATTGAACCATTTCTTCCTCGACTTTTGTCTATACAATTGAATCACTTTTAGATGTCGGCGGGTGTAAGGTAAAAGAAATATATTTCCACACACTGTCAAGTCATTCAAAAAAGATCGAAAAATTTCAGAAATAATATTTCAATTTCATCATCATCAGTATCTCCTTAGCCATTCGGTTGGTGGGCAACCTATTCGTACATTTTTCAGCTGTACAGATATAGGTTGTATACTAGGTAATTGTTATATGCAACGCGGGTGTACACACGCAAGACTACATTCGGAACTAATTGTAAATGATCGATTTATCGATATACAAGTGCAGTCCCGTGTGTGTCCGCTGCGTACTGACCTAGCACGCATAAAATGTTGTACGTGGCGGTTAGCCATTGTCTTCCACGTGATTATTAGCGAGTATTTTTAATTTAATTTTTCGTAATAACTCTTGTCGTCACCCGGGATCGAACCCGAGACTTCCGTAACGGAAGCCAAGCGCTCTAGCAACTAGGCTATCGTGACGATGCATAATTAAATAATTGAATTGATAGCTTTTAAACTGTCTAACTAGATATTATAATATGTAAACAAAAGAAAAATATTGATTTCTTTCATACGCCAAAAGTAACTGACCCGCGTTCATAACTCCGCACCAAAATGTTCGAGCGACCTCTGTGAGGTGCGAGCGTAACTAGTGATTGATGACAAACCCGCCAGCTGCCGCAGACACCAACGGCACGTGTTAGTTCACATGCAGCGTGCATTTGTTTACAGAGCTATTTTTGCTTTCATCGGATTTTTTTATCGCTGAAAATGACGGAGAAGTGTAACTAACGACTTTGCATCAAGTTTTGCTTTAAACTCGAAAAGATTTGTACGGAAACTATCGTAATAATACAGAAGGCGTTTGAAGACGAGTGCATGAGCAGAACACAGATAAAAGAGTGGTCATCATCTAGCTCACTTGAAATTTCGAGTATGAGTTATCTTCTAATTCGGAGGAGAATTAGGGAATAGGTAGTCGCGCAGTTGGAATCACGTAAGCAAGAGCGCAACCTAGCTTTCGTGCTGCCAATCAAAATGTGAAAGCTTATCGGTGGCGAGGCGAAGCCAAGACGACTGGCCTTTACTCACGTTGATGCGATTGTTCGCCGGCTGAATATTTCTATGCGACGCTAATACACACGACTACAATTCGGAACTGACTGTTGGCAACTACCCGGGCTCTGGCTGATCTTCGAATACAATTGAGCGTGTACGTCTTCAGGACAACATGAAAATTGTCACTAATGATGAAGATGTGCTTCAAAAGATCATTACCGGGTAACGAAACATGGATTTACGGTTACGGTCCCGAAACAAAACAACAATCTTTACAGTAGAAGCTTCCACCCCAGTCACGACCGAAAAAAACACAAAAACAATGTCAAGTCTATGTTGCTTGTTTCTTTTTTTATTATAATGGTGTTGTTTACCATGAATATGCTCCAAGAGGTCAGACTATTAACAATGAATTTTACCTTGAAGTTCTGAAAAGATTGCGTGCCGTAATGAGAAGGAAACGACCGCATGTGGATCCCGCATAAAAAATTAAGCGAAAGAAGGAAAGTTTAAAAGACCCAGAATCTAATTATCTGGAGCTGTCGATGTGTGTAGGAAATAAGGAACCTAAAGCATCGGAGAATTCAACTCTGGCGACATTTTAGAAATTTAGAATGGAACGGTAAAGAAGAAAGACATTTAGTACGATTAAAGTAATTAGAAAAACCGAAAGAAAAATACGGACATTTATCATGACTATAAATAAATAGCGAAAACTGAAGAAGACGAACAGAAATACGAGATAGAATTGGAATTTTATTAAAGGAAAATCGCCATTTATGGATAGAGAAGCAAAAAAAAAAAAAAAAAAAAACAAGTGAAGAAAAGAATAAATAGGTAGGCTCTTAATCAAAAAGTGGAAACACAAATAAGATCTACGAATAGAGAGGAGGAATATGAGTTTCAGCAAGGATAGTCGGTCGGGGTGATTTCAGGGCACCAAGGCAGAGACGGAGGCGGGTATTTTGAATGCGATCTAATTTTGAAAGAAAAGACTTGGGCGAATTGCCATAAATAAAGCAATAGTAATCCAGGACAGAGCAGATAAAGGATTTATAAAACAAGATAGAGCGATCGCTTCCACAATCAGTATGAGAAAGAACTTTTAACAGATTCGAGTTTTTAAAGAGAGGATAGAGATGATTAATGTGATTATGAAAGGAAAGACGATTGTCAAGAAAAAGTTCCTAAATAGCGAAAGGAGTTAACAAGAAGGATTGGACCGCCATTTAAAGTAAAACTAATCAAAGAGAGATCAAGAGGAGGAAGAGTAAAGACAACAGACGAGCATTTAAGGGGAGAAATAGAGAAATAAATATTAGACAGAACATTTTCTAATAACATTAAAGAGCTTTGAAGACGGATGGTTAGCCTACGAGACATTACAATCGGAGGAGTAGATGAGCGCACATCGCCAGCAAAGAAAAGCGAAGTAAAGCTACGAGGCATAGAACGGATTTTGATAAAATATTAAAGAGCGTAAGATTAAGACGAGAGTCCTAAGGCAAGCCCCGAAAAATTAATCTTATGTCAGAGTAGAAAGGAAAGGAAAAAATTACAGTTCGTATATACGTGGATTTTTAATTTTTTGAATCATTAATGTTAATGTAACAACCATGCAGAAGTTTAATTCACAAGTATACATTAATTTTGAATGTTAAATGTGCTATTAATTACAGTTACATTTTAATCGTTTAAAAAATTGGTTTATTTGAAGTTTAAAAAAAAATGCAATGCTCTAAAATCATTAATAAAATTAGAAAAAAAAAGTGAAAAAATTAGCACATTTTACATTAAGCATAGTGTACTGCGAATAATGTTTTAAAGTAAGGTGTAGTAATCGAGAAATAAGTTTAGAAATGTTCAAAAATACACTTGGTAAATGTTCACTATACCCATAGTAGTATTTAGTGATCGTTCGATCATTATTAATAGTTTGTTTTTTTTTAAATTAATTAAAATCGGTATTAATATAACTGAACAAAGTAGTATTTCAGATTTTGAAGAACAAAGACAGCAACAAAAATAATGAGCATAGAAGTAAATCAAATAACTATAAAATGTCAAATAAACAAAATGGAAAAAATTATATCTAATAAAAAAAATTATGCAATTACCGTAACAGGCTGTATATATTTTTGAAAATGCGCAACGATGAAAACAACACATACAATCAACAAATATGAACGGAAAACTTCCACGGAACGACTTTACAGAAGTCTTCGATTGTTTTAGTCAATTTTTTTTCAAGCTAAATGGGCACTTTCGTCGATTACAGCATAAGACTGCCATATCGGAATGACAAAATAAAAAAAAACCCTAAGAGGAATGTCGGAATATAAAAAAAAGTAGACAAATTATGTTCAAATGTTTCACATATAACACCTCATTAAAACAAGCGTAGATGAGAAACAAAACTGGAAAAAAGAAAACAAACGAACAAAATCTAAATAGCAATGTGTGAAGCTTACCGAAGCGGCGATGTTGGAATTAAAAACAGGTAACAAATTTTAATAAAATAAATATCAGTTGTCACGAAATAGTATCTGCGTAAAGATTTCGGATGAAAATCGTTTAGTTGAAAATGCATGACGGTAAAATTAAAAGGATATTTATGACGTCGACTATGCTCTACGGGAATAATCAACCGTCATCATCAGACCGAATTTAACACGCTTTAAACACCCCAAATAATTAATTAAATAGATTTCCTTCTTGCCGCATTGTTTTTACTTCTCATAAGAATAACAAAGTAGAAGACTGAAAATAAACAACCATGCATATATCAAAAAAAAAAAAAAATTATTCTCCAATCAGAGAAATACTCGTCGCTTAGGAATAAGAGTTTTTTTCCAAAAAATATGAATATATATATATATATTTTTTTAAATTACAATATAATACTTCTTTTAATACTACAAAACTTCTTTCTGGCAATTAATAAATCCACGTGTCACAAAAACGTAAAGAATATCTTTCTCGCCATCAAATAAAAACTTCATGACAATGCGAATAATATTAGCGAATGCCCAAATTTTTTTCAAATTTTCGCTTCAGAATTCAGGAACTTAAATTTTCGTAAAACTAGCATGTTATGCAAAAAAATTAATTGATTCTCTTACCTGGTTAAACAAATGTCCTTCCGGTCGTTTTCTTAAAGGTGCTAGGTTACATCTGACCACTAGGTGACAATCGTCTAAAATCGTATTGAAAAACCGCCTTGTTGGTAGGAGAGCTTCTAAATCGATAATTAGTTCTAAAAATCGTTCGCAATAATGCAGATTCTCGGCTGGAATATCACCTATTTTAAGTAAAATAACAATCACCATAATGAAGTTCTGAATATACATTGTAATATTTGCTTAACGTGCGAATTGTGTGTGTGTGTGTTACCTGTCACTAAAATTGTGTAAATTCCTACATATTTTTCTTTTTATACATTAATTCTATTCGTCAATCAGCGATCAACAAGATTAGCAAGAGACTTTTAGGTATTTCGAAACAAAACAAAAAAAAAGAACTTTTCTTCACAAAAATTAACTACTGCCGTGTTTATCCGCTCTATTTTAAGTGCTCCATCAATTTGATTTCGCGAAATATTCCGCTTTAATAACTGTTCGCGGTAACTCGAATTCTATAATAAGTCAAAAAAACCCGATCTGATAATTAAAAATATTTCAAGTTCTCGAAAAATACTACAACACCAACGTAGTAATAATGGATTAAAACAATTCGGCTACCTTGTAATTTTTGATATTTCAATAAAGAAATCGAAACAATGATGATCTGATAAAGAAAGAATTTTCGTTTAGCATAGGAAAAATAGATGTAATGAAATAAACAAAGCAAAAATAATTGTTATTTTTCATCAGTCGGTCATTTCAAATCACATAACGGCAACGGTATCTGTGTATTATCCATTTTTATATTTTTTAAGAAATAAATAATTTATTTATTTAGAAAACCATTCAAAATTCAAAATTCGAAATTTTCAATACATATACCGTACATCGAAAATTTCAAAAGCAAAACAATGTAGCGAAATCCGTTTGAGCTTATATTTATAAATTACATTACGTAACATTTTAGGTGATCATATGAAGTTAACATGCGACATAACTCACCAGATTCTTCTATGGCTTCTAAAATTGTTAAAAATTTAAGTAATAAATTGTGTAAAAATTTTCGTTCCCACAGTAACTTTTCTTTCTGATCCGGCGGATCTTTCTTTAATATTAACGTCCATAATTTTTTCCATTTCGGTATGGCTCGAAATTCGCTTTCCCGTCGACCCTAAAGATAACATTTTCTTTTATTATAAATCTAATTCGTCATCAATAAACATGTTTCTAATTATCACTTCGCTGCTAATTGACGCGAGCGATTATATTATGTAAAATGTATAAATTTACAAAAATTCAGAATATACTAATAAGTCATCATCCACCAACCTGTTGTAAACAAATCCAGGTCGAAACGGAAATTAATTTTTTAATCTGATCGCGTACTAATTCTTCTTCCATACTATTAAAACAGTTTTTTAAGAAAATAATCAACGCCGTTTGCTCTAATAACAATTCTGCTGCAGTACTTGGAGCTAAACATGATTCCAGAACTTGATGAAAGAAACCAGCAAAATGTTCTGGAAATTTATTAAGCGCCTAAAATGCACAGTTTAAAAATATTAATTAAAAACTGAGTAAAATTAATTATATATTTTTATAATTTACAACACATTTGCCTCCGAAATATTCTAAGGAAATACAAATTCGGAACGTCGAGCAGACAAAATAAACGAAACTTTGACTAGGCTTTATTTAATCGATTTCAAGAGCGTAATAAAATAAAAAAATTAAAAATTTCAACGCGTATACCATTTACTGTACCATGATTATTTTTTACCGCCCCAAACATGGCCTTTTAACTTTCGAAATGTAGCAGGACTGCAAAAAATATTGAAGTAGAATATTTCGCAAAAGAGACATCAATATAAACATGATTATCTGAGTAGTAACTTTTACAAACTTGATCGTTTTACGTTATTTCTACTTTTATTCTAGACTACTGATATTTTAATTGTACATATATGTATATATTTAGTTGTTGACTTCAAGAATGTGTAAGAAACAATATAGATCTAAAAGAATATAAAATATTCAATAAAGAATAATGAATCTAAAAAAGGCCATATCATTTGCAAAGAACTTGACACTTTCTTTTCATATCACGAATTTTTAAGACTGACAACAGAGCTAATCAGCTTAACTGATAAACTTGCCTGTAATTTTTACAACATTTTGTTTTGTTGGGAAACCACAAATTTGTGTAGATCTCTTCCGTAATATATAGTAATGAACAGTATATATATATATATATATATATATATACACGATGGAGTATAAAATGTTTTAATTTAATAATTTAAAATTTTATCTGTAATGTATCATTGTTGTCAGGGAGAAAAGTTAAATGTAAGAATTTTGTATTTAAATATTTGCTATGTAATTGGGTTTAGAATGGTGTAATTTTTTAGATAAGATAAAATGAATAAAACGTGGAGTAAATTATGTGCTGACTGATGTTTAATAATTTATAAAAGTTGCATATATATTTAGTTCAGCACCGAACAGAGCAGCCAATCACACAAGTTTTTGCTTTTGGAATGTATTTGTTTATCTTTGTTACTAAAACTTTCTCTATTATAATTAATAACATCTAATATTTATTAGATCATTTAAATCCTGGGAAAACACTTTGTTTAAGATGATCCGTCAAAAACTTTTAGGCAGTAATAAATCATAGCGGTCGCTCGAATATAATTTTTAAATTTCCGTTTTATTCCCGGTCTTCCTGGTCCAAATCCTTCCGGTTTTCCCAGTACAAATCCTCTCAATTGCCTGTTTACTAGAATTTTACAAAAAGAACGGAATTTTTTGTTACTACTGATAATATTTGACCGCCGTAGCATAACAGAACTTAGTCAGTTATTTGCAGTAAAATACATTAAAAAATGCATTTATTTTTTCGCTTCTTCAAATGATTTTCTCCTATCAAAACTATCGTTTGGTTATTTTTACTTTTTTCCCCGGTTATACAATATTCCCAGCTTATTTCTGGATTTCCCGGTTAAGTGGCCGCTCTGTAAACAGAAATAAAACGTTTTTTTAAACAAATTTCTAGCGCTCCTATGAAAAGAGTTTAGAGTTTTAGTTATTATTTGTAATTCCAGGAGCTATTCGTGATTTCTGTAATTATTTTCCTGTTTCGGAACGGTACAATTCATAACTCATCATTAGATAACCTTTTAAAATTGAAATTTAAAATATAAAACAAAACGCAGAAACTCTTTCATAAAATAAAAAGAAAAATTACAGTTAAAAAATTATATAGACCACTTCTTCCCTTTGGACCCAAAAATAGAAAAAAAAAAAAAAAAAAAAGAATGTTCGCATAAGAAATATAGCCCGAGTAAAAAGTTGAGGAAACCAAAACGAACTCCAAATATATGCATAAAGGACCGCTTTATGGGAAAACTCTAGCCGAGCTTCATCATCATCATCATCATTGTAACAGTCCTAGAACTGGTTTTATTCCATGATAAGTGCTTTCCAACTTGTCCGATCCTCTGCCAATCTTTTTATTTCTGTGTATTTACTTAGTTGTACGTCCTTTACTAACATATCTATAAACGTCCTCCTCGGTCTTCCTCTTCCTCTTTTCCCCCAGACTTTTCCTTCCATCACATCACGTAGTAATCCGCCATGTCGTAGGACATGCCCCATCCAAGCCAACCATCGTTTCTTTACTCGGCTGAGTTGTTCCTGAACTCTATTGAGTACTTCATCATTTGTGGTTTTTTCGGTCCCGCTTATTCGTTCCATTTTCCTCCACCTGAAGTTTCTATATATTTCTTTTATTCAAGGTCCATGTTTCCGCACAATAGAGTGCTACCGGCCAAACATAACTTTTCACTATGTGTTTGCGAAGCTCCTTCGACATCGTCTTTTATCACAGTATGTTTTGTTTTCCTTCCCATGCTAATTTGGCGAATCTGATTCTTACATTTACTTCTGTATCGCAATAGAGATCTTCATTTATTTTTTTTTAAAGGAATTTATGTGGTTTTTTACTTATCACCATTATCTTTGTTTTTTCTAAATTAATTTCTAAGCCGTATTCTTTTCCTTTCACGCTTATATTCTCCACCATTTTCTCTAGAACCTTAGGAGACTCTGCTATTATGGCCTGGTCGTCTGCGAACTTTATAGCTTGTAATGTTTTTCTTCCTATGGAAACTTTATATTTAGGCCCCTGGGGGTACAGAAAGCTCAAAAGTTTTGAAAAAAATATTTTCTTTTCCGGGCATGGTGATATGTATCGGTGGAAAGATCTCTCTATTTGTCGGGAACGAACCCTTTTTTATTTCCTTAACGAAACTTTCAAAGTTGGCGAAAAGTTCAAAAAAGCGCAAAAAATGACATGTAGCCCCTAGGGATTGCAATCCAGCAAAGTGAGATCTAGCCGGATGATCTCCCTGACAAAGTGCTTATACAGGTTTAACGCTATCCTCTTTATCGTAGTCTTTAGTGTTATGCCTATTGCCGCATGTAACGCAGCAGAAGGCTAGGTTACAGTAATTTTATGAATGGCCGTACAGTTAACATCTTTTACATTGTATGAATTAAGTTGATGCTTGATTCAAATTTCTTGAACTACAACCTTTGCAAACATTAAGCTGGTAAGCAGAAATATATCATCATTTTTAGGAGAAGGGTTTAGGAGTCAATGCACTGGTATTGCTGTTTGTTTTTTGGGTACATCACGTTAAGAACATTCCGAACATTGAACCCTTTTGTTTCCGATTTCTGTTATAATTCCTGTTAAATCCGCAGATGGATGCAAGTTTCTTATTAGTACTTTAAATGGTTTTTCTTCTGCTAAATGATATGTATAAAATAAGTAATTTTTACCTTGTAGCAGATGCACAATTTTACGATAACTCTGTGTACTGTCTGGAACTTATTCCTGTTACGGTTAATTTCAACATAAATTTAACGTCCGTATTGGTTGCCAAGTAGCTGCGCAAGATTTTAATGTTTTTAAGATTTTTAACAAAAATGGAAGAGATTATTTTTTGTTTGACCGCCGAGTGTTTTCGACGCTATTTGGTTTTCGAAATAGATTTATTAGTAACACGATTTTCACTGATGGCATTAATATTGTTGTTGCTGTTGTTACTTCTGTTAGTCTATTTATTCTCATGAAGGAGTTTAATGCTGTTATCTACCTGCCATTTCGGTATCCTCTTCTTCTCTACTTTCGTCTTCCACTGATAAAAATTCGAAAATGTTGCGTTTAACAAGTTTTGGGGAGAATCAGAAGAATCAAAATTGTCTTCCCTTTTTGCCTTTTATTCCATTTATCAATGTCAGAAAATGCTAAATCGATCGGGTTAATTTTACTTTCATCGCGCGGATGCCTTTGTTCCGGACTGTTGTCACAGCACAAATCAACGCTATCGGACCGACTAGGTTGGCTTAGCCATATCAGTACCGATAATGGTAGTTGTAACTACATTTTTTTTTAATAGCGTCGCTGCGAATAACGCCTTGACGCTGAACCGGAGACGGTAATAAATTAGATCGGACGTAAATATAAAATACGGAAAGACCTCACACAAGATCGGTAATCTGAACACAGGAAACACACACCCTACGACTTTTTACACGAATCAAAAAATTTTACCAATGCAGTTCAATGTAAAACATTTTTTAGCTCATTCTGAAAGCGCCGTTGCTTATCAACTACTTGTAGCAATTAATTTAAAAACTAATGATTTTGCCTGCTCAGTCGCAGCGATATATTATCACCCTGGGGTCTTTTTACCCAAAGGAAGAATCACGGATATTTTATTAGATCTTAATGCTAAAGTCATTACATGAGGCGACTGCAATGTTAAAAGCACAAGTTGAAATTGCTACAAAAACGATCGTACAGGAATTATGTTACAAAAAGTTATTTTTTTATTTATTCAATTCAATTTTTATTTACTTAAGAAATATCTACAATTTTCATAAAATATAACACAATTTACACCACGTATGCGCATAGCTGCGCGAGCTGTGGGAATTAACATTAAAAAAAAAAAAAAGGCATAGTCGCTCCCACAAAACCAACATAGTGGCCTATGCATGCAAATAGATTATCAAATGTTCTGAATTTTATTATAACAAAAAGCTTGGATCATTTGTATGTTGACTGCAAAATGCTTCCGCATCTAAATTCAAATCATACTCCAGTTATACTTGTTTTGGTACAAAATCAGTACTTACAGAACATTCCCGGGGACTCATGAATACAAAAACTAACTGGGAAATATTCTCTAAAGAAGTAAACAAAGCAGTAAACTTAAACATAAACTTAAAAACTTCCACATTGATGCAGCAGTTGAGGCTATTGCACAAGATTTTCAGAACGCTTATAAGATAGCTACTGTAGTTTAGACTGGGCAATCTGCAGATTATACATATGCTATAACCCTGAAGATAAAAAATTTAATACAAAAGACTAGGAATGCTCATGTTAGGTAGAAACGGAATAATAGGACACCGTTTTCCAAGTGTGAATATAACTAACTGCGTAGAAAACCACGGACTGAAATAAATAAATATAAAAGAGATAAGTATACCAATTTTTTTTCTTCATTAACTCAGAAGACAGATCGTTATGGAAAACATCCAACTCATACCTTGGTCAACTAAAAAAGCCTCACCCAATAAGAAAATTTAATGGCGAATGGGATAAGTCGGATGAAGAGAAGGTTGAAGCGCCCAGTGTACATTTATGTAATACTTTCCAACCGCATCCAAATATAGGTAATAGTAATCACGATAAAATAATTAATGACTACCTACGCTTACCTATTCAGTTAACGCTTCCAACAAAACGAATATTGCCTAAAGAAGTGCAGGCTATTGTTAAAAACCTGCCAATAAGAAAAGCTCTAGAAGAGGATATGATAACTAGTGAAATATTAAAAAAGTTACCGTATAAAGGAACTATTATGTTTACCTACATCTTTAACACTATCCTAAGACTAGATTACTAGAATCGACCGCACTTCTAATTCCCAAAACCGAACAAAAATCCGAGTGAACCGTCAGCTCATAGACCGATCAAGATCAACACACCAAGTCTTATGACAAATCAGCTCACATCGGTAATCCGAATATAGCCAGTTTGAGTCAAATATTTCTTTCGGAGTGATCACATCGAAGATTGAAGAAGAAGATGGTGAAGAGATGCGATGGGAAACGAATGACTAAGGAACTTATCAACAGAGCATATATGTCGTCATAGAGCACTAGATTATAGTAGTAACATGTAACTTCATTGAGTCCTTCAGCCAGCGAACGAATGACATTCCGACGATATATTCGTTTTACATGATTTTATTCAGTCGCTATTATTAAGAAACTTTAAACTGATTTTTCGTGTTAATTTTTTAACTACTTGTATTACGTTACCATTTATTTCCAACTTATAGGTCAAAATTACTATTGTTTCTTTTGGAAAGGAGGCTGTACTGTTATCTTTAACCCTCTCTCTAATCGTTCACATATATTTTTTATATTCGAATAAGATTTAAACTAAGTGTATTTTGTTAGTTGTTTTCTCCCATTCCAATAGATTTCATAATTTTCTTTTTTTTTTTTAATTCTTCCCAATTCTAACAAGTGGATGGGGTAAGTATATTTTTTATATTATAATGTATATAAATAGGCAGGGTACTACTAGGATAGTTCCTTGCCAAGTATAGTTAAGTTAAGGGGCGAAAGAGAGGATGAAAAACATAGTCCCCTCAGTCACCAAGTGTGTATGTAATAGTGGGTATGCAAAGTATATATAAACAAAAACAAAGAATAATTCAATGATACTTTAAAAGGAAAAGAAAAAAAAATGAACGAAAGTATAGTTAATATAGATATAAATAAGTATGTATGCTTCTATATCTAAATATATACATAATCATATACAGCCTGCCGATAATCTAATTTAACCAGGAAGTACATGGGAAGTAACGGACACACTCCTTGATTAGGATTAACGTTTGAATTCAGAGTGAATGGAGTGAAAATTTTAAGATTATGTACACTTGAACTTCCTGATCATAGCAGACATTCTCTTCTCTTCGTTCGATAACTCGATCACAAACGTCGAGATTACCTATCTCTACAGAACAGGTAGCGTTCTTGGCAATTGCTATATGCAACTCTAGTGTGCACGCGCAAGATTACACTCGGCACTGATTGTAAATGTTTGATTTATCGCGCTACAAGTGCAGTCCCGTGTGTGTTTGCTGTGTACTAACTAGCGCGTATATGATGGTGTACGTGGTGGGTTGCCACTGCCTTCCACGTGATTATTAGCGCGTATTTAATTTAATTCTTTGTAATAAGTTCTGTTCTCGCCCATATATATAATATATATATATATATATATATATATTTTTATTAATTTTTTTTCGCTCAACTTTTGCTTAAAACGGGGTGCCGACTTCGAATGCGGCTATTGTAGATAGCTGAAATTTTGCCAGTTTGTAAATCTTATAAATTGCACGACAAATTTAGAAAATTATAATTATATACATTAGGACACAAATTACGGCGCCTTTAAAGTCCGTATTTAAGAGTTTTGATAGAATCCGCATATATACTCGGCAGTGCCAGCCGGTTCGTCTAACTTAGCTGCAAACACTAACACGCATATTGATATTTTTAATGTTTTATATATAATGTAATTATTTGCATTAAATGATAACTTTTCCATCAGCATTGAAATTGCATTTAATTTTAATTTTAAATATAAATTAGTGATTATATGATTAAAAATCACTCCGTTTTATCTTTACGCATCAAAATTTTTATTAATATTTTATATCTATAAATTAATGCATTATTTAAAAAATGCTTTCTTACAAAAAATAAATACCGACTTCAAGGTTTATTATAAAAATTTAAAAATGCACTAAAAAGTAAAAAAAGTTATTACTCCCGATAAAAAATATATATCAGAGTGATATAACTTAAAGTAATATCGTAATTCTTATACAACATTAACTTTTTGGAGTTGGCATCAAATTCATGTTACAATATCTAGAAACAATTTAATGAACATTTAATGCAGCTTTTAATTATTATTTTAATATGAATTTGATGCCGACTCTAATAAATATTAATGCTGTATAAGAATTACGATATCACCTTAAGTTATATCACTCTGATATATACTTTTTATCGGGAGTAATTATTTTTTACTTTTTAGTGAATTTTTAAATTTTTATAATAAACCTTAAAGTCGGTATTTATTTTTTGTAAAAAAGCATTTCATTTTACAATTTTCAGCGTTATACTTGAATCTTTTTCTTGTTAGAAATCAATTTTTTTACATTATTCTTCATACTTTATACTTAAAAAAAATCAATTTCTTTATTTTGAACTGCATTTCCACGGTAAAAATATCAAAAACTACATTTCCATGGTAATTTAGAAAATTTATAGTACTTTAAGTCAATAAATCTAATCCAACGGTGAAACCAATCATGAATGAAAAGCATCCAAAAAGCTTCAATCTCCCGCATTATTAAGGATAACTCAAAAACTACTGGTCAGAACTTGATCAAATTTAAATGGGACCACATGAGAGAAACACCACCTTTCAAATAAAAGAAGAATCATCAAAATCGGTTCACCTAGAAGAAAGTTCCGAGGTGGTAACATACATAAAAAAAAATAAATAAAAAAATACAATCAAACTGAATACCTCCTCCTTTTTTGAATTCGGTTAAAAATGATGCATATTTCATTATAATTTATTATAGTGGCATTTTAATATTTTATTGGACAGTACTTACATAACTAAGAAAATAAAATAAACGCGAAATAAAAAAAAAAAAAAAATAGTTTCTACGTACAAAAATAAAAAGCTAATTTATCTGTTCTATATGTTACCAAAAGATAATCGACAAACGATCAGTTAAATAAAATATATAAATAAACGGTCCCTTCTGATTAATTATACAAACCAGAATAAAAAGAATCATTAATTCAGTCGGAAGTAGATGTGATATGATTCAATAATAACCAAGACAGTAAAATGCGACTGATTCACGCTATTTAGTGCTTTTAATAACCCATAAAAAAGCGAATGAGAAATGTAGTTTTGCAAGCACAGAGGCAGATGTTTAAAATTTTGTAGACTGCTAAGAATATTAATGTACATCGTTCTACCTTTTCAATAATATGATCATCAGACTATCAAGATTTTTTAAATGTGCAATCAATAAACACAATAATATACTGAAACGCAGGTGTTATTTAAAGAATACATATAATACGTGTCGATAGTGAATAGCCGAAATGAAAGATCCCAGCCATGTTATTGAAAATAAATAAAACCTAGATGAAAAACAAGCAAACTGCTATATATGCTTTAAAAAGCTTGAAATTAAAGTATGAAAAAGCAATTGAAGTTAATAGTTGAAGTAATTAATTAATATACCTGCCACGCTGGTACTCGTTCACGGAATTTTTCATTAATCATACATACAATAGACATCATATGAGCGTACGATGACTGATCAGTTTTATAATTAGGCCACAAGTAATTTTCCAAGTACTGACTATATTCCAACATCATTATCCTTCTAATCGAAAACCTATATTTAAAGAAGTGAGCAATTAATTAGAAATTCTGATTTTAAACAAATCGTAATAAAAATAACCTGTACAGAATACAATGAGTTTCCAAAAAAGAATATTGTTTAACGAAATAGTATAAATTGTACATTTAATACATCTATATTTGAACTGCATAACTATTATTACTATAATCATTGACTTCGCTGTTAATTCTATACCGGTAATCATATTTAATTTTCGTCTTCCTCTATATAATTTGTCCAATATTTTTCTATCGATGAACAGCTTAAATAATTTATTTTTTTGATATTTGTATTATAAGAACTATTTTTTTTCGTGTACAGTAGTATTTTTTTAAAAAGAAGGGGGGGGTATTTCATTCCCTTAATATTTTAAAATTTTTTAGTTTATTTAACTCTAATCATTTTATAACGAGATCGATTTCCATGGCTCTATTTTCTTATTCATATCTTTTGTCAGAGTTCAAGTTTCATGAAATCATCAACCAAAAATAAAGCATAGTAATCATTTTAATCAAACAACTTCTTTAGGGATTCTTTGATAAAATTCTTGTCACTATTATTTATTTATTTTTTTAAATTTAAATATAATACCGCTCTGATTTTTGTTGTAATACATCCGAAATATTTCTATTAAGAAACATTTTCCAAGTCAATATTATGTATCTTTATACAAAGTGGCCTATCCTCATCATCCCTTTCCGTGACTGGTATTTCGGAGGCTAATTTTCATTCTCTGTTTAGAACCTTTTGAATTTGATTTATTTATTAGAGATCTAAGACGTATTTTCCTAATAACTGCTTTATCATCTGACTGCATTTTGCAACTACAGGCATTTTAAAATTCACATTCTTAAACAGCCAATACTTGATTATTCTTTATTATTTTGCTTCAACTTGATTTATGTCTAATAATATCAGTGGTGGATCCACGGGGAGGAAAATAGGAGACCCCCCCCCAAAGAACCAAAACTTCGATGAAAAAATTTGTTACAACAGAGAAATTTAATTTAAACTATAAAAGATTTGTATAAATGTTACCTATAGATTAAATTGTAACTAATATTTAATACTGTTTTCTAGTAAAACTATTAATGTTACGCTTTTATTCTGCTTTAAACGCAACCGTCGTCGATCTTTTGTCTTTTTTATTTATTTTTAATTTTTATTTTGCAATGTAAATGAAAATAGTTCAAGAAATATGTATATGCTTTTTATTTGCTCAGGGACAAAGAATTTGGATCGGATTAATAATAAAAATAAAAAAAAAGTAAAGCTTAATAAAAATACTAGCTTTCTATTATTTCTAGTAATTTACTATTCGAATTCTAAACTGCTATTTTTTAGGTATAATTTTATAATTTCGTTTTATTTTCCACAACTAAAAATAAAACAAAAGTTAAATTAAAAATTGTAATAATTATGTATTTTTAAAACATTTTTAAATTTTTAAAGAGGCCGCTATTTGATTTTCTTTATGAAAGAAGGGGTATTTCTCAAATCTACTGTCTATTTTCCTCCCTAAAAGATTTCTCTGGATCCACTCCTAAACAATATTGTTCCACTCGCTCCAGTCACTTTTCTTCTTCTGGCATTTTTAGAAATTGTATAATAATTAATTAAAACAAAAAAATAAGAAACAAACAATAGTACTAACGAAATGAATAACATAAAACATATCGTTCTATACATGTAAATAATGCAAAATATTCAGATTTTATTAACAACGTGAAGTAATTTTATTTTCAAGGTTTCAAAATTCTGAATAAAATTACCTTACAAAACACATGCGCACACATACGAGTATATATTAGTTTTCGCGCTTACCGTGATTGAATAAGTTCATTTTTATAAACATTTTCGATAACAGCAGCATCATACGGCAGATGACTGTTAGCGGTATATGGAGCCCAATATTGTTCGGCAATCTGCAAAATACAAATTACTTCGGCTTAAAAATTGAAATTACAGCACTTCATTTCAATCATCAGTAAAAGCATAAAAAAATTAACAAGATTACAATTACAACCATTAATATTAAATTATAATAAACGTAATTATACAAATTTTTCTAACAATATTTTAGCAATGATTTATCTTTTAAATAATTTTTTTTTCTAACTCAAAATAAATAATTATATGAATCAGTACGACTACGTTTAATATCTCAACATTATCGTGATAAATTAAGGTAGAAAAAGGAGAGATCAATGGAATCACGGCCATTTGTTCAGCAAGTACTGTTTGGGCAGCCACATTCTACGTTTGAATAAAGTTATTCTTCTAACCAGCTTAAATTTATTTTTGGTTTTTTGCTTGTCCTAAGGTAAGAACATGACTCATAATAAATCATCATTAAGACTAAAGAAGAAATTTGTCACGTTCACGTATGTTGTATTTTCTGAAAGTCTTCATTTCATATTAATTTTTATGAAAATACAAAAACACTTCGTTACAAGAACGATGCTTGTTCAAATCTTATTTGTAAGCCGTTTTTAACACGACGCTATTATCCACCATCTGAAGAAAAATTTATCAAAAAATTTCAACTTTTTGCAAGTATAAACTTTTTAAATTATCAAAGATATAATTTAAATTCCCGGGGATAATTTATTTTATAGCACATTTCATGTATTTTACAAAATTTTGAAATATATTTTATTTATGAAAAAGTTTATTTTATGAATTTATTAATAAAACGTCTTAAAGATAAATCACAATAAACAATAGAATCGCATTAAGTTTTGGTATAATAATTTTCAAATTTTATTATAAATTTTAGCCAATAAAAAAATTACATAAAATAAAATTGGTAATTTTGATTTGTAAATCCCAACACCATAAGAAGCAATGAATGAACGGCTTCATACTAATAGCCTAATTTAGCGATGAATAACAATGTCTGCTTTGAAAATAAACATAATTTTATTTAAGAAAAATTAAGTTTTTAAAAATTTAAATACATAATCCACAGAAAGTAACAGAAAGCGTAAATCAGGTAACAAAAACAAAAAAACTATAATTTTAACTACGGAGATAAAGGTATAAACATTTTAATAAAATTAATACTTAAATACCTCTGTAATTCTGTCACTTATAATTTGGTCAACTGTTGGGGTAGCGCCTTTCTTAAGTTCTTTTTCATGTTTAGTTTCAAACATAATGAAAGAACTATTTTAAAAACACACAAAATAAAAAAACACTAAACGATCAAGATCGAACTTATTTATAAACTAACGTTATTTTACAGAAACTCCGGTTCCGTTTATGATAACAGAAATCACAAAATAAGTCTAAAATGACAGTAAACTCAAACACAACGCTTCGCACGGCCAATTCCTAACAGAATTTTAGTTTTCAAAATGTACCGGTGATAAACTTTATCTGTTATACATCATAGTAGTCTGAAATATGTCAATCAAGGTGCGATTTCGTTCCCCAAACACCCAAAGAGGTTTTGAAATAAAGTATTACTAGATTTTTGAAAATTTTAAAAATAATATAGAAATAAAAAAAATATGTTTGTAAAATTTTATGGTTATGTGTACTTTAAAATAATTATTAGTATTCAATAACTGTAATTAAATTTTTTTTTTAAAATTAGATTTTAATAAATATAACCATAATTAAAAAATAAATTTATTTGATAGTATTGATAGTAATAATGTAATAATTTTTTTTTATTAATATGTAATATTTATTAGTTGCTCTATTTATTTAAAAATGATGAAAAAAATATATAATTTTGATTATTATAAAAAAAAAATTGAGACTTAAAATAAATGTTATATTTATAGTAGGTATATAACTTTTTGAAGTAAATTATTACAATTTTTCTATTTCATATTTTATTACAATACTCATCAACTATTGTTATTGAAATTATTAATTAAATACAAATTATTATTAAATTTTTTCAAGTCTTATCTTGTACAATATTAAAATAATATCTTCTATTTGTTAAATTTAATCACATTTTGTTGCAATATCCTTTAAATCATGTATTTTTTTTCCACAATTGTGATAATTTATGGTCTTTCATATTTCATAACACTGAATTTTCTTCATACAAACTCATTGAATAAAATACTTCTTTGAACCACTTTTTTTTAAAAGACATTATTAAATTAAAATCCAAGCAAAAACGTCAATAATAACAAACTAATCAAAAGATGAAACAAATAGTAAAAATGATTACTGAAATCGGAAGTAAGTATGATTACATATAAATATATAAATTTAAAAACATAACTGTCGACCAGTATTTGAAAAATATCAAGCATCACTTGATATTTGCAAGTTACGGTTAAACAGCTAGTATCAACTTTTTCCACATGTGAGAAATTTTCTGTAAGTTGACTGTCGGACAACTTTTGATGCATGTCCACTTGCGAAACTAGTATCACAAAAGCCTTTCGACAGTTTTACTTGCAATTAGACAGCGGCCTTTTAGAACAGTATGTTGGATCGGAATTTGTATGATAAAACATGTCCAAAGAGACTTACTCACGGTACTATTTCAGAAGAAAATTCAACTCTTTTGAAACAAGCTGTGCAGTGACCAGTCTCATGCCCAAATTTTCAGTCAAAATGGTACAAACTGACTCGTGAGAGATGTTAAGATTATGCGCTATCTCTCATAAGAGGGTACAGCGATTTTTAAGCACAATTTTTTTCACTACATTGTTGTTCAGTTCAGCAGTAAAGGTTGAATGTCGTCCAGAACGCGATGTCTTCAACGATAACACTGCTCTCCTTTT
This sequence comes from Icerya purchasi, assembly GCA_039619475.1. Lineage (NCBI taxonomy): Eukaryota > Metazoa > Arthropoda > Insecta > Hemiptera > Monophlebidae > Icerya > Icerya purchasi. The sequence goes on along the minus strand of CM077115.1, from coordinate 346,654,000 downwards.
AAACCTTTGTACCACTCATATGCAGGGCCATATCTGCGGGAGGGTTTTCTGGGTTCACCCCCCCCCCCCCATGTTTGCTAAATAATAACTGCTTGAATTAAATGGGCTGAAATTCAGAATAAATTTATTTCTTTTCAATTTTTAACAGAAGAAAAAAAAATTGAAATTTTTATGAATTCAATGGAAATGATGATTTTTTATTTGTTTTTATTGTAGTGTTCAAATATTGCATATTCAGTAATTAACTACAAAACTTTAGTGTATCATTTATAAATAAATGTATTCTATGATAACGTGCGCGCGCACACACACACACACAATATTATGTATATTTATAAAAATATTTTCGTAATTCCCCCGAAATTTTGGTCTAGATACAGCCCGGCTCATATGCACCGTTTTTTTGATAAAATTCAATCACCAAAAGCCTTTTCTAACCTTTTCAATGCGTCAGCACATGAAATTTTATTCGCAACACAGAATTTAAGGCAAACTCTTTGTTCAATAATTTTGTTCATTGTAAAAATCACGGAACACTACTGGGTATACCTACTTATCCAACGGCTGTAAACAAACTGATAGACAGATTGCGTTCAAACTTGGAAATAACAACTAACAAGAAAGTAGATTATTAGTAACTCATCATTCATGATAGGCATTAGTAGCAAGAAAGATTATTAGTAGTACACGTCTTTTGGAGTAATTATTAGTAGCGGTTATTTTAAGTTTGTTAAAAATTTAAGTGTAAAGTATAAAATATACTATTTTTTGTTTATCTTTTGTGGTTATTGTAATTGCATATATTTTGTAAGTAGACTTATTTCCTTGCTTAATTAAAAAACTTAGGGCTATATTACATGAGGTAAACATGGCTAATCATATTTTTTTGAAGATTACAGTAATTATGATGAAATAAATGTTAAGTAACTCGCTTTTACTTTGTTTATCTATGAAAAAATTGTTAAAAAAATAGTGTATGCCATTTTTATTTCAGATCATTTAAAAAATTCTACTTTTTATACATTATGCATGAAATTGCCTTTTAAATTTTTAAATTATGTACGGTATTGTTATGATCGTTTATTTTATTTGTAAAAAAAAAAATAACAATTTTGTACAATCTATAATTGTAAATGGTAACATATTAGGTTTAAATTTAAATGTGATACGTTTTTATAGAGTGCATAGCTTTAATTACAAGGAAAAAAGTTCCTTGATCACTGCTTATAATAAGCTTAAAGACAAATTAATATTATAAATAAAACAATTTTGGTTTTTTAAAAAAATTTCTATAGTAAATCCTTTTGTATTTAAAATATATCAAAATAAAGATTTGCTATATATCAATGTTTTTGCCAAATAAACTACTATAAAGAACTAATTCAATATTGGTGTAAATTCAGAATATATACTATTTTTTTATTTTTATATATATTTTATACTTTGATTGAAATGGCAAAAAAAGTATTCTATAGAATGCCTGAAATTTATACATTACTAGTAACACCCACCACCCACCACCCACCACACACATATTTATATATATATGTGTGTATATATATGTATTTTCTATTTGGATATATAATGCCAAGACCATCATTTAAAAAATCTATAGTATGGGATTATTTCACTGCTGATGCGGATAAAAAAAATGTAATGTGTAGCATATGTAAAAAAAAATTTAAGTTTTGCGGCAATACTACGAACTTAAAAGAACACTTGAAAAGAATACATCCTCTTCTTATTCAAGAACAAACGGGAAACCTAGATGATCCTAAACAAGAAACGCCTAATAAAAGTAGTATTCAAGATACAAATGTGGAATTTGCTTTACCTTCCCCTCCAAAAAGAAAAAAACAGCTTCGATTAAGTGGAAGTTTTGAAAATAATCAACTGACAGAAAGCAAAATCGAAGAAATAGACAGATCACTAATTAAAATGATTGTTCATGATTACCAACCACTTTCAATAGCTGATGACCAAGGCTTCAAAAACTATTCAAAAAAGTTAAATCCCCAGTACACTCTACCATCCAGAAAAACTGTAACATATAAATTAATTACTGAAATATATAATGAAATCCATGAAAATATTATAAAACAGTTTGAACTAATTGAGTACACATCAATAACTACTGATTACTGGTCCAATGATCAAAAATCATACATTAGTGTAACTGCACATTATATTTTTGATAACCAACTTAAATCCACAGTTTTAGCAACTAAAGAAATGACAGATTCACACACAAGTGAAAATACAGGAATAATATTAAAACAAATTCTAAGTGAATATAACTTGCTTCATAAGGTTGTTACAGTAGTTACAGATAATGCACCAAATATAAAAAAAGCAGTTACACATGAATTAAATATTCACCATCATCCATGTGTAGCTCATACACTTTATCTATAAATGAAGCAATAGATAAATGCACAGAACTCTGTACTGTGCTAGTTAAGTGTCATAGTATTGTTTCTTATTTTAAACACAGTGTTTTAGCTGCTAATAAACTATGTGAAAAACAGACTGAAATGAATGTTCCTGTATTAAAATTGAAACTAGATGTTAAAACTAGATGGAATTCAACATACATCATGTTGGAACGGTTATTAGCTGTAAAACAATCCTTATCAGTGGCATTAACCGAATTAACATCTAATATACCTGAAAACTTGAATGGGTCTGAATGGGCAGTTATTGCCGATTCTGTGCCAATTTTGAAACCAATTATTAGAATTACTGAGGAACTGTCTGCAGAAAAATATGTAACAATGTCTAAAATTGTTCCTTTAATAAGGGGGGTGCAACATAGATTAGTATCAATTCAAGCAAACACAACCATAGGAGCCATGCTTAGAGTAAAATTAATTGATTCATTTTCAAGAAGATTAGGGTCTTTGGAATCTACAAAATTTGTAGCAAAAGCTACATTTTTAGATCCAAGATTTAAAAAGTCTGGATTTGGGGTAGAAGAAAATGCACAAAATGCTGAGCATTGGGTAACAGAGGAACTTACTGCTCTTATAAATAAAAATAAAGAAATTAGTAGTTTGAAATCAAATAATAGCAGTAATCAAAGAAATACATATATCACGAAATATTGATGAAGATGATCCTTGGTCTCTTTTTGATAATAAAATATCACAAGAAACTTAAATTTCAGATTCATCTACTTCATCTGCCTTGGTAATGGTAAAACAATACACTGAAACAAAGTTATTACCAAGACAAGAAGACCCACTGAAATACTGGCAAGATCATATGAAAATATTTCCTGAACTTTTTACTCTTTCAAAAAAATACTTAATGATTCCAGCAACATCCGTGCCATCTGAAAGGTTATTTTCTAAGGCTGGTTACATTTTAAATGATAGACGAAATAGACTAAATGCAAATAAACTCAATGAAATCATATTTTTAAATTCCAATATGCTAGTATAATAGTGACAAGTGATATTTGTTTTTTTTTAAATTGTATTTTTTAACATTCATTTTTGTGAAATTAATAAAAGTGAAGTGTTGAAGTGTTATATTGTAAGTTGTAAAATTAAAACTATAATGTAAAATTATTTTTGAAATTAACTTTTAACTTGTGTTACCGTTTTTTCATAAAAAGTGGTTGATGTACATTTTTATATTTGAAGTATATTTAAGTCAGTGTATTCTTAGTAAAATAAATTTGCGTGATGTTCTGATAAATCGGATTCCATTGGTAGTACAGAAAATCTATGTTAGCAACGCAACATTATTGATTAGTAGTACTAATTTTATCATGATTAGTAATACCGTAGTATAAATAATCGCCACTCTCAGTCAACTTACTTCATTTTGGTAGAATACCGGTAAGTTTTTGATTTTTTATATAAATGTATTTTTCATCTACTTCTATTTTAAATTTATTTAAATTCGATATATATTTTATTGTAATAAATTCTTTCTGTTATTCTTTAATAAATGAAATTCCATTAGTAGTATAGAGAATTCCTATGTTAGTAGCACTGCCGATTAGTACTACTAATTTCATCATCGAATGATTAGTAATACTAATATTGTAGTATAGACTACAGATAATCGTCATTGTTAACCAACTTAATTTATTACTGCACCATGTGGGCAGCTTTGATTACTTAAATAAATGCACTTTCTTTTTATTAAGCATAATTTAAATTACTTTTAAGAGATTTTTTCTTTTATAATTTATAGTGTAAATCTAAGCGGCGTTTCAAGAATTTTCATTACTAATTAGTAGTTACTAATGCAAATAATCGAATATATCGAGATATGTTTATAATCGAATGATTTCATTAGTATCATTCATAATCGCCCATCACTACTTGGAATCATAATGAAAGATAGTGTTTGTTAGCTTGAGATCACTTTTACTTTTTCCAGACTTCTTATGGGGCTGTTGGAGTTGAAACCAAAAGTAAATTTAATCTACGATTGTTTTTTCGCCTCGCGAATGGTGCGTTTACATTTTCCACTGAAAATTTTAAAATTTTTCGAATTTTCTTATGCAGTATAACGTTTGTCAGTGGTGTTCATACGATTTTTCTGTTTCATTTCTACCAAACTGTTTTTTTGTTATTGTGTGCTGTTTCGTAGAATTTTTTGGGTGGCAGCATCTATGATGTCGTTTACGATTCGGCTATTAATCTCGATTATGTCGCTGGTAAACTGCAATTTAATAAATTAGCGAAGCTTTGCCAATCTGCATCTTTGATTCTCCGAGTTGGATATTTTTTGTAGACTGTGATTAAGGAGTGTTGTTTCAAACGAAATTAAAATGGGAAAATTATCGCTTCCAAACAAAGTATGAAGAGTATTCCAGTTGACAAAGTAAGCTAAGAAGCTACAGCAAATAGCCGAAAAGGGGCCATTAGACGAATTGAAGTGGATGTGTGATAAACAAAGATTTTCAGTCGATGACTATTTCGATTGAGAATTAGCATTCCCGCTCAAAAAAAACATTGTCAGTAGTTATTTGATATCATTGAGACGGTTTTCTGTAATTTCATTCAACTGGGCTGTATAAGGAGCAAAGAGTGAGTTTGATTGATGGTTTATAGTAACGGCGACAGCTTGTAAATTTGTTTGAAAGCCAGTCCACTATTGTTTTCCATTGTTAATGCATAGTGTCGAACATTGTTTGAAATTTAAAAAATTTCTATATGTAAAAGAGGGGTTACAGTGAATTAGAATAATTATGAAAATGTATCTTCTTCGTCGCAAATTATGCATTTATTATTTTCTTTAATTTCCACTTTGCATAAATAAACTTGGAATTTCATTAAGTCTGGTTCAAAACATTTATTTTTAATTCCTTCTTCAATAAATTCGGCGTTGTTATAGTAATACTGTACTACTTTTCTATTTTGCATATCGTAGCATTTTTAATGTTAATTCGAATGTACTAATATATAATATACGTAGGTACGATTCTCTATCCGGTTCCTCTTCGAAGCGTAGTTTAATTTGAACTTCTCAGAAATCGAATACTGTCTCGTTTTTGTGCTCGCCTTCCGATCCGAACACAGTAAAAGTCTTGTACGCATCCAGGATACCTCGGTTGTCGACTTCCCGGTGTAGTCAGCTGTCGTCCGGCTATGCGACTCGAAATGCCCGGGCATCTTAAAATAGAACAAATGATTTCCTTTTCTTCTTTTCTTATGAAAAATTCTGCGATAAAAAAAAACTATTTATTTACTTGCTGATTTTTCTTATTCGCTCTACGATAGTAGTACACAAAATAGAGATTTCTGTACAGAAAAGTTTATTAAATTTCCCAACATAACCCAAAATGTAATATATATATATATATATATATACACTATGGGTGTTCAATAAAGACTCGGATTGCTTCTGTAGGCCAGCTGGCAACACTTCGACATATATATATATATATATATATATATAATTTGGTTTACTGCTTAAATCGTTAATAGTGAATGTTGGTGCAGTAGATGATGATAGAGGTCCAATTACCGCATCAATGTTTGCAGATGTTACGACTACCCATTATTACACTTGGAAACTGCACCACTGCAATATTAAAATTTTTTTAAGTATTAGTTTCAAGTGTTCCATTACTGTTAATTTTTTATCAATTTTTACACTAAGAATACACAGTTTACTACTGGCAATTATTGTTTTCTTTTTGTATTTCAATGATTCATTGATTACGACATCATATTTGTTTATAAATTTAAATTACTAATTTCTTTAAAATATATATTTTAATCATATTTCGAAACATTTTACGTTTGTATATGTAAGTTCTGCTGACGATTGTGTAGGATTCGTCTTAATTCTGATATACGTACATGTATTCATTATAGGTCACATCATCTAATTAGTATCCAGATTCGTATAAAAACTATTCAATTTCGTGTTAAATCTGCACCTCAGTTCAAATCGTATTGTGCATTAATCTTGTGTATACGACATATATTTCAATTATTTCAAATTAAGCGATACTTCTCTTCCTTCATTAATATAATAAATTGTTTAATGAACAACAATATATTTTTATAATAGACATATATATATATATATATATATATATATATATATATATATATATATATAATATATATAAGGAAACGATTGGTAAAAAAATTCACAAACTAGAACAATTGGAGATATTATAAAAAAAGTATTAAAAATTGAGTATAAAAAAACAAAACAAAACATAAATGAACATATAAAAATGAACAGACCACCGATCGTTATTAAATTACCCGCACTACTTCCCTCGTTTCCTAACAAAAGTTTACATAACCTGGAATTTTATGTACATATTAAAATAAGAACAGCGATACTTCAAAATCGAATAGTATCATTACTAAAAATACGGCTTTAAAAGTAACGTTTGTTTTAACAATTACAAAAATTTACATGAGCAATACGCAATAGGATTGGTAAAAGTTCTAGTTGAATAATGGGGGGACTAGTCGATACCAGGATTTTTTTATATCACAAACATTTCGATATTAATAGAGAAGAAATAAAATTGTAATTGAATTACTTTTTTTTTTTCGTCTTTTCAAATAAGACCAAAATTAAAATGAAATTAAAAAAGACTTGTATCTTTAATATACAAGGAAAACACAAAATAAAATAAAGTGAACGGTAAAGAAAAGTTTACGAAATTAATAAAACAGATAACGTACGAATTAAAAAAAAAAAAAAAGGGAACTTAATTACTTGTTTACTTTTAAACTTTTAAGAAAGTTCCAATTTAAAAATATCTGGAGTGGTACATTTTAAACAAAAAACGCTAATCATTTTCACAGGTTTCCCTTAAAAAAAGAAAAAAAAAGAAATATTCATTGAGAATCGTGATACTATATAGATTAACGATTACAAATCAACAGCCATCGGAGATTATAATGATATTAATAAATCCAATATAGAATGTGTAATTTACGGAGAAAATAAATAAACGAGAAATATTTATTATTAAATTTCCGAAAAACAATGGCTAATAGTATAGAACCGATTTAATTCTAAACAATTTCAGAGAAATCTGATTACATTTGAATTCAATTTCAATTTATGGGAAAAAAAACAAAAATAAAAAAATAAACTTCAATAAAGAGAGGTAATACTAAAAAAAATAATGAAACTCCATTCTAATATTTCCGCGGGGCAAAAAACAAAATAAAACAACTACTCCAATAAGAGCAAACAACGATAACAAATATCGTGCAAACCAATTTAATCACCTCTAATATAACAGCCTGTGTTGCTGAAATCGAAAGAGAAAATATTTAAATAAAATCGCGCCCTTCAAGATAAAGTCTTAGTAGAGAGATAAGGGGGAAATATTATATTAAACATTTAATGACGAAAATTCGATTATATCATTATTCATATTGAGCAATAATAGCGGAGAATAGGTTTACTTAAATTTGAAATGATCCCACAGAGATATATATTCGTTTCTTTTTTTAGCAATTTCGTTAAAATGATAAAAGTGCGCCATATGATCTGAACTTAGAACGTGCTGTCGCGCGTTATTCAGACTGAATATTTTCAAAACGCAAAGCGAACAGAAAAAATAATCGCTACTGTCAGCGATCCGGCAAACATTTTCACACAACTGCTGACAAATTTTCGTACTCTGGTGTAGATGATGATTAACGTGACTCTTTAAATGCATTATATGAACATCGTAGCGGCAAACGGCGCAAAAGATTTGACCATTGTTCCGATCGATGCCGAAACATTTCGCTTCTCCGTTTACGATCAATTTCAACTGTTCCGTCGTAACACGTTTAAACTTGTAATCTTTCACCGGTAACTGCGAATCGTCGAATTTGGAATCGGCGGAAATATGTTGCGCCTTTATGGCGTGTTTTATAGCGTTGCGAATCGGAGATAATAGGCAGCAGCAGCGAAAACAATAAAAACGATTAGCGCCAACCATTCTGATGTCGCAGTCGATTCTAACCCCGTTATCGGTGGCAGCGGGTGACGAACGCTTTGCGTGCTGTTCACCTACCGGTAGTTTACAGACATTGCACAATATCTGCCCGGTACCGGGTATCACGGTTAACCATTTGGCCTTCTTCGTTTCCGGTATCAGTTGTAGATCGTCGACAGTAACCGTTCTAAACTTGTACGACGACGATAAGACGCTGTGCAACTCTTCTTTCGCACATTTAATGTTACCTGTCGCTAACCCCGAACATGACAGGTGAGCTCCACCCGTTATGTGTTGTAACACATTTTTTTCCCCGGTAATTTCGCAAGAACAGCTAAGGCAATAAAACTGTCCGTGACAGTTAACGGCGACGACTGCCTCGCACAGACGACCAACGTCGTTTTTGTCAACCGGATTCGCATTATGTTGACGATTTTCAGCAACGTGTTTTATCGCGTCCGCGGCACCATCATTTTTTACGTGAATAACGCTGCGGGCACCCTCCTCTTCCTCGGTGGTGGTGGTGGTGGTGGAACTCGCTGTTGCTACCGTTACGCGTTGTTTGAAATTTTCCCGAACGACGACATGTTCGGGAAGGAGCGGCGTTTTATGCGCATCACCGTTGATAGGTTTTTTGATGTCGTCGCGAACGTTTTTAACGGCGTCAACTCTGGCAATCGACGAATGCGTCCTCGCGTGCTCTTTCAATTCATAGATACTTACCGTCAGTTTACAAATCTCGCAGAATATCCGGCCAGTGTCGACTTCCACAGTTAACCATTCCGGCTTTCCGGGTTTTTTCAATATTAGTGACAGATCGTCGACGGTAATACGTCTGAACTGGTATGACGAAAAGGAACTAGCGCGTAATAGTTCTTGCGCGGCGGTCCCTTTCGCTATGCCAAAACGGATCAAATGGTTTTCACCCGTTATGTGCGATAATACATTTCTTTCGCCACCAATAACGCTGGAACATCTGAGACAATAAAAATGCTCGAAGCAATTAATCACTACTTCGCACAATCGTCGGCCGAGATCGTCTTTTGTATCGAAACGTTCGGCCCATTCGCGCGCAATCAGGCTTAAATATTCCTTCTTCGTCGCATTTTTAAACTTAATATCAGTGGGATATAACGTTGGCGGCGTATAGTGGTACTTTTCAGTATGCTCAGCACTGACAGCGTGCGACACCGCATTACGGATTCCAGAGAACGGCCGCGAACAACGAATGCAGTAAAACTGGTCCCCATTCGTCCTGATATCGTCGTATATTCGTTCGATGTGACGGTTTTTATGAAACGATAATCGTTGAGCGTGTTTTTTTACACTGGTTACCGGTACAAGCTCTTCGCATATCTGGCAACATACCTGGCCGGTGTCTTTTACTACGGTGAACCAGTCAACATTCGTGTCTAGTATTTGTCGCAGATCGTCACTAGTAATCATTCGGAACCGGTACGACGGCAGTAAACTGAGTAATAGTTTTTTCACGGAACTGAATTTATTTTGCGCTACCTTTAAAACGGATAAATGATGCGCCCCCACGATGTGTTCCACTGCCGGTTTTCTGCCACTGATCGGGCAAGAACAGCAAAGGCAATAAAAAAACTTGGAACATTCGGTGATAACCGCTTCGCATAAATAACGGACGCTGTTCTTTTCGTTTTCGCGTAAATCGATTCCGAAAGTTTCAACATGTCCGGAGCCGGCTGCTGCAACAGTCTCAGACTGCTGTTCTACGTTGTTAACTGGAGCAAATTGATTTCGTTGCGTGATCGACGTCAGTTTCGACCGTGTATTACCGCTACTACCGCTACTATTAACGTCTGTATGAACATGTAAGTCGTTTTTGAGGAGATTTTCACGGCTTTCGACCGGAACGTATGCCTCTTGAGGTACCTTTATTAAATCGGTCGTTCTCGTGTTGTTGTTGTCCTTCTTCTGAGTGAGCGTATGCGTTGAAGCGTGTTGTCGCAATGTACCGATGTCTACGCTAACGTAATTGCAGTCTTTGCAACGTATTTCACCGTTATTCGTATCCACGTCGAAAAACCGGATGTCGTCCACAATCGGTTTTAAATGTTCCCTCGTGACGTGTTTAAAGGTAAAATCGGCCACCGAATATTCCGCGGGCAGTGCTAGTCGACCGTCGCGTACATAGTGTCGCGCCCCGATCGCATGTTCTACCGCATTAGCGAACGACAACAGCGGGCACGAACAACGGAAGCAGTAAAAACGACCAACACCGACCGTCCTGATGTCGTCGCATAAGCGCTCGATAACGAACTTTTTATGAGTCAACAGATCGAGACTATGTTTATTCGCGTCCATCATGTTTATCGGCCGCGCGCAAGGTTGACAATACAATCGGCCGGCATTTACGGTGAAACAGTCGCGATTAGTTTGCAACATTTTCGGTAGGTCGTTGATAGACAACGTTTCGAACTGGAAACTAAAATCATTCAACAAATGCCGCACCGATGTAATCGATTTCTTCGATACATGCGGACACTTAGACACGTGACTAATGCCGGTAACGTGTTCTATCGGTCTTCCATTAGTTATCGGGCAACTGCAACGGATGCAATAGTAATGCTCGGAACGATCTACTCGAATTTCTTCGCACAGCCGACGGACGATGGCCAGTTCGTTCTCGAAATCGTTCGTCGTGGCGATATTTTCGAATTTCAGACGCCGCAGAAACAAATCGTTAACAATGTAATCGGGCAGTCTGTTTTCCGATCGATGGAAGATGGACGCGTGGCGCCCGTCGACACCGATATGTTCTTTAAGATCGGGTAGGCTGCTGCCGAGTTCGCAACAGCAAAGCCGGCAATAGTAGGACCGTTTACCGTCACCGACCTGCCGCTGGCAAACGATCAGTTTAACCTTGCCGTACAGATAGTCGTTGACGTGCGAAAGGATACCGAGATGGCTAGACGACCGGCAGTGTTTCTGTAAGGCGGTCATAGTGACGACGTCGGTGCAGAGCGAACAGTAAATCGTGCCGTCCGGACGTGTATCGAAATATTCCAGCGGATCGGCCGTTAGTTGTTTCAGATCTTCCTTCGTAATCGATCGGAATTTCGATCCGGCCGGTCTTGACGCCAACTCGTACGTTCTATCCGGTAGGGCGCCTAGCGAAGAACGGTGACGCGATTGAACGTGCTCTCGGCGGTGGCCGATGTTTCCGATTTCGCCCGGCGGACTCGGAAAACAGAACGAATCCTTGTCGCCGACCATTTTGACGTTGTTGCGCAAGCTACGCGCCGAAGAAACGCTTTCGCGATGTTTCCGATTTTTGTTGCTATGCTCGCGCAGAATACTAATGTCCAAGGAAAGCTCGCAGAGCGAACAGTAAATTTTATTACATTTGTCCGAACGCGACTGGAATTCGAAAAATTCCATTTCGTCGGCATCGCCGACGATAGATTTCAGATCCTCTTTCGTCACCCGCTCGAACTGGAACAGGCGTTCCCGAACGAGCCAATCGTAGGCAAATTCCAACAGTTTGAATTCCAGTCGGTTGGCGCATTTACGAGTTACGTGCTCGGCCAGGCACTGGCGACCGCATATCTTGCTGAAGCAGACGAAACAGTAGAATACGGCGGCCTCGTTACGACCCCCATCGCTCACCAGTTTAATGTTCTCGCGCAACATTTGCACCCGTGAAACATACTTTTTATGTTTGAGGTCGCTGTTAAAGTGCTGCTTGTCCGCGTCGAAAATGTCCACAAACGTTCCACAGAGAACGCAGTAGATGAGACCCTTGGAATTAACGTTAAGAAACTGCAATAAATGCGCATCGTCTACTATTCGCTCTAAATCATCGACGGTGATCAGTTTAAACGGGAACCGATCGACGAAAAAATCGTACGACCGATCGATCGCCGTTTCCTTCTCGACCGGTGCATCCGACGAACACTGTTTCCCGTGCGGTTTACCGAATATGTGCGTTTTCAGACTATTTCGATCGCCCATGCGGCAACCGCACTTTAAACAGCAAAACCAGAACCGTGCATTGTTATCATCGGCATTACCGTCGTCATTATCACGACTTATACTCTTCTGCGACCCGAAACCGACCATCCTTATTTCGGCGCACAAACGGTAGATCGCGTTACCTATCCTGTGATTAACGGAGCCGGCGCAATGTGTCACGAAACAGCTAACACTGGCGTATTCTTCGTTGCACGGTTCGCAACGGATTCTGCCGTCGGCGATGTCGAAAAAATCGTCTTTGTCGCCCGCCAATAATCGGCTTAGGTCGTCTTTGGTTATCGTGCAGAATTTCCCTCGCTCGTCTAGAAACAGTAGCAAGTCGTAGTCATACTGGCTCTCCGTCAGCAACAGTTCCAGCCGGAATTCGGATATCGACAACGGCCGCTCCTGCGACGTCAGATAGCGGTAAGCGTGATTCTTGCTGGAAATGTGCAGTTTTACGTTGTTTACGCTAAACATTTCGCACGAACAGAGGAAGCAGTAATAGTAGACGCCACCGTTACCGCCCAGAGTTTTGACGTATTTCAGCAAGTTATTGTCAATATTGTCGATTATTTTCTTGTGACTGCTGCCGCCGCCACAGTCGTCCTCAAAGTGTTCCGACAGTACGGTAAACTTCAGGTAGCGATGACACAGGAAACAGTACAGCTGCCCGTCTGACTCGACGTCCACGTATTCAACGAATGCATTCTCGCCGACAACCCAGTCACCTTTCAAGTCGTCAGCGGTGAAACTCTTTATTTCGCACTGTACAAACAACAACTCGTAAGCGTTCTGCAGCAGACCAATTTGTACTTCCGGATAGTGCGAGGCGTGAGTGGGGACCACGATGTGCTCCTTCAGCCGCTTCGAATCAGGCAATTCGCAGTTGCACTGAAGGCAGTAAAACAGCGTTCCGTCCGTTCGGACGTCGTCGCACAAACGAATTATCGCACGTTTAACGTCCGCGTGTAGCGAACTGTCAGCGCAGTGTATCGGCAGTTCCGTGATCTCCACGTAGTCTTCGCACAGTAGACAGAATATCTCGCCGTCCGAATCAACGTCAAGCAACTCTGCGCCCTCCACCGCCCATAAATGTAAATCTTCCGAGCGGACGTAATTGCACTTCAAACGGTCGCGCAACGACAAAGAAACTGTTTCATTCTCCGATCCACCAACTGTCGACTGAGCGGAACAGTTGGACGATGGAAACTTTGAAATGTGTTCTTGATCGGCGATATGCTGTTCCGCGTCCACGACGCTGAATATATTGCGAACGCATAAGAAGCAGTGGAAATTCTTTCCGTCCGTCTTGACCCAACGATACCATTCGTAATTCGCTATACCAGAACAATCTTCCATCTAAAAGTACAAAAAACCCGCATTAATCTCCCCGCTACTTTCGTCGAATTTAAATTCGACAAAAACATGAAAATACCAAACACGATGTGACGCATCGCTAGGCGGTAAAGTTTATAAAAATTAACTGCTTAAAACTATATACACGGAAAGATTTATCGTCTCATTCCGCAGTTTTTTTTCTTTCTTTTTCGTATCGTTATTATTTTCAATTCATCGCTACATCGAAATCACACTGAGTGGTAGTTTCATATGAGTATACGGAGAGTACCGACTGACTGACCATCAATTAAAGTTAAAAAAGAAAGTACCCCAAAAAGTTATACTGCCTTTACAGACAAAAGCAGAATTTAATCTAACAGCTATCACGTTAGTTAAATAGATTGTTAATAGATGGCGCCTCCTTCAAAATAAAAAAAAAGTTTTAAAATGTACTTTTTCAACGAAAACATTAATTTTAAGATATTTACTTATTTTTCGTCATTGGAGAGGAAAATAATCTTCAAACTCATAACGATAAAAAAACACCCTTGAGAAATAACATATATACATATACACATAGGGCGTATGAAAAGTAAGTATACACATTTTTGTTCTCCGCTCACGGTAACACTGAAGCGATGAAATTGAGTAGGCATGTTTCTCAAGGTTACTACACAATGTATTCTCAAAGGTTTAAAACGATCGGTTGTAAATTACGTGTTTTAGAGCGAAAAAAAGATGAGTATTACACCGGCTGTGCCGTCGAAATGTGAGTTACGTGCAGTTATCAAATTTTTAATTATTGAAAAGGTTCCCTGGTGCCGAAATTTATCGACGTTTATGTGCAGCGTACAGAGACAAAAATGTGATAACAAGAGCAGCTTTATATCGCTAGGTAAAAAAATTTGAAGAGGGAAGAATGGACACACGCGCGGAGTGGTCGGCCTTCTGATGGCATGGACGACGAAACAATCAACATTGTACGCACTATCCTGGACGAAGATCGCCATTATACAGTATCTGATCTTCACCATGAGATAGCGAAACGGTTCTCATATGTTAGCACGGGTCGTTTTTCTATCTATCGTATCCTTACAGAACATTTTGACTAAGATGGCCATGCGGTGGGTACCACGCAGCCTTATCATGTTGCAGCGCAAGCGAGATCCCTGCTCGCTGATTTTCGGCGGGACGACTTTGGACGTCCCCCGTACTCACCAGATCTCGCCCCATGTAACTACCATGCCTTCCTTGGCTTGAAGAGAGATCTTGCTGGGCAGCGTTTTCCAGATACATTATCCTTGAAGGAAGTAGTCGCTGCATTATTCCGAAATTTGGACGTTATATAGTATGTGACTGGAATAGAAAAGTTGATCTCACGTTATGAAACATGCCTGTAGCGACATGGCGATTATGTAGAAAAGTAGAGTAAGACTTCGTAAATAATAAAATATTTTTTCGATTTTGGTTTGTCCCTTTTTCCTCGTTTCCTAAGGGTTGTATACTTACTTACCAAACGCCCCTAGTATGTATAGATTGTTTATAATGACACTTAGTTCGAGAAAAAATTAGTTAAAAGTATAAATCTAGAATAATAACGAAAAACAAAATTCATTTCATCAATCGGCATTGATAAAAAATATATTTTCAAAACGAATTATGTCGAAGAAATCTGACTTAGGAATTAGTGGTAGACTAAAGTACCTCGAAGATCCAAAAACTGAAACTTAAAACGATAAAAAAAAAACACGGTTATATTGTACTAAGACCAGCGAAGATCACATACTACTAATAACTTCTTCCGAATTGTATGCAGTTAAAAAAAAATAACTCTTGTCTCACTTTTTTTTTAATATTAAATACTTTGTACCAAGATACAACACATCGACATTCTGCTCAATTTTACATTACGATTAGTTTTTACGAAACAACTAAATCGTCTTTTTTACATGTTTTTCTTAAATTACTTAAAACCCTTCAGAGTGCAATTTCTAAAAGTCCAATATGAACGTGTCACAAAATCTGTTTACGGATGATATATATACATATTTATAAAAAGACGCGTACAGACATTTCTTTAAAAAGCTTTTTTTTTTTTTTTTTTGGACTCCCGATACAAGAACATTTCCAATTGCAATTTTTGGAGTGATCGGCAATAACTTCTGCTATCGATAAAGATTAATAAACGAACAAAAACATATGGCGAGTGAACAGAAAATATGCAAGAACGTTGAAAGGAATTAAATATATAACTCGCAAACATTTGAACCGCCGAAAAGAAAAAACTGGTTAACTATCAAATGAAATAATATATATTAGAAATTATAATCGAGATGGAAAAAACGAGGTTAAAGAGAGTTTAAAACATTTACTAAATCTGAGTAAAAGACGAAACATATACACGACGAAAACAAAAAAATACAATATAACAATAAATCAACTGTGATGGACATAGGCAGTATATAAGTAAATTCGAAAATAAAGAACGAAGAATAAAAAAAAATCGCTGGAAGAGATGGAAAGAGATAAATCATCCAGACACGATGACGTCGTGATGGAAAGCGTAAAAAGAACAAATACGCAAGTAGTATCTTCCGGCATTGTTGTTCAACCAACGCCCCCGAAGGAATGGCAAATACCAGAAAGTTGGAAAGACGCATAAAAAATTCGTATTAATATCTATAGCAAAAAGGGTATTTATTAAAAATTAGGAACCATTTTTCCGCGAATTTTTGAAGTAGTTCGAAAAGCGTTAGTTTTATAAAGTTTCATAATATACAAATAAAAATATGTTTACATTTACACAATTAAAAATCCTAAAAGTAACAGCTAATATTGTGCATAGTAAACGACGTTTCGGACAAAAACCGGTAATAATCTGATATACTGTCAATTATAGCTTTTTGTGTGATAAATAATAAAGGGGAAATAACAAAGTAGAGGCCAATTAATGTGTATAAGCTATTTAGCGTATGAAATGATTAACCGAAGCTCGATATGAACCTCCTCAATCAAATAAGCGAGCAGTTTCAAAAAATGGTTAGCATTATGGGCACCGTATTAGGGCAAATAATAGAAAGAAAATCGTAAATTAATTTCAAAAAAATGTTGACTGCTTTAAAACAACAACGATGATAAAGGATATTTAAATATCGGATTTTCTTACTGCTGTATTATTAAGTGTATATACAAAATCTTATTTTATTGGGTAAAGTACTACGACACTGTAAAAATAATTTACTGCTTCTGTCAACGTCGCTTTTGGAAAGAAGCAATGAAAAAGACGTGTTTCTTATTAGACGATACGAACGTTTAAAAAATAGCTAAACACACATCCAACGAATCATTTTTATTCGAACCGGTTTATTAGTACATCATAAATGGTGACTACTCAAAGTGGTGCACTAGGACATAATGCAATGTAATTTTTGTTGATAAACGATCCCATTTAGGGATATCTGTTGTCATCTAATTCGCCGAGAAATACTATCGAAAGGTGATTTTCCGTTTTGTTATATCGCTGTATAAATTTATATGATAAATTATATGCCCAGATTTTCTCCTAGTAGATTAATTACTAGCATCATTCGATGTTGCATAGCCCGGTATATTTAGCTCAACACAATCATAATAAACGGATAAATACGCTAAAAAATTAAGAAAAACTGTTTTCGGAGGTAATTAAAATAAACGAGTTACTGACTTCCATTATGGCAGCAGCAATAGGTTTCTGTTATCGTTCTAAAATTCTATTCATCAGTTTTGTACGAAGTAATTGTGTTTACTCGTTGCTAGGCGTAGCTAATATGCCGGATATAAATAGGAATATATTTCCATTACATGTGACCATTTGTTGAATAATGTTAGCAGGACCAGCCTGAGAAAAAAGAAAAAAAAATACATATTAATTGCATAGAACGACAATTTTAATGAAGTTTCACAGTGGAAGTGAAGAATGCAATATCTAGTGAGAGAAGCATTTTGGCCTCAGTTCCGCAAGGTAGTCTCCTGGGGCCCATCTTGTATTCCATATATACTACAGATATACCTACCTCAAACCAGACTATCTTAGACTCTTTTGCGGACGATATAGCCCTCTACCGTCTTCCTCTGCAAATCACAACTATGCAAGCTTAGCTATTCAACAGCATATAAACCAAATTCAGACATAAGCAGATAAATGGAGAATTAAATTCAACGAAGAGAA
Source organism: Icerya purchasi (assembly GCA_039619475.1). Classification (NCBI taxonomy): domain Eukaryota; kingdom Metazoa; phylum Arthropoda; class Insecta; order Hemiptera; family Monophlebidae; genus Icerya; species Icerya purchasi. The sequence continues at coordinate 346,636,040 of CM077115.1, read as the reverse complement.
ATGTCAGCAGGTCGTATTTACAAATAGATTGATTACGTGTCCCGGAATAAAAATAAATAATAGGGAAATCAAACAGTCAGATTCTGTGAGATACTTAGGAATGTATCTCGATCGCAGAGTCACTTGGAAATATCATGTTACTCAGACCTGTCAAAAAATTGTCACTCGAGCTAGGATACTATACCCTCCATTAGGCAGATCTTCTACTCTAAGCCTAAGCTTAAAAAGATCCATCTATCTAATCATCATAGCGCCAATAGGGAGGTATGGACTGGAGATATATGGATGCACTTGTGCAAGTAATTTATAAAAAATCCAAAGCTAGCAGTCCAAAATTCTCCGAACAGTCGCAGCTACCACTAAATACGTCTCTAATATGACATTACATACTGATTTAAATATCGCCCTTATTAGTAAAGTCTATACTACACAATATAACAAATTTTTTGAAAAATTAAAATTAAATCCGAATCCTTATATAAATAAAATGTACACTAAAACACTGCCGGGCAATCCTAAAAGGAAGTTAAAAAGAAGAAAATGGTGCCGTGACGCTCTTCCAATAACATAACAAATACAATTAGTGCAGAACGCATAATTAATATATATAATATTCATCTTATAACGCTATATGCCAGTATTATAGCGGGCGTTAAAATACTGTTAATATCCTCTTTACAGTACTGGCAGGATTCCATGGGCCATACTTCACTGTATAGGTTGCCATGTTATCTTGCTGATTCTATGAAACACGCCTTATCAATAACATAAGTACAATTACTACTAAATGAATAACTCATATATATATAAACACACTAGCCTAGTGGTTAAGGTGCTTGGTTACCAAGTCGGAGGTCACGGGTTCGAAAATTGCCTCCTCCCGGATCCAAGTCGCTCCCAACCTTATTCAGCCTGAAATAATTGGGTACCAGAGAAATCTGGGAAAGTAAAGGCGGATCTCAAGTAAAAAGGAACTGGCCCCCCTACTATCATTAGTGCGGTTGGGCTTAGTACATTGTGAACCTTAACTTCACAATCCCAACGCCCTCTCAAGAGTATGGAACTCACTTTACTTTTATATATATATATATGTATATATATATATATGAAGAGTTATACGTTAATATTCTAAAAGACACCTTATTAATATTCTCAAATTCTTCTTATACTACTGACGGGACTCTATGGGCCATACTTTACTGTATAGGTTGCCCCACTGGTTTTATAAAACATGCTTATTCCTATTACAATTCTATTATCTCCGACTCAATCCTTCATTGGAAGGATGGGTTGGCTATTACATAGTTAATAAATATACGGAAGAGAAGTCACGAGCACCGTTTATGGTTCTTGCTGGTACAGCGGGAAAAAAATATTATTATTATTATTATTATTATTAATAAGTAATTCATTTATTAATAATGTTGTAAATAAGCAGCTTGTTGTTCCGGTAGGGACAATCTCAAAAACTACTGTACTACTGCAGATAGTACCCTCACTATTGGATTCAGCATAACTTTCTGCTTCTCGTAGATTACAATTTATTTCATTATTAATATTCAATGAAAGTTAAAATATTTGTTAAAAATATGTTCGTTACTATATAGGTAAACTTCGCCAAAAGGTCAGCTAATTCATACTAAGTTTATTTTATCGACTAAGTCCGTTGTCATTAAAATAAATCCAGACTATTGAACAATAAAAGATCCATTATTTTTATGCACTTGATAAAAAATAATTACTGCATATGTTTTTTCCAGATTTGGCAAAAGTAGTAGTCACATAAAATCTTACTAGCTAATACGTTATACATGTTGGGTTCAATTGAAATTTGCCTTTTCTAACATTATTTATCGCTGCACCGCGTCTTCTATTTTTATTCTACAGGGCGACGTTAAAAAGAAAATTATAAATTATCAATAAAGGTAGACATCTTTCATCGCTGACCTTTTTAATAAAAATTGAAATGTAAAATAATTTTTATTTCAAATAACATTCAAATTAAATATGTGATAAAGCAATTTTCGAAACCGACGATAAAATCCACCAGCGTCCTAGAAAATGTTTAAGAAGTATAACATCAAAAAATACGAGTGCTTTTCAAAAACGTTCTTTTACTTCTTACTTAGCAATGTGTATATTTTTTATCATTGTTTATTGTGTTTTTCGCAACAGTTATTAATGTGGTTTTTAATTGCATCGATTGCCATCACATTAAATACTAAATAAATAATTATTAATATGAAAAAATAGAAATGTTATTTATCCAAAAGTTTTATAAAATTAAAGATATCAAGTTGAGATTTTTAAAAACCAAATATAAAAACCAAATTCAATATTAGTGAATGAAACTTTTAAAATATAGTAAAGGTAACATGCGAAAGGATTACTAAACTAGCCATATATATAACAGTGATCGATTAAAAAAAAAAGCAATTCCAAATACTAAATGCCATAATGGAGCGTATCGCCGTAGGGAAAACCACAAAAATATTCGCTGATTACAGCGCCATCAACCGATCAAAATTTGAACATTTTACATTGTAGTAGAATTATTGTGTTTTGCGTGTTTATCGAATCCAGGAATCACGTAAATGAACTAAAATCACTACTTCATGCAGGCTAAATATTAATGACAATATACGGATGAAATCTAAAATTGATAAATACACATTTTTACCATTGCAGTAAAATAAAATTATAAAAATTACAATTGTATAATCTTACACAATCTAAATTCGGTAATGAAAGTTATAAATATCTGAAGTTCTGTAAACTGATTGTACAAAGGTCAAAGAAACGACTGAAAACGAATACATTAGGAAGTGTAGGTAAAGTTCCGGATTCAAGGTGAAAAAGAGCTAATACAGTTAAAGATAGAAAAACACATGGGCAGTTTCAACTATCAGATATTAAGCTGGAATAATTAATTGGATCGTATATGAACTAGAAGGAATAGATATAAAAACTTAAACACGTCTAGGGACACTATATCCAAGAAACGATGCGTACAGATTGTATCTTACAAGAAGAATTGGAGGGACAGGTTCAGTACAGATTCAAAAAATAGAATTAAAAAGAAAAAGCAAGTTTAAATAAACATATTAACAAAGGCGCTAAAAGATTAATGAAACTAGTTAAACTGAAAAAAGAGAACACTTTAGTAATTGCAAAAATAAATTTTTAAATGAGAAATTTTCGAAACAGTGTAACGGAAATAACATGTTACAAAGTTGAACTGTAAAAAAAATTAATTTAGTAATGTATATAATCCATTTCGAAAATATTGAAATGTTATTTAATTTTAGCTGGTTTGCGAGAAGTATATGCACAAACATGCACGTATTATTATGCATTACACTTATCAACAGATATTGCTTGAAAAGGCCACTGTGTGTGGTCATTTTACTTTACGGTAACGAGTGATCGAGCGGTCAACTATATTATGTGTACACTCTCTCCGCTGGTTTCTTCTTATCTGCTGTACTTTGATCGTAATAATACTAATAATATTTAATATAGTTTTAATTCTCGTAATCCGCATAGTTTGCAAAAATTCCTATAAGCAACAAAATAATCCGAGTACAAATGCGGATAATAAGAAACTCCTAAAAACAAGGTTTCACTCAGCATCGTTCGCGACATTTCAGAAAATCATATGCAAGCTATGTCGTAGCTTGCTTACCTTAAAGCAGACTTAAAAGTCAAAATTCACATAGAGAACACATACTTTTACATGAAAAATATCGATAATTTTAATTGTTAAATAAACATTTTAGAAGATAGGAAATTCCCATTTACATAGGAGAGTGGGACACAATTAGGCGCTTTTTGTTCTGATTTCACAAATACTAATGAACTTAAAATGAAATATTTAATACGAAAAATTTGTGAAGGATTTTAACTTATATATATATATCTTTTAATAAATTATCAAATAATCCGCACATTTAATTAATCAAATATATTTTTTTGAGCACCACGAAAAACACTGAGACGGGTGCATTAACGTGATACATTACACACAAAAAAGGAGGTTATACGTTCGACGCGTATGTTTTTTTTTTTATGTTTGTTCGTGCATAACTCGTATTCATGTAGACGGACTTCACTGATTCTTTGTCCATTAGAAAGGGAGGGGAATGTAGCTTTTGATGTTTTTACCGTGGAAACGCAGTTCAAAATAAAGAAATCGATTTTTTTTTTTTAAAAAGCATAAAATATGGAGAATAATCTGACAAAAATGTTGATTTTTAGGGGGGAGGGGATCAAATATAATGCGAAAAATTGTAAAATAAAATGTTTTTTTTTTTTTAAAAAAAAATACCAACTTCAAGATTTATTATAAACATTTAATAAAAATGCACTAAAAGTAAAAAATAATTACTTCCGATAAGATAATATGTTTCAGATTAATATTACCCTAATTCTTATACAACATTAATAATTTAAGAGTAGGCATCAAATTTATATTAAAATAATAATTGAAAACTGCATTAAATATTCATTAAATTGTTCCTAGATATTGTAACATGAATTTGATGTCGACTCTAATTAAGGTATCAGTGTTGTATAAGCATTACGTTAATATCACCTTGGTATATCACTTTGAAATATATTTTTTATCGAATAAAAAGCTAATGTTGTATAAGAGTTACTACAATATCACTCTAAGTTATATAACCACTCTGAAATATATTTTTTACTTTTTAGTACGTTTTTATAATAAATATTGAAGTCGGTATTTAAAAAAAAACAAAAAAAAACACTTTATTATATATATACAAACAATATTGTTATACAGCACAATATAATTTAGTATCATAGTAAAAAAAGACATATATAACTTAACGTAATGAATTTAATGTGTGGACTTAAATGTAATTATTACAACGTAATTCTTAGGCTACCCCTCATTAGAAAAAATGTCCCAATTTTATGTAACGTTTGTTATATTTTATAGAATTTTTGTAATTATTATTTTACAAATGTCACAATTTTATGTAACGAAATATGTAACGAAAATGCAATGAAAAATGTAACGAAAAAATGTCATAATTTTATATGATGAAAGTTAAATGTTAGGTTAGGATTTTTGTGATTATGTTATTTTTTTTGTGTTGATGCCAGTAAGAATTACGTTGTAAATTTTGATTATTTTATACAAAGTATAGAAAAGAAAGAGACAAAAATGAATTGCGAGGCCAAAGTTTCCCAAGCGGTCAAATGTTTAGCAGTAATATTGACACGAAAGCTACATATTTTTGTATACATTGCATTATTCACTTGCTTTTATTTGTATATATTTATATATATTTTATATATATATATATATACACATGCCCATGTGCACACACATATTTTTTCTGAAACCGTAAGCTCTTTTTTTTCAAATTAGTAATTAAGTCAATAATCTTGAAATAATTGCATGGGGCGCCAACTGAATTAAAAACAAAACTCTAGAATTAGATAACATAAAACTATACACTTAAGAGAAACAAGATTAACTTTAATTTTATACTAAAATCACAAAGTTCTTTTGTATAACTGCAATTTTGAACTTACGGTATTCAATTTCATGGCTCTGCCAAACAGCCGCATATAAAACATCTAATTAATTTCCCGGGGAGGGCGCGGTTCAAAATATTCTCCAATGAAAATTAAGTAAAACATCAAATCCGTTTATCAGTAATTAATCTAATGAGAACCTTCCGCATCGTTTGAAGCGATCCTGGCTACGAGATAGATTAAATTCACGACAGAAATACAGTTATTACCAAAATTATGATCAATAGGGCACTAATCATTTCCTTTTGTTCAGTTTAATCGAATTAGCCGCCTTTTGTTCCATTTCATATGTTACAAAAATAAAAAAATAAAAGTAAATATAAACAGTAGCAGTCGTGAAACCTATCAAAAATAAAAGATAAAAAACTTTTATCAAAGAACACATGTCCTCAATGCATCCCCACCATTTAATATACAATTTACCATTCAGACTCATAATTAATCATTTTAAATTCTTATCAAATGAACATAAAACACTTCGTTCAATGTTCGCTCGTTGTTTACTAATAATAAATTCGCTTATTAAAGAGAATACAACTTTAAGAATTCCGTGGATTTCAGCTACCGAAATACTCCTGAATAACGAAAAATTTATTGACAACGAAGTTTTTACCATAAATCTTTATTGAAATATTTGCGGCTCTAACCTTAGTGTCAGCACAATACAAAAATTTAAGAAAAAAGCAAAGGAAAAAATATATGAAATTATAAATAAGGAAAACAATTTGTAAAAAGAATAATATCGTGGATGTTAATGTTAATTATGAAGAAAAAAAAAAAAAATTGCGTGAATAACGTTTATCGACATAAGAACATAAAAAAATGCGATAAATGCAACATTAAAATCAAATTTGTGTTAAAATAAGTTCGTGAATCATTTAAAGATTAACCAGCACATAATATATACCTATATATAAAGCATAAATTTAAAAATAATAATTTTATCTCTTGCGACAAACTTGGGTAGGACGGTAAAAAATAATTGCTGACAATAAGTAAATGAAAATACTCATAGAAGAAGACCACATCAAAAACAATTTCGCCAACGCCAAAAATAAAATAAGCCATCTTCAAATAAGCACACAACTATACCTTACATCTTTACAATAATGTACGCATCAACTTAATCTCTATAGCCTAATGGTGAAGGATAGTCCGAAAATTTAATCATATATATTTTGCCAAGGAAGCTGTGAACCAAACTGGCAGGAATAAATCGTATATTGCGGTATCGAGGCAACGCAGAAAAAAACCCTATACCACCTTATACGATTTACTTGAACTGGAATTACTTCTGATAAAATTTGTGCAATCGATATCGTTAGAGGACAGTATAAAAGGATTTACGATTAAATACCTGGGAGGCAGTCTCTTCAACCTCCCCCGATTCGTCATGTTATTCGGAGGAATACCGCAACGATTACCAGTCCAACGAGTCAGCTTAGGAATGTATGTTTAATAAAAATACTAAGACACTTGAACACTACTTGCCTTACCGCTACATTCCCGATGAGTCTCGAATTACACTAAGGGTCAACAGAACGTCAGACTCGCTACTAACTTTTAACACTCTAGATAACGTTTTCAGCCATGATCAACATTCTGCAGCCAAAGAAATTGTACAATTAATATCGGAAAGGCCAAATCGAACAGTATTTTCTTCGCAGTCACCGCGTCGTCTAAGGAAGTCGCTGTGGGCTGGTGTCAAATGTTCTAGTTCCGTCATCCGACCAGAAGAAATGTATGAAATCGAGATTGAAGACATGATGGCAGAAAAATCAGTCGTTAACTTCACTCATTATAAGCTACTTCGGATCATAATACAGATTTGAAAAACTTTAACTTCCAAACCGAAGAACTAGATTTTGGTTGGATCACACAACCTATCAAACAAAACCGATTGGCAATATCTTCTCCCCATTAACAGAATCCTCGCCGAACGCTCCCTTTATTCCTTAAAGAGGGCGATAACCCTCCTTTTCTTCGCTCTCTCATATTTTCAAAGACGACATCCCTTCTCTGCTTCTAATCTAATCTTCTTCCTTCATAAATCTGATCTACATTCTTTATCCGTCTCCCTGTGTTCTCCCGTCATAGTTGCTGCACATTAATAATAATAATAAAAGGGAAATCTTTACAATGTTCGAAAGTTAAAATAAATAATCATGCCGTTACACAGTCCAATTTCTACCGAAAAAGATAGTTAAAAACGGTTAATGATATGTTTAAATGGACTTTGACAAGCCTCCTACTATTACTATTGCGATTACATTCGATGTAATACACTACCAAAATTGCAAGACAAAATTCTAGCAAAAAGTCCACAGTAAATCTTATAGTACCTAAAGGATTCATTTTTTTTGTTTTAATCGACGAATTTTTATAAAACGATACGGGGAAAAAAACCGAAATCTTCCCATGCACTGGTCTTATTTGAATATCTGCAGCCAGTCTCCTCTGAATTATGTGTTAAAATTGGTATTTATCCTTTTTTAGATACGTTTTTGTGTAGAATTTGGACTACGCCGGAAGAAGAAAAAACCGCCCCAAAACCATTATTGAATTTTGAAATTACGAGAACATTTTTAAAATCAGATTTTGCAAAAAAGTATCTAATTTCAGATTTCTTTTATGCATTACGCCAAGTAAGTTTTAAAATATAATTTTAAGTATGTTAGAATATAATTTCCTGTTTCCGACTATTTTTTTCCTACAAAAAAATAGACTTCCAAGCACAGAGGCAAAAACAAGCTACACTGCAGTGTACGAATGGGATTGGTTTCGATTGGTTTGATTGCCAGATAAATAGAAGCAAAATTACGAAGCTCGAGACAACAAAAGTAGAATTTTATCCGCTAGAACCAGTGGCAGTGCTCGGACAGAAACCAGCATATTGTCAATGATTTCTTGGTTTCTTTAATTGTATTTTTGTATATATAATAGATGAAATTAATTTGCCGGCGAAAAAAACAGCTGATTCTTTGAATTACTGTCATTTAATCCACCATCAGATAATCTATGAAAAAGTACGCAGATGGGACAGTAGTATTTTGGTGTTTTATTAGTTAAAATATTTACATGTTCCACATATTAGCATGTGCAATAATTAGACATTTTCCCTACAATATTCCTATCGTTAATCTACGATTTTAGAAATAAATCGAATACTAATTGTAATGTTTTGTATTGTAAGTTAGTTTATTTTGCCAAAATGTATGCTATACAAAAAGTTATTTATCTTGCCTCTGCGTGACTGTTGCAAAAATCGCACCATTGTGTGTATGGACCACCATCATATCGGACACGCTTGTTATCGATTCCGTTGCTGCTTCATACTGATAAAAAGCAATTGATTATTTTTCAAAATAAACATCTCGTAGTGTATTACGCAAACAACAAGCTATTACTATCATCAGGTTATCAATTAATTCCGGTGAAATAGTAATAGGCGTGCATATAAATCCTCGAAATACTCGTCGGGTGTATAATAATCGAAACGCGTTTTCAACTACGCGGCGATTACGGCATAAACACTAGTATAGTAATCATAGATTTCTTTTCCTCAATCCAACCTTGCAATTTTGCAAGGACATACTTAGAGCAAATGCTTCATCGCCGATTGAAAGATGTGTAGCAGCTGATTAGGATTTCGGCGCTGGAAAATAATGAAAATTGTTTGTGACTACTATTTTTTTCCCCATCCCAGTTTTTTGAAAAATATATTAGCTCCTTGACCGTCAAATTCAGTGTCGATAACAATAAATATATAGTTAGCGCCCGCAATAGCTAACAGTGCAATAGAAAAATCGTTTTATAACGCTTTATAATTTAAAAATAGAGATCCGCTATTCTTTGGCGTTTTAATATGCACATGCTTCCGTCAATGCTACCTACGCAATTTCGCACATTCCATTTTTGCCAAAATTCGTTCTTCGTACGCTAAAGATATTTTCCGTTAAAGGGAGCAGACATGGCTATCGGCATCTGTTTTTAATATTTCCAGCTTTTGTCTTACACAATTGGTGGAATGTAAGAGTCCGATATACTGTAAGCATATGATAAAGATTTGAAAGTTTCTCTCGTAGCCATGAATCTGAAAAATTAAAAAGTGTGTTACTAGAAACGAGACTACAAGTAAAACATTGTAATATTTGATTATAAATCGTGTTCCTACATATAACATGTTCTAACAACAGAGAATATATTCAAAAAATCACTGATTTATAAGTATGGTCTTTCTGCTCGAGATGAACATAATTTCAATCTATAAGAAATTTAAAAAATGTTAATGCGATAATCGCGTTAATATTAAAAATAATTTTTCTTCAACACTGATTGTATCTCTCTTGAAGTTTTTGACTGTAATTCTTCGCAAATCAAACTGAGAAAAAAACTAAACTATTCCCCTTATATAATTGGGTCAATAACCTCTGAAATTTTCTTAATCACTTTCGAAATCCTATCAATAACGCGTACAAACCTTCTCTCTACGTCGATCTTTGAATATTTCACTGGTTTCTTTTTTCTTTTTTTATAATGTTTATAATATTTATAATGTTTGTTTATAATGTTAATAATGTTAATAATGTAAAAATGTAATATCGATTCCCTTTCATGAATAAATGAAAAATTTCAAAATTTGACACATTATTTCCAATTTTAATTTTAATAAAAAGCAAATGTAATAATTACTTTAAACCGTTCTTTCCAATTAACACACTGCGTCCGCGTAACTCACAACACTATCGTTTAGCGACAAATGTCTCTGTGGTCAATTTGGCTGATTCTGATTTCTATTTCGAATTTGGATTTATTTACACTAATGTATTACAATTCTTCTCGTTTACAGCGTATAATACAATACAGGAGAGAGCTTCCAATCGGCGGGACGAAAAAGGATTCTCTTAGAGGTACGAGGAAAATCATTTTAACTAAACGCAATTTCTCTTCATATACCACCCTTGTTAAAGTAATAACAATTTCACGATACGAAAATTTTAATTTATATTAATTTTTAAAAAGTAATAAAAAAAACCAAACAACATAATTAACTAAAGTGATTTTTATCAAATTTAACCAAACTTCTAATACATAATTTTAAAAAAAAAAAACAAAAACAAAAAAAAACCATTAGGATTAATGGAAATTTAAATACTTTTTGATTTTTAACTTCTTATTCTCAGACACTAATAATTCATTTCTACCATAAAACGAGGCAGCGTGGTATCCTAGCGATTAAGGTGCTTGGCTATCAAACCAGAGGTGTCATAAGTTATCGAGACTTGTCTCGTCCCGGATCCAAGTCGCTCCCAAGTTTACCCAGCCTAAAATAATTGGGCACCAAAGAAATCTGGGAAGGTAAAGGCGGATCCCAAGTAGAAAGGAACTGGCCCTAATATTCTCTTTAGTTCCATTAGGCTTAATATCATTACGGAAAGCTTAACTTGACAATCCCGATGCGCATTATCAAGGGTATGAGACTTCCTTTACTTTTCTTATCATAAAACGATAAGAGAGGTCGGGAAATCCTGACATAATGTAATTTTTGCTTTGTCGGTCACTCTTAAAAACAAATTTTTATTGATCCGTTATTCAATTATTCTTCATTCTGTTCTTTATCTAATGTATCTTATCACGGCTAGAATACTTTCTTTTTTCTCATATTTATAATCTACTTCCTTTACAACTGAAATTTACATAGAACATTTTATACATTTTCTTAAAAGCGCACTCTTCTGAAGGAATTTCTCGATTTTTCTATTAGTGTTGTTTTCGTTAAAATTTCTACTTATTTTTTTTTGTTTTTTACTTACCATATTGCTTTATGATTTTTTTGTTTCTTCGATACAGTTTATTTTTTTTTTAATTTTTCCATTACGCCAAATAAAATTTCGAGTGAACTTCACTCGAATTATATCCACATTAATATACATTTTTAAAGAAATGGGTATACCACCAGTTTCGCTTCGACTGTGGTAATGCACAGTTTTTTGTTGTTTTTTTTTAAAATGTACAAAGTATATGATGTGTAACACTGATAAGAACTTGAATGAAACATAAACATACACTAGTTACCATAAAACAAATAATGAAGGGGGCTAATGTTTTTAAGACTATTGATAAAGACAACGAAACTGATGAAAAATTAGCAAAAAGAATTGCGTAAATTAAAAAAAAAAAAAAAAATTGTTTTACAAATATGCAAAATGTGAGATAATTTCTAATGCCTGCAATCCGAATTAGCAGACGTGTTACACCAAAAAAAAAAAAAAAAAAAAAAAAAAAAGATATTAACCAAAACAGAATGACGACTTCATAGCTAGAGAAATTAGAACCAAAATAAATCCTAACGAAATAGCAGTTGTCGTTAAAGTTAATAGGAAATTAAAGAATACAGGATGCAAATGTATGAGAAAGGTGATAAATTAAAAACTAAAATAATGATTTCGAGGATTGATAAGCTGAAATATATCAGTTAAAAAAAATTCTAAAATTGTAATTTTGAATCTTCGGTCAATCAGTATTGGCTGACTCGATGTAGACTTTCAAATTACATTATAAAAAGACAGGTTACCAGAAGAACGCAATTCTGTGATTACTAATGACGAATTTTTCGCCATCCTATGGATTTATAATAGCATATTCAGCGTTACACTGCGGCGTTAGGGGATTTCGTGCTCTTAAATTTAACCGTTTTATTATTTTAGGAGTCTTTACTAAAAGGCGCATCTTGAAAACAGCTCAACTGAATTTCAAAAAAAGAAATATATTGAACAGTAAAAAACGATATTCTATTATCTTAATAGGAGACCCTAAATTATAGACGTGAACTTTTTGAAAAAAACCTCTCTCGCAGTGATCTAAATTATTCGAAGAACTTCTCCCTTCCGATAATTTAATAATTCAAAATATTCCCAGTTATATAACTTTCGAAAAAACCAATGGACACAGTTTAATTGACTACGTAATTTATAACAAAGACTAATAATAATGGCCTAATAGATCACAAAGTTGATGTCAATCATTTTGTTGACTTCTCTGATTATAAAACATTAAAATTTTTAATTAAGATACTATCCCGAGTCTGTTATTAAATTTGATAAATTTTATGATCAGCAAAAACAGGCCAGTAAAATCGAACTCCCCGAAGAGGTTCCTTTAACTTTGGGAATAGGTCATAGTCGGGTAGACTCAGATGCGGTAGTGTTTCTTAGCCATTTTCAGTGAGATATTCGGCGACAGGTGCAGCGGTATGGGAACGTGCGTTGTCGTGAAGAATGACGATTCCGCGTTCCAGCTTTCCGGGTCGGATTTTTCGAAGCTGCAGTCACAAATTTTTTCGTAAAAATTCTCGGCGGTGACGCTGCTACAAGCAGCGGGGGGGCCCTATTCGTTGCCATAATTCCCATATGATCTAAGCGAAATTCATCATCATCTTCACTTTCGATTAGTGTTGTCCCGAGGCAGATTTAGAATTTGTAAATAAAATAAATCGATGTGTTATATGTGGAAAAGCAATGAACTAAACAGTGATAAAATTGTACGTAGGAAAAAGTCAATACGAACTGGGAGGCGTGATCTGCTACTTTACTGATAATACAAAGGAGGATTTTTGAAACATTGAAAATCAATGTTTACTAAATTTTATTAACAAATGCTCGTATTTTTCACTATGTCCGAATAATGGTAATAACGGAATAAATATAAATCAAATTTTGATATACGTATTAGTACGTTGCCAAACTTCATGGTAAAAGAAGAATTACTTAACAACGCGTAATGGAAGTACAATCGGGGGAAGACATAGATGCAATGGTATATTAATAATTCCATCGTCAAAATGGGTAAATTTTACAAGTGTTTTACAACAATAACAAATGGGACCTTTTTGCTATGATAGGAAAAACGTAAGAAGGAAAGAGTAACCTAACCCGTGACTCATTGTATTATTCACTGGCAAAATGTGTGTACATGAAATTTATCAAAACAAAAATAGATTTCGAAAACTGCAGTAAAAGTCATCAATATAATCAAAGATGGAAAAAGAGTACTTTTCGTCGGCAATTACGAGTATTTTTGGCGGAACTAGAAACCGAATATGGAGATTTATTTTCATGCAGCCAAGTCAGACGGTTCAGCACGGAAATAGTGTAAAACCATTTTTTATATTAAAAAATGAAATTCCACGATTTTTAAATGAGTTTGTAACATCTGATATCGTAGAGTTGGAAGAAGAGTTACGAAATTTCCTTAGGGAACTGGCTTTCTTTAAACTGATATTGCGGGTTCAATTCGATAAATTTTAATTGAAAGAAATAAACTTATATTACATTTAACGGGACATGTATGTAGGTTTCATAATAAATTACGAATCTTCAAGATTTGTTTGCAGAAAAACGGTTTAACACATTTTATAAAATTTCAAGAATTATCGGAAGAGTTTAAAAACAGCAGCAACTTTATAAAATTTTGTGAATATACCCTCCTCCAATTTTTCAACTTGTGTGGTGCGATTTTCAGATAGATTTCTTTAAACAAGAATTAAAAACGGACCAGACTTTTCAAAACTATTTATAAAATAAATGTTTTCCAAATCTCAAAACTTTTAGTTTGACAATAACGGCGATGTTTGAAACTGTGTCTTCTAATTTAAACGTCAAAAATAAATATCGGAACCGCATCTCTAATACATTATTTCTTCATCTGCTCAAACTGGCCATAACAGAACTACGTTAATATTCCAGTTTTATTTGATGCAACGATGAAGCCTGAGAATACGTTCCTCCGGTTTTTATTTTTTGATAAATAGGTAAATATTTTTTTCTACGTTTAAATAATATTTTCTGTTTAGTTTCATTTATTCGTCTGGAAACATTTTGATATTTGTACGTTCCATCATCTTCTGGTATGTGTACGATTGATTCGAAGAAAGTGAATAATTAAGTTAACGAATAGTCATGGTAGTAATTTTACGTAAAATGAAAAATGCTTTGAAATCCCTCAATTAGGATGAGAACAATAATAGTGACGATAGTGTTAATAATAGTAATAAGAATTATTATAACAATAATAAGTCATGGAAAACATGTGCCATAATTATTAGCGGAATATACAAACATGCCTTAAACAGACAGCCGCAAAAAAAAAAAAAGTACTGTTCCTGAAAACTGATTTTCTACCGACCACGGATCAACTGGTAAGAAGGAAATTAATTAAAGAGATGCAGAGACAGTGAATAAATGAAGAAGATGTGCGGAAGAGGGTGAAACAATGCGACATTGAGAGGATGCAAAACAATGACGCACGAATTTTACATAAAGGAGACACGGTGATGTACCTGGAATAATAAGCAGCAGCTAGCCACTTTAACGTTGCTCGTAGAAGATTATTCGTATTCAATAAAATTATTATAATGGCATAATTTCTACATACCCACTACTAGAACTAAGAGCTGTCATTTTTTCGGTATATTATTTACTAACTATTAATATTATTACCATTCGATTCTTTTCGGCTCCCCCCCCAAGTCTGAAGCTCTTTACGGATTTGGGAAATTTAATACGCCTTGTGCATACCGTAACTTGTGGTAATTCGGAAACTACCAAGAAATATGAAACAATCCTACCGTTAGCAAAAGGAAAAAATATTGCATAACTTGTACTAGGACCATTTACACTCATCGGTGTAAGTCACTGGTTATAAAAAAGACTTGTTGTGCTATGTTGTATGTAGTCGATGGCGAAGTACATTACTAAAAGAATTTTCTGCTCCTTTGATGGATCATCTTAACTTTCAAACAGTTTTGTTTTTATTTAACAAAATTCTAATCCACTTCTTAATTGCGTTTCTTTAAATCACTCAAAACCCTCCTGGACAAAGCTTTTTAAAAATCTAATAGCACTAACTTCGCACTAATATTTTTGAACGGTATGACTCGAAAGAGAATAGCATCATTTGTTTAAACGCAATCGTATTACAAAAATATTGCAAAATTATACTAAAAATTCTTATATACACAAAATTTCAGTTTAACTTCATTCTCAGTCAAATGTTTAAATTAAGTTGTTGTAAACATAACCAATCAGCACTCGCAGTTAATAAGTGAAATAAATAATAACCGATTCGATTAAAACCTAACATTCAATTATTAAGAAAAATTCGATTTTTTTTTTTTTAAAGAAAAATTCGATTAAAAGCTGAATTTAATTAGAAAACAAGTTTAATTAATAACTTATTGACTAAAATTTTGGTTTCGAAAAACTCTGATAACTCAAAAAATCGCGTTAAATTAAACGGAAAATAAGAATATGCCATGATCTTTTTTTCGATTTCAAATAATAGTTACATATATCTCTTTTGACGGTTACTCTTTTTAGTTTTATCGAAGAGCAACACTTCAGCATCATTCTTCTCAGGAGAAACGCAGTCATATGTGCTTGTGTACGTGACTGTGTGTGTAAGATCTTCCCTAAAACTAAAATAAATACCCTATGATTAAATTCAGTATTTTGCTAATTAATTGCCATTTAATTAATATAATCATACCTAGGCATCAGCCCATTAAACGAAACAATAAAACAAATTTATTAATACCCAACTGCGGAATTTATTTTAAATCATACTTTTATAGTTACACAACATCCAAATATACTTCTTCGTATTTATTTTCATAAAATTTCTTAAAAATTTTTGTGAACTTCAACCCTCACACAGCAAACTGACTTTAAAAATTACAAAAGGCTTGAGCTCCATAAAAGTTCTGTCCTCTATGTAAACTGTAGTTTCAGTTTCGATAAATTACAGTTAACTAAATAATTTATACTACATTCAAAGCTGGATCGAATTTTTAGTTACCGAAAGTTCTACTATGACAAAAGAAAAAAAAAAAAAAAAAAAAAAAGTAATAAAATAACGGTAATCATTTTTTTTAAAGTAAACTAATATTTATCATAGTGGCCACTCAAATATAATTTTTAAATTACCCGTTTATTCCCGGTTTTCCTGGTCCAAATCCTCCCGATTTCCTGATTACCAGAATTGTACAAAAAGAAGAATCCCGGCTTATTCCCGGTTCGATGGCCACCCTGGTTATTAAAAAGGCGCGAGTAAAAAAAATTTATTTAACAACTACGAATATCGTTTTTTGTTGTGTTTTTTTTAATGATTACGTAAGCACTAAATTCGTTTTCATCTTTATTTTTTCTGTTTTAAAGTAAATGATCTGAAATTTTTTAGGTAGAATACTATAATAATGAAACTAATTTAATTCATGTATACAACGTAATTTAATTTTCGAATTTATTTATTAGCTTGTCAAGTAATACAAAACGCTTGAATGTGAAACTACGTTTAAATATAAGAAGACGCAAATAATACTGGGTGTAGACATCGGAATACAGTAATTATCTGAACAGTAGACTTTTAGAGTTGTCAATATCTTTGGCTTTGACTAAAATCTTATCTACGATTTGACATTACTGTTATATCAGACTTAACATAATTTCTGTTATATTTTATATAACAGAAAACGATTTGTAATAACGATTCAATAAAACATTAAAAAAAAATCACTACTAGCGCGATTGAAGGAATACGTAAAACGATATACTCTTTACACTATCAAACGCCCAAAACAATTATTCCTTTTATAATCCAAAAAGTTGTATTTATAAAAATTCATTCATTCGAACATATTCCACAGAACAATTCTTGAAAGTATAATATCTATTTCAAATTATTTTTTTCCACTATGATTAATTTAAAAATTACTACACTAAACGATTTAAAACGGAAAACAAGGTAAGTTACATATAATATTCAAATTTCGCTCTAGAAAATATAATAAGAATACCGCACTTTTAAAGTATACTTCGATTCAATCTTTTATAAACAATAACACCGTATCTGTAAATGGCACATTTCACTTTTGAACACTAAAAGTGGAACATGTAACATAATGATCTTTATATTTTAAATTAAATCATGGAAATTTCGCTAGACATCATTACTCCTATAGTTTATAAAAGCTGTAGAAGGCACGGTTTCCGAAATGTTTAAAATCAACGTTGTCATTATTTCCCATCATTATATATAAGTAATAACACGATATGGTAAATTATCTCGCTTTATAAAATGTTAACATTTATTATTCCTTGATTTCATATTAAAATACCATAAAAAAAAAGTAATTAAAATTACCAAATAATCAGCATTATTTGAACATTTTTCCATCCGATTACATTTCGGTCAAACCATATTTACTCTATACCACTTCCTTTGTAACATTCATAACACGACTTATTACGAAAAGCAAACCAAAACTCAGTTTAACACCTAAAATTAACGATTTCATAATTTCTGTTACAATTTTTATTCGTCAAAAGAAACTAACCTCTGCGTCTTTCTCAACTTTTTTACTATTACATTTTTTAACACGTATTTTCGTTCGCTTTCCAGTAACACGAAGTTAGTACATTATTAAAGAAAATATTTTCTTCTACTTCCTATCATGCTTATTTCTGATGTATATTTAATTAATTCTATAATATAAGGTAAAATACTAAATGTTTAATAACGAACGATGCGACATAGAAAATAATAGTTTATCAAAATAAAAATTTCAGTTAAAGAATAAAATTTATAGCGCGACAAATTTAAATAAATTGAAACTGATCTTTCAATTAATCGAACGTATGTAACTGATGTTTTTTTTTTCTTTAATAAAACCAAATGAATGTAATTTTTAACAAAAAAAAAAAAAAAAGGAAGAAAAATTAAAACTAACAAAGCACTATCCAAATTTCGTCGTTATAAAACCATTTTCATTTACGCCAATTCTGAACCATATAAAACTAGAAAAAATAGAAGTAAAATTTCAGAAATCTATCAAAATACAGAAACGTGAAATATCTTTTAAGTATATTAGAATTTACATAAGTTATTAAAAATCTTAGAAAAAAAAAAGTTAATAGTTGTTCAAAGTAGTCAACAAAATCACTGAAACAACTATGATTACCGATGAAACGAAAAGCTTTTAGTGTATAAATATAAACACTCTCTAAACATTAAAAAATGTTTAATTTTATCGAGCGACTCTTATTGTAACACAAAACAATGGAAATATTGTATGTTTACGCTAAATTTTATTATTTAATAGTAACAACTTTTTTCGAGTAATAATTTAAAATAAGAACTACGTTAAAATATCGCATACCTGACAATCGTAATCACACAGTTGCATTCCTATGCCAAAATAAAAGTTTTTTTTCGATAATATTCTTATTGAAAAGTATGCTAAAAAAATTTTTATTCGTGATTGCAAGTAATAAAAATAAAAAAATAAGGACCGAATTACTTACATTTATTTTATTAACTTTTCATTTTTCGTTTGATGCTAACACTGAACAAAACATTGCACATACACACAACAAACATGCGGAATTGTTTAACATTAAACAGCACATCACGAATCACTACCACACAACCGACTACCGTCAGAAAGACCAGAAACTAATTAAGCCAGTACATAGTACATTATTTTCCCGTCGTAGACAAAAACAGATTGTATTTCGTTTGTTCGCCTCGTCGAACCAACCAGTTGCAGCGAAAAACCAAAACAGAATTCTGATCGTTGGTACAGTAAATCAGCCAACACGTGTACTCTTTTAAAAATGCAACAATCTGCACTATGAGTAATAAACAACTCCTCGAAATTAGAAATGATTTCAATATAAAAAAATTTAACCGTATCTCCGAAAAATTGTATTAATTGGGAAATTGTACGAAATTTAAAGTAATTTGTCGGTTTCAGCCGAGAATTCTTGAACAAAGCCAATATTATACGAAAGGTAATTAACTAGTCGCTGTTTAGTCGTTGTTTGCTTCAAGGTGTCGAGACTCATTTATATTTGTGAATGTTTTAAAATTTCGTAGTTTAGAGAAACTTTTTTTCGTCGCTACTATTAATCAGATAGCCATTAGATAAATCAGTTATCGATCTTGATCAAATGAATAATAGTGTAGTATGAAACGTTTTCAATGTTGCTTGTGGATGGTCCTGTAAATTTGGTTACAGCGTCCACTGCTGTATATGTGAACTATTAGAAAGACCCAGTTTATTAATATCAGAAGATGAAATTTAAGCTAAAGTCGAAGATTATATACAATTCTAAAAGTTTAATTATATGCCTATCCAAATACGTCCCTGGTAATGATAAAGAACATCAAATTCTTTGTTGCAATTAAAGTTTTTTAAACATTAAATAATAGGAATAAAGCGTAATATGAAAGAACGAGCAATAGTTCCTGTTGTTTACACACCTAATATGCTTATGATTCAAAAAATTTAAATAAATAAAATATAAATCGCAATGATCAAAAATTTAGACGGGAATAAAGATGCATTACAATCCGTTCAACGAAAATGTGACGATGGAAAAAAGTCGATATAACTCGATATTTATTATCCAGTTCGCCCTACGAGCCTTTCGGGAACACACTTGTGCACAATCGTCTAAAATGTTCCGTTCGGTGAGGATGTGCTTTATTATAGAGAAAATGCCACTGCGTGTGACGTAGGTTAACAAATTTTTTGGCCGATATCGATATAGGAATTTTCTGATCAAAGGTTATAAATTTATTTTAATTTTAAATTTATTTTAATTTATTTTAATTTTAAAATGATAAAATGATAATGTTATTGCATTTAATATATTTTAATAAAAATTTTAGAATATATTAAATTATTTAATTTGATATTTTAATGTTTCAATTGAGACATGAATAAGTTTAGTTAAAAGACAAATGTAAAAAACAATTAATTTTAATTATTTAGTGCATATTTAATTTAATAGAATATATTAATATAATATCAAATGTAATACATAATTTATTTCGAAATATTACTAAAAATTTGTTAATTAGTTTAAGTTATAAATATTTAATTTGATATTGTTAATGTTTCAATTGAAATATGATGAAGTTTAGTTAAAAGACAAACGTAAAAAACAATTAATTTAAATTATTTAGTGCATATTGACCATCCAGTAAATTTATTTTAATTATGTATTAATCGATTTTAACTATCTATCAATCGATTTAAATAATTTTGTAAATCGATACAAATAAAGGCGCGGAACTGAAAAACCGGCTGGGTAGATTTGTGATCAGTTGCCTTGAGGCTTTATTGGATCGATGCGGTTTATGGTGCTGGCGTTCAATTTTTGAAACAAAAATTTTTAAAAATTTAAGCATTCAAGAAATATTGTTTAGTGATAGTAAAGATGGATAGACTTAATATGCAACGGGTTTGTGGTGAATCCACCAACGTTACTGGTAAATATATTGAATACGGTAAAAAATGTAATGTATGTAATAAAATAATTAAAAATCGTCATTTTACTAACCACAGTCGATATTGTGGTATATGTAACATTTGTAATTCTAAATTTTCGATTAAGACTGAATTTCTGGCGCATAAAAAAATATGTAACCATTTAATTGCATACCCAAGAATGTGCGATACGTGTAAAAAAACATTTAAAAGTAGATTCTCATTCTGTAATCATAAAGATCTATGTAATGGTATTAATATTCGTAATATTACTAATAATTTGACACGGAATGATGAATTGAAATTAAATGAAAATAAACATGTCACTGATGGCATTGAAAATTGCAGTAGTGTTAATAAAAATTCTAAATTAATAGAGCATAATTATACAAAAAAACACGTTATATTGACGAATTTAAGAGACCATGATTATTGTAAAATTAACGTAAATGAAATTAAATGTAATGATTGTAATTTAACATTTAACAACAGAAAAATAGTATTACAACATACATGCAAAGATAAAGTCTTGAAACGTAACTTCGATTCATCTTTCCATGTAAAATTGTTAGTTATATTACGAATATTAATACCATTACATAGATCTTTGTGATTACAGAATGAGAATCTACTTTTAAATGTTTTTTTACACGTATCGCACATTCTTGGGTATGCAATGAAATAGTTACATATTTTTTTATGCGCCAGAAATTCAGTCTTAATCGAAAATTTAGAATTACAAATTTTACATATACCACAATATCGACTGTGGTTAGTAAAATGACGATTTTTAATTATTTTATTACATACATTACATTTTGTACTGTATTCAATATATTTACCAGTAACGTTGGTAGATTCACCACAAAAGCAAAAATATAGCTAAGCTTCCAACTATATTCAAACCTTTGGGGCGCCGAAAGCTCAAAAAATTTGAAAAATATTTTTTTCCCCGGCTTATGATATATTGTTGAAAAGATCTCTATTTGTCGGAAACAAAACCACATTTCATTTCCTTAACGAAACTCAAAGTTTGCCTAAAAGTTCGAGTAAGCGCAAAAAATTATGTGCCCCCCTTACGCAGCCAGTATTATAGCTAAACGGAGTAACCCTGAGCGCATGAAACATCATGCTTGACTGAACTTATTTTATTTATTTCTTTTGTATTTGGTTACGCATAACTATGCAAATTGATTTCAATGATTCTTCGTTCATGCAGAAGAATACCACCAATAAAAAAGCGATATCGACTTTAAAGTTTGTTTAAAAGTTAAAAAAGGCAAACGCGCTGAAAGTAAAAAATAATTAGATAAAAGGTATAATACATTTCAGAGTAACGTATTATCAATCGTATGATTGTTCTTCAGCAACATTAACTTTTCAAAACCGGCAACAAATCAAAGTGGAGTAAATGTTCATTATTCAGCTTACAGAAAGTGAACAATTATGTATGTACTCGTTAATTAGTTTTTAATTATTGTTGCAATTTGAATTCGATGCTGACTGCAAAAAATTGATGTAAAGAGTTTACTTTTTTGTGCATGATTTTAATGTGTATATTTGTACCGCGAGCGGATCAAAGTATTTACAAAACGGGCACAATTCGTTTAGTTGAATTTGATTTTAAAATTCCGTCTTTGGAGGCTGACTTGACGCTGCTCATATTTCCGTTCGTTTTTTTATATTTCATACCGGCAAACTTCCGGTGCACAATTCCAGTGTTTAAATTATGCCTCTGGCCGACACACATACGTTTCTCTCTTCAATCGTGAAGATAGTATTCTGTACTGGAATCGTTTTTTAACAAAGAAATTGCATTTTCACGGGCCAGTTGTTTGTTATTGTCGGGTGGCGTAGGTTTCTATCACATTCTGTACCTGATCGAACCCTGTTTTGTGTGACCTTTCACGTGCAGCAAAAGGCCATTTTCTTTTTTAATTAACCGCTAGCTGTTCCGTTCGAACACCATCTTCTCACTATTATTAATTTTTTTATGGTTTCTTGAAAAAACGATGACGGTATTTTGTTGCTTTTACAGGGGTCTCGATTTTGAAATTTCACACGTTTGAATATTGGTGAACTCCGATGACCTCTCTTCGTTCTTTTAAATCTTTTATTTATCTTGCTCACAAACTCTTTGGACTGCATTCATTTTTTATCTTATCCGGTATCTGGAATTCTATATGTACAAATTAGGTATTTTATGTAAAAAAACATTTAGAGTTCTAACGGAAGAAAATAAATACTATAACATTTTTATTGGTGATGTTCTATTAAAAACATTTTGAAATCAATAGATCGATAACACTGAACAAAAGAAAACAAAAACGAGAACTTTTCAAAAGAAACAACTGACTTAAAAATAAGACAGGAAGATAAAACGTATATACTTAAATGGAAAAGAATATATTGAAATATATAAAATGATTTTAGTTTTATTGTAAAACAGTTGTTATTATTTCGGCGGAAAAAGAATTAGTAGCAAAATAAAGAAAACATGATCTCATTGTTAAAAATAATCCCTTCCTAACAATATCCTGTTCGTAGGTAGTTCGTTAAAAACATCCTCTCTCTAAATTTTTTCCGGCAACGTTACTTATTATAATAGCCAGTCATGGATTTACACCGCGGATTTAAATGGGCTACAGCCCACAGCGGCAAAATTCGAAAGGCGGCAAATTTACATGAGATTGAAAAGTTTTTTCTTTTGAAAAATACTAAAAATTTCCAAAATATTATTACATATTATGGCGTTTTAGTCATGAGACGAATGTGATAAAATCATTTTTTAACTGCATTAATGTACAGAAAAGTTAAAATGGGAATATATTGATTTAGGTAAAATTTCCAAATGATTATAGAGACAAGTGACTTGTAAGCAGGGGAATCGAGAAATGAATTTAAAATTAACGAAGTGTAAACCGAGACGTTTCTTTATTATTAGGCAAAACGGTTGTAATATTAGCAGTTAGAGGAAATTCTCGAAGTATGCACGAGACAATGGCTGGTCGGCATGATAAGAGGTCAAACAAGACTGGAAGAAGAACTGAAAATTCACAAATGTAGTAGCGCTACTTCTTTGATACGACAAAAGTTAGAAGATTTTTTGAAGAATTATTTATAGTATTTCTTGCCGTAAAAAACAATGAAAAGTGCTCAAAGCAGTGTGGCAATGGGGCACTGTGGGAAGCGTGCTGGTCCCATAACCTGTTGAAACTATTCTGAATACTGAATCTGATGAATGAACACGCTAACGGCAAAAATAATATATTATGGATAAATATACTTTATTTAGTTTGTAATCATTTAACAAACAAAAGTAAAAACTCAATGTAACTGGAAAAACCAACTCTAACAATACTACAAAAAACACAATTACAATAACGTGATAACATGATGGGAAAAAACACAAGGAAAGATTAACACTGAATAAAATTTGCTCAGCAAGACGCTCCTTTCCTACAATGAAAAGAATTAAAATTTTTTTCAGATCAACAATGTCTCACTAAAAGTTAAACGATTTATCTGTTTTATTTGTTGAAGAACAGTTAGTAAAGAATTTCAATTTTGATGATATAATAAATGAATTTGCATCTTTAATATAACGTCGTAAGCGTGTTAGAGTGTGGCACAAAATTTTTTATTCGCGGCAAAAAACGGCAAATTTTTAAGTAAAATTTATAATTTTTTTTCAAAACTCCTCCAATTTTTTTTTCTATCTTGGGTCATTCAAGTTTAACGTTTTTTTTTCAATTTCAGTCACTGTGAACGGCACAATCACTGCAGCAGTGGGGCAACTTTTTTTTTTTTTAGAAGCTGGGGAAATAACCAATAACTAACGAAAAACTAAAAATTTTTATTCTAAAATAATTGTAATGTTAACTTCAAATATGTATAGATATAGCCTGAAAATTTCAAAACAATCGAAGCAGTAGTTTTCTTTTAAAAAATTACCCTCTTTTTTAGCCGGTCGCACTAGTGGTGCTGCGTAATAAAGTTCAAGATTAAAACACTAATAGGTAGTCGAGATTAGTTGCATCTTTTATTTCATATGTTCCGACGTTTTAACTACGACCTTCAATTGCACCTACATTGTTAAAGAACTTAATCTGATTTGGTAAATCAAGTAAGGGAATAAAGTGATTAAAAATCATTTTTCAATGGAAAACCATTTCTATCATATCACGTTGTATTACCTTTTGTTTTTTAATAAACAGTAACAATATAGTAAAGAAATAAAATCAAGTTTTTTAAAAATTAAAACCCGGAATTGATACATTTCATTTATTTGAACTGAAAATAAAGTGGTTAAAAAATTTTTGCGCCTTTTTTTGTCTTTTCTGATATTTCTTTGAAACCCAGCTAGATTCGTCACAAAATTAAATATACAATTAAAATCATAGATAACAGAAGAAACTTCAATGAGCGTATCCTCAAATAAACTTGCTAGATACGAATGAAAAAGATAGATAATATAACGAATACATATTAGAAGCAAATTCAATCCAGCTATGTTACACTTTAAATGACGTAGAGTTGATAATTTGTAATTTTTCAAATACGTCTGACTATACATTAAAAGAAAAAAAAATTAAAAGAACCGATAATAAACTTGACCGATTAATTATTATCATCTTCGTCCGTTTTGTATCACTATTGCTAACCGAACTCTTAAATTTACATCGCAAAAGTCTGTTTATCTGTATTTCACGCTGAAGTGGTTAATTCGAAAAAATAGAAAATATTTTAAAAAAGTAAATAACCCAATAAAACAATGTAAAATATGTGTTTTGTGATTATATATATGCTTGCATATATAACATGCTACCCGCGCAGAAAAACTAAATCGTTAACGAAGAACGGTATTTTTTGAGTGTAATTTCTGGTTCCGTCAATGACTATCAACCGGGTGAGTGTCACGCATCGCTTGCATATACCGTTTTCTCATATTACACAACGGACCATTTTTTCTGGTGTTCCGGAATGGTTCTTTCTTACTGCCGACAACCTTTGTCCATTTATTATTAAGAATCTTTTAGTCGGAACATAACAACCTTTTTGGTAGTATGGTTACAATTTTAACACAACCGGTTTTTTTATTCATACATTTCTTCTTTTGCTCTTTCGACTCGGCTATTGATTTCATTTGTTTTGCTCACGTACCCCATCGGCGATTTACAACCGTTTTTTTCCACTTTATATGTACCAATAATTTTCACGACCGTTTACACCAGCGTTTGTTGGCGGTGTTCTCCGTCGATCTGCCAATCGTTTCGGTCAAAGTACACTACCAGCTTTTTTCTTATATGGTCTCCGACATTGTCTTTCTATCCAACACGCCGACTTTCTAATAACAATTATCACTTCCTAATGTTTATTAGTGATATATTTATAACATCTCTGCCGACTGCAAACTGTAAATATTTTTTTTAAAACGAGACTGAATAAAAAAAAATTATATAATAGAAAAGAAATAATTAAAAAATGTAAGTAAAATTAACAAAAAACAAATTAATAATAAAACGAGCAAAATGAACGGCATACTATATGCACCAATATACTACATATCAAGTATTGGAAATAAGATGAAAAAGACGAAATAAATTAAATGAATAACAAAAACAAAAAAATATGTTGGTTCGCTCTACGTTCGTTTCCAAACTCTCACCACAATTGCTTGTGGTATATGTTTATTTCATAACTGTTATGTTATTTTTGTTATCACGATTTTTTTATTTGTAATTGCACTATGTACTAAATTCATATTCCCCCTACTGCTTAAAGTAATATTTAAATTAATTTAACTTATTTAATTAATCTAATATTAACCAAGAACATTAACAGTGTAAAAAGTGCACGGTGAAGTTATCAACGAATATATACAACCAAATGGAATAAATAGATCTTTATCTGGATATCGCGAGAGATTTCGCCGTGAATTTAAAAAAGTATATACGTATTTACGAAGCGATAGTAATTTTGCTCCAAGTAGTCAGATAGATGAGTGAATATCGATGTGTGAAAGTATTATGTTTATGTGTGGTATGCCGTTTGTTCGGGGCGAAACTAGAACTCCTTTCGATTTGCAATATACTGAATAATCATTTCCTAAAATTGCTCGCTAGTTTCCTATTTCATCTACGATTCCGTATAGCGCTAAGATGCGTTGTTGCCAGAGAAAAATTTACTTCTTGTTCGTAAAGTCATTTTCGTCATTTAAAGTCATCAATCATGTGAAAATAAGGAATTTGGCTCGCAAAACCGGTGCGCCCTGTCGAATTATTTATCGGAGAAATAAAAAAATAACCGGAAATTGTTCGTACGCATTTTTAAGCGTGCTACGACTGAAGGTGCAACAAAAAAACAGAACAGCCTATTCTTAGAATTATAAAATGAGCCAGATCGTTGCTTTGCTTATCATGTTATTTAACCCTGACTGCTGATGTCGCTTGTAAGTTATTTAGTTCTTCTCGATTACTAGATATTTCTCCCTTTTTTTTTATCTGTTAACATTTCAAACCGGCTTCGGGGGAAAAAAAAACTATTCTTTCTGTTTCAGGAGTTTTGATGGCGTCAGCTTGGTGTCTTTTTGTCAGTGTGTGTGTTGTATGTCTGTTTTAGTTTCCCCTTTTTAGAAAGAAATAAAAAATATTTATTATCAGTAGATGAACGTCTTGTCTTAAACAGGAAATTTCGATGGTATTAATCTTAATGAAAATTGTTGTTAGAACGCCGTTAAAAAAAAAAATACAAATGTGTGTAGGCGTCGTAATTACGTCGCACATTTCGCGCCAAATTTATCGGAATCGATCGAACATCTTTTGTCTTTACAAAGTGAAATCTTTTCGGGCTGATTGTCGACAGATTTATGGACAACGGCTGTTTGCAAGAAACCCTTCTCTTCGGGGTTAGTTAAAGGGATGGATCTGCTGGAACATGTATAAATAAAGGACGAAAAAAAACACATTGGCAAATAAGACCGAGAAAACGCTATTTTGTTGTTCGTTCAGTAATTTCACACACATGTTCTTTTCTCGAATCGGTTTCTAACATGTTTGTCTGTTCGAAATTTATGGTCACCAGATGAAATGGTGTGCATTTTAAACAGAGTAGAAATATTGTTGTAATTTTTGACAAAAACAGCCAGTTCAGATTATCATTTCGTAAAGAACAAAATCGTGAGAAATCATCCACAAATGAACGTCTTGTCTTAAACAGGCAATTTCGATGGTATTTTGCATAATATGAAAACGTGTTATAGGAAAACAGCAATTGTTTTACGTAATAAGATGACTCTTTTTTACTCCGGAAAATTTAGTTCCTTTTCTAAAGCAAATAAATAAATGAATAAATAAGTTTACTGGATAGTACATATTATAAATTACGTCAATAAAACTGCCCAAAAGGTAATTTGCCAGGTTATTAAAATATAAATAAACAAGTTATAATAAATTTTTATACAACCAAAAAGCTCATTCCACGTGACAAAGATAACAATTCTATACAGTTATAATTTTATGGTGAACAAATTAGACTAGAATACTTCGATAAATTAGCCATTGTATTTACTTACAATTAGTAATATTTTTCTCCTTTCAGTTCCGTACTTATTTCTAACCGCCATCAGGCAGCTGTAGTTAATTTGAATGGTTTTATCCTCGCAACATTCTAATTACGACGCAATTGCAGAATTAAGTACATATAACTAAAAATTTCAGCAGAACATAAATATAATCGTTCATGTCTAATTTATTCACGAAGTTATCATGGTAGTGGTTTTCGAATACCCTACACCCAGTAATTCAATGCTAAAGCAGCAACCATATATTTCAACGCCATAAACAAGCAGCTAACATCTATCAACATCGCCGAAAATTTGAATAACGTTTTAAAATGTGTGTGGAATGATTGTAATTCAGATATAACCGACTGACGAATATAACTTGATTCCAGATGTACAAAATAACTTAATTAAAAATATGAACTATAATTACTAGGCGATTCAAAAATTACCTACACCGATTTAGATTATTTAATAATTTGTGTGTTCTCGAGAAAATCTGTACTGTAAATGAATATACAAAACAAGTCAGGGAAAGATTCCTGATATACGATATCAATTACTTTCCTTCTATTGCCCACATGCAGCGAATGCAAAAATCGAATAAAAATATTTAAATTCCGAAAAATTACGTTATTTTTAATTTTTTCCGTTCTTCAAAAAATGAAATTTTTTTACTCCCATTTTTAGTTCAGTTACCCATGTCAAAAACAGCGTCAAACCGACAAATATTTACATGATTCACTTTCGCATTACACCCCTAATGAATTTATTAGAGAAGTATTATTTTTAAATTGCTATTTTTCAAAAAAGTTAATCGGACAACAACTGGTCATAATATAGATTTTATAATTTTTCATTTACTTCCAATTTCCAGATATGTGGGGAAAATTTATACAGAATTATTCGCAATTGCTAATAATTTTTTTTCTTTTCCTTCCGGCGATTTAAATAATTTTCAAAGAGAAGCGTAAATGAAATATTTGGTTTTACAATATAAACAAGACTATATTGACCACGAGATTATATTAAGAAACAACAGAAAATGTACGTTTGTATTTACCTACTTCAATTATTGATAATTATTTCATTCGTTTATTGCACAACTAAAAGTAAAAATGAAATTAATGAAATAACGCGGCAATATTGCAAATAACATGTGTTTTATAGCTAAAGCATTTTTATAGTACAAAAAGTTAAAAAAAAAATTCTATCCGACTTTAACTTGTTATCAACTATTAACAATAAACGGACCAAGACGAAAACGACGATAACAGAATTATATATTTTTGGCAAATCCCAGATAAAATCATCCAGAGTGATGGCAAAAAAGTCTTCCACTTTCATTAATCTGCAACCGCTTTTTCTTCTGTCAATTATTTATTGTTTCCAGGTTACGAGATTTTCTTTTTCGAGTACACACACATTAAATTACTAACATTACTTCTTGCTTCTAAAATCATCAAATGTTTCTCTTTTTCCTCTTTTAAAGTGATCAATCGTGTCAAAATCGTGTTTATAACGAAATGTTTATTATTGAATCATAAATAAAAAATCGTTTTTTTTAATAATTTTGAATTACGTTTGTAACTTGCTTTATACTAATATTTAGTGGGAGAAACCAAACACATATGTATGTAGCTGCTGTGAGTTTACTCTAGAAAAAATTCATTGTTTAAAAAAAAGCCTAATGCTCATCGGGTTACCTAACAATTTATATAATATTTTTTTCAATTTAATGATTATTTACTGAGAAAGGATTTATGTGGAGGGCAGGATTTGTTGTACGGAATTTTTTGAACTGTAAAAAATTTGAAAGTTTCATAAAAGAATCAATATCAAGCTTTTTATCAGTAAACATTCCGTATTCACAAATATTTTTTTGCCTTTTTAGAGTTTGTAGCGTCTTGCAATTTTAATTTCTAAGTATAAAATTTGACTTAGCGTAAGTAGAGAATAATTTTAAAATGTGGTTCATTATAAGTTGTTTTTTCATTTTTAACCGCAATATTCCTGTGGTAATATACAGATACATTCTTTAGGTTTGTTTTAACGTTTTATTTACCGACTTTGTAAAGGAACCGTAATGCGGTTTTGGAGCCCAAAATAGCGTCCTTTCCATTGATGTACAGCGTGCCTAGTAAAAAAATTATAATTTTGTTAAGAAAATGGAATATGGCTTCGTTACCGACAAATAGCGATTTTCCCATTGTAATATTACATGCCCGGAAAGAAAAGTATATTTTTCACAAATTTCGTGCGTTTAGCGCCCCGAAGACTTAAATATAAAGTTGTAAGTTCGACTACAGTTTTCCTACAAATCGGTCCTGTACACGTATGTTTGGCATAAGTTTTAGTTTTCTCAACTTACATGGACATAACTTTTTTGTTGTTTTTGATATAAAAGGAGTGATTTAAATAATTTATAATCACAATTTTTGGAGTTTATAAAAGAGCTTCTGCGTTTTATTTTACATTTGGAATTTCAATTTTAGAGGATTATTTTATGACGAGTTATGAATTTTTAAGTGATCTTTGAGGTCGTTTAAAATTACATATTATATATTCTTGACGGATTTTGCGTTTCTTACCGCCCAGGGTAATCAGGTAGCTTCAAGTAACAGTTAACAATTTTAATTGTAATTTATGATCCAAGTTTGAAGTTTATAAGACAAAATTGATTTTAATTTGATATTTTTGTCGTTTCTGAACCATTTTATTACAATTTGATAAATTATATGTGTACGGAATCTTAGAAACGAAGTTCGTCGCTTAAAAATTAAAAGAAAAAAATACAAGAAATTAGTAACAAAGACGCACATATTTCACAAAGTTGAATTATTTTTAACTGTTTTATTTATGCTGTAAAATATGAATTTGTTTTTGGCACTTTTTTGAATAGATTATGTAATCCGAATGTTTTATAACGAAATCGAAATATGGGTTCATTACCTTCAAACAACTAGCTTTCTAACGATACATAACTTCTTAGAAAAATAGTTACAGATTTCTAAATTTCTAAACTTTGCGCCAGCTTAAAATTCGAAAATTTTTAGTTGCATTATCGGTTACATGTTTCGTTTAAAATCCTTTTTTTGCTCATTTGCTGAGTATATGACTCGAATTTCCTAATTTCTATACTGCAGTTAGCTCATACCGAAATTTTCTTTTTGTTGCAGTATTTCAGCTGAACATAAAATTACATTAAATGGTTATCAGATGTTTTCATTACATAGTAAATTTTCGATCTTACTTATATATTTTAAATCTAATGCTTAACGACTTAACGAGTTATTTGGTGCTGAGTTGTGAATTTTAAAGTAATTTTTAAATAGTTTTAAATTTTACATTATCTTTTTTCACACATTTGCCTGATTTTATTATCCAAAATAATCGGTTGTCTCGAAGTTCACTTCATTTTAAGTGGTCTACATAATGTTTAGTTGATTCAATGCAAGATTATTTTGTCTATTATACAAATTGACGCTCTTTTATAATATTACATTTCTGCCGGCTATTTCAAACTTATTTCTTTTCTTACAATACCAAATTACGAGATATTAGGCTTTTATTATTCTATAAAACATAAATAAAATAAAAAAAGAAATGAAACTTTACTAAATATTTCATTTTTCTTCCTATGTAAATATTAATCAATTAAAATATCCAAGCGGCAACTTACTAGCGGGGCAATGATAATCACGGATAGGAATAAAAAGTTTACTATATACCTTGTGCTGCCATCTATACGATTTCTTAAAAAAAAAAATATACAATAAACACCATTCGGTAAATTAAAAGTAAAAATATATTGCTTTTGGATTTTTGCTTTTGCTTTTTCTAATTAGATTTAGCTTTTGTTTGATACCTATAGACTAATATTTTTATCATATCGATATCGGCCAAAAAATTTGTTAACCTACGTCACACGCAGACAATCGTCTAAAATGTACCGTTCAGGGGAGCTAATTCAAATCCAGATTCTTGGGTTTTGTCAATTGTCAATTCAGCCAGCATCAAAATTAGGTTGAAATTTTCAATAAAATATAAAATTGCAAAATATTGCTAAAAATTTTTATAAATAATACTTTTTTACATTTATAATACAAAAAGCAATAGAATTTAATTATTATTATTAATTTAATTTTTTATTTTGGTAATAGTTTTTGAATTAAAAATTTACTCATTATATAAATTTGGTTTTTAATAACAAAGTAAATTTATAATTAAAATTTTTTAAGGCTAAATTAACAAACATACAAATTAGAAAATATAAAAATATTATTTTATTTGATAATAGTTTCTGCTCCTTTATGAATCATTTTCTAACTTTCATGTTTTTGATTGTTTCTTTTGTAATAAAGTTTTGTTTCTAAATAAATATCAATTAATAACAAATAATAAATTTAAAACTTCTAGTTTTAAATACTTTTATCTATGAATATATATATTACAATTTTTAAAAATTATTTATTTCTGATAAAGAATGTTTATTAATTATTTATGTTAAATATGATTATATATCTAAGTTAATAAGTAGTAATAATCTTTAATTAATTCCAGAAGTTTTAATCTTTAATTTTTATAAAAACAAAATACACACTGCACAGTTTTTTTTGAATTTTTTTTGTACAACATAATTCATTATATTTTATATTACTTTTGTAAAACTATATTTTAGAAAAATGTGTTATAGAAAATTTGTCATATAGTTCTTTGAATATTACACTATATTCCGTTTTATAAAGTTTTATTTATCTGTAATATTTCGCATTTTTTATAATTATATTTGTATCACCTGTCAGTAATGGAAGTGTTTATTAATTTTTACTTACAAAATTGGCTCATTAAGAAATGTTGGAAATATCATATATAGGAAATTCTAAGCTACTTTGAAAATAATAGTTAAAATGGGGAATGGTACTTAGGACATTTGTTGCGGATGAGAAAGCATTGTTGGTGCTAGTGAAAAATCGAAGGGATCAACAAAGGATGGGCAGAAAAAAAAAAGTAGTGAATTAATAACTTCAAAAGTTACAATGAAAGAATAGGTCAGATTGTAAAGATTTGATAAATAGAACATACATTGCCATCAACAATCAAAGAGTAAAGGTGCAAAGAAAATATAAACGGGTTCTTTTAGTACTTATGAACAGTATTCGGTATCGAAATAGTGTTTGTTACTAGTAAAAAGATGATCTTTTTAAATTTAAATAGTGTGCCGAATAAATGAAATAATATACTCAAGGAGAATAATAACAAAAAAGGCAAGAACTACATAGGAAATTGAAAATAGGAAGGATTAATTTAACCAAAAATGTTGTCTTGCAGAAATACACATTGTTTATTAGGAGAGGCGTAGATATAAATCTGAGGAAAAAAATTAATAAAATTGTATTTATGGAATGTAATGCTGTGTGAATGTGAGGCCTAAGTAATAAATGAAATGAAATGAAAGAATCTGAGAACTGCTGAAATGTGATGAAATAGATAGAAACGCGAAGAAATTAGAATGCGACAATTCACGGCTTGTTGAGTGCCATTGAGAAATAAACCAAAATTATAGAAGGAAAAGCAGGTAAGAAAAGAAAAAAGGAAAATAAGGAAACAGTTTCATTTCGCAACTGATTTAAGATTTGAAATAGCTAACATGTACCCAATTAAAAATTACAGCATTAAAAAGCACGGAATGAAAAAAACAAACCATAAAGTTCAATGAATTATGATCATGTCAAAAATGAATATATAATTTTGCTTTCTTGTGTAAAGTTCTATTTGAAGTTAAATTATGTGATTTTAATTTTAGGGTCTAGTTTGTTTCATAAATTTCCAATAAAATTCAAATTATATAACTTAACCCACGTATTCATTGTTTTTGGGTAATTATATAATAACAGTTTGATATTATTGCTTATAAAATATAAACTTTTGGTAAAGTAGTAGATAAATTGTGAAATCTTCAAATATAAATGTATCTCAATACTACAATTTCACCAATAAGTAATAATTTCCCAAAATAAGTGGGCAATGTGTAGCCTCATCTTATGAGATTACAGTCACTGTAATGTACAATTAATTTCAAATTATATATACTCAGATTATTCATATTAAATTTGGTCGATTGTAGTGTTTCTGAAACTGTAAGTGGTGACTTTAAACGGGTCAGAAAGTGACATATTAAGGGTGAAAAAATTAAATTCATGTCGACCTAATCGAGGCTGAAGTTTGGCCGGATACCGAAAAAGTCGGATAATCCGAAATAAATATTTTTAACGTAGAAATAACGTGCATAAAATTGCAAAAAAATCATTTATTTAGAAAATTGAACTTTGGCGTAAAAAAGGAACAAATAAGTGAAAAAATAATAGATTCTTAATAATTACAAATCATAAATTATAATTTTTTAAAATACAGTAGATACCGAATTATCCGATTAAATCATTTGAGTTGGATAACCCAGAAGTCAGATAACTGGGAGTCTACTGTAGTGAATTTAAAGAAATGTAATTGGGATTTCATTCATTATTATTAATCAAGCAACTAAAACATAAAACTTAAATTTACAAAAAATCTTTTACTGAATTTTGTATCAAATAGCATTAAATGTACTTCCATGCAATGTTACATACTTGTAGGAAATCATTCTTTTAATTGTAACACTTATTAAATGTAAATATTGTTCAAAACCGAAAAACAATGAAGCTGCATTACTCCTTAAATTACCATAGTTTAACTTTTTATGCAGCAAAAAACGTGTTCTTATTCAAAAGCACGATTTTTTGTTCATTAAAATTATTTTATACTTGAAATCAACCATAATTTTTAGTAAATAAATAAATGATTTGACTGAAGATATTTATTTTTATATTTTATTCTATATTTAATACTGGAAGTCATGAAAAATCTTGATGATAAGGATATGAAAAATATTCAAAAAGTGCAGGTCTATTGAAATGAAAAACGTATTATGTTCGCCTCATTGATAAAAATTACCTCTTATTGAAAATACTTATTTTCTTTTAACAAATCCCCACCAGGGAACTATAAACATCTACAAATGGCATAAGTAAAGTTTTTTTTTCTTTCATTTGTGTTCTTGTTTAACCATTGATTCTTTTGTAAGAATTTAAATTTTATGTAGAGTGTTATAACGCTAAATTTTCATATAGTTTCTCTAGTAATGTGAGCTGGATTGGCTTGGTTTACTGAAATTTTAAATTATCTTGTTTTGTTATGACGTATTGTGTATTTAGCTTCTTTTTGGTTTAATAAAAGAGAATAAAATGTACACGTACCAAATATGAACAGATTTTATGTATAGTTAAATTCAATACATAAAAGGTCATAGTGAACGGTCAGAGATACATATTTCATATGGTGATGTAGACAACCTATTGTAAGAGAATAAAAAAAAAATGATTTTTTGAACTGTAATCCATTTATCGTACGACACTGAAATTTTTAATTGACTAGGAAATCATTTTAAAGCAATTCTACTATTTTTTAAATATAATCTTCACAAATGTCATAAACTGAGGTTCTTTTCATATCTCCTTTAATAGCCCATTATTGTGTTTGCGATTTTAAATAACAAGTTAAAACTTCTCGTGTGAATTTCACCATTTTAGACTAAGCAGGATTAGTATTTTTTGAAAAGTTATTTGGCTGAAAAAAATTTGGATAACTTGGTTTTTTAGCTTTTAAATTTAAAAAAAGGAATTCTAATCGTCTTTTACATAACTTCTCACTATTTTATGTATAATGTTGCAAAAGTATATTTCCCTGCTACAATTAATTTATCCAGACCTGTTTTAGAAACTTTTCATAAAATTTTCTAATACTTTCCTTTTTGATTATAATTCTTCGTTTTTCTTAAAAACTACATATCCTGTATACTTAGTATAGTACTTAAATTTTTTCTTTTACGATTCATTGGAAAGTAAACCGAGAAAGGAAAATTTTTTACTTCGTAAGAAACTTTGATAAGGCAATATGAATAATTTTTTATCACTGAAATAATTTTAAAAAAGAAGAAAGTATTAGTAAATTACGTGTATTCCAAAGTTGTATTTAAATTTTACAAAATTATAAAATATCGCATTAACACTAACCAAACTTTCTTTCAGGGAAGCAAAAGATGCAGGAATTGTCTAAATTCCTTTATTTTGATTATCGCAGGACGTTTAGTTTGTGAAAAGATACTATTAACTTTATTCTCTCATTTGGATTTCTTTCCGTAATTTTCAGATACATGTTTTTTTATGAACCATTAACTTTTTTTTCTCGAAAAATGTTGTAATTTCTGTCTTATTTGCAAAAGTAAAAGTAAAATAAAATTTCAATGAATTTATTGACTGAGAACTTTAAGGGGCTTTGACTTGTTTTTAATTTCAAATGAAATATAAAAATTTCGAAGAATAAATTTTTTGCTCAAACACGATGTAATTAGCTGAGTACGATAATTATAAAGTAAATACACTGAAAATGGGATATAACAATAACGGAGGGGGTAGTCAACTTGGTCGTTATTACCGATTCGTCTCTATTTTCAACAATTTTTGGATATGCAAGATTAACAGTTATGGAACCGTTTCTTTGTTGACATATTTTATGGAATAACTTTTCAGGAATTAAACAAATAATCATTTATTCGTGATCATGTTTTAATGCATTCAACAGCTCAAACACTTAACTTTTTCTTTATACATGATAATGGAATCTAATATAAAATAAAAACTAAAAAAGATAAAGAAATTTCTACGTAAGAGAGACGATAATTGTTTTTTCGTATTTTTGAAGAAATTTGTATTTATGTTTACTGATAAATTTTGTACTCTCACGTCGTTGTAGGCGGTAATTTATAATCTGTAGATAAATTGTAGTCATAATAATCCATTCGTTCCTTTTAGCCGATGTCGTTATAACAAATAAAAATTAACAAATAATTTTATGTAATTCTGCCGCTTCCAGCAATCTTCGTCCTTATAAGGAATTTCACTGGGTTTCTAAATCGAAAAAAAAGTTGTTCTATTGCCATGTTTTACTCAGCGATGTTTCATTAAATTTGATTTGATGGAAACAAAGTAGTAAATAGCGAGCAACAAAAGGCTTCCATTATAATGAAGATTATTAACAATAAGAATTAAAACGAAATAAGAATAAAACAAGTAAAAGAAAACAAAACAGAAATAACAAAGAAAAAAAAGAGTAGCAATTATACACAAAAATCCAGGCAATATCTAAGATTCAATATGGCGCGGAAGACATCTTGCAATCTTGAAGAATAATTTGCATTAATAGAAAATCGATTGTTGATTTCATGTAATTCGGTTCATAATCAAACTAATTCGTTCAATTAAAAGTTGATGGTGGACAATTTACTTCTGACTTATTGAACTCTATATAAAACCTAAAACAAACAATTGTTTCCGATTATAATGCTGCTCTGATCGTCACTCTTCAGATCCCAAAGATCTGGATTTCAATTAGCTCCCCTGAATGGTATATTTTAGTTGCTTCTTCACACGCAGTGGCATTTTCTCTATAATAAAGCACATCCGTTCGGTGAAGGTAATTTTCATCCGGATCTTTGGGTTCTGTGAATTCTCAATTCAGCCAGCATCAAGTTTAGGTTGAAATTTTTAATAAAATTGTGAAATATTGTTAAAAATTTTTATAAAAAACCCTTTTTTTACATTTATAATACAAAACCCCAATAATTTAATTATTATTATTAATTTTATTTTTTATTTCTATAATATTTTTTAAAAGTTATTAGAAGTATGCAA
The DNA here is from genome assembly GCA_039619475.1 of Icerya purchasi. Classification (NCBI taxonomy): domain Eukaryota; kingdom Metazoa; phylum Arthropoda; class Insecta; order Hemiptera; family Monophlebidae; genus Icerya; species Icerya purchasi. The sequence continues at coordinate 346,597,792 of CM077115.1, read as the reverse complement.
AGTATAAATACATGCAGAATTATTTTAAAATTAAAAACATAAGTTAATTGATTGTTTTCCGTTTAAAAAAAAAAAAACAAATTGTAACAATTTAATAATTTAAAATAAATTTATGTTCGTTAATTTCTTAAAGATAATTATTTGATAATCATTTCTGTTCCTCTTTTGAATCATTTTCCATCTTTCGTTTTTTGATCGTTTATTTTATGAAAAAATTTTAATTATAAATGAATATGAATTAATAACAGATAATTAATTTAAAACTTTGTTTTAAATGCTTTTATCTATGAATATATAAGTTCTAATTTATAAAAATTATTAATTTCTGATAATGAATGTTTATTCATTATTTGTGTTAAATATGATTATATATCTAAGTTAATAAGTAGTAATAGTCTTTAATTAACTCCAGAAGTTTTAGCTGTAATTATTTATGAAAACAAAATACATACTGCATAATTATTTAAAATTTTTTTGTATAACATAATTCATTATGTTATATAATACTTAAGTAAAAGTATATATTAAAAAAAGTTTTACAGAAAATTTGTCATATAGTTCTTTGAATATTACATTATATTCTGTTTTATGAAAATTTTATTTATCCTCAATATTTCGCACTTTTCATACCTATATTTGTATCATTCGTCAGTAATGGAAGTATTTATTAACTTTTACTTGCATAATTTGCTCATTAAGAAATGTTAGAAATATTCCATGTAGAAAATGGTGAGTGGTTTGAAAGAGCTACTTTAAAAATATCAGTTAAAATAAAAAATGGTATTTAGGACATTTGTTATGAATGATCAAACATTACTAGCACTGACAAAAAATTCAACGGATCAACAAAAGATGGCTAGAAAATGAAAGTAGTGAATTAATAACGTTAAAAGTTAGAATGAAAGAGCAGAGCAAAATGTAAAGATTTGATAAAAAGAACATATTTCTATCAATAATCAAACAAAGTAAAGAAAAAAAAATAAATGGGTTCTTTTAGTACTCATATTGAAATAATTCTTATTACTGTTAAAAAAATAATCTTTTTGAATTTAAATAATGCACCGAGCAAAGGAATATACCTGAGAAGAATAACAAAAAATAATAATACATTTAGCAAAAAAGTGGCTTCTTGCAAAAATACACATTACTTATTAGAAAGAATGGATAAAATCTGCAAAAAAATGAATAACATCTATGTATAAATGAAATGGAAAGAAAGGATCTGGAGGCTACAGAAATGTGATCAAATGAATAGAAAAGTTAAAAAATGAAGTCATTAATAGAGTGAAAAAACTCACAGCTTATTGAATGCTGGAAATCAGAGATAATCTAATATATATTGTGAGAGGATGAACTGCTAACCAAAATTATAATAGACAAAACAGACAAAAAGAGAATAAAGGAAGATAATGAAACAGCTTCATTTCGCAACCGTTTAAAGATTTCAAATATGTAACATAGAGCATTGAAAAGCACGGAATGAAAAAAACGAACCATAAGGTTCAATGAATGATGATCAGACGATGACCAAAATTAATATAATCAATTTTGCGTTCTTAAGTAAAATTTTATTTCAAGTTATAGTTATGTGATTTTAATTTTAGAGTCTAATTCAGATTCAAATTATCTAACTAGTCCATGTATTCAATATTTTTGGGTAATTATTTAACAGCAATATAAGATTATTGCCGAAGGTAATTTAAGTTCCTAAAATATCAACTTTTTCCAAGATAGTAAATAGATTTTGAAATCTTTAAATGTAAATATATCTTAACATTAAAATTTCATCAATAAATGCGAATTTCCCAAAAAATGGACAATATGCAACTTCATTTTATGAGATTACACTTATTGTAATTTGCAACTGATTTCAAATTACATACAGTTAAATTATTTATATCACAAAAATTTTAGTCGATTTCAATGTTTTTGAAACTGTAAGTGGTGACTTTAAAGGGTCACAAAAGGAAAGAATTTTTGTCATTATCATTAATCAAGCAACTAAAACGTAAAACTTAAATTTTCAAAAAAAGTTTTATTGAATTTTGTACGAAATAGCATTAAATGTACTTTTATTCAATATACATACTTACGGAAAATAATTGTTTTGGTTTTAACACTTATTAAATGTAAGTATTGTTCAAAACTGAAAAACACCGAAGGTGCTTTACTCCTTTAATTACCATGGTTTAACTTATTATGCAGTAAAAACAGGTTCTTATTCAAAAGTACGATTTTTTGTTCATTATAATTTCTCTATACTTGAAATCAACTATAATTTTTAGTAAACAAATAAATGATTTGACTAAAGATATTTATTTTTATATTTTATTCTATATTTAATACTCTTGGAAGTCATGAAAAAAGTTCAAAAAGTGCAGGTCTATTAAAATGAGAAACGTATTATGTTGGCCATTATCGATGAAAATTACCTCTCTGAAAATAATTTTTTCTTTCATCGAATCCCCTCCAGTAAAGTATAAATATCTACAAATAACATTATTTATTTTTTTCTTTTATTTGTTCACTTGTTCAACCATTGATTCTTTTGTAAGACTTTAGATTTTACGTAATGTTACAATGGTAAATTTTCATACAGTTTCTCTAGTGATGTGAGTAGGATTGACTTGGTGTACTGAAATTTTAAAGTTTCTTGTTTTATGAGAAATTGTGTATTTAGCTCTATTTTTGGTTTAATAAAAGAGAATTAAACGTACACGTACTAAATATGAGCAGATTTTATGTATAGTTAAATTCAATACGTAAAAAGTCATAAATCGTTTTAAAACAATTCTACTATTTTTTTAATATCATCTCCACAAATGTCATAAACCGAGGTTCTTTTCATATCTTTTTTAATAGCCAATTATTTTGTTTGCGATTTTAAATAACAAGTTAAAACTTCTCGTGTGAATAATTTCACCATTTCAGACTAAACGGGATTAGTATTTTTTGAAAGATATTTGCCAGAAAAAAATTCGGATAACATGGTTTTTTAGCTTTTAAATTTAAAAAAAGGAATTCTAGTCGCCTTTTACATAACTTGTCACTATTTTATGTATGTTGCATAAGTATATTTCCCCGCGATAATTAATTTATCCAGACCTGTTTTAGAGACTTTCTGTAACATTTTTTTATACTTTCTTTTTTGATTATAATTCTTCGTTTTTTTCAAAAACTGTATATTCCTGTATACTTAGTATAGTACCATTGGGAAGCAAACTGAGAAAAGAAAATTTTTTACCTGGTAGGAAATACTGATAAGCCAATATGAATAATTTTTTGTTACTGAAATAATTTAAAAAAAGAAGGAAGTATTATTAAATTGCGTGTATTGTGTGTGCAAAGTTGTATTCAAATTCTAAAAAATTACAGAATATCGCATTAACGGCGACCAAATTTTCCTTCAGGAGAGCAAAAGATGCAGAAATTTTCTGAATTCGTTTATTTTGATTATCGTAGGACGTTGTTCGTGAAAATATACTGTTAACTTTGTTCTCTCATTTGGGTTTTTTTCCGTAATTTTGAGATATATCTATTTTTTTATGAACTATTAACTTCTTCTTTTTTCTCAGAAAATGTTGTAATTTCAGTCTTATTTGCGAAACTAAAGGTAAAATAAAATTTCAATAAATTCATTGAGTGAGAACTTGTAGGGGCTTTGACTTGTTTTTAATTTTAAACGAAACATAAAAATTTCAAAGAATAAAGTTTTTGCTCAAACATGATGCAATTAGCTGAGTATAATTATAAAGTAAATACATTGAAAATCGGTTATAACAATAACGAAGGAGGTGGATAATTTGGTCGTTATTACCGATTCGTCTTTACTTCCAGCAATTTTTGGATATGCAAGATTAACTGTTATGGAGCAGTTACTTCGTTATGACATATTTTATGGAATAACTTTTCAGGAATTAAAAAAATAATCATTTATTTGTAATTATGTTTTTATTGCATTCAAAAGCTCAAACACTTAATTTTTTCTTTATACATGGAAATGGAATCTAATATAAAATAAAAACTAAAAAAGATAAAGAAATTTCTACGTAAAAGCGATGGTAATTGGTTTTTCGTATTTCTGAAGAAATTTATGTTTATGTTTATTATGACGAGATAAGTAGCAGTCTTTTATTAATATTTCTTATAATACGCCGTACATTTTCAGCAGTTCCATTAAATTTACAGCATGCATTTAACATGTAACGTTATCAGTATAACCTGAACAATGAAGTTGTTCATTCAGTTTTACAAATATAACTTTTGTAAAAAACAATCCAGATTTTTTTTTGATATGCAAAACTTTTCAAATATGAATTTTGTACCCTCACGTTGTTGTAGGCGGTAATTTATAAGCTGTAGACAAATTGGTCATAGTACATTTGTTCCTTTTAAACGATGTCGTTATAATAAACAAAAATTAACATATAATTTTATGTAATTCTGCCGCTTCCAGCAATCTTCGTCCTTATAAGGGATTTCACTGGGTTTTTAAATCGAATAAAAAGTTGTTCTATTGCCATGTTTTGTTTGCTGATGTTTCATTAAATTCGATTTGTTGGAAAAATAAGTAGTAAATAGCGAGCAACAAAAGGCTTCCATTACAATGAAGATTACTAACAATAAGAATTAAAACGAACTAAGAATAAAATAAGTAAAAACAAACTAAACAGAAATAACGAAGAAAAATAATAACAATTTCAGAAAAGAGTAGCGATTATATGCAAAAACCGGGCAATGTCCAAGATTCAATATGGCGCGGAAGACATCTTGCAATTTTCAAGAATTATTTGCATTAATATAAAATCGATTGTTGATTTCATGTAATTCGGTTCTTAATCAAACTAATTCGTTCAATTAAAAGTTGATGGTCGACAATTTACTTCTGACTTATGGAACTCTATATAAAACCTAAAACAAACAATTGTTTCCCAGATTGTAATGCTGCTCTGATGGTCATTTTTCAGATCCCAAAGATCTGGATGAAAATTACCTGCACCGAACGGAATATTTTAGTTGCTTCTCACTTGTGCAAGTACAAAAATACTCAAAAAACATCGAAAAGTACTTAAGAAGAATCGATTATCGTTTGTAGTATTCATCACTTTAAATTTCAATTTTATTGAAAAATCAATGATTATTTTACTTTTCTTAATAAAAAATACACAATCTTTTTTTTTTATTAATTTTTTAATAATAAATCATTTCTTTGTCGTTTATTTACATTTTATGCACTATACTTTTTAACTTTTAGTTTATTTCAAATCAAAGTACATGTCATTTTTTCTTCCAGATTTTTAATTTAAGTAAATAAAGGAAGTTTTTGAAAATTTTATTAAGATATTTTTCCGTTAAAATGCAGGAAATTTATTTTAAACTGAACTTTAGAAATAAAGTAACAAAACAATTTCGTTTAATAACATTGTAAAACATAATAAATAAAATTTCGTAACTGTATGTAACATTGTAAATATTTTTGATTATAGCAACATTAAAAAAATATGAAATTAAGTTCACTTACCTAAACTAGATGTAAATAAGAAATCTACGAACTAAAAAAAGTTTATTGTTTTACAGTAATAAAAGTGGTTTTCGCTATTACTGTCTACAATTATTAACATTCAAATTATATTTGTTTAATTAGTTTTTTGGAATACACTGAATATATACTACTATTAGTTAAGTATTTCACATAACACAAAAGTTTTCAACAATATGCGAAAGAAATTTATTTTTTCTCCGATTGCATATAATTACCTATTCAAACTGTTAATTCAATTATTGAACTATAAATTAAAATATTATTTCACAAATTGTCGAATCCCTTTTGATTATAAATGACTCGACATTATATAGAAATGTTCTCTTATTGAAGACTTCATTTCAGTCATTAAATAAAGGATCAGATCGTTATAGTGTATTTCACATTTTACTAATAGCATGCAATTAGAACAATTAAATTAAACATTACTTTAGATGACAATTTTGCGAAGCTTTTTCTTATTTTTCAAGTAAATACATTCGCGAAATAATATGCACTAATACTGAAATTATAATTTAATTAGCCATCATAAGAATATATAATTTTATTTGTTATAGTTTAAATTTACTTAAGTTCTGTTAAACCAAGCTTTATTTGCTACCTCATTGAACTTAATTGAAGGTACACTTTAGTTGTTGCAAAAGCTCTGCAAGTGCGATTTGGCTGATACTGTGAGCTACTTCACGTTACAACTTGTTCTTAACAATTCAGAACCGAAACTTATTAAGGCCTCCTTAAAAATTTACGTTATACATTCATAGTTATACTATTATTTTCAACGAGCATTACCTGTCTATATAGTTTTAGTAAATAAAAGCTGAATAAAAAATAATTATTTAAAGCAAAATAAACCGCGGCATTTAGTACCACTATTTACAATTAACTTAAAATATAAAACCATATTTTTCAGAATTTATGTTTATCTGTCTGTTTGTCTATTGTACATTATGTTTTGGATCAAAGAGCACTAAATCAAAAATAAAAAAATAAACTATAAATGAACAAAAATGACCAAATAGAAATCACGAAATATAAATATGAATACAAAAATAAACAATAATAGAAGATAATATAGCTAATGAATAAATAAAAATAGTAAAATATGCGCAGCTGAACAATAATAATCATCAAAATACAACAAAAACGTTAAGTAATTGAAAAATTAAATGTCTGCATAAATTAATGCAGCTTTTTCCCTTTTTTTGGCTCCCATTCCCATAGCATAACGCATCGGGTAATTCAGTTATTCGATGTATGAACAAAATATCTAGGAAAAATTATTTCGATTCAATTCCAATTCCGATTCTTCTTAAATACTTTGCTACGTATCGTTATCACTCTAATGAGTATTATTGTACTTGCACAAGTGTGTTCCCGAAAGGCTCGTCTACGCCCTACTAAAAATGCTGCGATGTTGCCAATAGTAATTATGGTTTCAAGTCTAAATTAAATGTTCATTTAAATCGTAGGAAGTTCATTTTTTGTTGTTTTAGTTCATTTGATTAATATCACTTTTAATAATACAAATTATTAAAATTAAATTGTGATTTTAGCGTTTATATTAATTTGATTAGTTTTTGCTTAGAATTATTATAAATAGCAATAATAAACTTAAGATTAATTATAGATGTTTGAAAAAATTAAATTAGAACATGAAAAATTAATATCATTACAACACTTTAAAATTTGAATAGAATTTCTATATTTCTAATTTTATTTTTCAAAAATACATCATTCTTTACAAAATTATGCCTTAGTTTATAGATTACAATATTTTAATAAATTTCAGGTGAATACACTTGTAATTCTGTAATAATAATTCCCGCTTTTTTTCGTTCTCAGTATATATGTGATATTTGTTTATTTTAGTAGTTCTCATTTACTTGTTTATTAATACTTCTAAATCTTTTCAAAATGTTTTCACTGGTTCTGATTTCCTTGTTTTTGTACTTTTTCAATTTTTTCTTTATTTACTTTATCTTTTTTTTTCTTTTACCGGACATTTTTGTTTCATTCTTTCTAGAAATAGTCCTTCTTAGGACTCTTGTTTGTACATGTAATATATTCCATTTGTTTCAATTTTTTAATATCTAACAAAAAAAGAAAAAAAAAATTACCAGCAGTAATGATGAAGAATTGGTCGTTCTATCAAATTTTAGGTCAAGAACAGGTATAAAAGATTTCAATAAGTAAATGGAAAATGAAAAATGTCATAAAATTATTCGTCAACCATTTCACAAACATTTAAAAAGATAATAATGTGTAATATGAAAGTTACATTTACAAACATTTTTCCTTTCATGTGTTAAAATTTGCAAAACATTGACATTACAAATTTATTCTTTTCTTTTTACAAAAAACGTGTAGAAATAAGTTTGATAGTGTTGAAATATTGTTAAATAACGTTAAATAAGACAAAAAGAGAAAGGAAAGAATAGAACCGAATTATTTTCTTTCATGCCTGTTTCCATGAAACAACTTATTTGCCTAGAAGTGGATGGACGTTTCGTCAGCACAGCTGCTATGAAACCAAAGAAATGAAACACGATTATCTCTGCTTTTCTCTAATTTTTTTCATTTCATTGCCACAAGTTATGAAATATAAACGGCAGTAGGTAGTTTTTAACTGCTGATGAAAGGACGGTTTTACGGGACAACTAAAATGAAATGTTCACATCAGCAACCGAGCAAGACGCGTTTTACAAACACAACGATCATAGCTCATCATATTTCGTGTCAGCAATGAGTCACAGTTTTACAATTCCGTCTCATTTATAAAGAATATGTGTGCACATAACCTTTTTTTATTTCGTTATTGTTAATGTCTTGCAAGCATTAAGACATAAATAATCACATAGGCCAGAATATTTCCGTCTTTCCCGAAAATGATTTTAAAAAGCTGAAATTTATGTGGATTATAAATTCCAGCCTAAAATGTGTCATATTTAGATTGTTTCAATATTTTTCATGATAAACGCGAAAATGTATCTAAGTCCTTTTTCAATAACATATAGCTCATATTAAATAGCAAAAAGACTGCCGAGTTACGATTTTTGAATAAATATCTATTCCTTTTGTTTTTATTTATATTTAATATGTACTAAATTTATATTCCCTTTACTGCTTAAAATAATGTTTAAATCCATTTAACTTATCTTATTAATCTAATATAATAATACCAATAAAATTAATAGTGTATAAAATGCATGGTGAACTTATCAACGTATATGTACAACTAAATTGAATAAATAGATCTTCATCTGGATATCGCGAGCAGGCTCGTATTAAGTGTATTATAGGCCTGGGGCTACGGAAATATTTGGGGCCCTTTTCGGAAGTGACAAAATTATCAGTTTTATAGAATAACTAAATTTTCTTCAATTTAATTTAATTATATTATTTTGCATTCACGAATTAACATATAATTATTAATAGTAAACAAAACTAAATATCATATAGACAATGGGTAGAATTTTCGATGCTAAAAAAATATACACATATATTTGGCTTTTTATTCTTATATCAGGAATGCCACTGCAAGTTTTATTCCCGCGGACTTATTTTATTGCACTGTTATTATAATGATTATCGCCTTTAATATGATATTTATTATTATTATTTTTATTAATTAGAATAATTTTTAATAATAATAATTATCATTATTATTTTAAATTTATTTATTTTTTTTTTATTTTTTAAATCCATGCACACAAGAACATAAGTTATGATTTAATTATTTATTACAAAACTCGTACATAGATCTTTCAAGGACGGTCGACCATAAGAAAATTTTGTAACTTTTAAACTTTATTTTAATCTTATACATATTCGCAAAACATAAAATATTTTAAAAGTAATTTATGGACACATTTATGAATTAAAAGCATCTTTCCGTACAACTTTGATTTTCAATACTGAACGCAACAAAAATGTAGAGGTCGTCCGAATTCGCTTTCCGGATAGTTCGAAAATGTTTTCAATGACTGCACACGTTGATTGTTATGAATCTATTTCTATACGTTTTTTATTAGAAAAATTATATTTTAGATATTTAGGCTTATCGGCTTTATCTATCGATTTATTCGTTATAAAAACAAATAAAAATCGTCTTGTAATTTTACCTGTGATCAGCTGTTTTCCAACCAATTTGAAAAAATTTCCGACTAAATCACTGCAAAATGTAATAAGGATATACTGCACATAAGGGGTTTTTTAAAATAAGCACAACATATTCCCAGTAATTCACTTTCACAAACAAATATACGAGTATAAATACGCAAAACATTTAATATCTGCATATAAAGAGGTAAGTCCTCCTTTGTTTATTAACCGATTTTAGTTTTTTGTAAAAAACAGTTTTTTTTTCCTATTCAAATATAAAATTAATACAAGAAAAATAAAAAAAGGAACTTTTTGTTACGATATTTTCGATTCGTTTATGTTTTTTTTTTTTTTGTTATATACTCGTATATATTTTTATTGTATGTGTAGCGCATGGTTTTCGAACGGCCATTATGTGACCGCCCGCTGATCGGTTGAGAGCCAAAACCAATACCTTTTTTTTGTCTATTCGTTCCTCACCGTTTCCAGGTATCTGGAATTACCCGCTCACCTGTTTTGCCTGCCATATGTTTTATTGCTTTGCCTACCATATGGTTTATTGCTTTGCACTACTAGTATTGACGCCACCGCCTAGTATACAAAGACACTACCAGAGTCGATAATCACAACGTTCGAAAATCAAAAATAAGTCGAAAGATCGCGCCACCAATCGTAATACGTATCATACTGAAAATATTAAAAATCATTTAAAACTCGCGGAACCTTGACAAATAGATTTATTGGCCCAAAATACCCCTAGTATGCAAATTTCATCCAAATCGTTAGAGCCGTTTTCGAGATACGCAATATATATATATATATATATATATACATATATACAAGAATTGCTCGTTTAAAGATATTAGATAACGTCTGGGGGATTGGTTCCGCTGGCCGCTTCGCGGCCCGTTCTTTGGACTTTAAACTGTATTACCTTGTAAATAATCATAGTCTACAGCGTTCAGATATACTAAATTTTTTTTTGAAAAAAGATGTACACCAATACGTCAATTAAAAAGGTAGGATTTAGATTAAAATATCAGAAAAACTGAAACCGCTAGCAGTGTAATATATGTGAAAGGAATATATTGAATTTAATTCTTTTTGGAGACTTTAGTATGCAGGTTAAAAAGAATGAAATATATCGATAGGTTATCTGAAATTTGATATTCTAATTACAATTTAAAGCACTTTCTTGTCAGTCGACCACTAGAGAAAACACAATAATAATAATATACAAAGTTTTGTGGGTAGTACATATAAAGGAAATATTTAAAACAATACGTATCACTGTTATTGGCTGAAGTGCGATGATGGTTAACTTGGTATCAGTTCACTACGTTTCTGATTCCCGAGATCAATTTCAAATCTCTTCTTCTTCTTTGGTCGTAGTCCCCCGAAGGAGTGTCGTGACCATTACACTACAGCATCTTCAATTTTTTTCCGCCATTGTATTCGATCATCCACCATCCGTTTACATTCGATAATTAATTCCTCCTTTAATACATTTCTAATTATATCCGTCCATTTAATGTTTAATCTTCCTCTTGAGCGTGTTCCCTGTACTTTCCCATCAATTATTAATTGTAGCATAGAGTGTTCGTTACGCATAGTATGGCCAAAGAACCGCAATATACTCAATGAAACATCGCCGGTTAATCTACGCTTAATGTCGAGTGCGTGTAAAATGGAAGCATTCGTTTGCTTTTCTGTCCAGGGTATCCGTTCGACAAAATAATTAATATAGCCTACTTATGTATAATTTCGGTGAAATATAACGGCGAAATTAGCCATGCAGTATTAAGAATAAAAAAACTGATGTCTCATTAATAAAAAAGAATTTCTTCGTAATGGCTAGATATTTTTTCATAAATTTATAAACTGTATATGTTCATAGATTTCAATAATGATTTTTTTATATTTAGCACACTGATTTAGTTTACATAAATAAATAAATGTTGTTAGAAATAATATATTATTATATTAACTTTGTTCACACAGAAACGTCTAGGACACAATGTTCTATAATCATAGTTTAAATATTTAAATTTCAGGAACTGCTACTAACATTGATAATTTTTATTACATTTTTTTAAAATTTTGGAATCCTCCTAGTATATATATATATATGTATATATATATATATATGTATATATATTGTAACTTTAGCGGTGCTTGATTTATAAAATATATTTCTCTTTGGCTAAAATCATTTATTTCGTGATTTATCGAACGCCGCGTTTTATTCGACATAATCGCGGATCGTAGTTGGTATCGGAGATGTTTATCGGCTAAAACCGAAATTCCTGGGCACAGTCGAACGGACGGCTGCGTCAGGTGAGACTGCGTGCGTGTGTGTATTGTTGGTAGCGGCCGATAGCGGAGAGTACTCTATGAGTCTGGGGCGAGTGCACATCGGATAGAAGCGGCGCCGAGAACATTGAGCTGAGGGAAGTTTATAAAATCCCATTAAGACAGGGCAGCTAATGCGATATACGTACTATTAAAAATATTCTAGAAACATCGGCGCAGATTATTATCCTTCTTAATTTGTAAAAAGATCTAGTCGGTAATTTCTCGTTTATTCGGCACGAGTTTAGTTTTAGTTTAGACACACATGGTGTTTATATTTTAATTGTCAGTCGATACATATTAATTTTGCTAGTCAGTCATCTTCTTATAATGGTCCGCATCGCTCGATGTACGTATATCATGTCCTTATCTAGTTGTGTTACTGTTTAAATTGTTTTTCTCTTTATGTCGAACTGCTTAGGGTTTTGTTGTTATTTTTCCTTTTTATAGAAATGTAGTTCTTCCTAGTCCGTGCTTGCACGTCGTATAATTTTTGTTAAATTCCGTTTTTTTTTAATACACGCGATTTCTTATTGGACACGTGATGGGCCCTCGTGATATCTCCGTTTCGGATAGAATACCGCCTTCGAACGGTGGGTTCCGCGAATTTTGATATTTCTTTTATTTTTTTTCTTCACCAGAAATTTTTATCAGTAAATTTTTTTTACATATTTTTTTGTTAAAGCCTAATGTTCTGTTAGGCAGAGCTTTTTCGGTGGTGACAAGTCGTCATTTGCCACTGGCGCCTGTTACATTTTTTTTTATGTAATTTTTTTTTTTTTCGTCATCGGGATAGGAAAAAGTTGATTTTCATCAACTGGCGCTTCGAACAACAGCAACCTCGGCTAGCCAAGGAGCAGCGGCATTACCTTGGAGATAAATTAAAAAAAGCACAGCGTTGGAGACGGAGGACGAACTGCCAAGCAGTGTATCAGATAAGTGTTAATATTTTTATCACCTCCTCGGCCTTCTATAGGGATCTTATTAATCTTGCTATTACGTACTTATTTAAATTAATTTTTTTTTGTGCAATTTCAATTTCTGTTTAAAGAATAATTTTACACATATATATATATAATTATTACGTGGCCTGTAGATAAGCCCGATCACGTAATTTTATTTCGTTCAGTTGCCCTGTCTGGAATATGGAGAGCGAGGACTTAACCAGAGTGAGGGTGACGAGAGGCAATAATTATCGGGAAGTTCAACCAATTCCCGATAATTTAAGCGATGAGGAGAATGAGCAGCGCGAGATCCCGGACCGTCTTTCTGAGACGGGACCAGAAAGTTATACACCGCCCAGTCCGACCAGGAGAGAATTTGAGGATCCTGGACCATCCTTTATGGGAACCGCAGGCCCTAATATGGAAACACTGATGCGAGAAATTATGAAATTAAACCAAAATATGGATAATAAATTTGAAAGAAATAAAGAGGATATTAATGAAAGCAATAATAATTTAAAAGAAGAACTAAAAATAGAACTAAATAATAGGTTAAAAGAAAATCACGACAAATTAAATGAGAAAATGAGTACTATAAAGGAGCAGATAAACCATAAACTGGACTGCAATATCCGATATATAAACAATAAACTTGAAGAAGCTAACGATACCACGAATAAAAACAATAACGCATTAAATAATAAGTTAGAAGAACTCTATAAGAGCAATGCAATATTAAATAAAAAATTCGAGATGCTGGAAAGCAAATTAGACGAAGAATTAAGGTATAATATAAAACTGAAAGACCTTAAATTAAGTGACGTAGAGGATGGTCTTGGGATCTCGTCTGAACCGTCGCAGGACGAAAAGGTGGAGAAGGAGAAACCAGTCGAACTCGGTGAGGACAAGGGGCATAATAATGATAATAATAAAAAAGATGACGATTATAAGAATGCTAACAATAATAATTACAACAACGACAATAGTTTTAATACTAATAATACGAATAATAATGATAGGAAAAACAAGTACTACGATAATACAAAAAACGACAATAATAATAATAATACTTATAGGGTTGATAATAAAGATCTTAACAATGATAATAATAATGATAATGATGACAATAATAGTAATAGCGAAGATTTTGTAAAAATAAGTGAAACAAATAGAATTAAAGAATAAACTCAGGGCACGTCGCAGGAAGAAACTGAAGCGCAAGGTAAATAAACATTATGTTAAAAGAAATCAGATATTAAGATTAATTAGGTCAAGACGTTAGCCGCCAGGCCATAAAAAAAAAAAAAAAAAAAAAAAAAAAAGACGTCCCGGTGCGGAAGAGAAAAAAAGAAGAATTAAACCGAAAACTATAAAACATAGAAATAACGGTAACCCATGGAAAGAAGCCCGAACCAAAGTTAATAATTTAATGCCCGCAAGGGTAAAACTGATAAAAATAAAAAATAATTTTCGCCGAAAGGGACACAGCTCCCGTTCCCGTTACGGTTTCCGGTCGTGCAAGTATCGGCGGAAATAATTAATAAATAAAAGAAGTGTGCCGAATTTTCCCGGATTACGACGTGCCAAACCAGTGAAAACTAACGCAGTAATAATAATACGAATATTCTAGTCTAAACTCGTTCGCGCAGCAAATAAATTTAAGCTATATTCTAGTCGTGTAAAATTTAAATTAATCGTCTAAATGAATAAATTTATTATAAAATAGCCTAAGGACGAGTGTGAGTAGCCGTTGTTGAAGTGAACAGTATGGTAGGTGCCCTGTGCCGCAAGTTGCTTCGATCGAGGTTGCGGTGTTGTGTGCCGTTTCGTTGGTTTGGTTCCGATGGTATAGGTTTTTGAAGATTCCACGTCCCTGTTGAATAGTGTAGAATGCATTTTCGTTTCGTCACACATTCATTCGGATATTTATGTAGGTTTATGTTATTTATCTCGTAATCTGGTTAATGTAGGCCATACAAATTAGATCTAGTCAGGTTACCTTTTTATTGATTTTCCGCAATTTGCAAATTTATTATTATTATTTTTCTAGTCTATTTTTGTCGGTTATATTAGGTAGTTTTGTACGAGTTTTGCGTTGGTTTTCGCCGTGGTTAAGATCTTTGAGACATTTCGTAGTGAGTATATTTTTTTTTCTTTTCTCTCTCGTTTCGAGATTTGTGTCACGTGTTAGCGAGTTTGCTGCCGTTTACCCGAAACGGTGTTTGTTATTGTTTACATTTGGTTGTTTTGGGGCAATGTACATTCGATTCACTTGAGTGAGCTCGATTTGTTCCGATTTCGACCTGGTGTGTTCATCTCCCCCGCTTACAAAATTTATTTATTTTTTATCAAAATTTAAAATTTATTTTTTTATCTGGGCATTTGTGCTTCGGAGTTTGGGTTTTGCGGTTTTTTTCTCCATTAAGAAAAAAGCTGGTTTTCACCTGTTCTAAGATCTTTGAGACTTTTAACCCTTGTGCTTGTCACTCTGGTCCATAGCTCTCGCGTTTACGTGAGGTGTGGGTGAGCATATATATATATATATATTTAGCTGTAGAACTTGTGAATAGAATTCATAACCGGCGTAATATATATATATTATCGTCGCGACATAGTTTGTTACAGCTGGTCGCAGTTTTCGATAAGAATAATTATGGCCATTCACTGAGCTTTTCCGGTGGTGGCAAGCCGTCATTTGACATTAGCGCCCGTTACATTTAATGTCAAAGTTAATAAATGCATCAGTGTTGTGAACATACCCAGATGCGACGACTTCAAGAAATCTTGGTGGTGGGAGGATTAATATTTTTTTAGGCTCCATAATCATAACTCATTGATGAAATTGTTTCCTTACATATAAGAATCATATATATATATACAGTTGCGGATTCACGGGGGGATAGAGGACATCCGTCCCAAAGAACCAAAACTTTGATGAAAAACCGAGAAACTTAATTTATACTATATAAGATTTGTATAAATGTTATCTATTGATTTAATTATAACTAATATTTAATACTATTTTCTAGGAAAACTATTAATGTTACGTTTTTATTATAACTAGTGTTCGTCCATTGCTCCAACTTCGACCATAATTATTATTAAAAATTTGAAGATAACATATATGAATTTACATATTTACAAAAAAAAATTGTTTACTCTTATACATTCGGTCATTGTATATCTGAGATCATACACTTTTATATGTCCTTACGATACAAAACAGTTCGATACATGGGCGTCGTCAGCGGGTGTTTGGAGTGGCAGCTGCCCCCCCCCCTGGAGCCTTGATACTTTTTAATCAACTGGCCATGATGAGTATTCATGGGCGCGTAATCATGAACAATTTGGAAGACTTTCATAATAAAGTAGTAGAACAATTTGCCAGAAACCCACGAAAATTATGTTTTAATTAAGATTTTATTCTTGTTTAATTAAATATTAAGCCTTTACAACTTGTATATTTTATTTTTTTTATAACTCATATCCTCTTTCTATCATCTTGCCCCCCTCCCCTGGATCATCGGCTGGCGACGCCCTGGGTTTAGTACCATTATAATTGAATAAAAAACAAATTCAATAAAATAACAGTAAATCACAATTTAATAACACGCATTCATTAAAATTAAATGACACTTTACGATTTAGTACATTGTAAAAAATCCAATAATGATGATTATTAAGAAAAATTAAAACATCGTAATAAGAACAGACATTTACTGGCTATAGCGATTTATTTTTTGTATTAACTTTTTATTTACTTAAACAATGGAGAGTTGCAGTTAACGATTCAAAGTCCTAACAGGTTTTTGTTTACCTTAAAAAAAGGGCAAAATTTGATGATCCAGTTGAATGGGCAGACAATTCCCCACTCATGTGCCGTGAAATATCTCGGGTTACATCTTGACCAACGGCTCACCTTCAAGGATCATATTATTGAAAAACGAAAGCAACTAGACATCAAATGCGGCAGCTTGCGTTGGTTAATGAACAAAAATTCATCTTTATCAATTGAAAATAAAGTGCTTCTATACAGGGCATTCTTAGAACTTGTGTGGACATATGGTATTCAAATCTAGGGAACGACGAACAGGTCAAATTTAAACATAATACAAAGATTTAAGTCCAAAGTCCTACGAGATATTTTGGCGGCACCATAGTTTGTCCGTAATGATGATATACATGAAGACTTCTGCATTCTAATGGTTAAAGAAATAATTACGACCTTTGCTAGAAGATACTTTCATCGTCTTGGGAATCACATCAATTCGCTGGCAGCTAATCTTTCGCAAAATAGCGTACGATTCAGATGATTGAAACGACACAGCTCTAAATTGAACTGGAATTTCGTCCGTAGTCATTAATTTGTATAGCTCAACATAATTCAATAAATAACGTACATACAAATAAGGAATAGCGACCACTGGGAATAGTTCCACCATGGTTTACATAAAATAACATTGCTACTTATTGTGATAGAAAAGCAGAAGAAGGAAAAAAAAAAAAACGGTGATAAAAAGGAAGAAAAAACGCTAATTTGTTTGATTCTCTACTGAAGAATCTGAATGGATTAAATGAAAAAATTTATATGCTAATTTTTGAAATTCGGAATTATTGCGCAGTTGTGGAGTGATTCTTGGAAGTTTAAAATGAAATTCACCCGGTCAGCTGCCTTGGGAGCTGATGCAGGTAAGGAAAGATTGCGATTGGCCGGAGCATCATTTGGCACCTCGGAGCTTTTAGTAATGAGACTAAATTTGTTGAGAGAAGTATGGTTTGAAAAGAAAAGTCCGTTAAGATAATTACGGTTATTAGAGGGAAGAGAAGAAAAGTGAGATTGAGCTGATGAAAAAGTTTTATGATGTGAAGTTAGAGATTTTTTATGAAAAAAATGAGGTTTAGGGGGGAAGTAATCTGATTTCCCTTACGGGTTATACCGGTAAAAGAAAATGCAGACGATGGGAGGTTCTCTTTTTTTGAACTGGCAGGCTTCGTTGAAGGAAATGTTCTCAAAAGCCATTATTTTTCTTAACTCGAGCTATTTTTGGAAGATAGGGCATTTACGATTACTAGTCTCATGCTGACGATCGCAATTAAGACATATAGGTTGCGTGAGAGGCTCGGAGCACTCGTTAGCTCGACGCGATTCGCCACATTTGTAACAACGAGGTTTACTGCGACACAACGGAAGCAGGCCTGACATTGAATAGGAGGTTTTACGCCATGTTCCACTGGACATCGGAGGTGAAAGAAATGGAAAAACTCGGGGATTTTATGCGAAAGAAATTTAATCTCGACTAAGGGAATAGGCCGGAGCTCTTCGCCTTGTCGCTTTTTAAGACGACGAATAGATACAGCTGGGACTAATGATGTTATATCTGTGCAAAGATCTTCTTCCGAGATATCCGTCGGAATATCCCTTACAATGCCGAACGAAAATAAAAGCGAGCTCGGAATGAAGGCCTTAAGTTTATGCTGCTCTAAGAAGTTACTATCTAATGGAAATTCATTGGCCGAGGAAATGTCATTAAAAAATAATCGGAGCCAGTTTCAATCGGCTAGCACAATTTCCCCAATCGCTGCGGTTTTGCTAAAGAGGAATTTTTCGGCAGCAAATGGGTGAATACTGCCGATATTTTTATCCGAAAAAGATTGTAATATAATCTGAACGGAACTAGTGCAATTAGCAGGAAAAAGATCGATATCCTGTTCAGTTGAACTAGTGGCGTTTGCCGTAGCACTATTTCGTTTCAAATAGTCATCATTGTTGTCAGTGATGATATTAGCATTGTTGTAATTGTTATTGCTACTGCTATCGCTTCTTGTTGCTATTATTATTTACACCATTATCATTATAATTATTATTTGAAGCAGTGTTATGCACGGTTTTAGTAACATTTGAATTATTTTGGTCAATATTTTTTATATTGAAATTATCAATAGCTTTGTTTATAAATTCAGAATTATTAGATGATCGAAGGTCGGCTGTAAGAGCCTAAGCTCCTTAGACGATAGGTCTGCTTTCGGTGACACTGGATTGCCAGGCTTCTGTTTGTTAGAGGAGTCCACCTCTTTTATGTTAATAGATAAGCCAGGTTTATGGGAGGCCGCTCAGCGGCCTCCAGAAGACGAACTCATCCGCTAATTTAGCAATAAAATGTATAAGAAAAAATGAAAGATGACAGAAAGGGAGTGCGGGAGTGAGAAAATAAAAGAAAAAATGTAACTAGTACGGATGGTTAAATACAACCGTAACAACGGAGAAAAATATAATTCGAAATTTCCTAAACTGAAATTAGATTAGTGCACAAAAACAAATAATAATAGAAATCGAGATAACGCGAAAGAACGTTGAAATCAATTATAATACAAATAGAAAGTGGAACAATCTCATCGAATGCGCTGATAAGACTTATGCGACCGCAAACAGAAAATACGATGACACGACTTATCGCGATAACAGAGTTCGTATTTCTCTTACTTACATTTCTGTCTCTATAAACTAGGCCATTTTGGCCTCGCAAAGGGGCTATGCCCCTTGAGCCTTCTTGTTAAACATTTCTGTTTCTTTCTCTTCCATGCTTTGCATAAAATGATCAAAATTTACAACGTAATTCTAAATCGGTCCATATGAACGTAAGTTATGCACGAAGAGACGTAAAAAAACAAAAAAGAAACGGGACGATGGTGTAACCTCCTTCTTTTTGGAAGTCGGTAAAAATTAAAATATAACAAATGTTACATAAAATTGGGACATTTTTTCTAATGGGGGCCGGCTTAAGAATTACGTTGTAATTAATATATATATATATATATATATATATACAATGGCTATTCCACGGGAAGTGAGAGTAACTTTGATGTGAGTAGGCAACCACTCACAGCGCGTTTTCGAAAAATATTCGCAATTCTGCTTGTGTTTCTAAGCATTCGGGTCCCAAGCGCATGGATGGTTGTTTGCAGGCCAGAGGTATCTATTTCGAGAAGATTAATATGAATGATGATGATTCTGTACTACACGAGTAATAATTTATGTAAAAATTTCGAAATACAGTTCTTTGCAAAATTTTGTAATTTTTTTGTCTAAAAAAACGGTAGGGGTCGACGAAACACTTCTTTTTTTCAAATCAATGCTGCGGCCGAACGGGGAGAGGTATGAACTTCCGGTTTGTTGCATTCGATAGATAATTAAATGGTCTTTAAGTGGTTGCCTACTCACACCAAAGTTAATCTCACTTCCCGTGGGACAGGCATTGTACAGGGTGCGGCAGCATAACTTCCTTTTTTCAAAATTTAATAAAACCCATTGTATGAATCAAAAAAATTTTATTTGTTTTTTATAATATAGGCACATAACTAAAGTTTTATTTTACTTACTTTTTAAAGATCAAATCAGGTAAATGACGTTTATCACTTTTCACACACCGAGTAAATCGTTTTTTGGCATTTATCATGACTCTTGCCAGCATATCAGGCGTTATCCTGGCAATTTCTTTCTGTATGTTGGTCTTCAAATCTTGTAAGGTCCTTGGACGGTTCACATAAACACGGGATTTCAAAAATCCCATGGAAAAAAATCATAAGGGAACAAATCTGGAGAGCGGTCCGGCCACTCCAAATCGCCCCTAATTGAGATGAGGCGCTCTGGGAAGTGTTCCCTCAAAAAAACAGCCATCGATGCTCTTGCAGTGTGTGCCGTTGCACCGCCTTGTTGGAACCAAGTGTTCTCTAAGTCTAACTCATCTAGCTGTAGGGAAAAAATATCTTGTGTTTACATACCGGTCCGAAATCACTGTCACCGTTACTTCATTTTCCTCAAAGAACCAGGCACCAATAATTCCACTTCAAGAAATTGCACACCACACTGTGACTTTAGGTGAATATAAAGGCCTTTGATGCAATTCTCGAGGATTGGTGTCAGGCCAGTAGCACATGTTTTGTTTGTTGACGGTTCCACATAGATGAAAATGGGCTTCATCATTAAAAAACACAATAGCGTCCTCAAGAACGACTTCCAGAAGAACCTCGCACGCGTTCCTCCGAGAATTGAAGTCACGTTCAGAACGTTCCTGCACAATCGCCATCTAGTATGGATGGAGATGAAGATCACCATGAAGAATTCTCTTCAAAGAACGATCGGAAAGTCGAAGGGCAGATGCGCGCGTAGAACGCCGTGGTGATGGCAACATTGAAGCTCTCACTGTCTCAATGTTCTCGGCTGATCTAATGGGCCGAGGGACTCCATTTCTTCGTCTTGTCGTACTTGTAGTTTGTCTGAACGTAGTGAGCCCCATAACAATTGATTTCCGGTCCGGGGCAGGGGCCAACGGGACTAAATTAAAGCGATTCCGAAAGGCACGCTGGGTTGCGATCATAGAACATCCGTTCGAAAAGTAGGCATCAACGGCAAACGCACACACCTCACTGTTGTTCCAACACACGACGGCGACTAAACTTCGTCGGAACAAAACTTTATAGTTCCGCCTCACGAACAAGACCACTAGCGCTTCGCTACGACATCAACTGACTGAATGGCGCGCATTATAAAAAAGGAAGTTATGCTGCCGCAACCTGTATATAATTTTTTGGGTACTCCTCGTTTCCGTGACATTATAGGACTTTCTACATCTAATTTTGTACGATTTTCTTGAACTGTTGTCGAAAATTTATTAAATTCATTTCTCATGCATGATAAAATTAAATACATTGTTTCAATTAGTTGATGAACACGTCTGAATTTAACGATTCTTTCTGCAATATAGTATTAACGTTGTCTGTTTTACCAAAAATTTGAGACAATAATGATACAATAAATAAAAATTCAAATGATTGCAAAGTAATGTTAAAACCATGCGCTTTTGCTCAAATCTGATTTGTTTCCATTTTTGGCAATTCATTCGTAAATTTCTGAAGAGCTGAATAGTTATTTAAAACTAAAGTTTACTTAAAGTGGACAGACCAACGATGTGGACAAAAAGGTCTTAAATTTTCAGTTTTCTCTTCTTTTATATGCTGAAAAAATGGTAAACGTTTGGGCGAATCCTTTATAAATATTATTTTTTTTGAACAGCTTAAAATATTTCTGCACTTTTTCACATCGTTAACCGCGCCTTGAATAACAAGATTTAGAGTATGTGACGTACAATGCACGAAAATTGCCCTTGGCTCTAATTCTAAAATTCTAGCTTGCACGACACTATAAGTGCCGGCCATATTGGCTGATCTATCGAAGCACTGACCTCTACATTTTAAAACCGGTATATCAAATCGCGCTAAAACATCCGCAAGAAAGAAAAAAACTAAAAAATGATGCAGCATTTTATTTAAAAATTTAAAGAATACTGCCGAAACGAATTTTTACAACAGGTTTTGTTTCAATCGGTAGAACTGATTACAGTATGTACGTAAGAATTGTGAATTATTTATCTGTTTTAATTATAAATTTTTTAATTTTAAAAAGTTGAACAGTGCCGTATTCATACAAAATACGAATATAATAAAATCGATTACTCTAGAACAGACACAAATGTTTACACACTGCACCATTCGCTTTCAACAATTAAGAATGCGGTTGATTTAAAAGTAGATGTGTAATCATGAAGTAAAGAAAGAAAAAATACAGTACGGCTAAAAAGTTTTAGGATTGATTTTTTTTAAAATTCCAGATGAATGTGACAACAAAAACTTTTACTATATTTATTCAATATGTACACCACCGGCATTGATACAATGTTGGCCGCGGTCCGCCAACGCTCCAGAGCGTGGGTGAAGTCCGTTTCCGGAATCATGCCGAGGTCCGCGGTCACAACCTTCTGGATGGACGGTATAGCATCCAACCGACGTCCTTTCATATGCAATAAAATAATCGACCGGGGCCGGATCCGATGAATACGGCGGGTGATGAAGAACAGTAACCTGTTTTCTGGCCAAGAATTGCGAAATCCGGGTTGCGCATTGTCATTCAAAAGAAACGAATCTTTTGATGCATGAAAATGCGGTCAGACGTGAGCGATTCGTTTCAGTAGGCGATCCAACACACCCTCATAAAACTCCGTATTCACTGATTGGCTAGGTGGCACAAACTCCTTATGGATTACGCCCGTAGCATTGAACAATGTGTCAACCTCACATCGTCATCACCTTCGATGTTTGGAGACGAACTTTCATTAGTTTTTAGGAGCCGGGGCCTAACCACGTCACGTTCTGTCGCTTCGTTTTCGGGTCGTAGGCAAAGTACCACGACTCATCCCCTGTGACGATTTTTTTAAGGAAGTCCGGGTCAGTTTCTCGCATTGCGAGCAAATATTCACACGCGGTCACGCGCCCCTGTCATCGCTCGTCGGTCAAAGCATGTGGTACAAAGTGCGCGCACAATTTCTTTTCACCGCGATCCTGCGTAAGAATATTGCGGATAGTTTCTTCATCGATATTGACATGATCAGTTAACGCTCTGATTGTTAGGCGACGATCAGGGCCGTGCCCAGAATTTTGAAAAAGGAGGAGTATTGAAAATTTTCTTCGCATATTTATTTTATAAATAACAATACATTTTTCACTAATATTCGTACTATAAATAATTTCCATCATGTTGACTTGTATATTAATAATTTACATAAATGAATTACTGTATAAACATTAATAAAGTTACATGTTATTGATTATACTTGTAATAAAAAAATTTGTATAAAATATTAATGAAGTAACTAAAAATATGGAGCATATTTTTTTTTTGTTTTTTAAATGTAAGAACACCCTAAAAAATCATCAATATTTATTTTAAATTTTTGATCTTTTTCAGATTTTTGTGTATTTATAATAATTATTTCAGTTCTAAAGGCTGGAGTTAACCCCCAAGTAGAATGATGCGTGAAATATAAACACAATAAGCTGACAAAACAAATAGTCTTTTAAATTCTTTCTCTCAGAAAAAAAAAATCATTTATAGCCTTAACAAAGAAATTTGTAAAAACGTTTGTTTGGTCGGTTTGTCTATATGGTGCTTAGACTTAGAGATTACGGAAAGTAAACATCGCAGAGCTGAAGGCTTTTGAAACCTTGTGTGGCAGAGAATGCTTAAAATAAAATGGACAGAGAAGATTTCAAACGAAGGAGTTTATAACCGGATTAAAGAAGGAAAACGTATTATTAAAACTATCTCCCAACGAAGAAACAAATGGATCGGTCATGTTTTAAGACATAATAAGTTACTAACAGAATTAATGGAAGGAAAATTAGAAGGTAAACGCAGAAGAGCAAAGTCGAGAAGAAAATACATGGAACATGTTATGGACGATATAGGAGCAAGGAACTACCAAGAATTAAAACGACTAAGCGGAAGAAGGGAGAAATGGAAGAAAAGATTGCAGATATGATTTGTTTTTTCCATCAATCAACCAATCAACAGATTAATACTACTGATGATCATGAAAATAAACCTGCCGTTATGAAAAAACGCCTTTTAATCAATAAATTAGAGGCAAAAAGAAGAATGGATTTTTTTTTTTTTTGTTACCATTGATAATGTTCGACGGCCGCAAAATATTTAATGCAAATAAAAAAGAACTGCGTAAGTACATAAAAAAATGCATTAATTTTTCGCTTCAATGATTTTTTTCTATTAAAGCAATGGTTAACATTTTTACTATTTTTGCCGGTCTCACAATAAAATTGCCGGCTTATTTCCGGTTGGGTGGCTACCCTGTCTATACATGGACTGGAATGCTCTATACGTAATCGGGATTCAAATAAATCAGAATCAAGTGACGTTCGTAACCAGGGACAAGTAGGAATTAGAAACAAATCCGTAACAAGTGGCGCCAGAGTAGGATCATGATTTAATCAATTTTAGAGAGACGAGATCCGCGTCAAGTGGCACCAGTATAACAGAGATATAGATTTACAAGTGGCTCCCGTATATCGAACTTATTCTCGATAATGCACCTTCCCATTCGGCAACTGAGGAGTTACACGGTGGTGACATAAAGGCAATGTTTCTTCCAGTAAACGTTACATAAGTTTGTCAAACTATAAATCAAGGAATCTTAGAGGCTTTAAAGAAATATATATATATATATACGAGTATATATCGACGTCGCCTTCTCACCAGACTAATATCAAGCGTTGAAAATGATGAGTACTGTCAGGTTGCTTTAAAATCAGTTGATATGCTTGAAGTTATCATTTGGTATCTTAGGGATAGGAAGAGATTATAGTTCTATAGCAATTATTAGATGGACAGTTCAAAAGACGAGAAACTTGTTTCTCTAATAAAAAAAATTCCAGGATGTGAAGCGGCTAGTAATACGAATGACGTTACAGAATGGATGGGCAACGACGATATCGAAGAAACGGCAGATGAGGATATCATGGTACTCAACGAGGATCCAGCTGAAGAGAATACAGATAACGAGCTCCTTCAAAGTGTTATACCACATGATGAAGGATTGAAGGCAATCGAAGTAGCGCTGGAGTAACTCAACAGGAAGAAGCGTCACCAGCTGATATCATTTGTTTACGCAAGTAGCGAGATATATCGGCAAGGAAGAGCATGCGAAAGACACACAGACCTTAATCACAGACTTCTTTAAAAATTAGCTAATGTACCACCGTAAGTTAATTTTCATGTTTACTTTTTCATTATGGGATAAGTTAATTTTCATTTTTTCATTTACTTTGCAGTATTTAACCTTGAACTTCGGCGTATCCGGATTTTTTGCTATCTGGCCGCCCAATTAATCCGGATAATCGCGAGTCGACTGTATATGTATATGTATATAAATGCATATACATACAGTAGAGGACCGAGTATGTACCAATCAGTATCACTAGGTAATCCGCCTAAACTCCATAATAAATGTATTCGGTGCAATCGCACGATAGCCTATTGAAATTAATTTGATTAAATGATTGTGATAAAAAATAAAATTACACTATTTAAAGTAATTAAACATTATAAGGGGCTCTCCATTTTTGACATAGCAATGTTCCATAAAAATATTTACATTCAAATCTTAAATCTTCGCTATTTCGCTTTTCTTTTAATTATTATATTCCTAATATTCGCAAAAAGAATGGAGTTCGAGTAAAGGAAATAAATCTTTAGCGGCAATATAGGGTTCATTTAAAAAGACAAAAAATTAAAAAGATTTAAATATCAATAAACGAGCAAAAGCCTTGCCAATAGTTAATATGTACTATATGCGCGCATGCGTGCACACATACACATGCTGCATCACGTCTAATTACTTTTATAATACGAGCGTATTAAGTACGAAATTAATAATAATAAAAGGATAAATTTCTCAAACAGCAAGGGTAATAGAGTCGTTATATCGTACTAATGAATAATAAAATGCATGACGACTGCCATCGGTAAAAAAAAGGAAAAGAAAAAGAGAATCAATTCTTCACTAGAGATAGTGGGCGAAGAATAAAAAAAGTGCAATTACCTATTTTAATGAACTCGAACGAATCAGAAGCGTAATTAGAGAACAATTCATTTAAGAGAATAGACTTCCTCGTCACTCGTCACCAAGAAGAGTATATTTTTCCGTCACTAGTAGCAAATAATAATATACGAAATGAAAAAATTAAGGATGCTTTGTTTTAGCCAGTTAATTCCTAAACTATTTATGTGGAAAATTCCAAAACAGAGGTTACTGTGAAATAACAGCGATTTTTATTGTTTTTTTTTTTGTTTTTTGATATAAAACGTCTAGGATTGTGTCGGCTATAAAACGTTTATAGCACAATGATAATCGCAATTGTTTGCTCATGGCGAACAGCTGGAAAATTTTCTTTTAGTATTCACAAATGATTAGCAG
The DNA here is from genome assembly GCA_039619475.1 of Icerya purchasi. Classification (NCBI taxonomy): domain Eukaryota; kingdom Metazoa; phylum Arthropoda; class Insecta; order Hemiptera; family Monophlebidae; genus Icerya; species Icerya purchasi. The sequence goes on along the minus strand of CM077115.1, from coordinate 346,571,030 downwards.
ATTATTGCATACTGTCACGTATTATTATGTAACCGACTATTTTAACGACTTACAGCGAATAAGCGTATTGCAGAATGGGGCTACATAAGATCTCACTTAAGTGCGTTTATTCCTAGCGCACTGAAAAAAAAAAATTAACATAAAGAAATTTAACGAATACGTTTCCAAGAAGACAATAGTGCACACATAAAACGGCTAACGATTTGCACAGTAACATAATAATGCGGGAACACCTTACAAACGTATATTTTCACTATTTGTAATTATGTTATAAAATGAATTCACTAAACAATTAATACATGGTATTATTTACGGCGTAGTACAATTCTTCATCATCACCCTGTAAATTTTCATCAGAAAACAAAAAGCCACTAAAATTTGTACTCTTTAGAGTGGTACAACGTTGCAATAACAATAAAAACGGCGTGACGCACAAATCGTAAACACACGTTCGTGAGAAGGAATTGTTACAGAAAAAAAAACTTACACATAATAAATGCTATTAACACCGGAGCCCATCTTATCTGCTACATATTTTAATAAACGATTTAAATTATTTATATATATATACACAGACACACAGACATACACACACATATATATATGTATATGTATATGTATACTTTTAGAAAAAATTTTAACGTATGAAAAATTAGTTATATATATATTTGAAATGCATTAGAAATACTTGCGATTCACGATAAAAAAAAAAAAAAAAAATTGACTATTACAATAAGGTTGAAAATTCGAAATATAAAAAAATTAAACGAATTTTTCGCCAAGAAGCATTTTTTTAAAAATTTAAAAAAATTACGAGGGTTCAAAATGTACACAATTTAATGCATGAAAATGAAATGTATCATATTCCACATCTGACAGTGATCGTGGTCTCAATGATTGTTAAAATTTTAATACCTATGTCGGATTTTATATTCTTGAAATAAATAAAACAGATAACTCAGATTTCATTGTTTTTTGTTTTTTTTTAAAATCAAAAATTAAATTCGTTATTACAAAAACAGAGCAAGGAAATTGATTGTAATGCATAGGTCTTTTCTTATCTTATAAATTATTAGGAGTGATGAAAAAAAAAAAGTTGACTTTCAAATAGATATCTTAGAAATTACGGAAATATTAAAAATTATTTAATTTTCGGTACAACGTTAATTCCGGTTAAATTTATCTTCGCAACGGCTATTACACAAATTTATGTTTAAAATCGTATAAATATTTTGAAATAGTTATTATATTTTTTATTTTATTTCACTTATTTCTTCCACGTGGCTGATATCAGCAATTTATCGGTCAGAACAAAGCAAAAAGAAAATGTATATTTTCAGTCCTATTTGCTATTTAGTATCGTTTTTAAATTTTATTAAATAAAAAAGGTAATCGATACTTTACTGTGTATTTAACCGTAAGATGTCCGTAACACAAAACTACACGAAGAATTTATTTTTTGGTTTTTTTATTTCATTTTTAACATCGCGGTAGTTTTAAGAAAGGACATCCAGCCTGAATGACTGCACGTCGCATGCAGTTAAACACGATTAGAATTTTGTGTACTTTCATTTCCAAATTGATCGGATTGGAAGTTACATATACTAACAATTTTGATTTTTTATTAAAAGACGACTTGGTTAACTATAAGAATTCGATATGCAATTTTATATGGGAGGAATTAAAAAAAAAAAAAAAAAAAAAGCATTAAAAATAACAATTATGTATACCTATATATATATATATATATATTTTATAAGAAATAAATAAGAATAAAAATTATTTCGTACCGTAAATTTTATCAATTTTGTGATTTGTTGACCACTCTGGACTCGTGGACATTTTTCTTTAGTACGACAAGAATTTCTGGCATAAATTCTACCATTTCGCTTGTTAGATTTCTCTTCAGTTATAAAGTTTTTTATTGGCAAACAAATTCTTTTTGAACTTACCGCGTTTCCAAATTAACGATTTTTTCGAACGTTCATTCCAAAAATTTCTAGCAATTTAAGAGCCAATAAATAACTCGTACATTTTCAAAATACATCTAATTGTAAATCTCCACTTGTGTACGCAACAAACAGACCACTCAGCCTTTTTTTCGCTAAAATCTTTTAATTACGTAAAGAGGATCTCGATAAACTTTTGCAGGGATGAAATTCGCAAGTTTGAGGACCTTACAATGCGCGAACTACTAATTTCTTCACACAATTTAATATTAGAAAATATACATGAAATCGTGCCTAATTCCGATTTTGTTAAGCAACGAAAAAATTTCCAAAGCCGTTTTACTAGTGCGATATAAAGCAATAACTGCGACACAATTTTTAAGTATAGCCCACACTCAATGGCTAAATGATCAGTAAACAATGATTGAACTAGTGTATGAACAGTGTACCCACATTTTACAGAACTAAATTTTTCCCTCTACACTTTATGAATATTCGTGAAAAAAATTATAATGGAATTGTGTATAAAATTACTAAATATTATTTAAATACCGCGTTTAGACTGATTTATATACGCGATATTTTGTTTGATATCACAAACTAAGGAAACTTGTTTTAATCATAACAAATTAAGATTACAATGATTCGTCTTACTCTTGTGTTAAATAACGCTCTAAAATTAAGTAATTCCAAAAGGAAATACCTATCATTTACTTCATATTATCGGCATGGTGTACATGCAACATTTGCTATTCGTAAACATTTTGTAAAAATCACATATTAATAGAAAGTGATCCTTTGTATTTTTCGGTTTTACTGTAAAAGTTTCCTGTGGAAGACTATCCGTCACGTTCTAATTTTTCAAGATATTGTTTAAAATTTTACATAACACCGAATGCTGATTTGCTGCGCTACTTGTCTAATAACTGATAAACTGCTTCATTCGAAATTTCTCATAAGTGAACAGTTACTCTATATTTTTGTAGTTTTATTCAGCAACAACAGTATCGATATTATCTTTACCGATATAACAACTAGCATACACGGGCTCGCATTAAACTTTCGTAGGTATTTCAACAATTGACGCTATTCATCATATTTTAAATTTATTAAATTTCCGTGTGCAGCAATGAACCATTAATAAATATGCCCCGAAAAGAGGAAGTTTCTGAAGAAAACTGGTCGTAATGTTTCTAGTAAAATGATTAATGAAAGATTGAACACACAAGAACGATAAATATCAATTTATTAATAGTGGACAATTTTTAATTTTTATTCGAGTCTTTCTTCGGAACACTTATAGAATTAACTTATCTTTACGCATTAATTATTATGACTGTTTTCTAAAAAAAAAAAATCGTCAGCAGTAAGAAATGCAGAAATACGTTAAAGAAAGTAAAATGATCTCATTGATCCTGTTTCAAATAAAGTTCTCATTAAAAATTGTAAATGCGAGTAAAAGATGAATTTCAAAAAAAAAACACCACATTTTGCAATATATTTATAATGTTTTTATTTATGCAAAAAGAAAAAGCGACTCTTCATTCGTGCTTAATCTGTGAAGTATGTTGTAGCGGTTTTAACGGAATAAAAAATAACCTTTGCAGTTTGATAAAATTTTTACATCTAACAATAATCAGTAACTATTAATATCATATTTATTTCCATAGAGTGAATTACGCGTTTAATTGTGTTCTTAATTTTTTTTTTTTTTTTTAATGACTCATTTTACTGATAATAAGTGGCTGTGTTGAAAATGATATTGCATGTAGCTTTCAATTTATTACTGATAAGTTTCCGTTAAACACAAAAATTTTATAATCCGAAAAGATGAAAAACGAGATTCAGTACTAAACTTTTAGGCAACTAAAATTTATGTCGATTACGGTGTTACAATTTCAAAAAATAATAATAAATTTTATTATTTTGCGAACCTTATTATAGACTTAATTGTAACGTTCTGAGAACAAACAAATTTCTACACATAATTGCTTTCTTTCCTAGTTCTTCCGACTTGTTCGTAAATTTAGTGTATATTTTAGAAACTCCGATTTTGTCATGTCTATTTTTTTATAGTTATAATATATATATATATATATATATTATAATCGCACACCCATACACACATATAATCTGTCCAACGAAGGAAGTCCGTAATGGGAATTAAATATCAGTGGGGATTTCAGTTTTATAAAGTTAGAAATTGAAAGAACAAGTACGAATAATATAAAATAAGGCTACACAAAAAAGAACCTGTTATAAAACTGGACAATAAATATTGATGAGGAGATGGAGATTATTAAATGTCATTATAATACATTTCAGCGGTAGCGATAACGATGATTTTGATATTTTCAGTGACACATCAGAATACGGTTTATAATATTTGAATTATTGTCATAATTACTTACTATCCTTAATAGCGTATTGGGTGACAGCATTAATAGAGCGTAAGGACGTCTGATTTCGTGACGTCAGCGCCTTTCGGTTGTTTTACGAACGGACTGCTTTCGTCGGACAAACTATATACACACAAAGGGCACATAGACTAATGAAACTAATATCGATAATAATTCGGTTTAAATGGTCCGGCTTTATTTAAACCAAGATACTTAGCCTGATCATCGGTCAACTCGGTTAAATGAGCATCAAAAGTCGGCAAATGTAAACTGGCCACGTACTCGTCCATTTTTTTCGGTAGTAAATACACGTCGGATTTGTATCGTCCCGCTGGCGCGTTAAACAGCTCGATTAGAGCCAACGCTTGCGTTACCGAAGTAATCGAAACGACAAACGACGCTAAACTCGAACAGCTCATATTCACCAGACGTCCTTCGGCTAATAGTACGATTCTTTTACCGTCCGGCCAGATAACGTGATCCACCTGCGATCGTACCTTCTCCCAGGTTAGTTCGGGTGTCCGTAAACTGAGAACGTCGATTTCAGTATTCGAATGGCCCATATTGCAAACGATGCAGCCGTTCTTCATCCGTTCCATATGTTCTCTGGTGACGACGTTCTTGTTGCCGGTCGCGGTAACCACGATATCCACTACGGTAATGACTTCGTTCAGCTTGACTACTTTAAAGCCGTCCATACAAGCTTGTAGGGCGCAAATAGGATCGATTTCGGTGACGTAAATTACACAGCCGAGACCTTTCAACGACTGACAACAACCTTTCCCGACTTCGCCGTAGCCGCAGATAACCACTTGTTTACCGCCGAACATGACGTCGGTGCAACGTTTTAAACTATCGATTATCGACTCTCGACAGCTGTACAAATTGTCAAATTTCGTTTTCGTTACGGAATCGTTCACATTCATCGCCGGCACGGTCAATTTATTCGATTTCGATAACTGATACAAACGATGAACACCGGTAACGCTTTCCTCGACGATTCCCTTGATCGTTTTGAACAACGACGGATACTTCTTTAACATCAGATGCGTCGCGTCACCCCCATCATCCAGGATCATGTTAGGCTGCCAATCTTCCGCGTGCACGCAACGATCTATGCACCACCAAAAGTCCTCCTCGCTCTCGCCTCTCCACGCGAAAACTGACAATCCCGCTTCAGCCAGAGCTGCGGCCACTTCGTTCTGCGTCGAGTATATGTTGCAGGCGGCCCATCTAATTTCAGCTCCGAGCTGCGTCAACGTCTCGATCAGGACGGCCGTCTGAGCATTTATGTGAGTGCAACCGACGATTTTCGCTCCCTTTAACGGCTTATCGTCGTTTGCCCGCTTACGCAACGACATGATGCCCGGCATTTCCTGTTCGGCGATGTCGATTTCTCGCCGACCGAAACTGTGCAAATTCACATTTTTAACGCAGAAATTGGAGAACCCTTTCGAATTTTGTTGCTCCTTATCTCTGGGCGGCGTATCACTTTCGTCCGAACTGCTACCGGTGCAGGAAGCCGAACTGAACGAATCGGTGGACGAAGCTGACAGTGAACGACTACGATAGCGACTCGTCTTTTTAAGTACGCTAGTCGGCTTCGTTTCTTTGATTGTACCTTCGGTGCCTGGATCTAATGAAATATAATGCGAATTAAAGAGAAGTTGTCAAATGGAACATCTAAATAAAATCATTCCATCTACACGCGTGTGACTCGCCGTGAATGAATTTAAATGAAACAATTTCCTTTTTTCCCCGCAGACTACTGCTGAAAAATAGCGCATTTCTCTTCTAGTTACCAAATTTTTTTCGAAAATATAGTCTTTTTAAATTTTCGTAATTTCTTAATTTGTAACACAACCTCTTGATACAGGTTAAAAACTTAATTCCCTGACTGGACTATTCTAAATTTAGGAAATTACTGAAAGGAGACTTTTTGACGGTGTTTACTTTTAAACAGAGAGATCGTACACAAAATTCTGTTTCTTCGATTGTGTCATATTTCGTAAATTAAATATATATATATATATATATATATACATTTTTAAGACCACATTTAGACCGGCGCAAAGCAAAAAGCACGACGCTTTATGAGGAAAAAATGACAGTGTGAAATAACCCTCTTCACTTGTTTGGCTATAATGTTCGATGCGTGGCTTTACACGTTTGTTCAAGCCCCTTACAGAAGCCTTAGAAAAGCAGCAATTTGAAAGTAACAATCAAGTTGAGGAATTCACGTGTGTAACACCACCAGTTTTGAGACCGTTCGAAGTATTAAAAAAATAAAAAATCGAAAGATTTTGTATTTTACAAAAAAAACATTTCGTTTAATTTCGACAATGTTACAAAACTTGCACTAAGCACAAAAATAATATTTATAAAAAATATTTTCAATTAGGTACTGTACACGCGTTATAATTTATAATTTTTAGAGCACCTCGAATACTTAATATCTGGTGCAAACTTGAACAGAAAAACTGAACTTTCGAATTAAATAAATTATTCAAAAACATCGATAAAGTTATGCTACTATAATATTTTTCTGTATATTAAAAACGTTTTAGTCATAGTTTTATTCTCCGATTAGTGGGAAAAATTTGAGATGAATATAAGCAGTTAGTTGGTAAATTAAAAAAATTTCTATATTATTTTTGGCTATTATTATAATTTTACTACTGTATTTTTTCGCATCATTTGACAAGTATGTTTTTCTATAAAACAGCTCTCTGCGCTTAAAAATCTCGCTTCGACATTCTCAATGAAGCAAACTGATCGTGGGGCTGGCGAGCGAAGCGAGTAGAGGATAAAACAAAGCCATCTCATATTTAAATAAGGATGGGATGTATACGTTTAGAATTATCCGGCGAAAAACGTTTGGACAGACATCGCGCCAGGGATGTTGTAAATGTTGCACGATATTTAGAGAGCTACGATGCGAAGAAAAAGAAACCTAGGCTAGAAAAAAAAAAACGAAGTTAAATAATCATTTGTCGGTATTTGAATCTGAGTAAAGGCAGTCTTCGCCTAATTATTACCATAAACATCGTGTTACCTAAACCGGAAGCTGAGCCCGACGAATTTAAATATTTGTCATTCAATGATGAAGTATAAATATTTTAGACGGAACATTCGTACTTATAGTATTTTTTTTTTTTTTTGATTTAAGAAACACCAGGATCAAGGGTAAAATATGAGATCCGAGTATTTGCCACTACGAAAGTAAAAATTTCATTTTCCCTAAAATTTGAGAAATTCGGACAAGTTTATAGTTACCACTAAGGCGAAACCGCACGTACATTTGTTCCAAGACGCTGTCAAACGCGAAAACGTTTTAAAAGTGAACAATTAATAAGGTTTAATGAACAAGTGACAGTAGGGAAAGTGGTGGTTGGTGATTAAAACCAGCAGGGAGCAAAGCCTTCCAGTTTAAATAATAAACATACCGCCCGAAATTATTTCAATAACAACCGAATGGTAGAACCTAAATAAGTTTCCGTTTCCCGTTTAATTCGATAATTATAATTTTCCCAAGTCCGACGTACGATCCAATTAGCAAAAAATATCGACCAAATTCAATCAACTTATTCATTTCAAAAGATGCCTAATATTCAATCAACCACTCTTTTCACAACTATAACCGTAACTTTTGCTCATAATCCGCTATCAACTTCACTAAAATATAAACATTTCCTACAAGTATTATCCCGTGTACCCCAGAGCTACCATTTCGAGATATAATAAATGTAGTGATTACACACGATATATATGTCCAATTCGACATCGACGGGAAAAAATAAAAATAAAATTGATAAATACGTTTTAGATGTTTCATTTCAGTTCTTCCCGGCAACTTATAAAAACGCTATTCCATCACACGCTGGATCAAAGCGGTAGCATTTTTCGCGAATAATTCTTAATCATCTTTACAAGCGTAAACCAAAATTAAATATAAAAATCAGGAATTCCAACAGCAAAACTACTTTTACCTTAGAGCATTAAAAACAGATAATACGAGAATCGCATATATTAAAAAATAACCGTTGACGTATTAAATTCGGTAACACACAACCTAAACGAATTTTAAAATGTCAATATCTTAAGCAGTCTTCTAAACATATTCCTCCATTATCAAACCCTGCGAACAATGCTTACATATATGTATCGATATCGATAAAGCATTCGTAATAATCTCTTTGTTAATGTACGTAATCGTAGCAATAATTTCAGTAGTACTTATAATTCGGGAATAGAAACATGTTTGGTGTCTCTTTTAATTAATCAAATATCTTTCGAGAAAAACCAGATTTGAAAATTTTAATAAAAATTATAAATACCATTAAGAAATTTAAAAATAACAAATTGCCCAGATTAAATGGAGTGACATCTAAGAAATTTCAATCTACAATTAAATAGAAATTTTGGAATTCAATAATTAAATAAAATTTTTACCTATCGGTTACAGATTAACAGGTTTTCTGAACGTAACACAGTGAATGACGAATTAATTTCCAATAGAATATTTTACGTAATAATTTACCCCTAAAACAATTTAGGCTTTGTCGGTAAATCATCAGACTTTATTAATATTAAAATTAATATTAAATTTCACGCAAGTATTTTATTCTTCAATATGAAAAAAAAACAACTTTCAATACGACACAGCACCGAAGTTGCGTTTTAAATTAATTATACTAAAACTCCTGGGATATTTAATCTCAGTAATAAATATTCCTTTCTATCTAACAAGTCTATTGAAATGTTCGTTAATAATAATTATTCAAAATTCAAAAATATATTAACAGAATATACTGAACCCTTACACTTCTTATGTATCTATTTAAGACTCCAGCAATTTATCAATGTAAAAGCCGACCGACGATACTTTATTTCAAGTACACTGCTTGCAATTCTGCATCTTCGTACCTTTGTGGCGGTTTTCCGTGTTCCTTGTCAGCAACATCGAAAATACCACTTTTGAAACGCCGAAACCATCGTTCATACGTATCTTGCGATAAAACATGTTCACCATAAGCTTATCGAAACAATCGGTATGATTGAGCAACAGTTTTTTTCAAATGAAAGCAAAAACTTAACGCTGTCCGGGAATGCTCTTTTTATTTGGCATCAACTTCGACATATTGTACACAACAAAACAATACTATGCAAACACTTTTTCAATTTATCATTGATGCGTGTTTGAAACGTATTGTTGATGGCCAAACAAAATTCTATATGTGTCAAATCTTTATACTATACACTACATTGGTAAGCATCTGGTTTCTCAAATCCGCATTTCATGCTTGTACACCTGATATATATATATATATTGTAATGTGTTCATTATGATTTAAAGATAAAATTCAAAAATAATAAAATAAAATAATAGAATAAACTTAAGAAATTTGGAAAATATGGTGTGAGTGGTGATGTGCTCATGCCTGAAATCTTGTTGTCGGTCGGAGTAGCCAATCATCAATCACCGCAAGAAGAAGCATGTACCTGATTCGATAAAGATCAGCGATCACAGAGCGAAAAGGGAAAAGGAAATGACCGGAGATTGAAAGAAGATTTTTAGTTAGTTATTAGTCGTAGGTTTGCCGTCAGACAAAAAAGTGAAAATTACAAAAAGGTCGCGATTTATTGTTCTCCGGAATATTTGTTTGCCTTATTCGTACTGGCTTATAATAGTCCTCCAGTGTCAAAATTTGTAAGTTCAGAAACAAGTAACGAATCGCGGAACATAAACGTTAAGACCCGCTTAATAATTCGCAGAATTTGAAAGTTTAAAAACTCGGCTTCAGATTACAGGACTCCGATCTCTACGCAACAACATACCAAGTGACCGTCCACCAACAACGCATCACGGATCACCACCGACAACAGTGATACGTACAATTTTATTTTAAATTTTAAAAAATGTTTATTATTGTATCATTGTCGAAAGATAGCTGTAGAGTATATCGTAAAATATATTGCTAGAAAATCTAAACTCATAATTTAATAATCTGCATAATAATAATAATAATAATAAATAACCAAATAATATAAATTATCAGTTTTTTAAATCCACGAATTCAGTAGGATCTTGTGGTTGGCATCCCCGAGGGCAAAAACATTTAAATAACGTTTCATTTGGCATCCCTAGTGGAGAAAACCACTTAGATAACGTTTTAATATATATATATAAATAAAAAAATAAAAAAAATATATATATATATATATATAAACGCACACACATAGTTGTGCCATAAGTTCTGTTAGTACTTCAATGGCTCATAGTCAAGAACAAAATTCAATCAATCAATAAAAGCATATGTTTTTGGAACTTACGTGGAAAATTATACAAAATACATATAATTTTATTTGAAGGGATCACCACACTTGACGACGCAACGCTGTAATCGTTATTAACTATAGTACGCTTTAAAAACTTGATATTGGAGCTTTCCGAACAAGAGCCCGTATCTTATAATATAAAGGCTTTTAAATTGAAAGTACCTAAGGATGAATCCGATACTGCGATATGATGTAGTACATTGTGCAAGAACTGTAATTGTGTTGAACTTACACGTCAAAGTCGAGTTTCTTTGAATAAGGCTTACTCAGTCGTTTCACCGCAAGTTGCAAAAAACAGTAGCTTGGTACGCAGATGAATTTGCATTTACAAGAAACTCACAAAAGTGAATAAAGGTAGCGCTGCGATAATTGTTTCCCCACTATACTATTACGTTAGTTCATTGAATCTTCGAAATCTTCTCATAAGCGTCTTTTGTACTGTGAATATAAACCTGATCATTTTAACCGTTATACGTTCCCTGCAGTGAAAACTTTTTCATCATTAAAAAATGATATTACTCAGTTTTTTTTGTTTTTTTTTTATGCCGCAATATTTTTTTAACAAACCTACCGAAACCTTAGTATTATTTTCTTCAAACTCCTGGTCAGTAACTGACCCGCGTGGTTCGTTTAAATCCGCAAAAATATACACTTTGTCGAACAGTAAGTGACATCGTTGGCGTTAAAATTTTCACTTCTTTGCTTAACACTTTTCGTTTGGGTAACAGAATTCAATTGATCCTTGCACACACTTCATTGACGGTATTCTTCTTTTATGCAACACATGGCCACTCCGAAGACCATTGCTGATACAACTAGTTTATTTATATTTTTCAACTACACGAAAAGAGGGAGAGCTTTAACCATATTATGTGAAAATTTCTTTCGTGCCCCTACCAATACGAAGCAAAGCAAGGCGATTCTCGAATGTCCCCTTCCCATATTGTTTCTCATTGTACTTTACACCAACTAAACCGCAAACAAATAAAGCAATTGTGGGGAGATTTTTTTTTTATACTCCGCATATGTCACTATTTTCAGATTTTTAGTAAATTATTACTCATAAACATCCTTTTTACCGCTCTTTTCTATTTTACTTATTAATACGTTATCATTTGATTCGTGTTTTATAAAATGGATTTTTTTAGTATAATTATTCCCCCCGTATACTCAACGAATAAGAATTATAACGTAAAACGTCACATTCGGAAATGTTGATGAACGTAAATTTCATTTGATGTTATAAAATTTTCTTCGTGAGAAAATTGAACTAAACACTAGGCACTCAGATTTTATTAACAGTTACATTTAAGTTATTTTTTTTTTTTATTTTATGAATTTAGCGAAATTAAAATTTAACTTTTAAAGTTATTAAACAATTTCAAAGAAAACCCTAGTACTTATACAAAGAGAAACAGGTAAGATTTATCATTGGAAAATCAACATTAATGCATTAAAACGCTTCCATTTAGATATTATTTGCTTAAGTATTTCAATGAGCGTTTAATTAAGTCTACCCGAAGAAAAAATTCAGTATCACATATTGAATATACTACAATACTACACTGTGTTCAGTAGATTTCCACTATTAGCTGATATTGGGCTGGACCTGAAAATGTTCCTGCGGATAAGTCTGTTTTTCTGCTATTTATGTAATTATGTTTATTTTTATTACTGTACAATTCTAACAAACACGTTAGTAGAATTCTCTATAATTCCTATTATTTATGCCGATATGGCAATTTACAACCAAAGTTCCGATCATAAATTCAAGAGCTATGTGTGCCCGAATTTTAATTAAGTCAGTGTCAAAATTGCGTTCATCTAAATCTTCATCGTCAACAAGTGTTCAGAAATTTTTAAAAATTTCCGCTAAACTGACTTCACAATACTATGTTCAGCATTCGTTTCTTCTGGAACATACGGTTGTTTTTTCGGCTGTTTTTTTTTTTTTGAAGTGAAAACTTCTTTATGCCGTTTAGCGATTTTCAGTAGGGGAAAAAATTATGTTTTCGTGTCACGGACGCGCTAATATTAACAGTATCGATTAGAGCAAGAAATAAAACCGCTAACGCCTATCCTCTACTCTTCGCTACATCTACGACCGTGTAATCAGTAATAAATTACAAAAAGAGACATGAAAATCTAATTAATTATAATAGAACTACTAATATGGAATAATAAAAGTTTATGTTGCCAGTAAATATTATCATGAACATTATTTAATTCTATAACTACTATATTACAATAGTTCCATAAAATAAATACTGTTGACATTATATCTTAAGTAAATTAAACACACCGATAAAGCAATTATTTATTTTTTATTATACGCCCGACGCGTTTCGAAGACAAAGCTTCATGTGTCGTCTCTGTTTTAGTCGATATTGTTGTTTGTTAGTATTAAAGTGGTTGCGAAGCGGTAAAAGTATTTATTTTAATTGTTTTAATATATTAACTTTTCAGATGATAAAAATCTACCGTTAATTGAATTTTTGAATGAAGCATTAAGTTTGACTATGTTCAATGATCGAAAACTCAGTACTTGGAATCATTCTGTGAAGCAATGCAAAAAATATGATTTTCTGAAAAATCGTCCCTTAATAAATGCATTCAGCGATACGCTACACCGTCACCGGATATAACTAGGATTCATCGTAATTTTGTTCCAGTAATTTTTCTGAGCACTTTGATTGGCGAGAGCACAGCATTACCATCAATTTCACATTTTATCAAAATTTTAATCGGATAATTATGCAAACGACAAACGATATTTATCATTTGAATTAAATCGAACGGAAACATTGATCTACCTTTTAGTTCAATCCTAAGACGGGTCTTTTATCATGATGATACTTTTCCAGTACTTCCGCTCCTTTGCAATCCTTTTTAGTTCCTTATAGTTGCTAAGCTCAGTGTTTTAATAATGTCGTTATAAACGAAATCTTCCATGTCCCCGTTTTCCTTAGATCTTACCCTCAAGCTCTCCGTATCCGGTTTAACGCGCTCTCCTCATAAATTCCATCGATTAATTCCCAATTTTTTAGCTTATCCGTTTAGCTTATTATTTCCACCTTTCTTCAACACTACATTTCGAATACTTGTAGTTTATTCGCGATCCGTTTGTTTAGGATCCAAGTTTCCGTACTATATAGTGCTATGGATCATACACACATCTTCATTAATCGCTTGCTTACAATCAATGCCGTAAACTTTTGCTCCAGTATGCTTTGTTTCCCCCGAAATGCATAATTTAATACGGGGAGCTAATTTTTTTATTGATCGCAGTATAGGTCTTCGGTTATTATCTGCCCTAGGTACTTGAATTGTTTTCCTACTCCTTGCCAATCAATCGCTACATAGAAAGTGCGTGCATTCTTACTAATCATCATTGTCTTCGTTTTCCTTGTGCTTATTTTCTTATCGAATTCCTTTTCTATCCTACTTAGTTCTCATAACATTTTATTTAACATCTTTGGAGATCCAGCAATTATAGCCTGTCCATCTGAAAATTTCATAGCTTTTAATCTTACACCTCCAACCATTGTACCGCAGTTTATATTACCTAATATGCTTTATTAACTGGCAGGAAGAAGCACAAGATCGCAGCGTTTGGAAAAAATTGGGGGAGGCCTTCGTGCAGCAGTGGACTGATAATGGCTAATGAAAAAGAAGAAGAATATACCTTATTAAGTATTAATTCTAAGTATATATCAAATAGATATGACGACAGTAAGCATCCTGTCTTACTCCTGTGTTCATAGTTGTTGACTCCGACAATTCATTATTAATTTTAACTTTAGATTTTTGCCTTACACATAGATTATAAATCAAACGTAATATACGTTGCAGAGCTCGTATTTGTTCCAGTAGTGGAAAAAGCATCTCCCAACGTACTCTATCGAATGTTTTGCAATAATCAACAAAGCATATCTGGACATTAAGATTTAGGTCCACCATTCGTTCTGCAACATTGCACAATACCTCTATCGCATCTTTTGTACGCTTGTGTTTCCTGGATCCAAATTGATTTTCTCCAAATATCGTTCTATGTGTCACTCTCTTTTTTTTTTTAAATTATTTGGGACATTATCTTTAAAGCATGAGGAAGGACGCTTACCGTTCTACAATTTTCACATCCATTGCGCCTGATTTTTTTTCGAATCGGTATTATTATGGACTTACAATGATCTTCAGTCCATTTACTTTCTCGACATGTTTTATTAGACAAATTTAAAGAATGTGTCTTTTTAACAATTTGCCCGGTATATTATATCTATTCTTGGTGCTTTACGGTTTTTTAAGGCGCGCCAAATTCATTTCTCATTATGTTGTCCATTATTTGCCTATCAACAACTTTAGAATACCATTTCACTGGGACTTTCTTCTCGTAAAGTTTTTTCACCGTACAATTGCCAGCATTTTTTCTTCCGGTAGTTTTCCGATATCATTATCTTTTTTTTTTTTTTTTTTTTATTTTTTTACATATGTTTGTTCGCGTATAACTTATATTCATATGAACCGATTTTACTGATTCTTTGTCCATTAGAAAGTGTACCATTCTGTGATGGTATCATGTGAATACTGATAAAAATCGGTGAACATAAACTAGGTATTCGTCAAAAAATGTGTTCCCTCAAGTAAATTTTTTTCTCTTATTATGTTTTTGTAGTATACCACAGGCGAGATTGACTACAAATACTATTAATTTACCAAATTACCATAGAAATGTGCCTTTGGATAAGGAAAGCGATTATATATTTTGATGTTTTACCGTAGAAATTCAGTTTAAAATAAAGAAATCGTTTTTTTTTTGTTTTTTTTTTTAAAGCATGAAATATGAAGCATAATGTAACAAAAAAATTGATTTTTAGCAAGAAAAAAATTTAAGTATAATGCTAAAGATTATAAAATCTTTTTTTTAAAAAAAAATACAGATTTCAATAAAAATTTAATAACAACGCACTAAAAAGTAAAAACATTTTATTGATTTGTAGATAAGCCTTAAAAGATCTGAAAATATTTTGAAAGAAATCGAAATTTCCTTTTTTGCAGTAAATCAATGCTCTATTAATTTCAGTAACGCAGTTCTACAAAAATATTTGCAGATTATTTAACATCTAAGAAAGTATTAAAGCTGGCTGAAATTTATGTTGATAAAAAATAAAAACGGATTATGTTTAAAGAAAAGAAATATAGAAATTTAACAAATAAAGTTTAGTTTTTTTTGTTACTTGTATTCGTGCGATTATTGTACACATATTTTATGAAGAAAAATTAAATAAACATTATTGATAAATAATTAGTTATCTAACAGAAAGTACGGCCACATCGGCTTAAAATTTCAAGCTGCTGTACAAAATTATAGCATAATGAAAACTTTAACTCGTTGTTTTTATTTAATTTTTTTACATAGAAATTTATTCTAAATGCTACTTTTCGTAATATTATTATTGTTATATATGTCAATTCTTTTATAACAAATGTATTTTTTTTTACAACTCAGCTCGCAAAACAAATATTCCGAGGCAAAAATAAATAAATAAAGATGCAGATGTAGCAGCAGCAGCATAATAATTAAAGAAATGCACTTTTTATCACGGAATAAGTATTTTTATGGCTCCTTTACTTAAAATCGTAAACAACCACTAAATTGATAGAGAAATTATAATTGCGTTTATTTGATTATAAAATAAAATTTCATACACACATATACACCAGAATTATAAATTTTGAACTTCTTCCTAACTTTCTTTAAAAACAACCTGTTTTCTTCGAATTTTTTAAACTGCTTTCCACCACCAGCTGCCTAAAGTGTCTAGAGTAATAAAGTAATTCGGTTGATTCTAAATATACATAATGCTAGCTCAAACGTAAAATATACTTTTTAATCACACGTCAACTGATTGCCTTTTTCATTATTACTTTTTTATCGTCACGTAATTACAAAATTAGATATTTTCAAATTATAACTACGCATTCAATTGATAATTGATTAAATTGCACAATGATAACAACTGGGCAACAAAGCAGATCAAAAATTAAAAATATACTTATATTTTTAAATGTATCTGTTGTACTAAAATTTATTTTTATGTTTTGAATTACATTCTAAAATTATATAACTCCGCTTTATCCAAAAGACAAAATAAATTTTAAGCAAACGACAAAAATGAAATAATAGTAATACAAAAAAAAAAAAAAAAGAAATTTAAGTTTTTATTACCATTAGTTTATATTTGAAATGTTTAATTAAAATATCGTATTATAAATTGCCGGTAATTTTTAAAAACATTTTTAGATTAGTAGGTCAAGAACATTATCAGTAAGATAATTATTAAAAATATATAACGGATATTCGAAAATGGGAGCAGTGATTTCAAGCTGTCAATCGTTCGTTCAAATATCTATCATGTAAACCGATATAGATTGTCATACATCGCCATACATATTTAAATCAAAAGAATGCTCGAGGACTAACATATATTAATAAAAATTTATCGCGTTTACACGTTGTTTACTTATACTTTTATCGTTTACTTTAAACTAAGTTAAACATCGTCCATTAACACTATTCATTCAGAGTTGGAATATCCGTAAAATGTAAAACGAATTGATGAATCATTTTGTCATTTACATCGCTGTTAGTTAAATCATCATAAATATGATTATGTTTATTTGGTAAATTCGTATTATTGAAAAATTTATTTTTCTAAAATTGAATGTAAAAATATCTTTACTATTTTATTTTTACTTTTTTAAATAAATCTACAATTGAAATCATGCATGTGTTAATATCTGTATAGGGAAGGTAATAACCCTAGAGCTAAAATCACGCGAACTATAAAATAACTACATAAAAATTAATAGATCCGAAATTTTTTCGAAAATTTAGAGCTATTTTAAACTAAAATTTCAAAAATTTTTAATTAACATATTAATTTGTAAAAAACAAAATTACACGCAGTTGAACTACTAAATTCATAATAGGTATTATTAATAGAATCATTAATACCTATTTCAAGATTTTATTTACTTTTAAATATAAAAGGGAAAAAAAACTTTTTTTTGCAAAAAAAAGATTTTTTACAGATTTATCTTATAATTTTCGATAAAAGTAGTCTGAAATTGAAATATATTAGTGCACAAAAGTAGAAATGAATATTGATTCATTAAAGAATGCATAATTTATTTAGCTTTAAATTTAAATACTTACATCTGGTATTTGACTGTAACATAAATAATCAGTCTTGGGTATGAATAGAGGACATTAAGAAAACTCAATTATTTCTTCTCCTTCCTTTTTCTTTTGTTCACGTTCGTGTTGACGGTACTCCTTTTATCACACGTCTAGCAGACTTTAAATTTCGTGAGACCGCCATTCGAAAATTTTTCAGTCAATAATTTACAGCTGTTCTTCTGTACTTTACGCAAATCGTTTTTAAACCAGAAGCGATAATGAACCGAACGAATTTTTGCAAATAAATTCAATGCCGGCAACAGTTGTTTCGGTTATAAAACATTCATTGACTAGCTGAACAAGTTCATATTTTCGGATTAAATTTATTTGACTTCGTGTGTTAGTTTTTTATTCCATTCCGATTTTTTAGTTTAAATCATATTTGTTGAATGATTCAACATTCTCTTCCTTCTTTTGTTCTTCCTTGGACAGGACGACAAATTTGAGAATATATTTTTAGCAATTTCTTTCTCTGCTAATATTCTTTACACAGGCTTCGGTAGCTTTTTGTTTTTCTAAACCGCTGAATTTTTTTGTCATTAGTCGTCCCAGATAAAAATGGTGTTTTCATTAAAACCCCGTTTAATTCCCTTCGTTGATTTGTCTTTTTACTGGATATGCACTTCTTTTATTTTTTATCATTTAAACAAAATTAATAAACGTTATTTCTTATATACGTTACTACCAGGGCGTATAATCCAACTTTATAAATTTACGAGACAATATATACTAACCCTGTCAAAGGCATTTGCTTTACTACTTTGTTTCTTTGCCATAAAAAAGAAAGGAAAAATTGATATCGGGTTTGAATTAAAAGAATATTGTAATATTATGAGAAAATTTACAAAAAAGTACATTTTAGATGACAGTAAAAGAAAATTTTTCCTTCAATTTGAAAACGTATGCGGATACTAATTTACATTACAGTTATAATACTTCAAAAGCTTTCTACTTTGTTTTTTCTCTTTTCTACACAGAATGTTTCTGAATCCCCAAACGATGCAACTTTTCACAAATATCTTGACCAAATATCTATACAAATTCTCTTGGCTATTTTTATTTTCTTCTTAATTTCTCAGTTGGGTGATCACATTATTTAATACAGTTTTTTGGGTCAAGAAAATAGGGAAAAAAACATAGTCTAATAAGAAAACTTAAAATTTAACCTTAGATAAAATATTATTAGTCGTACTGCCGATTTCAACCAACGAAACTATATATTTATATATCCTTATTGTACAACTATAGGTAGCGCTTATGGAAATTCTATATTCAACGGGAATGTACGCGAGACTACATTTAACGCTGATCGTAAATATTTTTAATTTATCGTTATAGAATGCAGTCCAAATGCGCGAATGAAAGTATATCCAATGTCCAACTGCGTATGATGACACGCATAAAGATTGGTCGTCGCCGTTTTCCAAAATACAACTATTAACAATTACTTATTTTAATAATTTTTACTTGTCGAATGCGATCCTTTCAGCGCGTGCTATTGCAGCGATAAT
Source organism: Icerya purchasi (assembly GCA_039619475.1). Classification (NCBI taxonomy): domain Eukaryota; kingdom Metazoa; phylum Arthropoda; class Insecta; order Hemiptera; family Monophlebidae; genus Icerya; species Icerya purchasi. Next base: position 346,551,592 of record CM077115.1, on the reverse strand, counting down.
GAATAAAGCAATAATAATAATCATAACAATACAAAAAAAAAAAAAAAAGAAAGAAAAAAAAAAGAAAAGAAAGACAAACCTACACATACAGGTCCTTGACTCATGCTGAAATCTTGCTGGCTGGAACGGTCTTCGCAATCAGTCATTTAAATACGTTACGAAGTTCACCTGAAACTATTTTAGAATATTAAAAACTTACTATTAAAAATTTTATATTTTACGACTGAGTTTAATCGGTTTACATTATTTGTAATTACGCATTGTGCCCCTTAATTTTGTCTACAATTTAAATTACTTCGGACGATAAAAATTTAAAATTGCAAATTACATTCCCACATAAAAAATAATAACATACAGACTTACAATATGGAATAAAAAGGATTTTTAAAGCAGGAATCATCAGTAATAATTTAAATAACCTAATTAATCAGCCAAATATTCACTGAATCAAATTTGTCGAGGGAAAACAATTACTTCTCAATTTTCAGTTATGGTAATTTTTTAAAATAATCTTGTAATTTCTTTTTTATGCAATGGGGATGTGCGATTTCGTTCCAAATTACGCAAAAATTCACAAAATAAACGATAATACTCATCAATTTTGACGTTAACCCAGGGCAAATAAAATTTTTCTATATTTTCAATGTGCAGCAGCGGAATTTCTAGCTTAATATACATAAAATAAGTATATAAACACATATACACAACCCACCCACACACACACACACACACACATATATATATACATATATATAAAAGAAAAACTCTATCAATTGTTTGAGATGAAACAAATGTAAAGTAAAAAATTAGAAAATATATTAAAATAGTTTAAGATAACTTTTAATAAAGAATTAATTAAATTTAAAAAATAATGATCTGAAAATTTGTTAATACGAAATTTATTCAAACTATATACTATTATTAGATTTTAATTTATTTATTTCTAACACATTAAACTGTGTACATTTAAGATAAAAAAGTTATTCAAAATTAATTAAAAATCTGAATTCTTTACATCATACTTATAAATTCCTTCACAATAGAAAGTTCGTAAAAATAATGAATTGATTATAAAAAATTTTCATTTTAAATAAAAACAAAATCCAAATAAACTAAATTAAAGGATCACTCAAATGTTGTGTGCCGCTTTTAAAAAAATTATATATTAATAAAAATTAAATATAATCTTCTGAATTTAAAAAAAATTAATGAGGATATCGACAAAAATATCCGAATATTATTAATTTATACAGAACATATTATTAGAATTTGGAAACGTTCAAAATATTTAACGAAACAGAACGCGTTTTTGTAAGAATGGATCGGTATTTAATTATTTGGGAAAAATTAACATCAAAAACAACCTTGCAAGTGTTACTATTAATTAACAATTAAATACAAATTATTTTTTTTTTACATATTGCGTCAAATTTTAATTTACCAGGGAAAACAAAATAAATAAAACCCCAAAAAATCATAAATCTGTAAAGAGTTAATAGTGTTATCACGTTGTAAAAATAATGTACTTTTCCATTAAAAAAATTAAAATATTATTAATAACGATTAAAGAGTAAACTGTTGTCCCGGTAAAAATTCCGAATTTCTGTTTTCCAAAATAAAATCTATTTTTTACACTTACTGTTAGCGAACCTACTACTTCGCCGAAATCATTTAAAATTTCGTATTTATAACAAAAAAAAAAAAAAAGTAATAAAAAAAGGTAATTACATTGCACACTTTTAATTAATTAAAAATAAAAAGTAATATAAATTTAGAGGAATAATAATGCTTCATATTGACCATCACCCTATTACAAAGTACATTTGTTTAAAAACTGTAAGGGTAAATTTGTACTTTCTATTTTTTTTTTTCAAAATTATAATACATGGTGGCTACTCAAATATAATTTTCCGAGTGTGGAGGGTGGGTAAAAAAAAAAAAAAACACCCGACTATGAAATTCTTGTAAAAAGAGAACAGTTAGGGTTAGCGCGACGATTCTAGCGCTCCTATGATCCGAAAACGATGCCATTTAACGTAGATATTGTTGGTTATTAATCATGTCACAGTGAACTAAGCGACAACGCGCTTTCGCTATCGAGCGGTATTTGAAAAATGTAGTGGCCGCGCAACGTGCGTTTAAAAAATAATTCAAATTAAAACTTCATGATAGAATTCCAGATTGTAAAATTATCCTAAAAAGGGTCGAAAACTTTAGAAAATTAGGCAGTGTAATGGTTCATAACCAAATGGGCCGCCATAGGACTTCAAGGACTCCTGAAACCATCGAAAAAGTACACACAGCCATGACAAACAGTTCACGCCGATCTATGCGCCGCCAAGCTGTAGCTTTGAAGATTCCTCGCACATCACTTCGAAGAATAATCAAAGAGGATTTAAATATGTATGTACCGACACAAATTGCAACTAACGCAGAAATTACTGTCAGCTGATCGGGTAAAAAGGTTTGAATTTTACAATAAATTTTTAGACATGATCGACGATGAAGAGGTTAATTTGGAATAAGTGTTCTTTAGTGATGCACTTCGACATGTACGGCCACGTTAATAAATAGAATTTGGGTTACTATGCTGTCGAAAACCCTCAACTAACACGTGCTAGACCCCCTCACATTCTTCTCATGTAACCGTCTGGCGCACCGTATCAGCAAAGACGATATTCGTTAATTCTTTGAAAAGGAGTGAAAAACGTAACAGTGAACGGCAGCCGGTACCTAACCACGCTAAACAAGTATTTTTTTCCACAGTTGAAATGGAAGCGAATACGAATTTCACAAACGTGGTTTCAACAAGATGGTGCGACAGCGCATATTCGTACGGATGTTTTGAATCTGCTGAAGAAGAAATTTAAGACGCGCTTAATTTCAAGAAATATGGAGCACAGATTTAACTTCTTTAGATTCTTATTTATGGGGGAAAATTTTTATAAGAGATCGCGGGAATGTAAACATCAAAATGGTGACTGCTTATTATTAGGTGTATTGTTTAAAACTAATAAAATAAAATAAAGGGCATACTTTTTGGAATTTTTTAGCGTCGGTTTCATTTCTCTATCTTGAATAACTTTTATTTGGCAAGCGTTTTATAATCGGGTGTTTTTTTTGGCCACCCTGTATAATAACAAACCCAACAAACTGAGCTAAAAGCGAATAAAATATCAGTAAAAAAAAAAAATTGCAAATTAATTTTTTTAGTTTTTTAAAGTTGTTTTGTTCACATTTTAAATATTTTACTGTCATAATGACCACTAACCAACTCGAGCAATATACGATTACTTCATTATGACTAAAATTAATAATGAAGTTTATAACAGGTAATTTGCAGTACCCCTTCTGATTTAATAATTCTGACATATAAAATTTATTTGACGTCTAATATTTATATTTGTAATCATACGCGCTGTTTTAATGGGTTAACAGAGTTCAAACCTCTCCACTAAAAGTTTTATTCAGACAGTTCAACTTTCCAGTAAACTGAAATGAATACATTTTTTTTATTTATACGTTTCGTTGAAATTTTAACTAAAACGTATACTGGCAATGAATATAAATATTATACTCATTATAAAAATATGTCTGTCATTATAGAAAAAATATTTGAATCGAAAAATTAGAGGTAAATTGTAAAAAAAGAACGTTTTTTTTTTTTTTGTTATACAAATAATTTATTATTGATAAAATACATTAAAAAAATGCATTAATTTTTCGTTTTTAATGATTTTTTTAATCAAACCTATCGTTTGGTCATTTTTAATCTTTTTCCCGATTTTACAACAATATTCCCGGCTTATTCTCAGTTTCTCAGTTCTATCACCCTGCAATACCGATTTTGCTTTTCGATAAAGTTATACCGTATTCGGTCCTCCTCCTCCGATTATTACAGATGGGGTGTTATATGATAAATGTTCTATTTCTCAAACAAAAGTTTTGGTGTCAAAGGATTCCCCCCATAAGCTGTTATGGTTATTCATGTTTCATGTTCATTTTACAATTATTACTATTATATATGAAACAAGTTCATTGACAAAAGCAACTGAAGCAGAATATGATTTGACTTATTGATTAAAGTTGAGAAAACTCAAAAAGGGGGTCTTGTGCAAATTGTTTCGAGAAATCAATAGCACAATAGCCTTGTCACCAAACCGTAGACAAAATCGATAGACCATCACCGACAGTGGCTGATAGTAATTACTCGTGTAAGTGAACTATTGCGTTTTTTTTTTTATTCTTCTCTTTTATGTAATTACCATTCACAACTAGCTAGTCATAGTTTCGCCGCTCAAGTTTCAAAAGAATATAGTACAACGATTTAATAATCGAAATTCTATAAATTTTATATGTTATAAATGTGAAATTCGATATACATATAAAAAAAAAGAAATGTGAATAAAATGAACAAATGAAATTATTTGAAGTCCCATTTTATTTCATAAATTTAAAATCTAGAATATATGTGATAAAACAGAAATTTTCTTCCTTTAAACTGCTAACAAAAAACAGTGAAAATCGCTGTTTTCCCATCAAAAATCCATGAAGGTTACAATTCTTTTCCTTTCGATAATGAAGATAACCGAAGTGAAAATATATTTCTGAAATTTACATATAGATAACAGAACTTTAAAACAAAAATTCGTAAACTTTAAAAATGAATTTTTCTGTTGTATCATAATAGTTTGAATTTATAATTTTTGGACTTTTAATTTCATTAATTCCCATAATAAAAATCAAAAATATTACAGCATTTATAAAAATCATTATCAGTATATTATACATACACTAAGATGTATTCAATACATAATATTATATAAAAACGGCGCACATAAGGTAAAATTAAATAAATTTTTTATATTAAAATTTTCAACAGAAACATCAAGAAAGTAAACTAATAAGTGAAAAACTAAAACACAAAATATAATGAAATAAAAAAAAATAAAAAAAAATTCAAACTCATTGATTTAATGAAGGTAGGATAACTTGTTCCATGAATTTAACACTTGAACAACTATTTCTTGATAAACCACTAATTCTTGATGAAAAACAAATTATTAGTTCGCGATATAAAAAATACGTACTTAATAAAATTAAATTCAAAACAAAGATTTTGATCGTTAATTTTAGAGATAATTTAGGTACAGATTAACCATTACCTGTCAATCATGGCATCAGCTGACAGCGCAACATAAAATTACACTGATAACAAATCGTTTCAAAGATGATTTAAGTAAACTCAACTTTATCTACAAAGATGCATTAAATATTAATGATAAATCCTGCAAATTCTACTACTTTGTACACTAACGGATTTTTAGCAGCATGTAAAAATAATGATCATTATTCTTAATGGATACCGTAATACACAGTATACGTGATGAATAAGTAAACTAAAAGGATTCGTAAATAAAAACTTGACATTGCGTCAAAATGGATTCAAAATGTAGTCCAGTTAACAAAAAATTTTACTACTTAAACCTTCCATTTAATTATGTCACACGCATATGTATATATTGGCAAACCATCAATAACTAACGGAAAACAATTATAACTCGTTAAAAAATGACGTTGCTAGTATAAAAGGTAATGAATGTCTAAAATGAATAACCGCATAAAATATTATATCTAATACGGTTTGACAAAATAAGAGCAAATAAGAAAAAAGAAACGTTACATTTATAATTATAATAAGCAACTAATTACAAAAGGTATAGTATGCAAATTACCATCCATACAAAGTTAATTCGCTTATACTCGTAGATTCGACTAATGAGAAGATCCCAGTGTGTGAATGAAGTGTAAGTAAAGCTTTGTAAAAATAATATAAAAACCGGTATAAAGTTATAGAAAACATTTATTAGTTATTTTATCAGGTTCAGTATTTTTCTAAATTTTACTCCATTGCATAAATTCGGAAATTCATTTATACAAGCACAGTATTTTAATCTTAGTATTTATGAAGTATTAGAAATATTTTAATAAGTTTTCGTTAAGGGAACAAATTTTTGAGGTAATCAATGAGTTTCTTCTTCCTATTATTTAACTCTTTGTAGTAAAAATAGGGGGGAAAAAAACAAAAAAAAACGATACTACTAGTGAATATTTACATCTTTGAACAACTATTCCACATTATTACAGAAACTTATCTATAGACTTTCAGACTTTAGTTTATAAGTGATAAACAGTTCATGTAAGTTGTTAACTTCATGCGATAAAAGTCGCGAAACAAAAGATACATATAAATATAATTTTTTCTTTATTTGTTTTCACGTATAAATAATATTGGTCTAATATAACTTAACTCGTTAAATTATAATACATGAATAGCGTCTCGGTGTAGGAGATCCAAGATGAGATTTTTTTGTGATTACATATTACAAGACAAAAATACGTAGTTGTTGTTGTTTTTTTTTTTATGAAGTATCGTTATAATTTTAAATATTCTCTATGTAGAATAAATTCATAAATAAAACTTTACATCACTTCCATCTTCTGAACTGTGTTAATATTTCAGCCAATTTACAAAAAAATTTCGCAATATTATCGGCTAAAAATCGTTTAATTTTAAATAGTTAGAAAAAAAAACGTTCAGCGCATACTTACAAGCACTAAGTTATATAGTCGAAATAGTGCACCACCAACAGATATCTTCAATATTGGCAACTTGATTCAACCAAAAGTCTGCGAAAAATGTAACGGTATAGTCTGTATCAGCGTAAATATAAACGTTTATAAAAAGAAACATAAAAGTTAAAACATTTAATTTTTATGGAACTGCATTTATGTAAATTATAAAACACCCGAAAAACAGATATTACATTACCGAAGTTTACAAAGTTACAGTTTTGATCCGCACATGCAATACCGTTATCATTTGTTACGAGTATAACATTTACAGTTTATCATAAATTATACTGAGCATCTGAATAGTCAACAAATGGTACATACACATACTTACATAAACGTATCCCTGTATCGCAGTATAAACGGCTGTGTTTCTTCTTATTACCTTATCATTCATTTTCGAAATTATATTTTCATATATACGTAGTCAACTAATTTGTCTAATTTGTTTAATTTTGTGAAACAGTTTTCGAATTTATTTATTTAGTTTTGTTTCATTTTACTCAATGTCGGTTCTATAGCTGGATTTACTCTAAAATAATTTATAAGAATAATATTTTAGCCACACATAATAGTTCTAATCGATAACCATCTAATTCTTTAAAATCTCAATTTGGCTTTCGATTTTTATTGTTCTCCGCATTTTATAATTAAACAGTAATTTTTCTCCCTAAATACAAAACTTCTTCTAAACAAAAAACTTAATTAAAAACTTCATGTTTTTTTTTGTTTTGTAAAAATTTAGTTTATAAAAAAACATTAATGGGCCTATTCTCATTGCACGTTTGAAAGGTTCATTATGTATTTCTAAAGCACACATTATACGCTGATTCATACATTACATTAAATGGATTACACCGCTTCTTCGAATAAACATTAAGAATAAAAATTAATGAACATAATTATGGTCCGACTTAAGTTTTAAGACAAGATCAGCACACTTAAAATATCTTTATAATCTCTTTTATTATATTTGGGAAATTATACAGATTGTAGCTCAAATGACTTGAACTCTTATTTGGACGAGATGTACACTTCTTGAGGTCTAATACGGTACAGCATTTCAGCTTACTTCAATTAGTCAAAATTTAACCCCTGGATATATTATCTTCCATAATAATTTACATATATATAATTTTCCATTACAGTTAAACATTTTTTCTTAAAACAGTATGTATTGTTGGAAACCGGTTTTAATCTAGCTGAACTTATAAGTATCGTTGATTACTATAAATCGTGAAAAATACTATACAATCTTAAATAAATTATTATAAATTAGTTATAATCTAAGCATTACTTTCTCGTAAAATGCATACTATATTGTATTTAAAAATTTACCTTTACAATTGTTTTAAAACATTATAGTAAAAATTAAAATATTAGTATTAAAAATACACTTAAAATAATAATTTTTTCTTTAAATTTACTACATAATCACTAAATTACATTAAAGAAGAAATAAGAAAATTAAAACACTTACTGGTTACCATAAGACGATTTTTAAGCCATAAGGGGCATATATAAGTATATATATATTGTTTTGTTTATTGTAAAAAAACTTTCACAACTGAATTGCAAACACATTCTTCATCGTATTCGCGATCTATTATCTTCATTTATTACACACTAAATATAATTGGAACAATAGGACAAAGAAATCAGTTTTAAAACACAATGAATACTATGATTTTCATTTTTATTGTTCACTTAAATAATAATGCTTATAACAATCAGACCTAAAAGCCTGAACGTTTATAACTGGTAAAAAATTTGTACATACACTTATTTTACAAGTTATATTCTCAAAATAATATATAAGTAAGTTTATCGACAAAATTTAGATATAATAAAAAGGTAGCTACGGTGTGACTACGTCTACACAATATGCAGTTAAGGGTAGATATTTTGTAATAATAATATATTTAAACTTGTCAATGCAGTACGAATTATTTAATTTTACGACTACTACACAAAAACTGGCAATACGAAATTTTTGATAATTTTCATTTTTAATCTAATCGTATAAATGTTCAATATTCTAAAAAACAATACAAAATGAAACACTAAAAAGTAAAATGAAAAACGAATGAAACGTAATAATAAATCAATAAACAGTTAATTTATAGACAGTGAAAATATGAAATAAAAAAACAAAAACATTTTAAAATATAAATATAAATAAATATAAAAGGAGCGTGCATAAATAATTTGAAATTTTGTACAGAAATATAATGTAAGTTTGGGGGTAACCATCGATAAGTAAATATCTAGTAATGGCGACATTTGTACACATTTTCGAAGGTTGTTAGTTAAAATATTGGAAAAAACATTTCAGGAAATTTTTTATTTGGTTTAATATTAAAAAGGAAAAAATATCTCAATAATACATTATTAAAAATGAATAAGTATTCCTTTATTGAACTCAATAAATGCAATAGACAGGCTCTATACATTGAAAATGAAAAGTCAGCATCGGATCCAGGGGCGAGGAAGATTTGTGCCATCTCCACTACCAAAAAGTTGTATTTTTTTAAAAAGAATTATTCATACGAGCATTTTAAATGTAGAATAATAAATATTAAAGATTAAATAATTAACTGTCTTGAGTTCATTTGCTGCGAATTGAAAAGGAGTAAAGAAAATTTTAGGGTGAAATCCTCCCCTAAAATACATGCAGATAGTAATGAAAATCATTTACGGCACTGCCATTGAAATAAACAACGTATAAATAACCTTGGTTTCAACGAAATATGTTACTCAATTTCTGAACATCTAAAGATAATAAATATATATTTATTTTTTTGAAGTAGAAATATTCGCTTAAATTTGGTAAAATTTTATAAATGCCGGTTACAAGTATGGTTTTTTTAATTTTTTTTTTTTTTTGAAATATATATATATTTATCACTATTTATACGTCGACGAGTTTTCTTACATCTAAATATTTCTACACTATACTACTTATGTACTACATGGGCGTCGACAGGAAGGGGGTGGGTAGGTAGGAAGGGCAGTTGCCCCCCTGGAGGCACGAAACTTTTTAATGAACTAACCATGATGAGTATTCATAGACGCGTAATCATGGACAATTTAGAAGACTTTTATAATTTTATTATAAAAATTTGCCAATAACCCACGAAAATTATGTTTTAATTAAGATTTTATTCTTGTTTAATAAAATATTAAGCCTTTACAAATTATAAATATTATTTTTCCTATAACTCATATTCTCTTTCCATCATTTTGCCCCCCCCCCGGCTCATTGACTGGCAACGCCCTTGATGTACTATACAATCTTATTGCCGCGCAGATTATTTTATTATAAACTTATCCTATTTTTCCTTATTTCTAACTTAGCTATAAAATCAATTATTTATTTTATTCTTTTATTTTATTTTATTTTATTTATTTATTTTATTTCTTCCCTTTTCCTTCTCCTTTTTTTTACTTTTCTTTATCACTATTTCCGTACCTTTTTCTCTTATTTAATGCTTATTATTATTCCTATATTTCCCTCCTTCTGCAATCATTCCTTTGTTTTCTTTTTTTTTACCTCAGTTTTTTCCTCCTCTATTATTTCTTTAGGCATTTCATTCAACAACTGAGTTATAACGTATTTGTTTGTTTGCTCCCCATCATTGTTTTAGCTAACGGCAGTTTGTACAAATAGGTTTCCCTCAGTCCGTATTCTATTTTTCTTCTTATCTGTCATTATGTATTCCCTTATCTTTATGAATAAATACATTCCTTTAACGCTTAGTACGTCTTCTTTTTGATATATTTCTGACAGGGCCGTATCTAGATCAAAATTTCGGGATGTGTTACGAAAATATTTTTATAAATATATATATATGTATATATGTATGTGTGCGTGTGTGTATGTTATCATGAAATATATTTATTTATAAATAGTATACTAAAGCCTTGTAGTAAATTATTGTATGTGTAATATTTGAACATTACAATAAAAACAAATAAAAATAGTCGTTATTCCCACAGAATTCATAAAAATTTCAATTTTCTTTTCTTTTGTCAAAAATTGAAAAGAAATAAATTTCTTCTGAATTATTTTGGTCCATTTAATTCAAGCAGTTATTATTTCGCAGAGATTTCAGGGGTAAAACCATCCCTCAGATACAGTCCCAATTTCTGACACTATTATATTTTCTATTGTTTAAATGCTTTAACTATATAAAACTTAAAAGTATTTATTGTGTAGTTCAATATAATAATAAAATTAAAAGTCAAATAAAAATTATTTGGGAACTTAGTGTTATAAGTAGGATTCGGATTTTACATATCCTTACTAATATTATAAATGCGAAAGTAACTGTCTGTCTGTCTGTCTGTTACCTTTTCACGCTTAAACTACTGAACCGATTTAGATGAAATTTGGTATGGAGATAGTTTGAGGTCAAGGAAAGAACATAGAATAGTTTTTATTCTGGAAATAACCCCATACGGGGGTGAAAGTAATAAAACAATATTTACTTCTATTTTTTTTTCTTTATTATTTACTTTTATGTAATTATTTTTGTTTATTTACATTTATAGTAGTAAAATTTTCATTCAAAATATTTTTTTAAGCAACGTTTTTCAGACGTTGTCCTGCCAGTGTATATTCATTTACTATTCGACATATTTATTTCAAATGGATGGCCTGTATATTACAACGAAAAATCGATAAAGCTTTATCGTAAAATAAGTAAAAATGAAAGATTACTAATATTTATATTATTTAATTATTGTTATTTTTATTATTACAGATTTGCGATAAATTATATAACTTTTTTTTATTACTAATTAACGCGAACGAACAATATATTTTACGCGCCATATAACCGAACCAACTTTAAATATATCAAATTAATACTATAATTTAGCGTAATCATAATCTAGAGCAAGCAACATATAGTTGAGCATAGAAAAAACCTGGATTTTCTAAGCGACTGCCCTTGATTTTTGTTAATTTTTATCAGAAATGCAAGACGCACAGGAAACTGTAACTTTTTGAATGTGAAAGGGAAATCAGTGGGTATTATTGGAATGCGTGGAATCAGCACATTTTCCCCTGTATATATTTTCCATTAATTATTGTCTCTTAAATCACATTCGGCAGGTATATAAACTTTTTTAGACACCTAAATAGCCATTTTTGTAATTTCAACCCCTAGGGGGGAATAATGGGGTGGCAGAGTTTATATGGGATATAGATCTCAGAGTTTTTAAAAAGAAATGAAAAAATAAATATAATATCTCCGTAAAGGAGATGTCACGAGGGCCCACCATGTGTCCAACAAGACAGATGTCTGGTAGAAAATCGCTATATTTCCATTAGAACAGAAAATAAAATTAAAAAAAAAAATTATACTAATTTTATTATTTCTTGGTAGGCTTTTAGGATTTAATTGTCACTGAACACGTGGCCGAGACACAGGCTTATTTAATAACGAAACACGTTTTATTTACATTTTTTGTGTGTTTGTGGGGGGGCTGTAACCAAAGTCCCTGTCCGAAACTGGAGGATGGTGTGGCTAAAGTTGACAATAGGAAACAATAATGAACGGAAATTACGTAAGACAGGGAAAAGAGTACAAGATTTATGAGATTACAATAAAGGGTAAAATATGTAATCTAAGAAAGTAGGGTAAAAAAGAGAGCGCTTGGTTGAAAGGGGGAACAATTAAACAATAAATAATCAGCGTTACAATTAGCTAATACAGAAAAACCAAGGAAGAAACAATTTAGAGAGGTTTAACTGAGGAATTTTTCTTTAATAGAAATGGAAGGAAGCAGCAACACGAGCCAGAGAATCAGCCAGATATTTTACCTTGTGACTACAAATTCGCAGCAGAATAGAATGACCGGTATGAAGATATGAATTAAGGGAAATAATCAAGCGGAGATGGTATAAAGAACGTTCAGGGATTTGGAAATAATTAATTGCAAGAAAGGCGATTAGAAGAAATATAAAGAAGCCAGCTACCGTAGTGTAGTTGGTTAAGCAGTCTAGAGCAAGCAACATATAGTTGACCATACGAAAAACCTGGATTTTCTAAGCGACTGCCCTTGAGCTTTGTTGATTGTTATCAGAAATGCAAGACGCACAGGAAACTGTAATTTTTTAAATGTGAAAGGCAAATCAGTGGGTATTATTGGAATGCGCGGAATCAGCACATCTTCTCCTTTATACTTTCCGCTAATTATTGTCTCTTAAATCACATTCGGCATAATTCTTTTCAAGTAAATTCTGGTTCCATGACACAACTTTGATGTGTTAAGATTCCGAAGGAGCATTATTGGAGAGCCAATTTTCAATGTCAGTTTGTGCGGTGACATTTCAAAATTCGACTGGATAATTAACAGCTTGATCCTCTTCTGTAACTGTATCAATAGATTTTTACTCTGTAATCGCACCAAAAAATTTTCAATTGAATCTTATTATTGATTCGATAGACGTTATCATTTTTTGGAGCTAAGATGGCACGTTCGCAAAGCCAATCGTGATTCCTGAAGTTGTTGCCGGTATTTGGGAAAACCTTATTTTCAAGATCTTCAATTGATGACTGAATTTGACAGAAGTTGGGTGGGAATGATATCTCCTGTGTTGCAGGATCTACCAGAAGTTTGTTTTCGCCCATATCCAAAAGTTGCTTAGCGAATGTTTGTGTAGAATCAATATGCATATTGGATACTAATTTTCCGCGAACAACGTTGCGGTTAAAAGCTAGTAAAGCATATTTTTTTTGCTTACAACTAACGCTTTGATACTTCGTATCTAGGCGTTTCAAGTGTTGTAGACTCGAAATATACTAATTTAATAGTGCATATAAATGCATATTTCGGAAGTTAGTGCATATTTTGCATATTTTAGGGATTTTACGTATTTTCATAATTACATGTAAAGAAAACACTTACATAAACACACACAACACACAAAATTATATATTCAAAATAATAAGGTCAAAGCAAATGCATGAAAATTTTAACTTTAATAAAAAAACAAAATTATTATTGTTTTAGTTTTTGTCAAGTCTGTAATGTTGGATGATAGTTTCTTGCCACGTGTTTTTGAAACCACAGAAAAAAACTTATTCTCCCTTGTCGATCATTGTTCTATCTCTTTATGGACAGGATATCTTACCGTAAAAAAAAAAAAAACATTTTTGTTTCCTTAATATATAAAATGAAATTAAATGAATTTGAATACAGTACTTACTTTCTGACTTTTTAGAATTTTTATATTTATATTGTTAATTTCCTAAATTAAAATTATTGACCAATCTTCTTTTTTAGGCCAGTATGTGACTGATGCTAGTTAACAGTGTTACACCATTTTCAACCTTGTGATGAGTAACTGTCCTTCGAACCATGTACCGGATATATACATATATACTTGCGCATATATAATTTGCGACAAATTTGATCTAGACATACTGCCTTCAATATCTAGCGGCAAGGGCGTCGCCAGCTAATGAGCCGGAGGGGGGAGGCAAGATGATAGAAAGAGGATATGAGTTATAGGAAAAATAAAATTTATAACTTGTAAAGGCTTAATATTTTATTAAACAAGAATAAAATCTTAATTAAAACATAATTTTCGTGAGTTTCTGGCAAATTTTTATAATAGAATTATAAAAGTCTTCCAAATTGTCCATGATTAGGCGCCTATGAATATTTATCATGGCTAGTTGATTAAAAAGTTTCATGACTTTAGGGGGGGGGGGCAGCTGCTCTACCCTTGGCGACGGCCATATCTAGCGGATTATTTGCCGTTCCGATTCAATTAGATGAAGTTTCAGATTAAAACGAAATCTCTTACACTCCATCTGATGTGGCCGCATTTAAATATTTACCAGTTGTGTCTTATATTGTAGAGAGGTCGTTTTCCGTAATAAAAGCTACATTAACAGACACAAGAAATAATTTTCGTGTTGAAAATTTAGAAAAAATTCTTATCGTTAAATGTAGTAATTTTTAAATTTAGATTTATAATTTAATGTTTTTTTGTTGTTTTTTTTTTAATGTAAATTAATGTAATGGAAGAAAATTCAGTATGCTAATAAAAATTTGATGCGGAAAACAAAAAAATTAATTTAATTTTTTTAATATACACTACCTATTATGAAATTTTTAGTGCATATTTTAACCTTTCATGCATATGTTTAGTGCATATATTCGGTATTTTTAATGCATATAAATCCGAACCCTAGTTTAAGCATATATATCCAGTAAATCTTTCAGCAGAAATCCAAATTCCGTCAAAACTGAAAAAACTAAAACCCAAACTGATTCAAAATTTTGTTAAGGACTAAATTAGCTGAAAAATTATTACCGAGTAAGATACCTCCCCACACCCCTATATCGGCACAAGTCCGATACCATATGAATAATTAAATATTTCTCGAATCTGTGGCTTTACTGTAAACACCATGTGATTTTTCCTTACTAATCAAGTTTTTTTCAATACAATATCTACCACAGTATTTTCCCTGTTTTCTATCGACTACATTTGACCAATGATTTCTTTTTACACTTTTGTCCCACGTAGAAAAATATAAAACTAAAAAATAAGGCTGGAGTAGACTAAATCACATTATACCATCTTAGAATAATTTTTAAACAAATATTTTAACAAAATATTTCTAAAAATCATTAACAAACTGTTGATCAAAAAGAACTATCTCCTACAACTGTACTTAAAGGGGGGGGGGATGGGATAACCACTTTGAAAAATCCGTTTTTCTGAAAAATTTTCATATAAAAGTACAAATTCTTAGAAACATTTTCCCAAAACCTCAAGTCATTTGGAGTAAAACTCATTAAGATAGTAAGCTGTGCGCTGCACCCCTTTTGAGCCGGTCGAAAGCGCCAGGCAGTTAACCGGAGCAGCTGCTTCCTTCTCTTTCAAAGGACCTAGCCGGTGATGGTACCTGGCAAAAACGAGGTTTCTTTTCGTTATATGGTGTTTCTTCATTAATAGGATAACACTGGAAAAGTTTTAGATATTTGCTTTAAAAGTGGGCACGGTTAAAGGTATAAAACTTGGGAGAAAAAATTAAATATAATGGAATTTGAAAAATGGCATGCCAAGCACGTGGAACATGGTGAATGTGAAGTAAATCACATTGGACCTGCAGGAAACATGGAAGTATCAGTAATAAAAGAAATGTTTCAACGATCGTAGGAAAAGTACGACGTCAAGTATAAGAATTACATCGGCGACGGTGATAGTCAAACGTACACCGATGTAATTCAATGCCATCCATATGGTGAAGACTTTGTAATAAATAAATAAAAATGCGTCGGCCACGTTCAAAAAAGAATCGGCAAACGGCTAAGTGACCTTCTAAAAAACACAACAGGAGAGACAGAAATAAAAACCGTAAAAAAAGGCTGGACAAACTATGTTAGAAGAAGCAGAAGTCTCTCTGGAAAAGGAAAACTCACTGGTAAAACAATTGATCAATTAATGGTGTATTATGGATTAGCAATCGAAAGAAATTGTGATTCAGTGCAAAAAATGAAAGATGCGATTTCAGCGACCTTATTCCATTATAAATCGACGAACAAAAATCCACAGCATCATAAGTGTCCGGCCGGCGCTGACTTGTGGTGCGCTTATCAAAAATCTTTGGCCGCCACCGGAATAGAAAATTTCCAGCACGATTATAAACCTTCTCCGGATGATGTAACAAAAGCAATCGAGCTAATTTATGAAGATTTAAGCAAGAACGAGCTTTCAGAGCGATGTATTAGTGGATTTACTCAAAACAATAACGAAAGCCTAAATCAACTTATTTGGAAGATCACTCCAAAAATTTTATCCAGTAGCCCTACTTTAGTAGAAATTACAACAAATGTTTTCCAATGAAGGTAATTTTGCATTACTAACCTTCCTACAAGAGATGAAAATCAGCGTCGGCCCAAGTGCTCATCAGTACGTTCAAACAGCCGATGAAACGCGAATTCAAATAGCTCAACAAAAAGCTGCGCTTCAGACAAAAGAGGCTAGAATAATGGAAAGAATGGAACAAAAGGAAGCCTTGGACATTGTAAGTGCAGCAGGTACCTTGCTTTATGATGCTGGCATCGACGATTCAGTTTAAGTGAGAAAAAATAAATTTTTTCTTACAATTTTCATATTTTAAAACTTTACACGCGTTTTTCTCGAAATGACTTTTTTGAAGTCGGTGGACACGATATCTCAAAAACTTCTGTACCGATCCGGCTCATGTTCAACACAGTTTTATAATACGTATTTTACTAGGTCGCAACATTCTTCTTTTTTTTTTTTTCGCTTGAGACCGATTTTACAGCTACAAAATGGCGCCATTTTTAGGGTAAATATCGTGGTTTTGACTTCATCCGACCGCCACAAATTAAAAAAAAAATTTAAAAATAAAAGGACAACGTTGCGACCTAGATTTACTTCTAAATTAACCATTTTTTCCAACTATTCGTGTTTCGGATGATTTTGTAACGAGTTATCGTGGACACCGCAAAACGTATTTTTTTGAAATGGCCTCCATCAATTCGCTCTCACTGGCTTGTTTATGAATATTTTTTGACGAAAAAATTACTGAATGTTCTTGAAATGTCATATAACTATGTGCAAAAAACTTTAATGAAATAACTTTAATAGGCTCTTTAAAAATTACTCTCAAAAAAGTGCTTTTTTTAGACCCGTTATCCCATCCCCCCCCCCCTTAAATGGCAGGGACACTCTGTGCCTCTAGGTGTATATAAATAATAGCTCTATTTTCTACAGCGTGCAGGTTAGAATACCACTTTTTTACCTGTTTCTCCGGTTTGTTATTACCTATAAATCGTTATAATTCATCCTATTCATGAATATGCCTTAACCTTTAAAACTGGAGCAATGGACAAAATACACAGTATTAGTATATTTAAATATAATACAGTAGCGTATCCCGCTATTTTTGTCAGAGTTATCTAAGACAAATCCCCCTTCCTCCGCCTATCGGTAAAAAATTTATTTAATTCATTGATTACATAAAAATGCCGTAAAGTTAAAAATTGTGATAAAAGTATACAGAATTGTCTGTTTTATGTGAGATTGATAAATAAATTTAAATTCTTCCTGACACATAACGAAAAGATTAATTAACGGTACACAAATTCTAGTCTTCTTCCAGTGTAGCTTATAAATTCATTTATTACATAATAGTAGAATTTTTAATGTTGCATTTTTCAACGAATATGGTGATATAACGCATTAGAAAAACAACCATACTAACCCTAGAGAAAAGAAGAAAAGCTTCCATTATTTCTCTATTTTTAATCACATAACGAAGAACTGTAAATAAATGTGATTTATGCGAAATGTCAGTTGTTTTATCCAACATCATTGACATAAATGGTGCTTCATTTACTTCTCCGCTAATATCTCTTCTTTGTATTTCACTAATGGCTAATTTTGTATTAGCAGTGAACAGTGATAAATTCAGGAATCTGTTTCTAGAGGGGCAATTTATGTTCTTGGGGGGGCAGAGATTTTTTTAATATTTTTACTGAGAAAAGTATTTTGGGATATTCCTGAATAAAACAAAATATATAAAACACGATTAATGACGTAATTTAAAATAATGAAAAAGCAACTGTGAACGATAAATTTCAAGTAAAATAACCGATTATAAACAACAATGTTTTCCCAATTGGTTTTAAAATGATTAATTCTAATTGTAGCATTAAAGAACATATTATAAAAACATTCTGGTAGGTTCATTATCTTTTCATAATAAACGAATACGCCGCGGTGTTTCAGCTGTTTCAAATGGGGACTTTTCTTGGAAATAAAAAACAAGAAAAAAGCAACAGAGACCGAAATGAAGTTGTCTATAAATCATGTCGCTTTTAAAAAAAAAGAATAAATGAAAACCGAAAAGAAACGTTTAAATAATTTATTGATATTAATGATAAATGGATCGTCGTGAAACGTGAGAATTCCCGTTTACGCTGGCCAAAAATACCAACTGCACCGAATAATTATTTCAGTTCGCGAGTGTTTTACATCTTCCGCGCATTTGCAATGAAAGCGAATCAGTTTTTCATAGAATAACAAGCAAATGTCAAAGTCAGATTTTAAAAGATTATTTTTTTTTTATTGTTATTTTATGAAGTTTCATTTTTTCGTCAAAAATAAATCTCGTAATGTTGAAATTTAAAAGTATACGACTAATTGAACCGCTTCAAAATGTTTTGGCAGCAACTTTTGACATAACTGTAAACAAATCCAATAAAAAGAATTTTATTTTCTATGAAATTGCCGCATTCTTAAACAGCTTGTCTTAAGTTCGGGGGGGGGGGGGGCATTGCCACCCCAAAAACCCCCACTGAATTCATCCCTGGCGGTGAAGTACCAGGAAAAATGGCACTTTCTTGTAAGCGGTTAGTTAATATATTGGGTCATATTTACTTTGTTCGATTAAATATTCAATATAATTCCCTTTGTTTAAAGAAAATTCATTCTCATCGTGACCTCTAAAGGGTAATTTTTGTTCCCCTCGAAAACAAGCACAATCGATCAAACGCTTTAATATTTCTCTGTTTCTTTACACTTTAGAATTATTATGTAGCCAATCGGATAGCATCTTTTGGTGATTTAATGAATAGTTCAATGCAGCTTTGTTTTCCAAATCCAATTAACAATCAACTAGATGCTAAATGGGAATCACTATGATCATGTTTAACCACTGCTTTTGATAACGAATTTAAATTGTTAAATCCATTACAAATCCACGGTGATTTAATATCTTTGGTAAATAATAAGCAGGGCCAGCAATATAACTGGTTGCTAATAGGGCAACCCGTTAACCATAATGTTTTATTACAATCATATCCTCGAAAAGTTCTATTGTATGCGCGTATTTTGTCTTTATATACCGTATAAAGTAAAGGCAAAGGAGGGCATGATCTTCAATAATATTTTTCTTTTTTTCAAAAGATCGACTACTAAAAGGTTTAGTTAATATCTATTATACAGTGAACATGTTAAACAAATATTTATTTCTTTATAAGAATTTAAGTTCATATTTACTTTAATTTTAAAAATGTACTACCGGTGAATACATATATGCAGCTCGTACTTAAAATAAGCGGAGGGGGTGAGTTGAATCGGGTGAACAGTAAACAAGTTTAGTCAAACATGATGTTTCATATGCTGAGGTTTCCGTATGTTAAGTTAAAGATAACTATAATTTACATTTACATAATACTAAATTCAAAACAAAGAAATCTGATTTTTTAAGGCGCAGGGTACATGAATATCCTATTTTATTTCCTGTTTTTGGTCCCAAAGAGGAGGTGATTTAAATCATTTTTTAATCGTAATTTTTGATTGTATGAAAGAGTTTCTGCGTTTTAATCTTTTGAATTTCACCTATTATTATGTACTAGGGAAATATGAATCACATCACTTACAGGCAACCAGCGTTGTAATTGAACTGAAATCAAACAAAAAGACTACTGTCTCAGCAGTCTACTGCCCACCTCGCCATAATATAAGGAAAGAAATGTTTATACATTTTCTAAAAACTCTGGGCGATAGGTATATATATCATCGGCGGTGATTATAACGCAAAAAACATTTACTTTGGTTCAAAACTTTTCGTTCCAAGAGGTAAAGAACTCAAATCAGCCATCGACGAAACGCATAGTGATATTTGTTCTCCTGGAGTGCCAACTTATTGGCCTACAGATCCGAATAAAGTTCCAGATTTACTGGACTTTTTTATTATTAAAGGTATTCCAACAATATTCACTGATGTTAGAGTAGATAATGAGTTACCATCAGATCACTCGTCAGTTATACTGTCTATTAGTAACCAGATAGTAAAAAAAGTGTCCAAACCAAAATTATACAATAGATCTACAAACTGGGAACTATTTAGAGAATATCTCGGAAATGATATCAACTTAAGAATATCACTTAAGACTACCGATGATATCGATAATACAGTGGATTACTTCATTAAGGTCACTCAACAGTCGGCTTGGAAGGCTACAACAATAATTAACAAATGTCAACCGGTGCTTTATTATCCCCAACACATCAAAGCAGAGGTAAATCTACGAAGAAAATTGTGGAAGCAGTGGCAAATATTCAAAAACCCTGCGCATAAAACTGCATTGAACAAACAGACGAAATTCTTTAAACGTTTGTTGCAGGATTTAAAGAATAAATCACTCAATAAGCAACTGATCAATTTATCACCTCTATCGCAACATAATTTCTCTTTGTGGAAAGCTGCCCGGAATCTTGACCAAAACCATCTGTTTGCCCTATAAGGAAACCGGACCGTAGCTGGGCTCGTGCTGATGTTGAAAAAGCGGAACTGTTCGGCGAATATTTTTCCAATATATTTAAGTCACATCCTGTTGATACATCGTTAATTTCTGATTCCTGTTGTCAAGATGTCTCAAAATCTATGAAATTGACCTCACCAGGTGAAATTAACAGTATAATACGGACAATGAACCCTAACAAAGCACCAGGTTATGATTTAATAACAGCAAAAATTTTAAAGGAATTGCCAAAAAAAGGACTGGTGTTACTAGCTTATATATTTAATGCAATGCTGCGATTAACATATTTTCCAATACAACTAAAATTGTCGCAAATTGTTGTAGTTCAAAAATCACAAAAACCTCCAACGGAACCATCATCGTATCGACCAATTTCAACTTTGCCGGTACTTTCTAAATTGTACGAAAAACTACTGTTAAAAAGAATAATGCCAATAGTTGAATGCAAAGAGATAATACCTGAACACCAGTTTGGCTTCCGAGCAAAATATAGTACAATAGAGCAGGTGCATCGGATTGTTCATCAAATTGAAAAATCCCTGGATGGAAAAATGGTTTGCGATACCGTATTTTTAGATGTAAGCCAAGCATTCGATCGAGTTTGGCACGATGGTCTATTGCAAAAACTTCGACGTCATTTTCCCTATCAACTAGCTGAATTATTCCGGTCGTATTTAAACGAAAGATATTTCTACATTAAATATGGTGATGACGAATCAAGTATATATCCGGTTCGAGCAGGAGTTCCTCAGGGGAGTGTACTTGGACCGCTTCTCTACCTGATCTACACAGCGGATATTCCTATTACATCGCACGTTGATATAGCAACTTTCACTGATGACACAGCGATCTTGTGTTTGAATAAATGTCCAAAAGTTGCGCGTAAAAATCTGCAGACAGCAGTCAATAAAGTAACATCTTGGTGCAAATTATGGAAAATAAAGATTAATGAAGGTAAATCATCTCGAGTAGTTTTCACTAACCGAAGAATCGATCCATCCGGAAATATAATGATGAATGGTGTGGAGATCCCTCAGAAAGAAGATGTAAAGTATCTTGTTGTTCACCTCGACAAACGCTTGACTTGGAGGAAGCACATTACAACAAAGCGAAATGAGTTGAACATCAAGCTGCGGCAACTGTACTGGCTGTGTTCGGTAAGAGATTAATAGTATTTCTTGAAAACAAGTTGCTTCTTTATAAGCAAATTCTCAAACCCGTCTGGCAATACGGCTGCCAGTTATGGGGTTGTGCCAAAAGCAGCAACATTTCAATTATGCAAAGAGTACAGAATAAGATACTACGCACGATCATCTCTGCTCCATGGTACATAACCAAAATCACGATCCATGAAGATCTTGGAGTTCAATTTGTAAAGAATGTGAAATAGCAACTGCTGCCCGACGATATGCTGCCAGATTGAAAGAACATCCTAATAGTACAGCAAAAGAACTGCTGAGCAACCCAAGCGAGGGACGCAGGCTGAGTAGGAAACGACCTCAAAATCTCTTATAAATTAAAAATGTATAAATAATATGTGTGTGTGCTGATGTGTGAGGGTGTATGTGCGTGTGCGTGTGCGTGTGTGATGCTATGTATGTGTCCGTGAGAATGCAAAAATATGTGTGTATGCATTTTGTATACACATATATAAGTTAATTTTAGCACCTTTCACTGGTTGGGTTGCTTATTCATGTTATTTTAACTTATTCCATAGATTACCAAATAGTTGATAAGACTAGGTGTAAAATAACAGGATATATTAAAAAAAAAAAAAAACAACTTTTAATAGGTTATCTGGTGATGAGTTATGAATTTTTTAAGTGATTTTTCAATATTACATATTCTTGAAGGTTTTTCGGGGGTTTTTCCGACCAGGATAATCGGTTAGCTTGAAGTTATAAATTGTCTTAAAGGGAATTTTAATTGTAATTGATGGTCCAATTTTGAAGTTTATAAGTCAAACTTCCATGAGTTATTGATTTTTATTTGATACTTTTGACGTTTCTGAACCATCTTATTAGGATTCCATACATCATACGCGTATAGAAACCTAAAAAACAAACGGCGCAAACACAAAAAACGCTGTTGCTATTATCGGGGTATTTAGTATTACAAGAGACGGCTCTAGACAACATATTTTTCTTGTAGAACATAGATACGTAAGCGAGCAACGAATTGGATGCGACGATTACGAATCACGTAGTGACAGACGCACGCATAAGACATAAGACATTCGCATAAATAAGAGAGTACCCTGAGCAAAATTTTCCTGCACATTTGAACCAAGAAGCGTGCGCAGTCGGTATTTCTTTTAAGACCATTTAAATCGTCAGTGAGGTATCGCTTTGTAAAAAGATACTTCAGACAAACTACTTCACACAATGAACAAAAATTCAACAATTCTATGCGTATGCGTGTGTGATTGACATTAGCAGTAAGGAAGGACATATAAGAGATAGACCAGGCGGTCGAGCCAAAAATTTGGAATCGTTTAATAAGCAGAACACCGAACTATGCTTATATACTTGTCCGTTTGACAGTTTTTTATTTGGTTACTTTTTTACAAATCGCTTCGTTTTCTCTATCGATGGGTTCTATTTTCTCTTGGTCCTTCTCAGAATATCTAGATACCCCGGAAAATACGCTACTGCTATAATATAAGAAATAAGTTACTTCC
Organism: Icerya purchasi; assembly: GCA_039619475.1. Classification (NCBI taxonomy): domain Eukaryota; kingdom Metazoa; phylum Arthropoda; class Insecta; order Hemiptera; family Monophlebidae; genus Icerya; species Icerya purchasi. Next base: position 346,527,951 of record CM077115.1, on the reverse strand, counting down.
TTGAAGAATACCGATATTCGATACACCTTTTTTTCTAAAAATATCCCCGGCTTGTACAATTTTTTTTCTACCTCTTAAAAAAAATTTAAACCATTCTAAATACTTTCGTTTAATTCCTATATTGACTCTTCGATAAGAAAAACATTAAAGATACGCTTAGTAAATGTTTTTATGTTTCTCAGTGTTCTTATACGCTTCAAGAACATGAACAATCCGTGAATCAGATAGGGAGAAGATAGATGCGTTGGAAATGTGATGCTGGAAACGGCTGTTACGTATTTCCTGAACGGAGAAAAGAACTAACAACTCGATTCTGAGGGAAAGTGGCGCACAGAACAGACTATCAACAATTGTCCAAATATTTTCGCTACGTCATTAGAGCAGGAACGATGGAACGGTCATCATACAAGATCGTATGGAAGGAACTAAAGGAAGGGGCCGGCCTTCTATGAGATGGATTGATGCTATTTGTAAAACAATGGCTCACAGCTTCCTTAAATGCATTCGATGCGCACAAAACAGAGATCACTGGCGCAGTTTGGTATTTCAGGAAACGGATAATAATGTCCACGATATCCCCGCAAGCGATGAAGTGATTGATTGATTGAATTCCCATATTATTTAACTGCTCCGCCAATAAATCATGTTTTACCATATGAAAAGCTTTCGAAAAATCTGCAAGTAATATTAAATGTTGCTCACCAGTTCCAAGACATTCGTTTATTATATATACAAAACCTATTAAAAAAGTTGATGTTGATTTATATGTTCGTATCGATATTGGTTCACGTTTATTATTTCGTTGTTTCGTAAGTAATTTCTTAAATATTCTGCTACGTATTTTTCCATTATTTTCCCTGAAATAGTTTTTGAACTGTAATTACTTTTGCAAAATTGGTTTCGTAATACCTATTTCCATTTTCTCTGGAATTTTTCAATCTTTTATTGATTTTTTATTAGTTTTGTGAAACTTCCATAGAAATGTAGATAAATCTATATTTACAAATATAAAATAAATAGATTTCTTAATAACCAACAAAAATAAGTGAAAATTAATTTAATTTAATAAATTAAAATAAGTACCTTATTTTAGAAACTTTTTAAGACATTGTCCGACATCAGCTAATAACGCAGAGAGTATACCTCAGTTAAAACTAAAAATGCACTGCATTTCTAGTTTTATATTGTTAGCTGATGATGGACTAGTCCGAAAACGTTTCTAAAATAAGGTATTTTTTTTAAATTTATTAAAGTAAATTAACTTGTACTTATCTTTGATTATTGTTAAAGAATTTATTTATTTCATAGAAATCTTTGTTACATTATTTCAAGTCCTTTATTCTAATAATACCATAATCTTTTGCTTTTTTTATAGCCTTCTATTTAACTCGGTTTGTCCTTCTGTTTGTCTGTCATTCTATCTGTCTCGGGGGGGAATTTTGCGAACGATTTTTCGCCTACTTCCAAATGAATTTAAAAAGTGTCCTTTTACAGAAATACTTGTTATCGATGACAATACAATATTATGCAACATCTGGGTTTCCAGCTTTAAAATTAGATCCTCGGGGAGCCGAATGCTCGAAATTTTGGAAAAAAATATTTTTTTTTCCGGGCATATGATATACTGTTGGAAAGAGTGCTATTTGTCGGGAGCTAATTCGTATTTCATTTTCTTAACGAAACATTGGAAGTTTACCAAAAGTTTAAAAAAGCACAAAAAACGACGTGTAGCCCCCGCTTGTGGCTCAGCTTTATAGCTAAAAATTTTGAACAAGGTTAAAAAAATGCGCATCCTTGCGTATTTCTTTACTTTAGAACATTTGAGTTTCCAACTTTAAAATCGGACCCTTGAGGCGCCGAAAGCTCGGAAGTTTTAAAAAAATTTTTTTTTTTTTTCGGTCATGTGATGTATCAATGGAAAGATCGCTATTAGTCAAACATTTTATTTCATATGCTGAGGATTCCATACGTACTGTATGAAAAACAAAAGACAATGTAATTGATAGAATCCGATGCATTATTTAATAATAAAATGAACACAAATTTTTGTAAATGTCCTATAATCAAGATATTGAATAAAATAAAGAAAAATAAAATACAATTCTGAATTTACTGTTTTTTACTGAAATACGTAGTAAAAAGTCCAGACTAAAAAATAAAAAAAATAACCTTTTATTTATGCCCTAAAAAGTACAAAATAACTCTATTAGTGTGTGACTACCAGATACGCATCTTAACATTAAAATCTGAAACTACAAAATGTTCTGAAAAATAAAAGCGGGGGCCGCAGATTAATAATTAAATATGAATATTATAATACATTCTAAGCCAAAACTACAATCACTATTTAATGTTGTTCCATTGTTGTGTATCACAATGCCACATACACCGAATATCTTTGTAACTGGGCCCCCGCTTTTATTTTTCAGAATATTTTGTAGTTTCAGATTTTAATGTTAAGATGCGTATCTGGCAATCGCACGCTAATAAAGGTATTTTGTACTTTTTAGTGCATAAATATAAAAGACTATTTTTTTTTTTTTTTTTATTAAGTTGCTAAGCGATTAATTTTATGTGATCCATTTTTGCTACTGGTATATATTTACAAATTGCTTTTATCAAACATCTCGTTTTGTTTTATACTTAATCGAATTACTTTTTCTGTATTAACTTGTTCCATGAACAAGCATAATATTTTATCCGCTGTATTTTTATCGTTTTCTATGTATTTATTTATTGCCATCAATATTTGCATTTTTATTTTTATCTATTACATTAATTATTAGTTTCCAAAAATATTTCGTATATTACTATTTGCTTCTTTAAATTTGTTTTTGTAGTAATTTTCCTTTTCCTTAGGTATTTTTTTTATGTTTGTTTTTACAGTTTTATATTGTGATTCTTTTTTTTCTTTTTTTTCGATGCAACTTGTCCTTCTCGTTTATCAGTTGCCGATAATTACACGTCTAGTGACTGTAAATAACTGTCGGTAAAACACATTTTTCTAAAATTATGTTCTTTGACCTTTTATTACAAGTTCATTTAGAAATTTATTCTAACAAAATAAGTTTTCTCTGGTGAGAAAAGGGATTCAACTCCTAGCTATAAATCCTGTTTATCAATTAAGGAATTACATTTCTATGCAGTTAACTAAAAGATCATATTAAAAATAAATTTTAAATATCGTAACTGATTTACTAAAAATTTCCTTATAAACATATTTTTAGGTTAAAAAAAACACAAATAATTCTATTTAAATTAACATTATTTATTGTATTGATAGTATTATTAAAATCTAATAAATTTACATTGTTACACCCCTTAAGTGTAAATATTTTATATTAAAAGTAGAATGTAAGAAAATGCTGATATTCTTGTTGATAGTTTTTACATAAAAATCTATATTTTGGGCATAGCTTTTTAGTAAATTAACCATAATTTTAAAATAAAATTATTGTATGTGTATTGTATTAGTAGTGGTAACTTTTATCCAAGGGACTTTTGAATGTTTCAAATACACAACGTTATTGCGAAGATGTAGGATTATTATCAAAGAGAATTTGACATCATCAGCCACAGCCGAACTTAGAGATTGCGCTGGACATTTCACTGAGTTCCTTTATTTCTCATAGCGATAAAATGCCGAACCAATAACACGCACAAATCCATGTAGCCAAAAAAAAACAAAAGTCACCATAAACTGATCGAGAACATCCGCCATCATACTCTGACTACTATATTGACTCAAGAGATCACTTAAATGATAAACGTTCGATCATCCTTCGTGTTTTAATGTTGCCGATTCGTTGGATGTAGAATGATTTTTTCAACTATTTGGATTATGTACCTGCAGTTAGTCATAGAATTGAAGAATATGAGGCAAATCTAAAAGCTGCGCTGTAGCATCTAAATGATGTGGAGTTAGTCAGTAATAGCAGCAGATGTCAATGTGATAAGATCGAAGTGTCTTTTCTTAGATATTTAATTGGCAACAGTTCAATTCGTTCGATACTTGACAAAGAACAGTCGTTTAAAAATTTCTACTTGCCAAAAATGCTAAGGAATTAGGAAGCTTTATCGGACTTGCGTGTTCTGAAGAAGATTTACCCACATTTCTCTACAGAATTTGACCTACTTCACTCTATTGCTAATGTAAGCCCCCTGTTGGTCTTGGAGCTGTATTACTTTAGAAAAAAATAATCAAATTTAAGTAATTAAACATCTGAAACTTCCATGGTGGATATGATTAGAAAAATAATTTGCGGTAGACACCATGTTACAAAAATTCTTTTATTCTAATGCTTAACATTTCGGAAAGCTTACACTAACCATCATCAGAAACAGTTAATGTTAAGCATTAAAATAAAAGAATTTTTGTAATATGGGGTCTATCGTGAATTATTTTTCAAATTCAAGTGATTTGTTATGTTAGTTGTTTACCTTCATCTGTTGAATGTCAGTATTTTCAAAGTGAAAAAGAAGTCTTGGTTCTGACATTTGCTGTTAAAAAATTAAAAATGTATTCGTTGAATCGTGAATTTGATCTAGTTGTTGATCATAAGAGTCTCTAGAAACAATTTTTGGTCCATAATCAAAACCTTATGCTAGATTGGATCGGTGTCAGTTACGAATTCAGGTTTTCAAATATCGTAGATAATACATGTGAAAGGAAAAAATAACATTGCTGATTCTTTATCATGGTTACTTTCTACTAATCAAATAGCAATAGAAAATAATATTGATGGGAAGAACCAAGTAATGTTTGTAGTTAATTTAACATCATAAGCTCTAAGTTTGAAAGAAATTCAAAATGCTATCAGAGCGGATGAAATACTGAAATCTGCATGTGTATTGTTGACTGTTTCAGCAAATTGATGGAATATAAAATAATAAAGAAAATGACAACTGAGCCAACAGTGCCTTTCGGTTAGGAAGGTTTTATTATATTTTGTAAGCAACCAGGCATCATCCATTATACACCCCTTCACCTTTACTGGTTTCAAGCAAATGAGGAAATACAAAGTCAAAATAGCAGTACCAATAAATTAATTAAAACTTCTGTGCTGAGAAATGTTAACTATAAAAATGAGTTGTATAACCATCTCCTTATATACCATTTAGTGTTGTCACATTCAGGGCCGTGTCAACGGGGGGGGGGGGGGGATTTTGGGGGTTAGAAATAATTATTATAAATGCACAAAAATCTGAAAAAAATCAAAAATTTTAAATAAATATTGACGATTTTTTAGGGAGTTATTACATTAAAAAATAAATAAAAATACGCTTCATATATTTAGGTACTTCATTAATATTTTATGCAAAATTTTTTATTACGAGTATAGTCAATAACATATGTAATTTTTATTAATGTTTATACGGTAATTCATTTATGTAAATTATTAATATATAAATAAAAATGATGGACATTATTAACAGTCTGAATATTAGTGAAAAATGTATTTTTATTTATGAAATAAATATACGAAAAAAATATGCAGTAACTAAAGTTGCGAATTTAGTCAATTCAGTGGAGCGCTAACGTTTCATAACCGTGGAGGGCAAAAACAAATCATCCCTATACATAGAGAGGCCTATATAAATTAATAAAAAAAGAATGTAGTTTTTTTTTTTTGTCACAATTCATAATTTTTTATATAAATAATAAAAGGCTTTAATTATGAAGTGACATATACGAAAAACATTTTTCCTTTTTACTTTAAATGATATTCTCTGATCGAATTTTTATTTTTTCTAAGTATCCGAAATTTCTGGTTTTTGTTTTCTCGGTTCGGTGGTCACTTTGTTTTATTTTCACGACGACGATATAATATTTAATACGGTTAAAAACCGATATGATTGTTAAATTAAATTAACTAGTGAACTTCAAAAGGCGAATTAATCCGTGGTTAATTTTACGCATTTTGTGCAGGTGGTTTCATTAAAAAATTTTACGTCCAAACGAGGTAGTTCAGTATTGGAACCAGTTATGTCATACTGTTCAACCATTTAAAGGAACAAATGTCTGTAATGAAGTTGAACTTGAGTTACAAATAATTACTCTAGATCGATTTATATGTAAAGGTAAAATTTAAAGGAATAAAAGGTATTTTGCATGGTTGAATAGTGGTATATTTGGAAAAATATACAAGCTTGTTTAAAATGGTTTATTACGTCCTGTCGTCATTCAACTTGTTTGTGTGAAATTATTTTTTTTTTTTATTTTTATGACAAAATATTACGGAGTACGAACAGAAAAACACGATTACTATCAAACATATTTTCGATTGTATAAGAATGACAGTGACGAATTATTCACCGAACTATGAAATTAACTGAAAAAATGCAGAGGTAACCGTCAGATTAACGTACTGTGTTCATTATTAATATTTTTGTAATTATATTTAGTTCTATTTTAATGTATTTTCTGAGAAATATTTACTTATATTTTTATGATTGGTCCCAGTACGGTAGTTATACTTAATTTTCTGTACACGTTTAATGTAGAAATTATGTTTTCTAAAAGCAGTATACGACTTTGGAAGTATACGGGGAAAATAGTACAAATTTGGTTGCATAAACTATCCATGTCTCTGTAACGGCGTATTATAAGGCTAAGAAGCCAGTAAGTTACTATTCCTCTCTTAAATTGTCCATGTTTTGTCTAAACTGAAAAGTATGAAATTGCGTGTGCAAATGTGTAAATTTTCTCATTTTTAATTATACGAGTAGCAAAAATAATCTCGGTTACACCATAAATATTTAAAAAATTCAGGGACATAAAAAATAATTATTTCGCCGTAATTACGTTCTTAACAACTAGTAACATATGTTTGTTATTTACCCAAACGTTTACAATTAATATAAATTATCCGACGCACATTATACTGATATAGGTGGGGCGCACGGATTTAGACGCAGCGTAATTTGATGTGACGTGTTTTCTCAATCAAATGTTTCGTGCCATGTTTCGGACTGGCGTATTTTTACTCAAATACTTTTCAGCTTCAGGAAGAATACTATTATTACTTGATTATAAGTGTTAATGAACAATATTTCTTCCTAAAATTATTCGTAGATCAGTTTAAAATATTTATTCAGTTCTATCAATAATTTTGGGGAAAAAAAGTAAATAATTGTTCAATATTTTATTCGATAATATTGCAATGAACTAAATGGAACAACTGCCATATTAAATATGAAAAATCTGAAACTGAATCATAATAATTAGAGAATTCAATCGGTAGCAATCTTTACTTAACTTTTTTTGGAAGCGAAAGTGCCACATCATAAAAAAGCTCTTAATGGGACTAAAGAAAAGTATAAAATAAAAAAATTATTTTCACTAATAGCTTTCAACAAATGATGTTATAATTTGTAATTTTCGAATTACGATTAGTTGATTTTATAATAATAATTTGGAGGTCTACAAAAATAAAAATTAATTAGAGAATCTTATTCAGTAGTGATAGTTTCTTTTTGGATAGACAGCTATTATACTGTAGGGATCCATAGTGCAAGAAGATCTAGAAGCTGTAGGGTTCGAAAGTATTAAAAATTTAATTATTTTCTTTTTTTATATTAGTTTTTATTTAATACGCACTCTATTGTAATTAACTTTTTTTTTTACAAATAAAAGGATTCATCCAATTTTTCGTCGGTGGGCCTAAACTTAAAGTTCTGCCACTAGGTTTTTTATTTTATTTTTTTGAATATCAAATACAAAACGGGTAAAACGGAAATCGTCAAAGAGATTTTTATTTAAACTAGTAAATAAATAGCATTTTTTAGACTTTCCAACTTTTACTCGATATATATTGTCGAATTATTTGCCATCCTTCGAGCTGTGACGTTCATTTCCTTTATTGGTCGCTTCAACAAATACCTATTTATTGCTGATTCCAGAGGTGCATTTCAAGTTGTCTCAGCGCCCTTCCCTTGATACTCTTATGACTTCATTGTCCGTTGTATTTGCTCTTAAACTCGCAGTCTCTTTTTTACGCACATCATTTCCATTGATCTTTTGTGGATCTCCAATGACGCGGGAATTAAGAAAAATGAGGTGGCGAACTGATTAAAACGTTCTTCCATTCATGCAATCCACTGCAAATAATGCTCCATAATGTTCTGCCTCTTTTCAGTCTGATCTTTTTTTCGTTTTCTTTTTAATCTTTTCTTTTCTTTTTTTTTTTTGCAATAAAAATTTACTTTAAATAAACTGAATTGGGTTCACTAACTTCTGGAATCTGTAAATATTTTTTTTTACATGCATCCGCGTGAATTAAAAAGCTGATAGCGTGAAAAATGAAACAAATTTGATCCGCAAAAATTTTTCCAATAGTCCGCCTGAATTTCAAGTTAATTGCACTAGCGAAAAAACGAGAATAGTCTCCGTGTGAAAAATAAAACCTTTGTTTGTTATTTATTGTAAGAAAAGTAAAAAAATATATCGCAATGAATTATTTTTACCCTCGTTATAAAGCGATTAAAAAAAAAAAAAAAAACAATAAACGACGCGGTTATTTTATAAATAAAATATAACTGAACATGAATGAAAAAGGCAAAGTATTTCGCTTAAAACTCAGTATAAGTGTATCACTTTAAAAAAAAAAAAATCCTTTACAATGTAAGTATAATAAATATAATTCCGCTCCTCGAACTGTACCGCGCTGAGCAATTGCTCGTTTTTTTGTGCCTTTGGACGGGCTCTAATATCAAAGCTCTCTAAAATTATGTGTTTGTGTGGGGGGGGGGGGGTAAACCACTGAACTCCCCTTGAAAGTACGCCACTACCAGTATCTGATAGAATTAAAATTTAAAATTTCCGATCAACTTGCAGCTCTAGGTTTAATAGCCTTTAGAGTAAAATAAATAGCATTTGTGATCTGTGTGAGTTGAGCTTTATGTCACTTTAATTTTTAACGATTGCTAAGTTTGCTTTTTCTAATTTTTTAAATTTTAATTATATAAGAGTTAAGTGTTAGTATATGAACTTTAATTTTTGAATACATTGCGGTTTTATAATTTTTTACACTTTACTTTATGATGAAAATTAAAAAAGTACGTTTTTATCTTCTTAGTTTAAGTTCAAAATGCAGTGTGAGTACGAATTTAAAATTATTTTGAAAAAATAAGGAAATATCGTTAAAAAAATAATAACAACAAACAATAGTTATTCGACGTCCGTTTCGAAGTCATTAAGCATGATGACTAATCGCAAACATTAATTTATCGAAACTAATCAGTTGCTGATAAGATATTTTTATTAAACAGCGTTGTTATTCTGGAGTTTATAACGATAAGCTAATAAGACGTTTTAGGTTTTACACGGAAAATAAGTTAAACAATAAGCTTATCGTAGTGGTTGATGTTCGTTAACGCCGTGTGTTCTTTTTGTTATTGTAAGTTTCAAACGTTATATTATGTATTGTCTTCTGAATATAAGTTATTAAATTATTAACAGCATCTTTCAATCATTTGAAAAAAAAAAGGTTTTATAATTTTATTATTTTAAACAAATGTAGCACAGTATTTTTAAAGAATGTTAAAGTATGTAGAAGTTGAATAATTTCATAAAAACAGCGAGTAACAGTTTTCATTAAAGCGGGATCCCATTTATTTATATTTTTTTATTAAAAAATTATTTTCCTTATATATTTGATTTGATTTTTTTATAGACAAGAATGGGAGTTAGATGTTATCAGTTCGGTGCAAGATTTTCCATTATTCTTATTGCACTCAATATTATAGTATGTCATGCGATAGCAGATTCTGATATATTATCCGATCACTTTATCGAACGCATAAATAATTTAAATACAACATGGAAAGTAAGTACGCAAATATTTTTAAACAAATTTCTTTTTTTACCTAAAATATTACTATACATATATATATATATATACTTTTCTAGGCGGGTAAAAATTTCCACCCAGAAACTTCAGTATCGCACATTGAAGGCTTAATGGGAGTTTTACCAACTTCTAAATCGTACCGGTTACCACGGAAGACATTTTATAGTGGTGTTTCAGATTTGCCTGACCATTTTGATTCTCGTGAAAATTGGCCTCACTGTCCAACTATCAGAGAAATACGGGATCAAGGATCTTGTGGATCATGTTGGGTAAGTGCTTTTTTCTTAAGACGCAATTTTAACATTGGCGGCTTGATATTTAGATGAACTTCATAAAAATACTTTGGAATTATTCTGAAGTTCGGAATTATATATCCCTGTTAAAAACCAAGTTTAAAATTTTCGTATCGAGTGACAGTGAACTTTCAAAATATATTTGGTTTAATTTATTTGGCAAACGATAAATTTGACTACTTTTGATTATTACCCAGTAATGGAGCTTTGTTCGGATTTATTCCAAACTCGCAGACCAGGTTGGTAAACTTTTAAAAGTATAACAATAATACATACATATATATATATATATATATATATAATATGAAAGGAACTATTGCGCGTATATATCCTATTTTTTAATTTTGAAAATGTATTTTAGTTTTCATAATATTTAAAATTGCTATATAAATATCGTAAACAAATTTATTTCATTAAGAAATTTCAATTTTCTATTTAGTGTGGTAAATAAGCGAATTACTCTATATTTACTTTTTATTAATTTAAAAATACAAGTTCGATTACTAACGCGAACATTGTTTGCCTCTATTTCCTAGAACAATCGATTTCCTGACCTTGAAATCTAATTTGGGAATTTTATCAAACTGGTTAGAACCATTTCTAGAATTAATTACACATACACATGCTCCTTTAATAATATACCGGATGATCGAGCTTTGCTTAGATCTACGAACTTCCAAATTAATTAGTGAATTAATAAGTTTAATAACAAGCAGTCAAACATTTAGCAATAACATGCAAATGACACGAAAACTATATTTTTGTGTACATTGCATTATTGGTTTTTATGTTGAAGAATTCCAGGTTATAAAAAATAAGAACGAATTTAAATTTACAAGTCAGAAATATTATTACAAATTATCATCTGTATAACTTTATAACGGTGAGTCCTGTATATTTGAATTGAAATAATATTTAAATCTGTCGTATAAAGCGTAAATGAATATATTTCATCACAAAACAAAAATATTACGCTTTTATCTATTTCAGTTACCACGGTAAATAAATTTATTATTTTTTACTATAGTAAATAAGCGTTTTTGTTTTTTTCACTTTTTAATAAATCTTAAAAATACGACTATCATTAAAACGAAAATATTTGTCATCCTTTTTTAAAATGGCTCGTTTCGTAGGATTTTTTCGACGGTAAGACCTAAGACCAGTCAATTTTTAAACCCTGAAAATTCCTAGTTTGCAAATTTCATCAAAATCGTTAGAGCCGTTTCGCAGAACCCAGTTAATTTCATATATACATACAGCAGCTAAGTTAGGAGCGCGGCTTGTACGTTTAGATCATGTCATGGATGTTTGATGGTTTCAGTAACCCAAAAAGTGAAGTAACAGAACGCGGTGTATTTTCTTACGCTAGAAATTAATAAAATGCCATCTAGAGTTTTTTATTTACCATAGTAAACGTTTTATTTAAATGTTTACGTTTGATTTATATTTACAATGGTAATCATTTAAAAATTTCATAAAAATTAATTTTTTTTCCCCCTATACATTACTGTACCGCTGGTTTCATTTCAACTACTTCATTATATTTCGTGAAAGAGAATGGGTAGAAAACTCAGTCGCACCTTAAAACCTTCGTTTGGACAACACGAATACAGCCTGAAAATTTTAGCATGGTCTGTCCAGCGGTACAGGAACGCATACAGGACAAAAATACACGCAAACATTTATTTTTTATATATACAATTTTTGTTCATATTATAAGATAATGCTGAATATTTCGATGATACATGTAATTATAAAAAAAAAATGTTTTCATTTAAAAATTCGTAATAAATTACTTATTGTTTTTCATCATTCTTACTTATTATTAATCATTAGTCATATATTATATTTTTATTGATTCATAAATTTATTGTTGTCCTAGAAAATTTGAGTTAAAGGAATAACTTCGTTAGATAAAAATATGCGGAAATCGGTAAAAGAAATCTATTTTAAACAAAGTATATTATTCAGTTACGAGTGAGATATTATTAATTTGGTACTGTGTGTAACTTGTTTAATTGTTTCGCGCGTGGCTCCAGTTAGTGCGGGAGTGGGAATGGATGCGTCTGGAGTAACCTTGAATGGCCTACTGCTAGTTAGCAAACCGGTGTTCGTGTGCACGTACTCAGTGTTTTTTGTTGTGTTTCATTGTGTAAGACGTGTTTTCTTTTCAGCGTCGGATGAAATGTTGAGTGTTTGAGTATCAAGCAGCGGGTTAACCTGAAGTTCTTCGTAAAATTGAAAAAAGAAAAAACCGACCTACCGTTTTAAAACGTTAAAAGAAGTTTATAATGATGACTGTTCTATCACGTGCGTGAGGTTTCGAGTGGCACAACAATTTTCTAGCGGGAGAGAAAGCGTGCTAGATAACGAGAGGCCAGGTCGACCAATCACGGTTTTAGCGGAAGATACCATTGTAAAAAATAACCGAATTGTGCGGTCAGATCGTCGGCTGGGCAGACGAATAATTGCTGAAGTGGTAAATATCGATAAAGAAACGGTAAGAAAAATTTTGCATAATGATTTAAATGTGACACAAGGTTTGCATGAAAATCGAAAGGATGATGTGAAAACTAAGCATTATTATTTGGAAGTGTTGGCCAAGTTGAAGGAACGTGTGGAGAGGAGAAGACCGAATCTGTCGAAACAGAAATCGTGGATCTTACATCAGGATAACACACCTGCTCATAGCGTGCTATCAGAGAAACAGTTTTTGACTGATAAACAGATCCCTGTGCTTGAACATCCACCGTATTCGCTGGATCTAGTCCCGTGTGATTTTTTCCTTTTCCCGAAAGTGAAGTCTGCCTTAAAAGGAACGCATTTCGAATCATCAAAGTCGCAGTTTTGAAGAGCATTCCGGAGGAACAGTTCCCCGGCATTATTATGAAGGATAGCAGAAATATATGCGACAAATGTATAAATAGTAGAGGGGCGTATATTGGAGGTGAGAAGTATTACGATGAATAATTTTAATAATAAAGATACTTCTGATAATCAATCTCGTTATTTAATAACCATACTTCGCATCTTATTAAACATAAAACTAAACGTTTAACTTTTTAGTAACTGATAAGTACAATTTACGGGTATATTCTTTAGACTGAGTTATTACTTTTAACAACAAAATGATGTGCAGGCTAGTTTTAACGTGAGTTTTAATGTGTTATTGTATGTTTATGGAAAGATGAGAAAAAAAATGTACCGAGCAATACTGGAAATATCGAGAACTCATTGATATCAGTTGTTTCAAAGCCGCAAATTGATTTATAACAGCATGCCATTCCGTATTTTTAGTTCCACATAATTCTTGAATTCCATATCTTTTGTGATCATCGTCGTGTATTTGAATCCATAAATTGAGAAAAAAGAAAGAAACGCGATGAGAAGATGCGATCAACATCAAATGTAAATAACAGAACAACGAAATTAACCTATGGAAATGACATCAGAGAAAAATGATGAAATCGTAAACTGACGTAAAGAAGAAAAACCAAAGAAGTTACGTTCATGTATTAAGTAGAACGAAAAGGAGTGAAAGAAGAAAAGAACAAGACATGTCACTGACCGAAGTGAAAATTTTCGAAATGAACTTTTAAACACATGAATTGAAGAATCAAGTTTTATTATCCTCCAACTTAAGATATCTGCGGATCTTTAAAAAAATCGATTTGATTATTACGAAATAAAAGTAGATTGGATAATATATTGTAAATAATGAGATTAGAAAAGGAAAGTTGCCTATAAAACACTTTTGTAGTTAGGTTTTGAACTTAAAAAGTAGATGCAATAAAGTTTCTAGTTAAATGTTAAAATAGAAAATAATAATAATTCTTGAATTATGAGTTTGGTAGTGGCAGACTATTGTAATAACATCGTCTGTTACATTACTTCGTATGTGCATTAGATTAGATATAATTCGGAGCGAAATGTATCTACGTAGGTACCAATGTGCACCGGTAGAGTAAATCGAATATTTCTCGTTTAAACGTATATTTTGAAATCACTAAGATCGAATAAGCTACAGAATGTAACGGTTGCGTTAAATTGAAGTAAAATTAAAAAAAAAAAAAAATAATAAACAGAGAATGTGGTTTTAACACGACCGCAAGCTTACGAACGTAGAATACGTCAATAGTAAGTTGTTATTAGATTTTTGCTAGGTGTAATAATACATTTATTTTATTTAGACGATTTCAGTGATCGATAAGACAATGAAAATTTTAAATAAATATTACTTATGATATATTTCGCGTTATTAAAATAACACAATACTAATGAACAATGTAACTGCGATTACTAATATTATTACAAGTAAATAATTATTTAAATTTATGTAAATTCAACTAAGGGTAATAGTGGTAAGTATCCCCGCTTGTCACGCGGAAGATCGGGGTTCGATTTCCCGCCCGGGAGCCAATTATCACGTAATCAGTCAAATGAATGTCAAGTTACGTAATAAATAATTTACTATATAACTATCTGAAAGATGTGTTCTAAGGAAAATTCTCGGAGAAGTCACTATTCTCTTATTTATTTCTTTTTTCTTTTTATTTATATTATATATATATATGTGTGTGTGTATTTTTTTATATGATACTATTAACGTGCCAGAGCCAAGGCCCCCAAAACCATATTCACCGCACAAGTACACCAAACTAGCAAACTATTCTACAATTAAATATTATTATTATTATTATTATTATTTTTTTTTGATATATAACCAAACGATTTGAAAATTGCAGCTGCATAGAAAAACGAATTACACAATTAACACACACACACACACAAATCACAATTAATAATCCAATTTATCTCACACACTTATACAAATACATAACATAAAATTATATACATGTTATTTCTCGCCTGCTTAATTCCACTATTGAGATTCCGGATTCTAAGCTGAGTCCTCTACTGTATCCAATGATTTTTATGCTGGTGACTACTGCTGGGAATATTCGATATCCTCTCGCACACCGAATTACCGTTTTCTTTTGCTGATTTTTACTCTCTAGTCATTGAATTATTGGTTGAAATGGATAAAGTTTACATCTTGAAATAACATCTTTATATCTTTCTATATGCATCTCTTTTTAGTGGTCCCATTTAAAAAAGACGTTGAATTTTATACCTTTATCGATTCGATGGAATACATATAACGGATTCGATGGAATCCGACCAAGATGCTTTTCTATCACTTCTCCGAGAATTTTCCTTAGAGCACATCTTCTTTAAGTCATTCTTCAGATATTTATATAGTAAATTATTTATTACGTAACTCGCCATTCATTTGACTGGTTACGTAATTGAATAATAATTAAAAAAATATTTTAGAATTCAGAAATGTTAGAAGCACAATTAGAAACCAGTAATTCTTATTTTGCATTTGCATAAATTTTCTTTACGTTTTGCCATCTTTTTTTATGATGCAGTATCTGTACTGTACGGAATTCTTTTTTCCTAATTAATAACAGCGCATATTACATTTCAGTGAACACTTGTTATAAATATCATTACAATAATAATTTTAAAATATTACGAAAGTTATAGCTTGGTCTGTGCCAACTACTTATACCTGAAATTGAAGAATGTATTTTACGTTAAAAAACAAAAACAGATTAACAAACGGAAAGATATAGTGTAATACTATAGTGTAAATTGTAAAATATGTGGAAAAAAAATAAAGGTGTAATCGGTATATTAATATTCATAGAATGGAAAAGGGTAAAAAATATTTTTTATGAAAAAGATGTAAGATCGAGAAAAAAGCAGAAAGATATAATTAACTATGAAGATACGAAAATTGAAGCAACGCACCAAAAAAACAAGGATGTAATGCAATGGAGGAATAGAGAAGTATGTAGTATTTAAGGATCTTAACATGCATAACGGTTGGTAAAAACAAAAAGATATGGTGAGCAGTTTTAAACATTTAAAAAGAAAACGAATTCATAAATTTTTGCAAAAGAGAGTTGCTAATAAAAAAAATGCAGCTTAAACCCAAAAAATATGTATAAATCATGGCAAACGTGTAGATTTTAAGTAAAAAATATTTTCGAAAGAAATGAAAATGATTATATTTTGTCTGTACTTAAGAAATGAATTTAAAAGAGGAACGAGCAAGAGAGGTAGATGGAGAAGCGTGACCCTGAAGACCTAGCAATAAAAGTGGTATAGTTATTAAGAAGGAAAATTGTAAGACAGTAGTGACAATCTTCAGTAAAACATTTAAGGCGAATAAGAAATTAAAATATAATAAAAAGAGCGACAAAAACATCCCTCCTCCCATTATGGAAACAAAGAAAATAACAAATAAATTAGGATGTTAGAAAAAAAGGAAATTGCAGATAAATAAATGAAATTTACCAAAATATGAGTTGGGTAGAGAAGTTACATCAACCATATTAATTAAAAAGAGGAACAAAAAGTTAATGTTAACCATTTATTCTTTCTATCGGATACTGTTGAACAACATTTATCTTTCATACATCAGTCAATAAACAAAGTGATGTATGATTTTATTTAAACGGATATATGTACGTACGTTTGTGTTACGGATTAGCTGCTGCTTATTTCAGAACTAGCTTTCAGTTGTTTTCTTTTGAAAACAAAGTTGATGACGTTGATTTTATTTAAAATGAATCATGTATTTCAGATGATTTACTTTTTGCGTATATTTATTTTATTTTATTTATTTATTTTTCTGACAAGGCGTTCGGTGCAGTTGAAGCAATGTCCGATAGATATTGCATTCATTCGAACGGTACCCAAAATTTCCACTTTTCATCAGAAAATTTAGTATCCTGTTGCTACAGCTGCGGTATGGGTTGTAACGGTGGTATTCCAGGGGCTGCTTGGAGGTACTGGGTCAAGCATGGCTTGGTGAGCGGAGGATCTTACGGTTCATCTCAGGCAAGCTATTTAGGAATATTTACCATTTGCTATAATTCTTTTCTAAATTGCTTCAAAGATTTAATTAATCGATGTGTAATATTCCAAATTCATATCGCACCTTAAATTAAATAATTAAAATAATAAAATAATGTAAAAAAATAATTATTCAATTATTAACGTAAAAGAAAGTAAGTATGGGTACATTTGAAAATCTGATGTTGAGTAAAAACCGGAGGCTGCCAGTTATTAATTTGTACGATGACGGTCAAAATCGTTCGCCACTAGAAACAGTTCGTTTTATTGAAAAAAAATTAGCGCTGATGGAAAGGAAGTAATTATTGTAATTTTACTTGACTGAGAATTGTTAAATGATAAATTTTAAAACGCGCTACTGGTTTTTAATTTAGAAACCATTAAATTATATTTTCGATTGAAATTCGATGACTCGCTTTATAAGACTCAAAAAATTACTACGAAAATCCTTTGAAAAAATCATTTTTTATTAGGAATCAGCTATCGTAAAATACCGTCGCTCCTACAGTAATTTTGAATCAAATCGTCTATTGAAGTCAGAGCACCAGTAACATTAATACGTTGCAATTTTCTGAATGTATATACATATATATATTTTTTTTAATTTATGTGTACAGTTTTGTTTTTTTTTTTTCATCGGTCAATCCCGAAAGAAAAATTAATATAATTCAGAATAAATAAAACAACAAAGCTATAAAAGCTTTATAATTTGTAAAATACAAATTAATAAAATAAATAATGTAGTTGCTCTAAGAAGAAAAAAAAAACAACATAAATTTAATAAATATTTAACTTTACACAAATATGTTGATTAGTTTCAGCTATTTATAATAATGACGAAATTGTATCAGAAATTAGGTGGTATTTTAGTATTCAGTTTAATAAATAAAATTTCTATTCAATTTTTGAGTATTTGTTGTTTTTAGGATTTCGTACACATATAATGTACGGAATCCTAATAAGACGGTTCAGAAACGACAAAAAAAAAAAATCAATAACTCACGAACGGTTTGACTTATGAACTTCAAAATTAGATCATAAATTACAATTAAAATTCTCTTTAAGAAAATCTATAACTTCCAACTAACCGATTACCCTGTGAGGCAAAAAACTCAAAAAACCGCCAAGAATATATAATATGTAATTTAAAATGACTCAGAAATCACTTAAAAATTCATAACTCATCGCCAAATAACCCTTCAAAAGTGAAATTCAAAATATTAAAACGCAGAAACTCTTTGATAAAATCAAAAAATTACGGTTAAAAATTATTTAAACCACCTCCTCTTTAGGACTAAAAACAGGAAAAAAAGGATGATTACGTAAGCAATAGCCGGAATAAAAAGTTGAGGAAACCAAAATAAATCTCAAATATATTCATAAAGGATCGTTTTGTAGGAAAACTATAGCCGAGCTTATAAATTTATATTTAAACTCTCGGGGCGCCCAAAGCTCGGAAGTTCCGAAAAAAAAATTTCCGCCGGTCATGTGATATATTGATGGAAAGAACGCTGTTTGTCGGGAACAAAACCGTATTTAATTTCCTTAACAATATTTTCAAAGCCGGTAAAAAGTTCAAAAAGCGCGAAAAATCAGATTTCTTTGTTTTGAATTTAGTGTTTGTAAACGTAAATTGTAGTCTTACATACGGAATCCTCAGCGCATGAAACATCATGCTTGACTGAACTTGTTTTTTATATAATTTCATTATAATGGAGACCAAAAAAAATCTTATAAAAAGGAATTATAATATAAAATAAACAATTTAAAAATGAAGAACTTAATAACTATATTTCCGAAATCAGATCCTAGTAACGTTGCATTTCTGAGAGCGAGGAGAGCTAATCGCGGTTACCCTTTTGCTTACATATAATAACAATAACATTGCAATAGTATTTAAAAATTCTTACAGGGATCGTATATATATATATATGATATATATAATGTGGCAGTGTTTTTATTTCTAACATGCGGCTGAAAATATTCTTTGATTATGTAGGGCTGTCAGCCATATGAAATAGCTCCGTGTGAACATCACGTCAATGGAACACGTCCGTCCTGTGAGGGAAGTTCGGAAACACCAAAGTGCGTTTCTAGTTGCGAAGCTGGCTATTCCGTACCGTATAAAAAAGATCTACACTACGGTGAGTGACTAAAAAGCATTCAATTTTATTTTTTGTGTAGATTATGATAATTTTACAAAAACCAACAAATACTAAAAAGTTTATGACTCCGTAGTATTGATTGGATCATTTCCGGTGGAGGAGAAATATATAAATTTTAGAATAGTTAGTAAAGGAGAATAAACTTTGAAAACAACATTATAGTACCTATTAGATATGGATCACTCTGGACGCAGTTATATCCTCGGAAATATATTCATGTAGTTGGATATACCTTTAACGTCACACAACAAATTAACTTGCATTCTGGATTCTATCGGATTTGATTTAATATACCAGCTTTGTAAGACGCTAGCTGCGCGTACAACTATCAAAATTTGCCACGGATATTCTGTTGCTCCGTACGTTCGGAGCACCACGCAGATTTGGAGTTGAAGGCTTACAATTATGATTATGCACCACATATGAATTGCTTAACTTCGTCAAAGTTGAAGTTAATTACTGAAAATAGGCTGCTTTGCAGATCATAGTAATGTGTAAAAAGTGAAGGGAAAGTGGAAAATTCCAAGAAAAAAGTTGAACGGTTATTTAATTTAGCGGTTAATTCCGAAACGTTTAAGCAAGTAAGTATGATGTTTATTTAAAATCAGCCGGACACAGTATTTCAACAAGAATTAGAATTTGAAATTAACTAAATTAATTTGTAATTTTTTTTTGTTAAGTATTTGTGGAGTAAATCTAAAACTTGTTTTTTTAAGATTTCTTTTAATGCATGTACTTGTGTTTTTTAGGCAAAAGTTCATATAGCGTAGAAGGCGAAGAAGATATAAAACGTGAAATATTCGAAAATGGTCCGTTGGAAGGTGCCTTTAGTGTGTACGCTGACTTTGTTAATTATAAATCAGGTAATTTTATTAATTCTTTTTTAATAGTATAAATATATTAATAAACGTATTTATTTAAATATCTCTCATTAAATGCGTAATAATGATGGTTTTATTTAATCACGTAACGGGCATTATGTAATGATTATAAAAAATACTTATTTATTTTAGAAATATTACACTAGATATGTTTAAGATATTTTTCCATATATTGGAAGACTGCTATTATTGCAAAATTGTGAAATAAGAGATCGGAATTTTAGTTTAAAAATTTTATGATGACATCGGATAGAAAATAAATTAAAGATATATAAGTAAAATTTAAGTTACCTTATTGATGTGTGAAAAATTGACTCACGAAATGAGAAAAATTTTTTAAATATCTTTTCAATTTGCTGTAAATTTAAATTTACATATTGATGTTGTCCTGTCCAGTTGTAAAAAGTAGTGTCAAGATGATATCTATTCCTTTGATTGTATTTTTGATTCTTTTGTTCGAAATCTTGTCTTTTTACATTGGCCAGTATTTGTTGATGAATCGCAGCCATTTGCTATATTATGATTTTCTTAGTGATATTCTTCAACGTATATATTCCTTGGATATTTAATCTTACATTTTCGCTGTATGATCATCGAGGGACTTAAATTAATTCATGAATTTTTTTCTCTAAAACTACGTTAAAAATCGACGTTTAAAAATCCTGTAATTTAAACAAATTTCAAAGAATGTCATCGTTTAAGAAACTGCTGGAAGCTTTGAAACTACGTTTTACTGTGTGATGGGAGATTTCGAATGAAGGATTGAATATTTTGTTTAGAGGAATAAACATCATACTTTAATTACATTCATGAACTACCACTTGACTCGGACGACATGTATCGACATTTATTTTTCTATAAATAAACCTACTTCTAGTTAAAAGCTTACCGTACATTAAATATATATGTGTGTGTGTGTGTAAAGTTAATAATTATGTAATTATCGAAAACTAGTTATTTTTATTTAATGTAAAGGGATATCATTAAAAATGCGAATGAAAGTAAATTTTCAGTCGCCATTATGCACCAATGTATTATTCGTTAATAGTATTGTCAGCGGATTTTTGTGATAGCTTTTTCTGAAAGGAACGATGAATTTTCAAAGCAATATACGTGATTTTTTCACCCGATTACTTTGTTTTCAGAAAAATTTGAAAATTTATTGCCGAAGAGGATTAAGGAGTCAAAAGTTTAGTTTCACAAAGATTTCAGTAGTCTAGTAATTAAAATACATGACTACCAAGCCGAAAGTATTATTAAGAGATTTGTCTTGTTATCGACTTTAATCGTTCCTATAATTGGGTACCTGAGAAATTTTGCAAAGAAAAACTCTGAGAGAATAAAACTGGTTTTCAATATTCTGTTCAGACCTATTAGACGTTATATATTTAACTTCACAACTTCCGGTTTAAGTACATGAGACTTTATTGTGTTCGATTTCCGGCTAGTGTGGAATATGGAAATGCTACACATATTGTGTAGTGCGATAGTTAATATAAATAATTTATTCATGTTCTGCACAAAGTTTGAAAGAAAAATTATACCGATGTAAAAATTCAATTATTCTCGCTAAGCTTTTCGCATTTCGGGTTTTCTTTTAGAGAAACAAGCTAAGTATACAATTTATACACATACGATGATAAAATCACCGCGCTAGAATTGGGAATTAAATTAAGTAGAATGGAATGATAGTATAAATCGTTTTATTTGTTACAACAAAGATCATCCAAAAAATGGATGAATCGATGTGTCGTTGACTAAACGTTTGTGTGAAGAATAAAGTGCTAAATGTAATGTGCCACTATGTAACACACGCCTTCGTTGTTCAATTAAAAAATTGACTCAAACCGGATCACTAAACTGGCGAACGAAGCAAAGAAATTTGAGATGCGACTGGAACAGATGTACACTATTACTACCGCAGTAATCTCGCATTTTAGTTAGCACATTGATATTCTTTGTATTCGTTTGACATGTGATTTTTCGATGTTACGATACCGTTTTTTCGAACCCGTGGATATATTGAGAATTCATTTTGTGTATCATTACCAAATAACAGTGTTAATTCTTAAACTAACTGGTACCTTAAATATCGCGGAATGAAACAAAATTTTTATAATCAGTAATATGATTAATGCGAGCAAAACAAAATATTTTTACTATTAAAAAAAAATAACGCAGTAGTTATTTTAAAATTTATGTCACTAGATAAGAAAGTTCATTAAATTTACAGATAACCGCAGTGCGCATATAGTTAATAAGATGCGTGATAAAAATTAAAAAAAAAAAAAAAAAAAAACTAATTTTAATTAACTCTTGATAAAGAAATTACAAAGAGCAAAAGCTAAAAACACATTTGCCTTTTGCACGTAATGCTGTTTACAATTAAAATTTAATTGGTCATCTTTATTTAATTAAATTATAAAAGCAATGAAAACCAGAAAAATAAGCATGTTTCAAAATTTATCTTTATGAGATTTTTTTTCATCTGTTTTTTTTTCAGCATAATTTAATCCAATTAAAGTGGTTGGTTTTAATCCACACCAGTTAAAACTCTACCCTTGCTGCTAATTTCAATCGATTTGTCGCGCAATACAATTTATAAACCTCGTTTCAAATAATATAACAAAAAATGGAATGATGCCGGTTGTCCAAAATACTGTGTCGTCAATGATTAAACACAAATCGTTCATTTATTTACAGTTTTTTCATCGCCAGAAATAGAACCCGGGGCTATTGCATTAATAGCGCTCAGATCCATTTACAAAAATAAATTATTTGGTTACAATGAGTAGAATTGCATTTTTGGTATAATGTCTCTATCCCGAATCGTTTATAATAATTGTCAATTTTTATTTTTAAAGTAAAACTTCTTTAGGCGCATTTTGAATATTTTACAAAAGGGCCAGGTCGTGAATTGACGAGACGTTCATCGTTAAGTGTTGTTATATGTATATGCGCTAATCGAATAGAGTGCTCAAAAAACGACTGAATATCGTACTATTGGGAATATATTAAACGAGAGAACGAATATACGAAGATTCTGGCTCTTTTTGTTTTTGGTTGAACACTGTGAGTGACTGTCGCGCGACTACTTAAGCGCATACATCTAGGCAAGAGAGGAACAGTAACATTCACATAGGCACACAATGATTAGGCGATAAATATGTAAGCTTATATATAAAACGAAGAAATACGATATTATTGAATAATCAATCATCCGCGCTTCTCATCAACATATATTATCTTGTTAGTGTTCTTTGTAAGAAATAGCAGAATTATCGAAATATTGTACACTTTCGTGTGTACAGAATTATTAGAAAAATTGAATTGTGGAGTTATAGCCCGTGAAACAAATTTTTATTAAAGTGAGAAATTATCAGAAAAACTGCAATGTAAAATTTATATTTTTTAATTTAAGCTATCATAAACCTATCATTTCATAAGTAAATTATATTGGTGACTTTTTATAACATTTAATATAATTGTATAGTGTATGCCTTTTTCTATCGCTTCCTTTAAAAATATTATCAATATATTTAACGATTAAATTTTAACACGTCTTATTTCTTTTTAATTTAATGTCACGCGCGTAAGAAGTTTTACTTCAACTGTGGGAAAAAATTACACGTTAATTTCCTTTTTTTTTTTTACATTTGATGGTTAAATTTATAATATTTCATTGTTAATAATTAAATTATTATGAAGTTTTTTTTTTTTTCTATCCTGTTTTTACTTGGACGATAGTCGTTAGCAGAAAAATATGAATTTCGCTAGTTATTAAGAATAAGTTATAAGTTCATTGCATAAAGTAAAAATAATAGAAGAATCAATTAAAAAAAAAGAAAAGTATTAAAGAAAGCAAATACTCAAAGAAGAAGGAAAAAGAGTTCGAACTAAGAACCTTACAGTTTTTGATACTTTCACGTTAGTTATTTGTTGAAGATTGGTTAGTATGGCGCGAAATACGTTTATCCGTTTAAGAAAAATGACCCCTATGACACTAGTACGGCTGCCTGATTATAATGTTTATCTGAAAAACGGAATCCGACTTTAGGATGTAGTTGCAGTGAAGTCTGGTAACTGTCTAAGTTCATCATCGAACAGCTGGTGATTCTACTAGTGCCAAGTTACTTTAGATTATAGAACGATGCAAAAACATAATTGTCGAAAAATTTTAACATCGAATGTTGTAGTAGTTATTTTGTTTTTTATTCTAATTTTTAACAGTGCAAGTCAAAAAAAAAAAAAGGAAAATAAATACACAGTCATCATCGTAGAGTCGTATATCGCTCAATTTTGAGCATCGTGACTGTCTATTTATACACTACCAGTACAGAATAGGTAGCGCTCATGGCAATTGATATACGCAACGCGAGTGTACGCACGCATGACCACATCCGGAACTGATTGCAGTCGCTTGTTATCGCGTTACAAGTGCAGTCCCGCATGTGTTTGCTGTGTGTACTAAACTAGCGCGTATACGATGGTATGCATGTTTGCCATTGCCTTCCACGTGATTATTAGCGAGTATTTAATTTAATTCTTTGTAATAAGTTCTGTTGTCCCCTGGGATCGAACCCGTGACTTCCGTAACGGAAGTCAAGCGCTCTAGCAACTAGGCTATCGCGACGACATTAAATACACAGTAGTGTTATATAAATTCGGATGTAACAAAGTGAAGTATGAAATTAAGAAGTTCAGAATAATTGTAAATCTAAAAAAATATAGGTGTTTATTTTTGTTTTCAAAAAAAAAGAGATGTTAAAGAAAGAGAGAGAATAGGATATAATGTAAAATTATAATTTTACATTATATATTTATGTATATAACATTTTTACGTTTGTGAATACGTAACTCTATGCACAGAGTATCACTTACGCGATGCACTTATATATGCGTTTCAATTTGTATTAGGTGTATATCAGCATGTCGATGGACGGTTTCTAGGTGGACATGCAATAAGAATACTTGGTTGGGGAACATGTGAAAAAACTGGCACTCCATACTGGTTAATTGCTAATTCGTGGAATACGGACTGGGGTGATAATGGATTCGTTAAAATAAAACGTGGATCAAATGAATGCGGTATAGAAAGCGAAATTTCAGCCGGTTTACCAAAATATGACTAATTATACATATTCCGTTTTCTAAATTCGTAAACTTATTTTTTATTCAATAATTTACTTTTTTTTTTCATTTTTTTTTGGTCAGTTTATTAGTTTTATTGTACTTTGTTGTGTTTTTTTTTTTTTGTGGAACTTTTTATTAGCAAATGTTTATAACTTGTTTAACGAATAATATAAATTGTCCTATGTAAGTATTTTTTATTACTCGATATATACGTTAAGTAAAATAAGTTTCGTACATTTAAGAGGGTTTATGTGTGTGTGTGCATATATGTATATATATACATATTTTACTGTTCCGAATTTACTTATTCTTCTGTAAAAACAAAAAAAATTCAATTTGTTAACTTTTTGAACTATTTGAAAACTAACTCAAAAATATTCATGAATAAAGGGGAAAAAATATACTGGTTATATTCATTACATTTATTAATATAAATCTAAAGATCACATTAAATAAATATGAATTGTAAAGACCCTTTACTAGCTCCTATAGTTTATTTGAAATGAAACAAATTACCCTTCATGAGTGTGTTAGTGTGAGTATATGAATTGAATTTTAACAATGAATACGTACCGATAAAGTCAATTTATATGTTTTTAGATGTTTTTAACTATTCTAATAAATATCTCTTTTATATTTCGAGTTTATTTATGTCTGCAAGTTAAATAGAAGATCGATTCTCATAAGAGTGATATCACTTAATTTATCGCATTTTTCATATTCGGATATATGATTTCTCAGGGTAAAGTTTAAATTACATATGCAATTTAAATTTTTTAATTAGCTTGAGTTTAGCAATTAATTTGTTTGTAATTATTCTTTTATGTAGTTCTTAAATTGTACCTGTCGGTTACATTACGCTTTAAAAATTATTTATTTTAAATGTTTTTGCTTAAAATAATTTAGTCATTCCAAATTTTGACATTTAGTTAGTCCTTTTTTTTCTTACCTCTTTATTTATCAAATTTTCCGTCGGTATTTTATTAACGTTTTCAATAAATAGTCCAACAATTTTACTTTTATTAAGTTTAAATTTTTTTTTCTTGTGAATAATAATTTTCTGTTTGGGATTATTTCGTCAACTTTTGGATAACTCGAATTGTTGACGCGTAATAAATGATCAGATTAAATTGATCTGGCAACAGATATTTGCTCTTTCAAATTTTGATAGATATTTACCTTTTTTTTTATTATTATTTATACATGGCGTGCGCAACAGTCAAATTACTGAATCCTCGTTTATTAAAAATAATAATTTGCGGTGTTTTTTTTTTTTTTTTGCAACGAACAAAATACGAGAAAAACAGAACTTTAAGTTAGGGTTTAAGGACTAATAAGTAAAGATAATTTAGAAAACTATAGAATTTGTGTCGTTTTTATTGTTGGTGTGTTCTTTGTCTTGTTTAGTCTATTAGGTGTATCACGATATGCCCATATCAGCCCATCGCTGGGTGTAGGCAGTCCCTAGCGGGATAAGGTGAATAACAAGTTTAAAAGTATTTTTTTTTTTTTTTCTTGTTTGGGTTTTTCCCCGGGCTTGTCAGCAACGGACGATTACCCATCAACATGTGTACATAGCAGCAATTAGGAGTAACAAGGAATGGAATCTGACAAAGAATGCTATACCAAAGATGGAGAAACAATAACAATCAACGTCGAAAAATGCCAAACGTATGCATCCTGAAAAGAAAAAGAATGACGAAGGTAAGAGCAAAAGGAGTTAGCTGTCCCATACCATGGCCACATCTGCAATTACAGAGCCCACAGTACAAACGGACAAAGGAATCTGGCTGTAAATAATTAAGGAAGAAGAAACACGGGATGTTTAAAAAGCAGTTAGATCCATCAAGCACGAAGCCTATATAGAGCACAGCGCTTAGCGTCCGTAAACAATTATCCGAAAGTTCAATGACTTTCTCCATCACTATAAAGCAAAGTTTATAGTTTTTAATTGTGAAACATTAATCATATTTATGGCGACGACTGCGGAAACAGCGCCTACCATTCTGTTAAAAGAAAATGAGCAGAATTTTCACCGAACACTATGGCCACACTGCAACAGCAGCGCCCGCAGTGCCGACTGACAAGGAGTTCACCTATCTACCGTTAGGGCCGCAAATGCGACAGCGAGCCCGCAAAATTAACTGCGAGCTGTGCCTGTTTGTGACTGTAACTGCAACATCAGTGCGTGTTCTTCGTTTAGAGAGGAGTTTGTTGGAAATAATTGGACACGATAAGTTTGGAATGCCGAAGAGAACTACTGAAAGGATTAGATATTAATATAATGAAGTACGGAGGATAGGAATTTTGCTACAAAGTTTAAAAGTATATTTTACACGAATAAGAAAGATTGTATATAAAACCTGTCTAGTTACGTTATCACTGACCTTATTCTTTGTTGGAGGTCAACAGTAATAATAATGTTTATATTAAGTAACTCGTGCTTGAATTTTTTTTTTTTTACACGTTAAAATTAAGAATCAGAAAAGAGCGCGTTTTTTTTTTTAACTGTAACTGCTGCAATGACGTTAGTGAACTGTTTTTATTTAATGTTTGTGTCATAGTCCACTATTATTATCGGTAGAATATCACTGTAGCAAAAAACAGCCATATTACTCTTTCGTCGTCAGAATTGTTTGTTTAATTAATTAATTCGATAAAAGAACTATGTAATGTATTAACAGTTATATTATAAAAAAAAAAATTTATTTCAAATAAATTTTTACCTTTAATAATCAGGATAGCGGATTGATATGTAAGGAAATAAGGAACGATTTTTGCTGTTAATATTTCAATTGGAATAAAACGATAGCTAAATTTTAAAAATATCTAATTCTTTAATTTTTTTTTTTTTTAACTAGTATTTAATGCCTTGTGGCTATTACTCGATGCTTAATTAAACACTAATTCCTAAATACTATTAATAATCTTAGTTTTAATCAGAAAGTCTGTAAGGCCCTTCAAGTTGTAAACATCTGGGATAGCCGCATTTGTCTCCTTGGAACGGTGTTGGGCGTACTTTTGACAAGCTGTGACAATATAATGGACCGTTAGCGAAGCTTGACATACGTCGCATACTGGTGGTAGATGATTGCCGAGGAAGTACGAGTGAGTGGTAAGAGTATGACCAAGATAAACTCTATTTACAGTTGTTTCCAATCTTGGTAAGCAGGCCTTGCCAATAAGTTTGGACCACGCTCTTTAATTTTAATTTTCATGGTAGAAACAAATTAATTGATTTAGTTATGTACATTTTCATCTAAAGTAATCATCGATCAGAAAAAGATAAATATGTTTTTTTGATGATTGATATTGTCATTTCGATAAAAATTCACAAAATTGAATCAATTAATTTGTTTATATTTATGAAAATTAAAAACAGTGAATTATAAAAATTTCGACAGTTTAAAAAAAAAAAGTAAATACAATTTAAAATGAAATAATCGCAGAGTATATTTTGTTTTGTCTTTTTTTTATTCTATTCTTTTAAGCAAATTATGGTCGAAGGATGGTGGATAAACTGAGTAAGGAAAGAAAAATTAAAGCCTATCACTTGTCGCACTTACATTTTAATGTTAGATCATAACGTCGATATTTATACTAAACCGAAACAGCTGGCTCGTTGAACTTGAAAATGTAAAAAACTGATCAAAAACTGTGTATTCTAAGAATAAGGATAGGGAAATTTGTCAACCAGCTTGGTTCAAAAATTTCTATGGCTATATTATTTTAGAGTGTGAAATGAGTATAAAAACGTAGATTGAAGAATTCGCTAAAACTGCGGTTAACAACTGGAGCTAAAGGACTGCAGTGAAGAACTGAAAAGAAAGTATGCTTCGAAAAAGTGAATCGAATGCCAATAATATTGTTAACTAGTAAAGTTTTGGAAGAAAATCGATATTACATGATAACTATGGTTGAAATTATTCAATTTTTGGCGGCGCATGATCTTCCATTCCGCGAACCGTATAATGATGAAAGTTAAAAGGCGGAGAGAATTTTTCTGGCCCTTGTTTAATAATATGGCTGCAAAAAGATCCGAAATTTATAAGTATCGCAAGAGAAATACCAAAAAAAAAAAGCGACCTATTCGTAAGTGAATATACAAAACGAATCAATCAAATGAAATGCCGAAACTGATCGAAAAAACGCAGATGAATAAATTCGTGGTGCTGGTATTCTTAAATGCACGCTATTTTGGGGCGATATTCAAAATAAGAATGGCGAAGAATGTATTTTATTAGGAATTTGTTACTCGAAAAATGCAAAAGCATTCGATAAAATACTATGATTAAAAAAATAAGATGCGAAATCTCTCGTTAATTTGATTTTGACATTGCTTCACAAGCCTGAGTAAACACCAATTAATTACTACGTCAGTGTTAAATGGCGTTAGTATGATGTCTAAAAAAGATAGAGGTAAAGTAGTAATTAGATTTTGATATTATTGGATTGTTCAGTTTTTATAATATTTATTTTTTTTTTTTTTGTTATTGATAAGAATCCTAAGCTATTCTACAAGAGTTATTTGACCGTATAATTCCATTTGCCCATTGTTATAACCATCGTTTGCGTTTAGCTGTTGAAGATGTTGTTTCGTCGGTAAGGAAAGTGGACCAGCTTTTTGAGATACTGTAAGGAATTCGGCAAGTTTTTTCGCTACATAGCATACGAAATATTTACAAAAAGTGTTAACAACCGAGCAACGATGGCCCGGTTACTGTAATGTTGCGGTGATATTATTCTCGAAAATTATTAAGAAATTTCGATTATCCTAACTGTTGTTAAGAGGTCTCTTTAAAAATTTGATACTTCGTTTATCCTTGTTTAATTAGGAAAATTCTCTGGATAATACGATCTGCAGACCTCATTCTGCAAAGATGAAATATACTATTGTTTAACTGTAATCATATTATCGACTCGATTATTGAAAAATTTTAAGCCATAAAATTCTAAGGAAAGTTTAAACAGTTTGGAACGTCATCTTAACTCTATTACGTGATTATTAAATGATCCGGCATATAGTGTTGTACTTCCGAGAAAATTATCAAATGTCATCCACACAAAATTGAAAGAATTTATGCCAATTCGCTTAAAAATGTCCTTAAGAGGGGTATTCTGGTCTAGAATTTTGAAAAAATCAATTTTTATTTTTGTATATTCTTAAACAGGTTGGCCATCAAACCGGGAATATTGTCGATCTCAATATTACAAACTTTTTCAACAAGCTTATTTTAAAAGGAAAAAGTACAGAAATTTACAAACAGATTTCAAAGTTAACGGCAAAGAATTACCATCCCTTTTTACTTGTTGAACAAACAGAGATGAAAGATTTATTTAAAATAATTATTCCTAATTATCAGCTGCCAAAAAAGAATTAGAAAGGTATCAAGAAACTTACGAAAAGTTTTCTAACAGACATCAATTTTATTTGAACATTATGTTTGACTATGGATTCATAAACATCTATAAACGATGTAAATTTTCTTTTAGTAACCATTTTTATGCTGATACAAACTTTACATAAAATTATACTTCTTAGATTATTTTCCTTTCTATGAATGACATACAGTAAATAATATTTGTAATAACATAAAATATAAAATTGAAAAATGGGAAACAAATAATAAAATTTCAGCTATTTTTAGTGATAATATGTTAATATAACTGCAGCAGTCAGACAAAGTAAATGGAAATCGCACACATAATTTTTCTATGTAAACAAGCTTTTTAGAATTAAAATCAGTAATAACCAAAGTAAAAACGATAGTTACGTTCTTCAAAAAGAATGTTTCTGTACTCATAAAATTAATTGAAATTCAACATTAAATGAGTTTGAATAAATTAAAACTAAAACAAGATCAACTCACTGAAATTCAACTTATGATATATAGCATAGGTGTTTAACTTCAGTAATTTTTATATTAGCTTTAATTGATGGTAATTCTGAAGATCTCGGTTGGTTAGTGGTGTATAGTTTATAAGGCCATAAATAATTTATAAATATTTTATCAAGTAATACAACAAATAATATATATGTGTATATATGTATGACCATAATTAGAATTAAGAATTAACATTTAGAAAGCGTCAAGGCCGTGCCCACGGGGTGGGTTTTGGGGGTTACCTCCCCTCCCTCCATGAGAACTGAAATAGTTATTATAAATACACAAAAATCTGAAAAAAATCAAAAATTTAAAATAAATATTGATGATTTTTTGGGGTGTTCTTAACTTTAAAAGAAAAAATATGCTCCATATATCTTAAAGAAAAACTTTTTATTACCAGTATAATCAATAACATATGTAATTTTTATTAATGTTTATATGGTAATTTATTTATGTAAATTATTAATATATAAATCAAAATGATGGAAATTATTAATAGTATGAATATTAGCGAAAAATGTATTGTTATTTATAAAATAAATATGTGAAAATAATTTTCACCCCCCCTCCCCCCTCCCCTCGCCTCTACTTCAAAATTCTGGGCACGGGCCTAGAAAGGGTTAATAGTTACAACGATGATCCAGAGGGCTAATGATTAAACTTCTTTAAATCATTTTTTATTATAAAAAAAGTTTAATTAAATATTACAACTATACATGCATTACTATTCGCTTTATTAAATAATCTTATATTTTTAGTATTTAAAGAATGATTTAAAAAATTTTCAATGTTTTGATAAATTCGTTTATTTTTTATAAAAATGAAAACTACGAATTTGCGGTATAATCTGTACTTAAAGAAGGAGTAATATACAAATGTAGATCAATAAAATTCTCATAATTGATTAATTCTAAATAATATAAATGTTTTTTTTTTGTTATTTGTTTTGTAAAATATTTTTAAAAAGTTTAAAAGAGTTTTTAGATCCTTATGTCCTCCTTGACTAAGGATTGTTATATGTATAAACTAGTATTTAGAAATACATAAGCTGTACAAGTATATAATAAATATACTTATAGATAACGAATATTTATTAAATAAAATAAGCCATTAAACATCTATAGAGTTAATTTAAGATAACTAATATCTAAGTTCAAAGTTATTAAACGATGCACTTCAGAGATGTTTAGAAAAGCGATGTAAAATGGTTAAACAAAAGATGTAAAAATTTAAAAAGTCAGAGTCGGAGTTTCTTTGTGATTTGAATCATCTGGTGGATTCGGATTTAAATGATTGAATCACAAAAATAACTCACTTTTAACCAGGGCTTGAAAGCTGAATAATAATACGGCTTAAACTTAATACGGCTTATGTCCTTGAAAAATACAGCTTAAGCTTTCGGCTTTTGGCAGTTTGAATTTGAAATATAGCTTAGGCTTTCGGCTTTTGGCTGTTTAAATTTAAAATACGGCTTAAGCTTTCAGCTGTCGGCTTACGAAATGATTTTCAATAGAAGTTGATTAAAATCATTTACTAATTTCTATGCATCAAACTATTAAGCATTACTATTGAAACTTCAACGTTTTTCTTTACAAACAAAAATAAAAGTTTTTAAAAACAATTTCTTATGCGAATAATTATGTCAAAAATGCAGAATCAAGAAATTTAATAAAAAAGCTTAAGCCGAATATAAAGCTTAATTTAGCTTTTTCAAAAATACAGCTTAAGCTTTCGTCTTTTGGCTGTTTAAATTTTGAATATGGCTTAAGCTTTAGGCTTTTAGCTTATGGAAATTTAAATATAGCTTTTGGATTAAGCTTATGACACCTAAAAATGATTGGCTTTCAGCTTTTAGCTTTTGGCTTTCGGCTGGCTTTCAAGCCCTGCTTTTAACCACTGCATTGCTGATGAATAAAACTTGAAAACCATAAAACAAAATTAATTTATACATACGTGCTACAAAATTTAAATATATTTAGTCCAAAAATAGTTTAACAAAATTTATTTTAAAAACTAAACTAAAATTTACAATCTAGTTTTTTAAACTTCGAATAATTTGTTTATTTTTATATTATCGCGATTCATGAGAAATTGCAAGCTAATTTAATCGAGTATAAAGCAAAAAGAAAACAAACATTTTCCATATCTTTCAATAATAAATGGTATGACGGTGAAATTCAGTATCGTAAGAGTTTTTAGTTTTGGTGATTTTGTTCTACATTGCATGTATGTTAAAGTTGATAATTTATAAATTTATAATATAGTTGACGTTTAATATGCAATCACAGGATGAAAATGAAGAGGATTATATGGATACGAATGATTCATTCAAATTCCGCAATATTGTGTCAAAATGTAAGTTTACTTTTTTCTTCCTTTTTTTTTTTACGTTTTGTAAATTACACCACTTAAAAATGACTTTCTGTTTTAACAGCAACACAAATATCAGCAATCCTGATGCTGTATAAAAATTAAATCAATTTAATTTTTTCTGTATTAAGAAGTTTTACCAAGGTAGCATATTCACTATTTGTTTACAAAAACATGCTCAAAACCGAATCCGTTTCGTTTATTGATTAATATTGATAACGCATTGCCTTCTTGAGCAGTTGAAAGTGAAATTAATTTTTTTGTATATTACAAATATTATGTAATGCTTTGGACGGTAAATACAATGACAATTTACATATATAGAATTCAACATGGACTAAATGAGGAATTTTAATTCGATAAATTAATGTAACAGTGAGTTTTCCTCAGAAGGAATATATATTATGTTTAATAAACTACCATAATAAAATATTTAGGTGAAAGAAAGATTTCGAACTGATTGTTCGTCTATCAGTTGGAAGTGAAATAATAAAGAAAAACGAGCGATTTTTAAATTAAAGACTTTTATGATAACAAATAAATTTGCAGTTTAAAATATTTTTGATGAGAATAAAAATATTTAGAGTAATAATGTTGAGAATTTGTTCTTTGTTCAGATTTTGATACAAGTTGTAAAATATTAGGAGTATTATGAGTATACTTGTTTGTATGTAAAAAAAGATAAGGTAGCAAGTCTCAAGATACAATTTAGTCAGAATGTTAGTACGATTTTATCATAACTTTGTTTTTGAGTAATTAATGTTTTTTCTACTTTTCTCCTTATCGTTGTATATTTAGAGTTTAGAATTTATAGTGGGCAATTCAAAGAGGTAATTATTTTACAGTTTATTAGTTAATTGAAAACAGTTTGAATAATATATTACGTACTTTTAAATAATTTAAAGCTTAATTCTAAATTTGGATCACATCATTTACAATTTCTAGCAGTATACAAAATAATTAAGATAGTTAATATGTTCAAATAAAATTTAATTATGATCTATACAAATGAAGAAAACAAATTGTTAAGTTATTAAAATTGATGAACTTATTTTTTACATATTTACTTTTTTTTTTTGTTAATTTGTATAAACTGTTATTGTATTTTTCTTCTGCTTGTGCAGAATTATTAATTATTACTTGCAAAGAACCTTTAAATAATGGTTTATGTACGGCATTCGTTGCGGTTAAAAAGGCGTAAACATAATTTTGGAATGTACGTTTTCCATGTTTTTGTTTCAAACATACATTATATATATATATATGTCACTTTAATTGTAAATTATGATTAGTTTAAAACTTTTGAACGCCATTTATCAAACCGTAATATTATTTTTTGATTTTATTCAGTTCACGATTTTAATAATTATTAAGTGCGAAATAAAATCAGTAACAAAAATATTATATTTGGATAGTGAACTTAAGATGTTGGTTTTATTAATTTTGTCTAAAGCCCCAATAATAATTCTAAACGAATCAATGAAGTGTGTACAGATTGTAAATATGTTACTAATGATTCTTATTAAGTTATTGACGATTTGTTAACGATGATGCTGGTTGTAAGACAAGCACAATTGACGAATTATTTGCTTAGATTCGAATTCAAAATTTCTGCATATTAAAACGAGATTTAAAAAACAAAATCACAGATTTCTATTTCATTAAGTGATTGTACATTTCACAATTAACCGAATTTACGAGGAAATCGCACACATAAGATAATAAAAAATTAGAAATACATTTAAAAAATGTGATCAAATGGATATATATGGTTTTTCAATTAGTGATGTTCATAGTACATGAGATGTTATTTGTGAAACTTTTAGAGACAGCAGTTTCAACTAGTGAAGTTTACGCTTTTTCTTTTTTTTTTTGCCCCGGGCTCTGAGGATTTGAAGAAAATAGTAAATACTTAAAACATTTTTAAAGATTATTAAAATGTAAAATAAATCTCAAACTTTTTACTGAATCGATATCGATAATTTATAATTCGAAAATTTATATATTTTTATTTTACTGCACTGGACTTTTTCCGTCGTACTCAAGCTAGAAATACGTTTTTTAGAATTTTCGTTTGTCTATTTGTTGAAATTCTCCCTATCATCCAAAAACTATTACATAAATAGTAATAAAAATTGCAAACCTAATGTTTACTTTATCCAGATTGTTCTAGGTTTCGTTTTCCCTTAGAATTGCAAATATAATGACGGCTACTGGTTTCAAACAGAATCGTTATCGGACGATAAGAAACTAAAATACGGTTATTGCAGCTAAACTAAATCGAGAAAAAATTTAATAATTACAAGTTTCTGCATATTAGCTAAACGACACTTCTAATTGAAGATGTTAATAATTTTAGTTTAAAAAAAGTTACGATAAACCGGACGTTCTTATTTTATTTTTGAATATAACGTTTGCATTTTTTGTTGTCGTGCAGAAGCTCATCTTTCGTCAGAAATTCACTCCTTTTAACAGCAAAATTAATGATGGAATAAAAGTTTAAACTGTAAAAATAATCAATGAAATGGTGGAGCACGTTTGCGTATTTTTTAGTTTTTCGCGAGTATCATTTTATATAAGGAATATTTGAAAGAAAAAAAATTAAAACATTAAAAAAAAAAAAGTATTAAAAATTAATCCGGCTAAAATAGTCTTTGCATATTCAGAAATAGTATTCTCAATCTAGATCTTTGAAAAAAAAATCCTACAAACGGTTGTGGAAGTTTTATTATAATTGGAAAAAATTATTATCGACGTACGGAACGTCAAATTTTAGCTAATTTTTTAGTAACATCTTAATACTAAATTCTGTAAAAGCGAAAATAAAACAAAACGATATAATATATAATTTATTACGAAATTTGATGAAAATAACTGTTGATTGTTGAATATAGTATTGAATTACGTAAATAAAGATCCGAATTTGTCATTATGGATTATTCTGTTGTTTTCCGTAACTTTGTATGTGTTATACAAGTGGAATGCATCGAGAACTGATAAATCAAAACGAAATGGAGTTGCCGAAAAATCGAATAGTAAAAGTATGTAATAGAATATTTTTGAATTTTTTTTTTTGTTTGCCGAATTTGAATATTAACTTTCTACCTGAACATTTCAGCGACTATTTATGTAAAATTGAAAAAAAAAAGAGCGGCAAAGAAATAATCATCCTATGTTAATACTGCTCTATCGACATTTTTAAGCTTTTTAAAAATATTTCCATGAATTTTTATTCGTACAAAAAAAAAGTTATATTTTTGGCAATTCTTGTTTTTAATTTTTTCATTTTTAATTTATGTTACGATTATACAAGGTGTTTCACGAGGTCTTGACGATTTCAAAGTTGAATAATTCGTAAACTGATCACTTAAAAAAGTTAAACATTTTCGGCAAGTACAAAATTTAATCAATTTTAATTGTGAAATACTACATCGGACAAATAACATGCAAGACTCGAGTTGTTTCACCCAATTTTCGATCACTGTTTTCGTAACTGCTGAAGGAATGCTAAAAATTTCCTCGTGAATTCGATCTATTTACTGTGCCAAACTACTCGACCAGTAGGATGGCACTCTTGCCTTTAAATATCTCTCCCGTAGGTGAAAATCGGGCGTGGTTAAGTCAGGTGAGCGAGGTGGCCATTCGATATTGTAAGCGCGTTTGGAAATAATAGAACTTTAAACGCTTCGTTGGCTGTGTGGCATGTCGCGTCATCTTCCGAGTTATGCGGTGAAGGTTAGGGATTAGGATCGTCGTATTCAACATCTTCATATACCGCGCAATGTTTACATTTTCTTCGAAGAAATACGAACCGACGATATCCCGCGATGCCACACCTGTCAAAAGTTTGTACGGTTTTTTTTAAGGGACTGTTGGCTTTCGATTCGTTCCATTGGCAATTTCGCGAAAGTTTTTTTATCCAATTCAATATTGTTCCACGAACAGGAAATGGATATCGTCGTGGCTTAATCTTATAATGTTTGTGAAATTCACATTACAGACACACGACAGATTCACCGACGAGGAAATAGTACTCTACCGCGAACGCACGATGTTGTTTCGACCAGTACGCTATGATAATACTAACAATCGGTACGGGGTGAAAATTGATACTCCGCATTATTAATTGAGCACGCGACCGTTGCTGAATCTAGTTTTTAACATGAATTATTCAACTTCGAAATCGCCAGAACCCTGTGAAACACTCTGTATTTATATGTGTATGCCCATTTTTCCTTTTCCGACAAATTTTCTTCATATTTAATTTACTTTTTTTTTTTTTTTGATTTTGGCGATTAAAATAAATATTAAAGAGTATTTAAACCAACTGAAGAAAAAGAAAAAATATATATTGTCTATCTTGCACTGAAACAGTATCCGTAACTTTATAAATAAAAAGCAACACTAATATATATGTAAAGAAAAAGTGCAAAAAGAAAATTGCAATAAAAGACGGTAAGATAATGGAGTGTGTTATTTGCATGATAAATACGGTAAAAATAAAAAACAACGTTTACGAGGTGTGATTATTGAATAACGACACTGAGTAAGAAATCAGGTGTTTTACTGTATTATTATATAGATGCATCTTTCCCTTCAATATGTACACCGGGCCATGCGCTTTTTCTACTGTTCGCAAAATGATGAAACTCACCTTTTGAAATTCGTGTCAATACCTCGGTATTTTGTTGTTTGACGGCCTTCATCGATTCAAACCGTTTTTTTTTTTTTTTTTTTTTTTTTTTGAACACCGATTTCACTTTCGGCAAAAGAAAAAATGTCGTTTGGTACTAAATCCTGCGAATACGACGCGCGCTGAAGTACTAAAATTCCATTTTTAGTTGAAAATTCTGTTTCCAATATCGCGATACACGTCGGCGCGTCATTTTGGCGCAAAATCTACGATTGTTACGTCGATCACGTTTCTTCGAGGTTGCTAGTACTGTTAAATAATAATGTTAATTCACATTTTGCTTCTTTGGAATCCATTCCACCATCACAACTCCGGTACTGTCGAAGATAACGATGAGCATTTTCTTTGATTTTCTGTGACGTTTGCGTCTTTAATAGCGCCGAACTAACGGTAGGCGTTTTTTTCAATTTAACAAAGAATTTTAAGTTGACGCTCTCTGTTCAATATTTTCGTCTTAATTTTTTCCAGTAAACGATCCTGAACATATTTTCTGCTACACATGGTAGCAAAATAGCTATTTTGCATACACTAACGCCCTTTAAATACAAACAGTAGGTATTTTCAAGTTTTTCGAGCCTCGTTCAATTTTCTCTAGCAGGCACGTAGCAAACAGTCTCGTTATTTAATAGTCACACCTTGCATTTTTTTTTTTTTCCTGTGTATATGTATATATCAGTGATGGGTATAATCGACTAATTTTGATTAGCAGTTTTTAATAAAGCTGCTAATCAGTAGGCTTTCAAATAATAAAAGAAGTAGCATGTTTTTCTAGTGTTGCCAATTTAAAGATTACTTTTCCGAATTTACTGGAAAATTATTAAGAAAAGATCTATTTAATGACCAGTTTAATTACTTTACATTTTGATATATAAACAAATGTTATCCAAAAATATATTCCAGTGATAATATTTAATAACTGAACTTTATCAGAAATCGTATTAATTTCAGATAAAGTTCGGTTATTAAAGTTTCGTTCAAACCGAAACATTAGAAATAGAAATAATTATGAATTTTTACTAAGTTTGGTGTTAGTAGTAAAATGTATAGTATGTTGAAAACATTGGATTCTTGTTGTAGCTATTAAATTAAAATTTTTTAAATAATGATCATTTGAAATATTGCTATTTTTTGGTTATATTTTTCACAAGTTTGAACCATGAAAATAACTTTAATAAAACGGTTTATTTTATGAACTCTTAGGGTAACTTAGGATCAATCGTAAAGAAGTTGAATTGGGTATATTACTTAATATTTAAACAATAAAACAACATATTTAACTAGTTCATAAGAAAACAATTATGTCTCCGCATTAAATTTCTATGTATCTTTTTTCACACATTTACATGAAAGTTCTGTTGGATATTGTTAAATTAACCTTGTTCCGGAAGCATAGAACAAATTAGTCTGTTTATTCAGCGAATTAGAAGCACATAGACAACAGTAAATAATAACCAAATTAATCAAGAACTAGTTTCCATTTGATATTTTCAATTATTTTTATTTTTGACTTATTATTTAGGTATTTAAACTGAAATTTTGATATCTACTTTACTTGATTATGCACAATATTTTAAAATATAATATACGAGCAAATAAACTATAAGAACCTTAATTAAAACTAACGTTATTTTGTTTTACAATGAGATATAAAAAGTATAATAATGAAATTTTGTATTAAAATATTACTATTACGAATTTTTCAAATTATGAAACGATAAATTTATAAATGTATAATATGTATTTTAGATTGTAAGTAAACTGTATAATCTTATAAAAAAAGTAAAGTATTTAAAAATAATGTAACCATTTTTACTATGTCATCAATGATAATTTATAATTATAGTTCATAAATTATATAAGCGTAGATAACATAAAATAAAAAGAATGCCTCTTTTCCTAAACTAAATCGCCTTCATACTCAAATGGAAAGACATATGAGTATAAAATGTAAAATATGAAGTGTAAATATAAAATAGAGAGTTCATATTATAACATTTACAATAAAATATCAACAGTTACTTCTGACAGCTTAAATTATATTAAAAAATATTTAATAAATACTATAAATTACTATTTAAAAATAAAATTAAGTCTAACTAGATATAAATTCATAAACCGATTACTCTTATATTAAAAACTTATTTAATTGCCTTTAAATTTGAATATAAATGATAAGTATAATAACAGCATAAATAATACGGGAGGGTAAAACATTTTTATGTCAAAATGTACCTATATCAAAAACTTACACAAAACATGTAAATTTAAATGAAATTTAAAGTATTCAGTAATTAAAGTTTATAAAAAAAAAAAAAAAAAAAATCTACAATAGTAACCAAAAACAAATTAAATATTAAAACTTCGATTGCAATCAAATCGGAAACATTAATTATGGAAAAGCGACTTACAAAAACCAGCTGATAAGTATCAGTCAGTTTTTGAATCGACTAATGTTAGTCATTTTTAAAAGCAGTTTCTTAAAGCGACTACTGAAGTTAGCAGTTTCTAAAAGCGACTTATGAAATTAGCAATTTTTCGACTATTCAAATAATCGAATTATTCGTTTTAGAAAAAAAAATCAAATTAGCAGTTAGTCGTTAATCAATTATGCTCATCACTAGTGTATATATATATATATATATATATGGGTATGTGTGTTTGTCTTTCATAATTACTCCCAGTGTAAGAATTGCGTAGTCAATAATATGTAAAAACATGTATGTTGAAAAAAATTAATTTGTTTAGGCAGCTCGTGTTTATGTTCGGAATAGTTGGTTTAATCCAAATCGTTTAATTTCCTACTGGTCTAATATGTATATTAGGGTGAATTTTACAGCTGTTATAAAAATAGGCTGCAGCTTTATCCGTTTAAGGAAATATATTCCCCGTGGAAAACAAATTTTTATTTTATTTATCTTTTATTTTTTTAAGCCTTTGAAAAATATATCTGAAATATATACGTTTTTTAATCGGACTATGTTTTCAAATGAAAGTATTGAGTTTAGAACAAAATATCTTATTTGGTGTAAAATTAGTTCTTATCCGTGCAGCTGGTATAATATTTGTTTTTGTGAGTACTTTTTTTTTCTTTTTTTTTTTTTAATTCAACATATTAGGCGTGTAGTCGATGCGCGATTAAATTTCAGTATACTAAACAATTAATTAGGACTAAACTACCTGCGCATTTATCCAAGCGATAATACAAGTATTATCAATTTATTATTTAGCAGCATCGTTTACTCCACACGATTATTTTTCATTTTTCATTTATTATTTTCTAATATGATTAAATGTAGCGTTTCTCAAAATTATGTAACAAAACTGATAAGCTTATTGAGTTCCTTGATTTTACATAGTCAGACTCGCGTTTTTTGTATTACGCGTGCGAAATACATTCAGTAGTGTAATCATTCCGCTACTGAGAAAATTTTTATTTTATTTTATTTTTATGTTGAAAGAAATGTGTATTTTATAATTTTTACATTTATTTTTTCCAGGCTAAAAAGCTTGTAGGCAAATTATCTTATTTTAATACATGTTATAAATTATCTTAACTTATACATTTAAAATTACATTCGTATTACCGCTGATATTTTTAATTATTTTATCAACTATTTTTTTTTATGCAGTATTTTTTTTTATTTTGTCTTATTGTGTATGTATTATTTTTTTTAATATTTTCTTATTTTTCTAACCATTATTTTTATTTCCCCTTTTGTTGCCTTTTTTCCCTCTACACAATTAATTTGTTTGTTTGTTCCCACTTTTTGTTTTAATTGTCAGTAGTTGGTACTTCCGTTTTTTTTCTTAATTTTTAACTGTAGTTTCTTTTCTGCTGTCAAATATCATTTTTTTTTCTTTCTCTCTTTCTCCTCTGGGCACGCCTTCAGCTGATTTTATCCCAGGAACGATATGAGAGAGGGAAATCAATTAGATATAGACTCGGCCAGATGTTAATCAAATAAGAGAACTAAGAGTCAGAACAGTGCAGATTGAAGTAAGATATAAGAAAAGCATATAAGGATTGGGGAGCGTAAGTGACAACAGGTTAAAAAACAGAGCAGCACGTTCATTCAAGAGGGATGGGCATTCAAAGAAGATACGGTTAGGCTGGTAGACTGGTTCGTCTTTAGGATGAAGAGGACAATTAGGGGAAAGTGCGAAAAGAAAACAAAAACGTGATGAAGTCAGGAGAGTATGATTAAGACATAAACGAATAATAGAAACGGGAGCGGAACGACGAAGCGAAGGAAAATCCTAAGACTAAGGCCGTTAAGGAAAATTAGGTTGAATGGATAGGTAGAAGGAATGTTGGTTGGAAAAGGAAGAGGCAAAAATATCTGACCAGAATCTAGTATGAAACTTTTTATATATTGAAAGCAAATTAGTAGCAGAAATTTTTGCGAAATAAATGCGGGAAGACGTGGCAATTTGAGTCAAGGAATCTGTCATTTCATTACCATCTATCCCCATATGGCTAGGGCTCCGCCAGAATTTTATTAATAATTACATTCCCTTTATGATTAGAGTATATCCTTCATTATTTTACTTTATATCTTTTGCTTATGATTCGTTATTAGTAGAGCTAGAGTTTTTATGCAGCAAAAAATTCCAAATGTGCTGTAGAAATTAAAAATGTTCAATAAACTTTTAATTTAAATGTTTTTGAAATAATTTACATGTAAAGTGTTTTTATACTTATTTACTCAATAAATTTGAATTAAATGATATAATTGAATGCATTTGTAAATTATATTTTTTAAAACTATGTTTTTTATTAGTTAAAATATTTTTTTATTTGAAAGTTAATTTCTGCTAAAGGTATGGCGCGCGTTTGCTAAATGACAAATGTGCTAAAAATGAATATATCTCTTCTTTCAATGTATTTTCTGTATGTGCATGTACTATGTATTTTGCAATCTTCAAGGACTTCAACAAACCTTGACTGTTTCTTTTAAAAATATCTCTTAAAAAATA
Source organism: Icerya purchasi (assembly GCA_039619475.1). Lineage (NCBI taxonomy): Eukaryota > Metazoa > Arthropoda > Insecta > Hemiptera > Monophlebidae > Icerya > Icerya purchasi. The sequence goes on along the minus strand of CM077115.1, from coordinate 346,484,770 downwards.
ATTTTTTTTATATAATTAATTGACTAAATAATTTTATTTTCATATTTCTTTGTGAACATTGTATATATATATATATATATATATATATGTATATGTTCTAGATATATTTGATAGTAATTTAACCAATACGTTCCTTGATTTCTTACGAAAATTCAAGTTTCTAATTCCGCGGATAAATTTTTATCTTTTTACCACTTCATTAATAATTTTTAACTGATGTTCAAGAGTCTATGCAATAAGTATTTTAATAATTGGATTATTTTTGATATGATATTTTATAGATGATTACATAAATGGCGTATAATTTTTTCGCACATCGAAGTAGTTAAATTAGTTATAAAGTTTCGTGACCTCTTATCTTAATGTTTCTCGTATGTCTTTTCTCGGTTGACTCCTATTTCGGCTACTTTCTATTGTTTGTCTTTTTTCTTCTCTATCTATCCAATTAAAATACATTTTCCAAGCTTATGTTCGTAACGTTTTAGGATTTTCTGTTGGTAGATAAGACGAATTATTTAGCTGTTTCAAAATTGACATATTTGTTCCTTTTAATTTTAAATTTGCAAAAAGTACACGCATTAAACGTTATAGCAACAGGAAAAATATATACTTTGTGTAGACGTGGAAAATTTTCCTGAAGCTTTCGAGAGACCTTTTTTTCTTAAAAAAACTTGCGGATTCCATATCTGAGTCATGATTTTATTATTTCACAATATGTAAACCATTTTTAAGATTTTATTTATTGCATAGTTCTTCTTTTAAAGAGTATTTATATTGTAATACTATTTGTTTCGGCTGACAGTTCTTCTTTTGACTTTTGTTTCTCTTAGTAGTAGAGTGTACCTGTTCATTTTTTGTCTAAAATCAGTTTAAAAATACTTATCACAGCTTTCATAAGCATTTTGTCATTCATATAATATAATTTGTTACGTAAATTAAATGCAAGTAAACAATCAATGTATTATAATGTAAAAAATGAAATAAAAGTTAAAAATTTAAAAAATTTAAAAATTAACACTCACTAATTTCGAACTCATTTGTTTATGATCACTGTGCTTATGAACGAATGTGATTTGAATGCCCCCTTTCTGCCGCTATACATTTAGCCAAGCGTTCGGGTAACGTAGCACTATTTGCGTGTATACTATCCATTTGGATATGTGCTGCTTCGGTCACCATCCTTTGCTTCATTGACTTCAAACCTTCTCCAAAACTATCTAAAGTTCGTAGCCGAGTGGATTGAGACAGACGCTCCCTAAGGTGCATTCCGGCTTAGCAATAAAATCTGTAACGTTCGTTTCGAGCTAGTCTTACTGGATTTTTGACTTGTCCCTGGTCGTAGAGTCTTGTCGAAAGAAGACCCAACGGTCTTCAAGATTCTAGGAGTTTCTTGATATATTTTGGTCGTCGTTTCTACTCTGGGCCGACAAGATTGGTTATAGTATCATTATATCCGAAGACACCCCACCGAACCATTATTATAACTAGATGATGTTCTCTTTCAGCCGGTGAAGTTTTCTTCTTGGCATCCAGAGAGGACCGAGCATGTACTCTATTATTTTGGCAATTGTATTTTTTTTTTTTCTACATAAAAATATTTCTTACCGTGCAGATGGCTATGTCAGTCTGTTTTAAATCTGAACTCTTTCAATTTTGAGTTAAGCAGATAACCTATCAACACGTTTTGTTTGCTTGTAGCCTTAAGATCACCACTCATAATGACTTGAGACTGTACGACTTATAAATAAATTTTTTTAGCTATGATTTTCTGCTTCTGAAATGGGTTATATTTGATTCGAAAATGAACTTTTTCATTCATCTCGGGCGTTTGGGCCGAGTTTCGCTCACTGCTGGTCAACAACCTCATCAATATCGGTCTAACATTTGTTTCGCACACGAAGTACGCACAAAAACTATAAATCAATAATGATGACTTGAAAAAAAATGTTTATATATATATATATCTATATATCTATATATTGCTCTTTTCGGAGCTTACTCGTAAAGCCGACACATAACTTTATCTGTTTTGTTTTCATAAACTATCATGGATCCCGCTACTCGCGCAACCGTTGCGCATATGCGGCCTAAAATTAAATATAATAATGTAGTTTTAGTGGTATATCTTTTAATACTGTAAATAAATTAAATTGAATTATGTACCTATGTGTGCGTGTGGATCACGACACATTTTAACGTTTGATACTAACAGTTCTGTGGTTTTCAACTACCCAAGGAGAGTGTAAATCATCTACTGCACACTCTTTCCCTCCGTCTGCGCAAAAAAAGTCATATGCGTGCTGTAAATGATAATCCGATTACTCTATGCTATGTCCCAAACGGTCGAGATCGATATTGAATATCTCTTATCCGTTACAGACATATGGGTGGAATTCGAGTATTATAAACTGTTAATAATAAAAAACAGTATTTTAAATTATTGAAATGTACTATTTAGAAACGAAGTGATCATTAGTAAATGTGGCATGGTTGATTAGATAGTGACATAACATTTGTATGAAGTTCGAATGCGCCTGCTTATCGTTTGAAGATCTAAATTTAATACCTCTTTCTATAGAATAAAGTAGAAGAATATTACAAATTGAAGATAGAACTTTTTAACTTTCTGCGACGGAATATATCTCGTTTATATATGATCACTTTTACATTTGCAAACTAATAGTAATTTGTTTTTCATACCATTTTTTCTGAATATCTGCTGTACTTTTTAAAGATTTTATACGTATCGTATCTAATTTTTATTTTTTATATTCTTAATTCTATAAATATGTTTGGGGTCACCGATTTCGATGAAATGTTGCAGATTAATAGAAGACCATGAATATACGAATCGTGTAAAATATTAGAAAGCACCTTTTTGATTTACGTGAGAAATTTTAATTTTTTTGAAGCCGCATATAACGAATATTCCGCACAGCCATTTAGACAAAAATATGTAATAAATTCCACATTATGTTTATTTACTTTATGCAAATGGTTCCGAATACTGGTTATTCTAAAATGAAGCATATTAAAAATAAAAATTATTAAAAAACCAATAAAGTAGCTTAAAAACATTAATTTTGAAAATAGTGAAAATTTTGAATCCACTACTACGTCATTTATTACATTTATGTATTATAAAAACTCGAATCACTTCAGTTGTGTTTTGCGCGATGTAGAGGCGAAGGTTACTGTAACACTGACAACGGACGTAGTGGATTTAAATCTTTCACCGACATCAGCAATTCTTTTTTAATTATATTAATTTATGGGTAATATAAAATAGGAATAAATAGTTAAATTCTATTTTTATTATTAATGAGAATTTGTTGCATATAAAATATGTTTATCGTTTATGGTAATGTAAATGAATCTTTCCAGTTTTAATGCTTTAAGAACTTTTTGGATATCAGAAGGGGGCAGAAATATGTTCATGACTATTTAATGCGAAATAGTTTTTTTTTAAGGTTTGATTGCAGTTTAACTGAGTTGTGTCACATGCTTAGTAGTACTATTGTATATGCTCTTATAATGAACCTCAAAGTGATCATTTGCATGAGGTTTGGCTTTTTCAAGTATCATTAGTCGACATCACAAAGAGGTGAAAGTACAGTTATTTGATTGCTATAAATTCTATAGCCTTTCCAAAAATTCTCTGCGTATTATCTTTAGCATTAAATACTTCAATTATTCATGAGCAAGCTGAATTAGAATAAGTTTCTCGAAAGTGTAAAAATGCGACTAAGCTTTTGGTATTTTTCTTCGAACAAACTTTCTTTTGGATAATTTTCTCTGCGTTGAAATAATATACAGCGAGTTTGATCTTACTGGTTTTGAATTTTTTTCGAAATAAATGAAAAAGTTAACAGTACACCATAATTAAAACAGAGTCAAATTCCGGTCTTAAAATATTTTTAACATGTAATATGTGCTCACCTGTTTCCTAGTGGTACTTACAAAATTATTTTCCGATGGCTTATAAACTGTAGAGATGTTCAGTGCATATAATTTAATAAACATATTTTTAAACGTTCGTTTAATACAATTATTTGTATTTTAGAATCAGACGTTCCAAACGCATACGATGAGAAATTATTGCAAGCGCGGTTAAAAATGCAGGAAGAATACTCACTACGTGTCGAAAAAATGAAGGAGGTAATTACGGAATTGTAATTTTTGATCAAAAAATACAATGTAACTCGCTATTTTTTTCTAATTGATATAAAAGATGTATTTTATACAAAATACTCTGAACACACGGAACAACATAACTTGCTTGAACATGGCGCATTTTCTTTTGTGCAATTCCCATTTACCGAAACGAACAGAAAATATTCGCCACGAACTGTTGTTCTTGCTGTTGGGTCAAAGCCTCTGGCGTGCCAAAAAAAAAAAAAAAAAAAAACATTTGTTTTCTTGCGCAAATAGATATGCTACCCAATATAGTCTTTTTATTTTAAAAATTACTTAAGAAATAAGGCCGAACATATGTAAAGCAGAAAAACTTATGTTATCTTTTGTTCAACTCTTATTTAGCATTCCTACATTTACAAAAAAAAACAAAAAAAAAAAAAAGACGTTTTCTTTGTCACATGCTAGTGTATCCGCTACCATTATTTAAAAACGAAATATTGCTTATTATATAGCGATTATCTCAGCTATACCGATCAAGGTGGAATATATGCCAATTGCAAGAGTTTCTTATATTTTATTTTCGCATAATTAAAAAAAAATAACATTGTATTTAAAAAAATTAAATAAAGCTCCCAAGAAGTGCATTCCCGATCAATGTGTGCAACGTTTACGTTAGTTCCATGTGCAATTTAATTCATTTTAACTATGTAAGCTTGAAGAAATGAGAAAAAAAAAATGATAATTGTGTCTGAAAAAACTTTCATCATAAAGCTGAAACAAAAGCAAACAAAAAAGGGAAAAAAAGCTATTAAATGAAGCTGGTAGGTAACCGGAAACCTGGCGTACGCTACAGTAATGATTGCCATCTAAAGTTTTGAGCTCTAGAAACGTACGTTAATCGCTTTAGCAGAGTTCATGATGAGACTGTTCAAACAAAATAAAAAATAAAAATGATAATGAATGCACAAAGAGATTCGGCAATCCATGTACTGTAATTGATGGTGTAGACAACGGAATTTAATGCGAATTAGTAGTTGATCAGCATTTGACTACGATCTAAATATTAATTTCTCGTTATTGATGTTCAAGTAGGTAAAATGGATGACATATGTGCAATGATTGCTTTGCAAACAATAGACTCATTTTTTTTTTTTTTTTTTTTTTTTTTTCGGTTCCACTAATTTCTGATGTTCCTCTCATTAGAATTACACATTTGCCAAACAAATTATTAATATGAACTTCGCTAAATCATATTTATACGTATGCTACGTGTTATCTGTCCCAGAAATACTGACAAGTCGTTTCGATACAGCGAACACAGCTACTTACCAGTTTGCTGATGTTGTAGGATTATAAATCAGTCTATTAGCTACCAATAGAGCACTCACCATGATCGGTGCGATAATTTCTCCCTCGCTAGAGGTGTTTAAATAAATGGATAACCGTTGACTTTTGTGCGTTTTACAAAAAATTTTATTCTATAAAAAAGTTATTCGCAATCACTATCGTTTCCGCAGTCTCGATTATTTTCTAAATACGCATCATTGTGTTTTATTGTTACTTCATCCTCATCTTTTGTTTTGCTCCTGATAAACTTGTATACCGAGTTTACGATATCTGCGTTTGACTGGAATCTTTCGTCTCGTAATTGCTTTTTAATATTGGAAACAGTTAAAAGTCACGGTGCTAAGTCTAGGTACTGGATTGTTGGATTCTTGAACGATTTTCGTCGTATGAAGCCGCATATTGTCCCAACAAAGTGTCTAGGTATTCTTTAAATCGGACCTTTTTGTTGTAACCTGTTTCCGCGCAATGTCTGGAGAATGTTGGGCTAATAGAGAGTGTTTATGATTATTTTAGTGGGTGCAAAATGCTGATAAATTATTCCGCGAAAACTGAAAAATGCAATTAGCTTCACTTACCGTGGCATTGTCGAATCTTTTTAATCTTCGAAAAATTGCGAGTTTTTCATGTTGCGTTTTCTCGACGGATGAGGAGATCAAAATAGGGTACTTAACTTTCGTCACAGTGGCCACATTTTTTTAGAAACTTCCGATATTTTAAGCCATTCGTTGCACATTTGCAAAATATTGCGATTTTCTCGCCTGTAAAGACATTTCGGGTCCAAGTTGAACACACGTGGTTCAAACTCGTCTTTCAAAATTCGATGTAGCGATCTTTTTTTTTGGAATATCAGTGATTCCCGCAAGCTTTCTACGTGATAAATGTCGATCTTCACGAATAATCACCGATAATATCGTGTTTACATTTTCCTCACAACGCGTCGTTAAAGAACGTCCGCTCTGTGGAAAAAATAATGCGGACTCATGACCCACTATGCTGGATGCGCCAGCGAAAAATTGTCGACTGACCGAAGCATTCGGTGCTGTAGGCTTTTTTAATATTGTCACAGTTTCTGTAATGGTTTTTTTCAGTCGTACAAAAAATCCGACCGCACATGCTCTGTTTTAATGTTCATTTCTACGCACAAAAACGAAACGATAAACTTCAGCTTTTTTGATACTAACATTCATTCAAACTGATGCTGCAAAGTGATAACGTCATCTCGTTCTGCTTTATTGCTGTGATTATAGGGTAGACTAGATGTATAAGCAGTTGCAGTTCATATTGCAAAAATAAAGTTATTATTCAAAAAAGCACAGTTGCTATTTTATTTCCTTTGCTTTTGCGCAGATTACATCACAGCAGGACGTGACCGGGCTGGCTAGTATGTGTATATATATATATATATATATATATATATATATATATGCATACACATATTTAAATCGAAGTTAATGGAAAATATTCTGATTGTTTTTTCTGGAATAACGTAGAAATTCTTATATAGTATGAAACAGTTTGCTTTTTTAAATAATAACAGCGATATTCATAAAAATATTTTAACCTTTTTATTCAAAGTTTTTCTGTGCTGTTTTTTTAAATTTACTTAGCTCATATTTTAACTTTATTTATGCCATAATGTAGTTTACAAAAATTGTTTCTGACATTCGTGACTTTGTTAAAGGAAAACTGTCGATAGATTGAATTTTTGATGCCCCCCAAAAAAAAATAAAGGGAAAAATAAAAATGCGATTTCTCTATATCGAATTGAACACTTGTTGGTAACTCGGGTTTACATTTTTGTCTGCTATAAATATTTAAAAAAGATTGAAAAACAACTTCAGAACTTCGAAACGTTTTCTTGTGTAGTACTACCGGTTGATTATTAGAATCTCAATAATGCATCCCGAACATATTCTTTCTTGTAGGTGCGATTAAGTCGGATATAAATAAACTTGGTTTTATATTTATTTAATACTTCATGGTTTTTATTTATATATTTTTATAGGAAGAAGAAGCGAAAAAACGGGAAATGAAAGAAAACTCCTTAAATAATAAAAATAAAAAGACAGAAGATAACGATAACAATTCGGGGAGAAGGTTGCGTCCTAGAATTGGTACGTAATTTCCGGTTATTTTTCGTTAGTTTTGAATTTGTATTTTAAAAGAAAAAAACTTAAACTTTTTGCCATTGAACTTATTAATGTAAAATTCGGTAAAAACTGATTAAAATAGATTTATTTAAAAAAAAAAAGAAGTGCTTAAAAATGTACTTGTAATAATATAAAATTTTGTAAAGCTTATTATTCCGGATATGGTAAAGAATTAAAACGATTTATGGTGCTAAAACTGAAAATCTTTTATCTATCGAGAAGTTTACGCAAAATCATATACACCTATATATATTTGTGTGATTTTTAAAATATGAGCTAGAATGGACTGGAAGAGTTAATATCAATTCTAAGATAGACTACAAGAAGGCTAATTTTGGCATGCGAGATGCCGGGAAGTAACGAAATTAGCGCATATCAGACTGACTGACTTCTGTTATAAGACGATTAAGAGACAGTAGTGGATTCGGTTTGTCGACCGGGTAGAAAATTTTACGGCGCGGATATTGTGCTATTGCCAGACCGTTTCACGAGTTTCTTGACCAGAGAGTAAAAATTGAAATTAGTTACGATGAACATACACCATGCTCTAGTGTATAATTACTTTATTGACATTTCAGATAGCTTATGCGCTAACCGTCATCAAAATTATACTAAACTAACGAAACTTATAAACATAGTTTTAAATAGTAATAAATAAACAAAATTCAACCGACACAAAAATTACAAGCGAAAAAATAAAAAGCCGAAATTACCGATGTTTTCAGTGTACGACACGACAGGTTTCGAATTAAATTCCTTCCAAACGAATTGCCGTTATGTAAATAAAACTACGTTACCTCAGCTGGCGCTGAGAATGATTTTACCTTGCTCAATAAGCCGGGTCCCTTTCGACTGTCGGAGTTGGGTATCATTGAATAATAATGAATAGTCCATTAACGAACCAGAAATACACGGTTGAGCATAAAAACCTGAGACACATTTATTATTGTGGTTACGCTGAAACTATAGCGGGGAGAGTCACTCAGACCGGCATCGAAAAGTAGAGGGTTGAAGTTTTTTTTCTTCGCCGAAATCGATAAGTTGGACCGTCCGAACTCCGGAAAACGTCGATCGAGTGCGTTCTGCCGTTAAAATCGTACACTGAGATGTTAAGAGTTGAGACGAAGAAGAAGATTGAGCCGTTGCTGGTTTCAGCAGGACAGTGTCATATGCCACACTATGCCACACTTGCAGCGTTACTCTTGATTTACTGCGAAAAACATTTGATGCTCGCATCATCTCTCGCAACACTGGATTTCCATGGCCGCCGTGCTCACCTAATTTAACCAGTTGTGACTTTTTTTTTTTTATGGTGCTGCTTGAAGTCTAAAGTCCGTGTAAACAAGCCTCGCACGTTGGAACAATTACGAGGAAATATTCGACGAGAAATCGCCTCTATCACAAACCGCTACCGTGGAAAAAGCATACAGAAATTTCGAAAAACGAAAATTGTTTCGTGAATAACGGCTATCATTTGAACAATGTCGTTTTTAAAAAATAAAGAGGTATAAACCTTCAGCCATCTATTTTTTCGTTTTTCATATGCACGACTCTCTCTCTCTCTCTCTGTTGTAGTTTCAGTGTTACCACAATAATAAATAAATAAATATGTCAGGTTGTTGTACTAAATCCTGTAAATTGTAGCTCTTGCTGCGAAATATGTTGGTTTCTTTTGTTTCGAATAATGTATTTCTGGTTCGTTGTCAACGTTTATTTATTATATAACATGTATACAGAAATGTGTAATCTTGTTAGTTAGTACATTGTTGAACATGTTAAATAAAGAAGTGTTTATCGAGGGGGGGAAAAGCTATTTCGAAAATAACTAAGTAGTGACTAATTTTATTAATGTTTAATTAACCGCTTGAATAGTAATTGGAATAAAATAAAATAAAGTTCGAAAGTTATTATTATTAGAGTAAAATTTTCAATCGTATTATAAGTATAAAATCGAGAAAATACTTAATTCCATAATTCAGTTGTAAATTAAATTTATTGAAAATAAAAGAATATAAGAATGCCGAAATTTATAAGAGCCTATTATAATACTAGCAGTTAGACATGTATGATAATTTTAATAATAATTATTTCAAAAATTGTAACATTGCCGATGTTAAAATGACGTCGAAGTAAAAAATATTTCATCACGATAAATGAATGAATAATGATCACCCGTGATGAGGTAATCCCTGTTGTTATCGGGGTTTGCATCAAAAATTTATTAACATAATTTTCGCTTTTCACAGTTGTGTCGCCTTGTCCCTTCTAAGGGGGGGGGGGCAAATATATTCTAGAGCGACATAATTACACGACATTATCACAACTGACTGATGATAATTGTCTTAAAGCAATTTCGATGTACACTGAAAAAGTAAATAAGGATAATTTTTTATTCATCTATCGTAATTATTAATTTTTTTTTTCTTTCTGTTGTCCGTTGTTTGATGATATTTTCGTAGCAGAGTTAATAACGGTTAATATAAAAATGATGAAATCTCCACTTATTGATAATAATGAGATGGCGGTTTTTCAGCAAGGTAATGTCAGGTTACAATTTGTTCATTCTATAACATTATACTACACTAACCGAGAATGTCAACCGACGACAGTGTTTCTGAGTACGTGTTTCTTATGACAACTGTCAGAGTTGGGCTGATATGTTTATTTATATTATGGTTGTGTAAGACAATTATCTCCTGATCTTTATGGTAGCGTTATGTTAGCGTTGTATCGCTCTAGTGTGGTTGTTAGTCTTAAGAGACATTGTTATGGTCAGTTTTTGTGTCACTGACGAAAGAACTGATTCAGTAGAAAATAACTTATGACAATAAATGAGAAGTATCACTTTCGGCGAAATACTGTGTGGTGTGCACTAAAAGTGTCTTACGATAATTATCGTGTCTGCCATTTATAACAACAGTTTCATGTGGCCGTGTCGTTCTATCATGCGGCCTATCTTAGTGTAATGAAGATCATGGTGGTACAAATTGCGTTGTACTCCGTTAAGGTTAGTTGCTAGCCTTAATATTAAATTGGAAAATTTACGATGAGACACGGTCTCACAATCTCATCACATATTTCTTGTTTTTCCCACTTTATCGTGTGATATCTGATTAGTTATTTTTTAAATTTGTTATATGTACCACCATCTCTTCATTTCGAACAGTTTCTAAAATTTGCAAATTTAGTAAAAATCGCTGAGGTAATTTAAAATCATTAAGTTCTATAGAAAACGAAAAAAGTTTGTATACATCATACGTAAAACTTATTGTAATGCTAAGAAGCATGGGGTTTCCACAATTTTAACATATAAAATTCAGTTAAAACTTTAAAATTAAAAATTTTACTCTTATTATGCGAACATTTGAGTCAACATTGACTAACGTCAGATAATAACGAAATAAACTATACCTATTACTCCACTTTTAACCTATGCACTTATAATATTTTATAAAAAAGCGGTAATGTTGGTCACACTGACATTGTATAACTTATTTGAAGTGCCAAAATACATAACCGGTCTCGTGCATAAGAAATGGGAACGGAGTATCATTTAGCTAATATTTTCATTTTGTATTTGCTTTGCGTTTGACAATTTAAAGTAAGGAGTAAATACAGTTTATAACACGTTAGTATTTGTAAAGGCGTTTTTGATTATTAACAATAATTGCTAATGAAATTATGAATTTGATTCTTGATTGTTATTATTATTATTATTATCATTATTATTATTGGCTTAATGATCTAGTAAACCCTGTACACGCATTATGTTTAATTAAATAGTAAACCACAAATTAATAATATGCGATGAAATACCTGTACTAAAAAATGACCATTTGCCCTTTTATCGGTTTCCCTTAATCGATCAATTCATATGTCACTTTTTTCAATTGTTTATGCTTAGTTATCATTTATATCGTTCAATTTTTGCCTCTCTTTTTTCCTTTTTCTCTGAATTAACCAGTTTGTAATTTGTACGGTTCATTTATTGCTATTCGATCCTACTTCAGTTGTTTTATAACTCAAATAAAGTTCTAGTTATACTCTTCAAATTATCTTTAATCTTATTTAATTTTACTTTATCTTTCAGATTTAGATCTGGTATATGGATCTTTCCATTGAATTTATGGGTTAATCTGATTTTTTTTTTACAATTTTTTGTGTTATAAATAAGGTTTGATATTGTCGTCTGCGAGTGAGGACAGGATTATTCATTACTTCACTTTTTAATTTCTTACTATAGGGTGGTCCTTCAAAAATATTCTTCAAGGAACAATATTTTTCGTGTGCTAGGTTAATCCTTCGTATTTAATGATATTTAGCCGAAATATTGTGATTTCTTTACATTTTCAAGTTTTGTTGTTTATTTTTAAATTTTTCTTTTACCGATGTTTATCTAAATTTATATTAATTCACGGGATTCATTACAATTTCCTATTAGTTGCTTTGTAACTTGTACATGATCTGTAATCGAAAAATTAAATCAAAACTAACTCATTCCGCTGGGATTAGTTTACAAATTTATTACGTATAGATTTCCGATCGCGTCCTAGTTGTATTAATGACGATTTTTATCGAATATGGAATACGTACTTTATTTATATTTTTACCTCGATTGTGTCCTGTCTTTATCCGCAGGATCTTTGACAAGTATATTTTGACAAATAACTTTCAAACTTTGGTTTTTTAAATTTTGAAGAGAAAATATATCTGGTGGTAAATTCTCGTAAATGTCGTACACCATTATTGATAAGCATGATTTTTCTTTATATCTACGACAGAAATTTTTCTTTTGTTAACGTCAAGGAAAGCTCAGAATTTAATTTTAATTGCATTGTGTTACTGCTGGTGCATTAGTCGATTTTATGTAGTTTGATTTCAAACAGACTTAAAAACTGTTTTCAATCAACTGGCGGTACCTTGTATGTATTTACTATGAAGTATACTTTGATGTCTTTTAAATTTCCGGTATAGTATATTAGGTAATATTTTAACTAGTTGACATCTAGATTGAATACGGTTAGATTTCGTAAAAGATAAACTACACTAATAGCACAAATGTGAAAAATTTCTTCAACCACGTTTTGTAACTACTTTAGTGTGTAGCACCTACAGAGATTGTTTTTTAATTTACTTAAATTTTATTGTTCATATTGAATTAATTTTGAAAAAACATTATATCAGTTATTTTTTCACTGTTTCAGATTATAATCCTTTATCGGGAGGTAATGGCGTGTTACCCTCATATCGACCACCTCGAAGAAGTGGATGTTCCGGAGGACGTTGTGGATAATGTATTTACATTTATTAACCGTTCATGTTACGCTGTGTTGTGTTACCACTTCAAAAGTGTTTATTTCAAGAGGGAAAGGATCAAACAAAATTTATACCTATATAATTTTTCCTGTATTTCTCGCTTTACGTCAAAAGCGAACGATAAAATTGTTTTACTCATTTTTTGGATCTAGTAAATTATTTATTTTAATGCTGATTAAAAATATATCGGTGTTTTCGGTAATGTATAGTCATTATTCTTAAAACATTTACAATTTTCTAAATATAACATTCAAAAGATATGTATTTTCAATTTTTTAAGTCATATTTTTACTAAAATGTTTATTTCGTAAACAGAAAAATAAATTTTTGAAAGAGCTGAAAATACACTATTTCCGGCAAAAATAAAAATTAAGGGAAAAAAATCCACTGCCCTATTACTTTGTAGACATTAAATTAGCCAGAACGATATTTAATAATAGGATAATACAGTCGAATTGGAAAAAAAAAAAAAAAAAAAAAAAGATTACTTGGAACGGTGCAAGAATTATTCTAGTTTTAATAGCTTCAGGTAAGGTCTATTGACCAAGTTCATCGAGTTACATCAATGATCACAGAGCATTTTAGGAAGGAAATACTGTTTAGCAGTATTTTTAGATGTTGCCCAAGCATTGACAGAATATGGTGCGAAGGGTTAATCGCAGAAATTAGCCAACTGCCAGGCAGCTATTTCGTCTGCTGTAGTCATATCTTTATGACAGAAAATTCAGAGCTGTGTACGAAGGAACGAAGTCAGCAATTCATTCTATACAAACTGGAGAACCACAAGGTAGCTTCCTTGGACCTGTTTTGTACCTCTTCTATACGGCTGATATCCTAATAACGGGTGACACCAGCGCAGCAATATTTGCTTATAATACCTGCAATATTGTTTATGAGTGATTCACAAGTCGAAGCGAATGGTAATCTTCAAAACGCTTTAGGCCGAGTTTTGAGATGGACGAAGAAATGGAGAATAAAACAATGAACATAAATCCGTTCACGTTACATATGCTCTAAAAAAACATTAATCCGCAATATGATGTTTACATTAGTAGATTCCACGGAAAAATTCAGCTAAATATTGATATGGATTCGGTATTTACGGCGCTGTCTAGCGATGATGTCGAGTTAGAAATTATTCTCTGGTTAAAATCAGTAATTTTCGATCTCTCGACATCATCTTATTATTATTCGTTGTCAACGGTGAATACGGCTGAGACGTTTACACAGTCGACTTTGTAATTTTCAATTTTGTCGAACTTTTCGGCACGTGTGGGGTTGGGGCCTGTGTAAGTGTTCCGGTGTGTGCGTCTCCGGCGACAACGGGGTAGCGCAAGAGAAGAAGAATCAAACGTCGTCGTAGCATGTGTGTGATATGCCAGTAGCCTTATTAATTTAAGTTTTACCGTTATTATCTAGCTTTTGTCTTTCGCATCGACGATCTCGTGAATTAATGCTCGCCAATATTCGTTAGTAGAGTTACCGTTTTGATTAGCGAGAGAACGTAACGTCATATGTCGCTTTTCACCTCATCTAGTCACCGTATGGCCGTATATATATATATGTATATATATATATGTGTTTTTGAATGCTATGCCATTTTGTTAAACCGTTTTATTTTGAAATTTTCCGTGAAATTTTATTCTCTTTTACCTAGTCGAATCTAAATTGTGTTCGTTTTTGGTTCTAGTCCGGAAAATACATGTATTAGCTGTAATTTAATTTGGTGGGTTTTTTTTGTCTTCGATTGAACACGTGGTGGTGAATCCTCCGTGAGACCTCCCAGTCGGAAAGTGGTGCTTCGATACGTAATATTTGTTTCATTTGAGATATTAGTCAAATGGTGTCGGAGATTCGCTGTGAAATAGCCGCGATTAAAGCCTGAGGCTCTGCCGCGATGAACTATTACATGTGACACTATATCGTGTGTTTGTTTTTTTACGGTCGGAAATTTAACAAAAAAAAATCTTTCGGAATTATTCATTCCAAATCCGAGAAAATCGAAATTCTACCCCGTGCGGTTTTGTGCTACAGGCCAACTTAACCATTGGAACCCAGTTTGTTTCATTGGTGCACCAAACTGAGGGATCCAAAAGTTGTAATTCAAAACAATATCTAGAACTACATCATCTCGATGCATGTTTAACATGGAAGCATCACGTGAAGCAGAAAGCGGAACAAATGCTACTTAAAGTCTGTCAAATGTGGTGGCTATTAGGAAGAACTTCACAACTAGACCTCTACAGTGAATGACTACTTTACCAGTCAATTATCTAACTCATCTAGACCCATAGGATCTAAGTTAGGGAATGTACAAAACCTGCTAACCGAATTGTCATTTACTGTAGCAAAAGTTACCTATGCAATTACTAATGTATTATGGTATCAGAGAAACGAGGATCTGCATGTAGAATTAAATCTGAAGTGGGCAGATGAGGTTATTCGTGATTTCGCCATCAAGCACAAAAAGCGATACCATCAACATCCGAATGTTGAGCTATCACTGTCCAGAATATATAATATGGAATTTAAAACGACCTCAGAAATCACTTAAAAATTCATCTCATCATCAGATAACCTTTTAAAAGTGAAATTCAAAATATAAAACAGAACACAGAAGTTTTTTCATCAGCAAAAAAGGGAATATTCACATAAGCATAGCCCTAGTAAAAAAGTTGAGGAAACCAAAATGTACCCCAAATATATGCATGAAGGACCGATTTATACGAAAACTATTGCCGAACTTACAACTTTATATTTAGGTCCTTGGGACGCCGAAAGCTCGAAAGTTTTGAGAAAAACATTTTTTTGTTGGGGCATATGATATATTGATGGAAAGGTCTCTATTTGTTGGGAACAATGCCGTATTTCATTTTCTTAATGAAACTTTCAAAATTGGCTCAAAAAACGCGAAAAATCAGATTTTATTTTGGATTTAGTGTTACGGAAACGTAAATTATAGTTGTTTTTAACTTTCATACGGAATCCTCAGCACTTGAAATATCATGTTTGACTGAACTTATTTTTTTATTTTTGACCTGGTACAAAACCGTTTAGCTATTAACAAGTCATTTTTATCTACATTGCTTCTTTTCTCTTCCACTTTTCCTCGTCCTTTTTCTCGCTCCATTATATTTTTTTTATACTATTATTTTTTATTGTGCAATCTGCCAAGCAATTAACAGGACTGAAATAATGCACGAAGACTTTACTTCTTTATAATAAATATTTTGAACCAAACGTAGCTATTAATAATCCAATGTGACTCGGGGATGCCGAAAGAAATAAATAGGAAGATAAACGGATCGTGTTGTGACCGAAGTGCTATGGACACTCAAACATGACTGAACAGCAAAAAATCAGAGACATAAGTCGAAAAAAATGTAGTACATCAGTATTATTTTTTAGCTAAAATGCATTGTGGACGTTTATTTATTTATTTTAATTTTCTATTACTATTCTCTAGTTTTAAATCTACTTTTAACTATTAATTGCATCCGCGAAAATACCATTAACTGAATTTTAAATAACAATACCTGTTTCTTCTAATAAATGGAAATATGATAACCAATGTACGATTACCAAAAATGAGTAAGGGAAAACAGTATTGAAGAAGCAAACCGCGAGACTTTAATTCTTCAAAAAAAAAAAAACTTTCAATTAGAACTCGCGGTTAAACAATCGGTTATTGTCTTCACGACTGACTACTATAATTAGAATGTAGAGAGGTTTCATCAACAAAATTTAGTCCCGGATATAACTTCACATTGGTCAGTCTACAAGCTATTTAAACTATATTACGAAAACCCTTACATGATTTCAGGAGAAAAAAAACTTTTATTAATTGAAACTGCTCACCAAGTCACTGTTTTCATTAGCTACCTAAAATTCATATTAGCTGATGAAACAAAAGTTCATTAATATATTCAATATAATGAGACAGTATTCTTTACACTACTTCCATTTATGGTTTTAGGTACTCAGTACAATTCTGTGTCTTGAAGCATCTTTCATATATATCCAATTTTTGATATGATTTTCATTTTAGATTTTGGAAAACCTCATGTCAGTTATTCTTAGTCTAATAATTTTAAAAATAATACTATTATTGAATAAGTGCAAGTTTCATTTTCAAATTCTCAAATCAAAACCATATATTTGTGCGTGCATGGGTGTCGCCAGCAAGGGGAAGGGGGCAGCTGCCCCCCCTGGAGCCTTGAAACTTTTTAATCAACTGGCTATGATGAGTATTCATAGGCGCGTAATCATGAACAATTTGCCAGAAATCCACGAAAATTATGTTTCAATTAAGATTTTATTCTTGTTTAATAAAATAATAAGCCTTTACAACTTATAAATTTTATTTTTCCTATAACTCATATCCTCTTTCTATCATGTCCCCTCCCCCCTAGCGGCTGGAAAATCATCTTTGCCCCCCCCCGGCTCATTGGCTAGCGACGCCCTTGTTTGTGTGTAGCGACAGAATGAGACTTGTTCCAGTATTCGCCTGATGCACGACGAGTAGAGATTATGCAAGTATACTTTTCTTTCTTCACTGTGCTTAGGAGTGAAGAAACCAGTTTTTATCTTTTCTTTGGGCGAATAATGATATAACCTGTTTTTAGAGTAGACTCTGTTATTCGGGAATACTCACACTACGCTTATACACAATTTGAACAAATATTAAAAGTACGAAGCTTTATTTTAATTTTAGTTACGTAATCGATCATAACTTGTGGTATAAAACGAGGCATGGTATGTCATATGTGTATGTAATCAACAAAACTTTTTTACTACCTCAACCGTCAAAATTAATTTCAGAAGTTTTACATTTTGTATATACTATCCTTGATCTTAAAAAACAGCTTTGCTTTATTGGATGAGTTTTGTGACCACAAAAATATGTTTTATTGCAATGCTTCCTTTTTTTTTTTTTTTATATCATAATTTTTTTTTTTTTTTTTTTTTACTACTTCTGCCGATTCGTGCCTAGCCTATTTGGCTATCTGCGAATGGACTCAATGTATTCAGTTGAGTGGAGAATACATCCATTGATGTATTCAGCCCATCACTTATACTAGATCACGGATCCTAGTTCTTTCCAGTCTTCTTGTTATTGCATTGTCCGGAAGGGCAGCTACTAGCTCGTTACTATGTCCACAGAGGCGTAACGCATGACTACGAGCGCGTTGCTTTATAGCCTCATCGACAGTACAGACTCTTAGGTCTCGATGAATAGCCTCATTGGTAACATACCACGGCATTCTGTATATCAACCGTAGCGTTTTATTCTGGAATCGCTGTATCACATTTCTGTTTGACTTCTTTGCACAGCCCCAAATTGGTGCTGCATAAGTCCACGTAGGTTTAAGGATAGCATTGTATATTAAGACCCTATTAGCTAAGGAGAGGTTCGAATGATATCCTATTAGCCAATATAGCGATCTTAATTTAATATCAAGCTTATTCCTTAATTTCTGTACGTGTGTCCTCCAGCTTAAGGTACGGTCTAAGTGAACTCCTAGGTATCTGTCACTATTGCTTCTTGGTATAGTGTTACCACCCAGTGTTAGGTGGAGCTGGTGCTCAGCTCTCTTGGTAAATGATACATGACTACACTTTTCCAGGTTCACTTCGAGTTTCCACGTTTGAGCCCACTGTAGAACCGTATTCGCGCTTTTCTGTAGCTCAGCAACTGCAATATCAGCCCTCTTGTCTTGCGAAATTAGCATTGTGTCATCGGCAAATGTAGCCACTTCAATATTTCCTTCGGTGGGAAGGTCTGCTGCGTAGATATTATACAGAATCGGCCCTAATACACTACCCTGCGGAACGCCAGACGTGATTGGATGCAGCTGAGAGTAGTCATCACTACATTTGACGCGAAATTTTCTGTTCGTTATGTACGACTTGATGAGTTGATAATACTGTATAGGGAATGCTGCTTTAAGTTTATATAGTAATCCTTTATGCCATATTTTGTCGAATGCTTTTGTGAAATCTATAAACAAGGCTTCGGTATATTTTTTGTTCTGAATACCTTCTTCAATTATTTCTGCAATTCTATGTATCTGTTGTTCAGTGGAGTGAGCGCTCCTGAAGCCAAACTGATGTTGTGGAATAATTTTTCTTTCTTCCATTATTTTGGTTAGCCTGACAGATATTAACTTTTCAAGTAATTTAGCAAGAGTAGATAACAGTGATATTGGACGGTAGGATGCCGGATGAGTACCATCTTTTCCAGGCTTCAGAATCATAATAATTTGGGAAAATTTCCATTGGGCTGGAAAGTATGACGTTCTCATAATAGCATTGTATATGTATGTTAGCAAGATTACAGATTTTTTTGGCAGTTCTTTTATCATCCTAGCTGTTATCATATCGAATCCAGGACTTTTTTTATTATTTAAATGTTTAATATGTTTCTTTACCTCTGTAGGAGAGAACATTCTAATTTTTGTATTATTTAGCTGTACTTCCGGGAATACTAGATTGGTGGTTATGTTGTCTGTTTTAAAAACGTTAGCCAAGTATTTAGCAAACGTGCCAGCCCTCTGCTTACTACTTCTTGCCCACTGTCCATCATTTTGCTTCAAGGGTGAGTTTCGTATTACCGGTCTGTTCATTCCTTTTGTTGCCTTCCAAAGGTTATATTCAGAATTTTTGTTTGGGGTTAACGTAGCTACATAGTTAGAGAATGATTCATCTTTTAATTCTTTTAGGGCGTATTTAACTCGCCTAGTTAATATATTTAATTGGTGTTTATTTTCTAATGTTCTATTCCTTTGCCATAGAGAACGCGCTTTCCTTTTCTGATTTATTAGCTCACGTATAATTTTTGGATAGCTGTGGGTCTGGACATTTGTTTCATGTGGAGTAGAGTTGGTGACGGCTGTCTGCAGTTGTTCAGTAAACTGCCTCACTGCGTGCTCGATTTGATCAGGCGTTTTTAATTTAATTGATAAATCAGTATCTTGTTGTAGGAGAACTTTATACCATTCCCAGTCAGTTTTCCTATTGTGTAGCAATCTTGTTTTTGCTGTGTGTTTTACCTCAGCACTTAGCGTGGCTATTATTGGCGAGTGATCGGAGAAAATTTGGTCATAGCTAGATTGTATTGATGTACAGTTAGGATGTATGCCTTTAATCAGAAACAGATCTAATAGACCAGGAGTACGATTAGTATCTGCAGGCCAGTAAGTCGGTTCGCCCGTTGAGAGAAATCTACATTTTTGTTCATTAGCTGCTTTGTATAGCTTTGTACCTCTTGTATTAGTTAACCGCGATCCATAATGTACATGTTTCGCATTGAAGTCACCACCAACTAAGAACTTAGGTCCTAGTTTTAGTATCAGGTCCTTGAACTTACTGACTTCTATCGTATGTCTCGGAGGGCAATATACTGCAGCTACGGCTAACTGGTTCCTTGGTTGTTCCACTATAATAACTGTGGCCTGTATTTCATCAGTTTGATATTTGTCCGTTTCATAATGCTTTATATTATCCCGTATAATTATCGCAGTACCCCCATGCGCATTGCCGGAAGGGTGTAGCGTGTAATAGCATACATAATTTGGAATATAAAAGTAGCTTTTATTAGTAAGTCTTGCCTCAGATATTAGAAGTATATCGATTTTTTCCTCTTTTAAATAGTATATTATTTCTTGGGTATGATTTAATAACCCGTTTGCGTTCCACTGTGCAACTCTTAGATACTGAGAGGTCATTTAACTAGTTTTGTTACAACTTGAGTTAGCATATTGACTATTACGTTATTTTGGTTTATCAGTTGTGTGAACATGTTTTCGAAACGAGTTACAAATGTATTTAAAAGAGTTGCTACATTTACACTATCAGCTGTTGTCTCATTCTGTGATGTAACTTGCGCGTATGATCTTCTATTTGCATATGCAGATCGGATTGCCTCGGATTCGACACACGAAGGAGCAGGTGGAGGTAGTTCACTAGATATATACTGGTCGATGCGTTTTTTCGATATTGTTTTATCCCTGAAGTTAGGATTTTTGTTCAATAGAGATTTATATACTTCGCATCCCTTGTAGTTCGCTGGATGGTTCCCTTCGCACAAGGCGCATGTAGCCGGTACATCACGTTTCCTAGTACAGAATCTTGAATCATGTCCCTCTCCACATTTTACGCACACAAAAGGACGATAGCAATAATTTTTTGTATGGCCATATTGCTGACATCTTATGCATTGAGGAATTATATTAGTTTTCCTTGGAGCTTCGACTTGAATTTTAACATTAAGTAGATATTTCAGTTGATATATGTCTTTATTATTTTCCGCTGGTTCTAATTCAACCGTGAATAGTGGTAATGGTTCTTTCGATATCCTATGTCTAATATTTATAGCATTTCTGACCTGGTGGCCATAATTGGCTAGGTCTTGTGTAATATCAGCGATGCTTATAGAGTGGTGCAGGCCTCTAATTATTACTTTGTACGCCCTTTCATTTTTTGGTTGATGAGTATATCTAAATACATTTTTATCATTAAGATGCTTACATAATTTACGATAGGAGTCTATATCCTTTGTTATTATTTTTACTTTATTATTCGTTAAAGTTTTGGTTTCAAATTGTTCTGTAGTCAAAACATTTTTTATTTCAGCCAACATAGCACTGAAGTTAACTACCCCCTCGACGTATACAGGCGGAGGTTTTTGCAAATTTTTAACAAATGAGTTTTGCTGTTTATCAGGGACCGTAACGTCCATATCAGCATTGTTTGTAGTTTGTAGTGGGCTAAATCTATTTCTAGTACTTATTTTATTTGCGATTTCCCAGCTATTGCCGGAAGAATTGCTTGTTTTCGATCTTTTTCTTTTTAATTTAATCACTTGCCAGGTGTTCGCATTTTGAGTATTTGTCGTATTAGAGTAATTATGAATTAAATCGGAGTTTAAAAGCGTTTCCGATGTGTTGCTATTTGTTGCGTTTTCGTTTAAAGAACGATTGCATAATTGTGATGTAATAATATCATTTGTATCGATCGTATAAAAAGGAACGGACTCACCATTGTTAATTTCGGCTTCATTGTTAGCGTTAGAATTATCTGTCGACCGATTATTATCTGCTTGATTTAATTGGCTTAATTGCCGGCGAGCGGGTATCGGCGACCTGGTAGTCATGGTAGAGGAGTACGCACGCGCGCGCGCGCGAGGGGAAAAATATCACGTTGTCTATCGAGCCGCTAGCGGTAGCGGTTGTATATACGCGCCACTGATAAGGAAATAGACAGAGATAGCTGCGAAAAATTACGTTAGTAGGTACTATCTCAAAATGAACGCAGAGAATAAACACAAATGTTAAAGAGATAAATAAAAAAAAAAAAAAAAAAAAAAAAAAAATAATTACAGATTTATTTTATTGTTCACTACAAAGCGCGTTAAAAATTCTTATTTGTTTAGTAATCGCTTTTTATCATATGCAAATCGGTCACGAAATATCTTATTTATTATTTAGTAAGTATATATGATTATGTACAAGCCTGGATATATCCTTTTTGCAGGGCAATAAATTTAATTTTATTAATCTTGAAAAATAATTAATTTTATAACGTTTCTTTAAATTTTTTTTAATATTAATTTCATAAATTACAAAATAAGTGTTGGTTTGAATTTCGTATAACAAACAAGTAATTACTTACCCAAAATAATTAAAAAGTTCAAATTAACAGTGTTATTTTATTAGTGGCTAATAAAATATCGATAACGGTCTATTGTCGTGTATTACATCGATATAATGTTTAGCGAGAAGCGGTTTTCTGAAGTATAATGATTTAAATCAGGTATGGATGATGCTTATAGTTGAGGATTATTTCAAAAAAGTATTTTTTTTTGCGATTATTTATTTAAATATTTGTACTTCAAAACAATTAAAGCTATTATGCGCTTTAATAAGTTTATGCATCCAAGAAATCAATATAAAACTCCGTTGGATTTCAAAAAGCTGGCTATTGAACATCCAGAGTTTGCAAAATACTGTAAAATCGTAAGTGGACTTATATAAAATTTCGGTGTAAAATTAAATATCGAATATTATGTTTGTATATGTTTTCTTTTTTTTGTGATGAACATTACATTTGGTTTTATCGCATTATTGCGAAATATTTAAATATTATACTGATAAAATATGTAGATAATTTTATATTTTAATTCCTTCTTTTTTCTTGTTCTGTATATATTTTTTCGTTTTCAAGTTGATTTTTTTTTTTAAAAATTAATAAAACGATTAATATTCCGTGATAATTGAAATGATACTGAGGTATGAATGTAAGATGAATTTTAAACTTTTTAGAAAATTTATATTTTTATTTGTTAATTAAAAGTAAGTTAAATTTTATTACATAACTTTAGTTGAAGTTTACATTTAATTATTTTATGCTTTTCAGCGTATTTGGATACGCGCATAATCGTGAACAAAATTATTTTGTAAAATTGATAAAATTGATATATTTTAAAATATTAATTAGAAATTTACATATAAAGAATATGCCATAAAAACTAAATAAGAAAATTCTTTGCGCATGATTGATATTATTTTATCCAAAAGCAAAAATTGATGGAATGTAAGATTTTTAATAACATTAAAATAAAAGTTAAAGATTTTAGTTTAATGAAATTAATTTTTATGTAATATTGTGAAATAGCTCATTGCAGATTTCTTGAAATTTAAATGTAGCATTGGTTTTTTCTTTTATATCTATTGTATTTTATGCTCCTCATGTTTTAATGAAATATTACATATATAGGACAACATTTTCATTTTCTGTATCACAAATTGATGATGATGATATTTTCAGAATTTATCCGGAAAAGTTCATTATGATTTCGCTGATAAAAATGCGGTAATACAATTATCCCAATTGCTGTTAAAGAATGATTTCAATTTGGATGTATATCTTCCACCAGAAACGTTGGTTCCGTGCATACCTCAGCGTCTAAATTATATATTATGGATTGAAGATATTTTTACAAATTTAGGAATTAAAACGAAATTATTTGGCATAGACATAGGTACGTGCATTCTGATTAAAGATATTAATCAGTTCTACTTACGCTGGAACAACAAAATGTATAAAAATTAAATTAAAAGAATTCAAGTTTTTCCTTGAAATAATTCGAAAAAGAATGAAGGTGACGTAGACGAGATGTGAAATATGATTATTCATTAAATCTAATTTATTCGTGTATCAAGCATCCTTTTTTTAAACAGAAAGGTGTCACAGAATTTTATGTATGCACACATGCATCACACATAGGAGTTTGTTTTAAAAATTATGATTTCATTTAAATATTTATTTTTAATTAATTTTATATCTACTATAAATAATATTTTCGTTTATAATCGTTTTGCATTGCGAAGGTTGTGGAGCATCCTGTGTTTTTTCGTTAATGATGGCTAGAATGTATGAATGGCGAATGTTCGGAACTGATATAAGCGAAGATAATGTAATTATTGCCAATGAAAATATAGCCAAAAATAATCTACAACATTTGATTACAGGTAAATTTATGCGTGGTGTATACTTTTTACGTGTGTGGTCGAAACTGGTTTTAGGGAGCAAAAATTTATTGTATTAAAATAAAAAATCTTACCGAAAATAGCGATTATTAAAAATTGATGTTATGAATTGTTGTGGGCAAAATTATAAAATATGTTATGAAAATATATATTGCAATTACTTAATGTAAACAGTCATGATTTGGAAGTGTAGGAGGTAAAAGATTGAAGAAACCGTTTTTTATTAGTAGTTTATTATTTACTCATTCAACGTCGCAAATTTTTTTACGCGCAACACACATGCAACAATAATAATAATTTAATATTCTGTTTCACTGTTTCGGTGATCATAGTTTTTTATCGTTGTTAATTTCGCGTTATTGTGCGCATGTACATAACTACTTATTAGTTATCTTCTTTTTGCTTTAAATTTCCTTTCTTTTTTTTAAGAATTTCTTTTATTACTAATAATGATTCTCTGTTCTTTATTCGTTTATGAAAAAAAATGAAAAATATATTTCCTCTTAATCTTTCTATATAGTGCGTTGAGTTATCGGTTCAATTAAAAATGTCTGTATCTCTTTCCGCTTTTTTTATTAATTTTTGTTTTGGTTAAGTCACAGACATATCTTCATATTAAAATTCTTGTTATTTGTACTACTCGATTTTGAGTGTTGTAACTATTCTTGTTGTATAGACATAGGTAGTACTCATGACAACATTTTGTATGCAACAAAGGTGTGTGTGCAAGATTATGAAATTAATCGTAAATGTTTGATTTTTAGTTATTGTATAAGACAGTTCAAGCGTATTTGTTTTTACACTGATAGCAAGGGGATCTGTATGCAAAAAAATTAACAAATTTAATGTAAAATAGTTCGGAAAAGATTATAATTAGATTAGAAATTACTAGTTTTTTTTTTTATTTATTTATTTTATTTTTTATTTGCTCGGTCGTTTACAACAACGTATAGTAAAGGAAATTTAGAGTATTCTAATATTTTGGTCTAAATTTGCTTTTGCTTTATTATTTTTTGGTATTTTTCGTAAAATTTCATTTTGTTCCGTCTGAAATTAAATCCAAAGTACTTGTACAAAGCTATTTTTGAAAATAAAAGTTGGAACGTTTATCTAAATATTTTAGTCGATTGATTATTTTGATATATATATTTTTTTTTTTTAAATTTGTTAGAATCCTATAGACGTGAAATTTATAAAATGACGAAAAAAAAACATTGCTTTAGGTAATGGTTGTAACAATGCATTTTTATATTACGTACAATAATATTGAGAAAAAGTGTTGCTATTTCTCTTTTTCTAGCATTACGATTTTACATTTGCAGTTCGTCAAGTTGCACCGTCATGTTACCTATTGGACGCTGTCGCGGATAAACAGTGTTACGATTTTTGTGTATGTAATCCACCATTTTTTGACTCTGAATCTGATTTGGATGTAAAATTAAAGTCGCGTTCTGATACACGAAAAGCGCCGCTCACTAACAATCAGCCCGTTTCTAAAAGAGAAGTTATTACGGCTGGTGGGGAAGTGCAGTTTATAAAAAGAATTATGGCGGATAGTGCCGTACTGCAAGACCAAGTGAAGTATGTTTTCTGGTGATTTTTTAAAAATCATCTATTTTTTAAAATTGCGTTCAATATAATCGTTATTTAAAAGTAAGTTTTTTTTGTTTTTCATATAAAAAAAGTTGCGGGTCGCATCAAATTTGTTTGCAATTTATTTTCATAATAATGCAACGCATATCATCTTTTATTTATCGAATATAGGCTGTGGTCATAAAAGTCTTTAAATTGTAAAGATTTAGTATGTATTTAATTTAAGTCAGTGATGGTTATAAAAAGTGGTGTAACTAAAAAACGGAAAAGGTAAACAAAAATGCTCAGAAGTAAATAATTAGGAAAATAATGATTACGTCTCTTTTTTCTCCAACGCATTTAACCTTTCAAATTTTTTGATTGTTTAAAAAAAGATCAGAAAGAAACGAGACATATTTCCTTTAACTGTTGTTACACAAAATGTCTTACTTCACCGAAATACCTATAAGCTAGCAGAAAAAAATGAAGGTTTACAGTCAATTAAATATACTTAAAGTAAGTATTTAATCTAGGTTTTGCAAACAAAGAGATATTTTTGTAGCCGTGGGAACAGCAAGGAATTACATATTCAAGTGATATTGATTGCAATGACTAAAAAATCATTTAGACGTAAAGCCACATAGTAACGATGTTGAGATAATTTAGATAAAGTGTACTGATCATGTACAAAAATTAATGATTCAGCATTCAGTTCCACTGTGAACAGATGAAGTATATTTAGATGGCCGCAATAAATTAATCGATCAGTTGCCAATTAATGGGAATTTTTTGTAGACCGAAAAAATAGAAATGTTAAAAGGATAAATTTGACTATTTGGACTGCATTATTATCATTTAGTCAGCGATAATTCACATTAACAATTGGATGTGGATTTGTGAAGCATATGACTGTGGACAAAAGTTGTGACCATTTCTTGATATACATGTAGTTACTACATGTTTCCAAATATTCACTTTTAAAACCATTTACCATAGTTAGACTCTTGGCAAGCTATAAAATAACGAAAGCGTTGATAGTTTGATTTGTAAAATAAATTCTTAAGTAATTGTTGATTTACAGCAGTGGAAATTGTTACAGACATTATTGCATGTTTGCTAAAAATAATGAAAACGGTAAATATTAAAGTAAAGATTATATATATATATATATATATATATATATATATATATATATATATATATATATATATATACATTGCGCGGCAAAAGTATTGCTGGACTGTAAAAATTTGAGTGAAAGGCAGAAAAATATACCAGAAACGTTCCAAAAATATAAGAAAAATGTTATACCAGCACAGTCCAAGCGGTATAAGAAACAAAACGTGAATTGTGTAAAATAATGAAAATAATTAATTGTAGAGAACACATCTCAAAACACGAAAAAAATTATAAATAAGTCAAAGAACAAAAACCGTTCGATTTAATATCTCGTATTGCCGCCTCGAGCTTCAATCACCGCAGCGCACCGTGCTGGCATCGATTCAATTAGATTGCGAAATAAAATCTTACTCCTTTAAAAGGCCATTACTCAGCTGCAACAATGACGATTTCGAATACACCACCCGAGGATATCCCACAAGGCTCTATCGGATTGAGGTCCGGACTGCATGCTGGCCAATCCAATGTAGGAATTCCGACTTGCTGCAAAAATGTTTTTGTAGCTTTAGCAACGTGGGGGGAGGGCATTGTCCTGCTGTAGGAGGAATTATAAACCCATAAATGGTGCAAATGGCACGACATAGGTTTGGAGAATGTCAGTAATGTAAAAATGAGTGTTTACCGACGGTCGTTGACAAATATGGAGCTCAGTTTTGGCATAATGAATTCCGTCTCACACCATTTTAGAGCCCCCGCAAAAATTAGAGCGTCGGACGAAATTTTGTTGACTATGTCGTTCTCTTTTGCGTCACCAGACTCTCTGACGTCCGTCTGGTGCTTTCAAAGTAAAACGCGACTCGTCAGTAAAAAATACACGGCTCCAGTCATTCACATTCCGATGCACGTGGTTACGAGCAAAATTTATACGATCAATCTTATGTTGCGTGGATAATACCACACCTGTTGCCGATTTCGACCTATACAAACCGTGCTGCCGTAATCGTCACTGCACTGTATGCGATGAAATTGGTGTGTTCGGAGACCTTCGGACTGAGCGCGTAATTGTTGATGCAGTTGTGAATGGCGTACGCAATGCTGTTCGTGCGATATTTCGATCTTCCCGCTCAGTTGTGACACGAAGACGACCTGTTCGCGGTCGGTGTACGTATTTGCCGGTCTCATGGTATCGTTTATAAATGTGTCGCACACATTTATCAGACACCTGATACTCTACTGACCGCCGACTTCGACCTTCTCCAATTAATGCCACGTACAGACATCGTTGAGGTGTTTTTAAAACACTACACAGGTATACAAATCTACAAACACTACTGAAAAAATTGGTATGCATAAAATAACGTTACTGCTACTCAACTTCGTTGCAACGCAGCAGATACACTTACCAATAGGAAAAAAACAAAATTCTTATCTCCTTCCACCATTCACCTCTCACTTTCGCTACATTCATGTCATTCATGGCGGTAATGCTTACGAAGTATCTACGAGATGTTTCCAATGCATTTGATCATTAGTTTTTTTCATTTATGATAGATATCAGCACATTAGCGCATCGCGTTTAATAATTTTTATAGTGCGGCAAGAGTTGCCGCGCAATACATATATATATATATATATATATATAGAACTGAAACAAAATTACAAAATTTTTTGTTTCACAGTACTTGCTTCTAAAACTAAATCCGTTTTCTCGAAATTGCGTTTTCGAAAATTGAAACGGGTGTTATTGAAGAACTAATGAACTGATTTAAATGAATTTTTGCAAAGAAATTGTTATCATTAATTAATAATTATTGTCAGAATTTATTTTTTACCCTTCATTTTATTTTTTAGCAGAGAAACTTTTCCACCTGCTTGCTTTGCTCATCAACCTTCACTTCTCCGCGCATTTGTTGTCCGCTAAACCTTACTAACTGTTCACCGAACTTTACTTCATTTAAGTTAGGTGTGATACATTTTCAAGTTTCCTCTTTTGTTCTACCGTGACTTTCTTAGCATCATAATATTTACCACATTTCGGATGATGTTTATTAAAACTTCGTTGGATAATGCTAAACATTTACGTCTTATCTTTATTTAAATATTTACTCGTTAGATGACAAATATAATCAATTAGTCAGAAATAATTGTAAAAAATAGTTTTCTTAATTTATCAATTGACTACTATATTTACCTCAACTTTTTTCGACCGATCGGATCATAAATAAAATTGTGGCCAACATTCTTTAAATACACCTGCCGGCTTCATTCACCAACGCTCAAGGAGGCCCTTCTTTTTATTTACTTCGATTTGCACCCCACATAATTGTTAATTAATAAATTATTAAAACATTAAATGTTTGTACTCCTGTGCACTATAAAAAAATACTTCTATAAATTTTACTTTGTCACAAATACGTGCAGAAAACTTATACAATTATTTCTCTATAAAACAAATTCTATTTAATGTTGTCAATAGTCAGCAATCGCGCTTTATTTTAAAACGAACACCATTTTGTGAAGAATTAATATTTTTAAACATGTAAGAATACACATTTAAGGGAAATGCTGGTTGAAAAATATATATGACTAGCTGACCCGGCGAACTTCGTACCCCCCCAGAAACAATAAATATTGTGTTAACTTATCAGCAATCAATACTCAAAAAAAAATTAAGTTCAAGAAATGTACAAAAATCAAAATGAAAAGTATTTTAATTACATTTAAATAAATGTAATTCACGTGGCAGCAAGGCATTATCAACCTTAATAACAAAAATCAGTATAAATTTACTTTGAAAAATTAAAGTAAACTACTTTTTGGAAACATGATTTTTCGGGCTATATCATCAGCTAACAACACATAGTACACCACTCAAATTATATACTTTTTAATAAAGTGTGTACTTTGTGCAGTTAGCTGATGATGAGCTATACACGAAAAAAACGTGTTTCTAAAGTAATTTAATTTCTTAAAGTAAATTTATACCCTTTTTCAGGATTTCGTACACATATAATGTACGGAATCCCAATAAGATGGTTCAGAAACGAAAAAAATATTCGATTATATAATAGCTCGGAAACGGTTTGACTTATCGGAATCGGATCATAAATTACAATTAAACTTCTCTATCCTTGACAATTTACAACTTTAAGCTGACCGATTACCCTGGTCGGCAAGAAACCGTCTAGAATATATAATATAGAATTTAGAACGGCCTCAAAAATCGCCCTTAAAAAATTCATAACTCATCATCAGATAACCGTTTAAAATTGAAATTCAAAATATAAAACAAAACACAACAGCCCTTTCATAAAATTTAAAAATTACGGTTAAAAAATTATTCAAACTCCCCTTTTGGGCCAAAAATAGCAAAAAAAAATGAATTTTCTTCATAATTTTTTTTTTAAATTTTGTATTCTGCTATTCGGGGCGGCCACAAATCCAACAAATCAAAGATCATAAAAATCGGTCCAGCCGTTGATTTAACTAACCCGAGTTTGTTTTATATACAATGCCTGTCCCACAGGAAGTGCGAGTAACTTTGGTGTGAGTAGGCACCTACTCTCAGCGCGTTCGCTCCGGGTACATCTTAAAGCCCATTTAATTATCTATCGAATGCAATAAACGGAGAGTTTCTCCATCCCGGGGGTTCGTCCTGCAGCATCGATTTGAAAAAAAGTGTTTCGTCGACCGCCACCGTTTTTTTAGACAAAAAAATTACAACATTTTGGAAGAAACTGTATTTCAAAATTTTTACATAAATTATTACCCATCTTCATCATTCATATTAATCTTCTCGAAATAGGCACCCCTGGCTTGTAAAGGTCGCTTTAAACTCGCCGACAGGTGTTCTGTTTAAAATGGTCTGTACCGCATTCACGACTTCTTGATCGGTGTCGAATATTTTTTGAAATCGCGCTATGCTATCGAAATATTGTTGAATTACCGAGTCGAATATCATCAGGATACGCTTCTTCTTTTAATAAATCTAACGTCTCTTTAGCCGTTTTTTGCAACCGACAATAATAATGAATCACATACCGCTGTTCTTGCTCGATACCTTTCTTATCCATGTTGACAACACAATACTGCACGTGGTTTTCACAATTTGCGTCTTACTCTTTCGACTATAAAACATGCAATAATGCTCGTAGAAACGCCCGGTTTGTTGCATTTGACAGCTGATGGAATGGCCTTTAGGATTAACCGATTGCGAGACCCGTTACGATCCGTTCCGCTTGAAAAAAATTGTAGGGGTTGACAAAACACTTTTTTTTCAAATCGATGCTGTGGGAGTAGGGGTGAGGTATGAACTTCCGGTTTGTTGCATTCAATAGCTAATTAAATGGGCTTTAAACGCGCTGTGAGTGGTTGCCTACTCACACCAAAATTACTCTCACTATTCGTGGGACAGCCATTGTATATAGATAGTAGACCCGGCCACGCGTTGCTATGGCTCAGTTGTAATACGTTGAATTAATATTATAAAACTAATGTTTACTGATAAAGATAAAAACGTTTTGGCCAATCTAAAAACACACACGATTGAGCCTTCGAATTCACTTTCCGGATGGTTGGAAAATGTTTTCAATGACTGCACATGTTGATTTTTATAAATATATTTCTATGTGTTTTTTTGCGGGCATTTAGCAGTCAAAGTGATAGACGTCTTTTTATATATAGCCTTTTTACAGCTTTTAAAATTTTTTTTCTTGCTAAGATAAATAATAAATCACAATATTTATACGACTGAAATATAAAATTGACACTCACCGCACAAATGTGAATATATTCATACAATATTACTGAAAGTTGCGAAAATACCGAACACATTTTAAAAACGAATACACATGGATAATATGCGAGTAACGGACGGGCAGATGAAGCACATTTACCAAAACGAAAACACGAATAGGTCTGAATAACTCGAAACACGAAATTCATGCAAAAAATGGTTGATGCACTTATTGTAATGTTTCCGGTCAATCTTTCGATTTCCTGTCGGTAATTAATTTTTCGGATCAAAGACTTTTCAGTTGTATAAATGTCTCATTGTTGGGACAATCTCTTTGTGCTTTTCAAATTTCTTTCGTTACCTGATAGTCGGACATGTGTTTTATTTTTTTTGTAGTTCTCGCGGTACTTGTGAAGTCGGGTCGTTTATTATTTTCTTTTCTTTTTCCCGATTTACGGTGTACCATGTTTAAGAGAAGTGCAGACCGATTTGCACTGTACTCGCTAAACAACCATTCGCCTACATTGTTCTGCTACATCTTTTAATTATATTTTTAGTTTATCGTTGCGACCATTTAATGACGGAAAATTTAGTCCGCTACAACTCACAAATGTTAGATGTAAGCACGTCTGTGATCCAACCAATTTGAAAAAATTTCCGACTAAATCACTGCAAAATGTAATAAGAATATACTGCATATAAGGGGAGTTTTAAAATGTGCACAACATATTCTCAGTAATTCACTTTCACAGACAAATATATAAATACGCAAAACATTTAATATCTGCATATAAATAGGCAAAGTCTTTTTTTGTTTATTAACCGATTTTCTTTTTCATTTTTTGTTTGGTAGCTATTAAAAAGCAGGTTTTTTTCTTCTTTTAATATAAAATTTATACAAAAAAAAATAAAAAATGAACTGTTTGTTACAATATTTTCGATTCGTTTATGTCTTTTTTTTTACTGCATGCGTAGCGCAAGATTTCCGGACCATCATTAAGCGACCGCCCGCTGATCGGCTGATAATCAAGACCGACGCCTTTTTTGCCTATTCGTTCCTCGCCGTTTCGAGGTATCTGAAATTACCCGCTCGCCTGTTTGGCCTACCACATGTTTTATTGCTTAGCGTAATCTAGGCGAATTTTGTAATTTCCGTGCAACTTTTTCAAATTTTTTTTTGTAGGAACCTAATTTAAATCTTAGCCAATATTTTAGAAAAAAAAATCAACAAAATCGGTCGAGCCGTTCTTGAGTTACACTTTTTTGCGAATTGTGCAATTTCGGTGCAATTTTTTTTTTTACAAACCTTCTCCTAAGAACTACGAATACAACAAAAAAAAAATTATTCAAATCGGTTCAGCCGTTTTGGAGGAGAAGCGAGACCCACATAAGGCAACTCATTTTTATATATAAGAAGATTTAACATATTTAAAATTTAAAACCTTTGTTTCGAATTTAGTAGTATGTAAATGTCAATTATGCTCGTCTTTTACTTAACTTACGGAAACCTCAGCGCATGAAACATCGTGCTTCTTGTATTAAATGTAGGCTGCTAAATGGGTTATATTTTTACTTGGAAATTAAGTCATTATTAATTTTATGCTAAATCGTAAATGTTTGAACTCTGATTTTGCGTGTTTTATTCTGCAAAATTGTACGACAGTGGCTTTTTCGAAATATATTTTACAATTTTCAATTTGATTATATTCTAAACTTAGCTAATTTTTATTACTAGTGTATTTTAAGTTAAAAATTGGAAAAATTAAAAAAACTTAGATTATACAACATTTAAATGATGTGAAATAAAAATAATAGGAAATTATTAAAACTACAATAACGTGTTTCATCTTTTGCTAATGCCGTTAAAGGTATTCTGGTTAAACGACACATATGAACATCATCATTTTTTTTTATTACACATGTTAAGCGATATAGAAAGAACTATTTTAATTTTTAACAATATATCAAAAGTAATCGCATTTGTTTTGAATAAATTAAAGTGACAAAAACTCGACACGTTAATAAGGAAGTATCAAAAACCATAATTTAATAAGCTTTACAGAAATTAGTTTTTTATTCTGCAATTAAAATTGTGTTAGGTTGCGAGATAACTTGAGAAAATGCACACTGTAAAATCGTTAAGAATAGCGAAATCAAAACTCATTATTCTCGTTAATATCTCTTGTCCTATTCTAATTTTTAAATGATTTTTAGTATTAATTATAAATAGGCTTGTATTTTCTATGTAATTTATTATCTGTCAGGTTATTTGTATTAGCCCGAATTATTATTACATCGTAATTTATATATGTTTTATGCGGCTGCAGTAGCGGGTTATAAAACTGATTAGGCGGTTTATCTGAAATAAGATGGCCGAATGTCTGCTATGTAGCCGGGATAGCTTTTCAATTCTGTTGTCGGTAACCATCGTCTCATTCAAAAACTATTTTGAACAATAACTGCGAAACAGTTTTAATTGTTTTTAATTTCAGTTACGGTTGTATACATCTTGTTTTTTTGTTTTTTTTAAATTTCATATAAATTTTGAGCTGTGATATCGGTGTAAGCTAAGATTTTCAAAAATTTTATTGTCATATGTAACTTCTCTTGTATAACAAAAAAATAACATTAGCGCAAATACGGACTTTTATGAAATTTTAGTATTTTTATCTGTTGTCGGCTAATTATTAGGCTGTAAAGTCAAAAATCCATTTTTTTAT
Organism: Icerya purchasi; assembly: GCA_039619475.1. Taxonomy (NCBI): domain Eukaryota; kingdom Metazoa; phylum Arthropoda; class Insecta; order Hemiptera; family Monophlebidae; genus Icerya; species Icerya purchasi. The sequence continues at coordinate 346,450,125 of CM077115.1, read as the reverse complement.
TTATCGCTCTTCTAACTTTCTAAGTGTTCAGAGAGTATACTTCTAATATGGTAAACTACTTATTATTTTAGTTGTGTGTTTTAATATCTTTTGATTGAATTTTACTAATGTCCAGGCACCGCCTCGTTTTTATCCAATCTAAATTTAAAATTCGCCGCGAATTATCATTTGGAAAAGACATAAAATTCTATTTGCAATTATTTTGTTCAACAGTAGTGTACTATCTCATTTTTTGGCGAATAAAATTGCGGACTAACAACAAAAGTAAAAATACAATCTTATTTGTAATTTTTATGCTTTTCAAATAAATAAATAAATAAATAATTATTAAACGGGTTTTGGTTTAGTTTAATAAAACAAAATATGAAATTAGGGTATATTCGACGATGATTGGACATAAGAAATCACTTCAGCCGCTATTGGAAGAATTGACCCGATTAAATGCGAAGTCGGTTGCAAGGGCAGAATTTTGTCAGGGCAACACTATTAGATGGGGCTTAGCATGGAGTTTTTGTTTAACCGATTTACATAACTTTTTGCCGATTGCCAACGAAAGAAAACGTAAACCGATGGAATTTTTATTTAAAGGAGGAACGGCTAATACCGCGGAAAAGTGCTTTTCTAGTATTGATAACCTATTAAATAAATTTCAGGTAACAATCTGTTTATCATTTTTAATCGTTATTATAATCATTTACTGTTCGAACTAATTAAACGAAAAATTCCAAAAAAAAAAAAAAAAAAAAAAAAGTAGAACCTACAATTTGAATGTGTACTTTCATATTGTTTTGTATATACGTAAAGTATTTAACATTTGAACCAATCGTTAATTTTTTTTTAAGCCGAATTTTGCATGGTCATTAAATTATGCATTTCAGCATTAAAAACTGACACGAAGGATCTTCTTATCGGAACATAACAGTTTCGATTATTTTTTGGCGCTAAAAAACTTGCTGTGATCTGAACTTCCTTATGTTCAGAATTATTGCTATTAATTCTGAATTGTCAATCGTTTTATATGCCGGAACCGTTTACTTTAATACGAGCTTATTCCATGTCAGCAAAACAAGTATTATTATCTGGAACTTTATAAAAAATCTTTAGAAACGTTTTCAGGCATAGGGCCAGCTCTTTCGGGCGTAGCGAATTCAGACCATTTTACGGACTACTTGCGGTGATTTTCAGGTATCATGCGTTAAATGTTATCATTTGTGTTAATGGGAAATTACCAAATTTATTTCTACATTACCCATTCACTGTTATCAGAAATTCGATACAAAAAATACCGCTCTTCGTTAATGATTTAGTTTTTCCACGTGCATAGCATGTTATATATACATATATGTCGTCGCGTTTGGCCTAGTGGCTAGAGCTCTTGACTTCCGATCCGGAGGTCTCGGGTTCGATACTGGGCGATAACAAAAATATGCGGCCGCTAGTTTCATACACAGCAGTTTAGACACATTTGGGCTGCATCTGTAGCGCGATAACAAGCGGCTATAGTCAGTTCCGAATGTAGTCGTGTGTATTAGCGTCGTATAGAAATATTCAGCCGGCGAACAATCGCATCAACGTGACTTAAGGCCAGTCGCCTTGGTTCGCCTCGCCATTGGTAACTTTCTCACGTTGTCGGCAGCACGGAAGCTAGATTGCACTCCTGCTTACGTGCTTATCTATTGCGCGGCTATTCTATCCTCTAATTCTCCTCTGAATTAGAAGATAATCTCATACTCGAAATCGAGTGAGAATAGACGGCACATATATATATATATATATAATCACAAAACACATATTTTACATAATTTTATTGGGTTATTCATTTTTTTTTTTAAAAAAAATTATTTTTTTGAAATAACGACTTCGATGTGAAATACAAATAAATAGACTTTTGTGATGTAAATTTAAGATTTCCGTTAGCATTAGTGATACGAAACGGATGAAGATGATTAATATTAATAATCAGTCAAATGCAATATCGGTTCTTTTCATTTTTTGTTTTTTTTATGTACAGTCAACCATATTTAAAAAATTACAAACCATCAACCCTACGTCATTTAAAGTGTTTAACGTAACTGATTTGAATTTGCTTCTAATATATATTCGTTATATTTTCTTTTTCATTCGTATCTAGCAAGTTTATTTGGGGATACGTTTATTGAAGTTTCTTCTGTTATCTATAATTTTCATTATATATTTAATTCCTTCTACCTAGGTTTCAAAAAAGAGTATCGAAAAAGACAAATAAAAGAACAAACATTTTTAAACACATAAATAAACACATTTATATTAATGCTGGGCGAGAAATATATACGATATTACAAAGTAAGAGTAAAAACCTTCGTTCGCTACCGCCCAAACGATCCACGCCCGAAAGAGGGCGACCCTTCAGGCATAGCCCATCATCCGTTAACAATACAGAGTACACTCAAATAAAATTAAAAATGTGTTTTTTGTTCTATTTCAGTGTACTGTCTGTTGTTAGCTGATGATATAGCTCGAAAATGTTTCTTATGTAAGTTATTTTAATTTATCAAAGTAATTTAATAGTTATTTTTGTTTGTTAGTAAGGGGAATTTATTTATTGTATATTTATAAATATTAACAAACAGGTTATGGATTAATCTACGCGAGAAAAATATGTTTTATGTAAAAGAAGAAATAAATGTGGAATCGTATTTTTATGCGTGTAATTGGCGGGGGAAGCTAAAAAATTATTTACATTGATGTAATTTTGAGAAGACATGATTTTCACGAACACATATCGCAATGTTCAGTAGCAGAGTTTTTAAAATGTTCTGAATAACATCTTTTCTAGTTGACATCGGCATGAACTTACGTCAAGACATACTGAGAACAATTGCTCTAATATTTATATAGTGTACTTTCTTACACACAAAATAGTCTTTCTCGTCATTAAATATTTCATAGCTCCGTGATTACTTTTATTTAAGATCGATAATAATACGTTCGCTTTGTTGCATTCGAAAAATGTGGAGATCTAGAAAATTTCCATCTTGTTTTGATCCCTTTTTTTCCTAGTCACTTTGTAACAAAGTGTTGGGTAAAGGAATGTGCTGCGAATATGCAACTTTTTAAATTAAGCTATTATTCTGTTTTGTTTTCAACAAGCTACAAACGATGTAAAATTTGTTGTTCTTTTTCCTAAAATTTTTGAAGAAAAAAAAAACCCGTTTCATAGTTTCTGTCTGCTAAGTCTAACATCTTCGGATTTTCAGATATAACAATGTGCGATCGTTTAGAAAAAAGAATTTTACCCCCCCCCCCTTTAAATGTTTCTTCGAGATTTACGTCTGTTTTGTGCTAGTACAAAAATGTTTGAAATTTTAACCTCTTTTGGTTGCTTTAATATACTTGCTAAGATATAATAATCATAAATTGACTTTAAATATTTACCCAGTTTTATTTGATTTATAGATTTAATTCTTAAATAATCGCACTAATTTGACTTGCATCTCATTTTTAGGAATGCTTCATAAATGCTGTTTTACAAGTATTTATTGGCAAATGAAAAGATGTTAATTGTTTTTTGTTTTTTTTAAGTACATTTTTAACCGTAAAGAAAATACAATTTTATACAAAAATATCGCCCCATTAAAATAATGAATACGCAAAGAAAGAATCAAAATTTTTACATTAGAACCTTTTTTTGCGGGGGATAGTTTGGATGAATATAATAAATAATAAACAGTGAATTTTTTGTAAGAGATTCGCATTATAATTGTTTTCATCTTTTTGCTTTTGGGCAAAACCTAGAATGAATTTTCCTTTTTAATGCAGTTTTTTTTCTTCTACCGTATAATCAGAAAGAATAATAATTTTAGTTCAATAAAAATTAAACCTTGTTGAATTTAAGGCTAAATTTTTCAAAAAGATTATTTTTTCTTAGAGCGAATCAAAACGGAAATTGTTATGCAGGTATTAATTCTCTCTATTAGTTATTTTGTATTACTGTCGTCATCATCTTTGTTATTATTTTATATGAAGTGACAATGTTAAGCACGGACGTATTAACCTGCTGATATTAATCCAAAAAAAAAAAAAAAGAAATTTAAACGTAAAGCGGAAAACAATTTAGAAATAGCGTTACAGAAGTAGATCGTGTTCGTTTACGCTGTTTTGTGCGAAATTATTAATTCGAATCTTATTAATTTCGCATTTGCAGATCGAGTACAAATCAATCTTTCGTGATGCCGACGTATATATGTTAACCTTGCAGGCTTACGAAAATACTTGGGTTAGTGAAAGACAAAAACGTAAGAAAGCGAACCGTTTGCAAAGGGAAAGATTAAAACGTCTGCGTCTAGAGACCGGTTGTGTTGAAAGAACCGCTGAAGACGATAACAACGACGGTAACGTAAATAACGATGAAACTGTACTCGCAGAAATTTTACCGATGGCGCAACTACTAGAAGAGAAGACAGAAAAGATGAAGGAGGAAGAAGGTATTAGCACCGAAATTCCTGGAAGCAGTGCAAGCCAAATCGACTCAACGGCAACTAATGAATGTGCCGTCGAGTGTAACGGTGGTGGTTCTGTTAAAAGAAAGTTCTCAGCAATGGGTAGTTGCCGTGATTTGTTATTGAAAGTCGATTTAACGATACATTTTAACAGTACTACCGAAGAAATATCGATACAAGCAACAACGCTGGATGGAGAGAAAACGCTGACTGCGCAAATATTGCAAATTTTTCGTAATCATTTATAATTGGATATAGTTATTGGTTTTCTTTAAATTAAGGTAATTCCCCAATTAAATTATAATATCGAAAACATGCAATTCGTTAATTTTTTATTCCGAAACTTAGTAATTTGTTATCAATGTGAAGCAGTGAAGACAACGATATCGGAAGTTATTATTTAGTATGTTTATAATCTTTTTCTTATTATAATAGGCTATCAATCTTCGACTTCTTTAGACATTTTTTTTTTTGTTTTTCTCTGTTTTTGTCTCCAACGCAAAAAACACATTATTTCACTAGTGATATTTGAAATTTTCCTATTTAAAATTCCTCTGGATCAGTAATTTTCGAACACTTTTTGGATCGAAAATAGTACCTTTTTTCGTAACATCTTTGGAGCGATATGACTCTTTCGTATCTCATTACTGTTGATTTGTTTTAGTTACGTTTTTACATTAATTACATTTATTCTTATGTATACCTGTATTCCAGTTTGTTGTTACTTATTTCACGCACTCAGTCGAAATCAATTATTTAGAAACTACTTTACAAAGGTTTGTTTTTCGACTTCAGCGTTTTGTAAAATTTAACATATTTAGTTTTTAAAATGAAATAACATCTACCGGACAAATAAAAATAAAGCTAATATGAACAGATTTTTTAAGAAAAAATAAATAAATTACATGACAGTAATAACTGTAATAATCAGCTTTGAAATAAATGCGTATTTAAACATAACTTTATTCATCAAAAAGTACATTAATCGCGAACACAACGAATTGTAAACATGTATGTACGGCATTACAATCGGAACAAGGAAACAAGAAGAAAACCGAAATTATTCAGCTTAAATGAATCAGCGGATATTACAACCTCTTTTTTTCTTTAATTAAAAAAAAAAAAAACATATTTTACAAACAATAAAAAAAAACATATTAAAATGTAGAAATAACAAAAAAAAAAAAAAAATTGAATAACATTCAAAATTCTTTAGGTGAGAAGGGATTTTCATAGTACGTGCCGATCAGTGAGATTCCTCTGTAACTCCTGGACTAGGAGAATATACCGTAGTAGGCACCTTAGTACGTTCTGGTTGAGAAGGAGTAGAGAACAAATCATCTTATTGACGTGTATAATGCTCTATTTGGTTTTTGCGACGCGCCACTGCCTTGGTAGGCGTTTAGACAGTTACCGCCGGTTCATCAGTAGCTGTGACAACACCGGTATCCAATTAAAATTTTTGAAATCACCCTTTTGCTGGAAGAATTGACATTTGAGCATGTCTTCATCACCCGCATGAATCTTTTTTAATTCAACTGTGCGCGGCTTTGCGGCCTTAACTTTGCTTAACGCATCCTAGTCTCGAACTTCCATCCGCTTCTCCCTTTCTCTTAAAGTAGGTAGTTTATCCCAAATTTTCCCATTAAAAAGAAGTTCTGCCGAGCTTTTACCAGTAACAGAATTAGCTCTGTAGAGCGGTACATTAATAAGTGCTGTAAAAGCTCTTTTCTCCGATTATCATTTTTCAATTAAGTAATTTCAGTAATTTTTTATAGCGAACGGTTTTGCCGCTTAATTTCCCCATTTGCTTGCGGCCAGTAGGCAATGGTTGTGTAGTGCTGAATACCATATTTTCTGCACAATAATCCGAACATTCCTTAAACGTGAATTGTGGTCTTTGGTCCGATGTAATTGAATAGGGAAGAAAACCATGACGTGTTCAAATGTCATCCCGGAATTCACAAGTAGCTTTCGTAGTAACACTTTTCAATACTGAAACCTCAATGTAATGACTAAAATAATCGGCTATAACGCGTAATAGGAACCATTTGGTAGGTCTTTGAAATCTATGCCCAAATCTTGCCATTATCTGGTGGTTTACGACGATGAATCTCTTCCTGAATAGTAAATTTACCTACTTTCTGGCATGCATCGCATGATTTCATAAACCTTTCAGCTTGAACATCAATGTTAGGCCCCTAAACTTTTGATCTAAGTCTATCCTTCATTTTTGTAATTCCAGAATCGCCTTCGTGAGTATTTTGCAGGATACGATCTCGACGTGAAACGGGAATAATTAATCGTGAACCACGAAGAAGTATGTCATCAACCACTCCAAGTTTATTTTTAATAAAAAAATATGGTTTACTGGATGGTACTTAATGAAAGCTCATTATCACGTAATTGTAATAGTTCCGGATCATTTAGTAGCTCTTGCCGAATATTAGCCAGAAGAAGAGCTCGGGGTGTAAGTTTATTAACAAACATTACCAAATTCTTTTCATAAATATCATTTCCAGTCGCAATAGTAGGGTCATCTGGAAGTAATCGTGACAGACGATGAGCAGTATTATTCTTCCCAGCTCTGGAAATAACTCGAAATTTGTAACCTTGAATACGTAATAGCTACCGCTCAATTCTTGCACATGGTTTTGAACGGGTTCCAAAAATTACCTCGAGTGGTTTATAATCTGTAATCAAATCAAACTGCCGCCCAACCAGGTAACATTTTAGTTTTTCCTAATGCTTCTTTTTCTGTTTGGCTATAGCGGCGTTCAACTGCTGAAAGGCTGCAATTGACGTAGCAAATTGTGTACGGATGGATGAACCCTTTTCTTGTAGAAATACTACGTCAAGACCACCTGGTGAACCATCTGCCGTGACACTGTGGTATGTAAGTCAGGATCAAAAAATCCCAGACTTGACTCAGTAGACAGCAACTTTTTTATTTTCCCAAAAATTGCTGTATCCGTAGATGACCATGAAAAAAATTCTCGTCTTGCCGGATAAATTTCCCAACATAAGTAACTAAACTCAGAAAACTTCGAAGTTCAGTAGCAGTAGATGGTGAACGAAAATCATGTATTGCTTTAACTTTATTTAAGGTTGGTTTGATAATACTATCGCCTAACTGATGACCTATAAAAAGGTAATTTCAGACTTGTGATACTGGCATTTCTCAGTATTATAGGTAAACCCCAGTTCTTGCATACGATGTAATATTGTTGCAAGTCTCCGGATTGTGCTCTTCTTTTGATCGACCATATACCAGAACATGGTTTAAATAAATGAAAACGCTCTCGCATTTGCCCGGCAGATTTTCCATTATTTTCTGAAACATTTCTGAAGTACATTTCAATCCTAAACTCGAAACATTTGTATCGAAGCAGCCCACAAATGGTGTACTGAATGTAGTAATTTCCTATGAATTTTCACGTAATTCAATCTGATGGTATGCTATTTTCAAATCAATTCGGTTAAACATAACTGCATCGTTCAGTAATGGTAATAGGTCTTCAATTATAGGCAAAAGGTGTTTTTCATCTAGAATGGGCCGCATTTGAAAGTCGCATATCAACACAAATCCGTACTCCTTTCTCACCCTTTGGAAAACAGGTACCATTGGAGATACCCAATGGGAAGGGCCACTAACGGATAAGTCCCACCATCATAAGGATTTTATTCGTACTATTTTTCTAATGCAGAACTGCAAAAATATAATGTTTCAATTTTTTTTTCACAGTCATGTGTAATTTAGTGTTTAAAATATTTGTCATACTTAAACAAAAAAGAAAGAAAGGAAAACAGTTTTATAAATCGAATAGACTAATTTGTTAATTGCTTTATTTATTAATGTAAAAACCAACACAGAAAAAATCGCTTGCAGTTATCAATTTGTAGTACGTTTGTCTAACCATTCTAACCTTTCTATACTATATTTGTTTGTCTTAATTCTGAAGTATTTCTCATGTACTATACTCAACATTGTCTTACCAAAACGATAATGTATCATACTTCTTTAAACCATCGTTTAATTAAATGTTGTAGCTTTTCCCTTTCCCCGGTGTTTAATTTTAATACTCGAAAAAAAAATAATAATGCTAATGAACATTATTAATCCATTAAACTCTAAATAATTTCAATAATTAGAACATTATCATAGTTAAATGGTTGAGTTTAACCCATTATGTCTAAATTATGACTATAGGAAAAGTTCACTTTCGCTATTTTTAATAATTCAGCCATTCTTGCTGTGACTAAAATCAATCTCGGATGGAAGCTGAGGGTTGTAAACGTCAAATCTGAAATGAATCCCAATGACACTGTTGTGATATGGTCACGGTGATTATGGAATTACGCTTTTCGCGTTGTATGGGACATGGTGGCACTTAAGACAGACTATTAGAGTTCTTCTTGCCATGTCTACTGGTGTGAAAGCTTAATGTATAGCAAACATGTAAGAAATAATTTTATATGCTAATGTTGCGATTGTTGTGTAACGAATGAAATAAACAATTTAATTAGCAAATAACACATTGTGCATGATAAAAATTGATCAGTCTACTACTTACTTCAGTTTTTATTATTTGACGGGCATAATTATCTGCCCTGAAAATTGTGTAAGTGACCTTTCTTAAAACTGAAGAATAACCGTGGCTAATAACTCATCTCAACTATTATATAGTTACATGCAATACAAGTATTTAGAGAAAAGGATTATAAATTTCTATAAGTCACTATCCTATAAACATAAGTTTTTAGGATGGAAGAAGTATACAATATTTTTACACAAAACATACCCACCATAGGTGAAAAATAGCGGCCTTACTACAGCATAAAACACTTTTGGATAAAAAAAAAGAAAAAAAGAAAAGCAACAATTTTACATAAAGGACTCAAATTTTACTGAAAAATGCCACATTTCAACAAAATTACCTAATTTTTTACTGTGAATATAACATTTTTTTTTCAAAAATATAACTAATCCTATAATAACCTAATAGAGATAATGAGAAACTTAAATCTAATAAATTAAAGATATAGAAACAATTGCTAGCATAAAAACTAATTACCAATAGAAAATACGCATTAATGTATGACATTATACTTAATATAAATAAATATAATACACAAAACAGTAAATATATAATAGTTCACCAAATATATGTTATGAAATTACTAAATTTATGAAAACCAACATTTCTTGTAGCCACTTTCTCCATAATCGAATAATAACACATATTCTATGTAATCATGGAACACATACGTTTTTCCAATATATGTGCTCTTAGTTTGGTTTCAATAATATCAAATTTTGCGTGAAACTCATACATAAAGTTTCCATAAGCTAATATACCCATACTGTAGGGTGGGGCGCGGCAACTGAACGTATTTCAAATCGCTATAACTCGGGAACAAATAATCGTGGAGAAGTTTTTTTAAAACCAAATGACGCGGAATTTTATCAATTTCTATTCGAAATTAATCATGATTACAAAATTAGTTCGTCTTAAAAATAACATCGCATAAATGACCACCCTTATTTTTGACTGCATTCTCGGCTCGTTTCTTGAAATTTTCAGTCACTTTTTTGAGCATAACGGCGGAAATTCGAGCTACTTCGCGTTCTATGTTGATCCTGAGTTGTGATAGGTCACGTGGTTTTTCGACGTATACCTTGAATTTTAAATATCCCCATAAGAAAAAATCGCGAAGGCCAGACGAGATCAGCTCTGCGTGAGATTAGACAGTGGCCAAAATGTTTTCGAAACAATTGCATCGTTTTGGCTGCGGTACGACATATGGCATTATCTTGCTGAAACCAACTAGACGACAAATACATGACAGTTTCTTCTTTCACTGCAGCTCTGGCACGAGAAACTCTACCAACATCTTTCGGTAGCGATCGCCGTCAACTGTTTCTTCGAAAAAGTAAGGGCCGATCATACCGAATGACGTCACGTCCATCCAGACGATAAACTTCGTTGAATGAAGCGAATTTTATGAACACTACCGTTTTCGCGGAAGTTTTTACCTTCCAAAGACGGACAATTTTTTCAGAAGGAACTGGTTTACGAAGTTGAATTAGCACACGTGTAGGATTCTTGACTCTTGCAAAAGCACTCTACAGCAAAGGTGCGGTGTTGCGTGTTCCATTCAGCCATCGTGACTAAAACTACCAACAACTAAAACTTGATCGACTAGACTACCACCAACTGGAATCTCGATTCCCCCACTCCATTCGTTTAGCTACATCAGCAATTTAAAATACGTTCGGTTCCGGCGCCCCACCCTATATTACTACATATTGTTCTTTTATCATAATTACCATTACCTCTATTTTATTTACTTTAGAACATACAGTTGTGACGTTGAATACCGTAGTATGTCTTATAATTATCACTTAACTATAAAATTATAATCTACAAAATTAAATTCATTCCTAATTTTATACTTCTTTAAGTTTTTTAATTTTTCTATTATAAAGGAAAAAGGAGCGATTGTTGGGAAAAAAGGAAGCATGATGTCCGACTAATATCTAAAATGAAAACTGATTTTTTTTTTTTTTTTGTAAATAGAAACGGGAAGAAGCAGAAATCCGAGTCAATAAATCAGCAATTCATTACCAGGGGTAACCGAATGATTAGGACCACAGCAAATTAATGTGGATCGGATAAAGAAAAAGAATACAATCGTAAATGATTAAACGTATACAGACAGCAATAAAATCACAGAAATGAAAAGGGAGAAAAAAGACGCTACTCGAGGGACCTTCTTGAACCAACTGAAAATGATTACGTAAAAAAGAAATATGTAATTAATGGTACCGTAGGATTCCCGCGCAGCAACCGCGACTCCGGGAAGAAATTTGGAAAGTGAAAATAGAATAAATATTTTAGAAAGATGACAGAGAACAGCAAAGGTGAAGAAAAAATAGGGGAAATTATTAAATAAAATTACCCAAGCGTAAAATGAACTAAATTAAAAGTAAAGTAAGTCCCATACCCTTGACAGGGCGTCGGGGATTGTGAAGTTAAGCTTTTCATAATGGTACTAAGCCTAATGGATCTAAGGAGAATACTGGGGCCAGTTCCTTTCTCTCGACTGTCTTTACTACCTTCCCAGATTTCTCTGGTATAACCAATATTCGATTTCAGATTAGGTATAAACCTGAGAGCGACTTCGATCCGGAACGAGACAAGTCTCGAACCTGTGACCTTTAGTTTGGTAGCCAAGCGCCTTAACCACTAGGCTACCGCGCTACTTAAAATGAACTAAAGCAAGAGAATTTTTTCTAAGCATAAATTTAGTTCTTAGAAATCAAAAGAGAATGGATAAAAGTAGAGGAAGTGAGTGGAAGACGTTCATAGCTAAATAAGAAACAGAAGTGGCGTATTGGATTCAACAATAATTTGCTGGAATTGCAACGAATTTAAGAATACCAAGGGGCAGAGAGCGACAAAGATGTAAATTTTGAATTGCATCTAATTCAAGAGAGACGAGCAAAATTCGTTTAACAACAAAGTGTAAGTTGCAACGAATATAAATCAAAAAAGAAAGAATATTTTAACAGCACGGCTAAACTGACGGTTGTGAAATTCAAAAAAGTGACGGATGTGAAATCATAATTGCAAATTAACTATAGAATGACAAACAACTGTCAATTATCCACCCTAAACCTGCGTGAAATGATAAAATTCCAGACTTTCAGTTATTAATTCTGGCTCTAAATTAAATACTTTCAAATATTAATACTATTGCGATTCGCAGTGAAGGTTGTGGATACAGCTGGTACATAAATAAATGTAATAAAATAAATTGCGAACTCGACCTATTCTGACTTTGTACAATTTCATTATTTACAAGGACGTAAAAAGATAATGTCGTGACTTCATGTAAACGGCTATCGTGGAGTGTGTCAATATTCGAAATAGGTTTATTGAACCAATTTAAAGAAGAAGAAAAAAAAAACATCAAATAAATCGGTTAAAAAAGAAATAAATAATCACGTAGACACATATTTTATGGCACAATAAGTTACAGAAAGCTAATGAAATACAAATGACACCAGCACTTTGACGCGTGCGTATCACCATAAAGAATGAAGATAAACCCCGAGATCCGTGAAAATATAATAATACAGAAAAGGAGCATTTTAAAAACATTTTTAATGGTGTAAATAATTGTAATACAAAATGTTGTATGCGTCTGAGATACAGTTCCTGTGATGTACCTGACCGACAGTACGTAGTTTTCAGAGCTTATATTGAACGCGTTCGAAGACAGCTAAAACTAAATTGAAAAAACGGTAATTTAAACTGATGACAGTATAATACAGGATTATGAAAATTCGCCGTTTATGAATTCTCGAATCATTTGAAGCGCTCGCTTTGGATGGTATTTTGGTACCAAATGACCGGCATTCAGAAACAGAAGATCGGTAAGACATCCAGCAACCTTATAATGTCCAGCTCGTACGCCCATTTCATCGTACCATAATATCAAATCTGACTCGTAATAATCTACTGCACCGCTAAAGTGCAGACTTTGAACGAAACTTCTAACTGATGGATATTGAACAGAAATGTCTAACTGGCCAGTGTAAAGCAGTATCCGGTAATGATCTAATAATTCCAGGAAAAATGGAGCGACAGATTGAAGTTGGTCAATAATTATATACTGGGACACGATGTCGCTAGTTTGTGTATATTTTAAATTACCCACATGAACACATTTGCGAATGTAATCGTTTTCGAAAATCTTCTCTAAACTATTGAAAGTTACTTTTTCCGTATTCGTGTAATCATAATAAGCGACAAATGGAACAGAGTATAGATCGACACCCGGTTGTTGCAAACCTCCTTCATAATCACCGGCACGTACGTAAGTTTTAATAACGTCTTCCATATTGCGACATGCTTTTGTTGTCTTCAGATCTATATATCCTAACTGATATACGTAATCGGCTTTCCAATTCATCGTTTCGGGATCAATGTATCCGTTTCCAATTAAACATCCTTTCAAGTTAATCTTAATCGGTATTGAAATGTCTGCATTTTTTTTATGAATTTCGTACGCTATCGCTGGAACGTATTTGCCAGCGTACGATTCTCCGGCAGCGTAAAAGTCGTTCTGTAAATATTCCGGAAATAGCTGGAAAAACTGAATCAACGCGCAGTACATATCTCTGGCAACGTCTTCTTCACTTCTGGCGTAACCGGCTTCGTTTTCTGTAAAACTGAATCCAGTTCCAACCGGTTGATCGACAAACAATACATTGAATTCATTGGTCCACGCGATCTCTCTATGAATCAACTCGCCATTAGTTTTCAATTCGTAAGGTCCGAGTTCTTCGAACAAACCAAGTAAGGAGCTAACACCGGGGTCACCGTTTAACCAAAGCAACACTGGAGCATTTTCAGGATCTCGTTTACTCTGACAAAACCAGAAGAACAAATTTGAATTGAATTCTTCGTTTACCGTCAAAAAGCCGGAATAGCTAACGAAATTATCGTCCGGCAATATGCGTCCTACTCGACTAGCTTTTCTTCCTTCTTCTATTTCACCGGATTTGATGTACGACGTTAGGAACAATGGTACACCAGCTTCTCCTTCATCGGAAGCGTATACATTCTTTGATGCTTTACTATTAGTTGAAATGTCCAGACGACTATTTACCAACAAGTAAAGCTGGAATATTACGAATCCCGCAATTGCAACCATTTCTTTGCAGCGCAGCTATGATATTATTTTTTCAGTGGTATTCTAATAATGCTCGATTAATACAATATAAGAATTCCTAAAATGAACCAGTACATATCATGTTATTCAGTAATTAAAATTATAAATAGACACGGATTTTGGTGAAATTGTGAAAATTCACTAGGAATTCTTGATTGCGCGACCACTATAATTGTTTGCGTTCATTTTTGGGATTCCCTCAACCAAATTGTTACCTGTTAATTCCTTACAAACATCTCGGGGGTGAACTTGAATTGTATTTGTATAGAAATAATTCAAACACTTACAGTCATCCAGTATAGTTCTGTTTAGTTCGCAATTGTGTGTAAACTTCACTAAAAGCACATATATATTGAAACTACAAGAATGTACAGCTAGATAGCCACGACACAAGAGCTAGTCCTTTAATAGAAGAGTAACAACAGAGCCAATGTAAGACGTAGTAGATAAATAATTTCATGTGGCAAAATGAACAAATCAAATAATTTTCAATATCCAAGCGAAGCGTGTATAATAAAACGTATAATATTTTTACCACGAGCTACAAAGGTTTAGAGACTGGTAGAGTTAAAGATATCAGGTGATAAAGCCGCCAAAACTTTTTTGAAATATATTGCAGAAAGACCTTTAAATGATTAATTGAAAAGTTGCTAACAAGGAAAGCACTCGAACCCGAACTCACCGATTTTGATGAAATTGATATATGTTGTAGAACACAAAAAAATAAAAGACCCGTGTTTTTTTTTATATCTGCTAATAAACATATTAAGGGGGTGAAAACTACCCCCAAAGTTTGCCAAAAAAATCGTTTTTTCTAAATATCTCGACTAATACTTAATATTTTTTGGTAAAACAAAATGGAGATTACTCGTTTTGAAAAAGCAAGTAATTCGTGATGATTTGAACAATAAGGGATGCATCCCCTATTTTATAGGGGCTGAAAACCCATATTTAATTCATTATTTTGGCGATAAAAAATAGTACAAAATCTAAAAATAATTTTTTAATTAATAAAATGAAAAACTGAAGTTGACCTGTTTCGGCATTTTCGTTAATTTCACTCCTAAAGGGGTAAACCACCCCTAACAGTACCCCAACCCAATTTCACCGATTTTAATGAAATTGATATATGTTGTAGAACACAAAAAAATAAAAGACCCGTGTTTTTTTATATCTGCTAATAAACATATTAAAGGGGTGAAAACTACCCCCAAAGTTTGCCAAAAAAATCGTTTTTTCTAAATATCTCGACTAATACTTAATATTTTTTGGTAAAACAAAATGGAGATTACTCCTTTTGAAAAAGCAAGTAATTCGTGATGATTTGAACAATAAGGGATGCATCCCCTATTTTATAGGGGTTGAAACCCCATATTTAATTTATTATTTTGATGATAAAAAATAGTAAAAAACCCCAAAAAAATGTTTAACTAATAAAATGATAAAATGAAGTTCACCTATTTTGGTATTTTCGTTAATTTCACCCCTAAAGTGATAAACTACCCCTAACATAGATATCTAGTAAGTAACTTTACGAGAATTTTTATATTATTCTGCGAGTTACATTAGTTAAAGAGGACATTTTTTCTTTGCAGATCACTTTAAAATTTGGTTGGAGAAAATATTTTTACCAAATGTAGGTCATACCTCCTTACTATTACTTGACTCTTAGGGTGGTCATTGTCAAAAAGTTGTAGAAAAAACAATGTTAGACAATAAAATTGTTAACTTGAAGAAAATTCCTACCGGAACGACGGGAAAAATTCAACCACTTGATGTTTTTGGATTCCGAATTTGGAAAAGTTATGTTCGAAAATTTTCTGATGATGTAATTTTAATGAATTATGATTTAAATTTCCATATTAGAAATAATATAATAAAACTTCAATCACTGGTTCACAACGAATTGTCTTCACCAAGATATCAAGATCTTTTTAAATATTCTTGGTACAAAAGTGGTTATGTAAATGAAAGGCTGGATAAATTTGAAAATCCTGTAGATTTTAGTTTCGGAGATTCTTGTAATACGCATTGCGTTATAGAAGGATGCACAAATGTCGCTATTGTACGTTGCGGTTGGTACAAAAAATCATTGTGTTTTAAACACTTTTATGAAGATTACCATTACTGTCGAAATTTCGTTGAATAATATGATGTATACTTGCAATGAGCTAAAATAAAAATAATTTCTATACTCCTTTATATTTAAATTATATATGTTCATATTCATTTTCTATTTTGTAACTTAATTAAATATATATACTAAAAAAAAAAAAAAAAAAAAAATTGATATCAGATTCGTAATCAGCGACGTCGAAAACCCTGTATCCGAATTAAATTCAAAATCTGATCGCTTGAAATTTCTATTTTTGGTTTTTCTGTGTTAGGGGTAGTTTACCACCTTAGGGGTGAAATTAACGAAAATACCGAAATAGGTCAACTTCATTTTATCATTTTATTAGTTAAACATTTTTTTTGGGATTTTTTACTATTTTTTATCATCAAAATAATAAATTAAATATGGGGTTTCAACCCCTATAAAATAGGGGATGCATCAATTATTGTTCAAATCATCATGAATTACTTGCTTTTCCGAAAGGAGTAATCTCAATTTTGTTTTATCAAAAAATATTAACTGTTAGTCGAGATATTTAGAAAAAATGTTTTTTTTTGCTAACTTTTGAGGTAGTTTTCACCCTCTTAATATGTTTATTAGCAGATATAAAAAAACACGGGTCTTTTATTTTTTTGTGTTCTACAAGATATATCAATTTCATTAAAATCGGTGAAATTGGGTTGGGGTACTGTTAGGGGTGGTTTACCCCTTTAGGAGTGAAATTAACGAAAATGCCGAAACAGGTCAACTTCAGTTTTTCATTTTATTAATTAAAAAATTATTTTTAGATTTTGTACTATTTTTTATCGCCAAAATAATGAATTAAATATGGGTTTTCAGCCCCTATAAAATAGGGGATGCATCCCTTATTGTTCAAATCATCACGAATTACTTGCTTTTTCAAAAGGAGTAATCTCCATTTTGTTTTACCAAAAAATATTAAGTATTAGTCGAGATATTTAGAAAAAACGATTTTTTTGGCAAACTTTGGGGGTAGTTTTCACCCCCTTAATATGTTTATTAGCAGATATAAAAAAACACGGATCTTTTATTTTTTTTTGTGTTCTACAACATATATCAATTTCATCAAAATCGGTGAGTTCGGGTTCGAGTGCTTTCCTTGTAAGAATAAAAGATGGGGCCCATTTAGCAAAATTCACGAAATATTTTAAAATATTTATTCATTCCCCCTATTTGTATCGCCAATGATACAAAATCGTCACTTTTGCTAGAATTTGTTACGATTTCTAAACAAAAAACATTGCAATTTCCCTATCAAGTAGTTCAAAAAAAAAAATTCTGTATCTCAATGTTAAACCGTTCCTTTCTCTTAATACAAAACAACATCAATGAGTTTAAATACTGCGTCCTATTCGCTGTAAATAAAATTATCAAGAGATTTAACAATTTTTTTACTTCAATTCACTACATAACTTTTCCAATATAACGATTAAAAATTTTTCCAGCAACGCTAAAATTCATTTAACCAATATAAATTAATTCGATACTTCTGCTTATCTATTTTTCCAGTTTCTAAAGTATCATCTTAGCCATCTTCAGTAATGGCAATGATAGTACTTTTATCAGTAACTGTATATTGATATGTAATTTAAGCGAGACCGTTATAATAAAATCAATATAATTTCCCTCTATCAGTTTTCAAGTTTAATTAATAATCTTAATATTTATAACTTTCCAACTTACCTCAATGAACCTATTTTTAGTTATGTGATCGGCATGACAGAAGGTTATTTAGAAAATTCAATAACACTATATCTTCTTTACTTACCACCTACTCAAATGTAAAAGTCTAAGCACAAAAGAATTGGACATATATCGCTATAACCATTTCTTTCGTTTGTTCAATATGATAATTAAATTTCTTTTTTTCTTTTTTATAATTCCTGTAGTCCCTTCTCTTTGCCAGTGTGTTTTGTTTTTTTTTTTTTAAATTTCGACATCTTATTTCCCTTACAGAATCGGTTTCATTTAGTCGTATTTAATCACTGAAGATGGTTATGATTTTTTTCTTTTGGTTCAGTTTTGGAGCAGTACTGCAGCCGGCTGTTCACTATTTATACGGTTCCTTACTATTTATTTTGTTAGTTCGAACAGTGTAATATATTTGAATAGGATCTAATAATATAAACTGTTTCGACGTGGCTTCCACCAACGATAGACGTATAGAAAGGTAAAAAGTGTTATTTCTAAAAATTCACTTATTAACATTTAAAGTCCCAAGCGATTTTTAAGAAAATATTAAAATGGACAATTCCAGCCGTATACCGAGATACACAAAGAGTAATAGTCCGCCACATTTTGTCCGCAGACTTACCAGCCAGAGGTCTGGACCGTGGCAAAAACCGTACGGATTAAAACTGCACTTCGTTTTAAACAGAAAAAATGAGTCCACAGACTTACCTGCAGGCAAGTTTATACAGATAACCGTACAGGCTAGAACTGTCGCTGTTTATTAACGATGAAAGACAAACCTGTCAAGCCAGAACTGTCCCGGTTTAACTGCATGTTACTGCAGGCAAGTCCGCGCGTTTATCTGGCTTCTCGAACTGTTGTAAAAGTTGAAAGGTTACGCGACAGTTCAACAGTTTTATATCAGAGATTTGTGATTTTCGCGTTGTATAAAAAGGTAGTTTTTATTATGCCCACTAAAAAACAAAAACGTACTTTATCTTGTTATGATTTACATATATGCTTAATACACAAAAAAATGTAGCTCAAAAACGTACAAAGTGAATCAAACCAGTTAAGTTACTTGCCTTTATTCAAATAATTCCAGGCAAATGATCCTCATGATTTTAGAAAATAGTTAGGGATATATCTAATTACGTTTGAATATTTATTTTCTTTACTAAGAAATGATTTAATAAAGAAACATATAGTTATAATAGAAACCATGTCAGTAGAGGATCGTTTGATAGCTACGTTAACGTTCAGGAAGATGCTACGAAGATTTGCAATAATCTATGAGCATTTTGTAAATAGACTCACGGTTATCTCGTTTATCCGGACTCCGTATTATCCGGATCGATTTTCAAAAAAAGAAAAACCAAAGCACTTTTTTATAAAATCTACAGCTATATGCAGTACGTATCTGAATATTTGTTTGTATTCGCTGCAAAAGATGCTGACTGTGGCCATAATGTACTGTGACTCATAGTGATTGTAATGTGAGGACTGTCAGGTTGCTTTAAAATCAGTTGATATGCTTGATGTGTTATCATCACTTGGGGTTATCTGAGCGAAGGAAAGAGATTAGTTCTATAGCACTAGTGCGGTCGTGGACAGTATTATTAGATCATAAAGTCAGTTATAAATGAGATGAAATTGACAAACAATGTGATTTGTGGACAGTTCAAAAGACAACGAGAAGCTTGTTTCTCTAAAAAAAAAAAAACCACGATGTGAAGCGGGTAATACGGATGACGTTACAAAATGGATGGACAGCGACGAGATCGAAGAAACGACAGATGAGGACATTGTAGTCATGTTACTTAACGAGTATCCAGTTGAAGAAAATATGTATAACGAGCCCCTTTAAAGTGTTATACTACACGATGAAGGACTGAAATCGAAGTAGCGCTGGAGTAACTCAACAGGAAGAAGCGTCACCAGCTGATATCATTTGTTTACGGAAGTGGCGATATATATCGGCAAGGAAGAGAATACAGCGAAAGATACAGACGTTAATCACAGACTTCTTTAAAAACTAGTTAATGTACCATAAGTTAATTTTTAATGTTTTTCCTTTTTTATAGGATAAGTTAGTTTTCATTTTTACATTTAATTTGCAGTATTTAATCTTGACCTCCGGCGTATCTGAATTTTTTGTTATCCGAACCGGCTGGCCACCTAATTAATCCGGGTAACCGTCAGTCCACTGTATTAATAAACTTAACGAAAAAGTCTTCATTGCACAATCACGAATCGAGGGGCTCAGTATAAGGAATTACTAATTAATTCTAAACACGAAAAAATGAAAATTAAATTAATAATAATAATCGTATTGAAAACGTAAAAAAGAAGAAAAGAACATTTTTAAATTGCCGAAAAAGCCGTGATGAAATCTTTGAGTAAACCTGCGCGCAAGTCCGTAAACAAAACCATAAGTGTGCGACGGGCTAATATGTCTCCATACATGAAGACGTTTGTATGTTTATAAAATGCACTTGATTCCGCATATAATAAATATTTAAAATAGTTCATTATTTTTGCGATATACTTTTAAGATTATAACAGGTAACATTTTCATAAAAATATTGTTATGATGTAAACATTTTGGATAATTGGTGTAATTTATGAAGGTATTATTATTGGTAACGCAGTGATT
The DNA here is from genome assembly GCA_039619475.1 of Icerya purchasi. Taxonomy (NCBI): domain Eukaryota; kingdom Metazoa; phylum Arthropoda; class Insecta; order Hemiptera; family Monophlebidae; genus Icerya; species Icerya purchasi. The sequence goes on along the minus strand of CM077115.1, from coordinate 346,429,439 downwards.
ATTGTTTCAAATATTGGTTTTATTTTTATTATTTCAAAATTAATTATTACTAATTATGTAAGATGGCAGAACTATCGATTAATGATGAAAATATTAGAGGTATACTAGAAGGAAATGAAACAATTAAATAATGCCGATTTTTCTGAATTTCAACTTACTAACAACTGTCTTGATATTGAGTTACCTACAATAGAAATAAGGAATGCTAAACAGAAGTATTATCAAAATCAAATAGTGAAAGCAAATAATGATTGTAAAAAAGTATAGAATGTAATTAATAATATTGTTAATAAAAAAAATAATAAAACAACAGTAGATGATTTCGTTATAAAACATTTTGAAAATAATATCGCAATAGTAGCTGAACAATTTAGTAAATACTTTATACGTTCGGTTGAACAACATAGACACAAATGTACTCATTTACTGAATATTAACTCTTATAATTTTACTTTGTCATCTTTTTCCATTCCACCGGCAAATAAATTCCAAATAGAATCAATAATTAATAATCTCTTAGTTCATAGGGCACAGGGTTAAAGATATTAAACAAAACCTAAATATATTTATTCCTATTTTGACGAACACGGTCAACTATTCTATAAAGGAAGCTAACACTCCTCAGGTGTTTGAAACTCATACTCCCCTACTGGAAGCAAAACGATTCTGGATCAACTTGGTGGAAGGAAAACAACGAAATGTTTTCCAAGATTTAGTTATTATTTCTATTATAGATTACTAGAATTTAATGTCAATAACATAAAATTACCATCCAGGCAAAAAATTCGATTAACAAGAAACCAAAATAATACATATTACATCTATCCTCGAGGCGTAAATTTACGAATTGATGACACCGTACAATCCCCAATATTATGTATTAAATGTAAGAAAAATTGGTGTGTGGAAAAAGGAAGTAGGGAAATAGCTGAAAGAATGATGTGAAGAGTAAAACCGAAGGTACGTCCCGAATCTTTCTATTTTATAATGCTCTTTTAATGTTCTCTTTTTATTTATTTGTTCTCGTCCTTTCTTGTTTCATTCCCCTGACTTCTTTAAAATAAAATCAGGTTTTTTGATTTGAAGATATTTAGCTGCCCTCATGTATTGGTATGCAGATGAGTATTTACGGCGTGCGTACATATCTGCATGTATAATACTTTTACTGTGTTATGATGTTCGATAACGGAAGATAATGACCCGGACGTAGAAATAAGAACGCGCATCGAGATAGCCCGAGATGTATTTATGAAGATGAAGAATGTACTTTGTGACAGAAAATTAAATCTGGAAATCAAGAAGAAAGTGCTAAAATGTTATACGTATGGTCCGTACTCTTATATGGGTGCGAGACGTGGACAATAAAAGCACACATATGGAAAAGCGTATTTCATCATTTGAAAAGTGGTGTTATCGCCGGATCTGGAAAATACCATGAACTAGAAAAATGAAAGATGCGGAGGTATTACAATTGATGAAAACGAGTCTATGGACATAATTAAAAAACGCAAAATTAATTTCTTTGGACATTTCATGAGAGGATCAACATATCACCCTCTGCACACAATTATGATGGAAGCGGTAGAAGGGAAAAGGGGACGAGGAAGAAGAAGGATTTCTTGGCTCCAAAATATTAAGCAATGGACTGGAGTTACAAAAGTAGGAGAATTGTTCCACATTGCAAGAAATCGAGACGCATTTCGTCATATGGTTGAATCCATTAAAAGTAGTTAAGCTATACCCGAATCGGGTTGCACGAAGAAAAAGAATGTTATGATTTATATGATCTTAGATTGACTAATATTATGATGTATAGAATAATCAAGAATACGTAATTTTGTGTTTTGAATAAACGTTAATAAGAGTGTCTGGCACTCCCGCAACGGGCATACTTTCCCCGTGATAACCACAACTTATTTAAAAAAACAAAAAAATACAAAAAAATTTTCTGCAAATCCCGATCTTAGAAAAAACTCAATCAATATTATTTACAATCGAACAAACATCGATCGCAAAACCGTTACGCAGATCAGCAGAAATGAAAAATCACGAATATTTCATTATTTTGATTATTAAAAATGAATTTCAAAAACTGTCCTCTGTAAAAGACTTGAAAAGAAGATTTTTTAGAAAAATTAATATTTAGAATCGTTAGAATCAGAATTGTGAAATGTTATTGCCAGGTATTGATTAGAGAATAATTGTTTTGGAAAGATAGAATAATTTTTCTGCATAGAACCCCAAAACTAAAGGATCGCAAAAAGTTTAATTTTCATAAAATCTTCACAACTGCCAACTCAAAAACATAAAAGTTGTAGGTACTTCTAAGAGAAGGTTTCAGAAGACTCCGAGTAATAAGTCTACCGGTGAGTACTGAAGAGGTGAACGAAAATTGCCTCCTTCCAAAGTCTCTGGAGCTGTTGTACCTGAACCCTTCCACTTTTCATTTTATACATGACACGCTAATCATATGCTACCTGAATATTCTTCGATCGCCATTTCCTCTTTTTACATCCCACTTTTACTAATGGGTCTTCCTGTAAGCTATCTCTAATCATGTAAAGATTTTATTTGGCTTTCCTTCGCTTTCCCAGTTATTGAGCTAATGTCCTCGTTGACAACCACCCCTTTATCCAGAAAAATAAATAAAATTCTTAACTATCAAAAACAACACGAACTTCATGCAGATGTTTTACATTTAATTTAGCTTTACTTATTTCATTACTAAATGAAAACAAAAAGATATATGTAATAGGAATGTCAATGGCAGAACTGGTGAAAAGGGAAGATTTTCATGAAGCATTCTCGAAATTGTTTATTAAAAATGTTCTCAACCAGTCTCCTAAATGGTAAGTTTCCGGTATATTTTTAAAACACCTGTGCTATATGTACATTAATAGTTTTAGTAGCTAAGCACAGAACAGGGAGATATATAAATAATTTAGAAAAGAACTAAACTAAAATATTAATCATCAGTTTATTTAAACTATTACCTACAATATAAAAAATTATAAAAATTTTAATTAATTAAACAAAATAGACAAGAAACTATAGCATTGTCGTGTTATTAATGATAAATTAACGAAATTATATATAAATATGTTAAATTGAAAAAAAAAATTTGCCAAAGAAATTTGAAAATCAGTATAATATACAATTGATAATTTTTCAACAAAAAAGAATTATTAAACAATACAAATTTCATTTATCAATTTATCCTTTGTTACGGTGTATATCCAATTAAGCGCTATATGGAACGCTATGGAAAAACGAACTAAGAATCGATTAAAAGAAAATAAAAATATTAATTGCAAACATAAAAATAAATATAAACAAATTTCAGATCAGATCCCCGAGAAATATAGTAATATATACAAACCATAAACCTACACAACATTTGTTATTTTTACTTACCTAAAGATATAAGTGTAAATTATTTCGCTCGTATTTTTAACAGAGGGAACATACATAACTTATTAACAAACATTACTCTACATTATAGTACACACATTTAACATTTAATTATCCAAATTAATGCTATATATTTGAAAAATGTTAACTACCACTTACAGATATGCAATTAGAAATGTAAATATAAACACCCCTGCATTGAAATCTATTCATTTATCATTATACACGTATTGTTGTTTGTTCGCTTCTAATTTTGTACACATGGGATTTGAAATATATATGTTCGATAGTATCATTTGCAGTTCTGTTATACAATTAATTTTTTCCTGTACGGCAATTGCCGTAAATTAAATGCTTTTCACTTTCGACTTGCTGTTTACATTTCTGCTCTTGCTAAAAGTGCGCGTTCTAATTGTAAACGTGGCAAAAAGCCAGAGTGCACACTTTTCAGCAAGATTTGCTTTAACAATTAAAAAAAAATAAATAAATAAGATTTTAAATTTAATTTAAAAAATAAAAGTTCTGATCTTCGGTACATTTGATTCGAAATCATTAGTGATTAGGTGTAAGAGCAATGCATGCGCATAACGAATGGGTTTTTCCTTTTAATTCTTAATTGAAGACCTATGTAAACGCAAATTATACTAGCGGTATCGTCATATTCCTGGTCTCGTTTTTGGGAACTGTTTCATTTTATATTTGAAAGCTGATTTGATTTACATACTCATAATTGCAACGGTATGTGAGACACATGCGGTATTATTAAACGCCACTACTCTGTGCACGAATATTACTGCACCACAAACACATCATCACGCCATACGAGTGGCGCTGTACTGTATGCACAAGTGATCAGGCATACATAAAAGTGTATCAACTCTACACGTGTTATCGTCCTCTTCTATGCTTTACAAATGCCTCAGATACATGCAATACTTGAGAAGGCAAGTTTAAAACGTGAATAAATACATTTCGATTAAGTGTCACTTAAACGCATTTTTTACAGAATTTGAAACAAAAGCATAGTCATAGTGATGGTTAATGGGTTTTGTTTTTCCTATCATTGATCCTTTCGTCAGAAGAGTTCGGCAATTTTTCCGCTGCTTACGATATGGACACGTGGCTAACCAGTGGAAAGAAGGTATTAGATGCGGCGAGAGTGGCCATATGACGTGGACTCATGCAGCAACGAATTTATATATTGTGCTTATTGCAGACGTAGTCATAAATCGCCGTATAACAATTTCCCATAAAAAAAAAACATCAAACTTTAAGAAACCATTTAACGACTACCCGTAATCTAAATTACCATGAAGCTGCTATCGAAATCCCTCAATCGTGTAAACAAGATCACCTGGGCTCTAATAAATTAAATTATAATAGATTTTCGTTACTTCCTGATTACGATAGCCCCCCCACCCTCTATTGAGTATCCTCTTCTCTCTCAGGATCATCAAGTAGACATTTCTGCCTTTAAACCATAACCTATTTCCAAAACACACTGGATTTCACGATCCTAACCAGCTGGTAGAGAAAAGTTTAAAACGATCTGTATAATTCCTTCCGATAAAGATAGAAAAGTGACTAAAAAGAAAAACGTAATACCAAAAAAACAACAATATCTAAAGACCAAACTTCTAATACAGCTGATAAAATCGAAAACGGTAAAATGTCTAAACCAGATCCTTCCGGATTTAAAAATAATCAAGTAAAAAACAATATGGTAGATTCTAAAGCTAATAAAAATAATATTTGTAGAGATGCTAAGGTTTTTAATAAAAAGTAAGTTTGATATACTACAAATATTTTATGCAATTTAAAAGCGTAATGTACTACGTAACACTTAATTATATATGTTAGTCGTCGGACTTCGTCTATACGTAGCGTTATTTTATTTTGATATTATATTAGTTTTTCTCTTTTTCTCCATTTATTATTGACTACACAATAAGGTTAAAATACTATAGTGCAATGCGAGGAGTATTCTGGCTAATAAATGCGATTTAGAGTTATTTTTATCTTTGCATGACCTTGACGTTCTTCTACTTGGAGAAACTTACGTTATCTACTGGGAAACTGTTCAATATTTGTAACTATACTTGCTATAGGGACGATAGAGAGGCTGGATATGGAGGTGCGGCTATTTTAATTACCGATGGCATTAGACACTAGATGTCACCCATGCCCTCACCACTGTTTTTTTTCTCGCGAATTCGAAGTTTGTTCTGTTGACCAGCCGTCCGGTTGTGCCCTAGCCACCGCTGGCCATACCGCAGTAATCTCAGCCATCCTTAGATAACTCGACCACGCAAAGACGCAGAACGTTGTGATAGACGCGATAGACACTGATACAAACTATCATATACACTGACACAACCATTGTTCGATTTTACATTATTGCTGGAGTTAAGCTAAATTGCCGCTCCTCCATCTTCGTCCGTGAGAGCCTTCTATTTTGTTTGTTTCCACGGCAGCTTCTCCAACTCTGCCAGGCGCTTCTCCAGCTTATCGATCGCTGCGGCTGTATAACGTTTCAGGTCTTCCACGTCGGCCTCCAGCTGACTGTATGGTTTACCGGATGAATCGGTCGCAGGTTTGAGCTCCTGGTCTAACGCATCGAGCCGGGCTTTGTCTTCGGTCATCCGCTGCTGGAGGTCACGCGTGATATCTGCAACATGATTGTCGTGCTGACGTTTGGTAAAAGCGTCTATCGGTTCGATCGTGTACGAGACATTTACCAGACGTTTTCCCTGCACGCTCACAAAGTTATCCTGTACAGTGAGGGTAGCCTCTATAACCATTCATTTTAGACTGACGGGAGCGAGCGTCTCTCGCAACCGTTTGCCAATCACCACTTCGTCGTCCATCATCTCAGCTTGAGTCGCCGTTGCGTCGACATTTAGTAAACATTTTCCTCGGAAACTGTAATTACCGTCGGAATTCGAGTTGACCACCGAGGGGCCGGTCGGTTTCACAAGGCCGCATCTGACCTTACCTTCGGCCAAGCACTTTCCGCTCTTATGAGAGGGCATCACGCACACGCGTACGTATCCTAAATATCCGCGATTTTAGCGTTGTCTACCCAAGAATTCTCCAAAGCGGGGAATCCGAGCTACTTTACGTCCTTTATGACGAATAACGCGTTCTACCAAGCAGACGTACGGATACGCGATCTTTTGCAGTTTCTCTTCGTAAAATGCGCCTACGAGAGGTTGTCCACTATGATATTTTAACGTATACGTCGTAGGCCGAGTAACTCGATTAATATTGTGTACAGTCGAGGCATTTTTGTTTCAGCTACTTGTCTTGGTGCTTTTGTTTCGGCTACTCGGACTACCTGTTGTGACGTTTTTGCTTCGTTCGCTCGGACTACCACTTTCAAATAGCGGTTTTATTAGATTGTAGTAGTACTTTGCGTAGCGTCGCGATAGCCTAGTTGCTAGAGCGCTTGACTTCCGATATGGTGGTCACGGGTTCGATCCCGAGCGACGACGAACTTATTACAAGAATTAAATAAATAAATAATCGCTAATAGTCACGTGGAAGGCAATAGCAAACCACCATGTACAACATCATATGCGCGCTAGGTCAGTACACAGCAGACCCACACCGGACTGCACTTGTAGCGCGATAACAAGCGACTACTATCAGTTCCGAATGTAGTCTTGTGTGTGTACACCTGCGTTGCATATTACAATTGTTACACAACCTATATCTGTACAGCTAAATGTACGAATAGGTTGCGCCAACGCGCTATGTAGCGTACGGCGGCACCTGAGAGAGAGAGTACTTTGCGTGCTTACTTGGTTTCATTATATCATCGGATCGTTTGTGCGTGTTTGTCAGCTCCAACAGGTTTTTATATAGACGTAAATCGATCGTGTTGTACTCTGTACTGTTAACGTCATTTACAGTCAATAAATAGTGAAGACCCTCGGTTATCGGAAAGTTTTTCACACAATCACCGACATCGGCATATACGGTTCCAACGTCCACTAATAGAGGCACATCACGAAGTGCGACAATGCCAGTCTTATCTATCCGCACTCTGTATATAGGATCGGAAGAGGAGTGAAAATATATATAACCGTTTTAGCTTCACATCAGGCCCAGCCTTCACCATTAAAGTAGAGGGTGACTGTTGTTCAGGAGGACTTGTCGGGTCTTTCTTTATGATCGGTATCTGTTGTGGCGTCTGCTGCGGTTCTTGATGCTCCCATTGTTGCGGCTTCTGCAGTGGCATCTGCTGTGACTGCTGATGCTGATCCCGCTGCTGTAGGGCCACGCAGATGTCTGTTAGGGGTTTAGCCAGTAGTTGCAGCACTACATTCGAAGTCTCCATAAGAGCCTTACGCTCATTCTGCAACAGTTGATACTTATTAGAGATATCCGATCCTATCCAGTCTTGAATTGTATTTCTTGGTTAATTTGATCCATCGTAACTTAGTCGAGAACTAGAAATTCTTCGTCGCTATCCGCTGTGGGAGCGTAAGCCTGAATTAGTACTATAGGTTTGGGCTTCACATTTAATCGTATCAGTATAATTCTGTCAGTCTTCGGAATGATTTCGCTTATTTTGCTGGCCAGTTGTGTTTGTATTAACATAGCAACACGCCGCATTCATGTCGGTTTGGTCCTGAGTATACTATTTCGTAGTTTTCATCAACCTTAAATCTTCTACTCCCTATCCATCGTGTTTCACTAATTCCCATAACGTCAATGTTTAGTCGTTTCGCTTCTAAAGCCACATTTGCTAATTTTCCTTTCTGGTATAGCGATTTTACGTTCCAGGTAGCAAGAATAAATGCCTTTTTCCATTGGTTACTTATTTTCTTTGTTACGATATGTATTTATAAATAAACATGATTTAATTAACGTAATTCATTTTATATGCGCGATTGTATTCTAAATTTTATATATTTGTAAAATATTTATCAAAAGAATTAGTTGAAATTAATAAAAGTTTTTATGTATTTTGATATTAAGTAATTAGTTGAACACTGAATCGTAAAATGATTTAATACTATTCAAATTTATTCAGTATTGCTGAAAGTAGCAGATGAGTGCCCCCAGTTCGTATTGCTTTTTTTAGTTCATATTCGTAAGTAAAATGTTATCATTATTTGTTCAATTTTTATACGAAGAACTATCGATAAATTTATTTCATATCTTACGGAAAAGTTTAAAAAAATACGAATTTGTAATTTTTGGGGGTTTAAAATATTTCAAATTTAATATCAGTAATTAAACAGTTTCACATTATTCCTGTACATCAATTTAAGATTAATTATAGTCCGTTCAACGAAAATGTGCCGATGGAAAAAGTCGATATAAATCGATATTTATGATTCACTTACGGGGCCATCGTTAGTAGATAATAATTATCGATTTATATCGACTTTTTCCATCGGCACATTTTCGTTGAACGGACTATAGTGTAATTATTTACTTTCAGATTTTAAAAAATTGTTATAAATGTGTGATGAGTTATTTTATTATTATAAAATTTATTTTTTAAATCGGAAATAATCAATGAAATAAGCAGAATAATGATCCTATTCATAGTTTATGTTAGCTTATACATTATGAATAAGAACAAAAATGAACGAATTAAACTTTGGCCAAGAATGAACTGGGTGCATTCGTATGCTCGCTTACTGTTCTTTTTTCTATTACAGTTAACCTTTTAGGAAAACAAAAAAAAAAAAAATACTTTTCCATCGTCACTTTTACAATTGCTACTATATTCAGGTACACATAACACACATACAGCATATTAAGATTATCAAGTAAAAACAATGTTTTAAATGAATAAATTCTTAAAAACTTCGTTAATGCTGGAACAAGTTAAGCGAATTAAATGAAAACACCACGGAAACAAACAAACGCAAATGTAAACATTAAGGTTACTCGTGATAACGTAAGTTCGTTTTACATCCGGGTGCTGATCTTGCCTGTACCGGCTTCTTTCATTCTGACCACATGTGAGCGGTTTCGAAAAAGGTACCTTATCGTTGCGGATAGATAAACGCTTATGTTATATTATAGACTATTGTGTTCAGCGAACTAGATGTTCGAGGTTGAAGTCGAGACTTATTTTTTTGGCCAAATTTTAAACAATTCTTTAAACTGAAATAGTCTCATTTGATACTTTATGACAAACGAAAAAATCGAATTAATGATAAGTAGAATTCCATGAGACGCCAAACAGAACACTCTGATTGGTTGAACTTTTCTAATTCCGATCGGCTCGTTTTAGTGCTACATTTTAAACGATTGTAGCGATTCTGCCAATCGGCATATGTTTATACGATTGATGGCGGTAATGTTAAATTGTTTATGTACATAAAAATTGTAACAAATAGCGATAAGAAACGGAGTTGTTTGCCGTATTGATTATTACGATGTTCTAACCAAAATAACCGTAATAGTTCTGTTCGATAATTTTTTCGTTATCAAAACAGTTAGGTAATGTTGATTTTTAATTATTTTTGTTTATTTTGGGAATAATTTCGATTGCATTCGTGTTTAGGTTGGTAATCGTTGGAATAAGAAATGTGGCAACAAAATTAATTTTAAATTTCGTTTGTTTAACATTGTTTTATTGAATTTTTTAGATTTCAAAGTAGAAATGAAATTATTAAATGCAGAACTTCGTGTAATTTATCACATCTATTACTTCCTAATGCTAAATATTTTCGTAGTACATCTAAATGGTTTAGACATACTATCAGATGGATTTATTGAATACATTAATCTGATGAATTCATCGTGGAAGGTAATTATACAATTTAATCGAAATTAAAATATTTTTATTATATGATAGCATTAAAACACTTTTATCTTCCTCGGTGGACCAATAAAGGATAATTATTTGTTTCAATATAGCGTAAAAGAATGAGGGGTTTCTGATAATTTTTTAGAATATTGATAGGCCTCTAGAGCTGTGGTTCAAATTATTACTCGATTATATAATTTAAAATTCATAACTGAAAAAAGTAAAATAAAGTTTCATTGACATTTATTTTTAAGAATTGTCGTAATTTAATTTCACTTTTTAGCGACAAGCATTATCAAATGATGGTAAGCTGTTATATTCAGGGCACCAGTTCATTTTTGGTCGTAATTTTAGTTCGTTCATTTTCGCTGTTATTCACGGTGTGTGAACTAACACACATCATGAATAACAGCGAAAATGAACGAACTAAAATTACGACCAAAAATCAACATCACGGCGAAGTAACGTAACTACAAAAAATACCGCGAAAAGTGAAACTTCCCGGGAAAAATAATACGTTGGTAACGGACATATTTAAAATGGTGTGGAAAAGGCGAAATACTTTAAAGAGAGGAGGGAATATTTTAAAAGTAACGAACATACACCGTAAATAGTGATGTAAAAATAAGTCGTAAAAAGGAAATATTAAAAATTACGTTAAAATAATATAGAATGAATATCGACACACCGAGCAAACCCTAAAGTATATAAGAAACGAAAACTTTGTAAAAAAAGAAATAGCGCAGAAGTAGGTAGAAAGAAATGGGGTATAAAAAAGCGAAAAAAATCGGTTTCAACTAATTTAACCTGAAATACAGAAGAACCCGATGTTTGATGTAATAATTGACTATTTCTTCTTCCGTATACCGCATTAACTGGTAAAATGTGGGTTCACACGATGCGTCGCACAATTCAATTTCGGCGGGCATACTTAAAAATTAATAAAAAAAAAGAAAAAAAAATAATAAAAACACAAACTTTGAAACTCCGAAAGATAACAACCGACGCGACAATGATAGCAAAGATAACACGCGCGATGGGTTATTCACATGCAAATGAGCGGTCGATGACATGATGTAATAAATGTGACAATAAATCACGCGATCTGTAGCAGGCCTAAGATCAATATCATAGCAGGCGTGGAAACCAAAATCACATTGTTCTAAAATTTCTAATTAAAATAAAATTAGCTGAAAAATTTTTTAGTGGCTAGAATTTTGTGAATATCTTAGAAATAGTGAAGTGAAAATTTTAAAACAAAAAAAACATGTTTTTTTAATTTTGTATCCAATAATTAAATTACAAATGTAGTCAAAATTTAGCTTTTGGATTTATAGGCTGTCCACTTTCAGCTTTTGGATTTATCGGCTGTCCGCTTTCAGCTTTTGGATTTTTAGCCATCCACAGCTGTGAGTGAATTTGAAATATTTTAAGAACAATGAAGTGGGAAAAATATTTCAAAAATTTTGAACTATTGTAAGAACAATTAATTTTAATTATTTTGAAATAAATTAATATTTTTCTTCAATTTGCAATGAAATATGAAATAAGTTGAAATGAACTAAAAGGTAGTGACGACGTACGTATTCATATGAACTATAACAGCGCAAAACGAACTGGTGCCCTGAATATAACAGTTTGCCGTAAATTTAAAGTAACATAAACACAAATCAAGATAAAGTAATTTAATTTGCTATTTTTCGTTAAAAATAAATCTTTATTTTACTTCTTTTTTTTTTTTTTTGTTATTCATTTCATTTTATTTTCTGTTTAATACGTAATTTTTTTATTTTCAAGTTTGGCCATCCAAGAACTACGGTAAAATAATTAAAGCACGATGCAACGCCTTCCTCTCCAGTTAATATTTTTTTATCCTCTACCGGTGTTCTTTTTTTTCCTCCGTCTATATTTTGCCAGTTTTCTTCTGCTTTTCTTTAAAACTTTTGAACATTGCTATTTTTTTCTAAATATTTGTCTATCTTGAATTTACTCTTTTTCTATCTTCATTTCGTTTAAGTTTTTTTTAACTTCCACAAATCAACCTATTCGCGTATTCCGATTTTTATCAAAAAAATCGAATATCTTTTTGGTTAGTCTTCCGGCTCCATCTGTTTAAGATGGCCATAAAACGAGACCTTTTTTTTATGTATGGTATCTGTTATTTTCTATTATTATTATTATTATTATTATTATTATTATTATTATTATTATTATTATTATTAAGCTAACAAGTAGTACCTGAAAATTCTATACCACGCGTCCACAAGTCATCTTATTTACCATTAACTAAGTTGTAAAGAAAACAAATAGTTTTGACTTCGAATGTTTTGAGACACGTTCCCTATTATTTTTTTTCTTTTAATCTAGGTATTTCTAGGAAGGATCGTAGAATGTATAAAATTTACTGACGATGTGATACTGTTTGTGAAGCGTGAAGAAAATGTAAAAGAACCAGCGTTAAAACTGGTAAAAGAGAGAAAGAAATATGGGCTGGGGATAAATGTGGAAAAAACAAAGTTAATTAAAATAGCGGGGAAAAAGAAAGAAAATATACGGAAAATAATAAGTATAAATAGATTTGCATTGAAGAAAGTAAAAGCACATACATAGGATACAAACTAACAAAGGATTAGATACATGTGAAAAAGAAATTAAAACGAAAAACAGTATGGTAAAGAAAACTTTTAAGGGGAAGAAAAATTTATTGGGTGGAAGAGTATACACGGGATAAAAAAATAGGATGGTAAGATGTGTTGTTATTTGGGTCCATTTTATGACTCAGAGGAACGTAAATACTAACGCGAAGACTGGAAGAACATAAATGATTGGAAGCTTTTGAAAAGTGTTAAAATTGAAATGGACGGGTAAAATTTAAAAAATAAAGAAGTGTTAAGAGGGGTGGGTGAGAAACAGGTTTTAATAGAGGGCATAGGGCAAATAGAAAGAAACTAAATAGCAAATATTAATTGAGAGTAATAATTTACTAAAAATGGTATCGAAAAAGGGAGTGAAATGGTTATAGAGTAGAGGAAAAACAAAAAAGGTTAAAAATGTTAAACGACTAAAAAAGAGCTAGACTAAAGAATTAAAGTCCGCAGTTCTGAAAAGAGGATAATAGAAAAAAATATTGATTAAGATAGTAAGGGATTGGTTTCATAGATCTGTCTTAAGTGATCATATTAAATTTTCTCAGTGGCTAAATTGTTTTTTACATAGTCGTAACGGTAAATTCTGCTACCATGTTTTTTCTGTTCTAGATCCTTCACGTAAGTTATTTTTATAGTGCATTACGATGTGGTCACTTCGTTGTATTTTATTTTGGAACTGCTGGATTATTTTACTTGCAAACTGCTTTGTTTTATCCAACTCCGTAGTCAAATATCGTAGTTTTTATTAGTTTCAATAATTGCTTATTTGGTAATGACTTACCATGTATTACCGGAAGGGAATTTTTTTCCATTAGCTAGTATGCAGTTTAATTTTTAATTCAAGTTTTACATTTAGATTGTGTTAGGATATTTTATAATTATTCGATTGTTATAGTTATGGAAATGTCGGTGATGTTTTTGTTCGTGAAATTAATATGAACCGATTGTTTTACGCAACTCAATTTGACAGATATTTATTTGTATTTTCCAGTTTTGCATTTTTCATTGTAGTTTCATTGTTAATTCTTTAATGTTGTTGTCAACGGTAAGAATCACTGCATCGTCGGCAAATATAGTACTTTTTCTGTTTCAGGCAAATCGCTTGTATGTAAGATATACAGGATAGGTCGTAATATATTTCCTTAGAATGGATAATTTGAAGAATTATGGATGGAAATTTGGAAGAAGCGGTACTTACAAAGAGTCGATAGGATAGTTTAACATGTAATAAACCCTTTCTAAATATAGTTTGATAGTACATTGAGTTAAACAAAATTTTGTGATTAGAAATTTGACTATCCTTATGGTTTAATAACTTTTTGGGAGTATTTATTCCAGTGTTTAAAAATACGACAAACTGCTTTTCGCCTATCTATACACATATATATATTTTTAAAATATTAATTTTTTTTTGCTAATTATATTTTAAACGCTTGATTTAATTGAGTATATATATATATATATATATATAATTTTTTATGTATGGTGTTCTATAGGCTGGTAGGAATTTTCATCCGTCCACTCCAATTAGTTATATTAAACATCTAATGGGAGCCGTTAAAAATCCTGCTAGATATAAACCACAGCTGCATCGTAAAGTTAGTTTTATAAATAATTCTATTCCGGAAAGTTTCGACTCAAGAATTTCTTGGCCGCAATGTCCCACTATTAAGGAAATTAGAGATCAAGGTTCTTGCGGCTCTTGTTGGGTAAGTATTTCTGACAATGAACATATATACACATATATAAAGTAAAGAGGGTGTCGGAGATTGTAAAATTAAGGTTCGCAATAGTAGGATGGCTAGTTTCTTTCTCTCAGTCGCTTTTACTTCCGCAGATTTCTCTGGTACCAAATTATATGTATGTGTATATATATATATATATATATATATATATATATATATATATATATATATATATATATATATTAATTACAACGTAATTCTTAGACTACCCCCCATTCGAAAAAATGTCCCAAAAAAATGTCTCAGAAAAATGTCCCAATTTTATGTAACGTTTGTTACATTTTATAGGATTTTTGTTATTGTTATTTAAAAAATGCCACAATTTTATGTAACGAAAAATGAAATGAAACAATATTTTAATTTTATGTAATGAAAGTTAAATGTTAGGATAGGATTTTTGTGATTATGTTTTGTTTTCCTTTTTGTGTTGATGCCAGTAAAAATTACGTTGTAAATTTTGATCATTTTATACAAAGTATAGAAGAGAAAGAGACAGAAATGAAAGCAAGAGGGGTCAAGGGGCACAACCCCTTGCGAGGCCAAAATGGCCGAGTTTATATATATATATATATATATACGCGCGCGTACACGCACGCACAGACACGACACACACACAGATTTATTGCACAATTTGAATACAAAAATGTAATATAATGAAAAATACTGTTATTTCAAAATAAATATCAATTGGGAAAACAAGTAAAAGCTTTTTAATTATTCCCCATATTTCATGATGAATCTTGAAATCTATTAAAATCCGTTTTCAATGAAATTTTGTTTGCGATTGAATTTTGTCTCTTGAAAGACATTGAAGCAGTTTTTTTTTTAGTTTATTACAATATTCAGATTTCTATCATTTTAAGTTAAAAAAAAAAAAAAAAAAAAAAAAACGTATATATTATTGCATGTAATTAAAAACATTAATATTTATTACAAGTCTGACAAGAAAAAGAAAAAAAATATAATGGTATTGTATATGTCCGAAATTTTTTATTGATTCTGAAAGTCTGCTTACTATAACTTGGACTAGTGGTATTTAACCTATCACTGTTAAGAGTCAACACGGACATTTTATTAAAGCGCCAAAGGAATTTTCATATAATATTTTGAAGAATTGGAGTTATAAAAAAAATGATACTCGTATGTTATTTTAACTGTAACACGTTCAAAATCGCATTTGTGTGTACCTTGTTAAAACACCTTTTACTATTTATTGTACAGAGATTTATTTTTGGATGGTCCTGTAACTCGTGTTTTGCTTTTTCTATATTATATTGCTCGAATTGTAAAATCAGAATTGTTTCAGTTGAAAAAAATAATTAAGCGGAGGAGCGGCGGCGCGGCAGAAAGTAATTTCGTAGCACGTCTTTCTCGCTTGCTTTCGATTTCTAAGGGCAATTAGTCGTAGTTTTTTAAATTTGGACTCGTCCGTAAATAGGTACATTATGCCAGAACGTTTCGTTGTGCGAAAATTATTTCTCGGCAAACCGAAAGCGCTTGTTTTTTGGTTGACTTCACTGGTATATAAGGTTTACAGCGTGCAATGCCTGAATTATATCATCCTAAATTACGAATTGCATTTCGTACCGTTTGACTACATTCCCGCAGCTGTATAGCCAGTTTTGGGGGCACTTACCCGGGGGTTTTTCCCCACTTCTCAGTGGATGGAACGCCGGTCATAGGCCGTTAACTTCTCTGCTGCACCTTTATATACCTTCGTACTTTTATCCCGTTTATAACGTAAAATAATATCGGAAACCGTACTTCTGGGAATGTTCCCTAATTTTGAGATCCGCCTGAATGGCTTACCGCGCACATTACTCAAAATTACTAATTGGCGCATTTCACACGTGGTGTTCTTCCTCGAACGAGACATTTTTCATTATTCACCGTTTTGATTCGCACACAAAATGGACGCAGTATGCTGCAATTCGCTGAAAAATGAATAAGCAATGACTGAGCGGATATTATTACTCATCTTTTTGAGAAGCCCGACCTTATACTGTCCTGTATGTGCGTGCATTCGCAACATTTCTGCTGTGTCCGGATTTTAATTTTGCCTACATACATGTAGTTTTTTTTATAATTTTGATCGGCATTAGGTTTTTTTTTCTTTTTGGTTTATTTTCTTAGCATTTACAATATATTCCGGAATTCTCAATGCCGAACCTTATGGTGAAAATTTTGTAATAAACAAGACAGAATACGTAGGACATGTACAAAGAGGATGGGCACCCGCTTACGCGATTTGGTCAATAAGACAGTTGAAGAAAAACAAACCAAGGCAGGTAAAACAACTAGAAAAAAGAAAAACCTTTCTGGCAAAAATTGATCGATAAATTAACAGTTTATTACGGCCTGGCTGTAAGAAGAAACTGTGATTCGGTACAAAATATGAAAGACGCTATATGGGCAACTTACTTTCATTATAACTCCACAGACAAAAACCCACAGCACGATAAATGTCTAAACGGACCTGACCCATTGTGCGCTTGGCAGCGTGCTTCGGCTATGAACACGCTTTCATCATTCTAAACACGATTATGATCCATTACCAAGTTACGTTTCATCATCTTTCAAGCCCATTTTTGAAGAACTCAGCAAAGTAGATCTTTTTAAGCGGTGTGTTGGTGGCTTTACGCAGAATAATAATGAAAGTTTGAACCAGTTAATTTGGAAAATTACTCCAAAAATACTTCCTGCTGGTTCAAAAATAGCTCAGATTGCTGCATTTGTCGCTGCTAGCACTTTCAACGACGGAATCTCAGCTTTATTAATTTTTGATGCACGGCATGGATTTAAAACTTGGCCGAAACAGCTACTACGAGTATGCCCGAAAAGAGGATGAGATTCGCATATTCATAGCCGAAAAAAAAGCTGACTCTGTGATTTGAGAAGCAAAAATTCGTCACAGGTAAGAGCAAAAGAATGCCCTGGATATTTTGGCTGCAGCAGGTTCTTTATTTGATGATGCCGGAATTGACGATTCTATGGAAGTTGAAAAAAAAAAAAAATTCTGCTTGTCATTTCAATTTAAAACTTTAATCGCGTTTTCCTCGAAACTCTATTTTTGAAGTCGGTTGTCATAATTTCTCAAAAAGTTACGAACCGATCTTGTTCAAATTTTGCACACTTCTTCGAGATAACATTATCTAGTGCTGGATCGAAGGATTTTTTTTTTCCCATTACAACTAATTTTACAAGGCGATACGTGTGCAAATTTTATCAAAAAATGGCATTTTTTCTTCACAACTCCGCTGAAAATTCAAATTTTAATTTTTCCCCCTTTGTCCAAGCACGAGCTATACACATATACTAACAGAAAATATTTGGTTTTTTAATTTCGGATGAATCTGTCATGAGTTATCCTGACAACGGCGAGAGAACTTTTTTTTGAAGGATCAGGGGAAATGAGGTCCCAATGGCTAAATTTAAAAAATTTTTAAATGGAAATTTCACAAAGTACTTGTCAAATGTGTATCTTTGATATGTTAAATTGTTTGAATGCAATATATATATATATATATATATATATATATATATATATATATATATATATATATATATATATATATATATATATCATTTGATATATTAGAAGAAAAAAACTTGTAAAAATATGCTTTATTTGAGCCTTCGAAACCCACCTCTAACCCCTTAATCCAATCTGTCAAACACTGCTTTCATCATGTTATCGTCGGTGTACACTGTTAAACCGTTAATGTTTGTTCAGAATTCCTCCTAGTATCCTACCGGTGGATAATTCTTCGCTTGCGTCGCTATTTTACTCTGCAATTTGCGTTGGATTACACTTTTCTATCGTTAATCCTTAAATATCGTATGAAATAACAGCGAAATATTTTTTCAATATAACGTGAATTTTAAATGGAAATCGAAACTTTGTGTTTCATTCTTTTTTCTGTTTGGCTCCGATTTTAGATAAACGTTATCATCCCATGAAATTGCGCTTTGCGCAGCAATCTAAAAAAACTTGAAACGTGATAAACATGCTATTTTTACTAAAACATGTATACTGATCGATCTAAAGGTGCAAATTCATCAAAATCGTCTTCTACGATGTCTGTACAATATAAAAGTGATGACGGGGAACAGTGATGTTTTCTCCGTCGGTGATATTGTCCGTGAACAAAGTCGGTGTCTTTAACCTGAATCTTAAATTGAGACTCGCCTACGATGTCACCGTTTGAATTATTATTAATAATAACCGCGGTAATAATTCGAATATAAGTGTTCTGTAAGTAATTTAGTTATGGGAAACGTAAAGTTAAATTCACTTCTATTAAGTTCTAAAATATCTCGTATTATGTGAGCAATTAACAAATATTAAATACTCAGCATAAGGGGATTTTTCTATTTCATATGCCGAGCGTTTAATAAAATATAAACATAAACCAAATTCTATAGAAAAAACAGTCGCAGTCTTAGCTAAATATAACAAAGGTAACGCCATGAACATAGCTGAAAATTATTACATAAATAAACATAAAATATATTAAACGACCAAATCCCAAATAACAATAATACACTTTTTAATAGAAAATTTTAAAATGTTTTACATATTTATATCATTATTTAAATTGATCATTAAATTTCTTAAATATATATTACAGTCTATGTACTTTACATCTGTTTTAATACTTATGACATATTGACTTTATAACTGTTATTTTAAACCTATATATATACATATATATATATTATATATTGATACGGATTCGGTATTTGCAGCGCTACTTTTTTTGACGATGTCCGAGTTATAAAAATACTCCCCAAAACGTCATTAATTCACGATCTATCGGACGTCGTTCTTTTTAGCCGTCGCTTTGCCTTGTCAAGTATGCTTACTCGGCCAAAACGGAAAATCCCGTGCCTGTTCGTTCGATCAGCTGCACCGGGATGATACTACACTAGTGTCTGTGTAGTGGTAGTAGTCGAGGACTTAGGCAGTGACATGTGCTTGCGGCAAGAAAGCGCGCATCCGTACGGTGTGTCGAATGACCTTGAGCCAAAGCAGAGATTTCAGATGTATTCCGCCAAAAGTCAGGCAGGGTAGTTAGTGCGGGGATCTACGCAGAAGTTTCTGTAAGAACACAGTTCTGCGTAGCCTTTGGTTTTTGGTTTTAGTTATTCTTCGATCGTTGGGTGTTCGTGACATATCTGGTCGCTGTCGCACGTGTATCGAAATGAATACGCGCCATGCCGCTTAATTTATTTTTTTGTTAATTTTGTTAAAAGTTAAATTTTCTGTTATTTTTTCTAATCGTGGCCGAGTACATGTATCAGGATCGCCGTCCTGTCAGTTTTTTTTGTGAACTTTTCCGTCAATTATAAGTTTATTTCTTGGTAAAAGTTTTGGTTATTGAACACGTGGTATCGACTTCGTGATATCTCTAGCGGAGAGAATCCCGCGGCTTCGTGTTTATATTTTTTTATTTTACTTCTATTTTCTATTTTAAATTACTTTCGATAAAATAAAAGCCTAATGCTCGTATAAAAAAAAGAGAAAAATCTCGTATGAAAAGAAACTATAAAAAGCTATCACGGTAAACTATTTCATTAACGAAAATAAGTGAAAATATTTCACTGATCTCCGAAATCAGCGACTCAAAAAAAAAAATTTTAATTCTAAAATCAAGTAATTCGTATCAATGGCGCCCGTAAAAGGGACCCGGAATCACGATATATGTGTGTGTGTGTATATAAACCGTTTTATTCCCTATTTGACCTCAGTGTGATTTAGAATTTGTTTCTGATTACACATAGTGAATTGTGTTTTTAGCTGATGATGGGGTTATGCCTGAAAATGTTACTAACAATAAGTAAAAAATTTATTTAGTTCTTATATTATTTGTTATAATTGTTTATTATATCAGTTATTATTATAACTTATTATATTTCTATATTTAACAAACAGAATGGAAAAAGATTCTTTATTCTTATTCGATTGCACTTGTTATCGATATTTTTTTTTTTTAAATTATATAATTCACTTATGATTATGTATTTTATTGGTTTTAATTTCAACATCCGCTAGGGATTTGCAATCTTTAATTGATGACGTAGAGACATCACAATCTTATCTGAGCTTATATTGCCGATTGTTAAGTAAAATGTGAAAATTTGAGGAGCCTGGATGTGGACCATTTTTATTAATTTGTAAACTGCTGTAAGGTTCACGTTAAAATTTTTGTTCTATATTTACTTTATGCAAAATGCGTGTTCGGGTATATGAAGATCCCGTCGTCACCTTTAGTGTTGCTTTTTAATTTTTTCTAAACAGCTTTTTGTTCAATTTTAGCGCTATTTTAACAGTTAATATATTTTTAATTTAAAAAAGTAAGTAATTCGTCAAAAAAAAAAAAAAAAAATCAGTTGTTGGTATATATTTTTAATTTACATAGGCATTTGCTGCTGTTGAAACGATGTCAGACAGATATTGCATTCAATCGTCCGGAAAAGTCAATGTTCATCTTTCGGCGGAAAATTTATTATCCTGTTGTCAAACCTGCGGTAGTGGCTGTAACGGAGGAGATGCATTAGCCGCATGGAAATATTGGGTTTCCAAAGGTATTGTAAGCGGTGGTTCTTACAATTCCAGTCAGGTATTTCGTCTGATGATTTATTCTTCTTCTTGCGCAGTTCGTTACCGAAAGTTATGGTTTACCTAAAAACACAATTATAAAATGTCGAATTTTTCTGCGATTTATTCGATTCTTTTTCTATTACCACTTGTATAGCGGACATATTCAGCCATTTCCTAATTTGATCAGTATACCACCGGTCTCCTGCAGCAAGCTGTCGTATTTTTTTCCTTTCACCATGTCTTACATTATATTAATTTATCTGGGGACCATTACTTCTAATAATATAAACGTAAAATTTTAATATCTATTTCTGTATTGACAGATGAAGACGTCTTCATTATAAATTTAAAATTAACTCTTTAAATTTGGTTGTTATGCCCTTCATTGTCGCGTTGTATAAGAATTAGGCGAGCGACAGTGACGAGACCAAGCAAATATTTATTGGTATGTGTACTTTTGTCAATACACAGAAGTGATAATACGACCATCGTTGTTACTACTAAGCCAGTTTATCGTTCGTGTACTTTATAATATTCTGAAAGTATTCGGGAAAACAAAAAGAATCCAGATTTTGCACCTGCCGCGTTTTCAAATAACAAAAGTGCCATCAACTTATCTGCAACAAAATTCTTCGTCGTTGACTCTTTTGTCATTCAAGAAATACAGCGGGTACGTAAACGGAATCCTTTTTTATTTTTCCGGTCACTTTTCATAATAATTCAAAGTTTACAGTTAAAGAGAAGAGAGAAGAATGTTCCTTATAACGCGTCCTTCATTCTTGCTTTTACTTCTCCTTCTGTTATACTGGCTCTTGTTGATCGCGTAAAGATCTAATTACACTTTCTTTTTATTCCTCAGTTCTCCAGACACAGAATGCGTGATCAGAACTTAAAGCAGACTTAAATATTCTTCGATTTTCTTTTCCAGCTAGAGCATAAATTACATTAGCTTTCCTACAAAATCGAAACGTGTAATACTAAATTTGTCTTTATCGATATATTTTCTTTTTATTTCTAGCCGACAAGGGGGGAAATTCTGAAAGCGTTATATATTCATTTATGTTTATTTAGTGTTTATTATAATTTTATTATTTCATTAAAAATTTAACAAGTGGGATGTATGAATACGACGCTACATAATTACTTATTTTAAAATAATATTTTAAGTACAAAACGCATGTACAATGTTAGTTGATAGTTCGCTTTCTAATTTAGATTAAATATTGATTAGAAAGATTCAGTTCATTCTTAAGTAAACGTAAGCGTCATATAATCTCGTTAATGCCTTAAATTGAAGTTTTAAATTTACATGTAATAAATAAATATAAAAAAGAAAATCCATAAATATTTGAGTAGTTCAACAGTTAATAATGACACATACCTCTGAAATGACTAAGTTTCTATAAAGATGAAGATTTACATGTAGCTTAATGATACAACGATTTACGGAAAGAGAAGACGTATAAGGAAGTTCAAATTTTCTTGGGGTAGGAAAAAATAGTAAATGTCAGCTGATTGTTTTTTTTTTTTTTTTTTTTTAAAGCGAAAATCACGCTACAGCTGAAACTATTAACCTGGAAAATTTATATTTCATACAGAGGTCGCGTATGCCGAAGTTATATAATAAGAATCTTTCTTTTTTTTTTTACATTCCAACTTCAAGGGGTGAAAAGAGGTTAAAGACTGTATGACGAAAAATACATAAAGTATAATATGTTCGGAAGAAATAGGTTTACTAAATTACAATTTTGCATGAAGATTGTTTACAGTTTATTAAAAGTGTGAAATTTTTTTTAAAATCCTCTAAATTTTAAGGGCGTGGAAGAGATTCATTCTGCAGCCTATTTTGGACATAGCTGAAAACTGCGTTTTAGTCCAAACGAAAAAAGGTGCTTATAACGTGAAATTTTAGGTGAATATATACCGTGCATGCTAAAGTTATGAAGTAAGAAAAGTTTTTTTTTTTTTTGAAAATTACAAGGTTAAAAGGAGGTTTTAAAAATTGTTCATCAAAAAAAAAAAAAGTGCGATGTCTTCGGAACCGATAGGTCTACTAAATTGTAATTTTATACGAAAATTGTGTTTATATGATGGTAAACTAAAAGTATGATTTTTTTTTTTTTTTTAATCCTTTAAATTTGACGGGTAAAGGAGGAGCGTTGTTGTCTTATTTCTAGAAAACTGAAAATTATGCTATAGCCACACCAACGATACTTGTAATCGAAAATTTAATGCAAATGTAACATATACATCAGTTAATAAAAGTGGAAACTTTAAAAATTTTCAACTTTGAGTAATAAAAAAAAAATCGTGAAGGTAGAATATTATTAACTTCCTTAATTCATCGTTTTAAAATAATTATTTAAACAACATGCTACAGCAGAAACGGTGACATATGAGCCCATTGATTCTGCGTGAGAAGTGAAAAAATCCATTTATTACTCTGTAGAATTTTTTCACAGTCTTAATTCAAAAACTGAACCTCGGTACCCCAAATAATACGTAGTTTATACGCGCCAAAACTTTGTAATATTACGAAGCTGCGGGTGAAAATTTTGCACGGGGATGTGATTAAAACGACAATATTCACAAGCGTCGCTAATGGAAGAAACTCTATCACTCGTAATTCAAAAGATTGCAATTCCTAGTTAAGCCAGACTAAAAATGTGATTTATCATGAAATTCTTTAATGATCATAAATAGTTGCAATAATGATCATGTTAAATCAATATTGCAATTGCAATTTATAAAATTAAACGCGTAATCTCATTTCGTGCTTAATAACAGGAATAACGCGAATTGCGTGATGTGAAATTTGCCGCCATATTTCGCTAAATGCGTAATAGAGTGAAATTATTTTGAAATGTATTTCATTTAAATACTAATATCAAACGGTAAAATAAAATTATGAATCTACAAATGTAAATAAAAATATGTCGGAGAAAATCAAACGAACCAAACCGTTTGCGTTAAAAGTTGAAATGTTAATATATATTGCCACTTTTTTGTTTACATATAAACTTTAATTAAAAAAGAAACAGAAAAATGGTATATATATATATTTACATTTGAAGTTTAAGGGAACGTATGAGTAAGTAGATGACGTTTACTGAATAAGTAAATAGTATGAGGTAAACACAGAATGCTGAAGAGGGAAATAAAGCAAATAATTGCAACGATTAAAGTTTAATTCAACAAATAGTCGGCATAGAAGGTAGTATATAAATACATTTGTACAACAGCATTTCCTTTCTCTCCCATAAATTAAAATTTTTACCGAAAAATTTAGCAAGTTAATTGAGGAATATTGTAAAATTTTACCTTTTTTTTTTGGAGTTAAATGTTACTATATTCTACGATTTTGCTTTTTTCACTTTACAGAGTTCGAATTATTTAAGAAGAATTTTCTCATCTCATATTCTATTATGAGAGATAGATTCACGTAAAATTTTAATTTTTATGCACTATTAGTTGCAACTTTAGCGGAATTTTCAACTTATTTCTACACCCCTAGGCTGCGATTATTCAAAAAGCTTCTTTTGTATAATCTTAATAGACCGTATTACCACTTTACATGTAATATCTTAATTTTCACGAGGAAATCACATATTTCGTAAAAACAGTTTTCACGGCTCTTATATTCATTAAAATTCGATTTCTCGTGTCTGCTTTTCCAATCGAAATTCGGCATGTCTACTTCTTGAAGCAAAATTTAGCATGTTTACTTCTTGAAGCAAAATTTGGCGTGTCACTGTTTTGAATCAAAATTTGGCGTGTCAATGTTTTGAATCAAAATTTGGCGTGTCACTGTTTTGAATCAAAATTTGGCGTGTCTAGTTTTTCCACTGAGCTGTTGAAATGTTTGGTGTTTTATTTATTTATATAATTATAGTTAACACATACACTAGTGTTTTAATGTAGTTCAGTTTGAAACATCGAATTAACATTGACATTTTTTGTACTTTTTTTGAAAAACAATTTTCATCTCTTAATATTACTTCAAGTCCAAATTTTAAAAAACATCTTTTTAATTTTTAATTTTGGGCACATTGGATAATGTTGATATGCTCGTTTGAATCGTTATTTTGTTTTGTTGGAAAATTTAAAAAATGATAAATTTACTTCAAGAACTAAATTTTTTAAACGACTTAAGGTATAAATGCAACATATGTGTTTAAAAGTTGTACGCGAATTTACAGCTCCGTAGACTCAATAAATCTTGGATTTAAGGAAATAAATATTCGGCTAGTCAAGCAGTCGTGAATTTTCATTTAAACGAGTGTAGATTTAAATAGACGATATGTTATAACCATTTTAGAATATGTCGTTGGCTGCTAACTAAAATAGAGTAATTTCAATTATCGGCATCTACTTTTGTTTTTTTTTAAAATTCACATTCGTGAATTTAGTGTTATGTTTCTAGAAAAATTTTGATCAATTGGCGTATATGCGTATCATAATGTAGTTGCTTTATTTTTCATCGTTTACTAATCCGGAATTATTTGTATAAGCGGTCGTTTTATTTGGATGTATCGAACATGAATATTTACATTTACGTATTTTAAATAATCTAAATTCCAAAAAACTGTTGTATATAATCAGGGTTGCCAGCCTTACGAAATAGAACCGTGTGAACACCACATCCATGGTTCTCGGCCAGACTGTGCGATAATATTCAAAACACCACCATGTCGAACTACTTGTCAAGGTGATTTTCACACATCGTACAAGGAAGACTTGCATTACGGTAATTGTTTCATTAAAGTAGTCTATTTTTGAAAAGAACAAATGACAGCGCAATAAATATTTAAATTTACAAATCATTAATAAATCAGGCGATTTATAGAATTAAAAAAGAACTGGATGACAATGCATTATTACATAAATATTACATTTATATATTAATATTTATTAATAATATATTGATATTAATCAAAGTCACGTGTCACCACGGGCTTAACTATGGCAGACCTATTCTCGAATTATCTTTTGTGCTGATCTTCGTATACAAGAATACGGTCTCTTCCACTTTAATAGTTCTGCCCTCCCTACACTGCTACTCGCTTTCTCTCTCTCTCTCTCTCTCTCTCTTTTACATACACGCGTGCGTGAACGTATTCTTGCTCTCCCTCTCTGCCTCATAGATTTTTTTCACGATAGACATAAGTACAAGCAGTAAGAGCGTGCCGATGAGCGGCACGCATACGCGTTTAATGAATATGTTTGTCACGCCGACACGGTCCTACTGCTTGTGTAATTTAACCGCGTTTTTATCAATTTGCTTTCGTTTCTGTCCGTTCAGATGGAATTTTTCTGAATGGAGTGCTAACAATTTAATAAATATTTCATGCTGTTTTTAATTATTGTAATATGAATTTGATGTCGACTCAAAAAAGTTAATGTTACACAAGAATTACGATAATATCACCTTCAGTTATATCACTCTGAAATATATCTTTTATCGAATCTGTCACATTTTCATTAAGATGTTTGAAATTTATTTCAAAATTTCAAGACTTAAAATCGAAAATAAGTATTTAAATAAAAATAATTTTTTAAAGACCACGATTTTAAAACGGATTAAAAAATATAAAATAAATTTTCCTAGACCCATTCAGATTTATAACATCATACGGATTGTTTTGAAAACTGGCGAGAAAAATTTAATAGCTATAAAACATCCTGTAAGATTTACAAAATGAAAAGTAGTAAAAAGTGTATAGCTGTCGTTTAGAAAAATCACATAACAGTTCATATTATGTGCAATACAAAAAAATTATGTGACTCAGATGAACTATTCATGCATCAATTATCGATTGCTCGAGCTTCACGTTTTTCGTTTTATAAGTCTTACAGGTTAGGCCGGCTAAATTAAACGAAAAATATAAATTATGCATTGAAACCTTCCTCGGGGATCAGTCTATCTACTAATCGTATTTCTTTAACTTTTCAATTCTCTCTTTTTTTTTTTAATTTTACGTTTTCACATTAATTATTTTATTCGCGTTTATCTGAGAATCGATTTATTCGTTCGGAACAAAATGCATTTAGATAAGCTTATATATAAGTGGACAAACAAACTCACATAACTAGTTACTTTTATGATTTAAATATTTTAGCCCTTATTTCGTGGCATAAGTTTGCGATGGCCTAAAATGCTGCAAGGTTTATTAAAATATCTTGCCGCTTGACTTTATTTAAATCTGAGTTCCCTTATTTTCTATCTGATTCCCTTTTTTTTCTTTCATCCGCCGCCACTATCTGGAAATCATTACCTTCTTGAACCTTATGGTATATCGATACGTTTTTTACCCGGAAATAAGAACTTTTACTTATTTTTTAATAAACTCAAAATGTTTTTTCTTTAAAACGCAGTGATTATTAAGAGCAATACTGTTTGCTTCCGTTTTATTACAATGTAATAAATCACAAAACTTTACCCGGGTATAACAGACTGCGGATGCTAAATCAAAATCAATTCAATAATTTTCCAGATTAGCGTAGTAATTCAGTACTATGTTTACGTTATAAAGCAATTTCCCGCCACTTCGTGACTTCGCCTTCTTTTTTTTGACTTCAACAGCTCTCTTCACATTTACCGCAATTCTACTTCCTATTATAGCTTAGTGATTAACGAATACGGACCCACATGCTAAATTTTTTATTTCCCTTTCATGTAAAAAATCTGTACTGATGGTTCTGAGAATGATAACGGGGAAGGTGGTGCTTTTACAGCCCTCTTTACTCGATCCCTCGAAATCTTTCAGACTCACTATCTTCTGCTCAATCTTTTCAGTTGAGGCAATTTCCATTTTTCGTGCTGCCTCCTTTATTTCCTTTACAAGGGGGATATGCAAATTCCTCATTGTTTCCGGTTCCAAATCTGTCCTTCAAGCTATTTCTCTTTTCCCTTCCTATTCCTCTAACGGTATTATTCTTTCTATTCGTGCTTCTATTCCCAATTTGCGTTCATCACGTTCCATCCTGGTCACTCTGGTATTGAAGGTAACGATGCAGCAGATTTTTTAGCTCGCTCGGTCTCTCTCAATGGTTTACTCCTCCACAATTTTCCTGCCTCAGGCATTCTTTTTCTATCTCCATATAAGCATTCCAGACTCTAGTTAAACATCTACCCTTGTCTCTTCTCTAACTGTTCTTATTATTACTTCCTTCTACAGCTCATTCCCAATTCTTAGCCTTCGTTCCAAACCCTTCCTTCTTCTTGTCGAACTGCGATTGTTTCCTTAATTAGACTAAGACTAAATCATTTCCTTTTTCCCTTTTCTTTTTTTCTTCTCTTTCTCTTTCTCCCTATTGTGCTCTCCA
Source organism: Icerya purchasi (assembly GCA_039619475.1). NCBI lineage: Eukaryota > Metazoa > Arthropoda > Insecta > Hemiptera > Monophlebidae > Icerya > Icerya purchasi. The sequence goes on along the minus strand of CM077115.1, from coordinate 346,400,927 downwards.
CATTACTGATCCTTCCCTTATATGCGACTCCAATCACGTCCTCTTTGAATGCCCTGCTCTTTATGCCGAATGTTTTCTCCTATATTCTCAATTCTTAGCGGTAGACCTTCCTGCTCCTTTTAATGCTTCCTTTATCCTTTCCTTTCCAATCCAGCTATTGTTCCCCCATTACTTTCCTTTGCACTTTCCATTTCTAATCGCAAAAAAAAGAAAAGAGATTAGGGTACGCAGACAGGCAGATGTGAAAAATTTTATATGCACGAGGTAGATGACATTATTTTTGTACCTTTGCTAAATAAAAAAACCTCATATTATTTCTTTTTTTTTTAAATGACGTAATAAATTAAAAGTTGTTCTTATTATAGGAAAACTATCATTTGTGTGTGGTGTACCTCCATTGACGAGATCTGAATGATCGAGTTTATATATATATATATATATATATATATGTGTGTGTGTGTATATTTTTTTCCCTTGTACTGTATTATATTCGCGAATTTTAACTGGAGATATTTTTGCCCGGCAATGGCTTGAACAAGTCTATCCAATTTATTACTTTTTTGTATATTTGGAAGTTTTGACAATGTAGAAATGTGCGACCGGTAAATTTGGTCGTTTTTATAATTGTTACAAATATTATTTTTCCAGATACTCCTGACAATTATTGTGACCCATTTTAAGTTTGTACTTAATTTTTCTTATCTGATAAATTTCATTATTTTTAATATATTCGTTTTGTGCTTAACTACTAATGTTATGACCTCAGTTATGTTTTTTCATGTAGTTTTAGAAATGTACACTCATTTTCTTCTTTCTTAATTGATTTTTCAACAGGATATAATTGGTACTGGTTAGAAGGAGAAAGTGATATAATGAATGAAATATATAATCACGGGCCAGTTCAAGCTGAAATGGCTGTTTATGCTGATTTTGTTAATTATAAATCAGGTAATAGGCGCATTTTATTTTTCCAGGTTAAAATAAAATTAGGACTGGAGAAAAATAGGTATCAAAATAAATCCAAGGGAAGGATAGTAATAATGAAAAATTATGTTACGCCAATAAGAAAATAGTCGTCGCGATAACCTAGTTGCTAGAGCACTCGACTTCCATTACAGAAATCTTGGATTCCAGGCGATGACAGAGATTACAAAATAAATAATTAAATTAACCGCTAATAAGCGCGTGGAAGGTAATGGCAAATCACCATGTATACCACCATATGCGTATTGATTGATATATCATAGGCAGACACACACGGGGAACTGCATTTGTATATCAATAAATTAAACATTTACAATCAGTTCCGTATGTAGTCTTGCGTCTACACTAGCGTTGTATATAACATTGCCTGATACGCTGTGCCTATATCTGTACGGCTAGAATGTACGAATAGGTAGTTGCCTACGCTCAGAAACTGGGTATGCACTACAAAGAAGAATAAGAAAAAATATATATGCAAATATATTATACATAAGGAGAAAAATTGAGAAAAGTGGCACCCAAACAATGACTTATGATTCAAGCCTCGTGGTAAGCAAAAATTTCGGTTATTCAGAAAACTTAGGAACGTTACAACAAAAATAAAGAAATCCCCCCAAGCTCTGAAATTAAAATGATTTCTTTTCCGCTACCATGTACACCTTAGAGGCAAGAAAAAACAAAGTAATAAAAGTTTAGGGAAAAATAGAAAAAATCTATAAAAGAATAACAATAAATTTGAAAAAAGAACTGAATAATTAATGAGGGTTAAGGTGGAGGAGGGGACACAATGTATGAAGGAAATTAAGCAATAAAATAGATCATTTTTTAAAGACCACTAAAAAAAAAAAAGTAGAAAATGGAGGAGACAGACGAATGTGTGACGATAAAAGGATAATTTAATATCCCACAACGATCAGTGGAATGAAATAACTTGAGAAACGTTACATTCGTATTTCAGTAAGCTAGGATTCTTTCCTTCAGCTGTTCAAAGTAATACAAAGATGATGAAAAAAATATAGAAGGAATTAGCAAACATAGCAACGGCAGTGATTATAAGTGTACCTGTATAGAAAAATTATTAACAATATTAACCTAAAATATAGTTTAAAAAAAGTAAAAAACCAAGATTATCGCTGTTTTTTTTTTTAAACCGTTGTAGATGTTGCTAACGTTTAAATCTCTGCTGTTACTTAAAGCAATCATTACTGCGTCCTTCCTCGAATATCGTAGAAAGGGGATACTATGTCTGTTACAGAAAACATTAACCGCGTTTATTTGCTTGACGATAACGGTACCTTAACTTTATTTGCAGCTGGATTGCTTCGAGGGTTATGTTAGTGTATCTCTCATCGTTCGTTACAGTGATGTAAAAGTTTCAGTGTAGTTACAGTGCGCGCTGATTTTGTGTAATCGACCAGCAGCTTTAAAACTCGGCGGCTTGTTATTTTTTTTATTATGCGCACATTATTGAAAGACTAAAAAACTATAACCTCCGAATATTTAAATATTAAAGTGTTATCGTATTTATTACTGATATGTAAGATCAATACTTTCGTGTACTGAATACATATTAGCACTTTGGTGTGTTAATATAGGTTAAATAATACATGAATGTATTGAATACAAATAGTCAATGCAAAGTATTGATCAATACATTTTTTTTACTCTACTTGATGACTACACATACTTCTTTTTTGTTTCTTGCGTTCTTAAATTGCTTATGGTTGGGATATTATCTATTTTCTGGCGTATGAAATGCTCATATTTTTAGAATCGTCTTTCTGTATTTTGCATATAAATTTGAACTCGTCATTATTGATTATAATTACCAAAAGTAATCGATACGTGTCGTCGCGATAGCCTAGTTGCTAGAGCGCTTGACTTCCGTTACGGAGGTCACGGGTTCGATCCCGAGCGACGACAGAACTTATTACAAGAATTAAATAAATAATTGCTAATAATTACGTGGGAGGCAATGGCAACCCACCACGTACAACATCATATGCGCGCTAGGTCAGTACATAGCAGACACACACGGGACTACACTTGTAGCGCGATAATCAGTTCCGGGTGTTGTCTTGCGTGGTACACTCGCGTTGCGTATAGAATTGCCTAGTACACTACCTATATCTGTATAGCTGAGATGTACGAATAGGTAGTCGCCGACGCTCAGAAGCTGAGTATAGCACTATAAAGAAAAATCGATACGTAAACTAGTTAAAAATGGATTATGTACACGGTTGGTACAAAAAGTTCCCGGACTACCCTTTATAAAATCCGTACTGGTTGCGCGATCTTTCCGAAATTCACGGTACTTATACTTCAATATTGTGAGAAGAGGCAACGATAGTTTCAGGTCGCTACCTGCATTAGTTTACTCAGGAGACCGCCAGTTGTGAGTGAATCTCTGTGTACCGTGTCACGTTTGCGATAATGAAACAAAGAGCCGCCATTAAATTTCGTTTTTTGTGTGCATCAGAGACGTACGAGTTGATGAAAAAAGCATACAAGGATGAATGTGTAAGCCGTACAACTTGTTTTGAGTGATATCGCCGATTTAAAATGGACGGAGCTCGCTGGAAGACGATCCGCACGACGACTACCGACGAAAACGTGGCTCATGTGCAAGCTGTAGTACTTGCTGAAAATCGGCGAGCGACGTGTCGGTTCATCGCAAATGAACCAAACGTGAGTATCATCGACTTTTGAAACGCATTCGACGAATTAGGCCCGAGCTGTACGCGTTGAAACAGTGGATATTGCTTCATGACAATGCGCCATCGCACCGGTCGATCATCGTGAAACAATTTTTGACGAACCATCAGGTCACTGAGCTCCTTCACCCCCTTGCTCGCCTGATCTCGCTCCGGTTGACTATTTCCCCTTCTCTAAATTGAAAACTGCTATGAAAGGGACTCAATTTGACAGCATTGAGCACATCCAACGTGCAGTGATCGAGCGTTTAAAAGCGATACCGGCGGAAGACTTCGATAGCGCATTTGACAACTTGTACGAACGTGCGAAACGGTGTGTAGATCGTAATGAGTTGTACATTGAAAAGTAAATACGTTTCAATCTCCTCTCTCTTCATTTTATTTTTTTTTTAGCGGCAGTCCGGGAACTTTTTGTACCAACCGTGTATAATCTTGTAATTGTAATTGATTACAAAATACGCGACTTTGGTGATGGATCGTAGTGCGGATTTCAACATACATACAACTTGAAAGCAGCGACTAATCATCTTTACAGTAATACTACTCTGTTTTATTAAATAATGTACCTCTACTTACTCTCAAAAACAGATACCTTCTTTTTCGCTTAATTTTTGAAAAAACTGTTTTATCGTTTTCTTTATTAAATGAACCAAAAAAAAAAAAAAAAAAAAAAGATATATATATATATATATATATATATATATATATATATATATATATATATATGAATGTCCACTTTGATTTGTTGAAAATAAAAATTTATAATAATCCCAAAAAAACTAATTTAACCTGCTACCAATCGTATTTCGGAGTCTTTTAGACAGTTTTCACAATTTTTTTAACGTATATTTGTGACCAGTTTACTTCCGTGATCTTTCCCTGACGGTGATGATACTATATCTGACATTTTATCTGATTTTCATTGTTGTCGTAGCTCGTGCAGAAAATGAGTTATATTTTTTCTGGTCGATTAAACCGCGTACGACTTACTGCCTTATAATATTTTTTCCCCTCGGTTTGAACGTTTAATTGTGATACATTTTATCGGTTTATCAGTGGTATTCAGTTTTATTTTTGTTTGATTCTTTTTTATCGTAGTTATGAACAGGACCGAAGGAAAACATAACATATACATTAAAAAATTATTTCAGAGTGAAGAAAAAATAAAAAGAAGGGAAGAAGTATTTCGGCAAGCAAACAAGGGAACTTGTTCGGAAAAGATTAAATAGACTATTAAAAACCCGTTAAAAAAACAATTTCACATTTGCCGAATCCATTGATTCCAGTAAAGAATGTCTAAATGGTCCAGTTTACATTGATAATCTACAGAATGATAGGAGTTCATCAGATGTGCCTCGTTTTAACTGTAAATTGCCGGACGTACAGGAAAGAATTGTAATATTACTACTTTGTATTCGGCATTTATGCCAAACATTTTTTGATAAATAGTAGACTAGAAGAGAATTATAGAACACATAAAGAGGTAAATCTTTAATGTGCACGATCGTTTCAGAAGAAATCTAGATGCATTATTGATAATTGCAGCTAAATTAAATTCTTTTTTAGGCTTATTGTACATAATCGCCACGTTATAGATTGTTAAATTTATGGGTAATCGATAGAACTGGCGTAGAATTGTTTCGTCTATGAATCAAAACAATTTAATTTTCTTTTGCAAGCTTGATAACACCAACACTTGTGGCGAAAGTTTAAAAACAGAGATAGAGGCTGCCAAAAATCCGTCATCTCTTTGATCTATTTGTTCAGCAATGCAGAGATTTATATACGCACACTGAATAAAATGTATAACTATATTTTTTCTAGGATTTTAATTTAATTACATTGTAATACTCCCTTTAATAAAAAGTGCTTATATAATAAAAATATATAAGAGAACACCTTTCTTTCTTTTTCAAAATTTAATAAAAAAATAATGAAAGTATAACAAAATAAAATACCCGATTTATGACTATATTTTATATCCGGTCAAAAGACTGCGAGTGACTGAGAACTTCATAAAAGTTTTGCCATTGATTACGGGTTAAAATGGAATATACAGATATTTTGATTTACTTTATCAAAACAAATGTCGTTTCTTAATTATAATATTTTTAGCGTACATTAAACAGTAGTCGCTATTTGTATGTTCGTCGTGAATAGTACGAATAGGTTAATAACGTTTAAGTGTTAAAGTTAATTGTAATTTTAACGATTAGTAATGTTAATACACAATCAAAGGGGTTAATATTGAAAAAAGAAGAAATATTACATTTATTTTTTAAAAACGCATGAAAAATCGCTACTATGGATCTACTTTACAAAAATTAATACAACGAACGGTAACTGTGTAATATGTAACTGAAATTTCATAACAATCCATTTAAAACTTTTTTTTTTTTTTTTTTTTCTATATCATTTCTAATATATATTCAGAAAAGATCGCACTTTCCATTGCGTCAGAAATAAACTAACTCAACCTATTGAAAAATTGCAGTATTACATCCAAATCGGTATACTGAAGCCATAATTTTAAAATAGGCTTAATATAAGATTAAAAGTGAATACAACAAAAGAGAAGCGGTTATAATAAAAAAAAACGGAACGCTTTAAATTACGAATTAATCTAACCGCTGCGAGTATCAAAAACAAAATTAACATTAGAGAAGTTTTTGATTGTGCTTGTGAAAATCTATTGAGATCTGCTTTTTCTTTATCCGACTGATTTTAAAAAATCGGTATGCGGCGGAGGAATGTGAAATTTTTAAAATTCGACTATTTTTTTCACTTTAGTAGCTTCTTGCTATTTCTTGCTATAATTCTCTTTGATTAAAATAACACTCTATTTCGCCAAAACTGGATATATCGACGCGTTTATATATTTAAAATCGGCTATACTTTCCGTGATCCGAGTTGTTTGCTATACGATATATGTATATGTCCCCGGATATACCCGTAAGACCATAGAAGTAGAGAATTTCATATATGTATTCTAGAAGTGTGTAGATAAGAAATTTTTATTCCAAAAGTTGGCCAACTTCCTTTTATTTTCTGTAATACTTTTTATATCCCAGTCGGTATTGCTCGATTCCGAGCGTTGTGACTATTACCTATTTGTACTGACATAGGCATAGTGTTCATAGCAATTGTTTATATGCAGTACGAATGTGTACACACGCGAGACTACATTCGGAATTGTGATATTTTATGATTGTTTGATTTATCGTGATACAAATGCAGTCCCCTGTGTGTGTCTGCTTTGTACTAACTAACGCGCATATGATGATATACACGATGGTTTGCCATTGCCTTCTACGTGACTATCAGCGAGTATTTCCATTTAATTTTTCGTAATAATTTCTATCATCGCCCGGGATCGAACCCGAGATTTCCGTAACGGAAGCCAAGCGCTCTAGCAACTAAGCTATCACGACGAATAATACCAGCACGTCGATTTATATGGCCCTTGCATAAATAAATGTGGACACAGATTCTCTCCGTTATTATCATCGAATTTTAGACCGAATTTCGGAACACGCTATGAAATAATATACAAACTAAGAAGAGTTGCTAAAGATAGCTTATCGAAGCCTCAGTTCTAGCGCATATAAAGCGTAACGGGCAAATGGACCGAACAACTAACATTCGGATAAAGAAGCTCAAAGTTGATCGAAAATATATAGATGCGTTCATAAATCAGCTTTCGTCGAATGTTTGTTTAAAATAAGTTCAAATTAGCAAAAAAAAAAAAACAACCACAACAAACAAATTGGAGAGGAAGAAAAGCGTTGATTAAGAAAACCACTGAAATAGAAAAAGTGCAGAACTTGAATAAAGAGATTAAAATCACGCTTGCTCAATATGGCAATTTTTAATCAAGCAAATAATAAAACAAAGATCAATAGGTTTCTGGATGCATAACCAAAAGCTGCACTAATTTGAATTTTTCTAATTCTTTCAAATTGATAATTACGGCATTTTGTTTATCTGTGTAACACCAAATTTAGAGCTCTCTAATAATGGAAAGAGCGATATCTTTTTGGCAGAAATACACTCTTCATGGTTTTAACTGAAAAAGGTAAATTTCAACGCTCAAGAAGTTTCAAAAGTTTAATAATCCGTTTATTCTTTTAATAAGGTACTCAAAGAGCACTTCGTCGTTCTTACGAGAAACGGATACTATTTTATTTGAGAAACCAAATTGATTTATTAATTTGTCTGTTCTTAGATTCAGAAACTTTTCAAATATCCATTTTATCTTTTTATATTTTAATTACGTTTAGGAGTGTACTATAATATCGAAGGAGAGCGTTTAGGAGAACACGATGTAAAAATAATCGGTTGGGGCATAGAAGATAGAACACCATATTGGCTAGTAGCCAATTCTTGGAATAATGATTGGGGCGATAATGGTTATTTCAAAATTAAGCGGGGGAACGACGAATGCGGCATAGAAAGTTATGTCACTGCCGGTATACCTAAATTTTAAAATTAAGTTATTTTTTTTAATAACATAAACAACAGTAGTCTGTTCGGTGTTATGTTAAACAATATATATATATTGTTGAAGTAAGCATAAGTTTTACATAATATGTTTTTATTTCAATTGAAAATGTGATTAAAAGTTATCAAATGTTTACTATGCGCGTGTAATATTTTGTGGATTGAAAAATAAACACACTACTTTTTTACTGGAACAAAATTGTATTCCTCAATAGCGCCGTTAATAATAACTTTTTAATACAATATTAACTTTTACTTTTGTCATTTTATGTAAATCCTACGTACTTCTGTAAAGATGCAGTATGAATTGAAAGAGCGTATATTATACTTCACAAATTGTACGGTGTAATTTTTCTCACATTCACATTACTCTGATCGTTGTGGTTGCATACGTTTCTTCGAGACTTTTAAAAGGTTATTATAAAGAACTAAAAATCGCTTTTCTCGATAGCTACACTTTAATTATACAGATCTCTATGTTTCACAGGAAACATTTTGAACAAAAATACGTCTTTCTAGACGCATTGTGTGTGTGTGCGTGCGTGTTTGAACTATACATAAGACTTATATACAAAACAAATAATAAAACACACTAATCATAAATCTTCTGCATCAAAACACTTTTCAGATTTTTAAGGAACAAAATTTTCACTAGGAATGTAATTATAAATAATTTTAATAATGTACAATTTTCAGAAAATAATAAATATCTTTACAACTAAATTAGTTAATCGATGGCGGATCTAAAGTTTTTTAAAGCACAATCAATAAATGATTTATCGCTTCAAATATCGACGTACAATAAACGCATTGTGGTTTTTTCAAGGTTAAGTTTTTGCGTACTTTTGTGAGATTCTGAACATTACCATACACATACATTCATTAAATATATAGCTCGATCCTTTGGATTTCAACATGAATATGCCTTCTAGACCTCCATGATAGTTCTATAATATTTATAGAAAAATAAATTTCAATGGACTACTAATTTTCGGAAAAAAAAAAAAAAAAAAAAAAAAAAACGATTTGCAAAGCAATTTGTTTTAAAACATAACAGAGAAACGTTAGTTTACTTTATGTTACCGCTGGCAAAAGAATGGCATCATTAATATGTATACCATATTTGTATATATATATACTCTTAAAGTGAATTAATAAAATTGTTTATTTATTGTTATTGCGTTTAACGATAATTGTAACTTTTTATTGATGCGTAGTACTTTTCGGTAGGCGGGAAAGTGTTTCACCCACCAACGAACTCTAGCGTATAGAACAACAAGGAAAAGAATAGCATGCAGGTTCTTTGGAAGCTGTTTACTTTTTTTTTCTTTTCTGTTAATGAAAAAGATGTAACTAAGCATATTATTTTATGAGTTTGTTCACTTAATTGCTATCAAAATTTTTAAATATGTAATATTTGATTTTCTAACTTCATATTACAATCATTTTGTCATTTTACTTCGGGTATTATTTATTTATTTATTTATTTATTAGCCGTTACAGTACTATAAACGAAGTGCCTAGTATTTATAAACATTTGTATTAATACATTGAAAATAAAAATTAAAAGCCCATATCTTAAGCGAAGGCCTCCCTCAATCTTGTCCATTCCCTTCGGGCAATCCTCTCGTATTGTTTATTATGTAAAAATGTTGTTAAACCATCTTTCCATCGAAGAAACTGTCTACCTTTATTCCTTTTTATTTCGTATATATCAGTTTTTTATCCTGTATGTCCATCTATCACCCATTAGTCTCGCTAACATGTTCAGCCCAATACCATTTTTTTCTTTCGCATTCATTAACAAAATTTATTTTATTTTTAAATACATACATATATAATATCATCATCATCATCTAGCTCACTCGAAATTCCGAGTATGAGTTATCTTCTAATTCTGAGGAGAATTAGAGGATAGGTAGAGACAGGCAGTTGGAATCACGTAAGCAAGAGCGCAACGCCTAACTTTCGTGCTGCCGACAACGTGAGAAAGATACCAATGGCGAGGCGAAGCCAAGACGACTGACCTTTACTCACGTTGATGCGATTGTTCGCCGGCTGAATGTTTCTATGTGACGCAAGCGCACTCGCACGATTACAATTGGAAACTGACTATAGTCGCTTGTTATCGCGCTACAGTTGCAGTCCAACTGTATCTAAACTGCTGTGTACTAAACTAGCGCCGCATAATTTTTGTCGTCGCCCGGTATCGAACCCGAGACCGCCGGATCAGAAGTCAAGCGCTCTAGCCACTAGGCCAAACGCGACGATATATATAGATATATATAGATATTTGAAAATATATGCGATGAAAAATAATAGTCGTTGCGTTGCGCGATTTCGTTTCACGAGCGATTTTCAAGACGTTTCATGTCAAAAATTCGAAGTACTTTAACATAACAATCTAACAAAAGCAAACGACCCTACACTACTGCAAAAGATTTACGTTTTTAGAAATTTTAACAATGCGACTTAAAAAAAAATTGTACGTCACGTTTAGATCCGCCGCTGATTTTCATCGTTATTAAAATTATGCTTAATAATAATGACTCGTGTTGTTTTTTTCGTTTTTTTTTTTCTTTTTCTGAAAAAGTACATCTGTATAAAATACATGCACACGCAAAAACTTAATAAATTTGCTTGGCTAAAATGACTATTTTAAAGAAGCCGCGTTGTTATAGGCAACATGACGAGCTAATCGACACGGTTAAACGTCATCAAAGAGGTTTCTGGACAGCACGTTAAAAGTAGGCCGTGAATCGAATTTCATATTATTTACGTCCATTTCAAATGAGCAACTGTTTATAGTAGTAGCCGGAGATACGCTATCACGGGAATTTCTGTCTGCAATAAGATTTCGAAAACGCGAGTTTAAAATTTCGAAGCAAAATAATGTCCTTTCAGTTTAAAACTTAAACAAAAAATCGATATATAAATATCTCGCATCGAACTTGAAAAGTTATTTTGTTTTTCGGGATTTGCGATGAAATATGATTTTTTTTTTGTTTCCTCCCTCCTTATCGCGTGCTACCTGTAATTGGGGTTTTGGATGTTACATATCTTATTTAGATTATTTATTACGTGTATCTATTTTAAATTGCTTTTGAGATAAAATTTAATTAATTTCTGATAATTTGTACTTAAAATGTTATAAAGGTCGATAAAAAACAATAATTCTTCTATTTATATTGATATGAAATTTATGGCTATGCTAGGAAATACGATTTTATCGCAATTTGGTTACACTGCGTAGCATTCAATTAAAGCGGGGTGAAACATTAAAAATTATTAAAAATTTCACATGCAGCACGAAATTCGAACCAACAAACCAACTTACGCAGATCTCGGTAAAAATAAAATACATTAAAACTATAACCCCAAGGAGACTACTATACGTTTGCTTTTTAAAACACTTGGTTTAATACGCGTGTTTACAATATTTCACAAAAATAAAAGCGATGAATCATGTTCCATCGCAAATCCGGATAAGTAGGACACAGTAGTGTGTATCCTACTTATGAAAAATTTTAGGTAAATGATGCTAGTTTGATTCATCCGCATCTGCGCCGACACGTTCATTAAGAATCAATATCTCATTCAATTAAATTAACACGAGTAGTTTAAAATTCGTATTACGCTTTACATTACGTGAAATTTCAAAAATTTTCTCGTGACTAATTGAAAAAAATCTTACCTTTCTGAAAACGATTCGAAGAATTAACAGGAGGCGTATCTGTAGGGGAAGAATACTGATGTTGTAATTCGTCACCAGCTAATAATCCTTTGCGATGCCGGCTTTCTTTTTCTGCAAGTTTATAAAATATCACGTTAACATTTAATTATCTTCGCCCTGATTTCTCATTTACAGTTATGCAATGCAAACGCTTTGTCGTCATGGTTTTTGTAATTACGTTTACGTAATGATGATATAAAATCGAAATGGTATGCGCGCAAATTTTATACAGCATCGAAAAAAGTTCGATCACCGTTCGGACAAACCGACACGACATGCAATTATTGACACGCAAAATTGTTTTAAATTTTTAAAAAAAGAAAAGAGAAGTGGTGTGTCTAGAGAGGGGCACCAGATAGGAACGAAGTTCCTTTCATCACTTTTTGGTAGATATATAAAGTCATTCATAAAATATACGATAAAAAATAAAATAAAATTTACGTGTTTAGAATTGAGGTTATACAGCTGACCGCGCACAATGCTTGCTGCTCAAATCACACACACACACATCCGTATATACTAGAAATAGATAGAGAAAAAGAAAGAGAGCGAAGGTCGCCTGGAAAACGCATAACGCTTTTTCCTTACGTGACGATTTCTGCCAGTTAACTCCCACCGTAAGCCGCGTTAAGGAACTTCGTTCCAAAAAGTACTATTTCGAAACATATTGGAAAAAAAAATAAATAAAAAATCACAAAATAAATTAGTGCCTACTATAACACCGTCTGCTCCAGTAAGGCTCACCTGGAAAAAATCAAGGCTATAGAAGGGTGTACTTATTTTACACACCATCGACGCCGAATATAGATAGGGAAATAATTACAGGCCAATCTACGGTGTTGAATGAATTTTTCTCATTTTTTTGCTGTTGTTCCTAGCGATAATAATAACTTTCATCGTATCGAAAATTCAAATTAATAAACTCAGATTTGGACTTCAATTCGGATAACTCAGAATCGTAAAATCAACTATTTTTACGGAAGAACCCACAAGAATTATTCATTCATTGCAATAAACGACATCACAGGCACTATCCAAACACCGGTAAGGACGGTATTGTTTTCCAATGATCTTGTTCGTCTCTTGTTGCTCAGATATCAATTTAAAAATTGAAGGAATAGACAAAATCTCGCATCATGGGACAGAATAATGATTTAGATTCTCCACAAAAAAAAAAAAAAAACTAAAAGCGTTCACTTTTGTAAAATTCTCAACGTTGTGATTGTTCTCTAAAAATTTATCTGAAAAATTCGATAGCTTTGTATCAACCGGGTCATGAAATATTTTGGATTTATTTTGAACAATAAAACGTCATATATCTTATTTAAAAGAATCATGCGTAAACAAGCTCAACCTCATAAAGAAATTCTTGCATATAAAGTACGGGGCTCACTCTTCATTGCTGTTTCAAGTTTACCAGATTCAGTCAAGGTGTGATTATGGAGCTTCACTATATTCATCAGCATCGAGGCAACTTTTTCATCATTCGATAGCGTTTAACACTAAAACTATTCGTATAGCCCTCGAGGCTTTTCGTACCGAACTAATTTCAAGTTAATTCTGCGAGACTACGGAATTAAATATCTGCGATAAGTTACGTCATTGCTGTCTTTTTTTTTTTTTTTTTTTCATACAATTTCTCTGCTAATTTACTTGCTACAAATTATGTTTTACGAGCTTCCCATTTCCTTATTTGCAACTTTTCTCTTCGATAACTCTTATTTTATATTCTTTTTGCCAAATCTTAGCTCATTCAACTATAAACCCAGCTTTTGTATATTGGATCCAAGTGCTTTCGAGCGTAGATCGCATTCTAAATACGAGAAGGACGTTCAAAAAGTAAGTTTCGCTATTTTTTATTTTCGAAACTAATAAATCTGGGGGAAAAAAACGGACACCGGCATTGAATTCTTTACTTTTCCACATATTCACGTTTTAAATTTATTCATTTTTGTGGAGTCGAGAAATTAACTTACAAATACCCTCCTCGTAGAAACTTGCTGCCTAATTTTGTAACCAGCTAAGAACGAAATTTTTCAACTCCTCGTCGATCTCGAATTTTTTTTGCATAGTACCGCCTTGTGAAACATTCCTGGAAATTGGTCAAGAAGATCGAAAATGGTTTAGCGGCGACCGGATCGCACAGTTTCTTCGATTTTTCGCACACCAGTTGTTCCGTTTGAGATTACGGATGATCTTCTGTTGCTCGTCCTCTACATTCGTTCTACCTCTTCGCAGAATTCACGGCACCATTTACGAAGCATGTTGAACACTCATATCACATGACCATAAACTTGCACTATTTATCGATGAATTTCACAATTGGGGTGCAATTTTTTTATGTGGTTTAAAAAACGAAAATAAGCGAGCGTGCCCCGTAGTCCGCGGCAACTTTCAGAATTTCACTCGTGATTAATTCACCTAACTCGAAAACGAAACAACTGTATTGCGACTGGAGACACTAGTTGTTTAAAGTTGAACGTTGTAGCTACAAAATGAAACCACGCCCACTCCTGTAAGTTTATTCTAACCGATTTTACAGGGGAGGGATATTTATTTCGTGAACGATCCTCGTACTATTACGCCACCATGGATTCCCAGATTTCATCAATTCGGCTTTTCCTTGATCAAAAATCGTTCACCAAGATTTGCTTTAGTATATAAGATACTTTTTTCCTTTAGAAAACCTTCCATTTACTACACGGACGCATCAAATTCGCACGTCCTCCGAGACATACACAAAAACAATTTGGCAGATCAGTTACACTGGGCCCGAAACCGGCCGTATGAAGTTTTGATTTACTTTTATATAATACGTTAGAGTAAAGCTAGCCGATGTCGGTTCTTAGTGATATGAGCTGCCATCGATTATTATTAATTGACATTTAGTATTAATAATTTCATAATAAAGTCTAGCGCGAAATCTGATCAGTTTGTAACGTCCTGAAACTGTTCGACCGAATGTCTTAATTTGGTTTAGTAGTTAATATTGATAATTGAAATTATATTAATTTCATTAAATAATGATTGAAAAATTCGGTAAATTACCAGCGTTTGCTCGTCTCTGACCGTCACAGATTGTATCTTCGGTTATTTCACTGTCAGCAACATACTGCTGAAAACCGATAGCAGAAAGCAAGATGGAACCAACATTGAAATAGGTGGTTATGCTAAATATCAACATAACGATCGGGAAGTATATGTTGAAACCATTACTAATGATGTTGATGACATCCATGTGTCCCATTACCTAATTAATTATCAAGCTTTAATAAAGATTTATTTACGGTTTTCATAAATAGTACGTTGTCAATAAGAAACATTTTTAATGTAATATTTCATGATTTTAAGTACGTACGACAATAAAACACTTTCTGCATACAGATAAGCTATAAACGATAACGTACACGATGTGTCGGAAAAGTTCCCGAACTTTTGAAATGAACGAAGTACAATTGGATGTAAAGTAATTTATTTGAGCTAACGTTCAACATCTTCCCGAAGTATACATGTATTTGAGTGCTTGTACAGTGATTCGAAGCTTCTCTGGTATTCCTCTGAAATAATGGCTCTGAGGCGCTCGGTGCAAGAAGTTTCAATAGCGACTACGTCGCCAAAAAATCGTCCATTCAGGTGCACTTTAAGCTTCGGGAAGAGGAAAAAGTCGACAGGTGGCAAATCAGTCGAATAAGAGGCGTGATTGATCCGCGATATTTAATTTTTAGCAAAGGTCCCCGGTTGACGAGCTCAAATAATTTTTAAAAAAAACAAAAAAAACTCGCGATGAACACAAAGCGCACAACCCATCGAAAAACTACGACTATTTCAATAATGGTAAAAATTTTACAATCGCTCAATTGGTTACGTTATCATAACCAACCCCATATTAATTACAACATAATTCTTAGGCTAAACCCCCCTAAGAAAAAATGTCCCAATTTTATGTAACGTTTGTTATATTTTATAAGATTTTTGTGATTATGTTATTATATTCATATGGATCAATTTAGAATTACGTTGTAAATTTTGATAATTTTGTACAAAGTATAGAAGAGAAAGAGACAGAATATATATATATATTTTTTTTTATTTATTTTTTATTATTACATTAATAAAGAAATATAACAAACTAGAGAGTAGCCTGCGAATTAGCTTATGGCTACCAGTAGCGATTATTTGTATATATGTTTAATTTTAAATAATTCAAAAATAAATACAGGAAATTGTTCTAGTAGAATAATTTCATTTAGTTGAAGTGCACCAGTCAATCATATACAATTGTCGCGGGTGGTTATACTTGCTACACGTGCACATTATATGCTGAACATTTTCTACTTCATTACTTTCACAATTACAACATTTACTGTCAGCAATAATAATGTTTAATTTATTTAAAAAGTATCCAATGGAACCATGACCAGTGAGTATTTGAGTCATATAATAATTTACTTTAATGTTTTTGTTTTTAAAGCATTCTATTACGTTAGGAAAGAACTTATTTATTAATTTATCACGTACATTTACGCAATTGTAACAATCAACTGAATCTTTCTATCGATATATCATATAGTTAAAAAACGATTTCTGAAAGATAACAGTTGGCGAAGACGTCAAAAGCGTAATGAAGCTAATGAAGAAAAAAAATTAACAAAATTACCTGAGTATACTGCGTTTCCATTACACGTGACTTAATTATGTGGCTGTCCATATGTATCAGACCGAGAAAGTTCAAACAGAGTGGCGGTGTTAATCTGCTCAACAACCTGATAAAAATAAATGTAAATGAGTACGCTGTGCAAACTGCAAAACGATAAGCACGACAGCTGCTAATATTCCCGTTATAAAGAGAAATTCACGTTAAAAGAAATTCTGACCTAAATGTAGCGGTCACTGCAAAGTCCTATCCGGCTTACAATGTTACAAAAATAAAATCAATTATAAAACGGAAATATATATTATATTTACTTATATGATTTCAGCATGTTCAGTTCTTGAATTGTAGGATCTGGAATTTTGTAAAGCAATTAACTTGTTGTTTACTCGTTTAATTTTACTAAGCTTATTTACATATAAAATAGTAATCATCTGTTAATTACCACTGTTACTCACATCATCAAAAGGCCATTTTTTTTGTGTGTGTATTTACTTCCTCTGTTAAAAGAACGAGTTTTTTTTTAAATCTCGTTAGCAACATTATTTTTAGAATTCTGTACACATATAGTATACGGAATTCTAATAAGATGCTGAACCATCAAAAATATCAAATAAAAATCAATAACTCACCAACGGATTGAATTGTAAACTTCAAAATTGGATCATAAATTACAATTAAATTTTCTTTAAAACTATATTTCTAACTTCAAGCTAATCGATAACCCTGGGCGTTACCCATTCCACCCCAGAAACGTCAAGAATATTTAATATGGAATATAAAACGACCTTAAAAAATTTATAACTCATCACCAGATAAACCTTTACAAGTGAAATTCATAATATAAAACAAAACGTAGAAGCTTTTTCATAAAAGCAAAAAAATTATAGTTAAAAAATTATACAAACCCCTCCATTCGGATCCAAAAACAGTAAAAAAATTATGTTTGCGTAAATAATAGCTCGAGTAAAAAAGTAGAAAAAATCAAAACGTATCTCAAACACATGCACAAAAGATCGTTTTATAGGAAAACTATAGCCGAGCTTACAATTTTATATTTAGGCCTCCGAGGCGGCAAAAGTTCGAAATTTTTGAAACAAACTTTTTTTCCCTGGGCATGTGGGGTATATCAGCAGAAAGATTACTTTTTGTCGAGAACAAAAGTGTATTTCATTTTTTCAAAGTTGGCGAAAAGTTCAAAAAATCACGAAAAATTACTTGCTCTCCCTTTGAATCAAACTTCTTTGCTTTGAATTTAGCATTATGTGAATATAAATATTATGAATATCTTTCGGAATCTTCAGCGCATGAAACATCATGCTTAACCGAACCTGTATTACTCACCTGTTGTAAAACTGAAAAAGATATGTATTCCCAATTACTGTGTACTCAATACTATACAATACCGTCACAGGTCATCTCCATTAGTCACGTTTTATGAAGAGTATACTTCAGGCGTCGTTGCGGACTAAAAGTTTTTATGTTCCCTTTAGAAATCATCTACACGGTTCATTTAAATTTCTCTGCCAAATGTATCATTTGTGTTACTAATAAATACAGATTTCTAAAATTGAATCTAAGTAAATCTCTCAGTATTCGCATACATGCATGTATAAGTATACACAACTGGAATTCACATTACGGGGACACCTCGATTCCGTAGATAACAGTTTTCTATAATTTTTGCAAAAGAGATTTTTAATATAGAAAGATGGGGAGAATACATATACCCTCGTATTAATTTTGCCAACTTACTCTCATTTCTCTGAAATATCTTTAATCCCTTTTCGGAGATATTAACCAAGATGTCCTCCTCATCTTTGTTGCAAAATAAATTTTCCTCCCGGTTTTTCTCCGTTTTCCAGATTTTTTTCATCCTTTTCCCTGAATTTAAAAACAATATCCGTATAGAAATAATCGCACAATTTCCAAATATTTCGCAATGCAATTTTTGTTATACACCGGTAGTACAGTTAATCCGGATACTTTTACTAAGCATAAAATTCGTTACCGCGTTTTTGTCTGTGTATCCTCATTCAACCAAGACCGTGTTCAATCGGGGTTTTCAGTTGTAGCTGATCTCAGTTGTGTTTTTATCCTTCGCAGTGTAGAAAAAAACCGTTCAACGGTACATGTTGCGAAACGTTCGAATGCATCTCAAAAGATTGAAATAATTACTGCATTATTTTGCGAAAATATGCAGTTTGGAGAATTTTTAGCGAATCTAAATATGGAATGAAATATATTCTTCTGTCGTTAAAGTCGGATAAATAGCCCAATTTGGTTGACGCAAAGCAGTGTACACCAGTGAGGTGTAAGGTAATGAGGAACGAGTTCCAGCTCTATAATAATTCATTCCGTTCCAATCGGTGACGTATTTACGTTACTTCGTTATTCCTGTCACAGAAATAAGAAGTTATCAATGTAACTAAAAGAACTGGTTATAACTATGTAACTAGTTTTGGAACTGGTCGTCGCGATGGCTTAATGGCTAGAGCCCTCGGCTTCTGTTTCGGAGGTCTCGGGTTCGACCCCGGGCGATGACAAAATACGCGCGCTAGTTAGAATACAGCAGTTAAGACACATTTTGAGCTGAATTTATAATGCGATAGCAAGCGACTATAGTCAGATCCGAATGTAGTCGTGTGTGTGCGCTAGCGTCGCATAGAAATATTCGGCCGGAGAGCAATCGCATCAACACGAGTAGGCCAGTCGTCTTGGTTTGCCTCGCGCCACTAATACCTTCCTCACGTTGGTTGGCAGCACGGAAGCTGATGTGCTCCAGTTTACGTGCTTCGCGCTGAGATGTGGTTGTACGGTTGTCCACTCATTTGCACATTGTCACATTCTTGCACCTCACCCTTTACGTATCGTGCGGCGTGATGGTGATGATCGTGCATAGTATACTGCAATGATATCCGGCGCCGCAACGAGTAACAATACTGGAATTTTACACTATCATCAAAATTCTTAACAGCGATCTTTATCAAAACAGTACTGATTTTTTTATACTATTTTTGATGCCGCTATAAATTCCAAATCTACTACTTCATATTATTAGGATGTCTCTTTGTCACACTTCGCTGTTTTATAATTTCTCCTCTGAATTATTTTATTTTTGACTTGTTTCAACAAATTAATTTAGAGTTTTATTTTAGTTTTTGGTTTAGTATAATTAAATTTAGGTTAAAACGATTTCATTCATCAACCGTAATTAATAAAAATTTTCTAAAACAAATTCTAATAAATCCTATCAAGTGCAACAGTGTTTATTAGAATTGCGTTAAAATTTGTTTATTATGCGCTTTATAGAAATTTAATATTTAAATTATGTTAATAATTTCAATTTAGACAGCGCATTTATTTTGAATGATTAATTAAAGTTTCGAGATATTAAGATGAAATCATCTTCTATTGGCTCCAAATAGCTTTAGCTTTTAAACTACAAGGGGTGTTCAATAAAAACCGACACTAGCGCTCTCATCGGTCACGAAAGTGTACTATGCAAACGAATCACCCGGCTATCAAATCACAGTTTCCTGCTGATTTATTTAGTGCAAAAACGAAGTCGCTACGTTGATCTGGTCAGTTTTTATATTCAATTGAGTGGAGAGTAGTTAGATTTCGCCTCTAAAGCTTTTTCGGCAGTAAAAGTAGTTGGAAAACGACGACCTTTTAAACTTTTTTTTTTGCCGTGGGATAAAGATAAAAGTCGTTCGGAATCAAATCCAGGATGCAAGGGGGGCGCGACACTGTTTCGACCTTTTTTTAAGCCAAGAATTTGAGCGCTGCATTTGCGATTGATGTAGCTTCCAAAGGCCAACGAGATTAGCTTCCTAAAACTTGGTTCGCAGAAATTTTTATTCTACCGATCGAGAGGGAATTTTAATTCTATCTTTCGTCTTATAATTGCGTTGAAACTACATGAACAAAGAATATCTAAATGTTATATAAAATCTTCTTTTCTGAGGTAGAAAAGTGAATATGTGGAAATTCAGCTAAAACAAAGTAAAATACTGGATAGGAGAAACGTTTTAAAATTATTAAAACAGACAAAAAAAAAAAAAAAAAAAAAAAAACTATTAAGAACAGAATTGGTATCCATAAATGAACAATTAGCTGAAATTTTATACAAATATCCAGTCGTTCAGTAATACCCGAAGAGAGCACGGGAACAATACCGCTCCTTGTTGTGGACATAACTTCCCGATGAAACCGCTTATTTATCGTGCGAGTTAGAAACTAAATCACAAGAAGAAATATTTTAAATTTATCGCCAGTATGGAGAGATATCTGAAGTGAATTTATTCCTTCCACTTGATAGACGATACATCACCGTAATGTCAACAATTCTCGATGCAGTATATATATTATATACGTATTTAAAATAAGTCAGAAAAATAATTTCAACGCGTAAAAAAATAACAATAACACTTAATAAAAAACAAATAAGGTTAATTTTTACATTTCCTTCAATCGCATAGTATATTCATTTAGTAACAATAATACGTAGTACTCACATTCCGGAGAAAATTAAACTATGTTCATCCGTTTGATGTTCCGGAGCGAAATGGTAATAATCAAAGAATCTTATTTTGAATACCGTTGAATAGGCGCAATAACATAAATACGCTATCACCAAAATGCACATCACCTAAGCGGGGGAGAAAAAAATTAAAACTTTAAAGAAGTTTTATATTAAGCACTATCAACTGATAATAGAAGAAAACTACCTGAAATATAAATAAAATAAGAAAGGATAATGATACAAAGTTCCAGGTTTCCCTTAAAACTGGTTTAATACAGCGTCGATATCGATCTATTGCGTGTTAGGCTAATTATTATCAGAGATAATAAGATACAATGTATAAGCCGTGAACTTAGCAGCCTCAATAGTTATAAATTGATTTAAACCAGTTAATCAGATGATCTTAATAAATAGTTTCCTGAAGAGAATAAATGCAAAGCGATTCAAAAATTTTTTACTCTAGTCTTTAGTTACAGACTCCGGGATACGGAATATATGTGTTTCACTAATTCCGTTCGCAAACTCACTTGTTATTCACAGTGCCCTCCCATAAAACACTTAAATACATACATAAATGAGGCAAATATTAAGAACAGTTTTACATTATTACGCAGTGCACAATGTATCCTCTAACACAAGTAGTTTCAAATTTTCTTTAATTTAACAAACTGTTTTCGAGACAAGTTAAATTGTTTTTCGAAAACAACGTACAAGCGTACAAAATAATATTTTTTGCGAGGGAATTATAGCCGTGTGTTTTCCGTAGTATGTTAACTTAAAATAACTAGGTACCAAAGAAATCTGGAAAAATAATCGCAACCAAAAGAAAGTTAATGATCACCTAATATTTCCTCTAAACCCATTACTGAACTGTACAACGCTCGATCAGTCAAGGATATTAAACTGAATCGTCATAATTTTTTAAAGCATTTTGTTGAAATAATTAATATAAATCAAATACTGACGTTTTAACTTAATAAAATTTAATCGCTAAATTTAATACTTTCAAGAGCTATGCTACAGGCGATGCTAGCCTCTTTCATTTGATATAAATACTAATAAAATACATTAATTTGTTAACGCCTTTATTATTAATATGTACGTTGTTTTTAATTTTGCCGATTTTATTTTTATATTGCGCTCATTAACCGAAGAACGAATTATTAATATAAATTTACATCCGCATACATTCTCACCTCCATTAGAAAATAATTATAATGATCCCTCGCGTAATTCGTGATAATGGCGAAAATCGATAAAACAGGTTTTACATTGAAAAAAGTAACTTCCGACCAAATTACAGCTACTGATAATACGCCACACGATGCGGATAAAATTTTCATACAAATTGGTTTTGTAACAGCCTGCCACCAATATTCTGGAAAAACAAATAAATAAACTGATTAACTTTACGAAATACACGATTAATTTAGCTTCTAACTTTAATTGTAAAAATCCTTTTCCCAGGAGGTTATGGCTTTAAACTCATATTTACACACACATATACACCTGAAATTTAGTATATAAAATAAATATTATTACAAAGTAATCTCTCGGGACACACGTTGTAATTTAAAGTAAATTAAAATCGTCCATATATTTGAGAAATTGAGAAAAGCTTATACGCTTTATTTTTGTTTTTCCCGGTCCAGCTGGCGCGTTTTTGGTCAATTTTACATTACGAAATTCAAAAAGTCATGTATGCATCTACATTTGAATATTACTCATATACTGAAAATATTAGATAAAATTTTTTCGAAAATTTAAACTTTAAGGGGTGAAAAGTGGTCAGAACTGGGTTTTTTCCCGAAAAAATACATAGTATATTTTAGTAAAAAATAGATCATTATATTACAATTTTGCATGAAGATCGTTTATCTGCAAATCTTTTTTTTATTCAAACTTCAAAATTTTAAGGGTTTAAAAAGGGCTATACACCATTTTTTAAGCAAAACTTAGTATCACCGTTACAATAAAAAAAAAAAACAAAAAAAAAAAAAACGGCGAAATATATTACACGAATATTGTATATATGTGATATTCGCCGAAAAAAGGGACCTTATTTTGAGATTTAATTCCTGAAGTATAATTTTTTTTACTAAAAAAGGGTTCATCGTTGTATCGAAGGAGCTTCTTGTTACATCTTCGCAGAGCAGATACTCTCGATGTGACAAAACTATTAAATCCTTCATTCTATCATGTTTGATGGTAATATTGTCTTTTGGTTTCTTTATGAATTATCCGCAACCAATTCTACTTCGGGTTTTCACTGTCTGAGTGCTTTTAGTTTTTACAATAATTCTTTGCTTATATTTTATTCTATTAAGCGAACAAATTGTGTACTTTCAGTAATGGTTATATATATTTCATAAATATCTGAACACAGATAATGTACACATAAATTTTCTGACTACTTTCGGCTTCAAACAAGCATGAATTAATTCAGTCAACGTGAAGCAAATGTTTATTATGTTACATTAACTGGCTTAATTCAATACCATGATTACGGTTATTGATAACCGAAATTAGCAGGCAAATTTATATTATGTGTATTCAAATATTTAAGAATTACATCTACTATTCTCGATGACACTTTAGCAACTTCTGTGCACGATGAACTTTTATCCACCCTACTCGATTTTATTTCAATTCATCACTGTTGTCATCAACAGCCATTCTTTTCAGCCGCACAAATCTTTCAGTTTCAAACTTAACGCATTAGTCATCTTCATGAATTTTTTAAATTTATGTACGCGTTTCTCCGGTTATAACAGCTGCTCTAATTAGGTAAAAAATTGGCATATACGAATTTAAACATTTTTTAAGCAGAAGCCTAATATCTGTAATTAGATTTTTGAAGGTATATTTATTCTTACATATTGCGGTCGCTTTATTACGACTAGTTTTTTTTGCTTAATTCGATTTTTGTTAAAACGATTTTAATAACTTGTTAACGAAAATTTTTAAGGCTCACATTTTGAAAATTTGCTAAATAAACGATCGAATGTGACGAAAAATTTATTATGACAAATATTTTCTATTTCCACAAAGTACCTTTTTTTAAATCGAACACATTCAGGAAAGGTAACGAACCAGAAATAATGGAAGATGAAGAAATAATAAAACGAAAGGCGACAAGAATTAGATCTGCAAGTAGTAGAAAATGATGGGGCGAAGGAAAAGTGATATCGAAAAAATAGAGATGAGCATTTTACAAAAACACGATTTGCTTAAAAATAAAAATTTATTGCTGAAAGCAAATTATGATTGAAATTAAGGCTAGTTGCAGAGGAAATAATCGAACACCGAGTAAATTATAAATAAAACAAGTTCAGTTAGGGGGGGGGGGGTAGGATCTTGGAGGTCAAAAAAAGACGATTTTTTGATAATTTTTTTAGAGAATATGGTTAATGCAAGTTTATTTACATAATTGGTACATGATAAAGTAACATCTGAAGAATATTATGTTAAATTTTCATTGAAAAATATAAAGAATTAAGCCAATGGCAGCAAATTTTCGTACGCGCCTCGAAAAAAAGTTGTTTTGCGGTGCACCGCATAACTCAACACTGGATTATCGGAAATGAAAAAACTAAAGTTTTTTCATTAGTTAATGAGTTTCTGTAGGTAGCAACGTTGAGTTTTTTAATTTTTATTTATTTTTTAATCGTTGGTAACACTTGGAAGTGAAAATACCGATTTTTGAGTAAAAATTAGCCATTTGTTATTGTAAAATAAATAATAATAATTAAAAAAAAAAAAAAAACTCGACGTTGCTACCTTGCAAATTGTCTATAAAAATAGTGTACCAAATTTCAGAACGATCGGTACAGTAGATTTTGAGTTACAGAGTGCACCGGCTTTGAAAACGTTGTTTCGAGAAAAACGCGTTTAAAGTTTTTTATAGTATAAAATCACAAATTAAACGTTAATAAGGTAGTAATTTTTGTCTATACTCACACAGAATCATCAATGGCAGGCCCATAAAGTGAGGAACTTTGATTTAGAATGTCCAAAGCATTTTTTTGCTCTTGCCTACGACGAATTCTCTCTTCTTTGGTATGTTCCGCCGCTCGCTCATCCGCTTTGCTCATTCGTGTATTTTCCACTGATTGCGCCCATCCATGATAACTTGGGCCTGTACTGATTCCTATCTCTTCCAGAAAGGTCAGGTAAACAACACGGCCTTCACTGAAGGTAGAGGCAGCCACATGAGCTCCAAACTCAACAATAATTGTCGAACCACTCTCAGTTTTTGGCGAAATCTTTCAAATAAGTTGGTTGATACTCTCATTATTGTTTTGAGAGAATCCGCCAATACATCGCTCCAGGAGAGCATCTTTGCTCAGATATTCATAAATTGGTGTTTAATCCCCTCTAGAACATCACTTGGTAGAGCAGAGTAAGAGTGTTTGAAAAAACGCAATTCGTTTGCAGCTGCCGCTCGGGCAGTTTTGGTGCTGTAAGTGTTTGTCAGTTGAAGCGTAGTGATAATAAGTCGCCCAAATGGCCTTCTTCATTTCTTTTAGAGAATGAGAATTGCAACGGATGACACGACCATAGTGAAACGTTAGTTTACCAATCAATTTAGCAGTGAGCTTGCCTTTACCGGAAAGTGTTTTTCTTTGCAGCCTTAGTTTCAGTATCTATTCCACTTCTTTTTTACTAAATCGCGCAAACGGGTCTCCATCCTCTTCTGGACGTGTTCTACACATTCCTTTTATTGATTAACATACAAAATCTTCGCTCAGCTCAGCGTTACTTGACACACAGTATTGCGTTTTCCGCCGCAAGTACAAGTCAGTGCCTCGACCACTATCACTCAGACACAAATACGTCTCTACCCCGATGTAGTAGTGCAAACGACCGGACTTACAACAGAACACAGGGATTTTTGATTTTGGCCGAGTAAACATTCTTGACAAAACAAAGCAGCGATGCAACCGAGAATGGCGTTTGAGAGATCGTGAATAGAGACTAATTTCTAACTGAAATCTCGCGTCGTCAAGAAATAGCATTACGCGTACCGAATCTGTCTCAAGGTATGGTTATAAACATCTACCTACCTGCGTAAATCTTTTTCGAAAAAATCAATTAAGGGATTATACGAAAGGGACAGAAAAATATGCTCTTTAATCCCGCTGTGCGTCAGGGCCAGATAGTCGTTTTCGTTCTTTTAGTAGAGTTAGAGCGGCGCACAGTTATAATGTCATATCTTTGTTAGTTTTGCTTCGATTTATTTGAAATTTTGACGCAATATTCTTATGATGTTGTACATTCATTTTATGAAATAAAAAAAAATCATTTTTTTTTACCCCCAAGACCCTACCCCCCCCTTAAGTATGATGTTTCATGCGCTGAAGATTCCGTGTGTAAGGTTGTAATTTACGTTTAGGTAATATTAAATTAAAAACAAAGAAATCTGATTTTTGCGCCATAAAGAAGGGGAGACACGTCATTTTTCATGCTTTTTTGAACTATTTGCCAACATCAAACGTTTCGTTAAAGAAATGAAATACGGTTTCGTTCCCGACAAACAGCTTTGCGAAACATTCGAGCTTTCGGTGCCTTGAAAGGCTAAATTTAAAGTTGAAAACCCGGATGTTCCAATCTAGAGAAATATACGGAAATGCACATATTCTTAAATTTGTTCCAAATTTTTAGCTATAATACTCGCGCCGCAAAGAAGGGACACGTAATTTTTCGCACTTTTTTGAATTTTTCACAAACTTTGAAAGTTTCGTTAAGGAAATTAAATACGGTTTTGTTCTCGACAAACAGCTTGCTATATATCACATGATCGAAATTTTTTTTTTCGAAACTTTCGAGCTTTTTTTAAAGTTGGAAACCCGAATGTTCCAAACCAGAGAAGTATACGCGGATGCGCATATTTTTAACCTTGTTCAAAATCTTTAACTATAATATTTGAGCCACAGCGGGGACTACACGTCTTTTTTTGCATTTTTTTGAACTTTTCGTCAATTTTGAAAGTTTAGTTAAGGAAATTAAATATGGTTTTATTCCCAACAAATAGTGATCTTTCCATCGATATATCACACGACCGGGGAAAAAAATATTTTTTTCAAAAATTTCGAGCTTTCAGCACCCCGAGGGTCTAATTTTAAAGTTGGAAACCCGGATATTCCAAACCAGAGAAATATACGGAAATACGCATTTTTTTAATCTTGTTCATAATTTTTAGCTATAATACTCGCGTCGCAACGAGGGGGCTACATATCACTTCTAGCGCTTTTTTGAACTTTTCGTAGATTTCAAAAGTTTCGTTAAGGAAAAAAATGTTTTTTTCGAAACTTTTGAGCTTTTGGCGCCCTAAGAGTCTGGATTTAAAGTTGTAAACTCGGCTATAGTTTTCCTATGAAACGGTCCTTTATGTATATATTTGAGATACGTTTTGGTTTCTTTAATTTGTTTACTTGGGCTATTGCTTACGAGAACACCCTTTTCTTTGCTGTTTTTGGGTCCAACGGGGGATGTTTTAATCGTAGTTTTTTGATTATATAAAAGAGTTTCTGCGTTTTGTTTCATATTTTGTATTTCACCTTTAAAGGGTTACCTGGTGGTGAGTTACGAATTTTTAAGTGATTTCTGAGGTCGTTTTAAATTCTATATTATATATTCTTGACGGTTTTTTTGGGGGTTTTTTGTCACCCAAGGTAATCGGTTAGCTTGAAGTTATAGATTTTCTTAAAGAGAATTTTAATTGTAATTTATGATCCAATTTTGAAGTTTACAAGTCAAACCGTTCGTGAGTATCGATTTTTTTTTTTGATATTTTTGGCGTTTCTGAACCATCTAACATTATATGTACGGAATTCTAAAAAACAAAGAAATTCCATAAATTAAATATTCTAATTCAAGATTCACATCCAGTCTTACTTATTTAATGAATATTAATTATATCGTTATAAAAATAAGAACTGAAGGGAGTTTCATTAATGCAAAATTAAAAAATAAAAAATAACTAAAATCTGAGTATTAACTTACGAATTCGAAAAATGTAATATTTCGCATAATAGACAGAATTTGGAAATTACTATTTTGTTTTATATTTTTACCGACTTCCAAAAGGAACGAGGTTATATGTTCGTCGCGTATGTTTTTTTTTTTTTTTTATGTTTGTTTGCGCGTAATAAATATATGGGCCGATTTTACTAATTCTTTGAAAATTAAAAAGTGTACCATTCAACGGTGGTACCATGTAAGTACTAATGAAAATCGGTGAACATAAACTGAATATTCATAAAAAAATGTGAAAAAATGTGGTCCCTTTAGATCATTTTTTTTTCTTACTATTTTTTATTAGTATAACAGAGGCGGGTGACTTAAAATACTATTAATTTGCCAAATTACCATGGAAGTAAGAGTATAGCTTTGAATAAGGAAAGCTATTATATATTTTAATGTTTTTACTGTGAAAATACAATTTAAAATAAAGAAATCGATTTTTCGAATGAAGTTCTTCTACGCGGCTTGTCGGTAAGAGTAAACTGGCAGAAATGGCGAGGTCACGAAAATCGCGTTATGCGTCGTCCTCCAGGCGACCTTCACTCTCTTTCTCTTTCACTCTGTCTCTTTCTATTGTGTGTGTGTGTGCAAGCGAGTATCGAAATTGGAGCAGCAAGCATTCTAAACACTTGCACATTTTATTGAATTTGAAAATTGGCGCCGTTTTTTTGTGCGACGTTACCATACTTCAACGAGTCTGATGATTTATTTATTGTTTTTGTTTTAATTAATTTATACGGGATTTATATATTGTGTCATTTTTTATCGTATACTTTATGAATGACTTTATACTTGTACATCTACCAAAAAGTGAAAGAAACTTCGTTCCTACCGGGTGTCCCCCCTAGACACCACTTCTCTTTTTTTTTTTTTCTTTTTTAAGCATAAAATATGGAGAATAATGTAACTAAAAGGTTGATTTTTAGCAAGAAAAAAATTGAAAAATAATGCTAAAAATTGTGATGTTTTTTTTAAAAAAACAATAAATAAATAAATAAAAAACAAAAAAATTCCGACTTTAAGATTTATTATAAAAATTTAAATAAAACTGCATTAAAAGTTGAAAATTAATTTAGTGAAAATGCATCAAAAAATAAAAAACAATTATTCGATAAAATATTATATACTTACTGTTACGATGATATTATCGTAATTCTTATACAACATTAAATTTTTGGAGGCGGCATCAAATTCACATTACAATAATAATTAAAAACTGCATTAAATATTCATTAAATTTTTCCTAGATATTGTAATATAAAATTGATGCTGATTCCAAAAAGTTACTGTTGTAAAAAAATTACGATATCACTCAAGTTATATCACATTGAAATATATTTTTTATCAAATAATTATTTTTTATTTTTTGGCGAATTTTCATTCAATTATTTTTCACTTTTTAATGAATTTTTATTAAATTTTTACAATAAATCTTGAAGTCGATACATTTTTTTTTTTTGAAAACCTTTTTTTATTTAGAAATTATATACAAAAAATGAAGGTTACTTTTATTGCATTTCCCTAATCAATTAAAAACGATTTCTTTATCTTTAATAGAAATTTATTTTTAAATTTCATATGTGTAACATTGCAATCAATATTAAAATGTTCGATGATGTAGCGCTTTAATGAAAGTCATTATTTATCTTTTTAAACAGAAAAAAAGACACAACATATGCGAAAACGCTTTGAAATGGAATTCATATTTAGCTGAATATGAAATAATAAATGAAACTAATTACCGTAAACGAAATTCCTCCATCTTTCAGAGAACCGATGAGGTCCTATTAAGGAAAAATCTTTAAATTTTTGTATTTCTCCTTTCCTATTTGCAACGATCCTTTGAAGCGTATAAACTCTGTCGAACATTCTCATTCGTTCTATATCATCGCGTTTGTATATGTGTATAGCTTTCTTCAGCTGAAAAATTGATAAATAAATTCATCTTCATCGAATATTATTATACAAAATATTTAAAAATTATTAAATAAAAATCGGAAACTTATAAAGCGGTGAAAATATATTAAAAAAAAAAGAAACGAACAAAACATTTAAATACAATAACATGATGGGTACTTAGATATAATTTTTAAATTTCGGTTTATTCGCGGTCCAAATTCTCAGGATTTCCTGGTTGCTAGAATTGTACAAGAGCTTATTCAAGCCTTCTTCGTCTAATAGAATACAAACCCAACAAATTCAAGGGAAGGCAAATAAAATATCAGAAGAAATAAAAAAATTGCAAATTAAATTTTTTAGTTTTTTGAAGTTTTTTATTTACATTTTAAATATTTTATCATCATGATGACCACTAACTCAAGCAGCAATTTTGTCTGTAAATAATAATCCGAAAAAGGCCACAGCACAATTGCAATTTAGCAGTCAATCGGATTACTCTACGGATGCAAAATTGGAAAATTATGATCAATTAAGTAAAATCAATTCACGTTAATTTTGCATAGAAACCAGTCAATTATGGACATAAAGTGTATTTGGACAGTCTACCTATTCCACAGGCAGATTCGGCCAGATACCTCGGAATGCACCTAGACTTCAGAATGTCATGGAAAGTTTATGTAAAAATGAAAACTGCTCAAATCAAGCTGATGACACGGCAGTTATATTGGTTGCTAGGAAGGCAATCTTGGCAATCTTCACTAGATGTATCATCTTGTAAGTTGTGTTTATACAAACAAATCATCAAGCCAATATGGACATATGGAATTGCCTTGTGGGGATGTACAGCCAACTCTAACAAGAATATTATACAACGCCGCCGAAAACGTCATTCTGCGTGCAATTATTGACGGTAATCAGTACTCGCAAAATGATGACATACATCGTGATCCGCGAATGTCAGTGGTTAATGACATAATAAAATAATTTGCAACTGAAATCACACATTAATGCAGAGGCTATCCAACTATTGGATAACCGCAGTAACATCAGGCGACTTAAAAGCCGACACCCGAGTCTTAATATAGTTAGATTTAATGCAGTCGAGTATTTTATCTGGATATGTAACCACCGGGAAACATACTCCATACATGTATATACATAATATTACAATAAATTGATATTAAGTATCTTATTATTATATAAGATGCTTATTTAGCTACGTAGAGCCTAAAACGATGGGTAGACACGTGGCGTAGCGTCGACTAGACAAAAGATTGTATGCGTGACGTGACATCGACAAGAAAGACAACGGTAACTTAACGGTAATCGACGAAATCGGCGACTGATATATCTCGCAGAATGGCAAGAGACTAACTGTAAAATTAACAATAAAACGTCCAATTAATTATCACAAAAAGCTATATGCCTATCAGTAGATCTAATGATCGCACACACACACACAACAATACCTGATTATACTTTTCACAGCTCACTCTGCCGCCAGTATCAATAAATGCGCACACGCCGCGGATAGATGCTACCCCATTATCGCAGAACACAAACCCCAAGACAGTCTTCAACTCCACACGTGTCGAAACTCTAGCAGAAAATCGAAATTCACATTTTCAGCTACATAAGCGTCCAGGACCGTTACATATATATATATATAATTTTTTTTTTTTTTTTTTTTATGGCCTGGCGGCTAAGTAGCTTTATATAATTTTATATTAAGCGATTTTGAGAAAAATGTTGTTTTGAGTAATGAAGCGATTAATTGAACTTGCTTAATTTAAATTTCTTTCAATTTAATTTCTTAATGTAAAGTTAAGAATGATGAGTTCGTGAAAGATGTGAGATATAAAATAGATAATAGAAAAATTGGTTATGTGAAATTTGCAAGATAGCAAAAGTAGCAGATAAGAAATAAAAAATACTGGCAAGATAAAAAAAGACAATTAGAAAATTGTGGGATGAAGATCAATGCTTGAAAAATAAAACTAACGGGAAGAAATTAGAGATTAAAGCAAATGAAAAGTCCTTTAAAAAAAAAACGGGTGAACAATAAGGCTAAAAAAAGTGAGATTGCACAGAGAGATGATAAAGAGACGAGAAACACCGAAAAAGAAATTTTCGATGTGTTGAGTAGATTTTTTTCATTATCTATTTTACCGTTTTCGTCTTTTAAAACTCATTATTACATCCTTTTTATAGAAATTAATAAGCGTTGGGGACAAAAGGCGACTTTAATTCGTTATTCTATATTGAAAAATAATAGTGTATACTTAATTTCATAAATAAAATAAATAAAAAAAAAAAAAAAATTATACACTTAAATTATAAAAATGATATAATTTGTGTGTTCGTTTTTATGTTTTTGTGATTTTATGTACGTTTTTTACTTCCTCCTCCATCTTAATACATTTCAAAATTTTCCAAAGTTTCACCGCGATTTTCTATTTATTTTCTTATTGTTTTATAAACCGTTTTTCCAAGTTAACAAATACAAAATTAAACATTTTTTCTTCGTAATATACATTTCACCAATTATTTTTAATGATTCTATTCCGTGATAAACCTGAATAGCTCTTGTTCAATATTTCCCATTTTCAATTTGTATTCAATTTTTCATTCAATATTATGCTTCAAACTTATATCTGCACGTCCCAGTTTAGAGACAAGAACAATAAAGAAAGAAGAAATATAGTAAGTTTTTCACATGTGTAGGGGCCTTTTTTTTATTATTTATATTTTGGGCGCGTCAACCAAGGACCTTTACCCAGAAACAAGGAGAAGGAAAAGAGTCGTCAATTAAATTTGTATTCGATCAGATACAGACAATACAAAGGAACTAATAGCTGGAATGATGGAAGGAGAAGGAAAGGACAGGATGTAAGACGCACAATAAAGAGTAAGAAGCCTGAGCTTCAGCAGATAAAAATATAGAGCGCAAAGTTCGGAAGAAAGGGATGGACTGTCAAAGAGAACGTGATTAGCGTCGCAAAACGCTAATTCGTTCGGATGAAGAGGACAATATGAGGAAGAAACTAAGGAGAGACGGTAACGGGAGAATGGTAGAAGAAAATGATTAAAACGTAGACGAATAATAGAAACAACAACAGAACGGGGGAGTGAAGGAAACTCGAAGAACCATGAAACAGAAGGAGGATTAGGTTGTACAGACAGATAGGAAGAACAATCGTTACAGAAAGAAGAAGTGTAAATATCTGACCAAAATCTAAGATGGAATTTTTTACATACTGGCAGGAGATTAGAGGATGGAATTTTTGTTGAAAAAGGAAGAAGAGGCAAAAGAATCCGCCGCCTCATATTAGAGAAAATCATATGTACGCAGTTCGAAACTTGTAGAATTCAGCGAGAAAAAATAGTTGAATATGGTACATGTTAAGGAGAAATAGTTTATTCCAGACGGCACTAAAACAATACATGCGCGAAAAAAAAATACAAGTACAAAAAAAATAAGGATGATCGATAATAAGGAAAAAAATATTATTTTGCGAAGAAAAGAAAGGCATATAAATCAAGCACGTGCAACAAGAAAAATTACTAAATGGAAAAAATCTGACTGATAATGTGGCACAATGGAGGAGGAGGCGAAATGATTGAACTATACTTCAGTATGTTTTAAGTTTCCTTTAAGTTAGTGTTAGCTGATGATGGGTTATGCCCGAAAACGTTTCTAAATAGGTATTTATCTAATTTATTGATCTATATTGTTTGTTATTAAAGTTTATTTTATTATACCATTTTAACAAACAGGATGTATTCACCTACAAATAATAATAATAAATGAAATTTACATCCCTGAACATAGAAAATTACACGCCGAGCGTTTCAATATGTATCTTCCTTTCATAATTTAGTTTCAGTTCGTAACAGCCGCAATCTGAATTTTTGCTATACTTGCTGTTTATATTATACTTACGGGAAAAAAATAAAAAAACAAACAAAATTTACTTGTTTGTGATGACGAATCAGAACAGCAATTGTCGGCTGCAAACCGGCGGAATCGTTCGGCTTTATCTGATACTTAAGCATGCTTTTGTGAAATTGTGCTGGTATAATATCGATTATCTGTTTCATATATGGCATCAGAGGATCGTTCGAATTCATTTGAGATTCAGTTATATAAACTTTCTAATAACAATAATTATACACTATTTAGTTTCGTAATAACAGAAAAAGTCACGAGTAATTTTTTAACAAATACAGCAGACAAATAATTTACACGTGCAAAATGTACGATTCAGTACGTAATACACGCAAGTTTTAAGAAAAATAAAAAGAACTAAAATATTTTCTTACTTTTCGGGATAAACAAAAATTAACTAACATCGATCTTTTCTTCCGTTTTTAGCGCTGGAAATATAATATTGAATATTTCGTTTGTTGTAAAATTAAAAATTCTTCGTTAGATGAAATTCTCTTCCTGATATCCTTCTTTTTCGCATTCATTTCTTTTTGTTGTCGTACGGCTTTTTCTCCACATCATCGGTCTTCTAGTATTATTACTAGTATTTTTTATGAAAGGAGTAAGAAGCTCTAATGTCTAAACAAAAATTTTACCTTAGATTTCCGCAAGAAAGAAAAGATTAGGAAAACTCTATTGTAAAAATAATGGGAGCCGAATGAAAGAGAGTGAGATAAATTAGTTGAAAATTTATTTCTGGCAGAAACAGCAAAGTTTGGGCACTCTAGAATACGTTTTTATGAAAAAGCCATTAGGAAACCGTAAGCAAACCAATTAGATATCCGCGAGAAGATAAGTATGACAACAAAACTGAAACAATAAGAAAAATCTCTCTGCTGAATCTACAGGTGATAAAGGCGATTAGGGGAAAAAACTAATCAAAGAAAATAATAAATTGACGTTACCAAAACCGCATTTAGAACACGCTACTCTTTGTTCGCTCAACGAAATTTTCGAATAACTTTACGTATACGTTGTTATGAAACGAAGAAAAAAAAACCCATCAAATGTCCGTTTCGTCATTTTTCGATATTTCGCAGAATCAGAAAACGGTAAAAGGGCTTTAAAACATTTAAGTTCCAAAAAAAAAAACGTTAGATATCTAATATTAGGGAAGACATGCGCTTTTGAAAATCAAATATCATTAACTGCACTTACAAAGTTAAAATCGACTAAGATACATACGAGCATTAACTGAATCGTTTTGCCAATTACTACTCTCTCTGTCGAAAAAAAGCTAGTAATGAAAAGACAACTTCCCCAGAAAACGTTAGAATCACAACCACGACTATTACTTTGTTCAGGCTGGTATTTAATATGAAAAATAGTGACACGAAATTGTCCGATATTACTTGTAAGAAACAACTATGCAAATAATGCATTTGTTTGTCGGTCAGCAGAATTCTATAAATAGTGCTACACGAATCCTGTTTTATTCAT
Source organism: Icerya purchasi (assembly GCA_039619475.1). NCBI lineage: Eukaryota > Metazoa > Arthropoda > Insecta > Hemiptera > Monophlebidae > Icerya > Icerya purchasi. The sequence continues at coordinate 346,365,464 of CM077115.1, read as the reverse complement.
GCCGACAATCTCTTCTTCGTTATAACGCCATATTTAATTCTTGAGCGTCGGCGACTACCTATTCGTACATCTCAGCTGTACAGATACAGGCATAGTGTACTAGGCAGTTGTTATATGCAACGCGAGTGTACACACTCAAGACTTCTTTCGGAACTGATTGTAAATGTTTGATTTATCGTGCTACAAGTGCAGTCCCGTGTACGTCTGCCGTATAATAACTAGCGTGCATGGTATACGTGGTGGTTTACCATTGCCTTTCACATAATTATTAGCGATTATTTAATTTAATTTCTCGTAATAATTTCTGTCATTGTCCGGGATCGGACCCGAGACTTCCGTAACGAAAGCCAAGTGCTCTAGCAACTAGGCTATCGCGATGACATGATGCCGACAATAATGATAAAAATACATCATATCATATAATTAATAATCAAAACATTTAAGATATTAAAATGATTAAAATTAATATACGGCATTTTCGAAACGATGATTATTGATTATTCTATAATGTAAGTGAATAATTGTTTTACAGTGTGACGATCGGAAACTGTTGTTTCGAAACGTGTCGGTATTAAATTTTTAATAATTTTAATGCCTCGGATACATTTGAATTATTAATCATACAGAGCATATTTAACATTAAAAAATATGAATTTTAACAAAATTTTAATTTACAATGTACCCGACAAACCAGTGTGATGACGACCTGACCAGACAAGATTATATAGATCGATCTAATAATTTTGATCTAATGATGCTACTCCGGAAGGAGAAATTTATTTAATTTAATTGTATTTGCTTTTATTGAATTATTTAAGTAATTGGAAGTGTTAATATTACTTTTTTTGTTTTTAGGATAAAATTAGTTTTATTATTACCGAACTAAGCCATATAAATTAATATTTTCTATCGCTTGTTTACTACATTTTATCGTGTTATCGATTTTTAAAATAGTCCATTAACTCAGAAATATTCGTATGTACACAATTAACATTTGTAACTTCTATACGACGAACAAATTGGCTCTTCCTTTTTTCAATTGTTTCTTTAGCAAATAAAATGTAAGCGGAAAATGTGAGAAAGATATACTATCCAAAGATAAATAACCGAGAGAAAGAAAAAAGAATAGGGAACAAATAAAAACACGATTCGGAAACAAAAATAAGGGAGTCGATGATACGGTTTTCAATTATTTAATAAATTTTCTCCCGTTATCCGTTCAGAAAAATGTCACTTGTGGAGTTAATATATAGGGTCTTTTAATAGGGACGCTCGATTTTTAAATGTAAATAAAACAAGTTGTGTGTGTAAGATATCTAATCAATTTTCTTTTTTTTTTTTTATTTGAATCAGTAGTGTAAGGGAAATCACCATGGGAAATTATAGCGTTGAACAACATGTGTAAATCATCTAAATTTTATTTTTAAAATCAGTGCTCCGTTTGAAAAACGTTACGCTCATTACATGATTCTTATCGTCGCCATAACTATCCTGAGGAGTCGACAATTCGACTTTTGGTGGCCAAATTCGAGTCAACTGACTCGATAAATAATCAGCCAATGTAAAGTCTGCTGAAAACATCGCTGCTATGCGTGAGAGTGTGCAGAAAAGCCTAAGATGGTCAATTTCTAGTCGTTCACAAAAACTCGGCCTTTTAGCGACACCAACATGGGGGGATTTTGCGTCGGAACTCTGCATCCCTATTATAAAATCCAACTGACCCAGTATCTTAAATTAAAAAACTGCAGACAACGCCGTGTGTTCGTAGACCGGGCTATGGAGCGCAGTTGGAAATCGACCTAAATTTCGCCGAAAAAATCATATTTGGTGATGAAGCCCATTTTTGGAATAAATGGATGCGTGAACCGGCAAAATTGTTGGATTTTTAACGACACCAATCCAAACGAAACATACAACACCGAATATACCCCGAGAAAAAGTCACTGATACGCATTTTGGTCTGGCGGAATCATTGGTCCGTACTCCTTTCGAAACAAAACTGGAAATACCATAACCGTCAATAGCGAAAACGCTAGAGATCGATGATAAGCAACTTCTTGTGGCCTAAACTGGATGATATGGATACCGACATGTGATTCTACCACTAGGAGAAGGCGCTACTGCCACACAGAGTATACCACGATGAACATTCTACACGTGCAATTTGAGGGCATAGGTATCTTGTGAGGCGGCGAGTGAATTGGCCACTGAGATTAACGCCTAGACTTTTTCCTTTGCACCTATCTTAAATACTTAATTTTACTATTAATTTCACTTACTATTACTATTACGATTATTAAGCTATGTCCAAACATTATTCGTACCGTTTTATCTCAACATCGTTTCTTCATTTTCATTACCAATTCAGATAATTTTATCTTCATTATTCATCCCTTTGTCACTTTTAACATTGTTCGCTGTCTATTTAACTTCGAACCAAAGTCTATTTTCTACCACCGTCCTACATCTTATCTTCCCTTAATATTTGTTAACTGCATTTCTGTTCCCTATTTGCTCGATTTGTATATTCAACGATATTCCTCATACGTCGATCTTTGCTGATATCCTCAGAAGCCTTTTCCGTCTGTCCATAAGCAATCCAATTAATGTATTTCTTATTTTTATAGCGATGATTATCTTCTATTTTATTTTTTTGCACCGTTAATTTGCGTTCGTCAATTACCATTCTTATGCTTGCTATTTTAAGCGGCTTCTCTTGTTATCATCGCCCGAAATTCAAAGTCGAATTCGCACTTTCTTTCAAAGTTTAGTGCGACCGTATCTCTGTTTTATTTGGTTCCAGTCCTCTCGATTTTCCTCGGACTTTGCAGTTTTCTGCTACGTTCGGCAGTTCGACGTGGCGCTTTCAACTAAGCAGTTAGCTGGCTATTTTTAGACTCGTCTTGTAGAACGCGTCGTTATTATTATTTTATTTCGATATAATCGCAAAAAAAGAACTATGGGCCCCGTTTTTCGGATTAGCGACAAAATAAAAAGGATTATTCTTAAAGTTGACGTTTTGTTCTTCTACTCACTTCCGTTTGTTCGGGAACAAAGGGACAGCATAAACCGCGAACAATTAATGCTCTCAAAGTCAACATAACGGACGCCATCTAGCACATTCAGCCAGATTAAGGCGACAATGTCATCGAAAATTGGATCTTAAAGCCGCAATGGACATTTGAACGACGTTATATTCCATACATAATGCGCCACAAAATATTTTTTTAAATAATAATAATAATAATAATAATAGAAAAATGAATGGATAATTCACACACAACTTCTTTTATTTACATTTAAAAATCGAACGTCCTTAGTGAAAGATCCTATATCAAGGTTATACTACATCGCAGTAAATTTAAAATTCGTTTAATTTCGTTAACTTACTATTTATTTATTACGTACTTTTTTAACTTCTGCGGTATTTAAATTATGAAGAATTTCTTTTTATTCTCTGGTTGCGCTAAAACATTAATTTTATTTTCTCTTACGCATAACGTTATTTGAACAGCTTTGCTATATATAATTTTCCCTTGTTTCACTGTTGATGATTAAAATTGTACCTAATATCTCGCACAAAATTTATGAAAAAAAATGAATTGATAGGCAAATTTTTGCACTCGTGGAAAACTAAATTTATATTATCGTTACATTTTCTTGATAAATTCTGACTATTTTGCAATTAAAGTAAATATTTAACTTCAAAAAATGTAAACGACTTCCCTTGTCGGAAATAGCTCAGATCATGGTAGAAGGACGTAATTAATCTAAACAACTAATGTATTCATCTAGGAGAAGGGAATAAAAAACTATTTTATATTTAACATACATAGTATTTATTGCACATTAGTGACACTTAACAAAGGTTTGCGATTTAAAAAATTATGATATATAGAGTTCTTAGTTTCCAGATGATCAACGTGACGTGAGACAACTGTTGTTTCTCGTTGTCGAGATTGATGGGTCGTTGTTCAGTTCGAGATTGAATATTTCACGTATGAGCTCGATGAACCGAGATCCTTCGCTGGTTTGTAAATTTATGTTTATATCTCCACCAAGAACGATAGGTATCAAATGATACTACTTCTCCCTAACAACCTTAAATACACACGCCTTTGGACTGCATGCCGTCAAATTCAACTTAAAGAAATCTTCAATTGATGTTCCCGGTGTGATGCGAACAGAGACAAGTAGAGCTCTTCTTCCGTTAACCGTGGTCTCTCGATTGCATAGATATCTTCTACACCGTCATATGACGCAGATATCCTTTTCACTTGTACTTCTTTTGGATCATATTTTAAAAATTCGTGATCTGTAGATTGAAGTTGTCTCCTCGGGCAAAGCTTCTTGTTCCTCTTGACGTGTTTGTTGCTCTGTATTCATCTTCCGTTTTAATCGGTACCTCCTGTACTTCTCACCCTCTTTCTTCTTCTTCTTCTTCTTTTTCACCTTCATTGCTTTAAAGGCAAGCATCTTCTCATCCTTAATTATACTAGAGGAAAACAGAGTATTCATCGAGAATTCGGTATATTCCTGGCGCTCTTTCTCGTCTCGCTGACGTTGACGAAACTGCCTCCCACGTTCACCGGACATGATGTCACTTCGGTTACATTTTTTGGTGGCGCAAATTCTAGAATGACCCCCCATAACTAAGACGTATCCATGTCAATTGAACGTATTTAATCTGCAACATCCGAATTAAGCGATCACAAAATGGCAAAAAAAAAAAAAATAAAATAAACCACTCTCTGTCACACTCCGCATAGATCGTAAAACAAAGTATTGCGCCTGAAAAATAAAAGACGGGTAAAAAAAGCAATACGCAACACTAACCTGAATTATATCTTTAAGTTCCATTTCAGCATCTTCGTAATCGTAACATAACTTCGATAACTCGAAATAGCTCCTTTGCAAACAAATTTCCGGACTGCCATATAGCCACAATTTTCTTGGTATATCAACTAGTGCGTATCCTAGAAGTACGATCAACAGAAACAAGCCCCAGGTATTGCTGGCTGAAGATGCGATAGCTTTCAATTTTTGACTAAAACATACGTAAATATATATAAGAGTACGGAGAATAGTTTATTAGAAATTATAATTACCTATCAAAATACACGGCAGTGCACGCAGTCAGATTTGAAAGGGTGGCCGCTAGCACAGCTATGTATGTGCAAATAGATTGCAGAGAAACACTGCAACTTTTTTGCTAATTAAGATGAAATTACGGTTTTTCGTGTTCATTATATAATTACGAATATTTACGTGGAGTCGACACTTCACCTTTTTAACTATTTCTGAGATACAATACTTATTCTAAGCAAAAAGTTACGTTAACTGGTATATCGATATAGACGTATAGATTTATATATACGCATAAGATTATCAAATTACACAGCAATTAATAGTGAATATAGAAAGCTGAACTTTAATATACAAAATCCTCTTCGGCAGTAATGAAAAAAAATTACAAAATCTAAAAATTTTTAAATATAAACTCCTAAAGGGTCACCAAATTACATTATAGAAATGGAATTTTACGATACTTTTGTTAAAATTTCATCGACCTAAACCCATAATTCTCAAAAGGTACTCTGGCTCGAGAGATTCTAAAATGATATTTTATTATTTATCTAACATAATTGACTTTTAAATTTCTTAAATATTATGTTATTTGAGAGTAGTAAGAAATAGAAAAATGTTATTACATTTAGAATGTAAGTGTTCCTAGAAATTATAATAAAGCATTGCACATACGCACACAGACAATTTTTTTTTGTTATTGACTATCATAGAGTTGAATTTAAAAAATTTAAAAAACATACGTTATTTTTAAAAAAACGTTCTATTTTTTCGTTGAAATATTCTTTATAACTTTAAAAACTGTGTGCGTGTGTCTTTGCACAATAAAAATTTGAATGTGAGAAATGAAATAAGCGGAGTACAGTATATTTTAAATTTATTAATTTATAATTTGCCGGCTGTAATAAAAAAAAATGTAAACGATTATGCTACTTATTTAAAATCACCCAAGATAAATTAAACTACGCCGAATTAAATGAAAACAGAAAAACTTTCAGATGATACAACAGCATTATTAAAAACTGTATTTATGAATGGGAAACGAGGTTTCGATCTGCACAAAAAATTTCAAAAATCGTAAAAAGTACAGTGGAATTGTTTAACATAAAAAATAAGTGATAATAATTTAATTATCAAGTTACTTGTGTTCAACGCCTGTACGTCCATATTATATTATATTATATTATATTTATTTCATTAATTTTTCCCGACATGTTGTGTTTACTTTCGTTGCTTTGCATATCTTATAAATCACAGGGAACAAGAAAATATGACAATATTAAAAATAAGTTAATCCGTATTTTGTTACTATAAGTAGCGATGCTGATTTAATTCTTAACATATCAAATAATTTCGTATTGCTTAATGTGATGAAAAATTAACGTCGCCAACGTATAATTTTTATTACTTATTAATTTATTTTTAATTCTAGAACATTTTTTATTTTCTAGGATTTATGAGACGTGCAAGGTAGCAAAAGTAGACGATGTGCCGAAAAAAAGTTAATAAAAAAAAATTCGATAAAAATTTCTAATGTGTTAAATACAAATAATTCGACAGTTAAATTATATATCGCTTATTTTTTACGCTAAATTACTTAGCTGTATTTTTTACTACGTTTTTCTGAGGATTAAAATTATAGAATTAAAAAAAGGAACAAGTAATCTTATTCTGGCTATTCCACTAATGTCGGCTCTAATACACATTGTACAAAATAACTTTTTATTTAAAAATTAAAACAATATCGGAATATAATTGAATATTTGTTTTTTTTTCTTTCTTTTTATATCCGGTACTTAAAAAAAAAAAATGAAAAAAATTGATTGCTTATATTTTCCTCTCGAGATATTTATTAATTAGGAATAAAATATACACTGCGTTAGTTTGTAACATGTTGAATATACCAATTAAACAATTTTAATATTTCAAAAAAAAAAAAATATTTCTTCTAGCGTTTCATAATGAATAAAACAGAAATTAAATAAAAAATGCAGAATACAAAATAACAAAAATATTTTTCTCCTTCAATTAATGTGTTGAAAGAACAGGTTATTATTTTCGATCATGTCAAATGTCACAGTTAAAAAGGATTTCAGATTTATGGATAAAACTTATTAAAAAAAAAGAAGATAAATGGCATACGCGAAATTGAGGTTTTTACGTAATACCTTAATTTATGAAAAACGATATTAGATATTACGGCGCCGGCTACAAATACTTTATAAAACACAGCTGTGTAAATTTAGTCAACCGTGATTATTAAAAGATCGCGTATCTATATGGCTGCACTATTAAACATTCATAAATATAATTGTGTGTAACGATATTAAATGTTTAAAACTTTCACAGATGATCGTCACTTATCATAAATAATTTTCGGACACAACTGCATTGACAAACACATATTTAATTTTGGCGTTTATCGATAGAGCTTTATCCGAAAATTATCTATGATGAACCACGTAATATCTTAAGAGCCTGTTAAAGACCGTTCGTACGTTCATTTTCTAATCTGCAAATCACGAATGACGCCAGTAGTAAGCCCAAACATACAACCTAGAAATTTCTGTTTTCGCTAAAGATTTACGTAAGGCGAAACTGATTTATGCGGTAGAAACCGCACATTGTTTTTGTTTTTTGTAAGGTCTTAATCAAGCCGCATTGTTCGCAAAAATTTCCCCCTGCTGGAACAGCGTAAGACAAGTCATCAACCTAAAGGCGGGCTTCTGCAGTGACCCATTCTTTTTTTTTTTTTTATTTCTTTTCGGTTCCAGTGGTAACTATTTTTTGTATTATAAATGGACGAACTGTCAGAAATTCTGCTCATTCGGTCATACTGCGCAACCCCATAACTAGACGAAATATGGACATCTGTCCCCAGCGTATTTTTTTTATGTCGCATAATAATTATTAAGAACCAAGATTTTTTTATTTTCCGAAAATTAAAATTATTTCTCATTTAATACTGAATAATATGTTATTAACGATTAGAAATTTATTTCAAACATTAACATGCATATGTCTTCTTGACTATTTACCTTTACAAGGTGCTGTTTATTTTTTCTGTTTCTCTTTGAAAATGCATTATTTTGTTTAAAAATACATCGATATATATATATATATATATATATATATTTGAAAAGGTTTTATTTTCCTTTTTACTTTTCCATTCTTGAAATTCATTTACCATTAAACAAGACACATGGATGAATAATTATTTTTTTTTTATCTATAATTGTGTAAAAAATTCAAACGTTTTACATACGTTACCAAGGCAAAGATAAAAATTTTGTTTTTCAGGGTAACTGCTCCGATGAAGCAGCAACAAATCTCTGCTTATTTCGAAGCAGTAATCAAAGTGTAATTGCTCTAGTCAATGTGCATTCTAGCACAGTCCTGGTACGAAACGAAATTCAGAACCAGTTTTGATCGAATGAAAAATCGCTGCGAAATGGTCATTAATTGTTAGTACTACTGATCATTGTATACTTACAGTAATATACTCACTAATCAGCCTACATTTATCTAATATTATTTTTCTTTAATTTTTACTGTTTTAATCAGTAGGAATTGAACTCAACATCATCGTACTGGTCGTTAACATTTTTAATGCATTCGATCACCGCAAAGTGGTTTTCATTAAAAATGAAAATTTAATTATTGATATTTCTTCGATTTTTTCTTCGCAGTCAAAAAAAAAACTTTGATACCGAAAAGTATTCTTCCGTATTAAGAAGTCATGTCTTAAATTTTGATATAACAATAAGAAAAATACATGCATTTATCAGGAAGTTTTTTTTTTTATTTTTTAGAATTTACTTATTAAAACGTTATAAAACCGAATCAACAATTTTCTTACCCATCCAATGGCTGATTAGTATGAATAATAATGTAAAATAAGAAAATTATGCAAATTATCAAATACGATCCGTAATATAAGATGTTATCCTTGGCGGCTGATTTCAACTTTTCATAGAACGTAAATTCACCAGCTTTACTATATGACTGCATTAAAGGCAGCAAAATCCTACGCAAAGAAATTATATTTCGGTTTACAAAACATTTACAAAAATAAACATGCAACAAATAATAAAATTAACAATATTAAAATTCTGAGGAATGACTAGACGAATGTTTGCGATATTGACCTATGATGATTTTCTCGTTCTATAATTACTGTTTATAATATCTATTTATTAAACGCGAGGCATTATATTCTAGTCTTCTTTCATAATCAATTTTTATTTAATTAACGAATTGAAAACACGTGTAGCCGTGTGTACTTAAAACATCTCATAAGAGTAACATTTATGTTGCCGAAATCATAAAAGTAAATAACTGTTATTCTAACCAGGTTAGAAATTGCGAAGACCAATAAACAATGCGCCAAAATCTGGGTAATACTGGTTCTGGCACGTAAGTCCACGGTTCTTCACAAACTGTTTCTGTTGTGGTATCCGGAGATGCAGTAATGTTTTTACACTGTCGATAAATCGTCTAAAGAACAAATTATAAATGAGAATGCTTTCTTAACTTAATAAATACTAATTCAATAAACTAGTAAATTTAAGTTCTATCCTAAAAATACAAAAATTAATATCTTTTTAAAAAATATCCCTATAGTTCTAACGTACTTTAAGTACAAATAAATATCATTTACCCAATACAAGAGATAATGATAAGAAGAAAAAAAAAGAACACGATAAAAAGATCATAGAAACGGTATGATTCAATTTTTTTTGAAATACACTTACCGAAGACACATCGAGTGGCAATACAAATACGGTTAATAATGAGAAGTACCAAGATATTAATACAACAAATATAACCATTGAATTTTGTCTTTTCCAGTCTCCATATTTTCGCAGTAAACCAGCGGTTACAAAAAATACAATAATAATTTCCAACGATAACGGTATGCTTATCATTTCCGTAATTCAATAGGATCTACATTGTAAGGATTAATAAACGTAATATTTTTATAAAAATTTAACACATATTACGCCATAATTATATTATATCTTGCACGCAATTATCGTAAAAGTTATATAAGTTTTATAAATATTATTACAATTAAATATGAATTAATTGTAAATTTACTATGCCGTACAAATATTAACGATACTTACACACTGAAAATACCACTTTAATTTCTGGCTGATGTCATTTGTTGCTTCATAATTTTGTCCGCGTTATTTTGCATTTTTTCCAATTGCTCCAAAGTAAGAGACTTTAACGGCATTAATTTCGGTTTACATAAGATTAACTGAGGTGCTTCTTTATGGTATATTAATCCAGTTTTCGGAGTATATTCTTTTAAATTAATACCGCTACTATTCCTTTCATTTTCTGTCATTCTTTACGTTTATTTACTCTGCAACATTACAACAAAGACATTATCCAAAATTGACTAATTTATTTTAAAAACCATCAACATTATGTTTAAATAGATACCGAAAAATAATTTTACTTACTTACTTCGTAAGTTAAAGTTCATAATTTCGACAAAGAACTAACCAACGGACGAAAAACGCCTTCCCATTTTTTCCAAATTAAATGGGATATAACTCTCTCACCTACTAGACGTAGAAGAGCTCGAAGTATATTTCTACATAAATTGTTTTAAACAGTTTCGTTCTTTGTAGAGTACAGTGGAGAATGCAAATGACCACAACACTGAGGATTCCTAGTCTAGGAACAATTAATCATGGTCTACGGATATAAAATTTGTTTGATAATAAATTTAACTTTATGTATTAAGAAAAAATAATGACATAAAAATTAAAATCGTATTTCGAAATTAGAACTATAATATTTAACTATATATCCTTTAAAAATTGAGAATTTATATTATTACCTTTCGTTACGTATATTCATATTAAAATATTCTACTAAACAATTCTAATTATACTCATATGATATTATGAAATAAAAAAAAAAAAAAAACGCAGATTTAAAACTAAAATCGTTAGTTCTAATTTTGAATATAATTTCATATTTATTTATGTTGTAATATGGTAAAAATAAATGAAATTAAAAATAATTGTTTTATAAACAAATACATTAAAAATATTTAATTATAACTGTTAAAAAGTAGTGCGAATTTAAATCGTGACAGAAATTTGACTGTTTCATGAATTTAATAATATAATTTCGTTACTTATCTACTTCGATCAATTATTGGAATGATTAGGCTATAGGAATTTTCGCGGCAATAAATCAAATTGGCGGTTAATTTTTGCTGTCCAGCTTCGGTGTTTCAATCCGGTATGGTATTCTAGGTTGATTTGACGAAATGGTAAATTCTTAGTGTTGATCGATGCAGTTTAGAATAAGTACGTTAATTATTTTAAGTTAAAATACATCTATAATAACAATTTTCAAATGTTTTGCATATTTTATTCTGGTTCACATAAAAAGAAAAATTTCAATTAATTTATCTCTAATTATTAAAATTGATCTTGTAATAAAACTGTCAAGTATTATTCATCGGCCACGTTTAGAACATTCTTAATTTGGTGGTGGGGTGGGGGGGGGGGGGGGGTGAAATACTGAAAATACCGACTCATGTAGCGGATTTTCTAAAGTTTAAAAATTATTCTTTTCATATTGTGTATTGTATATACTGTAACATTGTATGGTGTTTTTTCTAGATCTTTTACTTTTTATTATTACAGTCGAAATCGATTATGATAAACCTGTGCAAATTAAAAATAATTTTAAAATGAACCGAATTTTGTATTAAAAGAAATCTCACTTTAAAAGTAGCGTTTTCTACCAAATTAGCATTATACTAGTTATACAAAAGGTCAATAAAGCAGACAAAAAAAAATTTAAATATATTCTATAATCATTTACAAAATTACAAGATTAATATTCCGTTTTTTCAAGAAATGTGGTAATTTTTTTTGCACGTTGTTATATACTAACTCGTTTTTTATAAATTGTTCTAATTGGTCTAAATTGTTTTTAAAAATTTCAGTGTTTGAATTAGCATCAAGAAATCCACTACTACTCTTTGTTAACATAGAAAATGTTTTCGCTTATTTGCTCACATCTTTTTTATTGTTGTCATCTTTGTTATTTATTTCAAAATTGTCTTGTTCACTTCCCTTATAATCTCGTTGTTGATCAAAACAACAGTCGTATCAAAGTATTCGTTTAATCAACAAAATTGCCCGATCATCACTCCGATTTCATGAAAAATGTTAACTGTTTTTGTTCCACAAAAAATTAAAAAACGTTGCTCATTTTCATTTTCATAGTATCAGAATAAAATACTATATAAATACATATAATGATTAAATGGATTAACTCTGAACCAAATTTACGATTTTTTATTAACGCCTTTTTGTATTATGCGGTTTCCGCTGTATTTGAAAGTCCGACATGGTGGTGTAATTGGTACGATGCTTGATTGTTGTCAAGAAGTTCACGATTCAATCGCTGATGAAGACTGATATACACGTTAAAAATATTTATACTCCATAGAGTTGCTAGGTTGTGTTGAAGGATTTAAAATATAAACAAAAAAGAATAAAATATTGGGTTATGCAGTTTTAATATTTAGGCTGTGTATTAGTAGTTTTTGATTTAAATAATTTATTTCATTATAATACTTCAGAAACTTAAGTTACTGAAATTGTGAGAGTCTCGTGTAGAGCCGAGAAAAAATCGATTAAGAACATGGTAATTGAAAACACGTTAAAATCAAATGTAATGCTCTTATTTATTAAAATAGAATAATTAAAACATTCATCACAGAATTTATTAACGGTTCATTACGAAAAGTTGATGTTGAAAAGGGAAGTGAGGATAAAATAACTTTTTTTTTTACAGACCTCAAATAGATTTAAAGGCGCTACAGTGCGTTTAACTTTTACATGTTTTCCATCATGTTTTGCTTTCCTCATGTGGACTTTTATAATCAACATCAAAGTAACTTCCACATTTAAAACATTCTAATTTAATCCTTTTCCACATACCTTTAACATGGTGAGAATCTACAAGATACGTTATTAAAAGCAACATAATGTTGAAAATATATTGTACGTCTGTAATCCCGAAATAAATAAAAAAACTATCACTTTTACTGACTTCAGAAAGAAGGAAGTTATATGTTCGTCGTGTATATGTATATATATATTTTTTTTGTTTGTTTGCGCATAACTTATATATATATATATATATATAGACCAATTTCAATGATTTTTTATTAATTTGATAGTGCAGCATTCACCGGTGGTACCATGCCATTGCCAATGAAAATCCGAGAACACAAATTAAGTAATGAACAAAAAACATGAAAAATATAGTGTCTTTACATAAGTTTTTAGTAATATAACAAACACGATTGACTTTAAATATTATGAATCTAATATGATTGTCATCCATACTATTGTGCTATAAATTGATTGAAATAAATAAAAAAGAGTAAACACTAAAAACACAATGATATAATTTAAAAATATAAATATAAGAAATTTAAAAACAGCGACTAGTTTTGGGTATTACAATCCATCTTCATGGTGTGTATAAACAATTAAAATTAAAACCATTGTTTATACACAACATGAAGATGGATTGTAATATCTAAAACTAGTCGCCGTTTTTAAATTTTTTATATTTATATTTTTAAATTATAGCATTGTATTTTTAGTGTTTACTCTATTTTATTCATTTTAATTATGAATTTACCTTGGGAACGTAATTTTGAAAAAAAATTATAATTTTTAGCAAGACAAAAAATTTATTAGTGATAATTATCATGGAAATGTAGATTCGAATAAAAAAAAAAAAAACGAATTTTAAACTGCTATTGCGCCATTTACAAGCTACTGTGTATACCTTTTAAAAGATCTCAATGAAAAAAAATAAAAGGCCATATCGATTGATTTGAATTATTTTTTGTTCATTACAAATTCCACTGGTTAGTGGTTGGTCCCGTATGGGTACATCGGTAAGCATAAAAATATTTACACTAAAAATGGTGAAATAAAATACTTTTTAAAAAAAATATATCGAAACTTAAAGATTTACAGTAAAAAGTTAATAAAAATGCGATAAAAAGTGAAAAATAATTATTCGCTAAAAAGTAATATATTTTTTAGAGTAACATACCCCTTTATTAGGGGCGATATTATGGCAATTCTTAAACAATATTAATACCTATTCGTAGTCGGCGCGGAAATCACAAATTGCAATAATAATTAAAAACTGCATTAAATTTTACTGATTTTTCCCATACTTGGCTTATAGAAAACGATCGGTAATGCTGTTTTAATTATTAAATTGTTTCTAAATATTATTGCAGTTTAAATTTAGTGCCGACTGCCGACTACAAAAAGTTAATACTTATTTAAGAATTGCTGTAATACCTCCTCCCAAGGGGAAGGGGGATAACAGGTGTAAAAAAGTACTTTTTTGAGAATTTTTTTTAAAGAGACTATTAAAATTAATTGGTTTGTTAAAGTTTTTTGTACATAGATATAAGGCATTTCGAAAACATTCAGTAATTTTTTCGTCAAAAAATATTCATAAACAAGCCTGTGAGAGCGAATTAACGAAGGCCATTTTAAAAAAATACGTTTTGCGGTGTCCACGATAACTCGTTACAAAATCATCTGAAACACAAATAGTTGGAAAAAATAACTAATTTTGAAGTAAATCTAGGTCGCAAAGATGTCCTTTTGTTTAAAATTTTTTTTGTCGTCGATTGAAGTCCAAACCACGATATTTACCCTAAAAATAGCGCCATTTTATAGCTGTAAAATCGGCCTCAAGCGAAAAAAAAAAGAAAGAAGAACGTTGCGACCTGGTAAAGTATGTATTGTAAAACTACGTTCAACATGAATCGGATCGGTACAGAAGTTTTTGAGATATCTCGTTCACCGACTTTAAAAAAAAAAGTCCCCGGAAAAACGCGTTTAAAGTTTTAAACTATGAGAATTGGAAGAAAAAATTTTGTTTTTCACACTTTCACTGAATCGTCGATGCCAACATCATAAAGCAAGGTACCTACTGCACTCGCAGTGTCCAAGGCTTCCTATTGCTCCATTCTTTCCATTATTCTGGCCTCTTTTGTCTGAAGCGCGGCTTTTTGAATTCGCGTTTCATCGGCTGTTTGAACGTACTGATGAGCACTTGGGCCGACGCTGATTTTCATCTCTTGTAGGAAGGCTGGTAATGCAACATTGCCTTCATTGAAAATGCATCCAGCTACATTTGCTTCAATTTCTACTAGAATAGGGCTACTGGATAACATTTTTGGAGTGATCTTCCAAATAAGTTGATTTAGACTCTCGTTATTGTTTTGGGTAAATCCACTAACACAACACTCTAAAAGCTAGTCCTTGCTTAAATCTTCATAAATTGGCTCGATTGCTCTGTTACATCATCCAAAAAAGGTTCATAATCGTGCTGGAAATTGTCTATTCCGTTGGTGGCTAAAGCTTTTTGATAAGCGCGCCACGAGTCAACGTCGGCCGGACACTTATGGTGCTATAGATTTTTGTTGGTTGATAAGCCGATTAAAAACAGTAGTATGGAATAGGAGCGAATGGAGACAACGAACCAAAGGGTTCAATGATTGATGATGATGATATAATGGAAAAAGGTCGGCCAAATCGCATCTTTTATTTTTTGCACCGAATCAAAATTTCTTCTGATTGCTAAACCATAATACACCGTTAATTTATCAATTGTTTTACCAGTGAGTTTTTCTTTTCCAGAGAGACTTCTACTTCTAGTTTGTCCAGCTATGTTTCCGGTTTTTATTTCCGTCCTTACTGTTGTGTTTTTTACAAGATCACGTAGCCGTTTGCCCATCCTTTTTTGAACGTGATCAATACATTCTTTTTTATTTATTACAAAGTCTTCGCCATACGGATGGAATTGAATTACACCGGTGTACGTTTTACTATCACCGTCGCCTATGTAATTTTTATATTTGACGTCGTACTTTTCCTCCGATCGTTGAAACATTTCTTTTATTTCTGATACTTCCATATTTCCTGTAGGTCCAATGTGATCAATCATCACGTTCCACGTGCTTGGCATGCCGTTCTTCAAATTCCATTGTATTTAATTTTTTCTCCCAAGTTTTACACTTTTGTCAGTGCCCACTTTTAACGCCAATATCTATAATTTTTTCAGTGCAATATCCTATTAATGAAGAAGCATCATATAACGAAGAGAAACCTTGCTTTTGCCAGCTGCTATCATCGGGAACAGTTACATCTCTAGTATTTTCTATTTTATTTTCATCGCATGTTTCTTTTTTTTTTTTCTTATACTGCGGCCGTGTGGAGTAAAATGTATTTGCTATAGTTTGTATTTGCGCACACATTTTCTTTAAGACGATTATATCAAACAAAGAACAATGGTGTGTTCTGTAATAAAATGACAAAAGGCTACGCAGAATGTTCTAGAACAGCTGTGCGTAGATCACCGCACTAATCGACCTCCCTGATTTTAGCGGGATTTTGTACATTCCTTCCTCAACTCAAGGTTATACAGCACACATCACAATTGAGCATACGCCGCAGGCACATGTCACTGCCTTAGCTTTCGACCACCACTCCGGCTAGGCCCTTTGAAAGAGAAGGAAGCAGTCGCTCCGGTTACCTGCCTGCCGCTCTCGGCCGGTTCAAAAGGGGTAGAGCGCACAGCTTACTATCTTAATGAGTTTTACTCCAGATGACCGGAGATTTTGGAAAAATATTTCTAAGAAGTTGTACTTTTATATGAAAAATTTTCAGAAAGACGGATTTTTCAAAGCGGTTATCCCATACCCTCTTCCCTTAAGGGGTATACTACTCTAAAATACGTTATTGTTTACCGAATAATTATCTTTTATTTTTTTAGCGCATTTTTATTAAATTTTTAGTGTAAATCTTGAAGTCGGTCCCTTTTTTTTTAAAAGTAGTTTATTCTTATAAATTATAATAGTTAACCTTTTTAATTAAATTTAAAATTAAGAAAAAAAAATTGTATGCTTATCCATTATTAATTAATAAAAAAGATAAAAATTATAAACGTAATAATGAACCGATATTACGTTATAATTTTTATTATTGTAATGTGACCATTACATGGCTCGGTAAAAATAAACAAATAAAAACCGTAGAAAAACAAGATAAAAATAAAATAATATAAATAAATAAATAAATTACTAAAAATTAAATTTAATAAACTATCGAACGAATGGTGCGAGTGTAAGTGTGCGTATGTGTGTAATCCTGTTGTCGGCTAGGGGTGAGTGGAATACTGTCTCGCCTTCCACATATGACGATTCTGCAAAGTGAAATTATACGAATCATAAAAATGAGGCCTGTGAATATCGCAAGTTTTAAGGATTCCAAAAGCGCACGGCAATTTGAATAGATCAAAGAATCTCCGCGGTTTCCTTCGCCTTCATCTTCGCCGCTCTGGTTGTAAAAAACAAGGCGACGAAAAAAGAACGGTTGGAATGACCCGGAGTCGAGTGCTAGCAAAACCGTCTAAAAAACAATTCGTCACAGTCTGATTTTTGTCGCAGTCGAGATCAGTACAACACAGTTTTCGGTCTTGATCATCGGACCAGTCAAAAAAGAGAAAAAGTAATTCAGGTTGGCCATGGGCTATACCTTTGCTGCTCGATATCGTGCAAGATCTTAATTCCGTTCAAGTATAGTCGCAATTGTTTTATTATTCGATAAATGTACCGATTGTAATTTTTTACTTATCTTAAAAATATCGCGAACCGAATTTCCCACCGCAGATCTACCGATTCAAAGGACCAACGGACCATCACCATTTCAGATACCGCATCACCCGGCCGACAATAGAGATACGTATTAAATTTATTTATATTTAGTAATCGCAGCCGTGTTGTATTCGTATTATGTTAATTAACTTGTGTTTTCAGCGGTCGACCGACCAAGTAAACTCGTTGTAGGTAAATTTATAATACAGACTTTAAATCTTAATCCATTTCCTTGGCTTATCTAATAATAATAATAATAATAATAATTGTAAAATAAATAATAATAATATTAATAAAAACAATAATAATAACCACAATAATAACAAATAAAAATATAATATTTTAATTCCGCGGACTAAATCCGCGGTGGCATTCCTGGACACGAAGTAAAACGCATTAATTATAACGTATCACGCTTCATTATATTTACAAAAAATTGAATTCCATTTTAATAACAAATTAAAAATTTATTAGTGAATTTAAACAAAAACTAAAAGAAAACAACATAAATATTCGGACACCCCAAATATTTTTGCAACGTCGCTGCATTTTTTTGGGATTGCGCAAAATACAAAAAACGGAAGCTACCATAGGTCAAACTATTAACCGTTTCAATCAAAATGTGCTAATTTTTGCACGCAATTTTCAATTTAACTGATGAATCTTACATAATGTCATTCGCGCCAATTCTTTTTCCATACTCTCACCTATGACTCCTACCTACTGGCCTGAACATCTTAACAGATTGCCGGATACGCTGGACTTTTTCATATGTCGAGGTTTGCAAAGGTACTATAAAACATGTCACACTGTGAGTGACTTATCATCTGATCATGTGCCGGTAATAGCCAATTTAGATATTAATCCCATCATTCAACATAGACAGATTAGACTACACAATCGAACAACGGACTGGAATTATTTTGCAAACATTATAAAAAACAATATCGACCTAAATGGTTTTTTTGTTTTTTGTTTTTTTACCCTATACCGGTATGCATTCATACCACAAACAGCGGTGTCTGTAACATATTATAGAAAATCATTTTAGGCAACTGGAGTATAGCCCGATCTATCCATTGAAAGACTTCGACATGTAATGATTAATTTCTCTCTTCTTATTATGTTTAATGAAAACGAAAGTGTTAGGTAATTGGAATCGCATCTTGGCACCACTTTCTTTTTAACCTCCTGGCTGGATTTCCCGGTAGAGTGCTTCTATACATTTTTCCGATGTTTGGATTACAGTGATGTGATAATTTGTTGAAGAATTTTTCATACTGTTCTTTATGGGTTTCTTCAACGAATGGCATCCTTAGATCATTGTGCGGGGTCTCGTTAGATACATACTTTTGGGGCTGCTGTCAACTTTCGCAAAATCTTAGACTGTTGTCGTATCCGCTGCAAGTTTGATCTGCTAGCACTACCATACAGCTCAATTCCGTATTTCCATGTTGGTGCGATGTAGGTTAAATATATTTGTCTTTTTAACTTCAGACTTAGTGGTGAGTAACGATTTAGTAGCGGATATGACGTCTCGGCACGAACCATCATCTTTGTTCGCACTATATGATATCGTCATGTGAGCGGCCTATCCAACGTGATTCCTAAATATTTCACCATTTCCGATTGTTGTATTTCCATATTGTTAATTTTTACGCTGGGACACAGTACCCATTTGTTCGTAAACATAACCTGTTTGAATTTCTGCTCGTTAAACCGGATACGCCAATCTCTGGCCCATTCCTGAATCCTGTTTACTTGTTGCTGTACCGCTATAGTCGCGAATGTTGGGTTGACATCGGAGCATAAGATGGCCACATCATCAGCAAACGTAGCTAATATTATTTGGTTTGATGTAGGCATATATCAGCTGTGTAAATAGTATACAGCATAGGACCAAGTAGGCTACCCTACGGCACGGATGCACGAATTTTCTTTCCTTCGGAGTTTGAGTCGTTCGGCCGTTCAGATATCAGACAAAGAATAGGTACAAATCCGGTGGAAGAATTCTTTTTAGTTTGAAAAGAAGTCCAGAGTACCAGACACAATCGAATGCCTGAGACACATCCAGGAACACAGTTGAGCAAACTTCCTTTCTTTCCAACACCGTTGATATTGCATCTACGATCCTATGGCATTGATGCACTGTTGAGTGATGGGCCCGAAATCCAAATTGGTGAGATGGGATTATGTTCTTTTTTTCTAGGGTTGGTAACATTCTATCCATGGCGAGTTTTTCCATAACCTTTGACAATGTACTAAGTAAACTGATGGGCCTGTAGGAGGAAAAATTTGACTCAGGTTTGTTAGGTTTATGTATCATTAGGATAATTGCTTTCTTCCACGACTCCGGATAACGTCCACCTCGGATGATTGCATTAAATATGTAACAAATCATGATTGCAGCTTTTTTTGGGAGTTGCGACAAAATCTCTCCCGTTAGTTTATCAGCATCCGGTGCCTTTTTCTTAGGAGTCTTTCTGAGACATCTGTATACCTCTTTTGGGGAAAATGGTTTGGTCGGAAGTTCTAGTCGAAGCGATTGTTCCAATGAGATTATTACATATTCCAAAAACGATTCATTAGAGCTGTATGAAGTGAAGGTACTTTCTAAAGAACCAGCAAAAGCTTCCGCCTTTTGATAATCTGTTTTGGTCCACTCATTATTACTAAGTTTAATATTATACGGTGTGTGTCCTGAAGTAGTTTTTTTGTAGCTATCCATAAGGAGTTATCTTGTATATTTAATGAATCCATATGGTGCTTGTAAGACAAGTTTTTATATTTTTTGATTTCATTTTTCAATTTATTGTGAAGTTGATTGTACCTGGTTTTATATGAAGGATACCGATACTGCCGTCACTTTTTCCTTGCTGATAGTGTATCTTTAATAAGATTACGAATTGCGGCTGGTATAGGTTTGTTACTATATCTATCTTCGCCATATTTGGTACAGCTGTAACATAGAGTTTGAGTGGTGGCAGTAAGGTTATTAACAGCCTCCTGGATATCATTTCCATCTTTAAGCCTTATTTTTAGATATAGCGAATTTATTCCAGTTGGTGGTTTTATTGGTCAAATGATAGCTCTTCTGTTTATTTATAGGTTATATATCAATATTTGCAATGACCGGTACATGATCCGATGACAGATCGATGCTAGTTGTGCACAACTTATAGTATCCTTGTAAACCTTTGCAAATGTAAAAATCTGGTATGTCCGGTATTCTATTGTAATGTTGCGGCCAGTAAGTGGGCATCATTGGTGATAGGATGGATAAAGAATTTGATTGTACTGCTTTATGTAATATCCGGCCCTGTTTATTAGTTCTTTGCAAACCCCAAGAGTGATGTTTGGAGTTGCAGTCGTCAACACAGATAAACATATTACCTAGGTTTTTAAACGTCAGAGTATATTCACTCTCTGGTATATAATACCCAGGATGATAATAAACTGTAGCTGTGGTCAGATATTTTTTGCGTATTTTGGTGTTAACTGCAACTAGTTGGTATGCATATGTACAATAAGACAAATGAAGGTGGTGCGTAAGAGAATTTTTGACCAATACCGTACAACCGCCGTGGGCCGTTCCATCCGGGTGCTGTGCCTCGTAGCTTGTGTAGCCGGCCATCCTAAAGCTTTTTCCGTAACATAAGTGAGTCTCTGTGATCAATGCAATATCAATGGAATTCTGATTGAGGAAGATTTTTAATTCGTTCTTTCATTGTGCAATACCATTTGTATTCCACGTTAACAATATTAGGGAGTGCTGTGTGACAATTCTTCTATTTGACTGCATTTATGGTATTATGTGATTTATAACTTTAGTTAATAGGGATATTAAGGGATTTATCATTAATTTGAATTCTGATAGAAAGGATGTAAGTATATCTGAGATGTTATTATGCGGATTACTGGCTGATTCGTCTATGAAATTTGTGTTAGCTTGATTGGTGTTTTAGAGTTTTACTCTGCTTGCATACGAGTTGCGACTGGTCCCTTTAGAGGAGGGAATTCTTCTGCAGAGTAAGCGCGTTTCGCGATTTGCTTTAAATTGGATCTGTATCGCGTTGTTGCTTTATTTTAATAATGTACCTGATCCTTATACATAGGCCATCCTTTGTAACTAGCGGGATGATCGCCCTCGCACAAGGCACATTTGGGCGGTTCTTCCGGATTTTTTCCACATTTATTAGTTTCATGTCTCCCAGCGCACTTCACACAGCGAGAGGGTAAGTTACAGTAATTAGCTGTGTGTCCAAAAAGTTGGCAACGCTTGCACTGCATAACACCTAAATTCTTCCTAGGTTCTTCAAAGACTATTACTGTATTCAGTAAATTTGCTATTTTGAATATGTCTTCGCTTTTTATGGATGATTTAATGTCCACAAAAAACGGTGGAACGGTTTGTCTTATGTTTCAATATGTTTAATATTCGTACAACTTCGAACCCATTTTTCTGTATCGTATTTTTTATATCTGTTATGTCAGTTGACCAGTGGATGTTTCTTAAAACAACTCTAAATGGTTTGTCTTCCGATAGTGAATATGTGTAATAGAAGTATTCGTTATCCTTTAGTGCTTTTATGATATTTCTATAACTAGTTGGATTTTCAACAGTGATTCCTGTCAACGTAGATTTCAAGGAAAAGTTGACATCGGGTATCCCTTAAAAGAAAGGTTCTGAAAATATTGAAGTTTGAAATGTTTTTAACCATTATTGGTGGAGGTTTAGACTTTTTGATTTCTAGAAAATCGTGATTAAGTTTACGAGTATTTTTATTTAAATTTGCAGAGGACTTATCATTGTCCTTAGTACGAGTAGGGTTATTATCTAATTGCATTAATTCTTCTATTTCTTCTTCTTCGGTACTTTCGACACTTAAAAATTGGTAAATATTACGTCTACGCTGACGCGGTGCATTATCTGATGAGGTGGTAGGTGAATAATGCGGACTTCTTCTATTTGGCACTATTTTCCATTGGTTATCATTTCTTGACAGGGATATTTGTAACGGAGATGAAGAGAAATGTACGTAATTTATTGTATTACTGTGTTCATGTGTTACAGAGGCGGATGTATCGTCTTTATTTACGATATTTGCGGGCGAGCAATTGGTTTGCGGAGCGTTTATGTTGTTATTGTTAGTAGTAAGTAATTGGACATTATTACCTGAATCGCTGTTATTATAGTTATTCAGGTTAAAAGACGACTGCGATGAAGAAACATCAGCTGATTGCGCTGTTGATAAGGAAGGAACATGCATATTATTTTTACTGATAACAGATGGCTCGTCCTTACATGATTACAGTTTTGCTGGTTGCAAGGGCTTCGATGGTTTCATATCTGCGACCTGGTCTCGTACTCAGGGAGGAAGGTAGAACGGCGGTGAAGCTGTCGTCCGCACGCGGAGAGCGGGAGGGCACAGCTAACATACACATTGCTATACGCCTCGAAACGTAGATAGCCCGAAATCGTAATAATAAATCGAGATCGAGTACACGATAGAAAAGATTATCTGAACGCACGAACAAAGGACCATCAATAACAATTGACTGAAGTGCAGAGAAGATCTTGAAGTAGCAGTTGACAACCTAACGGAATTAATACAGACTGCGTGCGTTAACTCTACTATATACAAAGCGCATAAACTGAATATTAGAGATTTTGTTCTTGTGGAAATTAGGAAGCTAATAAAATTAACGCGAGCAGTGAGAAGAACTTGTCAATCAAATCGTTATCCAACTGCGAAAGCTACGTACTATCAACTTCGTCATAAATTAAAGGGGAAGATTAGGATTTATAAGAACAACAATCTCAAGCAGTACCTAGACTCCTTAAGCGCTCAGGATAACTCATTATGGGTAGCTACCAGAAAAAAAATAATACAACGGCATCGCGAACAGAGTAATATTAAACCAGCAGATGGAAAGTGGGCCAAAACCGAAGATGAAAAAGCTATTGCATTTGCAGCTCATTTGGAAACGTTTACTCCGTACACGGACAAAAATCTAGCACACAAAATATATCAAACAATATGTCGATCAACCATTACAGCTCCAGCTCCCTATTAGGCCATTCTCTCCAAAAGAGGTATATAATTGTTTACAAAATGTTCCGCACAACAAGGCACCTGGCGACGATAAAATAAACGGCAAAGTGCTATCTAACTTACCAAACAAAGCGACAATTCTTCTATGTTACTTATTCAACGCCATAATAAGATTGGGCTACTTTCCGAAAGCCTGGAAAAAGTCCTAATGGTATATAAACCCAACAAAACTCAGACCTCGTTAGCGTCTTATAGACCCATTAGTCTTCTGTCTACTCTATCTTAAGTTTTTGAAAAGCTAATATTAAGAAGAATTCAACCTATAATAACGGTTAGTAAGGCAATTCTCATTCATGAATTCGGCTTTAGAACCATCCATTCGACAATACAACGGTGTCATAGGATAGCGGATGCAATCTCAACGACTCTGGAAAGAGGGAAGGTATGCTCCACGGCCTTCTTAGACGTATCTTAGGTGTCCGATCGAGTGTGGCACATCGGTCTGCTTTACATACTCAAACAACTACTACTTCCGGACTTATATTTATTCTTCCTTTCTTATCTGTCTGACAGAACTTTCACCGTAAAAGTGAACAATGCAATATCTAGTGAGAGAAGCATTTTGGCCTCAGTTCCGCAAGGTAGTCTCCTGGCGCCCATCTTGTATTTCATATACACCGTAGATATATCTACTTCAAACCAGACTATCTTAGACTCTTTTGCGGACGATATAGCCCTACTGGCTTCCTCTGTAAATCCTAACTATGCAAGTTCAGTTATTCAATAGCATATAAACTAAATCCAGACATGGGTAGATAAATGGAGAATTAAATTCAATGAAAGGAAATGTCAGCAGGTCGTATTTACAAATAGATTGATTATGTGTCCCGGAATAAAAATAAATAAGGAAATCAAACAATCAGATTCTGTGAGATACTTAGGAATGTTAGTGCGGAACTTACAATTAAGGTATATAATATTCATCGTATAATCCTACGATTCCATGGGCCATACTTCACTGTATAGGTTGCCATGTTATCCCGCTGGTTTTATAAAACATGCATATTCCTATTAAATTCTGTTATTATCTCCGACTCAATCCAGGATGGATTGGCTATATTACATGGTTAATAAATATAAGGAAGAGAGGTCACGGGCACTGTTCATGGTTCTTGCCGGTACAGTGAAAAAAAAAAAAAACAAAAACAAACTGATGAATGTTGATTACGAAAGATGATAGTACACAAATTGAAACACACTTTTTACTGCAAGCGTCAGTTAATTATTTTTTATTATAAGAAAAGTGAGGTGTGAAGTGAAATATATGTCCATCCAAAAAATATCACAGGTACCTCCATGAAGTTTAAGATTTTCGTAAAAAGAATTTAAAAGTAATTAAATTTCCTCAAAAAAAAGGTTGCTTGATTTAGAGATATTTTTTCATTGCCTTCTTTTTTTCTGCGGAGGTCCGCGGACCGTGTTAATTGATTTGTTCATTAATTTTTCTTTTACAGTTCAAGTAGAACCGTCGATTAATGAAAAAAAGTTATACCATGTTAAAATTCATGTAAATTATTTGGTTTACAACATTCTATAGATCTGCCGAAATGATATTTAACATAGAAAAGCGCGTATTTTTTTTTTCTCCTAACCAAGAAGAAGCAGTGATAGAGATTGAACCAATTATGACACATATAAAATTAAATGAATCACTTTAGAAAACGATATATTTGTAAAACAAATTATTTGAGGTGTTACTTAGTTTGGTACGTTGTTTCAGTGCGGAATAGAAAGTTTTGGATAAAGTGTGCGAAAATAATGTAGAATAAATTTTTACAGAGTAACTTCATATTCAGATTTTAATTTCCTCTACAAAAGGCAATATTCAATTCTTTTTGAAAATTTGGTAAATGAATCGTATTTTGCAAATGTTAATGAGCTGTTCTGCTGATTGGTTCAATCTCTACCGCTGCTTTATTTTGCTTTAGGAAAAAAAAAGCGTATTTATTCTGCATTAAGATTTTCATTATTTAATTGCTTCTAAACAGAAGCCGCTGATGATTCTTGCTGCAAATGAAGTACATAAATTCATAAGCACATGTGCACATTTTAATGCTTGTGCGGAATTTATTTTGATACTTTTTTTTTTTTTTAGTTATTTCATTACACGATACTTCAAGATTTTTCGATGGTTACATTTGTTTTTTTTTTTACACGCATCACTGTGTAAGAAAAGATTGTTCTCTCGCGTTTCTGCAGTAATTTTCTATAATTGTATTTGTTCAAAATTACTTTTTAGCGAAAATTCGGCGCGTATAAAGTTTGGTCAATGAATAGAATTCCATAATTTAGTTACGTTTCATTTATTTAAAACTATTTTCATTAGTTAACGAACAGGACTGGCAAAATGGTAAGAGGGTAAGCCAAAGTGGCACATGACAATTAAAATAGGAACAAACAAAGAAAGGAAATAAAGTTTTCGAGGTAACAACTATATCTAAGTAATGAAAGAAACTGTTTATAAAAAAAAGAACCTAAACTTTAACTTTAGTCTTACTTGAAACAATAAAAATAATTTTTACTCAAAAGAATAGAAAAGAAACTTCGATCTCCGGTTTTGACCGAAGCATAAAATTCTCTTCCGATGGACACTAATCGAGCAATTTATATTCGGCGCATGTACACGAGATTCGCTTTTATTGAAGTTAACAACTGGACTGTTTTAATAAAAGCGAAAAATAAGTTTGAACATTATGTATTATCTCTTTATTACGGTTTATTGTATAATAGTAATAATTTAAATCTACAGTTACAGACAACCCCGAAAAATTATCTAAAATCGTAAAATAAAACAATTCGCTATCATTTGTAAAACGATATACAAAACAATTTTTTTGTACAAAATAAAAAAGTAAAATCCACTATGTTAACATTTACGATTTGTACTTTATAACATTAAAACATATTTTTAATACAACAAAGATGTAATCGTTCGCACGTGTACACCGCTTCTCAAATTTTGAACACAAATATATACATAATATAAATGTTCTGAGAATGTAATTATTTCGGGTGCTTAAATTATATGTATATTAATATATGCATTATTATTTTTACTCTTAAACTTATTATTATTATTATTATTATTATTATACACAGACGCAATAGACAAATGTATGTATACGTTTACAATGATACAATTTACAATTATTATTTATACAAATATTTACATTTGCGATGTAGTTAAAATTTATATACATACATGCACACACGCGCGCACGCACATGAAACGTTTGAACGAAATATAATCAAATTATGTGATAATTATAAGGGGAAAAAATATAACATTACGAATAAACTGTAACGGTATAAAGAACCGAGTACGTAGATACAATGAAAACAATATATACATAGAGTGTCATGGACAAATTACATACGAATCTGTGCTGATAAGTAAAGGACAGTTTCCACGATGAAAGTTTCTGTTATTAATACATATGATATTGTTTTCGAAATACCGGTTACGCATTAAGTTCTCATTTTCGAATAATGGATCAATTCTAAAATAGTTAACGAATCGGGGTTTCTTTTTTAATTTTCGTTGAAGTTACATTGAAAAGCATAATTCGTTATTAAAATATAATGAGTCGCTCGAGTTATTTATTTAAATATGTACAATAGTATTTTAAAAATATTAATTGCTTAAAGCGGTTTCAATTGCTAGAAATTTACTTTAATATTTCTATACTTCTTATATAATTATTTTGATCAAGATCTGAAACAGCAAATTTCACAGTGGGAGTTAGCCAGAAATTTAAAAAGATACAACCCGTAAAAGAATTTTTAAAAAACGCGTTAAAATAATTGGCCCCTAAACATTACTTAAATTATTATCAGTATGTACAATGAAGAGGTGAGTGGTGTTTGTGTGCAAAAATATACATAAATATATACGTTAAAGTATAAGAGAATGGTCATTGATAATAAAACGCGACGTAAATCTTAATACATTAAAATTATAAAAAAAAATATATATATATATATATATATACATACATATATAGTTCGACGATTTAAAAAAAAAACGAACAAAGGAATAAGATATTAAAATTTAATAACTCACCGTTAATTAAAAATTGGTACATTTATATATATATATATATATATATATATATATATATATATAAATAAAAATAAAATATATATACGTACACACACATATACATATATATATATATATATATATATATACACATACATATGCATATACATACACGTATGTGGTAAAATTTATAATTAACAATGAAATCAACAATTATAAAAACACTTAATAGTAACTACTATATCCGTATTTTACGTTAAATATGTATCCATATGTTAAGATATAGGAATTGATAAAATACAAGAAATAAAGAGAAAAATAAAAACGTTCGTTTGAAATCGTTATTTACATTTTTTCCCCACTGTTAAGTATTTAATATGTTCCGTTAAACTGATGTGTGATGTGTACGAATGAGTAATACTGAGGACTTTTAGAAAAATAATTTAGACGTCATTAAATGTTAAAATTTTCGCGTTTTATCATTTATCGAGCTACACCTGTGATAACAAGTAAATGGTAATTTTAATAATCGACTAGCGAATAAAAAAGAAATTTGATCGAAAAATGTTGATATTTAGTCTCATTAAGGATCATCGTAAAATATTAAAGTAAATTAAAAAGTGATTTTAACGATGTGTATTATTATTTCATTAGTACAAAAATCAATATACTTTTCATTATTGCATGGAAAACAAAATTCATAAAATTATAAACAATTCCGAGACGACAACAAATTCAAGAAAATATTAAACATGAATAATTACGGCATCTTTATTGCTACTTTGTTATCAACTGATCAAAGATCGCCTGTTCACCGATTTTTAAATGTTTTTACATGAAATAGAGGAACTTTCTTACATTTATCAACCTGTTTATTTTTATTAATTAATATCTGCAATAGCAAAAGGGGACAGATTTTATTCAATGTAAAATAAAGGTTCAATAAGATACAGTTCAAAATTGTAAATAAGAAAAAAATTTACACTACGCTTTCTGATTAATTTTTTAAATTTACATTTGGCCTATTATATGTCGCAATTAAGAGTTTATTTAAATTAGATAAATTTCTGTGAATTTAAAGAAGTTCGATGAAAGTTAAATTCGATTTGGCGTAAATTGAATTTTTAAATCTAAAATTATGATTACTAATAAAGCGGACTTTTGTCAAAAAGGTATTTGCGGACGATTAAGGAAATGTGTACACTCGAATTATTGAGTTATTTTTCTTCTTTTCTAATTGCGATGATTACTATGACATTCGTGAGGTTTTTATTATTATTATTTTTCAGAATTTTTGATATTATTGGAGGCTTAAATTGTTATTTAAAATAAATATAAATTTTCACTATTTCTTTTATTATCGTAATCTTTAGTTTATATTTCTCTTGAAGAACTGTCTGATTT
The DNA here is from genome assembly GCA_039619475.1 of Icerya purchasi. Lineage (NCBI taxonomy): Eukaryota > Metazoa > Arthropoda > Insecta > Hemiptera > Monophlebidae > Icerya > Icerya purchasi. The sequence goes on along the minus strand of CM077115.1, from coordinate 346,336,072 downwards.
AGCGCCTATTCTTAAAATTTAAGAATTGTTTTTATTGAAAATTATAAAATAAAAAAGGTTTAGTAGTTTATGAGTTTAAAAAATGTTTATACTAAACATTAATTTAATTACAGAGTAAAAATTTTTTTTTTTTTTTTTTCGTTTAAAATTACACAATTAAAACAACAGTTAAAAAATAATTATAAAAATATGAATACAATAAAACAGTGATAGTATTAGCAATAAGAGAATGGAAGATATATATATATATATATATATACATATACACACACATATACATACATATACATACATACATATATATATATATATATATATATATATATATATATATATATATATATAAATAAATAAATAAAACGAATTTAAAAAAAAGAAAAGAAGAAATTATCGGTAACGACGTATAACGATGTCGGAAGACGAACAATAATGTCGTTCTTTTATTGTGATATTTTAAATCCTAATATAATATTTTTTACGTATCAGAATATTCGAAGAAACGCCATAATAACGATGATAATACATAAATAAACAAATAAATAATAATGACTAGTTCGACGTGGAAAACAAGAAGTATTAACATCGTTTAAAAAATTTACCATTTTAGTGAAGAATTAAACTTAGCTAGTGCGACGAGAACTATGAAAAACGCGTGTTTCAACAGATGGTGACGATGTGTGCGTATGTACAAATTTCCTATATATATATATTTTTTTTTTATACTAATATTTTTATACTTTATCATTAAGTTAATTAATACCAAAAAGAAAAAGATATATCACTTAAAACTTCCTTAAATTAATGCTACAGTATGCAGATAATTCCACCCATTTCATTGTATTTAAGTTCACAAACTAAAGCAGCACATATTTTCGTATAAAATTAATAATAATTTTATACCTTTTAATAATTTACCTAATCGTAATTAGATTATGGAAAATTCAAAAAAAGCCTTTATTAGCTGTACGTTACCGCATTAACCTGATAGCCCTGTCGTCCTTTTTTGCTGTGTACGCAAAGAAGTGGTTAACGTTTTGTGAGTACTATACGTTTTTCACGAATCAGTTTATATCGAATTAAATAAAAGTATAATAGTTTTGTTTTGTTTTGTTTTTCTCTCTCGAAATATCGCAATTAAAAACGATATAGTAAAAGTTAAATTTAACCCCATCACGGAAAATTATACATAGTTCTTTGGTAATTTTAATTTTTTTTGATCAATACTCGGTCGGCAAACTAATTTTAAGAAAGGTAAACAACGGTGTTTTACGTTTTTTCCGTATAAATTATTACAGTTCTTACTGTACAGGAATAGGAAGAAACAAGTTATAGCAGTCGACTGTATTATATTAGCGCCGACATCATATGGTACAGTTGCATTAATATCTGCATGTGCACTGGAAGACAGGATAATCGATCGTGGGTATTTGAATCGATGGCTAGCCACGATAAAGTGTTGTAACCTTCGAGGACATATCTGTTAAAAGCAATAAAAAATATGTTGTAATATTTGTACTCGTAAAATAATTTAATAAACAAAAGTAAATTTTTGACAAAAAAACAAAATTTTTTTTTTCACCTTAAGACATCGGTAGTGTATTGAGAATCCAAAGGATGACCGGAAACGGATGACTGCTGAAGGAGTTCATCGCCGTTTTGTTGCGTCGTATGCATGTGCAGAGCGCTCTTCAGGAAAGCTGGACAAACATTTTCCAGATGTGGACACGAGGACCAAAACCATCGTGGCATTCGACCGGTTGGAGCCGTAGATACAAGGTAGCCCAAAGCCAATGGTTGCTGTAATAAAGAGCCAACTTCTTCCTGCATGTCCACTCCGTTTGCGCCAATCTAAAATAAAAATTATCGATGTTACAACAAAAAAGTAATATCTGGAACTGTTTTTAAATCGCTTAAATCTTTTAACACGGATAATTCATTCCAAACATCTTGTTCTTATGTGATATAAATAAATAAGATAACTACTACATTGCTCGTTCAAAAATTTTCAGGAATTTTACTCTACAAAGTGTAATTCCACTTAGAGATGTAGAAAAATGTTACTACTAAGGGTAGTGATGTTCTTCCTCATACGTTTTGTTTAAATGCAGTGAAATTACAGTAAGCGAGGTAGCTGGGTGTTTTATTAAAAAGAAAAAAACAAAACGAAAAAAAAAACTGACTTTTTCGAACGAAGATCGAGTATAAAATTTTACGCTAAAAATTCTTAAAAAAACCAACCGTAAAAATATTTTGTATATTTTATGAAGATCAATTGCTATACTTAAATGGTTTAAAGGGAGCCTAGAATTGATCGAGGTTTGGCAGATTATCAACGCTAAAAACTGACCCAAAAAATAGAAGATTCAAAATTAGTTATTTGGAACCTTGGCTTGTTATTGCGACGTATTGTTGAAGTTGAAATTTTACTTTTATTCCATTAAAAGATTATAACAGAATTATTAATAAATTTAAAAAAGTTGTAACGAGGTCGGTCCCCGGAATTTTAAAATCGAAGCAAAACTTGACATGAAAAAGTTCCTACAGAATTTTCGTAGCAGTTTATTTATTTATTTTTTTTTTTTTAAATTTAACATTAGCAGCGATTAAAATTGCATTTATGCATTTTAATCTAGTCAGCGGGTACAGAAAGATGAATCAAGGGTTAAAAAAATCAAAGATGAGTCTCGATTTTCGATTATTACCAGGTATAGCACATAAGGAAATAGTGCTCTCGAAGGGAGTTAATGGCAACACAAAGTAACACTTCGATGTGTAACAAAACTACGTAAGATGCGCAATGTAAAAAACTAAGTCTACAACGAGAATATATCTGCATTGTGGCAATAATTCATGGGAATATCTAAAAGGCTTGCCAAACTTTTTCAATGAATGGGAAATCCATTTTACAACGCATTAAATAAAATTCCGGAAAAAAAGAAAATATCTTTTTCTATCGATATTAATAAATTAATCTGTGTACATTAATAACAATAATGATAGTTTTTCAATACAGTTAGGTAATGTAGACAATTTTTTTAATAAGAATGATGCAGTTGTATCTGAGAATATTGAAAAAAAAAAAAAAAAACAACATTCTGAATTAAGTAAATACATAACTTTTTTTCTGTTTCCCCCCTTTTTTGGTTTAATTTCCACGACTGCGTTGAGAAATTCAGTTCCTAAACATATGTAAATAGCAACAAAGATTTAAGGACTCGCAATTGAAGATATTAATTGAAACAACGCAATTCAAAATGCTGGTAATTTTAGCTTTTGTGGACGGGGAGTTCCAGAATTTTAATTTTTCACCTCTTGTTAACGTTAAAATGAGGTTAACAGAATAAATGGTGTAGAAGTTTTCTGCTGTCTTCTGTAATTCGGAAACATTTTAATATTGTTCGCAACAAAATATTTGAACGTAGAGAATAATCAAGCCGCGAAATTAAAATTTTTCTTATTCATGCTTTTAACTTGCGGGCGGAAAATTTTAATTCGCTTACAAGTAAAGCAAGATGTTTTTCTTGGTTTTTTGCAGGGCGAAATTTAAAATGTTTAATTTCCCAATAAGATCATTAAAAAAATAGTATTTCAATAACCAGAGTGATTCTTGATTTCTGCTCTCCCCGCGTATTACAATATGAAGCGGAAAAAACATTTAAAAAATAGAATCCAAACGTCGCAACAATGATATCATATGCAACAACTTTTGTAACCATTATATCTATCGCGGTATAGAGAACTTTTCATGGTACAGTATACTATCCAGTAACATAACGCCTAGCAAATGCTGATCTGCAAGATTCTTTTTCTTTTCGTAAAAATAAATTTAACAAAAATCAATGTACTTTAATAATTCTGAGAAAAGAAAATTACCGGTTACACTTGTATATTAATAATGTTTGACTCTATAGTTTTATAAAATTAATTATACCCTTAATGGTCCGCCATTGCATTGAAATGGGCTACGCTGATCGGAAGGATCTCCGAGAGTGCATGATGGACTACTTGGATGAGAATTTTCTCTTCCTCTAGGACTGCCAATTGGACTTCTACTTCCTATTACGTCATTCTCCTGCCAGTTACTGAAAATATCGTTCAGGTCACCCATACCCTCCGGCATATCATCATTTAATGCATTAAGTAAATCAGCGTCATCCAGATCGGTGCCATTGTTTTGCTGCTCTTGAAAAGCCGTTTGGGAAGACTGCAGGAACATATATAATATTCGGAATGTATTAACAGTGAATTAATTTACTCATATACATATTATGTCAATTTGTAAAATTGAATAGATTAATAAAAAAACGATTGCTAATAAACCCTTTCTATTGTTCTTATTATTATTCTTATTTTAAAACAATAATAAAACAATGAACTCTTCCATTAATTTAATGAAATTTTTTAAAACTGCTGGTAGAATTATTAATACTAAAACAATAAGAATAAGTTTTAGACTTCGGAATACAGTTAATTTAAACAAAAACGAAGTAGTTAGAAAATTCAGAAAATTTTCAATATCCATAGTGTACACAGGCACAAGAAAATGTCTGCTATAAAATGCGGTAGCTTAATAGACAAGGTGCTTGGTTACCAAACCAGAAGTCACGCGTTCAATATTTGCTTCATTCAGGACTAGAGTTACTCTCAAATTTACTCAGTCTGAAATAATTCGGTACAGCAGAAATCCGGGAAAGTAAAGGCGGCCGAGAGAAAAGAACTAGTCCAATATTCTTTTCAGATCTAATAGGCTTAGGACACTGCGAAAATCAACTTCATAATCCCTAGGCAGGGATATGCGGTGACTCACTTTAATTAAAATAATTTTAATGTCTTCGAAATAAAAATTTTACGAAGATGTTGCGTTATTTGTTAATTTTAAAAGTACAACTAAATTTTCTTAAACCAACAATGAATAATTCCGGTTTACGGCCAATATAAAATGAAAACTTGAAACTTTAAAAAATAAGTATAGAAGTGGTTGTGTGAAGTTTCTGCATACACACAAATATGTACTTTCAAAATTTTTAACGAGTAATTTTTAGAGAAAGTTTTTTATAGTGGATGCAGAAGAGTGAAAAAAAAATATAACTAAAACGTGAAAGGAAGATAACAGAGTAACGTTAAAGTAGATGCATTTTCCACGATAAAAATTGCAACATTCTTAAACAGCAACAAGGCAGAAACTAAAATAGAAGAAAGAACAGCTAAGCGGGAAGATTTTGATTAGAAAATCTGATAAACTTTCGAGTAATGAATAATAATATGTGAATATCGTGGATGGTACAACGAAAAATACCATTTTATTATAGTAATCGATTGTGTTAGTAAATAGCTTCCTGAAATAAGTCGTGGATTCTGGACTCGTTTAGTTTCTCACTTAAAGTCGTTTTCGTGTCTAAATAACTAGAGATACTAGAAAATTGTCAAATTCGGGAAAGTAAAGTCGATCAGGAGAAAAGAATACAGGTCTCCCTACTCTCGTTGATGTTGTTGAGCGTATATTACGAACTTTAACTTCGTATTTCTAATTTCTTTATCAAACGTACAGAATTAATTTTGTTATACTTCAGAATTTGGAGATAATTCACTTCAGAACATTTATTTTCTCTACATTCCCCTCTTTCGTATGGCGTATTTTAAATGCAGTGTCTTGATTTTTATAACACGGTTTTTTTTTGTTTTTTTTTTTTTTTTTTATTTTAAAACCATATGCTGAGAGCACGACGATTTTTTGACATGCCGCGTTAACGACATCAGATTATTCTTGTTCTAACCATGCGTTTACGAAAAAAAAAAAAAAAGAAAAAAAATATTAAAATTTTGAAAACGAGTCACAAACTGTAATAGATTAAAAAGAAAAAAAAAAAAAAGCAACCGTAAATATTATGCAATATAATTTCACGAAGGAAATAATAATATGTTAATTATATTATAAAGTTTTAATTTATCGTAATCTGCTTAATTTGTAATAAGTAAACAAAACAAACCAAATATACCGTGTACTGCAGCTACGTAATGTTATTTTTTATTACACGAACTAAAATGTTCAATTCACAAAAACAACATTTTGAAAATATTGAAAAATTAAACATTAACTAAATTTACATAATCAAACTTTCCAAAATGGATAAAAATTATCAAAATATAAAATTCTGTCGTGTCTAAGTAAATAAGATAAAACCGGTTGGACGGAATTTTACATTTTCGTTTTTTGTCATTTTTGGTGTAAGTCCGATTATGTAAATTTAGTTAATATATTTAATATTTAAAATATTTTCAAAATGTTATTTTTATGAATTGCGAATTTTAATTCGTGTAACGAAAAATAGCATTAAGTGGCTGCAATACGCGGTATGTTTGGTTTGTTTTGTTTATTTATGTTAATTATAGTTAAACAAGCGATTTCGTTATGTACCTGAGTGGTGGCGGAAGTAGGAAAGACCAGAATATGAGTGCAGGTAACATCATGTGGAGTAGATAGATGACAATTTACAGACGCTTGACTGAAACGTTCGTCCGGAGTAAACTGATCAGGCATAACACGGAGAGTCGAGTCCGCTTCTAATGACACCAGGCAAGCACTCAATATACAAGGCACGTCCGTCGGGTAAAGTAGATTGCATTGCCCGCAAATTTCCTTCAGGTGTTTCGAAGCGCGAATTAACGATTTTCTGCACAGCAACCAACTCCAGCCTGAAATTTCAAATATTACAAGATGATTAGAATATTATTAGGTACCATATGTTTGTATAATTTTATGATAATTTTATTTTTGTATACTCCTTAAAAGTGTATGTTGAAGTGGCAATTTACGGACAAAAAATAAATAAATAAATTTTTTTTGTGTTCAATGGACGTTAACTTTTGAGTAAAAATGTTATTAGATTTAAAATATTACGGATATATACTAATGTTTTTTGTTTGGTGAAGATGAAATAGTTCAGCCTTTTCAAAGCTACTTTTTAATGGTTAATTTTACGCAAATACTTTAGTAAAAAGTGTTCAGAGATTTAATCGAAAGCTGTTATAATTTTAATATTACGTTGCATGACAGTCTGATGTAGCGTTATATATGATAAATATTTAAGAATACGTTAAAAATTAAGCGCCTCCTGAAGATTTAAAAAATTCAAGGTAGGATTTGTTTCATTACGCTCAATTAAAACACTAAATAGCTTCAATTAAAATACGAGTATTTTCGATTTATATATTCATTGATTCGGTTTTATTCTACATTTCGCGACAAAGTATAAAAAGAAAAATAGTAATAATAATAAAAAATAAAAAGCATTATAATGGCATTTCTTAGGAAATAGAATTTATATAGTTAAATGCATTGGATTTTAAGAGATTTCCAAGTTGTTACGCGTTATTAAAAAGCCAGGAAAGGGCAGAATTTGCGAGATCTAGGTTTAAGACAATATTGTAATTGAACTACATGAAGAAATTTAGAAAAATAAAAATAAAGGCTGGATAAAATTTGACGAGGTATAAGAAGGATAAAGTATGACCGTAATAACAGATGATGATAGATGATAAAGAGAAAAGCATAAGACATCAGGGACAGGAGGCTCTTAATATTTTTTGAAAATTTACCCTTTAATTCTCCGTGACCAAGTCTGCCTACTCGACCGACAACCAATCGCCACGGTGTAACACTTTGTGACATGACACCTAAGATGAAATCCATTACTTTTTGTAATCCTATTCTTCTGGCAGAGGCTTTTCTTCTTCTGTTTCTAAAACGAACAAAATGTATGAAAAATACACGTGTATACACATTAACCTTGTGTAAATAATAAAATACTTATATCCAGCAGTTATAATTAGTTAACGAAAATCTCGAAAACAAAATAATAACTGAATTAATACAGTGTCAGTAATAGAAAAGTTGTATTTTTTAAAATCTTTAAAACGTAATATTAATTAATAATTTTTAACAAGATACCGATTTACAGTTTTTATCGAAAAGTGAAAATAAGCTATTATATTTTAATTATCATGTCCGTTAAGTATTTATTAGCACTTTCAACTAGCATAGCAAGCGAATCCGTGCTGCTGGACGATTTTTTTTGTCATAGAAGAGCTAAATGTTGATAAACTTTTATTTTTAGCGCATAATATACAATTATTTAATTTTAATTATTAGCGACATTTGCTCATTGGCTATTCATTTTTATTTATCTAATTTCTACTATCTAATAAATACTACGTTTCGCATAATTCATATTTCCGTAAAAAATATTTTTTTTTTAAAATTTTACTTTTATTTTTTTTGCTTAAAAATCAAAATATCTGAATTATTGAAGTAGTACATTTAATTTTTATGTACCAGTTAAAATTAATTTATTTTTCATACTGGTTTTTAAATTCTGTACGATCAATAAAAAAATTATTGAATTTAACACTGAATATTGAATATGAAAAATTATACATTGAAAAAAATATCGAATTAGATGTTTAGAATTGGGTAACTTCAACTTTGATTTCAGTTTTCCCGAAAGTTACGATTGCTACAACGAAATACGGAAATTTTACTTAAATACTATTATTCTTCAAACAATATTAATGCATGAAATAAAAAGAGACAACAATTAATGTATATTTATTTTTTTAAAGCTATATAATTGTCTTTCAATTTATTTTACCCTATTACTACTTTCCGATTATCATAAGAAAATATATTTTTCGTTTTATTATTTATAATATGTTCAGTGGGGAGGCTTTGAGAAACTCCAATCTCTGACCTCCCCTAAAAACTTTAACTCCAGAAGATCTGCCCATGATAACTGGTAACTAGAAATAAGAAAAAAAAAAATTGACAGATGGGTGTTGACATTTAAATAAAATATAAAAAAATTAAATGATAAAATTATAAGGTACAGAAAATGATAAATATGTCTAAGATAGAAAAATTAATATAATAATATCGAAAAAGATTATTAATAGTTTATTAAATTTTATAATGGGTTATCTGTGGGTTGATGATTATTTAACAGTACGTCTTTATAATCGCAGATATCATTTTCTGCAATATTTAATATACTATAATTATTTATGAATTTTATTATTTGTGAGTTTTCTTTAATTTTGTACTAGCTGACGTCTACTTAAAAAATACATTTATTGAAGATCTTTCAATATTAACTTTTTTTTTATTGCGAACGTATGTTCGATGAAGTGTATTGTGAAAATTTCCGTATAAATTTTATTCCAAGTTTTACATATAATTTTATATATTCCGGATCCGTTAAGTATTATTTTTATTTTATAATCGCATTGTTTATCCCAAGCATCATGATTATCCTATTTCATACATCCGTATTGTTCAGATATAGATATATAGCTTATAAAGCAATTTTTATATGCAACGCGAGTGTAAACAAGACATGTATGTAAATTTGATTGTAATCGCCTGCTATCGTGGTGTAAGCATAGTCCTAGTGTGAAGGTCTATATATCGATTTGCGTTTTGATTTGCCATTGCCTTCCATTTGGCCATTAGCAATTATTTATTCTTACAAATTTTTACTTATCGCTGTTAATTTCAAACTCAGGATTCCGATTTGTTAGTCCGATCGTTCTAACAATTAGACTATCGCAACTAAGTTTAATTAAATAATTATGATTAATCGATTTATTATAAGGATTATTATTAGATTTTTTTTTTTTTCTTTTTTAGTTCAATACGTTAATTTTTTTACGTTATCTTATTTCACGTAATAATCGGCACTTCTGACCAAAAACAGTTTATAAAACTTAATAACGATCATTTTTTTAAAAGGAGAAATTCACCATTTGCCAATTTTGATGGTTGATATTTCCATGGTACCGAGCGCAACGAAAATTACGGTTTGTGAGGTAAACGAGTTTATTTAAATATTAAATAACCATTATTTATTTTGTTTAACATTATTTGACAATAATTACATGATTGTACGTAATTACATTAAGTTAACAAATACGCAATGAGTATTCAACAAAAAGTATGCAAAACAAATCGTAGTTTGACCAAAGCAAACATATAACAATATTTTCGTAAAAATTTCGAAACATTGTTTATAATGGAATTATGCAGATACCATCATTATTTGTAAGTAAAGCGATCGAAAAAAAAAAAAATATATATATGTGTGTGTATATATATTTTTTTTTTTTTTGATAATTGTATTATATATGTTTATAATTTTATAACAGTATCGACGAATACAGGAATGACGTTTGAAATGGGTAGGTTCGAACCAACAATTTTCGTACAAAACTTTTCATTATCCTATTCGGTTATCAACGCTAACAGACATTTATTTTAATAAGTATCCTTTACTTTATACCAATATTCAATAAAATTATATTTTCTCGTTAACATGAGTTTATAAAATATATATTCCCATACAGACCAAAATGGTTTTATTTAAAAATAATTTTCATCGCTCTCTTCAATTTGCAAATCTATAGTTTAGTAAAATTAAAAAGGAAATCGTCCATTCAAGAAAAAGGTCAAATTGCATGTTGCAATAAACCTGTTAAAAAATAAATTAAAAAAAAAAAAAAAAAAAAAAAAACAACCAAAAACTACAAAAATAAATCGCCAATATTTACATTACTTTATCACTACATTTACCGGCATTTTCTATCCGTATTGTTGTTTATTTTTTTTTCTTTGAAATTTTGTCACACATGCATATGTTTCAAATTTATACTTAGTCATGCCGCTGAAAATATTTTTGCAATAATGATAACTAAAATTAACTTCTTTAACATCGCTTAATCTAAGATGTCATTTTGAATGGTAACTAACGTTTTAAAATATTGAACATTATCGACATCCAGCACCGAATGAAGTAGAATTAAAGTTTATTCACTTATTTTTTGTTGCAATTTATAAACTATTTCAAATAATGCCATTTATTCCTTACCCTGACCTCACAACTGCTTTATGATAGTTTGTTTTTTTTAAAATTTATATTAAGTGATTCAATATAAAATTAACTCACCTATTCGGTACGTGTATATTAATTGTTGCTGAATCAGAGATAACTCCATGTTCATCAGTAGCTGTCACCAGAATCCATTTTTGATCTTCGGACAGACAGTAACTAACGTACAATATGGTGCATTGCTGATCGACTAAAGTTCCGTTGTTTCCTGAGCCGGCCGTACAATCCGCGGCAGACGATTCACTGCTGCTTTTTAGTTTTTCTTTGTTTTTAGCCAATATGTACGGCGGACAGTAAGCACGATAAGGAGCTTTATTCTTTTCCTGTTTATTTTAAAACAAAATATTTAATCTTTTGCACGCTACAATTGTTTAAAAATTATCCCATTTTTTTTAAATTTAGCGTTATAAAGCATTTATCCACTTTGATGAGAACTTATGTAGACCATGTTTTATGTCACAGAGTAAAAATACAAATAAAATTTTTTCATCTTTCAGTCATATTTTAATATTATAATATTCTAAGTAGACTAAAATGTTTTATGTCCTACTATTTTACAAAAATCGTTATAACACAAGTTTCCCTGTATGTGATTTTTTAAAATTCCATTTAATTTGATAATTGAAAAAAAACAACAAAAACTTGATTGTCTCGATGGCCAACTAAAGACATTTTTGACCGAAAATTAAATGATTACGGTTTGAGCATAAATATAGGTAAAACAAAAATGTTAACCTAAGAGGGCTTAGGAATAATACTGTTGGGGTCAATGGATCTATATATTAATCTGTCTCTTACTTTTGTTAAAACAAGCTCTTGAGGCTCTTAATTCCTCTCTTATTTTGTTAGACCGTGCTCTTACTTCAATTAACCTTTCGATTTCTCGTTCCAAGTTTTCTTATGTTGTACTTACTCTTCGACCATTTAATCTTGCTCCTGTTAGTCTATCCTTAAACAATACGTCTCTCTTTCTCGTGTTATTTGCTTCTCTCTCATTATACAACTTATCTTTTGATTTCTAATTGTTTCTGGGTAAAGGTTCTTAGTTGACCAGCCCAATAATAATAATTAAAATTAAGGAATTATAAAAATAAATAACAACATTATTAAGTGCAAGGAAAACACGACACCTTGACCGAATTATGCCATTAAATAACATATTGGAAAAATAAGTAAATCGAAAGATTTATCTAGTACGGAAAAAACAGTGGTCCTTAAAATATGTTTTTAAATGATGCTACACAAACAAATTAAAATATGCAGTTATGAATAGTTGCGTTCTATTCTAACTCGCACGCGGACCCTATACTTAAGACTATAACGAGAAAAAATCAAAGGAAACTAAAATTCAATATAAAGATCTACAGTAGATATAAAACTAAAAGATAAAATAAAATTATACGAATTTAAAAATAATCTCAAATATAACTAGAACTGTATTGGGTAATAAAACGACTAAATTGAGTGTGTAAAAAACACGTATTAAACGTGAATAATAATAAATGCACCTTACAAATTATAAGCTGGTTAGTTTATAGAAAAGGAAAAAGAGGGAGGAAAAAACACGATAGGCGGATGATATAAATGATATGTTAAAGCATAAGCATTTTAAAACAGTGGCATATGAGACCAACTTGAATGGACTCGGTTGATATTTCGTCCATTACAAGGGCCAAATGATCGTTTTAATATCATTTTAGTATGATTGTTTAGTTTAACTTTTGTTAATTAACGTCTACTATTTAAATCAAAAAATAATAATGTATAAGAGTTTATTCCATCGTCAGGCTAACAATAATAATTAAATAGCAGTAGATATTTCGCTGAATATTATTGAATTAGGTTGTTGTACGAAAATATTTATTACAATGATATTTTTATTTTATCTGCTTTGAAAATGATAAAATTCTCTACTTTATCCATCAATAACGGAAGTAGAGTAAATTTTAAATGTTCTATTCGGCACATCCGCTATTCTAGATTTAATGGATTAAATGAAATATAAAACGGAATTAATAATTTAGCGTTTATTTATTTTCACTTTTGAAAGCCATCTTAATTGAATAAATATTAAATTAACAAACTAGCTGAATTAATACATTTTCTACATTTAATGATTTAATAAAATTATTTAACCCTTTTGTTAGCACCCAACTTTACCTACATTGTTACGCACCCGGGTACTCGGGTACCCACTTCTTATTTTTTTTTCCATTTTTCGAGTATTACGACCCTGAAATAGCTTTCTAAACGTTTATTTCTATAAATAGACGACACTATTGATAAAAACTGATATTAAATGCAGCGCATCCAAATTCACAAAGAGAATGGAAGCCCGTTACTGCGCAAGAAATGTACTCGTTCATAGCTATTTTGATTTGCTCCGGTGCGAATAATTTAAATACTGATCACACAAGTGATATGTGGCACGAAAATTCATATTCCCTCTATAGAGCGATGATGGGACTTAACCGGTTTCGGAACATTATGCGTTTTATTAGATTCGACAATGTCAATACACGCCAGCAACGTATCAAAGAAGACAAAGCAGCTCCAATCCGTGATCTTTGGACAATGCTGAACGCAAATTTATCTCAGCTGTACAAGCCGACTGAGAATGTAACAACTGTTGAACAACTTTATTCTTTCCGTGGTCACGAAAAATTGGCGCAGTACATTCCTTCTAAGCCGGCTAAATATGGCATTAAGATTTGGTGGATTTACGATGCTGAAAATAATTATCCATTGCGCGGTATCATTTACGTTGGTAAATCAGGTGATGTTCGAGAAAAAAATCAAGGAGAATGAGTTGTAAAAGAGCTCGCAGCTCTGTACCGAGGCAGTGGTAGAAATATTACAATGGATATTTTTTTTACAACGTTACCCCTTGCTAAACACATGCTTTCATGAAATTTAACTATCGTTGGTACTCTGAGACCGAATAAACCTTATAATCCAAATGTAATGGCTTCACATAAGTCCAGAGAAGTATACTCTACTGAATTTGCTTTCAATGTCTCCGATGAACATGCTACACTTTGCGAAATGTCACAAATGTAGAGGTTAATTAATTTTCCAACTTTTTTTTTTTTTTTTTTTTTTTTTATTCCGTATCATCCCAAAATATATTCGATGTATAAAAATTAAATAAAACTATCTCAAATCAATAATCCAATCTAGAAAGTTTTTTTTTTGAGGTGGGGGGTACCCGGGTGCGTCCGTGATGTATTTACACCTTACAATCGATTTTTTCTTGGTAATTTTGGTTATTTTTTATTCTAAATAAATTACCTGCTTACAATTGAGTTAAATAACGACGATCCGGAGGTTTTTGCCGAAATTCCTACTTTTGACGAAGTTACATTTAAAAATGCACCGTGGTGGGCATCCGGGTACGTACACAAGGGTTAAAATAACTGTTTTTATATAAAACTAGTAGGTCATAAGGGTTACAACTAAATGTTTTGTTTTTTAAATGTGTTAAAGAATAGGAAGCGTAATCACACGAAGACAGAGCGATTACTAAAAAAAAAAAAAAAATTTACATTAATTAACTTTCAAATAGGTTACGAATTACTTGCCTGCTTACAGAAAATAAAGTTAGTATCACTTTATTTTACTATTATTTCAATTTTTCCATATCTGCCATTTTTACATTTTTTAATTGTGATAAGATTTTGTTTATAAGCTGAATATAAATTTTTTAGGATATTCCTTTCACCGATGTTTGACTGATTCATTTCTTACATAATAAGCCAAATCTCGTTAAGTATTTTCATTTTTTTACTTCGGATTAAATATTTTCCATATATTTTCTTTATATAAATTAAAAAAATACATTTTCATTGTTTTTTCGTTAATAATTTTCTTATTTTTATTACGAAAGAGTATATAAATATAATCGAAATGAAAAAACTGTTAGCGCAAAATGTAAAACCACGTGGCAGGTGAAACAGCAGACTGGACGGCAAAACAAAATATTACGTTATTTCGAAGTAATTCCGTGATAACAATTGATTTTACAATAATTCCCTTTCGATCTATTTCTGCATATTAAGTAGAGACTCTGCTTATAATTTATTATTTTGAAGCATTTTGTACCTTAGGAATTCATCTGATTCAGATATTTCAATAAGTCGTTTGGGGATCTAATTCTAATGTGCGTAGCGAAAGTTAGTTTTGACGATTAGTGTCAAACTTATTTTATATTCTTTATAAAAGAATATTGTTTGAAAAGCAATTTAGCATTTAAAGTGCTTCTTATTTTGGATAATGTTCTGGTTTTCAAGAAAATTTGCAAAAGCTTGCTCAGAAATTGAAGATGCTTTTTCATTGCTACTCTCATTGAATTTACAGATCAAACATTAATTGCGATATTTAAAAAAAAAACAAAAAAAAACATTATTTAAAGAATACCATGTGTGAGTTCTTCACAAAAATCAATATTCAGCGCTAATGGAATTCCGGAAAAATTATAATATTTCAACTGCAGTTAATAACATCAAAGATAATTTTCAAGGACGGTGAACATGCAGTACAGAAATTATGTTGTTAAATGCACAATTTGTTTGTAAGAAATATAACACTGAAGAAAAAGTTAACATTATTGTAATAAGATGCTCATTATTTCAGAACCGAATCCGACGAATTAAGTGAACGTAAATTATTCGATTTTCGGATCTTTGATTCGAAACTTAAAGCAGCCTGCACTACTCTACAACAATTGTTATAGTGAACTTCTTTTTGTCAACTTATACAACGTAAACTGACCCATATGGTTTGACAATAAGTAAAAGTGTAGCAGTTTCGTGAAATAATGGGAGTACAGGTAGCACTGCGCAAGTAAATTAATAAATACGCAATTGTAACTGATTAGGCAACTATAAGAAATTGGTAAAATATTACTATGCCGCCGATCAGCAGGTAACACGAGGATGAATCAAATAGTTAAAACAGTAAATCGATATGTTGTCAAAATTAATAAGAAGATCGACCGTAAGTTCGGGAAAACTATAACTAAATTTCATTTTAAATTTTATTACTATAAACAAATGGTAAAGCGAATACCAGAATTATAAAATAGTCAGGAATTTTTAAACGGAACTAATCAGTTTGCATTAAGGGCTAAAATTTAAGAAAGCAAACACGCGACAATCAGCAGTATTTTAAAATGGAGCATCTACAAATTGATAACATCAGTTATTACACACATTTTTGTACACGAATTTAAAACAGACAAACCATACGGCTATTCGCTTTGCCAGAAAACAAAATTATCGAGAAGAAACAGCAGTTGATTAAAGTTACATGCAAAATTATATAAAACAAACGATGGCCAATGAATTGTGTACTAGAAAATTGTAGAGCGTTGGTGCAATCTGGTAGAAACAGATTAACGTCACTTATCTGAACAAATTGCATAACGGTGAAGAATATTTTGTATCGAGAATATATTATAAAATGGCAATCATTACTTATGTATAAAAAAAAAAACAACAAAAGTGATTTAGAAGTATGTTAGCATAAAAATCCGTAAGTGATCAGCGAACCTTTTAGTTGAATTTTTTTTTATTGAAAATCAGCAATTTTCCAATTTAGCAAATAAACTTGGAGTGAATTATTTTACGTTAAATGGACGTGTCAGAATTTAAGAATTATTTTATAAGTAAACAATAAAACGTACTAGTATAATTTATTCTAGTTGAAAATTATTTTAAATATATACGATTTTTTACACTAAAAATAGCTGAAACTTATTCATATATATATATATATATATATACACGCACACGCACACACACACACACGCATATATATATATATATATAAAACATTTGATACCACATGTAAAATAAACGGGAAATAAAACTTACATCTTTGTTTTTAAGGAAAATATCTGTCATGGCTGCAGTTCCGAAACCGGTCAATGCTTTTACGTTCGCCGAATGTGTCAATAATCTTCGACACTGCGAATAAACGGATAAAGCGAGCGCTCTTATTTCATCGCTATGCCTATTACGATCGCCGGATCGACCGAGTTCTAAAATGCTTTCTAAGGATATAACCTGAAATCAAATGATAATAAATTAAAGAACCATGCATCATAGCAAACAAATTAAATCTTCCCACCCTATGATTTTAATTATTTATCTAGAGAGCAGCAAAATCAATTATTTATTTAAATATCTATTTCTAAAATAATCATTCCGAAAGTTTTAAGTACAAAATTTAGTACATCACTAGATGTTGAAAGCGGCAAAAAGCAAAGAAAATTAATATTATAAATGTTATAATTAGAATTTCTAACTTGTGGCATACGTTCAATCGATTAAATGTTAATAAAGAATAGATTCAAGTTACTTAAAAAGAAAATTAAAAAAAAACATCAATTAAACAAGAATTCGAACCACTTAAATCAGACTTAAACATATTTGAAAGCATTAAAAAAAAATAGAAAGAAGTAAACGATTAAAATTTCACTAACCTGTACAATAATATTGTTCCGGACATTTTCCGGCAATGTGTTTAGAATATTTTTATAAGATCGTAACAGGGCTACGCAAGTTAAGCGGTGCAATTCAGTATCATCGGTACCCACTGAAAATGGTTCTACCAGATAAATCACAATAGCCGGAGGATGATTATCGTCTTCATCGTGATAAGCCAAATCACCCGTAGACGACGAATTAAACGAATCGTTTCTACTGTTTTCGTCTAGAAATGTAATAAAAATATATAGTCCTACAATTTACATGTTTCGCCATATTTTCACCTACTATAATCGTTTCAGATGTTTTTTTTTTTTTTTCAAATCATATAATATGTATTTTTGTGTTGTTTCATCAAAATCTTCTATTGCTCCTTTACATAAAAAGATTCAAGGACAGTATCAACTTCAAGAAAAATAAGGAAGAAATAATACCTTGTTGTTCAGATTTCGGTGTACTAGGTGGTTTATCGACGTTACTTTGAACATTATTTCCTATATTGTCCGGGGTATTTGATGATGGAGGTGGCATAGGCGACGGGGATGGTCTTGTTACATCGGCTGTTATGGTTGTTCGCGGAACATTTGGTTCTGGTGGATCTAATAATGATGAGTCTATCGTAAACTGCGAAAGCTGTGGTGATAAATAATGTCGGCATACCTGCGAAGAATTAAATTTAAACGTTGATCATAATCATTATAATTTCACTAAACATACCGGCCATTGTTATTTCAACTGTTTTAACACAGATCAGTTAAATAATGTCAAAATGTTTAGTTTCTGGCCCGCTGACGACCTGGATGCGGGCGATGACTTTCTATTGAATTTATCGATCGCATCTATTTTACCAACAACTAGTACAGTTAAGAAGTTTCGTAAGTCTACTTAAAGTTTATTTTTTGTTAAGAGGTACACACTCTTAGGTTTGTGTGTTTATTATTGGAAAAATGGCCGGAAACCCTTTATTTTCTCGTTTAAGTTCGCGATGATCACATATTGGCATTGTTTAAATTTACAAGCTACGGAAATAAAAAGTTCTAAAGAAGAAAAAGCTATACTTTAAAAAATAATTACTTGAGAATAAAGCCTTAACGTGGCCGTAGTGGTGTTTTCACTGTAGGTATTAAACCATTCATCAGCTGATTCTTTAGCCAGTTTAACAGCTGCTGTTTTTCCCACCCGCAAAATTCCATCTCGCAATACTTTCGTTATAGGGCAATGTCTTCCGAGTCGGCATACCTTAAAAAAAAAAAAAGCAAAAGTAAATATGACGAATATAAAAATATAAATTTATTCAAGATGCCATCGTTGTAAGTTCACATATTAACAGCATACCTCATAGGACGAACTAAGTTCCTTAAAGAAAGTTCGAACTTTCTGTAAGATAAATTCATTGTCCGGCGAAACGACGATATAAGCGATGTCTCTACAGTATGAAAATGGTTCCAACATCATCTTTTCCCAATAATGAAGTGCATACGGTGATACGGAGATCCAATCTTTATCGTGCCCTACCAATATTGGTGGTATAGGTTGTGGTTCGCATCGGTCGTCGGTGCCTGCAATTAATAATAACGTGCAACGAGATATAATAATAGATTTAAAATGAATATATTTCGTTTTACGGAGAGTTCATGGGTTAGAAGCATCAATTGCACATTATCGCCAATAAATAAAATAGGAAGTAAAAATGAAATAAAGTAACATTTTCGTCACATTCCGATTCCAATTTGTACACAAACTGGTAGCATTTCATTTAACAGAAGTGTACACTGATGTTTGATGCGAGTAATACATTACCTTTTTGCGGATGAAATTTTTACGAAATTACCGGCGTATTTTTGTAACTGAGAAAGTTGAAAATTGAGTTTACAGCTTTTTGTGTACATTACCACATTTAAGTGGCACAGTTTATACTGTATTTTATTCGAATTTTTCTTAGATATCAATGAGATAATGCTTGAATTCAAAAGAATTTACGTTTCTCAATTACAAGTATACATAAGGAATCCGAAGGGGACAAAGCATGAAAAACGTTAAGAAATGTTTGCCTGATGCAATTACAAAATATGATTTTTTAATTTCCGGTTTATTCCAGGGTTTCCTGGTCGAAATCTTTCCGATTTCCTGATTATTAGAATTGTACAAAAAGAAGAATGGAATTATTTTGTTACTATTGATATTTGATCACCGCAGTATATTTTATATGACTAAAACAGAACTTCGTAATTTATTTTGAGTAAAATACAGTAAAAAATGCATTCATTTTTCGCTTCAAATGATTTTTTCTTATTAAAAATATTTTTTGGCTATTTTTACTTTTTCTCCGGTTTTACAACAAAATTCTCGGCTTATTCCCGGTTGGGTGGTCACTCTGATTTAAATAATATCAGACATTATAAAAAGCGTCGATAAGCGGAAAACCGTGACTTACAATTAGCTTAATTATATTAATATCGTTAATTCCGCCGTTAAATAAAAATTTTATATATAGTAATTTCAGGTTAATTACTTTTTTGATTTTATGTTTTAATTAATGCGTTAAAATTCCAAGGTAAACCTCAAAGTTACATCAAGAGTTTGTGAAATCTAGGTAAAATAATTCAATTCAATTACACAACGAGTACTTTTATTCAGCTGTTTTAGGCTAATAACCCTAATGATAGCGCTTTGTGTGACAAAGGTAATGGCCAGATTAAAAAAATTTTCATTTTGACTAAGAAACTAAAAATGCGAATGTTTTTATTTCATTATAATCGAATATTATTATTTTGAAAATGTCAGCATTATGCCCTGTATGCTTAATTATATACAATCTTACCTCTTCCAGCTAATCGGTGAAATTGCCTCCAAGTTAGTGGACCGGAAACGGTGTACGTTGCGTCCCACATTCTGTTTGAGTACCTCCTTTGTATAGAATCCTGTAGAAGAGGCTGTAAAATTTTCATCACTCTCATTATATCTTGATTGCATCGAGGACCTTTAGCTTTCATAAAAGGCCATCTGTGGACACAATAGGGTCTCCCATTAACTATTCCGTTACTGCTGGCGCAATGTTGCTGTATCATTTGTTGTCTAGCTGCCACTTCTTCCACCTGAATAATAATATTTTTCGATTAATTCGGACAAACACGTAACTACGAACTACGGATAAAAAGTAGATCGAAAAAAACGTATCTTTAAAACGTAGCATCGAACATGCAAATTCGATGCTGCATTGGTGACTTTATATAAACAGACGGTATCGTTGAAAAACTTACTTTACACATGGAAACAGTGGCTGCTTCGATATGCGCTAATCGTCCTTGTTCCAGAGCAATCATAACGACCTGATTAGAATCGCTGAATTCGAGTAGGTTAAGAGTAGGCGGCGGAGTCTGCGGCTTATACTGGCGCGCGGCTCGATACAAAGCGTTGCAAGAACTGTGAATAATAACGCACTGTTCGCGAACTATATCAATTACGCCGATAGCGGCTCCGTTTAATTCGTCTTTTTCTAGCGGTTCATCGTATAAGCCCGTAATTTCACTTTCATCTTCGTAGAATAAACCAGCTCGATGCGATAATTTGCGATTGACAACCGCACTAAAACCGCAATTACATCTAATCGAATCTTCGTCGACAAAATGATGAGGTGTAGGTGCTGGCGAATAAGGCGCGTACGGCGACGATATAGAACCAGACAAAGCACTGTTAGCGGACGGAGGTGCGGATTGCGGAGCTGGCGGCAAATAGGTTGCCGCATCAGCACCTTTAATATTACCGACCACCTTTGGACCGTTATTACAAACGCATAACGTACAACTATCGAAATTGTGATCGCGAAATATGTTTAATAACGTGTCGCTGAGTAAAATATTAATCACTAATGAATTTGCTTCTTGAGATCTGACCATACCAGGCCCGAGATTATTGCCGGTGGACATTGGTTCCACCGAAGCCGGGTTCATATTTTTGTTCAGGTAAGATGACGCGGCTGCGGAATTAACAGGACTGTAGGGTGGTGGAGGTTGACACGGCTGTGCTCTTATGCCTCCAGGAGCCCGATACGATTGTTGTTGCCAGTTCATCATAGGACTAGGAGGATACGGACCCGGACTAATTGGCGGTAATCCCATGCGAGGAGGAGAAGGATGGATGCCATGAATCGGCGGACCGCTACTATGCAACGGCATTAACGGATGGTGATTATGAGCGGGCGATGACAGAGTATGCGGATGATGATGTGGCGGTTGATGCATCATCATCGGATTTGAAGGCGGTCGTAATGGAGAAGAAATAGTATGGTGACCGTTATTTATGCTGGCCATAATATTTGGTCCGCTGCTACTCGGAGTAATCGCTCTTGTGTTACCGGTCATAATTCTGTATAATTCAAAGTGTATTTAATGAAACAAGGTTATAGTTTTACAATATTTTCAACATCTCCTTTTATTAATGATAAAATCCTTAAAAGTAAATAAACGTTTCATAATGAATAATTCCGTTATAACTCTATTTTCCGTATTTACTTTCTTAATTTGTTGTATAAATATTACTTCAAGCAAAGTCAGAGAATGTTAATCATACGTAATTCGAGCCGAAAAATAATCTTTAAATTAAAAAGTCGATTGTTTATTTGTTACATAATTCAATAATTAGAATCAAAATATTACGATATATGAAAATTAATTAGTCCAAATATTTGCAAAAACTATAAGCAGTTGAACATTTGCAAGTACGTATGTTACAAATTTCGAATTTAGGTTAACTTTTTTAATTATTTCAATTAGGAACTTCCGGTAGCTACGTAACATTAGAACATTTTTGTAAATTAATTGCAAGAAATTTCAAAATAATACGTATACACGCTGTCACGCAGATGCACTTAAAAATAAGTAATTAAAGTGGTACTTAAAATATGAGATAAACTATGTTTAAACGTACATTTCAGTACATAAATTAGTTACTGTCTAAATAAGACATTTAAAATAACGGTATTAAATAGCAATTTCATTTAATGTAATTACTGTGAACTTACTGAGGTTTTTCATTATGTTGACTATAATAATAGGATGGTTTGTAAACCAGATCAGACGGCAGTGATACAGGAGGAAGGTTCTGACTTGGTAAATTGCTCAAAGGCGTATATTTATGAGAGCCAATCATCATCGCGCACGTTGGAGGACGGTAAACGTACGACCAATCCTGAATAAGTGAAAGAACGATAAAAAGTGTAAATGCGAATGATTTAAAAATTACACGTGCTATATTAAAAAAATTTTCACGAAAAAAACATTAAACTCAGTTTGCCGTTAACGTATTTAACGGAATTAAAAGTAACAAGTATTGCCATTGAAATAGTGTTCAGACAAACCGATTTAATTCTATTTTTTAAATTACTTTCTACTTACATCATTGGGTTCATTCTGTGGACTACTAATACTAGTGACAACTTCTTGTTTGATTCGCGTATTGGTTAACGGTACTAAATAATCTAATGTTTCGCAAATGGGCGTATCAGATGAATGTCCACCGTACGGAGACGAAATCGGATTATGTTCCAATGATGGAGGAGTAGGAAACATTTTCGACAGTTCTTCCGGCCTTAGACCGGTACCGTTGCCACCGCTACTTCTCGGAGGTCGTACTAGTATGGTCGTAGTACTACTGTTGTAACTGTTACATTCATCCGAATATCCGGCTGGTTTGTTTGAACCGGGAGGTGTTTGCACTTGCAACTGAACATTAAAAGCAAAAAGACCGAATTATATAAACGCGGACTAATAGATTACCGTGCGGTTATTTTTATTTTTCTAATCAAAGGTAAACTTACGGTGGCTTCGTCGCTTGAAGCGTCATCGGAATTTTCGAAAATTTGGTCCAAGTCTTTGTAAGAAGCAGTTAATCCTTCGTTTGTAAATAAATTATTTGGTGCACTTTTAGGGCCGTTCACAATAACTTGATCCATCGATTTCTTTTCAATCTATTTTAACAACGATAATAATGAAGAAATTATAATAATTTTAAAGGCTAAATTCAAAAAATCACATAAATACGTTCAAAATCGGTTTAATTAGCACATGTTCTTTACGATCCATTTTGAAATATTTCAAATAATTCAAAATGCTACAAAGTGAATATAATCGCTTTAATCATAGAAGAGTTCTTCAAAGTCATAAGCATCGCCCTTCAATTTAATTACATTGTTAGGTAGATCAGGGGCGTAGCTACCGCCGTATCAATGATACGGGGCCCCGAACGTGTGTGAGCGAAAATTCGTAAAAATGTAGTATGACGTTCAGAAAGCTAGTATTTTACTAAGTAATCTTTTAAATAGACTTTACGAAATAAGAAATCAAAATTCGTTCCATGCCTTACTAAACGAGTCCACAGGTTTAGCAAAAGAGTGGGGGGTAGCTAATGTTTTGAAAAATAAAAGACGGAAGATAACGAAGCGTCTTTTTTGATGACATAGCAGAAGATGAGAGAATTTCAGACCCGGAATCGTACTTCAAAGTCAATGTGTGTACTATTGCTCTTCAGATATACTAATTACTCAAACTAAACAAAGATTTCAGAGCTTCTGCGACCTGAGTAATACGTTCGAAGTGTTACAACCGAAGAAACTCTTATCTTTTTCAAACGAAATGATAAAAAAAGTATGGGGGAAAACTATCTGTTGAATACAGTAAAACCATGTCAGTTGATCTGTATTGTTCACAATTAATTGCTTTGAAAACATTCTAAAATCTGAAATTCAGAAAATTCACTCCGTTAAAGAACTCACGGAATTATTACTGATAAAATTCAATAGCCTTGCATCCAGTTTTCCGGGAGTAATAATAACAGAATGCTGTCTATTTTTGACCCTTCCGGTTACAACTGCCACAGCTGAAAGAAGTTTCTCGAAATTAAAACTGATAAAAAATTATCTTAGGACTTCAATGGAGGGCAGGAACGCCTGTCAGACTTGTCTTTATTGTCCATAGAGACAGGAAATCTAGAAAAGCTGAAATCGTCTTCATCTATGGATGATTTAATAAATAAGCTCGCTGAAAAAAAGGCGAGAAAAGTGTATTTTTGATGAAGTGGAATTGTTTGGATTAAATTGTAACTTAGCTCCCGGGAGCATTTATTGTAAGTAATAACTTATAATCAATAAATAATCATTTTAATTTAATTCGAGCGTTTTTTTTTTTTTTTGTGAAAAATCTTTGCACTTTATTGGGGCCCCCCAATAAATTTTGATACAGGACCCGTCTAAGGCAAGCTACGCCACTGGGTAGTTTAGTATCATCCTACAAGAAGAAAAAAAAAAACAAAAAAAAAAAACAAGTGAATTAGTTTGGTATAAATTATGGAGTTAACATTTAAAAGTACATTATTTAATTGTAATTTTTTAAATCCCAAACGTTTTATGACTTCTTTTATCACTTTAAAATGCTGCAGATGAAGAGGGGGAGGGGGATCGCGCTTTTTAACGATATACGATACTACTTTTAAAATTCATTGCTTTTGAGGGGACTGTTCAAATAAATATTTAGAAATACCTAATAATTTTGTAATGGAAAATTAAACGCATTCAACTTCATTATAAATCGCTTCTTAAAAAGGGAATAAAATATAAAAAAAAATTTCTCAGTTAAGCAGTTCGGAGGGGAAATTATCAGTATTATTTTTAGTTTATCTTGGGGACGTAAATAATAGCAAAATGTAAAGATCAGCCAAGTGATGAAAGGTAGAAAAAGGAAAAAACAACAACTAATCTATTAATTTTCAGTTTTAGCTAGGAGTTTTCTAATTTTTAATGTTTTTTTGAAATATTCAAAAATAAATGTAAATAAGCATCTGACGAAAAACGATGAAGATTAAGTAACTAGTGAAGAACTTACCGCGCACGCTGGTTTAGAATCGGTAATTTCTTGTTTAATAAATATCTGTTCCGGAGGTGATGATACTGACTGTGTATTAGTACCAGAAGTAGACCACATAGAACAACTTGGTCCCCTGGTTGGTGGATTGATTTTAGGTTCCGCAGCTTTATATCTTTTAACAGGATGATTTAGCCTGAAAATTAAAAACCATGCACATTTTAATGCATTAAGTTTTCAGTTAAAAAGAACTTTAACGATAGAATTAAATTATTCGATAAAAACTGTTCCGAACGTAAGTTTAAATTGGTGGAATAAAATTTTAATAAAAAAGTGCAGCAATTGATGATTAAAAATTGCGAGGTTTTCTTGTGATTTTAAATTCTTTAATTTAGAAATGAATAAAAATAATTTGAATTTCAAAATGTTTATGTTTGATCGTAATAGTATTTGATACATAAATTTAAAAGATCTCAAGTGCGGTATTTAATATTTTCAAGTAAACACCATGCTATCATAATATCAATCTCTTCTTTTAAGTTTAAAATAACATATCGGAAATTCTAAATCACTAAAAATATTAAATTTCATTTAGTTTTTAATTCAACTTATCAAAAGAAAATCCTTAAAAATTTAGCACACTAACAAATTGTATCGCTTTCTAAGAAAATGTTTAACACCGTCGCTGAGCCGAGTTAACGCATTTTGAGAATCGAATTAACGTTTGCATTTTTAAATTTATCATGTATTCTTTATACTTTGACTTTTTTAACAAAAGAAATTCATTTGTAAAAATTACGGAACTGATTTTCACTTATCATAACCCAAATAAATGTACTTCAGCGATTAATTTATTACATAATAAAATAAATTCAAGTCTTAATTTATATAAACTTTTAGCATTTGCCGTATTAATAAAATACTCAAGTAAACTTACCAAGCATCCATCAATGAATAATCATAAAGAAGTTGCGAAGGTTGAGATTCCTCTTCCATTTTAACAACATCATACTCCTTTGCCGACAGTTTGGGCCGTTTTAAAACTATCACATTGGTTGACTCGTTCATGTTGACCAAATTCGAGGAAGCTGTTTGAGACGATAACATGTTCATCGATTGTATAGGCTTGTTACTACTTGTATTATTTTCAGCCATCTTATTATTATTACTATTATTACTACTACTACTACTATTATTATTATTATTATTATTATTATTGCCATTATCATCATTACTTCCGCAACTACTATTACTACTATTATTAATATTATTATTATTATTATTACTGTTATTACTATTGCCATTATTTGCAGCATTATTTCCGTTATTGATGTTATCCATACTGGAAACACACGAATACGGTGAATATACCTGAAAAAATAATAAGAAAAGTTTCATAAATATGCAATCTTATAAACAAGTGTTATAAATTGCGTAATCTAATTATCGACTTTTCTGATCCAAAAATAAATTACTAACCGGATTTATCATTGACGACGCCGATTTTGGACCACCTTGAAATTCGGACGGGGTTCGAGGTATTTTGTCATCGTAAGGTGTCGACGGAGGTGCGAGGGAAGGGGGATGTTGCGGACTTAGTGTAGGCATAGTAGGATCACAAAGTGTCGTTACCGAAGGCGGCTGACAAGAATTAGGATTGGTTAGAGGAGACGGTGTTATTGACGGAGGGGTGTTCAAAGGTAACGAAATGGTATCATTAACACTGTTACTATTGTTACCACTATTTAACGTTACATTTTGTTGTTGTGATGCGTTGTTACATGACTGCTGTTGTGGTTGTTGTCTCGAATTTGATGTGGACCTATATAAAACAGTAGATATTTTAAAAAAATTAATCGGTTAACGATTTAAATTATTAAATATTATTAAGTCATTTCTGCTAAAAATAATTTATTTAATTAAAACGAATTAAAATTTCTCGACTGAGTAATGAAATCTTATTATTCCCTTATTTAAATAATATTGAATTTGAAGTGCCGCGAACAAAAAATATGCAACATCTAGACATGAAATTCGAATACATAGAATTCAGTTTAAATCAATTTATTAGTTTTCGAGTAAAAAGTGATTAATAAGTTCATAGACAATTTCTTTAAATTCTTAATGAATCAAGTATCAGTATTCTAAAATATATTTAAACAATAAATTTAAAAATAATAGACTGCTACTACTTTAATTACATATAAACAAATAAACCATGCAGAAATTTGTAGTATTTTTAAGGAAATTACACGTATTTACTGAAAATTTCGACAAAATTATTTTTAAAAATTTGTTTATATACGGGGGTATTTAAAAATTAAAAAAAAAATTTAACTAGTTTCGGGAATTCATCTACAGTGCAATCTTTAGGTAACGAAAATAAGAAAATATGCTAAAGAGAAAATAAATAATGATTCGAAAATAATTACTTAAAACAGGTACAAGAATATTTCTTATGAGGATCGTGAAAATTCCAGTTTCCTAAAGTAAAAGAAGACTCTACATTTTGACTACTATCAGAATTATTGCTACTCTGACACGGTGATACTGGCGGTGTTTCCGGTAAATTTACTATACAATCTTGCCAAGCGCGTTCCGGTAATACCGTAGCCGGAGATGAAGGATGTGCCATCGATTCGGGATGATGCTGATGTAACGGAACAACGGTCACTGGAACACCTGAACGGAATTAGTTGTAATTAAAACAATACAATCGTTAATTACGAATGATTAAAATGTTTAACACATTACAAACACGCGTGTGGGCACACAAACACATGCATTGATACGGATTCGGTATGTTCGCCGCCATCTTTCGATGATGTCCGAATTACAAATTTATTTATTTGTTTATCCCGGACATCGTTTTTTGTGCGGTTTGCAGAAGTGTGCTAATACGCCGATCAGATCGAGCAGTAATTTAGCGGCGAGAAACTGATGTAAAAAGCTCGTATTGTCGGGGTAATTATTCGAAGCGGTTAATGATGATAAGACGTTCGCTCGTTTTCATGTTTAAATTTCTACTACGCCGCTGCGCAAAGAAGAAAAATAATTCAAATGTTTCTTATTTTTTCAGAAATTTGGCTCGGCATAATGTTGCTTCTTGTTTCCGTCTATAGTAGTTTATGAATCTGGCTAGTTTGCGGAATAAAATGTTTATTTTTTTTAATCGCGTTATTTTCTATGTGTTTTCATGTTTTACTGATCTAGTCATTTGCCGAAGTAATCGATTCGTTCTACGAGTGACACTGCTATCCGGGGGGTCCTTAGTGAGTAGAAATATTTTTTGTATTTAGTATGTATTTTTATTCGAAATAAAGAAAATTTAATTAAAGAAGTGAGATAAAGTCTAATGTTCGAAAGGAATAAGAAGCGGTCTGGTCAGAGTTAAACGGTTCCACTGGGTCCGCAAAAAGATTTTGATCTCGAAAAAAAATCTGATTGAGTAGTAGTTTTAAGATAGATACATAGACCGATCCAAAAATTTTGACCACGTAAGTCAGCGAAAACTAAATTACATACGCTCGTAGTGTCCAATGTTTTATATTAATTTTGAAAATGTCAGCACAGTAGCATCAAATGGACGTCTGTGCAGATGATCCGCCCAAAGTAGTATCGAATTCCGCCTATGGAATATTAGTGTACAAAAGGGGGCGGTGGGAAATTTACGGGACAACATTGTTGCGGACAAAAGAACAACGTGGTTGAAAAGCAGACATTTTTAGTCACTGGAGAAAAAAACAACAGTACCGTTTAAACGTTTTCTGCATGTGCACATGTGCTATGTTGTTAACGAAGTAATTTTTGCGTGAGATTTTTGATGTCTGTGTATTTTCGTGAAAACGACTGAAGAGACGTTTGACATCCTTTTACCGGAGAAACAACAACGGAATTGTTATAAATACATAATAATATATTGAGGTGTTGAAACATCGTCCGTACAGCCCTGACGTTGCATCCTGTAATTTTTGGCTCTTTCCAATACTCAAACAGGCCTTACGTGGCGCATAATTAGAGGCGGTTCAGGAAACAGCCCACGCTTGTGAGGACTTCCTTAAACGTGTTCCTCAAGTTGAATTTGAGAAAACTTTAAAGGTGAAATCAGTAAAAAGGGAGGACAAATGTATAAAACATAAAGGGCGGTATTTTGAGAAAGATAAAAATGTAAACAACTGAAATGTATATTACAATTTTGTAACAAAATTACGATTTTTTTTTTTTTTTAAACATGAAATTCCGTAGGCGGCGGATGGCCTGTACGGACGTCAATTTGAAGTTATCGGACTGAAAGTTTCAGAATTAATGTAAAGCATTTCACACTACAAGCGCATGGGATTTAGTTTTCGCCGAGTTATTTTTCCGCGCGATACGAAGGGTGTAGCCAAAATTTATTTAAAAAAAGAATACTTACCAGATACAGGTTGATTGTTGTTTCTGGATGGAGGAGCTGATGTTCCATAAAAATTTGCTGTAGATTCATCTAAATCTGTTACCAAGATATAACACGACGGGTACCGTAGCTTAATTCCAGCTGAAATGGAAATATAAGTTAAAATTTTCTGAAATTTTTACTTATATACATTTTCTTAAAATTACTTAACATAACAGTTTACAGTATAATAAATTTAATATTTATACGATAAAAATCAAAAACACAAGAACTTATTTAATAATTTATAGTAATACATTAAAATTAAAAAATAACTGATGTTTTCAAGTTTACGCTTCATAATTAAAGACTGAATTGATATGCAAATAAATTTCTTTTTGATGTGCTAGAATAATTTTTTTGATTTCATATTTTTGGAACATTGAGAGTTCATTGCATATTTTACTGATTTGGTAATTTTTTGATTTGCATTTTTTGGAAGTTATAACTGATTTTTCCCAAAAAAAGAGATCCTTATTTCCTTTTTCTATTACTTTTATTGAGTTTGCCTGCAGAAAGTATTTACGGATGCTGATTTCCGTTCATTAATTTGGTTAAAGAAATACGATGGAGGATCAATAAGTAGGTTACACTCGCGCGTAGTTTCTACTTAAATTAACGTACAACCTCCTATTCGGCTTAAATGAAACCGATTTTAATTTTCTATCTCCTCGTGAAGGAATAAAACTTGTTTGGTTCGTTTACAGTGTCTGTTTGAAATGGAGCGTCATGTGAATTGGTCGTCCAACATTGAGAGACGAAGTGTAGTGCGGTTTTTGTGGGCAAAAAATCATAATACCACTGAAATTCATCGACAAATATGTGAAGTGTACGGTGATAAAGAAATGTCGAGACCCATAATGTCCACTAAATGGTGCCGTATGTTCGAGGAACGACGAGATTATGTGGAAGATGAAGCGTGCAGCGGTTGGCCGTCAACTTCGCACACAGATGCAAACGATTAGCGCGTCGAAACTCTTATTCTTTCGGATCGTCCATATGTTCTGTCCGTTGAAAGCAGCCCTGGGAGGAGAGCGTTTCGCGAACGACGAAGAAGTGAAGAATTTCGTCATGAATTGATTAGCCGAAGTTGGACGGACATTTTTCAAACGTGGCATCGAAAAATTGGTACCATATTATGACAAGTGCTTGAATATTTTAGGTAAATTAAAAAATATGCTTACATATTTTTTACTTTTTTTTTTTTTTTTTTTTTTTTTATATCAGGAAGTACTTACTGACCGTCCCTAGTATAAAGAACATGAAAAAAAAAGCTATAAAAAAGACCACTTTATAGTTAAACATTTAGCTGTTATTTGTCTGATGCAGAAAAATAAAACACTTTTACGTCAACCATTATATAGTAATAAGCTACTGTTTTCTTTTGAAATCTATTGTTTTTATTTGGATTTAGCAACCTTTTCATTCTACATAAAAGCGGTCAATGTCTATGCAGGTCTTTGTTTACTTAATAGAGCTCAATTTTTTTTTTTTACTCTTCTCAAAGAAAATAAGTAAACCTGAAATGGCTAATGTTTTATTTTTTATGAACAATATTTTCTTAAGAACTAAATGAAGCTGAAAAATCAATAAACCGAAAATTCTCGTAGATGAAATAATGGAGCCACAGGCACATTTTTTTTTTTTTTTTTTTTTTGAAAGTAGAAACAATTAGTCTATTTTGAGACTAGTTTAATTTGGACTTCATTAATGTTTCTCGATTAATCAGGTTTCATGTTCACTAGCGGATTTGTGTAATTTTAATTTTATAAATCCCACGTCGCTATCTTACAGACAAAACATCAAACAACTAAATGTTTACTTCTGGTTAACACAGGCATACAATTCCTTATGAACCTAATCTTCTGTTTTATCGCTTAGATCACTAGAAATCTATAGTGATTTTTTTTTTATTAATTATTGATACGAATCATGGTTCGTGACGCCTATATTTAATATAATAAAAACGGCGAAAGAAAATGAAATATACTCGGCTCTCGTTTTGAAATTATAATTTAATTTTGTGGCTAGAGATTCTGAAAGATATATAGCCTGCGGTTTCCATCTCACAAGTACGTAACGTTAATTTGTTTGTTAATTTTACCAACTCTAGTACTTTTATTTGCGTTATTTATAAAATTTAACAAATCTCGGATAAACGGTTATTTTTTATGTTACGAACATTCCGAATAAATAAATAATATATTTCGCGGATTTCTCAAGAAAAATATTTAGCTATTAGCTCTGGCGTGCGAGCAGTTTTTTTTTTTAGCAATAATCTCAGACTTAACAATTTTTCTATTAAACATTGCCTTCGAGCAGGGACTGATAAGGGATCGTAGTTTGGCAATAATTTTTCGCAGGTATGTTTATAACTTCTTTACATTTCCTGACATTCAACAAATTTCTCGGACTTTTCCCGCTTAATGAAATCCTCATTTTTCCGATTTCGAGAAAGTGGTCACGCTGTTTAAATATATTTTTTAAATTTCATTCTGTCTATAAATATGAACTTTATTCATAATATTAATAGGTGATTATTTTAATATCATAATGTTTTAATGTTTCCATCTAGTGCATTCTTATTTTTAGTGGTATAATTTCTAGTGATGGTTAAAAACATTAAAAAAATTAAATATTCACGTTTTTTTTTAGAACCACCTACGTCCATTTTACCTTTTCAATTTTTATTCCTTGAATATTTCATGTACCCACCCACCCTTTTTGTTCGTTTTTTGTTTTTTATTTACAATATCCTAGATCATTACTAATTCCAATATTTCTTTTTTTTCAAAATCATTCCGAAAGGTCGTTGAATGTGCACTTTAATGAAATTTAAAAATGAGTTATTTTACTAAAATTTAATTTTTACATCGAAACTTGTATAAAAAATATGCCAAAATTGAATTGAATTTTGTAAGTTACAATAAAATAAAATAAAAACTTTTCTCACTCTAAATTATTATTAATTTGATTAGCGCCTTTATTAAACTGGCACACACATACACGCCATTGTAAGTATACAAATTTATAATTTCCAGAATTATTACACAAAATTCAACAGAAAATTATATTTGGTAATATTTTATTCTGTTGTATCCGTTGCATTAAAATGCATATTAACGTTAAAAAAAATTATGATGCAAATATTGTAATAAGGAATTACTTTTCCTTTTTTAATTGTAATTTTACTTACAAACAACAACTTCTACAATCGGGTCAACTCCGCACGACGAATTGCTGAAATTTAATGGATAAAAACATCTCCAATCCTCCAACAGCTTTTGCGTTTGCATATCTGATACTTTAAACGATTGACCAGTCAATGTTCCAGTTAATCCGAATGGTGCCAAAATAACTGAAATACACAAATATTATGATTATTACTGAGATTTTTGACTTTTTTTTCTTTCATTTTTCCTTATACTTCATACCATCATCTGCTAACGCGATTTCGACGATTAATTAAGTGATAATTGTTCCATAATTTTAATTTCCTTTCGTTGATTACTTAAATTTCATTATAAAAAAAAAAAAAAATGGAACAAAGTGGGATTTTTTTCGTAAATTAAAAATATTAGTAATGATAACTTTGTTGACGAATTAAAGGAACTCTTGTTTTATCCGATTAGATGTAATAATATCAAGTGAAAGATCGAGAAAAATATGAATTTTAATAATAACCGCAATCATTAGGTACTCCAAAAATTTCAAATAAGTACAACAAATAAAATATGCGAATATTTCGACCAAAATAGGTGTGTTTATGAAGATTCGAGATTTAAACATTCATAAAATTTTGAATAAAAAAATTTCGAATTGTTAAATGAAACGCGAACGGGCGAAACTGAGAGATAACCTCAAAACTTGAAAGTAATTTTCAAAACATTTTAAAATCGCTAACACAAAAACTATTGCCTGAAAATTTATAAATTTAAAATGAATCATATATGAAATTTTATTTTCCCCAAATAAGGTTACTCTAAGGAAATGTCAGGGACTTGCCGATTTATGATGTTTTTTTTCCCGTTACCTACTTAATTTTAAGATTATGCATAATTCATGTCTAAATTCTCCGCACATTTTCTTGTTTCTTACTTAAAAATTTAAAATGACCAACGAAAAAAATCGGATATTCGCATCATCATTACTATTATTTATTTGAAATAGTTTGAAAGGTGCACTTTTATAATCGATTATTTGAGCTAAGTGAACATATACGAGAGTACTGTACTACCTTGTACTGGTGGCGCAGAATGGGGACACGACTGCATTTGTTCCAAATGTTCTTTAACCAGAGTTCGGACTGGTGGATGTTGTCGCACATCTATGCTGATGCATACAGTACTTTCCCCGTGGACGAAAAATGAAAACGATATGGACAAATGGCTGCTAAAAATTGAATACAAAAGTTGAAAAAATTGAAAAAGTCGAAGTACAAAAAGCGAGCATAATTTATAACAACGAATTCACCGCGTTGAAAAATAAAAAAAAAAATATTTACCTGTTTTCTATTAATTTTTTTGAACCGTCGTAAGGCTGGACAAACCATTTTCCTAATCTTACAAAATCTCTCGAGAGTAAACATCTGGAAAGAGCAGTAAAAATGAAATGCATTTAATAGCTATTTTTGAAATAATAAATCGTTCCGTAAAAGTATGAAAATACTACAAGTAAGTGTCAAACAATGATTAAATTTGGAGACACGTACTCGTTGATGAATTGCAACATTTTTATGAAAAAGGAATTCCCGTTTTGGTCATGGAGATGAAAAACTATGCGGAACGTTCCTAACCCGCGTATCACACTGTGTTAAGGTCTGAATTTACAATACCGATTCTCTTTTATCTGTTAGGCAAAAAAGTTTGCGATTTATTTCGAAATCGGTATCTCTAGAAGCTTCATAAGAACTGTTTATTAAAGTTGAATTCCCGATTGCGCCGGTTAAACGTCTGTATTTGCCGACGTAGTTGACCAATAGTTTGTTCGATGTTTATTTTACCTATAGTTTATGTATTTTTACATGATGCGTTTTAAAATTATGTAACAGTGCCTTTAAATTTCACCTACATACGATGATATTCTCTCTTCCGATGAAGATTTTAGGAGATACTAGTGAGTAGATGAAGAAGGAGGAAATGACCGGTTATCTAGGATGACAGGTTTTTCAAAATAAAAGAACATACTCCAACAAATTGTTGTTTAGTTAAAAGGAAAATAATAATAGAAGCTGAAATTTAAAGAATTTTCAAAAAATTAAACAATGAATGAGACAGATAAAGTGAAATTCGCATGCTTGCAGATAACTATGATGACTCTCGTTGCTTCTTCAAGGTTATTGATGTTGCACGCAATAAGCATGAAACGTAAGGTGTACCACTAAAGTCTGCGCGCATAAAATGTAGACATTGGACTGAATATTTCCACATGACCTTGAATAAAAGCAATGTTAGTGATTAAATACACTACTATTACTTACAAGAGCGGAAATAAATGCTTTCTTCGATATTGAGGGAACATGTGTGACAAGTCATAAAATAAAAATAAATAATTTAAGATACAATCGAACTTTTGACTCGGATAAAATTGTAGGAAGCGAATTGTATAAATATGAACCCCGTCATAGCTAATAAAGAATCAAACAGGTGATCCGCAAAATGTTAAGGTTAGTTAAAATTTATAAAGATAAAAGCGACAGTGGTGACTGTAATAATTGTAGGAGGAAAAAATACGAGAAAGATTACTGTTGTTTAGTAGACTGTTGTTAGTTTCCTCTAACGAAAGAGATACTAGCAGAAATTTAGTGTTAAACAAGAGGCAAAGCTGACAACGAACTTTTACACTTTAGGTAACTTGTAGATAAAAAAAAAAAAATTAAACGGTGAACAGATTCTAGTTGTTTATATCAAAGTTCTGTGCCGTCAATCCCATTTTAGAAGAGTCTAAATTAGGGGCGGATCCAGAAGGACACTGGCGAGTTAAGGATTATATAATTACGTAAAATCTTCTACGGTAGATAATAGATTTGAGAAATACTTTATTTCATAAAGAAAATCAAATAGCGACATCTTTAGAAATTTAAAAATGTTTTAAAAATACATATGTAATTATTACAATTTTAAATTTAACTTTTGTCTTATATTTAGGGGGTGAAAAATATAACGAAATTATAAAATTCTAGCTAAAATAAATATGTCGATAGGCTATCACAGTCGATAATTACGAAAAAATTTCATCAGTAATGTCTCGGAAGGATTTTACGTGAAAGCCTTATGTTTTCAATTTAGGAACATGTTTTTAAAAATATTACCTTTCGATTAAATTGTGTAAAGCTTTAAACAAAAGAGATCGGCATTCGTACGAAAGTCCGCTTTCCCAAGAGCCTTGTTCACCATCACCTGTTAATATAAAAATCGAAAAATATCCAATTTAGTAATTATTAAAAAAAACACATAAAAATTGTACAATAAATAAAAAGAACAAGTTTACGGTATATATCGGCGCAATAATTAGGTAAATGAAAATTTAATCAAAAATATATTTCTAATATACAATTTTTCCCCCAAAAGAATTTTATTTCGACCAAAATTTGTTATATAACAGAATATATTAAACTTTATAATAAATCTCCTAGAATGAATCTCTAAGGATGTAGAAACAAAAAGTATTTTTGATTTTAGTACTTTTAAGATGTGAACATTCATGACGGAGTGGGGGAAGTAACTACGACAAACATTTTCCTCACGTAAAACTAAACATTTAATAGATCACCATAACACCTTTAGCAATTGCCCGTTAACTTTAATCTTTAAGGCTTCAGATCGATCTACGCCACATAACAGTTGGAAATAAGTCAAATAGAAGGAAAAATGAACAATTATGTAACATTTCATGACCTCTTTTTTTATTCTCTAAATCGTCTAAAATATAAAAAATAAAAATAAAAATAAACACGGCCGAAATTGATTTTAATCAGTTATCGAGGAACTGGTAAATGAAAAGTAAATGTAACCATTACATTTTTGTTGATTTCCATTTCAATTAAAACACTAATTTATCGTTATTTCATAGATGTATTCCTATAAAAATATATCGTAATTGCGCTTTTATTAAAAATTTCATTAAAAATAAAGGCTTTTTTTTTTCTTTCTTTCTTTCCTGTTGTAAATTATGTTATATTAATTTTTTATGAGTTAGGTTGTAATCATTTTACAATTTCTGACATATGTCCTGCAACTCTTGTCGTTGAAAAAGGCTATTGTAATAATATACGTTATCAACCTATTGCTATAAGTCGATATAAGTGGTTAGAAAAACATTTAATGTGAAGAGAACGTCAATTAAAGCAATAATTCGGAGCAGTGTTTATTGCACTTAAAAAAAAAAAAAACAAAAAAAAAAACGGTTTAGATCTTAATGTGTTACTACATGGCTATTTAATCGAATTTCGGATCGAAGATAGATCTTATGTATAGCACCGGGAACCGCATAATCACAAAAATAAAAAACCCCAACTGACATTTTATTTTTCTTTTTAAGTAATATTAGATTTCAACTTTTACAAAGAACACCGATTTTTCCTCTCACTGTTTTATTTATTTTTTTTTTTTTTGAATATTTCATTCGAATTTAATGTTAAACAAAAATACAAAAATGTTCACACTAAGAAATACACATTGTGTGTTTTGTGCATTACCAAAGATCAAAATTTCGATCGTTAAAATCCACTCGTACCTTTCATGGCGCCAACATACCCACTACTGTTTTTTGAAATTGATTGTAAATTGTAAACTTCAATTTGCGATACATTTCCCGTTGATTTCATCGTTGAAGCGTACAGAAGGATGTATTCATTAGCTATTTTTTCATATTTTAATCACGATATTTCTGTGACTCTGTCAAAATCTATCTGATCTATTTGTGGTCAGTTTTTTAAACAAAATTTTAGTTTTTTTAATACGAGGCTCGCTGAAATGATTTTACTACGATTCAGGTCACATATGGAAAGAATAGCGGTTCCGAATTATATAGAGATCTTTCTGGTGACTGTGACGATTTAAATTGCTGTATTATTTTTTTCCCCAATTATAATTGTAAAATCAACGGGAAAAAAAGGAGAAAAAATGACGACCTAATTAGATTATGATCACTATCAAATATCGATGATTATTTTAAAAGACACATTATACGCTTCGCTTTTTTTTATTTACATATTTATTTACTTATTTATTACTTTAACTTACTTAAAAATAAAATAATCACATAAACAAAAAAAGAACCTATCTTTAAGGGACTTCTTCCTAGTGGAGATACTAAAATATTTGTTCGCGATAGCGATGACTACCGCTTTGTTACAGCCTTTTTAAAAGATCCGAATAGTACTTCAGCAAGTACATCAAATAAGTTACTATATGGAATTACATATCATACATTTTAAGTGAAATCTGAACGTCCTTTTGAGTTTATGATCCGTGGATTACCGCCATCAATCGACCGTGAGAACATAAAGAATGATTCTTGGGAAAAATTGGTCATGAAACTATTCGGATAACACTTATAGTGAAAGTATATAGGAATACAGAAGGAAGACGGCAAATTAATAATTTTTCACTGTTCAAAATCAAAATTCTCCCATGAGCGAACAATAAAAATATTGTGAGTGGAATTTGTGTTTAAAGCCCCTCCCCCGAAAAAAAAAATTCAACTGTTCAAAATCGAAATTTCCCCAAAAGCGAATAATAAAAATGTATACGAAATAACTATTCTTGCACATTGTAAAATCTCTATCGAACCTCATCGTAAAAATAATAAAATTAAACAGCGTCATCACTATCAAAGAATGTCTTGTCGAACCGTCGTATTGATTTCGGAAACACATTTTACAAAAAAAAAAAAATATATATATAATCAGAATTCACGGCTCTCCTATATATTGGACTGACCACCCAAGTGGCATAGGACGATGAGGAACAACAGTGATAATTGAACAGAATATCAAACACTATTTACAGGAAGAAATACAACTGAATTTCGTACGAGGCACAGCTGTAACAATAAACTACAATGGTGCAGGATCTCAATCTAGCTGCAGCACACCGTTTGCCCAATAGAAAATTTGAAAAAAATCAATTTATTAATGTCTTCGATCAACTCGGTTCTCGTTTTATACTTGCAGGCGACTTTAATGTAAAACACACGATATGGGGGTCACGTTTGACTACATCAAAAAAAGGCGCCGAACTTCTCAACGCTATCAATATACTATGTTCGTGCAAGTTCCTTTCATCACGGAAACCTGCTTACTGGCCAACAGATAATGCGAAGAATCCCGATCTTCGTGACTTTTTCATTACTAAAGGAATCGCTGCTAATTATGTGAAAGTAAAAGGAATTACGGACTTATCGTCAGATCATACTCCGGTATACTTACGACACGAAGTTCTGTAGTAATTGAAGAAAAAAAAAAAAATCCGCTAAATCTCACCAATAAGTATACAAATAGGAATCAATTTGGAGAAAACCTTGACTCTTCAACTTAAAATCAGGCTTAAAACTACTAGTGAATTGGAACAGCAAGACCAGTACTTTATCAACTTGTTGCGAAGAGTTGATAGCCAGGCCACCCAAGCTCTTCAAAGAAAACATTCCAAATGAAGTACTGTATCTTATCGAAGTTAGGTAACTAATCACGTATAATTATTTATATACCTATATATTAGAAGTTCTTCTACTCTGTTTATGTTATAAATTAGTTAGGTTAAATTGTAACACAGTTTTAAAGATAGTGCTAATGTATTTATTGTAATAAGATTGTATTGAAATATACGCGTAAAAAAAAAAAAAAATTTTTGTATGAGCGGGCCTTTCCAATATTTGTCAAGTTTGTCTAAATGTCCATAAAAAATAAATGGATTAGTAAAAATGCCGAAACAGTAAGAAAGATTATTTACCAGTTCCAAAGCAAAAATAACGGCAGTATCAGAACGTAAATCACAACATTTATTAGAAATACATTTAACGTAGCGTTAGCGAACATAGAACAAAGTGTACCACCTCTTTGCAAAAAGATAATAACGGTAATAATAGCAATACCGAATAATA
Organism: Icerya purchasi; assembly: GCA_039619475.1. NCBI lineage: Eukaryota > Metazoa > Arthropoda > Insecta > Hemiptera > Monophlebidae > Icerya > Icerya purchasi. The sequence continues at coordinate 346,296,261 of CM077115.1, read as the reverse complement.
TAAATTGTTCTTAAATACGTGTCAACATTTTTATAAATGTAAAAAATATTGCAAATTTTTTTAAATCTCGAACTATATAACCATCGAGGTTATATAGTCGTGTAACAGAAATGTTTTGCACAAATGTTCAAAATTTCAGGATTTTTAAAGCTTTTTGCGATTCCCTTACAGTACTTCCCAATAATTAACATTATGTGGTATACGGCAACTGTTTGCCTTTTTATGTGATTAAAAACAAAAACTACATTTCTAATCAGAAAAAATTATGTCAGTCCTTAAAAAGTTAAAACATTTTTTTTTTTTTTTTTTAAACGTGACTAACAAGTACAATAAATATTGTTTCGAGTACACTTTTATTTCCGAGACAAGTTCTAAGATTACAGCGGAAAGTAATAAATGAAACGGTTGTCTGATTAAACGACGATAATTTTAAATCCAAACTAGAATATCGTCGTGTTCCTAGGGAGACAATTCGAAATCCGTGTTAAGGAACATTAAGCAGTGCATGAAACACCTACCGTACTAATAATATAGTGATTTCGGACGAATGAAGCGTATGGGGGGGGGGGGGGGGGAAGAAATACGCAAATGTGTATATACATATGTGTGTACGCGCGTACGCGAAAGAAATACAAGTGTACAGAGAAGGAGAAAAACAATACATAAACACGAGTGCGTAGGTAAGAAAATAATATTGTAAGTAAAAAGAACGGTCGAGGAGATGCAGCTCTCATCGCAACGAGCTGCTTATCGGCCAGAATTAAAAGTCACTTGCGTAGACACATATTTAATACACAAATATTATTATAATATACACATTATTTATACGACGGAACATCGACAGAGAGGAATATTGTATAGCGGCGCGGGATAACACGTTAAAACACAACACATTCAATACCGGCGCGCTAAGTGAAACATATTTGTGGTGTGAACGAGGATGCGGACGAGGTACGACAGCAGTTGTAATCGCTATCGACGCGTTGTTGGCAAATTGGATTAACATTGACCGCCAGGGGTATTAAAACTGTTCCTCGGTATTTAATGAGAAAAATATACATAATTAGTAAATAAAAAACAACAATATTCTCGTTCGATTTATAGTTCTTTCTCAACTTCCAGTTATTTATGTATATATATATAAAATATACACATACATTTTTTTTTTTTTTTTAATATTACATACACACGCATTATTTTAAAATAATATCAAAATAACTAGTTCCGAAACGATATTCTTTCGATTGCAATAAAGAAAATTCAAAAAGTCTTTGTTTTGTTTGATTTTACCGACTGGGAGCGGCGATTAAATTTTACACACACAGCAGGAGGCGATAAGATTAATCGAATGAAGGCGCGCGCACTTTATTTAAAAGTGATATTCATTATGATTTTCTGTGACAAATTAAGATTTCTATCACTTCCCGCTGAATATTTAAATGGTGGTAAGCTCAAACAGTAGTCGCGTAAAATATAAACGTCTTCTAATAATCAACGAAGCACACTCAGAGTCGATGAGTGCATTAACAAACGCAGTGAATTTGCAGCTTATTCCTTTTTGAATTTGAAGTATACATTGAAAATAAGTTAATCGGGGCGTTTAAATTATTTTATCTTACCACACGAAGAAGACCAGACACGTATTTTTTATAAACACCGTACATAACTTGCGACAAATAGAAGAAATAAATACGAGAAAAAAAAACAAATCGATACGTAATTTCTAAAGTATAAAAATTTTACACGGCTTATGGTACAAATGCGAATACATATTTTAGGAACATATTGAAGGGTATGCGTAAGAAGCAGATTTACATAATTTTGAAGGAATAAAAAGATACACGTAACGGAGAATTTTTTTGTCCGAAAAGACAAACATCATTAATCAGGGGAATAGCCAAGATTACGACTGTTATTATCGAGTTGAAGAAATTTTCAATACCGCCAAAAATATAAGCAATTCAAAGAGATTCGCTAAGCAAAATTATCGTATCACCCGTGTTTCGTTCGGCTAGGATGGTTGGAATCCCGTTACCATTGGTACTTTTAAAAATTTAACTTGTGCTGAAGCACCCTCCTAAAAATGTTAATGCATTAGTAGCTGGTTCTACCATTAAAATTACATGTTGTTAATAAATTAGTTAATTTCATCTCAACTTGCACAGTCCGACTATAATTTTTCCGCGTACTTGTTTAATTAATGTCACAAGAATTTGTCGATTATGAAATCTAAACGTACGAACAACAATACGTTTTTTCCGGATTTGTTCACTTTTCCAAACGCTTCTCAAATTACCCTAATTTTTACGTTAAATTACAATTTTTCGTAATTCGTTAGATTTTACAATTAAAAACGGAATACAAAAGATTGTCGAAATTTTTATTCGTTTAAAAATGCGTCTTCGTCAACATTCCCCGTGCCATTTCGGTGGCAAAGTACTGTTTAACTGATATATAGTTGAATAACAAATATATTAAATAATAAATATTAAAACCCGCGACATGTTTCGGAACAAAGCTCCATTAAATAATATGTGGAGCTTTGCTCTGAAACATGTCGGTGTTATTAATATATATTTGCTAATTAGTGGTGTTGTTAATGTTATTCAACTATATAAAATGACACAAAGAACGTTTGATATTAATATTAACTTAAATGTAATAGTTTCAAACAACCATTACTAATGAATATAAAGATTCACTTACGAAATTCGAAAGCTAGTTCGATAATTAAACATTATTACTATTGCCGATTATCATTAGGGGAAATTCCGGCTTGTATAATTTATAAGCAGCGCCTCAAATACTTTACAGATTATGTTAAGCATTAAGAGAAAAACGAAATGTAAAATTTCCGGGGGAAGGGGGGGGGGGCAGTTGAAGCTCTTTGCGCGCTCTTTACCTTTGATTTAGTTACATTGAAAAAAGTGTGAAATAAATTCATCGAAAAATGGTAGCAACGGTCGTGCGATTAAAATAATTTATTATCGACGGCAAAAAAAAGAAAAAAGGGTAAAATGTTATCGCACAAGTATTTTTTATGGAGGGGGGCGAAAAACTTTCAAATTTTTTTATAACGAAAAGGTCGTGTTCTTCGAAATGTAATTAATTTTTTTTTTCTGATTATTTAGAATTCATGGATCAAAATTTAGATGTTAACGGAACTATAGGCGCCCTTTAATAAAAATGTATTTATATGAGCACCGTTGTTAAATGATGAAAAGTGCAATATGAAAATAACGAACAAATTTTTCTCGCGATTTTTCGTGCAAATAATTATTTAACGGCTTACAAGTCTACAACTGAAGGCTCCTTTGTTCAGGAAGCCATGAAAAAAATTGAAGAACAGGTATCATTTAGGTGCAAAAGCAGTTTTGAAATGAGAATTCATACACGGTGCTTTATGAACAAACTAATAATAAAACCAGATGTAGAAGAAATTCCGTTAAATATATGTCGTGGCTGCTGATGAAATAATTTAGCAATTTTCCAAGAATCTGAATAAACCTTCGGCCACAAACAAATAATAATAAGGGTAAAAAAACATTCTATTCGAAGTGAAACGAGGAAAAATTATAAGAAAACACACACACACACACACACATATAAATCAGATTTGTCAGCTTTTTAGATTTTGCTATAGTGCAGGTAAATCCTCCACGGCTTCCGTAACAATAAAAAGCCTTAAAAAAGATAAAACCACAGTTGAAATTACTTTTTAAATCATCAACTTTTGAGGAAAGGGCAATATTGATTTATAGCGTTGAGCGGCGGCATTTTAAATCTGACATTGTTTACAACTTTATTTGCATCTATGATGATGATTTAAACGGCGAACCGTTTGAGTTTCTTAATATCCGTTAACATATTATCGGCAACTTGAAAAAAGTACCATTTGCCTGAACAAACTGATGTGTTAAAAAAAAATCCGAATACTGATTGCGACGATGACGAAAAAAATATGGTAGAAATATTTTACAATAATCTAATAATATGTAATTGTTTTCAAGGTTTATTCACAGTCATACGTCACAGAAATGTTTTTACGTTACATTAAACAACATAATACAGTCGCGTAAAACGTGTGTGTATACGTATCGACGACGTTGGTTAAGATTTCATTTAACAAAAAGAGGGGAAAAAAAAAAAAAGATTTTCACCGACTAAATAGTATGAAAACAATATTTTCGCAGCTCGTTTTCGTTGTACGACTATTATATTACGAAATTCGAGGAGGTCGTACTACACTACTGTTTTATACTAAGCGCTCTCTATCGTTCGATTTTTACACATCCGGAAATAACTAAACGTAGTACACATTAATACCCTTCAGAAACGTGTCGCCGTTACAATGAAAACACGAACCGGCGCGGAATGATATTACATAAAAGTATATTTTGACGTTATTCATTAAAAAAAATAATAATAATAAGTAAACAAAAAATTTAATTAATACTATTTAGCAAAAATTGACGAAACGTAAAATCAAAATAATATTTAAGGGTAAAACTGCAACATTAAAACATAACAAACATTGTGTATATTGTCTTAAGGAAAAAAATTTTAAAACACATAAATCTTCGATAATATCGAGCAATTAACTTTTAAAACATTCAACCGAGCTCGTAAATAATACGGATTTTAAAAACTAAACATTTCCGACAGTTATCTCGTTTTTTTTTTTTTAAATTTTAAATAGTTTGATAAGGAAAATTAAAATATTAAAATTAATTCGTATAGTTGCTTCTTCTACTTTTTTTCTTCTTTTAAATGTTTTTTATACATTAATAAAATGGACAGTTGTTGTTTAGAAAATACACGAGCCAAAAGAAAGGTAGCCAAGGAAGAATTCATCAAATTTCATGTTTCTTTGTCAATAAAGAATAACGCATTGTACATAAATGAAACTCGTTTAAAATCTGAATCATCAAATGCTCTTTAATAAATCCTTTCTTTAAGTTCTCTTTTACCCAAATTTTTGCTGTCATTTTACATCATGCTGCCCAAAGACTGGAGAGTAGGATCATCCGGTTCGGTAAATCAGTAGTAATAAACTGGATTCAACACAAAATTTATTTTCTAAAATGACGGTAAGTTTGAGCACATTGCTAGTCTAAAAACCACCTGTTGATATTTGTTTTCGTACGGCGATTAAAACTTTACAAATGATATTTTAAATACCCTGTATTACTGTTTTTCTGAGGAAACCTCAGATTTCGCAGCGGGCTTTTGAACTTGAATGAAAACTTTTATTACATGATCGAAGAACTCGCTGATTTCATATTGAACTTTATTACGTTTTGTTTCTGGTCTCTGTTGTTTAACAGGTTGTTTACCAATTTCTTCACTACTAATAATAACATAACCTACAAAACGCGTTTACTAAACTAACGTGCAAGTAATCATCGCATTTGTTCGTATTTTCTTTTTTGTAATGTACCTTTTATTATCGTCAGGTCGACTATAGGGACTGTATCGATTTCAAACAAAAAACAATAAATCAAACGATCTTTCAATATTGGTAGCGCGGTAGCCTAATGGTTAAGGCGCTTGGCTACCAAATCAGAAGTGTCGTAGGTTATCGAGACTTGTCTCGTTCTCGATCAAAGTCGCCCCCAGGTTTATCCAGCCTGAAATAATTGGGTATCAAAGAAATCTGGGAAAGTAAAGGCGGATCCCAAGTAAAAAGGAACTGGCCATAATATTCTCTTTAGTTCCATTAGGCTCAGTACATTGTGAACCTTAACTTCACAAACCCCGACGCCCTATTAAGGGTATGGGACTTACTTTACTTTACTTTCAATATTAACCCGGTATTCGGAAACGTTTTAAGAGACTTATTTATACATTTATTTTTAAGGAAAAGGCAAAAAATTTATAAAAGCCGATTAAATATATATATATATATATATATATATATATATATATATATATATATATATTTTCCTAATTTACCGATTCAGTACTACAACCAGGATTTTTTTACCGACACAAAAAAATTAAAGAAAGAAAATATTTCGTAGTATATTGTATTATCAAAAGGACAAAATAAAAATACCCGCGAATTTTATTATTTATGGCCAGTAAATTTTTTGGTCAAAAATTTCGTCGGCAGTTAAAGAACCCGAACTGATTTAAAATTTTGATTAAAACCTAAATCGGTATTTCAAAATTTTTCTAAAAATTTCAACTACGTAAGTTGTTTCGGAACTGAGACAACTTCCACACACTCCCACTCGCCTTATCGACTCCTGTCGGAACCGTTTGAAACTTACAAAAAAAAACAAATACATCATATCCGTTAAAATATTTGAAACGTGTTTTAAAAAAAATTAAAAAGTCCTTAATTATGCATTAACGTTTTTGTTTTTTTTTTTTTTTTAATCTTAAAAACAATTCTCGACGGAAATATGTTCGGATTTTAAAGAATTACTTATATTAGAAAACGTAGTATTTTCGGAATTAGGTTCCAACGAGTGTGTCGGAGAGGGGGGCTAAGTTTATGAAATATATCAGGACGCGTATTTTAACGCAATGTTTCAAAAGCAAACATAATATTTTGTGCACGGTAATTATTCCAACTTCACTGATTAATCACGACTGTCTCACATTTGCCGTAAAAAAGATCCCGCTATCTCAATCTACCGAAAAATTGAATAATTTTTTCTACTCTAATTAAAACGAAAGGCTTCTTTCAATCTTTTATAAATAAAAACGGATGTAATATTTAAAGGATATAACTCTAGCAAGCTTATTATTATTTTTTATTTCGCTTCCTTTGAGAACAATTAGTATCAGCGTTCATTAGTTGCGACAATCTTATTTCGTAATTATAAAATTTTCAAAGAGCGAAGCTATTCTCGTGTGGTGGCTTAACGAACTATTTCGACGTACGGCGATTTTATTCAGCTAAAAGAAATGCTAATAATCAAATTCTCATTAGATAATAAACAATTACTGCCCGAAATATACGAAAAATAATAACATAACGTTAGACAGGAGCGGGGGTTAATCACTTCTCTATCACGATTGAGAATATCTGTTATTCCTCAAGAACAAACGGAAGAATCATCGAAAAGCGCAAAGAAAAACAAAATTAAGCGGCAAACTGACAGTAATCGGAACGAAGGTACCAGTTTCTTTATGAGAGATAAGCGGGAATAGTGGAGAATATTTAAAATATACGGAAAGGGTTCGGAGTAGATTTTTGGGAAAGTTTCTACGGAAAATATAGGTCAAACATTCGTCGCTCTTTCGCTGCACACGTAATATTTTTGACACTTCGTTAATGGATTGCCATCATTTCGATATATTAAAAAAAAAAAAAAAACTTTACGGCAAATGAGATTTGACGAGAATTTTAAAGAACTAATTAATTTGGTTTATATAGAACAGAGCTTTACAACTGTAAAAACATCTTCGAGACAACGGAATATTTCATTGCCGGGCAATACATAAACAATATTGAGAAATCCCGTTCGGCGTTTATTAATGTAAATGAAAAATGCGTCTAACGTAATCTCGCTCTTCGTGTACAATGATAAAAATATTCCATAGCTGACCAGAGCGCAGTCATACGCGAATTCTCCGATAGATAGCGCTAGAAGCATAACTTCTTTTTCAAACGAGCGACCGAATGTTAAGAAAAAAAGCTTTCGATCGGGGAATTTTCACGTGTGTAATCAACGTTTTGCTTCCACACGTGAAACCGAACTTCGTTAAAATTTGATTTCCCTTATTTCAAAAAAAAAATTCTTAAAGTTATTAATTTTCATTTCGGAAGAGAATATACATACATACATACATACATATATGTATGTATGTATGTATATATTTTTTTTCATTTTATTACTGTTGAATAACGTCTTGAATTCACGACAATGTTGAACGTGAAATATAGCTGCGCGTATTAATAAGAGCAGATACGATACACGAGTCACTCGAGACATACGCATATTTCTTATAGAATTTCGTTCTCATAACTACGCGTTCTTTTACATACGGAATAGGTGAAAAACTCACATGCATCTAATAAATCTACACAACGCCTACTAACTATTTGGTGCATTGAAAGAAAAGTAAAAGTTTTATTAAAAGACTCTGTTTCGAAATCTTTAAATAACCGAAAAAATTATGTAGCTCGAGAAATCCCAAAGCCAGCGTTCATTTCTAGTATCGAGTTTGTAGTTTTACTGTGGATTACTTTTCCGTTGATTGCAGGCATTAATAAATATTGCTAATTTAACGTAATAATAAACCACTCGAAAACAATAACAAAATTTCGCAATTACAGTTGATTTCGCTTAATGTGAACCGAGGGCGTCACAGTTTTGTTAAATTACGATTAAGCGTCGACATGATGCAGACAAGCTAAAGAGAGAGAAAAAAAAGAAAAATGTGTACTAATATTAGGGCAGTTTATTTTTTGTATTTTTTAAATGAAATTTATTGAAAAACAATTTTTATTTATTAGCCGCTGGGAAATGTAGAAAGGAAAATTGTAGTCAAATTATAAAAAGTAAAAAGTTTTTATTGTTTAATTCAAGTGGTGCATTAATACGGTTATTATTACATTCGGTTGCGAATTACTGATCCGCATTTAAGAAATTTATTAACATGTCTATTAATCGCTGCGATTTCTCTAATGATTGATATTAGGTGAATATTTCTAATAATGTACACACGAAGGAGATTCATAGAATACCGTTTTCTTATTTAGGACAAGTTTTGTGTTTTTTTTCTAATTTCGGTTTTCGTTAAAAGTTCCAATTTGTCCTAATATTGTGTGCGCTACTACTTTACTATATTTAGACTCTGGTCTCTAGTCCAGTGAAATTAACTATTTGTTTAAAAATATTTAAATTACTAAACTTCCGAATGTTTACTTCGAAATGGCTTTAAATTATAATTACTATTAAATAATTTCATACTATTAATGACCAGTGAATTTGATTAAAGCTCACATATATGTATGTATGTGTACAGCAGAAGGCACAGGTGAGGAATATTTTTATTTATAGCCGTTGATATGCCTTCCCTCCCCAGGTACTTCTATTCAACTTTTTGTAAGCGCGAAAACGACGGCTGCTGAATAAAAACACTAAATAAATATATACTCATTTCTTTAAAGGAAGAAAAAAATTCTACTAAAAGTAAACTTTAGCTACTAAAAGCTCTCGAGGAAATACGTGAAATTACTTCGTTGAAAGATTTTAATGAGAATTCAAAACATTTACAAAGTTGACATTAGGAAAGCCGCAACAGCTGACTAATGGTGGGTTATTCGTAATATTGACACATATATTAGCGACACGTTAGAACATACGATTTGGACCGCCAAATTAGTGTGCGCGTATGGGGGGGGGGGGGGGGGGCAATCCGAACATTATAATATCGCATGTATTTATTCGTGGCACATAAACAAACAGCACTGATACAGCATCAGTTTTTAATGAGTTAAAACTATTACGACAAAGACACGAAGACGAGATTTAGAATGAGCGGGCCAGTTGCGATAAGTTAAAGCACATAGAACGCCGTGCAAAAAGATGCGAGTTATTATATATGAGAGGCGGAGAAAAGTGTACGAGTTTATTAAACGAAGTTGACCAAGTGTTAATTTCACGATGAAATAAATTTATGACTTATATACTATAATTACTACGTTAATAATTTTAAATGGCTTGCGAATTTCAATAAGAAATTGAAATTTCTAATACATTAAAATTTAAGGGAGAAGGTCACTACTTTGGGGAGAGATTTCTAAAATACTCGCTCCTCCCCTTTATTTAATTGATCATTTAGACTTTGGACGTTTCAAAGCAATGGAAAAATTTCAAAAACCTTTTTCACGCCCTTATTATAAGATGAGGCTGAGGAAGTTTTATTATCAGTATTTATTCTTTTTTCCTTCGCAATTTTGTTGCGTGAATATGAGAAATCACGCCCGATATGCTTATAAATCTTGTTTTAAATAACAAAAAAGCCTGGGACTAATTAATCGTGTATTATTTTTCTTCTCGCATTTAATAACAATCTGAAATGTAACCAAAATTCCACTATTTCCTAGATACGAATATTTATATATACATTCAGGATTTATTAGGTAATTCCTCCAACTTTACCATTCTTCATAATTTATTCAAACGTAACGATTAGAACAAAAAATTCTGATTTTTTTCCCCTTAAATTTCGATTGCAGTTGTGCGATAAAGCGATTATTGCTCAATTACTGTTCAATATTCTCTCCGTTATTATATACGAACAAATGAAAATTATTTGTTAGCAACCTTGAAATATTAATGTTGTTACGAGATATTAAAAACATCTATTTTCAGGTTTCAAATGTAATTTTCTCCCTTTACAAAAATTTTTAAGTTAATTTGTCTTTATTATTAAAAGAAATCGAAATAATTTCGTTTTTTTTTAAATAAAATATTTTTCTTATAGGAATTTTGATGTAAATTTATAAAGTTGGAAATGAGTTCTTTTAAACGACTTGCACGTTTTTAAAATTTCGGCATTTTTCGAAACATCTGGGAGCATTTCTTTCGCCCATCATGTAGTCGGTGGATGCAATTATTTTTTTTGAGAAATTCGGCGTTTGCAAAAATAAAAAATAAAAGAATAGAGACGGTTCTGTAAACATTATAACCATTTTTCCGTTCAATTATATCAATATTCAACGTTTCTTTAATTCCTTTTTTGCATCAAGGTGGTGAATTACTCTGCCTTATTTCTCATCGGATTGCGGATTTCAGTATGAACATTTGCAGCGCACTAGCATATGGCTCAATTAAACAATTCCAAAAAAAAAAAAAAAAAAAAAAAAATTTAAAAAAAAGAAAGAAAGAAAAAATGGGAAATTCTGCATTCCACAGTCTTCTTTAACACAATTCGCGGGTTTACAAATGTTGCTGTAAAAAAAATTTACGGACATTGTCAAAAAAAATTTGAAGTTCAATTTCTTGTAATTAAACATCCTCGCGCCAACAGCTAATTTTTGAAGCTTCTTTCGTTCCCGATAACCTTTATTTAACGTGTTAGATACACTGCAATTGTTGAAATATTTCGCAGCAGATTATATTTAACAAGCGAAAAGAAAAAAACAGAAACGAAGCTTATACTTGCAGATTAAAAAAAAAAAAAAAGGATTTCAACGAGTATCATTAGATTTTTGTGCGTCCGTTGTCCCTTCCTCACTTACTGCACGCTTGAACCCTTGTTTCCTTTACACCTTTCCGATTTCACCTATAATTTTTCATATATTAATTTTATACGCGAGCGGTTGTAAAACGGACGAGAATGGAAGAAGTCAGTGTGCCAAAAGACGTAACTGGAAGTTTAGTCGAGCTTTTAGATTTTTTAAATTGAAGTTAAGGAGAAAAAGAAGGCAGGACAGGTAGAAAATTAAAATGTTTTTGAGGCGACGTTTTGAGTAACTCGAGAAAAAAGGTTTTTTTTTTTTTTGTGTTAATCGATTTTAGTAGAACGAATAAAAGTGCACTTATTTTTTTTTTTCGAGAAAAGTACAGATGAAATACCAAACACCACACAGCTTTCAAAATTTGTTCAATTACTTCACTTTTTGACCGAGAAAAAAGCAAATATTAAATTACGCAGCATTAATAAAATCCTAAAAATGACGAGTTTTTATTGAAGTAAGCGTCACATGCAGTCATTTTGTTATGAAATAAATTATGCGCAACATCGCAGGAGCTATCATAGTCTTGATTTGATTTGAAAAGAGATGGTCTCTCCTCGTCTTGGTGTGTTTAATTGCGTTTAAATGATAAGGACATTTTGTAGGATGTCGTTAAGTTAAATTTTGGCCAGATATATTTTTTATTTGACAATGCACGTTTGGCGCATATTAACTGAACGATAAAATAACGAAGAGAGCGCCATTGTAATTTGTATCGGACCAGAAATATTATTCACATTGGACACGTGATCTACCGTGTTACATTTAGATCGATCTAACTCATTTCTGTTAGCTTAAACGGACCGTTGGAATTAATCGATATACTGTTATAGTTACGTAATTAATTAATTACAGCGAGCTCGCAAAATTAATCAGTAATTGATGCAAAAGTTAAGTCAATAAAACTTTACGGTAACCTATCAAACTACGTGCTGCGATAGCCAAACATTGTTCTTCCATGTTGCAGTTTTCAAAGCATCGCGTTATCCAACTCGAGTCTGAAGAAAGCTGTCCCCAGGTAGGGGGTATTGGCGTTCCCATTATTATTATTACTTCACGTTGTGCGAAGTTTTTTCGCCAACACAAAATCAAGGTTCATTCGCTATTCTATGTTTCAGAGACAGGCGCATCATTTTTTCTCGTGAGATTAAACGATCGGAATATTCTTTCATTTCATTGTGCGCATTTTCGTTCTGGTGATACTATTGCAACAAAGGTGCATTTCTCCACCGATGCCGCATTAGAACAATGTGTGTGTGTGTGAGAGTTTAATAGCAAATTTGATCCCAGAACTTGGACAATTACGCAGTTCCAGACGGTACATAATACATCTGCTTTTACTAATATAAATTTTCTATTTCTTTTCAAAGGCGCGATTTTCTTCCCGAAAACGCTCCCTAAAAATACATTTATATTCATTCTTAAGAAGTTTGTTATTTATAATTATTCATAATTTTTTCTTATTATGCCTCGCGAGCGAAGTAAAATGAATTGGTAAATTTAAGAGGGGGAGGGGGCTCAAGAAAACATTAGGGGGCTATTCCTTTTCTTATTTGGGACGAACTGCCTCAATTTTCACTCAGATATAGCTTCTCCGGTATGAACAATATTCAATTTCAAACTGTAAATATACAAGATAACTCTCGGAAACATAGGGACACCTTAAGTTTGGAGTAGTAGCTAAAGACTTTAACTAAAACAGGCGGACAACAAGTTATGACACTGTGTTTCCGAAAATTTTTCATTTGTTCCTTCATCTGCATGACGTTTTTAAACGCTATTTCATTATTTTCCCTTTGCACTGAACAGCTATGTATACACATATATTTTCCTTCATCCCGATTACTTCTTTCGACAATCAATTTTCCTAAGGACTTCTTCCGTACACGATACGGTTGTTAATGGTTACTTCTCTTCGTAGTGACATAGTGCTTTTCATTCTACTCCATTAACGATATAAACCGGATGCAATAAAAATTTGAAGCTACTTAAATTAAAAGGCGAGTATATTTCAATTCAGACGCGGTTTTAGTTCTGCATATTAACCTGAAAGTTATTTAAAAAAAAAAAAAAAATATATGAATTGGAAATAAACATGCTAAAAAGAAAGAAAAAAAGTAAAGGAAAATCGCATAACTGAAGATATCGTTTTCAGAGAAGAAACTAAAGATACGAAAAGCGACAAAGCATCAATATATGATGCGTAAAACGTGCGATGAGACAGCATGAATATGGATAAAACTGATATATTTAATGAGATAATAAACGACTAACGCAACTATCAGCTGGCAATTGGAAATTCTTAAGTAACGCTCCTCTGGGTTAGTAATGTTAGGCGCATAGATCGTACAGTTACACCGATTGTTGCACAAGGAGATAACACTGAGGGGGATGGGATTTTAAATGTTCATCAGCATTATTGATGACGAGGGAGCTTTGTCAGCAACATAATGCGGAACAACACGCAACCGGAAATATTTCGAAACAAGCAAGCGTTCCAGAGATCGGAGACACTCTTGATGTTTTATTGAACGGAGAAAATTCCGGAATTACGGAAATGACCGAAATAGACAAGAATGCTCTCTTCTCCGTTAGTGACGGTAATTCCAGAGGAATTTAAGGAAATTACATTCTCATTGAACTCAAGGAATAATTCTCGCCAGCTATAGCACCCCTACTCACTCCATTAGTAGTGCCGTTGGGCTTATTAGTACACTGTGGACCTTAACTTCACAACCCTCGACACCCTGCTAAAGGGTACGGGACTTACTTTTTAAAAGTCCCTCGGTAATTTTTGCCTGTTTCTTTTCCCCGGGGTCAACAAAAGGCCGGTGTTGTCTGTTCAACTTTCGAACTATTTAAAATGCTCTCGAGTCATTTTATATTTAAAGCAGGACGACCGTCTTTTTGTCTCTCTCTCTTAAATAAATTTCCCCCCGATTTTGCAATAACCTACAGAAAAAATTATATGTAACTTCCTAATATTTCGCGAATGTTTTTTTTTAATATAGTTTGATGATGTAAATAACCGGGACGATAAAATCTGAAATCGCTTAAATTTTTGCTTTTCGTTAAAAAGGAACAAAAAATGCGCGTCACCAGGACTTAATCTGTTGCTTTATCGTCGTTTACTATACAGCAAAATCCGATAGGATTTTTCATTAATCGTAAACATACTCTATTTTGCGAGATTATTATATTTTTTAATACTTTCAAACTCTATTAATAAACACGCGGCTATTGTTTGTTTTTCAAAAATCCCTAATAGTTAACAAATTCCCCCGACTTGTGGTGAAAAGGTGCCGTAATTTAGGTAAACGCGCAAAACCGTCGCGACGTCGGGCAGTCCGGTCGCCGAATCGACTAAATTTGACGATGATGCTCTGTGTAAACAGGCACGCGTATGGAAGCGTGACGCGGTACTGCTTTCGCTCGATGTATGGAATGATGATAGAGGAACTTAGCGCGCGGTAAAAATTGGCAAAAACGACGGCGATATGCTGGAAGAAGAAGTTACACTTGGAACACTGGCCATTAAATAGAGCGGCCAATTGAAGAAGTATGCAGCAGATTCGGTAGCGGTGAATAATAATATGTGGTACATATAGCACGCTATCGATATGTCGCCGATAATAAAATCTGGTTCTATGCAACACGGCTAATAATACAGTCGTCATATTTAATCATCCCTCTGCGAGGTTTTCACTTATTAATTGATTAACTTTATATCGTCATCGAAGACGCAGTAAGTTAGGCAACGGTTACTGCGAGCGGAAAACACGATTGCCGCGTATAAGTTCCAGTAGCCGGCAACGCCGCATGACGCGCGTGCCATCCGACGGTCCCAGGAAGCTGAGAGTACGACCCGTTTTAATCGCACATGCAAACCGGCAACATTCGACCGGGCGGCGAGAGAAAAAATAAAAAGTAAAAAACCGGGGAAAAGCGAGAAAAAAGCTTAATTATTAATACTACACAACTAACAGCGCACGTTCGAATAGGCGCACTGGCAGAGCGACGACAGTAGGTGTGCAATAAAAATAATTGCGCGGCGGTGAAATGCGAAATCGTTGCGCCGCCGACCATAGTGGACGGCTCGGCATCGCGCGATTATGACTACATTACGTATTATTATGTGTGGAGGCGACGGTGGCGCGCCGCAGTATGCACTTTTGAACGGGCTGCAAGACGCGCGCACAGATATAAAAGTTGAGAGGCCTGACACCGCAGAGGTAGCGGCAGAGCAGGCTTTGAAGAAACCAGAAGGCCTCACCACGATGGATGCGACGAAATGCGACCAAAAGGAAGCGTGATAAACATTCAGCTGCGGCGGGGTCGCGGGAAACGATCGACCGAAAGAAAGACGGAGCAAAACAAAAGCGCGAAGAAAGAGTCGCGTCGGGACACGGAATGAGCCGAGAAGAAAAAATCACGCTAAAGAACAGCAGAACGAACTAGAAAAGCAATGACGAAAACAATAGCTGAATCGACAGCGCCGTCGGCAGGACGCTCGCAGAGTTAATTAGTAGCGCGATTGGAGTGCGGGGGGGTATCGAGCGGGCACTAGCGAATGATGCGATATCAACGTACTTACACAGCTGATAATGTTTAAATCGGTAATTATTACGTCGTTCGATGTACACGAACGATACGCACAACGGAATAAATGCTAAGCCGGGCTCAATAGTATTTTTTTCACTTTTTTTTTCTTTAAAGAAGCCTAGTCGCCGCTAAATTGCATCTCACGGTACCACCAGTTTTCACTTGAAGACGGACCAGCCAAGTGTGCTAATGAAAAATAATTACGCGCGTCCTCGCTTTATCGCTACTTTCGTTTTGTGTTCTTCTTTTAAAAAACTCTCCAATTACGCGACGGCTCCGATAAAAATTTCGTTTAAGATTTTTGTTACGTAGCGTAAATTTCAGCCCACTACCCCCATCTTTATGTACTTCGGAACTAATGATACTTTGACACCGAACAGATTATATAGGGATACCGTCGCGCAAGATAAGCATTATTATCGTGTGCATATACAGTGGGTTAAAAAAGTATTCGAACATGAATGAAAATACGCAAAGTGGAGCAAAATGAAAAAAGCCAAAACGCGTAGTACAGGAAGTCAAAAATACGAGAAACGACGAAATGCAATACACATCAGCCAAAATGAATCGAAGCGTACTCGCAAACAACAGAAGGAAAATCCCGTCAAAAAATTAATCGAACATGAATCAACGCTAACTGAAAAAAAGTAAGTCATATGAAAGGTATGCGATTATATGTATGTACATCGAGAACGTAGTGTTGTGTAAGAAAGTGAATTGTTCAGTATTAAGAGGAGTGGAAAGAATTGTGGAAATGGCCTGAAGGAAAGTGAAATTTTGCTCCAAGTACGTAGGCGTATTGTAGCTTTATGTGCACCGGGGGTAAAACAATTTGCGAAATCGTAAATATAGTGAAAAAATCTCTTTCTGGAATGTATGATGTGTGTTACGAAGTTTATGCGGTGACGAAAAGATTAAAAAACGAGCCACGAAGTGGCTGACCTCGTAAATTTACGTACCGAGATCGTTCGAGTATGTCAAAAAATCCCCCCTCACAAGTGCCTCGGAATTAACGGAATATATCGCTACAGACTTCGGAAAAGCGGTTAATCCGAAAACTATTTCAAATGCACCCCATGCGGCGCAGATTTATGAGCGAGTCAAGCGCAAAAAAAAATTTTATTAATTGAAACGCCTTGCGTTCGCGAAAGAATATGCCATAATGCCTGTAGAATTTCGGGAAACTGTCATATTTTCCGATGTGAAAGTAAGTTCAATATGTTCTTCCAGGGTTCCGGTGGTAAGAAATATGTGGGCGTAAAATCAAATACGGAACTGGAAACGAAGAATTTACGACCAATCATTAGGCATGGTGGAGACAATTACGAAAACAACTATTATAAACAACTCTTCGATTAACGAAAATCTCTAATTCAATACAATTGTAAATTATCGAGGATCTACCTCTATTGTTATCCATTTACATTACTACACTCTAACAAAAAAAAAAAAAAAACGATAATTTTTCGAACAGGTGGAGTTTTGTTAAAATTAAAATTTGAGCGTGGTTTTTTATACCGATTATGGCTTTCTCTTAAACGTTCTTTCGCTAACCGAAAATTAATATCTCAGTTTTCAGTATAAAATTTAGTTCTTTGAAAAATTCCTGGTGTAAATATTTCAGACTGAGGACACTATTATAAATAACGCGTGTGATTTTGTTAGGAATTTTTAAAAAACAATTTTTAATCTCTTCGTCTTATTGCTATTAAACGAGTATACGTAAAACAGAAATTATATATATATATATATATATATAAATAAAAATAAAAATTCTACATATGACATGTTTGTTAAACAATACTATCCTTGATTCTCAAACCTCTTCCTTATATTCCGAAGACGATATCGTTTTGTATTCTTCCATAAAGAACATTGATAATAAAGATTCACTGAATACTTTACAAAACGTTTTTTCCAATATTTATCTATTTCTCTTTCCAAATCTTCACACGTTATTTTCACCTTTCATCCTTATAATCCTTTTTTAATAGATTTTTTCATAAATAACTCCGTTATCCCTTTAGTATCATCTTTCCGTTAAATAGCCGTCTTACCTCTTGTGAGCGTATAAGTTATTTGCATAATTCTGTCTCTAAAAGACTAAATCTTCTTAGAGCTCTCTTTCCGCGTCTCGTAGAAATCCTTGTACTTTTTTCATCTTATATAAATCTATTATCCGTGAAAAGTTGGGTTATCGCTTCTTCTTATATGGCAATGCGTCTAAAACAGCTCCTCTCTTCAACTTGATCGTGTACAAAACCTTTGTCTCCAGCCACATTTTGGGGGTCTTGAACTCTTCTCTCACCGCTGCAGTTCTCTCGAAACCATTATGTTTTCTTCATATATTAATAGATTTTTATGGTTTTCTGATAAATCAACTTTCCATTTTCTTATTTAATCTAGCTTTAAAAAAAATACTTAAATTTATAAATTCGACAATATAAATATTATTTATAATGAGAATTAAATATAGCTAAAAACGATTCATTTTGTGCTTCTGTATGCGCTAAGTCTTTTAGTGTAATTTTTTGCCAAAGACGAGGATGTTCGGGTAAGCTTTATTTATATGACTACAAATTATCGATTAGCACGTATCACTTTGTCTCGACCCCATTTTATCCTTTCTTATTGGCTTTTCCCCTCCGGAATTTTATTTCATTGATACGATTTATCACCGCTTTCCACGTTCTTTCAAGCGCCACTGTAAGAAATTGTCTCCTTTCTGCTAGTTTTTTTCCGCAGTACATTTTATATTCGGGGCCAGTTTTTTTTTTAAAAATCTTTTTCTCTTTTTCTCTTTTCGTGATACTGTTCCATATCTAAAAATACTTCACGCGAAGTTGTTTTTTGGACTGGTCTTTGGCTTTGACTCAACCAGTTGAATATATTGTGCTAAGAAATTAGATTCTGAGGTGATAGGAGATGGAAAGGAAAGGATAAAGAAAGCAGAGCCAAAGGCCAGGACTAAAATTTTCGAATACAAAAGGGAACGTTCGCTAATAACATTCGAAGAAAACATGGTTTGCGTCGCACTCAAAAGGAGAATGAGAGTTGCGGAGGGGACAGAGAGAAGAAGGAGATAAAGAAAAACCAAAGCGAGAAGGGCGGAGAAAAAAATGATATTAATTATTTAATTTGATTAAGGAGACAATAGTAGAACGACCACTAAACGTAATAGAACTGGTTGCCGGCTGTATGAGAAAATAGCGCGAAACGGGATTAGAGAATAAGGAAGGGAGTCTATATCCAGCCAATGTCAGGAATGATTGATTGAGGAAAGGAGGACTAAGTCGGAAGCTTGAAAGTGGTTGGAGAAAGGACCATTCAAGGCGCCAAACCGACTTAGATGCCGTGTTATTGCCCTCAATGTCAGAGTGGCTGGGAATCCATAGAAAGTCCATAAGAAAAAGAAAGGCGGCCATTCAGGGGAACAGACCAAGATAGCAACTGTAATTTACAGTAGGAATAGGGGATACTAGGTAAGTTAACATCGAGACCCATTTTAAGGACGGAGGGGGAGCCGATACAAGAAGATTTGGTGGGAGAACGGGAAAGGGCAGATATTTCACTAGCTCCTTTTTCAGATATATTATCATTTTGCTTGTTTATTAGAATTTTCGTTCTTTGATGCTCCTGCGCAAGTTTAACGGCTCTTCCTTCATTTCCTTCTCATTATTTTTATTCATTCGCTTATACTTCTTTCCGCAGCCGCACATTCCTAAATTCTGGTAAGACCCCTATTCCTCTTCACTCTCAAATCTCGATAATATATATGTCTATTCAATCGAATCTCTCTATCCTTGGTTGCTCAACTTTCCTTCTTTGTAGCGTTCAACTGTCTTTACAATCTGTCGTCTACGTTTTGGACTCAGTCTGCTTCCTCTCATGGCTTTCTCGTTTCTCACTTGTATCTTTTCCGTTTTAACCTCTATAAGTGATGCTGATCCAATCTTATTTCAGTGGTTCTTCCCTTTAAATGTTCCTACTTCTCGCTACTAATAAATCTCTCTAATAGCCTTTTATTCTCTCTTTCATTTTTCTTCTATCATCTCTCTTGGGTTCTTTTTGTCTGTTATGAACGCGGAGAAATCTGGTTCCAATTTTGTTCCCTTTCCCAGTTACAGGTCAATGTTTTTATTGGAAAACAAAAAAAAAAAGTAAATACCGATGCCCCACGTAAGTTGTTTAATTGTACTTCCTCTATTATCGTTATTATCAATTTTTCTTAATTTTCTGTCCTCCTTATGTTTTTTTTTTTTTTTTTTTAATTTATCTTTACCTCCATGTTTCGTTATATATGTTATTAATTACAACGTAATTCTTAGGCCGGCCCCCATTAGAAAAAATGTCCCAATTTCATGTAACGTTTGTAATATTTTAATTTTTACCAACTTCCAAAAAGAAGGAGGTTATACGTTTTTTGTTTTTTTTTTTATATATATATATTTGTTCGCGCATAACTTACATTCATATGGACCGATTTAGAATTACGTTGTAAATTTTGATCATTTTATATAAATATGGAAAGGAAAGAGACAGAAATGTAAGCAAAATGTGTCAAGGGGCACAATAGTCCCTCGCGAGGCCAAAATGGCGAAGTTTATACACACACACATATATATATATATATATATATAGTACTTTACAACTGTATGTTTAAGCAAAAAAAAATAAATCAATGCTCTAGATCCTGTTGTGCATTCTTAAGAAACCTCCAAATCATGCTTTTAATCAATTTATGGAACTGAAAATACACTCAACTCAACTATAAGTACTATGGGGAAGTGGGGGACCCATTGAAAATATTACAGAAATAGTTTAATTCGCAGAATAAATTATTAAAATACTGGGTTCTTTTTTTAAAATTTGTTGAGCTTGTCAGCAACGGACGATTACCCATCAAGCAAGAAGAACGTAGGACGAAGGAAAAATGAGGTCACTAGGAGAGTTATTCAGGGAAGGAGGAGACGGTCAAAACTACTATGTGGAAATAACAAAGGAGTTAAAAGAGATCGATACTTGTACAACTAGCAATCCGAAGGGAATAAATGTATAGAGAAAAAATATGGGCAATGTCCTAGAGGAAAGGGAAGCTTTCATGTCTTGCTAGCCGTTTTACCTGTTTAAGATATATCTTATTTATATAACATGCTAAATGCGATATAATCAGCATCAAAAGAGAAGTAGTTATCCACGATTGCGATTGCTGGGCAGCGCCCACAAAAAGATCCTCATCGAAACAATATGGCAACTGCAAAGCAGCGTCCCCACAGTGCTCAATGAAAAAAACAAACAAACAAGAAATCGCTATTTCGCACGCAATTTCCGTCCAGAAAAGCAAAGTGATTGTTTATCCATCATTCAAACGGCAGCTACAGACGACAAGCTTACGAAATATTAAGGAGAAGGAGGAAAGCAACTCTACATCGGAGGAAACCAGCATGATCAGCGCAGAGTTCATACTGACCCAGGAAGATACACACCACCTTGAGGGTTGTTCTTATTATTTCCCGATTATATTATCGACAAATTTGGTTCAAACCGAATTGGGAAGATGACTGTCGTTAATTTTAGCCGATCGAACAAGAGTGCACGAGGGGGGGTCTGGGTCGGCGTTTTGGCTTTAAATTCGACTTTTATAACAACCATCCAAAAAGTATACTCTGGAAATAACCGGGCGTGTTAAATTTTCGACCAAATATTTTGTCCTCGTAGTTGTAGCTTCGTAAGTATTTGATCGGCGCCGACAAATACGAAAAACAGATGCAATTACTCTGTTTTCAACTGATATGAACGATTTTCCCGACAACAAGAGTATGTTTATTTCTATAATTTTTTCTTGGACAGAAGGCGGCGAGCGTCTCGATTATTTCAACAATGCGGCTTATATGAAACCGGTGTACCTTAAAACAGTTTGACTTTTCACCGCGGATGGTGGAGATGCGCGATTCGTTCGTTCGTATCAATTCATTAACATAAAACCATTCGGGGTACACCGTATTTACAGTGTTTCCATTGCTTTCCTTTATTATCCTTACTATTTATTATTACCATTTAATTTTTGATTAAATCTGAAATTACGAAAGACTGAAATTAATAATCTTTGTGCAGTCCCATTGCGTGAAACGAGCACAATAAATCGCACAATCGGAATAATTTTTTAATGCAATTGATAATTTAAATAATCGAATATATAGCCATCACACACGATAATAATCGAATATAATCATCACACACGATCGGTACACCATTTAACTATGTAGACAGTTTCACTGTCGAGAACGACATTTCTTCCGTGGCCGAAAGTTATACGACGAGAAAATACATAAATGGACGAAATTCCCTAACCCTGCCCACCCACGCCGATCATACAGACGGATTAATGTAAGCTCAACTCTGAATCCGACTCCTTCGTGCAACGTCGAAGAGAATAATCAATACGTTTCCTCCACGTTGCGACTCACCGCCGTTCCTACCATCGTCCGAACGAAAGTGTATCATCATTTCGTGCACCTTCCGAGGCGAATCGGTGCTTCATACATAAATGACAAAAGTAACAACAACGCTGTGAAAATCAATTTATTCGCTCGCGAGATTACACAAGTACTCTACTGCTATTACATAAATGATATTCTCAAAGTGAATTAACGAGAGCAGCGCTGCTAGCTGTGTGCTAGCGGTGCTGCTATAATTAGGCGTTTATTTTACGAGTACGGCGCAGGAATACGTTTCGGGAATTCACACGCACGCCACACTCTTCATAGTCGTAACGCAAAATCAAATCGTTCGGTTCGGCGAAAGGCGCGGCGGGGCCATGTTAGAAATAGACGTCACAATCGAACAGGGCACCAGAGGGGAATGGCACCCTTATCGGTCAATCCGTAGAGTAGTAAACGCGGACGTCAATGGAATACGTACGCGCCGATGATACTACAGCTACCGTAGCGGCAGTAGGGAAGAGTCGCCGATAAAACGTGTTTAACGGGCAAGAGCGAAATCTGGCGAGGTCGGACGGAAACGCGAACTAGCCGGCGGGTGCGCGGCGGTACGTCGAGGCACGTCGGCGCGACGGGGAATACGAAGGAAGAAAAAAAAGCACATCAAAGTAGTGCGGTCGGCGGCGGTGGATCCGATGAAATTGATCAGCTAATCGAATAATACGACTAAATAAATACAAGGCGAAGCGTAACGGCGGCGCATTATTACGCTACGTCAAGAACCGGACCTCGGCGTAGCGGACGACGTAACGAAGCTGCCGACTGCGTCACTCCGAGTCAAGAAAAATAGGCTCTGGCGCGGCTACTTCTCGCGAATCGCGCGCCTCTCGTCCGTTCTGCAGCTCGTTCAAAGGCTGCTGACGCGAGTCGCTCACAGTCTTTGCGCTCAAACCCTTCGGCGGTTATTTCT
The DNA here is from genome assembly GCA_039619475.1 of Icerya purchasi. Classification (NCBI taxonomy): domain Eukaryota; kingdom Metazoa; phylum Arthropoda; class Insecta; order Hemiptera; family Monophlebidae; genus Icerya; species Icerya purchasi. The sequence continues at coordinate 346,273,046 of CM077115.1, read as the reverse complement.
GTTTTAGCGCCGAGCCGAAACTGCGCTGGACTGAAATAGAAGGCGCCCGTGCAGACACCATCCGACTAACCTGTACTTAAACGGTTGTCATGGCAGTCGTTCCGGAAGAAATTCCGATTCCACTTCGCAGGCCGAAATGTGTAATCGTCAGATAAATCCCGTCGTTTATACATACATCTATAGAGTTTCATTAACAAATAATAAGTTTATATCGCGGGCGGCATTCTATTTCTGACACATTCGCAAATAATAATCCCCTGTTATAATCATTATTACACCGTCGTGCTGCTGACATGCGTTCGACGACTGGGGTTTTCCCGTTTTTAACGATTTTCGGACACTTTTCGAACGTTCAATCTGATCACAATGAGAAAATCGCAATGACATTTTTCCTCAATTAACCACTATGCAAAATAATAATAAAATTGTGAAAAGATTTTTCACGTTTACCATCGAGACTGCTGCTGCTGCTGCTGTTTTTTAATTTTTGTCGATTTAAGTTTTGTCGGAAAAATTTTTTAAAACAAGAACCGGATATACGCGAAACCATTATTTTCGCCCGAAAAATTCGAAAAAATTACCTTTCCTCTTTAAGACGTTATTTTAAACAGAATTTTTTCCAAGGCATCCAACAATATTGTGATGCACATGTTACCCGTCTCGTGTCTTTAATAGTAGCGGGGACGTTGAAATTGTAAGAAATGTTTATATATCTAGCCCTTCCTCGGTCGGCGTGAGTGAAGAACATCGCCGCGTCCTTTAATTGGCTACATTTCCAAAATTGAAGAAAAAAAAAATTAATTAATTAATAAAATATCGACATTTTATACTTCCCCACATTTCGATACTTCTAGCGCGTAAGTAATAATTTATTGCGCGAGTTTTTAAAATACATACATATATTCGTAGACGTTTTAATTGTTTTTTTGTTGTTTTTTTTTTCGCTTTAAATTAAACAATGGAAAATCAGGGACAGTCTTATTTCTACACAAAACAACAATTTCACCGTAATTCTCGATATTAGTTGCAAATATCAAGATAGAAACTGCGCAAACGGTACTTTTTTTTTTTTTTTTTTTTTTTTTTGTTGACTTGGTCAAGGTAATTTTTTGGCGGGGCAAAATGTTTCTTTATTTCCTCTCCCACACCCCCTTTTTTTTACATACTCCTAATATCTGGAAAAAGTCGCGGAACGTATTTCTTTTGTTGCTATTCGTATTATTAACACACTGAAGTCGGATAGCAGTATACGTATAAGCATCTTGGTTTGGGTTATAATCCAACGGTACTTTTTAACCGACTTCAATAAAAAAGAAGGAGGTATTCAATTCGACTGTATTTTTATTTTATTTTCATTTTTTATGTGTGTTACCTCAGAACTTTCTTCTAGATGAACCGATTTTGATGATTCTTCTTTTATTTGAAAACTCGTGCTTCTCATGTGGTCCCATTTAAATTTGATCAAGATCTGACCGCTAGTTTTTCAGTTATCCTTAATAATGCGGGAGATTGAAGCTTTTTGAATGCTTTTCATTCATGATTGTTTTCACCGTCGGGTTAGATTTATTAACTTCCAAAATACTATAAATTTGCCAAATTACCATGGAAATGTAGCTTTTGATGTTTTCACACCGTGGAAATATCTGTTCTTATTAAAATGTTTTAATTTAATTGAATAAAAATGCGCTAAAAAGTAAAAAATAAAATGTTTTTTTACAAAAAATAAATACCGATACTTGAAGATTTATTAAAAAACAATTTAAAAATGCACTAAAAAGTAAAAAATAATTACTCCCGAAAAAAAAAATATATATCAGAGTGATGTAACACTTAAGATGATCTTATCGTAATTCTTATATAGTAGCATTAATACCTTAATCAGAGTCGGCACCAAATTCATATTAAAAGAACAATTAAAAACTACATTAAATATTCATTAAATTGTTCCTAGATATAGTAACACGAATTTAATGCCGACTCTGATTAAATTATTACTGTTGTATATGAATTACGATATCAGCTTAAGTGTTATATCACTCTGATATATATTTTTTTTTCGGGAGTAATTATTTTTTACTTTTTAGTGCATTTTTAAATTGTTTTATAATAAACCTTCAAGTATCGGTATTTATTTTTTTGTAAAAAAGCATTTTAACTTGTCTTTTACGGGAAAGCGAGTGTTTCTTTTTGTGGTGACGACGGATGATTTCTGCTTTTTTTTTAGTTCTCCCTTAAAATTTTAAATTAAAATTGAAAAATTAATTGACTGGATTTTTATAAACTTCCAACCTTATAATCTCATTACGGAGAGAAAAAAAATAAAAATAAAAACTATCTGATTTGTAGACTTATTATTATTATTTTTTCTTTTTTAACAACACGAGGTGGAAAATAATAAAAGCGAATACAATAATCGTACACACACCCTTTAGATTTTTAATTGTTTTACTTTATGAATTTTTAAAATAAGTGCACCGCGCATATAGCGTATATTTTTTAGAAAATGGAGATACGTCGATTGAAACAATTAAGTTTGAATTAAAATATCTCAAAAACTAAAACCGTTTAATAAATGATGTAAACGAGAAAAATTATACGAGACATTAACCGTACTTATTTTTTCAAATTCGGTTTCAACGGTAACCAAAGTTGAAAATAATTAAGTCACTCTCGCATTCATTGTTCCTTTAATTTAAATTTTTTTTTAACTCTTGAAAAATTTGAAAATTTTGTAGGTTTTGTAGTTTTCCCGTATTTTGATGAGGAAAATATACCGGATGAAAAACTGATTAACCCTCTACTACAGAACGCTAGAAAAAACGCCCTACTATCTACTATGCTCGTCCTCTTATGATAGTATTCAACCGCACCACCGTTGTTTTTGTCGTTTTCTTTTTTGTTATTATGTGAAATCTGCAATTAGATCTTTGACTGTTATGTCTAATGCAGATTACAGTATTGTCGCTTGTACCACACGCACGTTTTTCTCCAAATTTTATGCCGTAAAGTGGAACATGAGGATTGCAGCTGACCAGTCATTGACCTTCCCCCTTCCTAAACACACACATTCCTTTACAGCCGATTGCTGACATTGCAAACTACCTACCTATTATTCTGTCATTCGTTCTGTGAACATCAGTTTGTGCGGAGTAACCGATCGTTAATTGTTTTGTTTCAATCGTATTGCGTATTACAAAGTTACTATCTACTTTTGCAGTACCCCGGGGTATTTTGCCTGTATTTTGGTGAACCTCGTTTTGTTATTTACCGTAATAATACTACGTACCTATTGTTTTTAATAGACTAAATGAAAAATTTAGTAGTTAATTTTTAAAGTTTTACTTTGTGTCTGTTTATCAAAAATTACGGATATTACGGAGATTACTTTGTGTCTGTTTATCAAAAACTACGGATATTATGGAGAGGCTGCGTTTATTTACCGCGGTGCAAAAGTCACAGGTTATAAAAGAAGCAGAGGTCATTTTGGTAATAGAGCAGCACAAAGAAAGATTTTCCTGAATCTTGCATTAGAGACTGGAGGAAAAAGAAAGATAAACTGATGAAAGCTCCGCCAAAAAAAGGGGCATTCCGAGGAAAAGCATCAAAATATCCCGAGTTAGAAAATAAATTTACTGCCTTCGTTGAAGAAACTGTGTCAGTATGGCTATACTGTTACGACTGAAATGTGCCAAATGGAGGCGATGAACGAGCTCAGATGAATTTAAAGCAAGCCAAGGGGATGGTTTTATAATTTCTTTAAAAGAAGTAGACTCTGCGTTTGACGAAAAACAACAATACGTCAACGGCTACCGGAGATGTACACAAATCAACTTATTTCATTTCAGCGGCATGTTATTCAATTACGAAAAAAAATTACTCGCCGAGTCAGATTGCCAACGCTGAACAAACGCCAGTCTAATTTTGAGACGGCAATGGATAGGACGGTCAATAAAGTAGGAGAAAAAACAATAAGCATTCGGTCAGCTGGTTATGAGAAACAGCGGTGTTCGGTAATGTTAACGGTATTAGCGGACGGGTGGAAACTTTCGCCTTACGTAATCATCCTGAAGCCCAAAACGTTGCCAAAAAATGAACATTTTCCATCAGCTTAGTTGTCAGAGCTCAGGAACGAGGGTGGATGGACACCGTATAAGTAGTTGACTGGGTAAAGTGCGTATGGAATAGGCGACCTGATGCATTATTGAAAAAATCAAGCATGCTTGTAATGGACAGTCAGTGTCCGCATTTGACATATGACGTTGAAAAAGTTTTACTTGAAACTAAGACGGAACAAGTAAACATTCCAGTGGAGGATTTGACTTCGGTGCTCCAACCACTAGACACATGCATTAACAAGTCCTTTAAGACTCTATTAAAAAAAAAAGTGTACACACAATGGATGCCAACAGCAGAACACGAACTAACTCCTACAAGAAGAGACTGCAAAAACTATCGCTGACGTTAATCTGTAATTGGATAATCCAAGGATGGAATGATATTATATTTGAAGATTTAATAAAGAAGAGTTTCTTGAAAACTGGGATATCCAACAATTTAGATGGCAGCGAAGATGACCCCTACTGCATCACACTGCTTCATCAAGCGACTCAGAAATAGAGACTACTATCCAGTTGACAGCAGCGACAATGAATGAAAACCAAGTTAGTACCTATACTATCTTGCGTATGTCTACTTTGCAAATGTAGTTTTTCTGTTCTCGTTCATTTAGGCCTACTGTTTGTTTCGTATTTGGTAGGTTTATACACGCAGGACGATATAGGCACGTTCGTTACAAGCCTGCTATTGCAGAATCGATAAAGTCTTCATCTATTCAAGAAAGAAACTTTAAAAAATAAACTACTAAACCATATTTCAAAATATGTACCTAATAAATTTTTGCGCTGGAACATTTTTATACCTAATAAAAGAGCACGACTACTAATCATCGCAAATCTTTCTTAATGCAGCCTAGTGAACTTCATTAAATTCTCAAAAATTTTGTAATACGATAATGAAAGTGTTGCTTACAACCTTTTTTCCAAATTTTTCGATAGATGAAATAGAGGCGCGCGTCTTACACGAGGGCGAGTGATACACGTGACAATACGGCATTTATTAAATGCATATACTTTAACAGCTTTAAAGTTAAAATTTGCTCTATTTCCGGGAATTACATTACAAAGTTCGATGAAAAAAAAAATGCTGTTTATTGTACGTGAAATTTATATTGCAACGCTAGAAAATATCATGTTCTTACAATTTCTGACATATAAAATACGTAATATTCGATTAAAATAGTACTAAAATTGAAAATCTCATTTCCAGTGAAATTCGGATCGATACATATCTCTTCACACATAATAACCAAATAAACTGAACCTACATCACCACCAGAGATGCTAGAAATTGTTTAACTAAAGTATTTGTAATATTTTACTCGCAAAAAAAAAACACACGCAAAAATCGATGCGATTTTGTCTTATTGCACAGGTAAACGCACTCAGGATATCGTATATTTTCTAGCTTACAGAATGGCCTGTACCCCCCTTTTTTTTCTACAGATTTTTTGTTTTATAATTTTATAATATACTAGCTGAAACACTTGGCTCTGCCGAGGGAAGAAATATTTAAAATTATTTTATTAATTCTAAAAATGTGAAGAAAAAAAAAATGGAAATTTTGTTGGCCAAGTATCGTATATTCAGATATGTGAATATGCACATATTTAGTTTACGAAATAACAATATTCTTAAGAAACCCTAATTGTTCCGGAAATAGAATATGCCTACAACTATCTGAAGTAGAGTAGCTTTCAAACGGCGAAAGAACTTTTAAAATCGGTTTAGGACTTTTTGAGCGAATTTCGAAAAAAACACTCCTCCTGCTATATAATTGTCGGTTAAGCGGCCAGCCTGAAAATTAATGTTTATTGTAAGCATAGTTTTACATTTCTGAACGGGAAACTCCTTACGAATATCTAAATTAAAGTTACACATTTTTAGCAAACATAACTATATCAATTTTTGGACAACGGATGATTTGTATAATGACTCTATAGAGATTAAAACTGTCATTATAAACAAGATGCAGATTTAACGCATTTCCAAATGCTATGTATTTCAGGTATGTTAACGTTATATAACGATGATATGCACATATTATTGCACCAGTTACATTTTTTGGAACAAAAAAGAGTGACGTGTCATACTGACAACAGAGCTTCCTTTAACTTTAGCTTACTATTCACAAGGCACCAGCAGGTTTAATTTCACAGGCTGCAATGTTGATTTAAAAAGAAAAAATCTACTTCGAGTCCAACATATGTTAAGTTCTGCACGTTCATCGTACAAGAATAAACATTTATCAAGTATTAATAATCACCTAATGTAGCAGTCGAAGCGACTAGCTTAGTTATGGAACGACTGCAACGTTTGCAAAAGCCGCAAAAACGTTTTCACTGTAAATACGTGAAATATTTTTAAAGAGTTTAGCAGAAGTGTGAGTACGTTTAAAATTAACCTAATTAATATTTAAATTATTCGCTCAGATTAGTTATGCAGGGGATCTACGCTTGTGCTCCCTAGTTTTAATACATTAAAATTTTTTAACACGGAGACATTTCTGTATCATTTTCAAATCCCCTAACTTTTAATAATTTCTTTCACTTTTTCCGAAAGTGGCTACCTTGTATAACACGCAGGTACGTTTTATATTAAACGTGAGCAAACTTCAGCCGAGGAAGTTTTAAATACACTATTTTTACTAGCTCATAGTATTTCTAGCAAATTTAATGAATTATTTATATCGAAATTTTGGGTGAACATTTATTACATACATTTTTATAATTTTTCAAAATTCTAAATTACAGTATCACGATATATAACTCCAATTAAAGATTAATTATTGGGCGTTTATATTTTGAAAAAACGTATAAAGTAAAATATTTTATAACATAAAAAAAAAACAAAAAAAAAAACAAATAAATAAATAAAAACAGCTGGGACATTCAAAACAGCTGAAATTAATCTAATATAAAATTACAAAGTTTTGTAAACATTGTAAAAAGTTTGAAATGTGGAACATGAACTAATAGGCGTTTGATAGGACAATTTCTAAATTTCAGACGATGCTGAGACGTTACTATTCGCGATATTTTATAAAATCATAAATAATCGCGCCACTGAGTACTAATTTTGGATGCGGTAGGCAGAATTTATATTTATAAGCTAATTTTTACGTTTATTTGGTAGATAGTGATTTTTAGTGGAGATAAATTTGTTTTGGAATTTTCTGACTTTTTGTTACAGGAGCATATACCTCTAGCTGAAAATATACGTTAATATTCCGGATTTAACAAACGGACGAATAATGCTCGTAGCTTTAAAAATTATTTTAACTTGGTATCTCTTTTTTTTTTTTTTTTTTTTTTTTGTTATATATATATATTTTAAAGCGGGTTTGCCTGTGCTTTAGATAGGAACAGAAAAACGGAAAACACCTTTCATCCAAAAGGACAAGAATAAAGGACAACCGTCGATAATTTTGACCAATATGTTTTTTACGATATACATTACGATCACCTGCATATATACCGTTATAAATGCGACCATTTAAAATCCACAGATGGTTATTTAAAAAGCAAGATATCAACAAATACGTATACACCACATTCGTAAGGTTTTTAATAGTCAAATTTTATTACAAAAAATCGAAAATTTATATAAAACATAATGAGATCAGTCCCTCCTGTTAGGCCATTTTAATTCGAAATTAAGTTTTCACATATCGATGTTGCATTTATAAATGTGTGTTGCACCACTCTCCCCGACACGTTCAAATGAAAAGCACTGTTTCGCGGTTCGCTAAAAATTAGCCGTACTGGTTTGTCTTTTCAGATCGAAAATATAATTCCTGAAAAATTAGTTGAAATTTTCGTTAAAAAAAAAAAAAAAAAAAAAAAAAAAATTAAAACTAACATCGCGGTAAATGTAAATAAGTTACTAGTCATTTTTGTCAAACAGTTCAGTGAATACACTCTGATGTCCTACTATAGCACAGGTCCCTAAGCTTTTAGTTAAGATTATAATCTGAAATACTCAATACGAATTTTATTACTTTTAGGGTTTGCCGATTTTAAACCATCATACTCCATTTCCATGCGCAATCATTATAACATGGGGGGGGGAAGAGTCAGATTAATAATTGTTTCAAAAATTTACATTCTCCATTGTCAATCAGAAATTTCGCTTGCTTTTTTTACTCATTTCAATGATGCTCTTCGGATCACGTTTATAAAAGAAAAAAGCTAAACAAAAAGTTCAAGTTTACATCTGCGATTACTTACCGGAAGTTAAAAGTTGAGGACTAATAAGACCGGACAGGTCTGGTTCTTCGCCGTACCAGAATATCCATAGTTCTTTGGCTGTAGTCAACGACAGTGTAGGAGCCGGAGGAGCTGACATAGACGTTGCAAGGGCGCCCAGAGAATCGAAAAGTCCCGCGGCTGTATGGACTGAAGCTGAGTTCGGCGTTGGCTGTTGAGAATGACTGCCAATGCGTCGCCAAACGCACAGCACATCATTCATCAAGCATCTGCTATAGCTGGACAACACCGGGTCGTCCAGTATATTCGGCGGATTATAGTTTAATTCACCCCATACTAATTTACGCCATTTTATGCCACAAAGATCGGTCTGAAAAATTAAAATAAACACAAAAATACATTAGTATAAAATTACCACTTTTTTCCATTATATTAAAATACAATGGAAACAGGTTATAGGGATACGTAGTTATGTGAAATATTTATCGATGACACCGACGAAATGAGCGTGATCAATGTTAGGAGGTTCGAACAGAGTTATACATTTAAATTATTCAGCAACGCAGTTCGGTAATACAACAATTGCTAAATAATTAAACAGTTGTTTTTCTCTTATTAAATTTAGTATTTCTTTAGTAATAGAAGGATAAAATTCCGGTTTTTTGAAATCTTTTACAGTTCGCAGTACGCGCTGATTAGCAGTATACGTGTGACACTGAAAAGGACAAATGTACTCTCTCTCTCTCTATAAAGACAAAAAAACGAATAAAAGAAAAAGTAATAAGTAAAATTAGGCAGAGGAATAAAGTGCTATCTCTATACCGTTTAACAACTACGAAAAGAAAAAGAACGAATTTATGAAAATTATATAATTAGAGAAAAAAACATACAAATAAAAAGGGGTTTACCGTTCAATTACACAATGCAAAATTGAAATAATTCTTTTGGATGTAGTTTTCAAAGGTTACCAAAAGAAGATGGATTAAGGAAAATGAAGACAAATACTTTTTTCCATTCTTAAAAGAGTCTGCCGTAAAGCCCTCCAGAAAGGAATTGCAAAGAATTTGAATTTTACATCTGGCATTAAAAGAGGAAAAAGTAAGGCATGAAAGTATAATAAGAACATCATAGATAGGGTGCAGTAGAAGCGAGGAGGCTTACGCTTAATAAATTTTAGCGGTTAAAGAGGGTGAAAAAAATTGTCCTGAAATGTCTGGATACGAGTATTAAAATGCGATAGTAAAATGAAAATAGAGGAGAGAAGTGCAATAGCGAAAAAGACGCATAATACAAAGAAAAGTGTCCCGATTTAACCTCAATAAGATTATATCCCCGAGGTATGACACGTTTGAAGTGCCCTAATATGCGAATCGGAAATTGCATAAAAATCTATTCGAGATGGCGATCTAAATGAAGATGAAAATTAATGGGACAAAAGATAACGCTGGCCCGGAAAGTGTTAATAAGCAAGCAAACAAATAATGTGGTTTCTGAAGGACGGTAAAAATCTAGAAGAAAAAGTAACGATGGAAAGAATGCGACACAATTATAGTGAAGAGGATTTTCCAAAGAACTTACAATCAATGGTGATATACGTGTTTTCATTTTTTTAATTATGGGTTTTAAACTAAGAAATGCAATAGTGAAGTTTCGAGTGATTTTTGAAGAGACATTAAACTATCTAATGACCTTTGATGGATTCAAAGGGATACTGCTTTCAGCAATGTTTGATATCTAAAGGTTTTTAAGGGTGGAACATGTACGTCTTTCAATTTCATGAACGTAACCATTCCTTTTCTCGTAAAGTGTTCTTTGCAGAGCTCTTCACTGCATTAAACATGCTTGCTTCATTATATAGCTGTCATAAGTTCTACACAGGACATCTTCATTTTTGTCGAAAAAATTAATTTTCCCCAATAAAATACTAGTTCCTCTGCACGCTGCAAACAACTTAAAGACTATGAAAATGTAAAAAACATTAATAAAAAATAACGATAAAAAGATATATATACATATATATAAAACTCGGCCATTTTGGCCTCGCAAGGGGCTGTGCCCCTTGACCCCTCTTGCTTTCATTTCTGTCTCTTTCTCTTCTATACTTTGTATAAAATGATCAAAATTTACAAAGCGTAATTCTTACTGGCATCAACACACACAAAAAATAACATAACCACAAAAATCCTATTCTAACATTTACCTTCCGTTATATAAAATTAAGACATTTTTTCGTTACCTAAAATTGTGAATTTTTTAAATAACAATAACAAAAATCCTACAAAATATAACAAACGTTACATAAAATTGGGACATTTTTTGTAGTCTAAGAATTACGTTGTAATTAATACCCCTCCCACACACTTATTCATTTATATGTAAAATATTTCACGTTTCTTTCACTAAAAAAAAAAAAAAGTAAAGAAAAAACTTGAAACTATTTTAACGGTAATCACGGTTATACTCAGTGTTATAAGTAACTTGAGCACATCCTCACAGCAGAATTGGTATCCCGGACCTAATTCTTTCGTTGGAGGAATTGACCTGATTTATTTGGTAGGTTAAAGTGGAAGTCACTGGCGCTGTTTATGGCCTCTTAAAGCCGGTACAGGGGGGAGGGGCAACACTACTAGTTTTAATATTTTCGAATTTAAAAATTATGGAGAAATACCAAAAACGCTCTAAACAATTTAAGAAATTATTTAATCATTTGTTTGAAGATATTTTCAGATGTTAATAGATGCTTATACGTGATGTATCTTTATTACTCGTTTTTTTTTTTCTTTTTATGCTTTCGTTACTTAATATACTTGGAAAAAAAATTAAATGAACAAATAAAACAAAACATCCAAAACGATAATTATTACATGGAATTCAAAAAATATTTAATAATCCTTAGAGGATTTGAGAGACGTATTCAATTTTTTTTAAAAAGTTTCCAAAAACACTAACACGGTAAAATAATTTGAAAATATATAACTTTTCTGTGACAAAAAAAATTATATTTTTTTTTTTTTTTTTTTTTTTTTTTTGTAATAAAGCTCAAATGTTAAAGTGCCTAGATGATGCAGGAGAAAAATGCAAGATGGAAAAAATCTGAAATATTCTTATTGAACGGAACAGAATATTACGCAGTCTATATTTAATGGTTTTAATAAATTCCCGTTCAGAAATCGATTAATCATTATCGTTGCTGTTATTAAAATATTTTTATTTTGTCGAACAAAGGTATACACGATTTCCTTTAAAAGTTCTAAATATCAAAAGGCAAATTTTTAAACTGTTGCAGGTGGGAAGCACAACTACGAATTTCCTTCACCTCCTGCGACTATGTTAATATTAGCATTTCTCCCATATGTAGATATTATTAAAACCCTGTTTTGTGGTTTTCCGTAGGAAATTTGCCGATTTGAAAATGATAGATTTATGGAGCGACATTATACTAAAGATCTGTCCGAAGTTTTTTCGATCACGGCTCTAAAATTCTATCGGCAATGAAGACAACGCTTAGCTAACGGCAATCCGTTGCTGTCATAACAATACGCGTTAATTAATAACCCGCCACAGGGTACGTAAAATCAATTGCAAAGAAGAAGAAAATTTGAAATTAAGTTTTAAGGAATATTACAATAAAAAAAAGTATAATTCCCTTTGTTTAATGTTAAACAGCATAGAAAGTTCGTACTCTTTTTCAAGAATTCGTAGCACAAATTGTAATTACAATAGCTAATTATATGTACACTAAAAGTATACTAAAATTAATGTAAAAGTTTCTTAAATTTTTCACAAACTGATTTTATTAAGACGAAGAACATAATATCGCATTATGTCTGTTATACTCTGCTTCTTTCCGGGTGTTTCATTCGAATCGAGTTTTTTTTTTTTTTTTTTTTTTAAATTACGGGGAATAATTGAATTGCTCGGAGAACAAAAGTCCTCTCTGTTCATGTTTAACTCTCACTGTAGATTTATTATTTTACGTGCATAGTTCTCTAACCGTTGTTAATCCGTCAATGATGTACATTTACTAGACTAAGATTGTTTTACTTCATACAAACAAACTGTTTTTGTGTGTCCAAAGATAAACAATGGACTGCATAAATCACGCGTCAACCCGGCTTGAAATTCTTTTTTTTTCTTAACATGTTTCTCCTATTTTAAAATGAAAATAATCTCATGTTACCTTAATAATAACGTTTGTAACCTTGCGTTATTCTAGATTAAAATAGATTGTTACCAAAAGAATCTAAGCATTTTAAAATATTTTAGAATCTGTTACATTCATTTGATACAGAAATTATAAGAATTATTAGTAAAATTCAAAAAGCTAATACCGACTGCTCAAGCAAATGGGAACTTACCAACGCAACAACTGTTACATTGTTAATTTCCTCTTGTAATATATATATATATATACATATATATTAATTACAATGTAATTCTTCTTAGGCCGGCCCCCATTAGAAAAAATGTCTCAATTTTATGTAACGAAAATTAAATGATAAATGAAAACGTTATTTTTAATCATGTACCCATTAGGATTTTGTAACAAAAAAAATGTATCATACCGGTTAGAATGACGTAAATTTTAATCATTTTATACGAGGTATAGAAAAGAAAAAGAAAATGTAAGCAAGAGCGGTCAAAGGTCGGAGCCCCTTGTGAGGCCAAAATTGCCAAGTTTTTTTTATATATATACACACCCTGTCAAGAAAGTATCGGGAATTGTTAAATAAAACGAACAATTTTTAATTTTCATCCAAATTTATTTTGTCACCTTCAAAATAACATCCATTCGAAGCGATGCACATATGCCAACGCTTTTTCCACTCGGCAAAGCACTTCTGATAGGCGGTTTCCGGGATGGCCTTTAGCTCTCGCGTCGCATTCGTCTTGATGTCATCAATCGATTCGAAGCGCATTCCCCGTAGCGGAAATTTGAGTTTTGAGAATAGGAAGAAGTCGCAGGGTGCTAAATCTGGTGAATACGGCGGTTGTTCGATGATATTTACCGAGTGTTTGGCCAAAAACTCATTCACAATTATGGCTTTGTGAGACGGCGCATTATCGTGATGGAGAATCCAAGAATTGTCGACCCACAAATCGTTACGTTTACGACGGATAGCCTCTCTCAAACGTCTCAAAACACTTAAGTAAAACTCTTTGGTGACTGTCTGTCCGGCTGGCACATATTCATAGTGTACCACGCCTCGAATATCGAAGAAAACAATCAACATGATCTTCACTTTCGATCGGCTTTGGCGAGGTTTTTTCGGCTTTGGCGCGCCAATTGGCCGCCATTCGGACGATTGCTGGTTCGTAAGCGTGTCGTACTCGTACACCCATGTCTCGTCACCAGTAATTATCTTTTCCAAGAAGGTAGGATCCAAATTGGCTCGATCCAGCATGTCTGCAGCTACCTGTTCTCGGTACTTTTTTTGAAAGAAATTCAGGTCTTTCGGAACAAGCCGAGCCGCAACGCGTTGCATACCCAATTTTTCGTGCACAATCGTACGTACGCTCTCGTGTGACATGCCCAATCCATGAGCCATCTCTCTCAAGCTCACATGACAATTTTCAGCAACGATTTCCTTGATTTTATCGACGTTATCATCGGTCACACTCGTTGAAGGCCGTCCAGAGCGAGGCATGTCTTCGACCGTCTCCCGACCATCCTTGAACGCTCTGTACCACTCGTAAACCCGCGTTTTTGATAAAGCAGATTCACCAAAAGCCTTCTGTAACATTTTCAGTGTATCGGCACAAGAAATTTCGTTCGAAACACAGAATTTAACACAAGTACGTTGTTCAATATTTTCACTCATTGTAAAACTTCGACAAAACACTTCAAGGTCGACTGATTTTAACAGCTGCTGTAAACACACTGGTTGACAGATCGCGCTAAAAATAGGCATCATAATACAAAACAGTTGTACCAACCTGGAAAAAAAAAATTATCTGCCTAGCTATTACCCGGGAGATTTAAATTGACAATTCCCGATACTTTCTTGACAGTGTGCATATATATATATATATAAACTCGGCCATTTTGGCCTCGCAAGGGGCTGTGCCCCTTGACCCCTCTTGCTTTCATTTCTGTTTCTTTCTCTTCTATACTTTGTATAAAATGAGCAAAATTTACAACGTAATTCTAACTGGCATCAACACAAAAAAAAAATATAACATAACCACAAAAATCCTATTATAACATTTAACTTTCATTATATAAAATTAAGACATTTTTTCGTTCCATATTTCATTACATAAAATTGGGACATTTTTTCGAATGGGAGGTAGCCTAAGAATTACGTTGTAATTAATATAAAGTTTATAAAAATCAAAATGGGGAAATTAAAATTTAATATCCGTTTCAACTTCTATTATTACAAATCTGCTTTAAATCAGAACTAACGATTCTGTAAAAAAGCACAGTAGTTGACACGGTACTATTAGACATTTCATTTTTTTATAAACACAGTAACTGAAAAAATGAAAAGACGAATAATATACGTTAAAGGAAATGGCGAAAGTTTAACGGTAAGTATGTGCCACAAACATATAAACACATACGAAAAATGGGATAAGAAGACGAATACAATAAAAACAATCATTCAATAATTTCGTACACCAAGTAAAATTTTGCGGGTAAAAATCATTACATAAAACTTGTGCTATCGGCGGTTTTATTAAAAATGCGTGTTCGAATTAATAAGAAGTATAAGAGTTGGGAACATAACGAAGAAGAACAGGATTTTGACGGATGATCTGAATACTTTATGATTCTGGATCAGAAGATTCTTTACTTCGACCGATATCTAGATGTCGAAAAAAGCGGTAACAGTTTTATTAGAAAAGAAAGAACGATAAAAGTGTGGAACCTACAGGACAATGCAAGACTTCGACAGAGTGCGCGTGCGCACGTTTTAATGTGACCGAAATTTGGCCTATATAACAATACAGACGGAGTTTGGAGGAGGCTCGTGGAAAGGTGTAAATAAAGTTGGCAACAGCGCCGCGCAAGTGAGAAGATTCGCCAGCGGTTTTTCCGTCGGCGGCCAAGATGTTGCCTAGTAGTGGTAGGGACTGGATGACAGAGGAGAGGCCGATGTGATAACAGAAGGTAATTGAAGTGACTAAGTTCTGGTGTGGAACCACTAGACCGGGTCCGGCGCGTGAGAGAAGTGTAGAATTATCGTTGTTTCTTCTTGTAATACAGATTATAAACTCTGCAAGAAGAATCGAACAGCCGTGCGATAATGATATGAACGCGGTGGTCCTGGCTGCCGAGAAATATGCGCGATACGGTGGGAATATAAAAGACGCGCACACACTATGTAGTACTGTGTGCTGGTGTCGCCAATGAGGTTTTCAACGGGCGGCTGAGGAAGCATGTAGAGCGCAGTTTGAACACAGCCGTCGGAATGAACGCCGGTATCGGTGGCTCCATCTCTTGAACCGCGATCGAACCAGCGGTACCGAAGCAGAAACTCTCTCCGGCTTTTATCATTATTACTGTTCTATAATTTTTTTTTTTTTTTTTTTTTTGGTTTCCAGCACGTTTACAAACAAATGGCGGTAGCAGAAATAGCCGGAGAAAAAGGGATATACGGCGCGCGATCTAGTTCGGTTTCGGCCAAGTCGATGGGAGACGACCCTATTCAAAAGCGGCGAGCAAGAACGAAGTTGAAGATGAGCAGTTTGACGACGACGACAACGGCGACGACGGCTGGAGATCTGGATATTACGGTGAGTGACTGGGCTGCTGGAGAGACAGAGAGTCACATATGGTGCCGTGGTTCAGCGGCAGTTGGTGACGATACTGGAACGGCATCCCAAACCGGCCGGCCTAGTCCTACCGAAGGAACAATGAACCCGCGAACGACGAAGCGCAATGGTCTTCTCGGCACCGATTCCGCCGCGAACAAACACCGATCTACTTATACATCGCGGCACTCTGTGCAACATCAACGCCGCCGATTTCGCACACCAGTTAAGAAAAGCGTCACTCTCTATTAACAATTAAGCCTCTTTACCAGTACCGTCTCGGTGCTTTTTTCCTCGAATTCGATAATATTTATGCAACACCGAGTTTATTTAAACAGAGCATCTTCGATAATAAATCATTTTTATTCTCGGAAAAGGAAAGCCGATCCTTCCATTCTGGTTTTCGTGGCGCATTAAAATTTACTCATTTTACTTTTGAATGATACACAACATTTAATGAATTTTTAAATTGCTACTAAACCCAACACATCTGCTAACATGCACAGGTACTGCGCTAAAAATCTAAAAAAATAATCCTTACACTGTTTTCTTTCTTCTTACGTTAATCTCTAGTTACGAATTAAAAATAATTATAATTAAACGTCAGCCTTGACGATACTACGGGAAAAACAAACATGACTATCAGAAGCGCCGACCCCGAAAAATCTAAAAATCTGACACCGTTTGATTAATCTAGAGTTTTTTCTAAATTCCATATTGCAAAAAAACTCTAACAAAACAAAAAGAAAAATCGTACTGCACGCATTAGCTGTCGATCTGTTAAATAATTCCACGGAACTGCAAAGACTGCGCGAAGGAAAAAAACCCCTCGACTTAAATTAATTTAACTCTAGTGTACGTTCAAGGTCTCTGCAGTGGACCGAATGTCCCGAACGTTTCATTTAATCTAAAAACGACCAATGAGGTCGAGAACGGAGAATAAAAACAAGTAAATAGAAATAATTACGGACGGTATTTCTCATTGTCACCAGAAAGCACGTGTAGAGAATTACTTACTACAGTAAATAGGCGCGTATCGTTGAAATTGAAGACTTGCATGCGCGATTTTGGCGGAAAATTTAAACTAAAGCGTGTATAAATAGAGAGACGTTAATTTTTTTTTTTTATTTTTTTTTTACGAGAATTTGTACGTCAGAAATACTTATACCGCAAGCTATCCGAGTGTCGTGTCAAATTTGTAATTATCACTGCACTCAAATTATTACTGCAAGTTCTTTGGATTATCTCAATGCCGCTTTTCGTACCCCACTACGCCCATAACCACATTTTCACATGCTGCTTAATTTTGCTTATATAGAGGAAAGCTGTTCTCTAAGAGAGCCACCTCTATTACTGTTCCCCCTTGTTTTGGCGCTTAGTTAATTTTTTCGTAATGAAAAGAAACATTTATTTTCTTAGCGGAACTAATTATTGTGTTTAAACGAGGACTTCGGAACGAACGCGGCTGGTATTAAAAAAAGCGTGTAGCTCCTCAACGATAGTGTCAAAATAAAAATTTTCTTTTTGTTTTTTCTTTTTTCTTTTTGGGGTTTTACAGTTTTCACGTGGTTTTTAACGAGAGGGAGAACAAATTCGAACCATTAAATTTTCCCCTAAATCTTTCTTTTGTTGACGAATCCCCAATCCCGGTATTATTTTTACACCGCGAGGGTAATATAAAAAATTATACGGCAATTTTTGTATTGGGAAGGCGCAACGTATACGAATTATCATGATGGCCACCCGAATATAATTTTTAAATTCTCGGTTTTCCCGATTCAAAGCCACTCCTGATTTCCTGATTACTAGAATTGTTCAAAAAGTAAAACGAACTTTTTTTTATTACCATTTATAATGTTTGACCACCGTAGTACTACATTTTATATGAATAAACCGGAACTTCGTAATTTATTTTGAGTAAAGTACATTAAAAAATGCATTAATTTTTGATTTTTCGTTTTAAATTTTTTTTTTCTCAGTAAAAATATCGATTTCCGCTATTTTTTTTACCGGTGAATGGCCATTTTAATTCAGAATACTAACATCCACTAGTCCAGAGTCGGCAAGATCCAACGGGTCGAGTTTTCATATTTCGTTTCGAAACAATCAGTTTTGTCGGTAAAAATTTTTAGTCTTAAAATTTCACATAGTGTACACATAACCGATTGCGTATCAAAACCGAATTCAGATACTTTCACAATGGCGGCTAATTTTTTATAGCGTATTATTCACTGTGACACGGATATCAAAACCGAATTTAAGCTCTCCCGCCGTTGAGGCATTCAATTTTTAAACGCCATTTACAATCCTTACAAAATACGAACGAAAGTTAAGGATACAAAATTCTGTCGCAATAACCAAGAGATTGCTTCTTTTTTTGTTTTTTCATCCAGTGATTTCCTCTTGAATTTAAATAGAGACAATAATAATCGCAGGGTTTTAAATACTTCGCGGATTTCAAGTTTTTAAAAGTTATGTCGACTTTATTGTCATTTCACTGTTTTTTACGCGTCGTGCATACTCTTCTTCTGTTTTTTTTTTTTTTTTTTTTTTTTTTGTAAAATCCCGAAAGCTAATTGAGTAGACTATTCGCGCGAACAGAATTAATAAAATTAGGCATGCGAATTCTTCAACGAAAAAGTATTTTCCGTTGCTTTCGAATGTGTTGCGTTATCGCGGAACGTCCGACAAAAAATAACGGTGTCTTAAATTGCTGCGAACACAACGATCGCGGCAACGCTCGCCACTTCCTCGCCGAACTGTGATAATTATCTGTGGACTGAAATACTATTGCCGAAGATGCGTACGCACAGAAAAATCGCTCTCTGACAATGAAATTCGATGCTCGTTTCATTCATAAGCCGCGATGATGACGACGTAAAACTGTAGCAAAAATCAGGGAATCGCTTTGAAACGGTTCACAGCATTTACGCGAGAACACGACGACGGAAGAGGGATAATAAAACGCATAGCAATAAGAAGGTATTATGCGAGTGCGCATCCAGCTTTCACCAGCCGGAATGGCAGTTGCACATCGAAGACGATACGTAAGACACGCGCATAGTACGTGTTTACTTGCATATCACAGCACAATTTGACTAGATTCGAATTGACTGTTGCGGTTTGGTATCAGAGTTCAATTGAAGAAAGAACCGAGTAGTGCGTTTGTCGATGCCGCCTGGAAGACCACCGGGAACAAATTAACGAGCGGACAATTGCAGAAAAAGAAAATCATATAAATCGAAAATTTCAGGAATTTACAAATTCTTTCAGCAAACGAATCGAAAAATAAAAATCGAGGTAGTATAATAATAGCTTAGCGATTGTTGACAAATTTTGTCCGTCAAGCGAGTTTTCCGCGCACTTTTTACGAATTAACGAAATAATCCCAATAGAACAAAGCCAGTTTTTCTATCTACCCTCAAATAAGGCATGACGAGATGATGATGTTCGAACGGTAGAGGTTCTAAGGTATTCGTAATTAGAAATGTACTTTTAGGTCTAACACCGATAGCATTTCAAAAAGAGACCTCACTCTAAAAGTAGCTTCTATTAAAAATTAGCATTACACACGTACACACACACACAAAAAAACAACCAACTAATAATAATGAAAATAAAAAGTATAATCGCGAAATAAAGTCGATCGTAAAATGAAAATGTATCATTATAGGATTAATATTTTCTTTAAAGTCATTCTCACGCTATTCTATACTTATTTCCTACGATTATTTTAAAATAATTCAGCGACTGAACTGGCGTAAAAAAATCGATGAAATGGACAGGATTTTCACGGCCCGCTTATAGAGACCTACATTCATAAAACACGTCACCAACTAGTTTAACGTAACAACCAACGAAACACTTTGTATCTCAATTTGTACTGACTGTCTGTGAGCATACTATCACTTTTCGTTTCTAGCTCGTGCGTCCATAACCACATTATTAATGACCCTACACATTTACAACGATAAAACTGAAAAAAATATTTCCCCTTATTTCATTACCAACACACACGCGTTGGTACGTACTGCCATCAATAAAAGATTTAAAGTCCTTTTTTTACACGTAGAACAATACATTTCCCTATTAAGAAAACTTGCACAACGCTTCGGGTTTTTCGGAATGCCAGAATAAAATAATTCCAGACCGAATTTGCACTGCTTGTACTAACTGTTTTTTATTTATTTTCTCCTCTCTCATATTACGCAATTACCATATAAACGTAAAAGATAAACATTCGAAATAAAAACATTCCGAGTATCAGAAATACGGACCGTATTTTTAGTCAGTTGCGCGGTAAAAATAATATCGAGAATATTTAAGATGACACTAACGAAGAAGTATAGTACAGATATTAATAAAAATAGCTTATAAAAGAGGTACGGGCGAAAAAAGTGCTTCATAGTTTGATCGAATGAAACGAGAAAAGTGTACGAATTATTTTAAACATAACACACCGGCGAGATGAAGCATTAAATATTAAACGTAAATTTTGTTTACTAGATCAATGTTCAATTTTTCTTTTTTTTTTTTCATGTAATTTATATTATTTAATATTTCAACGTAACTTAATATATTCTCAAATGTTCCTAAAAGTAATTATTTCCCGAACGGAATTGTAAATTTTTTAATTAAGCAATGCTCAAAGCGACGAATTTTCGATTTACATTTTTCACTCCCAAGTGTACACATAATATTTGATAATATCGGAAGAATCAGGTAATAGTGGCAGTAGCCTTCTTAGGCTACAAATTTTATAGTTTTAATTCCGATGTTTATATATTTGTTATCGTTAGAGTCATATCCTCAAACAGTGAAATCCAGTTCGTTATATATACATGTGTAAAAAAAAAACACCCTTTAAATTGTTAATCTTTCGGGCATAAGGAGAAAATAAAAATTTTGTCGCCATAAAAATGTATTTCAATTCGCTAGGAATTACGAATAATAAAAAGGAAACGCATCGAACTGTTCAATCTTTTTTTAATATTATTATTATTATTACTATTTTTAATGTATTGGATCTTGCTAACAGGGAACATTGACCCAGTTAAGAAACCGTTTAATCTGATCATAATGTTTCGTAAAACCGAAAACTGGCTTTAAAAAATTACTTTTTAGTAGTAGCAAAGTTTCTTCGGTTCGTTTTATTAAACGAGAATGCAAAAAATACCGGGCAGATGATTACAAACTAAACTAGCGCGGAATATATTATTGGGATTACATTGACATGGGGAATGAATAATGCTGCTCTGATAATCAATAAAAGTTGCACTTCAACGACTTTTGCGATCAATTAATTCACTGCAACAGGAGAAAAGTTGTAATCACTCGAATTATCAGAGATCAGAAGATACTAAAACGAGTTACTCTACTAAGAATTACACCTTTTCCAGAAACAAGGCGATCGATGATGCCGTTCACTGATTATAATCCCATTAATCAGTGTAGCATATCAGGTAGGGCTGTTCGTATTATTTCCGTAAGCTATCTGCAATCAGAGCAACAAATTTAACATCGAATCGGTTGATATTCAACCGTCGCGCTCCTTCGTAATTATTAATACCCGTTTCGCAGATCGTCAGCATATGGCCAGGGAATGCTACATTTTACTAGACGGTAATTTTTTAAAGCTTAGCCCTCCCAAATGCCTACTCCATACTAACGAATTATCAAACGGTCGATCGGTAGTTTTCAGCAGAGCATCTGTGTCAGACAAAAGATTCGTCATCTAGGATCAATAATGCCGACGATAAGCGTATTTTTAATTGTCCCGTAAATTGTAGTTGATTTCTAATCAATAGGGAATACCAAAATTATAACACGTATATTTTAAAAAACGAACTATTTCTATTTGCATTCTGCCCTCACGCAATAAAAATTAAACCACATTTTATTTTTTGATTATGCCCCCGTGAGCGCTGTTTGCGATTTTTATTTGTCTATTTATTATTTTAATATTTTTTTATTATTTATTATTTATTATTTATTTAGTTATTTATTTTTTATTAACTGTACCGCAATTAAGGAAAGCAACTATTCTCGTGTAAAATTTCAGTCCAATCGTAATTACCGATAATGAAATCAATTTTGATATCACGGATTTAAGAAGTGCACTATGAAAATTGTTCGACACACTCGTTTTTTCGGCCTTAATTTCTTATCTTTCATTCTTCTCGTACGTTTACACTTGATTGTATATATATATACATATATATATATATATATATATATATACACACACACACATACACGCACGGTGTGGTGGAAATGTGGAAGAGGACGAAAATGTAAGAAATGCATACAGAAACATATTCGCCGAGCAGTTTATTTTTCAAAATTTTTTGCGGAACAAAACAGAATTACGTCCGGTCGTTAAACCTAATAATAAAAAAACAAAAAAACAAAAAAACAAAAAAACAAAAAAAAACGAATACAAAGTTGCAGTTTAATCAAGGAGAACAGGATAGCGAGGGAGCCAACGAAGGAAAGCAAGCGGTTGCTGAACAATGAGATAAGAGGCCGGTTGGCTCGCTCACAGCACAGTCCGTGATCAATTCTGCACGACAGTTTATGATGCCGCGGTAAGTTGGAGAGGCGACAATGATGTCGGTCAAGGACGTTCGTTCCACGTACCACTATCAGGAGGTACACGATTCTTTCGCGTATACCCGCGATTCAGCCAATCCGCCATGATAATCATTCTCTTCGATATTTACCCCCTGCGAATCGTAGAATAAAAATGAAAATTTCTAAATATTACCAGACACAACATGCAAGGAGGATTCGCAACTTCCTCGTTAATCAGAAAAACAAAAAATACGTACCACCATCGGAGGAACAGGAAACAACTTTGCTTTCTTTCCCGTTTCCCGAATTCTATCCACAAGCCAAGGTTGGAGTGATTAATAAAACACTAGATATGATAACGGTGTTGTTGCGGAATTAATTTCGTTTCGCTTGTTTATTTTTTTATTAACGTCCGAAGATATTATTATAAATAAAAACAAATGGAGATGTTTTAAAAACAAAACTAGTATAGACTTGCTAAAAGTGTATTTGAGAATCGACTCAGTCGCAATTGTATAGCCGGGGGGTTACTGAATTATTATGATTTTGAGAAATAAACATCTATCTGATCTATCCCCTTATTGTTAAATTTTAAATATATTACCGCACACAAAAAAAAAAAAATGATTCTAGCCATTTTTTTTCTTCTTTTTCAATAATTCTTTTTTGTTCCGCTACGCTTTCCAGACATTTCCCCCGTTAAATTTGGTTTTATTACTAATTTAAAAATAGGTCTAAACCTTTTTAGTATTCATGTATATCATCAGTAGCTGTTGTCGATTCTGGTCGTATTATTTTGTACGACAAACTCATAAAATACTTCTCGCTAGAGCCTCTCACTTTTCCGATGTCGATTCACTTCTATTTTATTTATATTCTATACATATTTTTGTGTATCTTTTAAAATTTTGCTCGTCATTCATCATTATCTTTCCCGTATTTCTATTATTACAATTTAAATCTAATCTCCGTTATACCCTATCTAAAATTGTCTAATAAATAAATTATAAGCACGAAACGTACAAAATAAAACAACCGATTATGAATTTTAAGCGTCATCCGAAACTAGTCAACATTTATTGAATATAATTGTTTAACATTTAGTACGTTTTGTGTTAATAATTTATTTATCGTCGAGTTTTATTCGAAGTTCACTATTTACTTTCATAATGGAACATCGGATTAAAATTAACTAAGCTTATACCTACACCACCCGCAGCGAACGTTAGTATCTCCATGTCTTCCACAAGTTTAAAATTTTCCGAACATTTAATTTAAATTTAATTTTTAACATTTGTAGTCTTTCTACCGCTTTTGAATTTGATAATGAGACGTAAATCTATGTTATTAAATGCGCGTTTTTTTTTATTCTTCTTGATTTACTTTAACTTTGTAAATTTCAGAATGATTAATCTCGCGCCACCTCATACTCGATATAAATAATATTAATCAAGGAAAAGTGTGTGATTTTACCCGAAGAAATTATTTAAGAATTCTAAACAGGAAAAAAATTACTGCTAGAAGTTTTTCAAAATAGAAATTTATGAAAATTTTCTCGATTATACAACATTTTTACTCAAAATGGAAATACCTATTACTCGTACGCCGAAAGAAAAAGTTAAAAAGGAAAAAACGAAAGAAAAAGTAACGTTTTAGGAAAAAACAACGAACAACGCGAAAGTTTGTGTTAAAGTTAAGTTCAAGTTCATGTATACAGAACATTTCTCTACTGAAAGAATTCTTTGACATCATTCAAATAACGTGACAGAGCAGCAGCCGTACTATTATAGTTCCGGTATTTATGTTCAATGTAAACAGGTAAGAACAGAAAATAACACGCAAACACAACGGAAGTTATTTATTGGCATTACGTGTATTATTGATTTTGCGTCAGACACTAAAAACATATTTAAGAAATCATCGGTTCAAAATATGAAAAATAAATACTAAACACATTTGCGAAGATCGAAAAAATTGACATTCGTTCGGTTAGCACGCAGAGGAGGCTCCATTGTTTATCAGTTGGAATTTTTATTTAATATCATATTCATTAACCCCTCTAAGACGCCATCAATCTAAAATTCGGTCTAATATTTTTTCATATAAAAATTTATATCGAGGGCCTTGCCCCCGCTCACTAAGCTCTCGGTGGCCTTAGCGTGACGTTGCTGCATACGATGGAAATTTCACAAATAAAAATAAAAAACAAAATAATTCCGATTATTTGATTATATTATTGCAATTTTAATACTATACTTTCGATAAACACTCAATGACAGAAAAATCTGTTCATAGAATAAATATGTTAATTTCCCGCAAAACAAAAGAAAATGAAACCGAATGAAATCAAGCTGAACTTATTGCTTACATGAAAATAGTGTGTACAAGGCACATAAACATTTTTTACTCGCGGCGCAAGTACTTTTGTAGGCCACGGTATTTTAATTACTACTAATCCAACACATTAATAGATACAACGATTAATAAGGCAAACTAGAAGGATTAATTTTACGTCATCATTTAATTTAACAATTAGTTTTTTAAACGAAGACGTAATGTATTTTACAGATTAAATAAACACGGTGGCCGACCCCCCGCTTGAATATAATTTTTAAATTCCTAGTTTTCTCAGTCCGAACGCTCCCGATTTCCCGGTTAATTGTACAAGAGTTTAGACGAATCTTCTTCCGTTTGTAATAACAAACCCCACAAATTAAATTTTTTAGTTTTTCGAAGTTGTCTTATTCCCAGTTTAAATATTTTTACTATTATGATGACCACGAACTAACTTAAGCAATATACGCTTACTTTATTACTGCAAAAGTTAATAATAAAGTTTATAACAGGTTGATTTACCCGTTCTCCATTTAAATAGTTTTGCCTTATAAAATTTATTTGACGTTCAATATTTATATTTGTGCGCTAACTTCAAAAGGGTTTGCAGAGCTCAAGCCCCTCCAAATAAAATTGATATACATAATAAAAAGAATTGTTATGCGTTTTGTCAAAATTTTAATCAAAAATTAAAACAAATGATCTCTCAAAATTAAAGACAAATTATAAGAGAAGAACGGAACTTTTTTTGTTACTACTGATAATGTTTGATCGCCGCAGCAATTTTATGCAAATAAAAAAGAACTTCCGAGTAAAGTGCATTGAAAAATGAATTAGTTGATTAGCAATTTTTTTTTTTTTATCGGGATCATTGTTTGGCTATTATTTTTTCCACCCGGGTTTGCAACAAAATTTCCCGCTTATTGCTAGATTGGTGGCCACCCTGATAAGTATCGATCGTAGTTATTTACAAAAAGAAAAAGCTACACACAATTTTTCTGGACATTATCTGTGTAACTTTTTTTTTTTTTTTTTTAAATCCATATAATATAAAAAATTGAAGTATTTAAGTTATACTTGTAAGAGGCTTCTGATTTATATACATAAAAAGAACTTCAGAATTTAAAAAATGTACTAAAAATTTCATAATAGTGCATGGCAAAAAAAAAAAAGAAGAAAAATTGTGTTTTTCAAATTAAATTTATATTAAATGCTGAAATTTTCTCGTATTAAATAAATTTATATTAAAAATATATTAAATCATAAATCTAAATTTAAAAATTGATAGACTTAACAATAAGCACTTTTTAAAAGTTTTTAACATGTCAATTACATTTTCTCCACATCGGAAGAATAGCTCATGATAAATATTTAAATACGGTAACTTTAGACAGCGTATAAGGGGGAGGGGGGATTTTATTTTTATCTGATACTTTATTTAAATTTTCGCTATCACTTGTAATAAATTCCACCCGGCGTTATAATAAAGCACGGCATCGAATTTGATTTTTAAAGTTGAATGAGGGAACGTGAAGAACTACAAATAATGTTCTAAATATTAAAGATAGCACACGTCCGGCGCTCAAAGGGTCTAATCGCGTAAGTTTGTGAAAATCTCCTCCTAAGCTAATCTTCATAACAAAAGTATTTTCTCGTAGGGAATGATAAAAGAAGTTGTTCCGCGAGTGTTTATTAGTTCCCTAACTCCGCATGCTGTACGCTTACTTGTGTGATTTTTCGTTTTTTACGATATTGCTTGATTTAATAGTTAGTAAAAATATTAACATATCATTTCCATTTCCATCAATTGCTCATCATCTTCCGATCATAAACCGATGTATGTAGTAAAAGCTCACTTTTGCGAATTATGTACGACTTTAGTTTTCAAATATATTAATATCAAGTTCTGTATTTAAATAAATAGCACAATCAAATGCGTATCATTTATAGAGCGCGTCTGGCTTCGCTGATGCTTTTTTCGGTTGACATTTCAAAAAATATCGAAAAATAAATTATTTCGCATTCCTATTAAAATTTAGAAATAGTTTTTATCACTAGAGCGATGTGATGATTAGGCTCTTGGTAATTTTTAAGCGGACAAAGTTGAACTGACCATAAACCCGCGACATACTATAAAAAATTAATCTTTCTACTACGCAAGAGAAAGATAAGTTGGCAAGTTTTCACTCTAGTCAAACACCTTAAAAATAATACGAAAAATAAAAAAAAAAAAAAATGAAAAACGGTAATCTTCGGCTATTTGCACCGGAAAATAATTAATTATTAAAAAATAAATAAAAAGTAATGGAAAAAAACATTTGACTATTAGATTAATAGACGAGCAAATAGATATAGCGGTGGCAATCAATTGTGCCCGCTGCTCGTGATAAATTTTTTAATATAGTGGCCACTCAAATATAATTTTTAAATTGTCGACTAATCCCCGGTTTTCCTGGGGTCCAAATTCTCCTAATTTCCTGATTACTAGAATTGTACAAAAAGAAGAAGAGCGACTTTTTTTTTGTTACTATTGGTAATATTCGACCGCCGCAGTATATTTCATACGAATAAAACAGAACTTCGTAATTTATTTTGAGTAAAGTACACAAAAAAAAAAAAAAAAAAAAAAAAGGTACTCATTTTTCGTTTCAAATGGTGTTTTCTTATTGAAAATATTGTTTTTGGCAATTTTTACTTTTTCCCGGTTTTACAACAAAATTCCCGGCTCATTCCCGATTTGCAAAACTCCCGGCTTATTCCGGATTGGGCGACCGTTAAAAATTAAACAAAACAGCAATGCAAATTTTGCTGACAAAATTATAAGACAGTACCCAAATAACTTCAACGTTTCCGAATAATAATTATTCGTTAATTTTTCTCCCAGAATTTCAATATTAGAAATGTGATTGTCGGTTTTCCGCCAGGCAAATATTTTATTCGGAATAATTATTTAATCTGAAACAACAAAGCTCTGAACAAGCGCGACAGCGGCGCGATTTAACGCCGGCGAACGGAAAGATGGGCAAAAGGGGATCAACAAACTAATTATATTATCGTAGAAAGTGTAGTAAAAAATAATCGAAAGGAAGAGCACCATATGACGATGAAGCGGCAAGAACGTGTAGGGGGCGGGCGAACGGGGAGAGGTGCGCACGCACAGGTGATGAGAAGTGGCACGTGTAATAGGAGTCGTTTGCGACTAGAAGGGCACGTGATAAAACGGCGACTGCCGCCGTCGTGGTCGCCAGGGCTTCGTAAACTGCCGGCCGCGCATCGGGCAATGAAATGAAGAGGAAAATGTGTATGTTCGTATTTTCGTATTGGTCGACAGACGACGAATGTGAAACAACATTCCGAGGTCGACAGCTGAATGCTAAAGCGGGAGTTCGGCTAGTGGCTGTGAAAGGCCAGAGCTCAGAGCGCAGCCACATACGTAGATAAGTCGCGTTCGACCGCTTCAGTTCAGTTCGATACTCCATCAAAGGTCAACTGCTGCTAATGGTATACACAATACGCCGTTCACCTAACACCCCATATATGCTCACGCAATTTAACTAGCCGCATTTTTCGTTCCAGCATCATTTCCCGATATTCCATCTGGAACACGGTCCGACCGTTGCGACCAGCCGATAAGACTTTGTAATGCTTTAAGAAACGGCCAAGCAGTGTAAATGTGGATGGCGAAAAATTTAGCAGGTACACGCTTCGCGTCGGCCGATCGGAACTCGAATCTTCTACTGTAGTACTGGAGATCGAACGACCCTAGAAGAGCTCGACTATTTCGGCGATGTCGTTTACATATTTGAAAGAAGTTTCACATATTATTATTATCATTGTTAATAGAGTAATTACAAGAAACCTTATATATAAAAAAAAAAAAACAACTGATTTCTGTCGCCGTTACCGGCTCATGCGATGACAACTTCAGATATATTTAAACTGGAAGTCAATCGCTTATAAGGAATTTAAACTTTCAAAAGAATTCTAGGATTTTTTTTTTATCTACCGCTAAAAATGAAAAACCCGCGTTGATTCAATCACTATCACTATATTAAAATAATGTTTAATGGTCCCAGTATTCACTTTCCACGGCTTCAATCTGGGCTGGACCTGAAATAGATTTTTTCATCCTCCGTGACTTAGAAATTCCTTACCAAAATTATGGTCGTCCATCTTTCGCGACCTTCTAGATGATTAGATCACAGGTAGAGTTTTACACATACTGTAATCAAACACTTAATTGACTGGAATTATTTTACCGCCTTCGTCAGTAATGTTAACTCGAAGGTCAAATCAGTGCGGAATGTCGTTGTCAACCACATAGGCGAATCAATACGAGAACACAAAACTATATGCTGCAAATAACAAAGTTTAAATTTAAAAAAAAAAAAAAAAACCTATTCTTAAAGGAAATTGGGAAATTTATAAAACAAACACGTGCGGCCATACGAAAATGACAATCGTCATGCTCTTTCGAAACTACCTACATAATCTACTCGAAACGCAGTAAGAACAGAACAGCGCTTCTCAAATGTTAGGATAAGTCATCACAGATAGGGCTACCAAGAAACTCCTATCACGCTTTTTGTCAAAATAAATTTCCCTGACTTTTTCCGGTTTTCTAGACTTTTTCCAGCCTTTTCTCTGACCCCGGAAAAGAATAATTTGGCAATGCACTTTTTACTAACAGCTTAATCCTGACGATAAAACTTAAAAGTCTTTTTCTTCTTAAAACCGAATATTCGGTAAAAATTTGGATGACCGTATCAAACAATACAAAAACTCGTTGACCAAATCCTATTTAAACTCGGAGATATCAAAATAATAAGTAGGATTGGGGAAAAATAAGGTTTGAGGTGAAAAAAATAGTGTCGCGCTAGAAAGAATTCTAATAATGACGCGTAAAATATATATTCGACTTGAACGCATAGCTTTTCCTTTATCCACACCAATTCCGGCAGCACTGCAAAAGACCCCACACGCGTATATAACCGTATCAATACATACACTAATCATCATCTACCGACCTTTGTAGAAATTTCTTTATGCGATGTAATCGGCGCGGTGCCATATTTGTTGTTCTTTATAATGTACGCTTACAGTTCTATTTTTGCCGTTCTCGTTTCTGCAGAGACCGACTCCTCTTCGCCAATATAAGTTTTTATTTCGTCGTAGGAATTACCATTAGGAGAGTACCCTGCACCTGTATAGTGAAAGGAAAAAAAAAAAAACGAAAAACCACGACTAAAAAACTATTTTTGGTTTCAGATAAAATGATTAGTGGTTGCCGGGAGAATAAGACAATTTTTTTCTCAGAACACTCGTTATAGAAAAATTTTACTTAATCGGATGTATTGACAAAGATTACCACCTCCTTTCGATTGAGGCTTACGATAAAGCAATAATTAAATCTTTAAGTCGTTCAATTTATATCATTTCTGTGCGCAAAATGGTAAGATAATAATTATATAGGCGCAGAGGGAAGTAGTTTAGAATTTTATAATTGAAGAATAGTTAAAACGAACTTCCATTTTGTGGTTAACCGAAGAAAACGCACGCACATCCTAAATGTATTTCGTACAAAAATCAATAAATTTTAGAACAAGGAAAAAGCCTCTTTTTAATTCTACTACCGTAAAGTATAAAATTATTACGGAAAATAATTGCACTACATCGAATTAATCTGGCTACCGGGAACATATGAATGATATCGTTTGCGCAATATTCAAAAACTATTGAAACACTGTGTCACACAGGTATCTATATGTATAACGCATATATACATACACACACAATAAATATATTTAGGTCAAGAGCGAAATAACTATGCAACTATGTATTAATGAATTATATAATAAGGATATATACAACACACACATACACATACGTTATATATATATATATAGCTCGTTTTTTAAACAAGAGTTCTTTTTATTGATTAAATTGCAGTGTGTATGTTGTGCATACGTAAGAAATATGGAAAATTTCTATTGGCAGTAAAAAATTATCCTGCAACAATACAGTAATTTACAGGGTTACAGAATAAGATTTAAAAGACAGTAACAAATAGCCCGAAATCTGACGAATACTTTCAAGTATTGAAGTTGAAAAGTTTTTGAAATATAGCGGGGTTAATCGAAATGTATAAATATTTCAAAAATAAAGCATAAAAAGAATTAATATTACTTGACTTGTGTTTCCAATAGACTTTTTGATAGAATGCGCACCTAAGAATGAAAAAAAATTGCAATCTCGACGATGAACTGTTTAAATAATTCTACTTTAAAATAGAGAAAAGCGACAGGTTTTACTGTATATTCCCATTATTATACAAATAGTTAATGAAATTCCAGTTAAATAACATCGTGTTATTGTGAATACATCTGGGTAGTTAAAATGCCGCAACCCTCACACTTAAGGTTTTAAAATTAACGGTTAGCAATTTTTGTGAAATTAAAAATAAAATTAAAAAACAAAAAAAAAAGTAATTAAGTATTGTACAATATCAGCCAGCGTGAAATGCAATGGAAATTAAAGTTTACTAAGCCAGCACAATTTATTCCTCTTAGCAAATTTTTTGATGGTCCCTTCACTCTCCGTCGATGATGGTGCAATAGTGGACACGTGTGCAATAGAGCCTGTTTATCGTTATTATTCATCATAAAGACGGTTTGTAACAGCATAAAGTGACTGAAAAACTTCTAACGTACATAACGAAACAAATCGAGGAATAAGTTGTTAGCGAGTTATTCAGTCCAATTTCTTCTGAAAAAATAAACTATTTCGAATATTTAGCGTAACCGGACAAGCATGCTTTTCCGTATCGATTATAGAACCCGTCAAAGATCTTTCTTGCACTCAAGACGACTAAATTAAACTATTTTTTCGGCACATTTTGAAGTCAGTTACATATTACGTATTTCGAATTTCAAGAAAATTTTATCCGGATTTACCAATGAACAATACAAACACTCTACCCTACGTAGACAAAAAGTTGCCGCTTTTTCTACGTTCAATAATATAACGATGATTGCACGCCTGCGCCCTACTGAATAACCAACATATAGAATAGATGGAACACGTTAATTTTTACGGGGACAAAATTGAACTGCTCCGACACGCTAACAAAATATATACATATATTCAATTTCTTATTTTATCGTAGTAATATAATTTTTTATTCTTCTATTAACGTTTGAGAACTGTGCAACATTTCTATCATGGAAGCAATAGTTGAATAACGGCGTTTCCCATACAATCGTTGGAAGCGGTAATATATATTTCATACCTTTTATGCACCAAACATTTACGCTGCGAATTGAAATAAATTTGAATATTCATAATTCACCAATAATTTAAGAATCGAATACTGCAGAAAAATTATTTTTTTATTTTTATACATCGGCAATAATGGCGACTAACATGATGCCCCGTTACACTTATTTACAATTTCATAAACAACTTTTTTTTATTTAATTTGCGGAATTCCATTTAAGCTACTTTAAGAATTTAATCTGTGTTATTTACACTTTTATATATTTAATTCGGACGAACTTTGGATTAATAAATACCAAAGAAAAAATCGATCAGAGAACAAAACCGTAATGTAATTTTAAACGCGCTAAAATTAAAATTGGGGTATTTCGTTATAGGTCTAGAAAATATTCCATTGAAATAATTTGAAGAGAAAGAGGGTCATTCGAATGAATAATCTAAATCATAATTCGTATTCTTTAACATTACTCTCTGCAATAAATACAAGAAAAAAAACAACAACGCCCCATAAACAGAGATAACAGTCCAGTTCGTTTGAAACATGATTTCCGATCTAGGCAATATAATTCTTCCACTGTGACAGATTGAAAAACAATGTCAAAAAACCGTAGTCCCATTCTTTAAATTCTATCTCGATAAAAATTATTTCCGACCGATAAATGTAAGCGAAGATGCAAACGTTTTTCTATTATTAGAAGTAACAAACAAAACTTTTTTGCATAAAATTCAGATTTCTAATCGGATGTTGATTAGTTTCAAAAATTACTAATAGTTTTGTAAGTTTTCTCAAAACGTTTAATTTTATATTTCGCACTTTTTGCGGGTTTATTAAGGTGAGCCCCCCCCCCCAATAACACGCTAAATAAATATACATACTTTTTTTTTTTTTAAAGAAATTAATTCATTTATCGCTTCATTTCTGAACATAATGTAGATATTATTAATTAAATTCATAAATATATATTTACAATTTTTTATGAAAATACGTTCATTTCCTATCCGTCAAAAATTGAAAATTAAAAAAATAATAAAATGATACGGCGAAGTAATATTGCAAGGAACAAGCAGAACCTAACGCGGAGCAATACGTATTTATTTTATTTCAAGTGACCAGCTAGTAGTTGACGACTTTACGAATCCGGAGGGCTCTTTAAAATATATACAAGAGTATTTCAAGCAATTTAAAGACAAAAATAAGACGATGTGTGGAATC
Organism: Icerya purchasi; assembly: GCA_039619475.1. Taxonomy (NCBI): domain Eukaryota; kingdom Metazoa; phylum Arthropoda; class Insecta; order Hemiptera; family Monophlebidae; genus Icerya; species Icerya purchasi. The sequence continues at coordinate 346,239,567 of CM077115.1, read as the reverse complement.
TGTCTTTAAAGCCCCCCCCCCCCCCCCCCCCAACAAAAAAAAGTATTATTTTAGTTTAAGCAAATACGCGTTTTCAAAATATATACTGAACCTTATCAAAATTCGAATTAATATCGGAATAACCTGTGTCTAAATGTGATATTTAATTGATGTGGAATGGAAATTTTATGTCAAACAGAAACTGTACATAACTTTTTAGAACATTTCGGTAGTTAATTGAACTCCTACAATAAAAATTGTTCAATGATTTAGCTAATTCATGATAAAACAAAAAAAACAAAAAACAACAACAAAAAAAAACAAATATTTCAACTGCTACCACCTTCGCCACGCAATAAGGGAATTTGCAATAAGTTCTTTATTTTATATTTCCTCTTCTTCTCTTACAATAATTACGCCGAAATAAAAATTAAAATAGGTTCAAATTTGTGCATCTTTAGGAGTTTATTAGTAATACTTTAAATTAAATATTTTATAATTCCTCTTGAAGTTGTTACGCAATCCGAACGATCGCTGAATATTTTTACAGTTGTAAAAGTTACTTTCGTAAGACTATTATCGATGCAAACTACGTGTAAAAAATTTATGTTTGATTCTAATCAGCTTTTTTTTTTATTAAAAATATCATTTTACAGGTTACTCTATAAGAACCGTAAATGCACTACTCGTTTAAAGCAAGATTACTTGCGAAACCTACAAGTCATTAAAAAACGAAAATCAAAACAAAACAAATTTCTTTATTTTATCGACCTCTTTGATCCTGCGCTGATCTCAATTATTAAGAAAGTGTATTTTGAAATTTGTGTAACAAAATTTTAGAAATCTAGGCGATGAAAAAAATCTAGTGTAAACTATTACGTTAACGGAAAATCATAATACGCTTTAACAAGTTTTGGATTTTTACTCTGGATCATCAGAATTTGTCAAATTTAAATCGATTTATATAGTATGATTACGCGAATAATTGCTATCATAAGCCCCTCTCCCTTTAAAAATAAAATAAAATACGCGTCCGCAAGCGTAACAAAGTTTAATAAACATTAGAGATCATAAAAAGAAATCAAATAAAAAGTATACAAGAAGACATCGTATAAACGTTGTATTATAAAAATGTACCCCATCGAATCAGTTTTTGAATTCAATCACGGATAGGAAGGTAAAATTTATTTAACTGTCTAAGGATTTTTCGAAAGTTTATGTTCACGATGTTTGCGCTAGATTTTACAGGTGGATTATACTTAAAATATAATAATCCCTACAAATAAGCAAACTCCATTCTTATAACAATAGCTTTTCTCTTCTTCTTTCGTATCCTGTAGAATGTCATCTAAATTATTCCTGCGTTTGGTTACGATAGGTCGCTATGGTAAAATAACGACCAAGTAGCGCGAATTGAAAACGGCGCGTAGAGATTAGTGTAGGTTGTTTTCCGTGTTTATACAACATTTTCAGTTTTCGTTTTTTCTACAGTGCACAAACGTCAATGACACAAAACACGACGTAACTAGGTGCATAGACAGTTCATTCGCTACGCGTGTTACGGTGTCTGTCAACAATGTGAAAATTCAGTGGCCGATCGGTGACATTAAGCAACCCTTCTCAAAAAATAACTTATAAACAACACTACGAAATGGCGATACTTAAAAAAATCGAAAAAATCAGTATTCCACAACTGAACCCAAATCTGAATATATATAAGGAATAATCTTTTTTTTTTTTTTTTTCCGTAACGGTAAATCGTAACTTGCAAATGTTTGAATGTATTTCTTATTAATTAAGAATTGTATATCAAAAATTTTGAATTAAGAAGAAACAAATAACACCGAAGTAGTAAATGGGAAACTGAAATTTTGTTGAAAGCTCATCTCCCTCTCCATCAGTACATTTTTGAACAATGAGGACAATTTTTAAAAATATGACGACGAAATAATAAACAGACTGGTGGAGATTTTATTAATTAAAGTAAAACTGACGTTAAATTGCCAGGCAAAACCGTGATTGTTTCAAGTGATGAAGACCCCAAATTTTAATGTTACGACAAACATGTCTGTATGGTACTTCCCAAATGGCATCGAAATGTCTCCAAACACCTTACTAATTTTCGTTTACCATAAATCGTGATGTATTGACAACTCATCTAAATTGAAGATCTGCATTTGTTTCCAATATTTTTTCGAAATTTTATATTTAACTGTTAATTTTATTTATAAATATTATTATCAGCACCGAAATCAACGTCACTTTTATGCCCTCCATCATCTTACTATTGTTATTACTGGATTATTATCACAATTTTAAATAATGAATATATATATGCATTACTAAATATATATTTTTTAAGGTTGATATTATTTTTATGCACCCAAAAAGTTATAAACTAATCTAAGATCGTACTCTAATCTTTCACCTTCATATTTCAAAAAAAATTGCACAATAACTTTTAATTAGATGTGTATGCTTCTTCCTTTTAATCCTTTCTTATATTTGTTTATCCAACGCCTATTCTTTCTTCCTCGCCCAGGTGTTCCTCGACAATTTCATTCATTTTTTCGTTCTTGTATTTTCTCCATCATTTGTGTCTTCGCTTTGATGTTATAATTGCATTCGTCTCGTTTGCGGTTCTCCTTGGTTCCCTAACTCCGTTATTACGTTCTACAGTTCAAAGATGCGGCTCCACTACTTGTGAACCCGGCAACTCCCTTTTTACTGTTCTTTATATTGGGAACCTTCCAACATTCCCTATTGCGTTTTCCCTTTTCCTGTATATTCCCCTAAAGTCCAACCACTGCTTCTTTCACACACTGTTTACAACCGACACTGAATTAAAGTCTAATTAACTTTTCTTCCTTCTCACTGTGTTTTCAGTTTGCAAGCACAAAAAAAGAACAAAAAAAAAAAAAAAAACAATTATTTTTTGCATATAAAGGGATTACTAGGTGATAGTTGCGAACAACTATGAAAAACATAATTTAAAAAAAGTCACAATAGAGAAACTACAAACATAGAAATCCATTATCCATTACTGTATAAAATTAAGCAGCGTTATTTTAGTTACAATGTGCAAAAATCATGTGGCCACTACTCAAATATAATTTTTAAATTCCTAGATTTTCCTGGTCTAAATCCTCCTGACTTCCTGATTACTAAAATTGTACAAAAAGAAGAACAAATGTTTTTTTTTTTTTTTTTTTTTTTTTTTTTACTACTGATAATATTTCACGGCCGCAAGATGGTTTATATGAATAAAACAGAACTTTATAATTTATTTTGAGAGTAAAGTACATTAAAAAATGCATTCATTTTTTACTTTAAATGATTTTTTTCTTATTAAAAATATCGTTTTTGGCTATTTTTACTTTTTTACCCGGTTTTACGACAAAATTCCCGGCTTATTCTCGGTTGGGTAGCCACCCTGATAAAGATCACTGAAAAGTATGAACTAACCAAGACACAACGATAATTTACAGCTATAATATTTTTTAAAATTCCAGGTATTTCATTTTTTTATCAGTTGAACTCGCGATGAGACTTCGTGATTTCCTTGACTTGTTGACAGCAATTAACTGTCAACATCGCACAATATTTGGAGCGCGCTTTTACCCCGTTTTTGGCGAATAAATAGTATTCGTCATTAATTTCAGACACATAATAGATACCTTTCGTTGTTTTGATCTGTTTCCTTATTAAAAGACGGAACTGAAATATTCGACCGATCGTACATTCGAAAACAATAATCTTTTTAAAAATCGTCCGCTTACTCGCACCATATTGATATTAATGTTAAATTTTGTAAGCTCGTACATAGAGGAATTTGTCGAATTTAAAATAAAATCTAGAATGATAGTTTTATCGAAAGTAAATAAATCATCAGTTCGATGACACGCGTGTTTTCTCGTTTTTTAAAGTCGTTTCACCACAGGAGTAGCTTCGAGATAATTAATATTATAAATATTCGCTCTCGTAAATGCGAATTAGTGTAAAACAATATTTACACCCTTCTTTCGCTTATCGACAGAATTCAAATTATTTCTGCCTTTTAGAAATGCCTTTATTATTATTATTTTTTAAAAAATAAATAGCGAACTTAATCTCTTCGTTGTTTCACCATTTTCATATTAAATATCGTTCATTTTCTTTTCTATCCACCCGATAACAGCAGACGGAAATATTTAATTCCGAGCCGCATGTTTACACATGCAATGCGCATTTATTTGAACGAATTTAAGGAAACCTCCGAAGAACAATAATCACTGGTCGGACTTTTTCTTCTTATTAGTAAACCAATTTTTATAAACATTTAACAGAATTTATTGCGCATTTCTGATATCCTAAAATAATTGTTTAAACAATTTTCCTAAAGTTGATGCAATGCTTAAAAAAGAACGTCAGAATAACGGACAGACTACGAAAAGGAAATTGACAAAGTTAAGTTGTTTAGAAGTACTTTTTTTTTGAACGACAGCTAATCTACCGCACTGCAAGAAAATCGATATTTTTATAATTTAACGAAAACTTCGATACATTTGAATAACATTAAATTTTTACGAATTCTAATATTATTTTAATTTGTTTACATTTAATTTAATTACGGCGGTTTGAGCATAATCAGGGTACTTCTTAATGCGTTCACAAATTTCGTATACAGGGGTCCAGCCGATACTTTCACGAACAAATTAAAAATTATACACAAGGTATCTCTTATACTGAAAATTTCCTTAGGCGTACTTTACACTCTCCTTCTAGTTACAATGAACAATTTTCATGATACACGACATATTTTTTATAACCAGAACCGTGCTCCTGTATTACAAATAACAAATACTGGACCGACAAAAACATTAACCAGTCACATAACGGAAAAATAAATAAACATTTAAATATGTCGATCCCAGACGACATTATCGTGCACTCAAAATAATAATAATTCAAAATTAGAAACGAATGAGGGAAGAAATATTGAAATTGCGAACGCATCAGAGCTAATTCATGTAAACGAAATGTCTTAACGTTTTTTGAATACAGTATATTAGATTATTTTCAGGTTTATTATTCCTACGCATACAAGGCTACTATATGTACACCGAAGCTTCATAAATATACCGATATTACTGACTTATTATCGGCATTAAATAAATATGCAACAGTGTTGATGGATAGGATAATAACAGCGGCAGAATTTGAGATATTAACGAAAAATAGCGATACTAATCTGACGAATGGTTACTGTTTTAATACGACTACCTCCTCTATGAGAGATGTGTTTAATCAATTAGATTAGCGGAAAATATTATTGTAACATACGAAAAAAATATCTTTAGATTATAAAGAAAAAAAGGAAAGAGACTACATCCGATACATATTAAGATTTGCAATGGATCCCTACATACGCGCACGATTACGCGAGTTACAGAATAATGCATTTATATTGAACTAATTGTATATGTATTTGTCGCATAAGGTATGCATGTTTATTTATTTATACATACTCAGGGCGCCCCGTACGTTGTGGGACTGCTTTTCGAAATATTACTTGCGCCATCTTTATGAAATTTTGGAAACTCCTCTTCTCTCCCCATCAGAAGTTTCGGAACAATCGGATTATTTATAGCAGCGCAGTAACAGTTCATGCAAGCGTCTCTTGGACACGCGATTTTAATATGGAAAAAAATTTGGAACAACATTTTGTTTTGATTTTTAAAGCTGTTAAAAATGCAACTGAAACATTCGAAATGTTAAAGGTGGATTATTCGGAGTCCGTAATGTCCCATACTGGCACGTTTCGTTGGTATAACCGATTTTTGTCGGGTAAAGAGACGATCGAAGAAAAAAAGAGGAACGGGAGGCCTTGCACACTGAAAATGAATGAAAACATCGCTCGCGTCGCAACTGTTTTTTGGAAAAACATCGAAACGCAGGCTGCAGGTTGGCAGAAGAGTTAATCGGTATTCCAAAAAGTATCGTTCAACAAATTATTAAGAACGATTCCGGAAGGATCGGTGGTCGTTTTTTTTGTTGCGCGACAACGCGCGGGCGCATACCGCTGCAATCAACACGCACAATTTTTGGCAAGAAAAATGGTTCCGGTGCTCAACCATCCCCCGTACTTGCCATATCTGACTTCACCAGACTATTTTCTATTCCCCAAGTTGGAAATGGAATTGAAAGGGGGACCATTCTACTTCAAATGAAGAGATTCAAACGGCCGTGACAATTGTGAACGCGTGTATCAAGAGAGCTTGCACGAACTGTTATTGCCCTGGTACAAATAATCCGATTGTTCCGAAACTTCGGTTGTGGATAGAACAGAGTTGTACCAACTAGTTTCCAAAATTTCATGAAAATGACGCAAGTAGTATTGACTTTAGAAAGGCAGTCCCACAACTTACGGGACACACACACACACACACATATATAATGCATATGCACACAAACAATTTACATAGGCACTCTTAAAACGATTAAGCTACTGACTAAATTGATTTTACGAAATTACAAAGTTTCCTTTGCGAATCCAAGTCACTTATCTCGTTTAAATGAAAGATGATCGGGCTAGAGTATTTCCCTAACCACGTATCGTAATTTTGAGGACGGTAGACTTTGAATTTTCTAACGTATTTTAAGAAACTGGTTTGTTTAAACAGTACTTAGCTGCTAATTCTATTTAACCAGCGAAAAAGATGAAATGAAATTAAAATGAGTTAGTGTAAAGATTGCACTATTTTGAATTTAATATTTTCGACAAACACCGATGAAAGATATTCCACTTACTCAGTTCAACTAACGCCCCCCCTTATGTTCAGCCAAATAACCTTGTGCTCTTCTGACGATTGAAAATAATCATTTTCAAATTATAAATCAGGTGTGGTGATCGATTATTTCCAAAAATACCGAACAACAGCGTAATTAAATAAAATCACACGGAACATTTACATATTTACGGTGAAATAAATTACAACTGCGTTTAGAAAATTAAATGTATTTAATTCAAGAATTGTCCGTAAATTTATTTCACCATGATTAATCACTGCGAAAGTTTTAAACGTTTCATTTACATTATTTTTAGTATTTTATATACAGCAAAGATGCAAATTTCAAAATATAGCTTTGCGTAAAACCATCGCTGGAACGAGGTGACCGCAATTTTTATTAAAACGATATTAATATAAATAAAACTGAGAAAAAAACAAAAAATAATGTAATATATTGTTAATAAAATTTTAAATAATAATATTTTTGCTTTTCAAATAATAAACATCTTTTTAACATATAGACGTCGACATTAACTAAAGCAACTGTACGCCGCGCGCGTACGCGGTTAAGAACTACAACTGCAACTGATTTTATTGAACTGTGCCTTTCATTCAATCAAGATATAAAATTTTTTTTTTTCTTCTTTTTCAGTCAGTGTGTGACTAGCCTTGTGGGGCCTAGCACTTAGCGTGTGGGTAATGATAATTTGTGGAAACCCCTATCCAGCAATACGAGTTTCATCTGATGTCCGGTTTAATATATATTTGAACCCTATACTAAGTCCGTTGACATTATCCGCTTCAAGCGTCTGATTTCATCGGAATTATCTAGCAATCTAACGGCCAGCCTCTATTTCTGTGACGCTCTAGCTTCCGGCCGTACTGTTTTGCAATTTTTTTGATTTCTTTGTATGATGATTGGTGATCCACGGGTAGCATCATATCTGTAACTTCCCTCAGGATCTTGTTTCGAAAACATTGTATCTGCGCAATGTTACTCGGCTTAGCATATCCTCAGAGTTGACATCCGTATGTTCAGATTGGTTTCAGTGTTTTTGTATGAATTAACTTTATGTGTAGAAAATATAATAAAATTTAAGTAAAGGTACAGTGTGTAAAAGCCAAACAAAAATGTTGCTATGGCATATATGTATATATTTATATACACACATATATATAATATTTTTTTTTTTGTCAAGTTTACATGTTTATAAATAATTAGAGACAAACTTTACTTGCAATTTGAAATATTGCATGTTGAAAAATGAAAAAATATTGGAACTAATGGGAACTGACCGAATATTAATGACAATAGCAAAAAGAAGGAAGATAACATTTTTTGGACACTTCATGAGAGGTGAAAGATACAAGTCACTGCAGACAATAATAATGGGCATGATAGAAGGAAGAAGAAAGACATCTTGGCTAGGTAACATCGAAAAATGGACCGGAATTAAGAGAACAGAAGATTTAGTCAGAATAGTAAAAGATCCAAATCAATTTCAGCAGATAATCCAATCCATCAAGATGATTAAGCAATACCCGAATCGGGTGGCACTAGAAGATTCTTGATACCATATGATAAGGAGATATTTAGTAAAGTCCAAAGAAGAGAGGAAAAAAATAATCCGCTAGTCACTTCTTCACACGCAGATGTACCCAGCATTTTTTCTGCCTTTACAAATTCGTTGATTTATCTGAGCCACAAAAATGCGATGTTTACGGTGAGTTGATGTAATATGCGACTATTGCGCATTATCGTAAAAATTATTATTAGAGATTCGGGGACAAAAAAAAAGTCGGAATATCATGCGATAACGGAAAAAGTAAGAAGAGGAAAAGCAAAAACAGAAGCGGCAACTGGAAAGTACTGAAAAAGGTGAATAACGGGAACAAAAGAAAATCTGGAAACGAGCGGATTATTATTATCGTAATGGAGACGCAGTCATCGAAGTCAACAGGTATAAGACATAGTTGGAGGGTCGGTTAGCGCGTCAGGTAAACGATTGCGAAATTACTCGTCGGCTACAGAATCGTTCGTTTTGTTCATGAATGAAAACTGTATCAGAGACGGGGTCTCGTTCGTCGCGATTTAATCACATTGTGGTCCTCATCAAACGCCGTGCACTGACGGAGGAGACGAAATATTATATAAATATGTTTGTTGAAAAGCCGGTATTCAATAGTGTGCTGGATGAAACGCAATAAAAGTGAACCGGCGTGGTAGTTGCAGTCTAATATAGCGGCGAAACAGAAAATCGCTTCTCGAGAACAAGCGCGACGTTGCCGACGTTAAACAACAGACGGCAGATTTCTCAGCAATATGGCAACGTTCCGTACTAGCTACTTTAAATAATGGTGTGTTTGTGTGTGCATCGGAGCTGTCGATGATAGTTTCGATCGACAAAAAACGAAAAATAATAAAACAATAATAGCGACGATGACCGATTTAAACAATGGATTTACCCCGAAAGAAAAACACGCTCGCTAAAGATTTGCTGGGACGAAATATTTCGAAAATCAGCGAATTTCTTAAAACAATAAATTTGACTGACCGCGCGTACCCAAAGGGTCTCCTCCTCATCGGTGATGAATTTAAATATGAAAAAATGAAAATAAAATTAACGTTTACGAGACAGATGTAATTAATTCACGTTCGTAATAATCGTCTACCGCACGTGCGTCAAACCTGCATCTTACGACCATTTATATCGAACGTAGTAGTAAATTCTGTCATACTTTGGGGGGGGGGGGGTTGAAACGGAAAACGCTCTTCTTTTGTCAATTGTTCCAAATCTGTCTATATGGTTATTGTTGAATTTTACTGAGTTATTAATAACAGTAAAGTAAATATTTAAGTAAAAATTAAGTACAAACTAGCTCAAGGCAAAACACAGACCAAACAAAAACAAACACACCGGGCGTGTTATAAGGATTGAAAAAAAAAAACAAAAAAAAAAAAAAAGAAAACTGTTTTATTTAAAATTTTCACTAAAATCGAATTCCTTTTATTTCGCATTCTCTTACGAGAAACGTGTTTACTCGATACATTTTATTTACAACGGCGATATAAATTTAGATCTGACAAATTTATGTCCCGTTCGCTTAAGAATTTTTATTTTAATTCATCCGCATACACCAAAGATAATTATAATAATAGTACAACGTGGTATTTTTAACATTTTAATATTAACGAAAAAAAAAAACAAAATTCTCTGATTATATCTTCCCTTACTTTATTCAAAAGGTGATTTTTACTTTTTCTACCTTTGCGTTTTTTTCCCCATTTACTCCGCGTCCTTTGTATAACAACAGAGGGACTCACTCTATTCCGATGATTGATTTTTAATGAGGTAGCTTTTTTTTTTCTTTCAACTTACAGAAAACTTTAAACCATTCCATAGATAATAAATAAATAAAATTTTTGATGTCTCCGTCGCAAATCATTTAAGATTCATATCTCAACGATGTTACCGCGTGTAATAAAAATGTTTTTTTATTGCTCAACTTTTTACTTCCCACAAAATGAAACAATTCTCTATCACCGTTATTATTGTAGTGCTCTCTTCTGACGAGGAGCGTAATCAGCAATTTTTGAAATGTAAAACTATAAAAACAAAAAAAAATAATAACGAGTTTGTTTTATAATCGATAATTCGACAAATCGTCATATTCACTAGGTCGAGAAGTATCGCTAAATTACGTTCTACGAATTTGTTTGTTTAGCGAACAACCTCGTCAAAAATCTCTACACGGACACTAAGGCGACTTTTTTTGATGCCAGAATATTTGACATATTGACAGGAATTTGCTCGTTTTTTTTTATTTTTTATTATTATTTTTTCATTAATTACTTATATTTTGTTTCTTCTCTAACAGTGTGTACTCGTTTTAGTTCGACTCGATGAGGTTCGTATCGGAATAATTTTCTAAAGTAACTCTTTAATGGTCAATTTCTTAAAATACAAAATCAAAGATGGCCTTTCATTCAAGGAACGATATTTACACATTGTGCATACTTTTATCGGCTACCGAGAAATATTTAGTAAAAATATTCAAAAATAAAATAACCCCATATACATAAAACTTCTCCTCCGTATGTAGTATTAAATCGTTCTTCATAGTTGACTAAACTGACATTTTTACATAGTGCGGAACACTAACCGACAAATATAGTCTCCTACTGCTGCTACACTGCATGAAAAATGTCCATGAATAAGTTAAGTATTTCGATGTCAGTTAATAGGGGATAACGGCTGCTTTCTATTAGCTCATTTTTACGATTAAATAAGATAAAGTTGATTTATGATACTGATTTATTTATAACTGCGCACGATTTGGAATATGTATCAACAAAAAAAAAAAAAACGTTTATATTTTACTTTTTTTTTTTTGTTATTAGCATTATTGCCTAGCCCTCACTAATAGTTTGATGCTTAAAAATATACTTGTATCGTAGCTTGCGGAAGAAGACCGAAGATCTGTAAATGGCAACTCTCGTTTTTGCTTACCTACTTGTAAACAATTGAAAAGCCGGTAGATGGCGGAAATCTTTGGCCTCTATTCTGCATACGTACCCCCCCCTCTTCGCGGTTCTTTCGAAGCCATGTAAAGTAAGAGAAGAACAGTGAATATTTTAAATATACATCGACATTTCTTTTTTAACCGAAATTATACTTCTTCTTCTGCGTCCAAATTACCAACTCCAATATAAAACGAAAGTACAACATTAGTACTCCTCAAGTCGATTCCATTCATCTCCGCTCATATTAAAAAGTATTTACCAAGCACGACTTTGTGAAACAATTACTCTATCCCATACATAAACATCTCTTAACGTAATTTTCCGAAAATCAATTCTGACCATTCAAATTATCAAATTCAGCAACCATCAATTCCTCTTCAAAAATTACAGAGCCTCATTAAATTAATTTCTTCGATTTTTGAAGTCGAGATAAAATTTGCGAATAAACGAAACACTTTTTCCATTTGCCGAGAATGTCCAATCATTTTTTCTTCAGCCCGAACTATTAATCACAGGTTAAAATTTCCTTTTACAACAGAAATACTCCCGAGAGTAACATCGATTTCTTTATCTTTATTTTTTTTTCCCGACATAAACCTCTTGCCCGCATTGATACGAAATGCCTATTAAGCTGAAGAACGACAACGTCAGCTAAAAATGAATTGAAATCAATTATAAAAAAGAAAAAATTGGCTCTTCTATATCCCGTCTATTGTTAACAGAAAGCGGCATTTCCTAAATTTACCTAGCGTAACCCGCCTTTTATTTTTTAATTAATACGTTGACTACATACGACACTCCGTCGGGTTTGTGACTTTTTGCAGACGATTTCAAAATCATACTCCTGCACTAAATTCATTCTCTAATTTACAATACTTGTGATCTAAAAGTAACAATGCCCGTTTTTCTATTAAAATATATCGCGCAAAATTCCGTAAGAGGTATCCGCGAACGACCTTTGGCATTTTCCTTTCCTTAAATGATTCTTTTCTTCCGTTTGACCCCTGATTTTGCGCACAGTCTTTTCACGGGCTCTAAACAGCAGCGCGTTTTAAATTTCTATCTTGAAATGCATATCATCCGGAATGCGATATTAATCTCAAATTACATTCGCAGTGTACAGATCACTCGATTTTAATGAACCATCTTTTATAGCTACTAGCTCTGTGTATCTTTTGGCCTGAGAACAGCCGATTCGATTTGTCACTTTGTCTTACAGACCGTCATCCAAATCCAATTCCAACCACTTGCGTTGTCTCCGTATTAACGGCCTAACTTCCAAATTTACCGCAATCTTTTTCGATGATATTGCTCGTATTAGTTTCGATGAATTCCCTATATCCATTCACCATTTTTCTGACTACCCGGTATTCTCCGTTTCACGCAAAAATATATTAAATAAAGACCTTCTCCATTAGACCAGCGCATAAGTAATCCTCCACGATAGTCCTGGGTCTGTCGTTTCCTCAATCTATGCATATCTCTAATAAAAAAATTCTAACTTTCAATATGCATACGGAGCTCCAGCGAATCATCCTGAAAAGATTATTTCCTATAGCATCCACCCGTCATTGCATTTCAGGCGCAGTTTTAACTGTCACGCTCCTTAATTAAAAGTCGAAATATGCGAAATTACTTTCGGTCTTCAAACACGTCCGTTGTGCGAATAGTGACCGCCATCAGTGTGTAAAAAAACATAAAGAAAGGGAATCGGTCACTGCAGAGAACCTTTCCACAGTCAATCACGGCAAACACAATCCTCGATAGTCGCCATTCACAGAATTAAGCAGAAACGTCGCTCCTACATCTAAAAAATAATAATAATAATAAATAAATAAAAAAAAGAAAACCTATTACAAATGAGTCGACTTTTACAAAGGATCTGCCGGAAATTCTTAATCGTTCGAACGTGTTCAAGAAAGGTAATGTATGAAAATGAGAAAAAATTTGTTCGCTAAGAATGACGGAGAAAGAAAACGACATAACGTCACAGAGTACTAATGTTGAAATTAATAAACAACTAAGAGTCCCCGATAGGAACGGAAGATTCTGTTAAGCCAGATAATATTCGATAATTAAACTACAGCGAAGAAATGTTTACACTCGATCGAGCGAATGCAAAAGATATCAGAAAAATTGTATTCACAGCCATCAAAAGATCAAAATCAAACTGAATTTTAAAAAATATTTTACTTAGAAACAATAAATACAAACTACTGCTATTATACAAGGAAATATTGAAGGAGGACGAAGTAGAGGGAGAATTGATTGGATATCGGAGTTTCGTGTTGGGAGCACGTCCAAAATTTTCAGGATAGCTCCAAAAATCGGGAAACAATATCGTCATGCGGTCATCAACCTCCTCTGAAGAGAAGCGCTTTTGCAGAAAAAGGAACAGAAATGAGAATGTCGAAAGAAGACACGTTCAGTCATACTAAAACAATGAATGGAAATGCTGAAGAGGATAGATATATTGATATAATCTTTCATTCTTTATTTGTACATTGCACAGACGTATGAGTGTTTCCGTGATTTTGTTGTCGGTAGTTCTGTAGAAAAATTCGTTTCCCATAAATCGCAAAAGTAGTTTACGTTAGAATAGTAAGTTAATAATAACAAATATAATAAACAATTATAACAAACTAATAAGATAAAATTTTCTTACTTAGTAACGTTTTCGGGCATAACCCATCATTAGCTAAACCAATATGTGAACAGATACAAATTCTAAATCACACTGAGGTCAACAAGGGAATACAGTGGTTTATATATAGGTTTAAAATAACAAATATAGAGTCAATGGTCATAACTATTAAAAGGGTAAAGTACATAGACTATAATAAATAATATTTAAGAAATTTAATGAACGAGTTTAAATAAATATAAAAATATATAACATATATTTTTTTAAATTTTATATTAAATAGGGGGTTATTGTTATTTGGGATTTGATCATTTAGAATATTACTTTTGTGTTTATTTATATAGTAATTTTTAGCTATCTTCATAGCATTACCTTTAGCCAAATTCTATAGAAAAAACAGTCACAGTCTTAGCTTAATATGATAAAGGTAATGCTATGAACATAGCTGAAAATTACTATATAAATAAACACAAAAGTAATATTCTAAATGATCAAATCCCAAATAACAATAACCCCCTATTTAATATAAAATTTAAAAAAATATATGTTATATATTTTTATATTTATTTAAACTCGTTCATTAAATTTCTTAAATATTATTTATTATAGTCTATGTACTTTACCCTTTTAATAGTTATGACCATTGACTCTATATTTGATCTTTTGCATTCGCTCGATTGAGTGTAAACATTTCTTCGCTGTAATTTAATTATCGAATATTATCTGGCTTAACAGAATCTTCCGTTCCTATCGGGGACTCTTAGTTGTTTATTAATTTCGACATTAGTACCCTGTGACGTATGTCGTTTTCTTTCTCCGTCATTCTTAGCGAACAAATTTTAAAATTTTATCTTATTAGTTTGTTATAATTGTTTATTATATTTGTTATTATTAACTTACTATTTTATATATTTAACAAACAGGATGAAAAAAGATTATTCATTAAGTTTACGTTAGATTTGCGGTTGTTAAAGCATTAATATGGGGGGCATATCGCAATTGTGACACGCGTTTATCTACAATCCATTTCTCTTCACTCGATTTCGGATAATATCGGTAGTACAAAACGGACGCCAACACTCATTAATTTAATGTAAAACTTTTCCCGATTATTAGCGAGTTGTTATTTTATTTTTTTTTTATCGCGTGCTTGTCTCATAGGCAAACAACGATTTTTTCCTTATGAATCTACCATTTTCGGAATAGTAGGTTCATTGGCGTGCATTCTTTTGTCACGGTTATTCTCTTCGTCTAACAGCCAAATAACGCTGCAATCTAAAGAAAACTCAGCATTTTTTATTCGCCCTAAGCAGTTAAACACAATTACAATTTTCCTTTCATATTGGCAATAATTATAATTCTTCAATTTTATTATTACTTCGCTGTTTTACAATTTCTATATTCAGGGTGGCCAGCCAAATATGATTTTCAAATTCCTGGTTTTCCTAGTCCAAAAGTTCTCGAATTCCAGGTCAATAGAATTATACAAGAGCTTACACGAACCTTACTCTGGTCGTGTATTAACAAACCAAACTGAAAAGAGCAGAAATATGATACATCAACAGGCAAACAAATTACTAAAATTTTTAGTTACTATATATATATATTTCTTTTTTATTTATATTTTAAATACTATACTGTTATAATGGCTGGTAATTAAGAAGCATATGTTTAGTTTATCGCGAGCAATTCGCGATGATCGCACCAGTTTCTCATTATAAAACTTATTCAAAATTTAGCATTTACATTTATAATCACGAGCATCGATTTCGTGGAGTTTGGAAAAGTTCAGGGCACTATTTTGAGAGAGCATGGCCCTCCTCTAATTAACTGAAATACGTAATACAATTATTTACGGGTTCCATCGAAATTAACTATTAAACACTTGAAAAGTATCCAAATGAAATTTCATCGGAGTTTATTTTCCGTTTTCTGTATTTGTAAAAGGAACTAGTGAAACGAAAACAGTTTACAAAAAAGACGTGATATTTTAAAATTTTAATAAACACATCTGAAGTATCTAAGTTTCAAAAAAGAACTTTTATCCGCAATACTTCATATTTGTAATATCGATGACACTTTTTAGAAGATGACACTATTATTTTTTTCTGCAAAATAAATTCGCGTCCTTCGTTTTTTTACAAATTTCGAAAATGAAATCAATTACTAAGGCCATTTATAAATATACTATCCAACAATATAAACGATGCATATATATATATATATATATATATATATATATATATATATATATATATATATATATATATATATATATAAAAACTTTTTGCTTTTCACTTTAAATGATTTTATCTCATCGAAAATATGTTTCGGTCATTTTCACCCTTTTTCCAATTTTACGACAAAATTCCCCAGCTTTTATCAAAATTCCTGGTGCCTTATTAACAGTTGGATGAGCAGCCAGCCTGATATATCAGATGTTTAAAATTGAAAGTTTTATTAAAAAGGAATATTGTAGATTTCTTGTAATTTCCCAAATCTGATAAAAGATTTGCTACTTAATATTTTTCTTTAATTATGCGACAATAACAATATACCCCGAAGAGACTTAACGAAAAACGTAAATTAAAGGTGGAAAAGGCATAAAATAGAACGGAATATAAATAATGATAGATTAAGTAAAAAAGAAGGGAAAAAATATACCGTGTACAAGAGGAACATGAAAATTGCGAAAAAATTTACAGGGTTCGCTATTATGATCGATTTTAAAAATTAATTTCATAACTTATTACACTGCAATTTTTCTTCTTCGTCCTCGATCACCTTTAATTATATAACAAGCAAACGTCTATATTCAGACAAACTCCATTTTAAGTATCTCTAATACTGTTTTAGTTGGTTCATAAGAATTTGCAATATTTAAATGCGACATTTCGGAAGCAGATTGCGCCAACAAAAAACGTGTAGGCGGAAATTTTTCAACGTTCATTGTTAATTCCGGCGATAGGCGTTTTGTATCGAAGCGGAAAATTTCGCAGGACGAAATGAAGGAACCGGTCTACGTTAGACGAATGTGTAAAAATCGAAAGAGGCTCGAAAGACGTGGGAACGAACAGAACCGAAGAAAGCCGGCATTTCGATCGCCGACAACGCAGAACTTTATTCCAAGGGTTGTGGCTAGCCGAACTAGGTAGGTGGCGAGGACCGAACAGTGCTCCCCAGTCATCAAGTAGTACACTAAGTAGCAGCCTCGGTCGACGAAGGTAGAGGTTAGCGCCGTCGGCAACCGGAATATGGACAAGCCGAAAAGAATACTCTCTCTCCTTGCATACAGAGCGTGTATATTACTATACTAATGTGCCGGTATTGATGGTAATGATATGGAGAGCGAAGCAACTCCGACGACGGGGACATCGGAAGGAGCGCGCAACGCGTAGCGGAGGCGGCGGCGGCAAATATGAGAAGTAAAATAAAATGTAGTGCCGGCCAAGTGTAATAGCGACCAGGACCCTGATGGGGTTCGTGTGGTAATAATAAAGAAGTTTTCGCGAACTTGGCAAATGACGCCAACAAACGGAACAGGATAGGGACCGGATGGGACAAAGGAGGACACCGATTCTTCCAACTGTTGGAGCAGATATAGGATATGTCGATCAATACTCTCATTCGGCGCACAGGCAGGCGCGATATTAGCGCACAACAATATAACGACCGGTATAATTCAGCGGCAGCGGTATTCCCAAACCAAGAACGGAGGACCAGAGACCATCCATCTATAAGTTCCGCGACAACGAAGGATATGGTAAAAAACCGCGCTCAATTCAAACCCTGAAAACGAATTGTTACACCCATACGTTCACCTACCGCTGCCTAGCCTTTTTCTTCTTCTTCTTCTTTTTATGAAAAATAGTCGGCTCGGAAAAATTCCCCGAAGCGCGCGGAATAACCTCGATAAACACCGCGCGCTACCATTTTACTATTTTCCGCCGTCGAGTGGCACATCGTTTTCCCGCAGTCGGCTACTGACACTTCTCATAATTTATTTTTTGTCCTTTTTCTAAATATTAATTAGTCAACGAAAAATCAGCATCTGCATTTCCCTAATACGTGTCGAACGATGACATTTCTCGGAACAATTTAGAGTCCATCGAAGAACACCCGCGCGTTTCGTCTTTGTAATTAAAATTCGCGTCGGGGACTGTTCGATAGACCGGGAAACTATTCGAAACCTCCAAAAAAGAGGTTTTTCCACCTCCTTTAAACTTAACTTTTTCCGTAGAGGGAAAAATACATCAGATTCGGAAAACTATTTAGAATTTTTAAATCAGGGCCCATCTATTAACTGTCACGAATATACAAATTTGCTAAAAATGTCTGCATACTGAACATACTACTCGCTGTATATATATATATATATATATATATATATATATATATATATATATATATATATATATATATTATTTTTAGCCTTGGCGGGTAAAACGCAAAACCCGCACAGTAAAATTACATTTTTTGCGTCTTTAACTCAATCAAAAAATAAATAAATAAATAAAAAACCCACCAGTTACCCGAATGTGAAATTTTAGCTGTGAATCAGCACTAATTAATAACAACAAAAATCACCTTATCACTGTCATAAATTCGCATTAACTGTATATAGTAAAATGTCACATTGTATTTTAACATTTCAGTTAGCTTAATTAGAATATTTTGCAGCAATCGTAAATATTATATAATTATACTATTTTATTTTAAATATCACGATGTCCATTGTTACCGATTTTAACTACTGACTAAATTTGTCATACGACGAGAGTTCTTCGAAACGCGCCGGCGTTATAGAAATTTAAAATATTTACGTGTTATTTTTATAATTTATGTTAAATGTTTGAATGAACTTTTCGTTGGGAAAGTGGACGATTCACAAAGCAAACATAGTGGGGCCAATCGGAATAATTCAGCTAACGTACAACTGAGAATGATCGTTGTTATAGATCTAGTAATTGCAACATCATTTACGCACCATCTCAAAAGCCTGTATTATGTTCTCCAATGCAGCATACAGAATCTGCGTAATATGCATAAAATCAAGAAAAACAAGGTAGAACTCTACTTTAAGTCCCAAATTACAATAGATTATTCCCTGCAATACGCTTTTAACAGGTGTACCGTTGCAACTACAAAAAATTAAACGTTTGCGAGTAAACAACTTGAAGAATTTGTATGTAAATATTTACAAATTTCTGCCATTGAATAAAATGTATAAATTGAACTCACACACACACACGCACGCACACACACACGCACGCACGCACACACACACGCACGCACGCACACACACACGCACGCACGCACACACACACGAGTGCAAAATCCAATTTACACAACTGCAAATCTGCACATTGTAGCACATACTTTTAGCATTTTAGAAGAATGCAGATTGTTCATTTTTTACCGTGTTGATTGCTAACTACGCTATGAAATGCAATGTAAAACAGAATTGAAAAAATAAATAAACGGCGGAAGGAACATTTTTAAAACGCAAACTGAATATACTCTTCTAAACATAAGAGTTCGCTATTTCTCGAAACAATGATGAGGCAAAATTAGAAAAGAGAGAGAGAAAAAAAAGGAAAATAGGCCGCGATTAAAAAGTCGCTTAAAAATTCCAACACATACCAGTCAAGAGAAATACGTCCCTCAAAACGAAATAAGGAAAAGTAGACACACACACTTGATAATTACGAACGTGACTGTGCTGACCACATTTACTCTTTTAAATGTGGTCCTTATAGACCAAAATGTTCAAAAGAGCGTTCCATAGAAACCATTAGAGACATATTATCAGTAAAGTAAAGATCAGAAAACGCTCAATAGTACTAAGTAATCGAAAACAGTAAATATTATTTAAAGATGAAATTCTGACTGTGTCTAATCCGGTTAAACACTTTTAAACGCAACTTTTTTTTTTTTGATTCTTAAATATAATTTCATATTCAATCTTATTAAAATTAGCAAATTAAATAATTTTAGAGAATTGCTTATTGATTTTTTTTTATTGGAGTTACATGCGTTTCAAAATTAAAATTGTTTACTAATAACCATATGTTTGACTTTTAGAAAGAAAAATGAAAATGAAAAAAAAAATGTTTTTGTTCTTATTTAATTACGAAAAAAGAAGAAAAAAAGTAGGGAAAAAATGTTTGTGCATTTCAAAATTATTAAAAAAATGTAGCCACATAAAAGTGCAAAAACAAAAACTCTCATTCATAATTCGTAATGAAAATAGCACCAATAATTAAAAATTAAAAACTTTATGAACTACGCAAATTTCTCTTTGCTCCGTAAATGATTCTTCCATTTATCCAGCGGCACTGAATATTCTACAGCTTATTTGCATCTTTATAAATACGAAAACAATTTAAGCGGACAAATTAATTTTATTATTTATTGAATACAAGAAAGTGCGAAAAGAAAATATCATCAAGTTCACAACTAAACCTACTGCAACTTATCGAGAAACTAAAAGATTTATGTGTACATCGGGAGAGGAGGATGCTGAATATATCTCTTTTTTTTTTCTAATTTACCGAATCAACAATACTACTTGAATTCTTTTAACATTTTAGCCGAAACTGAAATTTCAACGTAATTTAACTGAAATCCGAACGAATGCAAAACTTTGAACAAAAACTAAATTTGATTCTAAGATTTTCTAAAAATGCCGTCTGAAAAAATTTGTAAGGGTGAAACCCTCATAACCTTCATGTCCCCGGGTGTCAATGATTGAAAAACCGGATGTGAATGAAATAATTTCGTAACGTAGCATGGTATATTCGTATCACGGTTACTGAAAAATATATACATATATATATATTTTACTACAAACAAAAATTACTTTATATTCTACTTAGCGTTGCTTGTTTTCCTGAAACCTTCGGTCTAAGCCGATTATGTGGTCGAATGTTCGCGTCCGGGCTCTAGGAAATATAAATATTCAACATCGAAGAAGCAATTAAACAACACGAGGAAACTGTATAAATTTAAATATCGGTATTTAAAGAATTACCGATATAATGAACAACTCTTAAAACTATTGCATAGTGTAAGAAAATAAAAATATAGAAATTGGGAGAAAAGTCATACTCGAAAGAAAAAAGATGTCCCTAATTGGTTTTGTGCAAGAACTTTTTCGATGCTTTATATCGGTTAACGTAATCAACAAAGAAATGATAAGAAATTATAAAAATAGTAAAAAAAAAAAAGTTGATCGTTTTTACGTTACTTTAAGTATATAATCCACTTCGGAAAATGTGTAAGAAAACTATAAAATTTTTATTTACATCAGCATTCTTGTGTAAATGTAAAATTAAAACTTCTTACACTTATAAATGTATATTTTTGTTTTTCTATTTTCATATACATACATTATGTATATATTACCGACTTCCAAAAAAAAAGAAGGTTATGTTCCCTCGCATATGTTTTTTATTTTTTTTTTTTCATGTTTGTTCACGCATAACTCATATTCCTATAGACCGATTTTATTGATTCTTTGTACATTAGAAAAAGTACCTTTCAACTTAGGTATCATGTGAGTACTGATGAAAATAGGTAACATAAACTAAATAGTCGTCAAAAAAAGGTGGAAAATGTGATTCCTTCTTATTTTTTATTACTATAACAGAGGCGATTAACTTAAAATACTATCAATTTGCCAAAAATTACCATAGAAATGTAGCTTTGTTACTGACTTCCAAAAAGAAAGAGATTACACATTCGTCGCATTTTTTATTTTTATGATTGTTCGCGCACAACTTACATTTATATAGACCGATTTTACTGATTCTTTGTCTATTAAAAAGTGTACCATCAGACCCGTGCGAGTCCCGTTGAAAATCGGCGAATATAAACTGAATATTTATCGCAAAAAAGTGAAAAAAATGTGACCTCTTTAGACAATTTATTACTATTACAAAGGCGATTGACTTGAAAGACCATCAACTTGTCAAGTTACCATAGAAATGTAGGTTTTGATGTTTTTCCCGTGAAAATGCAGATGAACATAAAAAAATCGTTTTTTTTTTTTAAAGCATTAAGTATGGAAAATAAAATGACAAAGAAGTTGATTTTTAGCAAGAAAAAAAATTCATTGCACTAAAAAGTAAAAAACAATCACTTCGGATTAGAAAATATATTTCTGAGTGATATATACCTTAAGATGATATATTCATGTACAGCACTAATACCTTAATTATAGTCAGCATCAAATTCATATAACAATATCTAAGAAAAATTTAATGAATATTTGATGTAGTTTTTAATTATTATTTTAATATGAATTTGATGCTGATTATAATTAAGTTATCAATGTTCTATAAGAATTACCATAATATACCATCTTAAGGTGTAGTATTCCGTATTAAAGTGGTTTTGTACTTTTAACTTTTGTAACGACGGGTACACTATCAATTTTAAAAATATATTAATTAAAAATAGAAATATAGCGACAAAATAAAATTATACGCGTGATACTCAACAACTGGAAATAAGGAATCTGTGATCAGTTCGCTTTTTTCCGTTAATATTTTCATAAAAATTAAATCGAAACAATATTGACGCATATTGAGTACTCTCTTCTCTATGAACAAAAAATGAAAATGATTGTCAAAAATACAAAAAAAAAAAAGACCCCGAAAGTCTTATGAGAGTACAAAAGTTATATACTAGCTAGGAAAACATTGCTCGAAAATTTCCACGCATTATGCACGACTGTTTAATTATCTCTGCCGAATAACTAGCGTCATCGTCGATTTCAGCGTACTAATCTTCAGACGCCACGGTAAAAATGTACATAATACAGTAAAACGGATCACGGGCACGTCGATAACGCGCTGATAATTATTAAAAATACGTTTCAGCCATCACACAAGTCGCCACCATTCGCGGAGAAGTAGAGGATTCGGAGATCGAAGGCATTTCCGAAAAGATGACAGATTGCAAGATTACGTGGACGAAATTGGCCGAGACCCTGCAGGTAAGGAAGTGATCGTAGTCGTAGGCAAGCGGTTAAGACTGTTACATTATTACAAAGGTTCATTTATGATAAGAATACGAGAGCGACAGACTGGAGAGTAAAAACCGGATTGACAACTGTCCAACGGCCGGGCGGTGGAAACTAGGTAATTTTTAACAAAGAGAGAAACACGTTTCAGGTTTGCTTTGTTGCGAACGAATGCATCGAACACGAGCCGTATCAGACACATACGACATACCGTAGTAGAATGATACATCTAAAAACCAATAAAATAGACGCTACACAACTTATAAGATTGTACCGCGACCGAACAAAGGCGTACCTAATATGCCGGTAAAAACCAAATCGGCCATACAGCCTGTATTTTTTTCTTCGAACAATACAGTGTTGCCAAAAAAATTAGCCCGCATATCGTAGAAGACATGGTCGCGCCTGCTTTTCGATTGCTGCGAGCGTTGGACGAAAAATTATTAGAAGCACCGCCAATAATTTCACCCAACAGGCGCTTTTCCCCTTTCATATTCGATACAGATGCCCCCTCTTGTAACGGTACAGCCGCTGAATAACGATACATCAAAATTCCCGACCAGAACAAGCGCACTATACGACTGAAATCGAACAGCTTGCGTAATAACATGTAAAATTACCAAGTTCAACAATTATGTAAAATTTAAACGTATGTGTAGGATGGTGAAAAATTCCTTCCAGCGTAAAGTTCCAGAGCTACTTACTTCTCCGTCGATGAGGAGGCTAATTACCTCAACTTTTGTTCCAAATGGCAAATTATCGCATCCCTAAACAATAATCTACCAAAATGTATATCAAAAAAGTAATGCAAACAAACCGCATAAGCAATAGTTGTTTTAATAATATTACACTGTGGCACTCTAGATAACAATAAAAAATTCCTCCTATTATTATCATCATATAAGTAAGAAGGTCGTGTCTCCCGATAGGCATCACTGTTAAACTAACGATCAGTTTGCGAATGTGCGAGGCAATTCGTATGCGGGAAGAATCGCTCTATCATGTTCACATTCGTAATATTTTTGTGTAATTCTTCAAGCAGCAGAAGTGCTCTTCTGTTCAAGCATTTACGACTAGCTCAGGAATATTCCTCCAAGTTTTTCCTTCTTGAGCAACAGTTTCCTGATTTCCCATAGCTATTCCAGCGTAGAATTGCGCTAAACGTAACGTGCCGATTTTATGAAAAGCATCGACATATACGCAATATGCGCAACTTACAATATAAAATCCCACATTGCCAGTTTAACTATAATTACAGCAAATTAAAGTAAATTTGAAAATGATAACAATGTACAATAATATAAAAATCAAAACGACAATTTAAGCATCAACGTTAACAAATTTGATTATATTCACGCTCAGAACTAACTTGAACACCCCACTCTGTCACCGACTCTTTATACACACTGATAACAAATAAATAAAAAATTAATAAAAAAACAACAAATTCTACTTTCACGAGAGCTGCAAAAAATTTACAAATATATATGTTTACGAATCTGTTCAACAATCAATCGAATCGTAAAAAAGGGATAATAATATTGTACAAATATATTTTTAAAAAGCCATGTGGCGCTAGCGAAATTTACATGATACATTAAAGTTCGAAATTACTCAACGAATGGTTCGTGTAACGATCAGGTTAATAAACGCTTATAATGTAATAAATCATACGGAAGAAGAACTAGCCCAACAGCGCACTAATACTGCTACATTTAGAAATAGAAAAACAAGTGGTAATATTGTCAATTAAAAATCGAACTGGAACAATAAGTTTCAACGTGACACATTTGAACGATAAAAATTTAATGTAATCGATAAAAATACAATTAAAAAAAATTGATCAATATGCAGACAAATTTGAGATTTGATCAAACCGAAAGAATCATTAAGTCTCTTTCTAACGATTAAAAATAATTTTTAACGCCTTGGAAATACCAAGTTTTTATAACGCATAGCTTTTAATGAGAAAATTTTAAAATTCACTTTTCAATGTCGCAGCAAGAAATTAACCTCATCACGGATGCAAAGAATCAGATAACACCACGCAATGCAGTTTCAACGGATGTAATGTTCTGCAGACGCACACACACACACACACACACACACACATATATATATATATATAATAGTAATTACAGAAACTAATCGGTGGTACAATTGAACTTAAATGTGTTTTTAATAATTATTTCACTAAGAAAAAAAGCAGAATTCCATTATTATTAAATTTATATTAACATTTTATATACAAATATTAATAATAAAAAAATAACCAAAACTTAATTGGACGATTTTTAATTTACCGCATTAATTTTATACGCGGTAATAAAATAAAATAAGCGATATCCATGCATGGTTTCTGAGAAAAAAAGAAAAAGCGATCACTTTACTACATTTCTGATTTATTTTTTCATAATACCTCCATGCATACAAAAAAAACATTATTATCGATAGTTCAAGCGATCATTTTCAATATCCCCCTCCCCCCGGAGGGGAAGGTAAAAATGAAAATCGGTATTTTAATAATTTGTATTGCTATTTTTATTACAGCGTCGAACACAAAATAGAAATTTATCCGCTGGAATTCGAAATTTCGTAATAACATTAAAACAGAATAGGCAACCAATTCTGTTCTGCAAATAGTTATCAGCTTAAATAACTTATCAACCCGAAAATACCTAAAAGGAGGGGTAAGCCATTTCTGGAATATTAACTATAGCAATTATTACATTTAAGAAATAATGAAAAACAAATGGAATACAAACAAAAGGAATCAAACGTCATCCGACATAGGCTCGTGCCCAGAATTTTGGAAAGGAAGTGGTTTTGAAAATTTTCTTCACATATTTATTTTATAAATAACAATAAACATTTTTCACTAATACTCGTACTATTAATAATTTCCATCATTTTGATTTATATGTATTAATAATTTACATAAATTAATTACTGTATAAACATTAATAAAAATTACATGTTATTAATTATACTTGCATAAAATATTAATGAAGTACCTACAAATATCGAGCACATTTTTTCTTTTTTCTTTTATTATTTTAAATTTTTGATTTTTTTTTAGATTTTTGTGTATTTATAATAACTATTTAAGTTCTCATGGAGCGGTTTAACCCCCCCCCGTGGACACGGTCTTAATCCGACATATGTTAAAATTATTACGTAAGAAACAGATATATATCTCATCAAAAATAAGCTACAGACATGTTTCGGAGCATTCCTTCGATATAATTACATCGAAAATAGGATAGTAGTAGTAGTCGCTCCGAAAAATATTAGCGTACTATTTTTGTAATTGAATATATTTGTTTTTTATGCAATAATTATTTCTGTATATTTGTTGTATTACTGAAAACGAAGAAGAAAGATATATGTATATATAAAAATTTTGTTTCTCTAAACGCCGCTGAAAAAAAAATTTAACAGAATTTCCACACCATCACCGACTCTGCTACTATTCGAGTAGTTTAGATATACTTACAGAAGTCATTAATAAACATCGAACTCGATAAAATGGGAATCAATGATTTTCATGGGAACGCAATTGAAAAAAAAATGCAACGTAAAAAATAGATAATGGGAGGAGGAACGGGAATTAAAGAAAGGCTTTCAATAAGATAAAGATAAAGTTGAACACGCGAAGGGCAAAAATTACACTACGTTAAATAAATCAAGATTGGATTTCCTGTCTGAGCATCGAATTTAAGGCGCAAAATATTATTCAAACCGAAAAAGTTTTTATACCATTCTAACAAAAGCAGTTTATGCCTAACGATTATTGTTTCAAACAGCAATTAATAATTATTCTGCGACATAAAAATAAAAAAAAAACATTCCAAATTTGTAGCACAGAGTTATAAAAATCAATATAATACGGGAGGATATGTAAGAATACAAAAATTAAGAAACGATGTAAAAAAAAAAAAAAAAAACAAAAAAATAAAAAAACTTGCCAATTTCGAAATATTAAACAATTAATCGTCTCATCAGTTGCCGTTTAATAGATAAACCTTTCTCTATATCTTTAAGCAAGCGAGCAGTTCTACTAAACGGTTGAACCTGCTGAAGGCCCTGTCTCCGACTAAATGGGGTAGTGACCCTTTCATTCTTATTCTTCTATATAAATCCATCGTCCGCTCTAAGCTTGATTACTGTTCGTTCATTTATGCCTGCGATTCCAAGTCCCATATTTTTAAACTTGATGTGATCTAAAATTCTTGCCTTAGACTCTGTCTCGGTGCTCTTAAATCCTTTCCTATTCCAGCACTGCTTGCTGAATCGAATGCTCCTCCCCTGTCTATTCGCAGATCTTATTTGGGCTATCGCTTCCTTGCTAAACGTCTTTCTCTCTCATCTTCTTTTTTCATTTGTTCCTACCTTTCAATTTCTCGGAATTGGCGCTTTGTGCCTAGGAAAATTCCTATCCTGTCCCTTTTTTCTCTCCGTCTTAGTTCATTTTGGCCGTATACAATTTCCTTTAATAGTCTGCCTTATTTCTCCTTTAACTTCAGCGATCTCTGCCATCCTTCCAGAGTATTTATTTCGCCTACACTTGCAAAATCTCTCCATCGAGCTGTAATTAAACGGGAATTCCACAGTATTGTCAATTCTCTCTTCCCTTCTCATGTAAACATTTCCACTGATAGTTCTAAGGGGCCTGATGGGGTTGGTGCTTCTTTTATTCTTCCAGGTTATAACTTCTCTGAATCCTTCTGTCTTTCTTCTTTCTGTTCCATATTTACAGCCGAGCTAATGGCTATTTTACGTTCCATTATTTTTATCTCCTCCAATCGTCTTTCTTCCCAGTTTCTGATCATATCCCACTCCATGAGTGCTCTTCAAGCCATCTCCTCTTCCTAATCATTCCTGTGATTTTACTATTCTCCGCATACGTTCTCTCATTCGGACTCTCTCTTCTCTCCATGGGATCCATATTGACTTGCTGTGGGTTCCTAGCCATTCTGGCATCTCAGGTAATGAGATGGCTGATTCTTTGGCTCGGGTTGCTGCTGCTTCTACATTCTTCTTCAAAAAAATCCCATCCTCTAATCTCTTGCCTTTGTGTAAATATTTCCATCTCAGATTTTGGTTGGATATGTACCCTTCCTCCTTTTTTAATTGTCGCTTTTTTTATCTGTCCGTTCAGCCTAATCTTCCTTCAAATCCTTGGTTCCTTCACTTCCTCGTTCTATTGTTGTCTCCATTGTGCGTTTGCGCTTTAACCATTCCTTGCTGCCTTCCTTACGCTTTCGTCTCTCGTTGACCTCTTCGCCATATTGTTCTCTCCATTCAAATGATGCGGTTGTTTGTGACGCCGACCACATGTTTATTAAGTATTCATTTCTATTCTCACTTGCTTGGGCTGGGGCTTCCTGCTCCTTTTTGTGCTCGTTATATCCTGTCTTTTCCTTCTACACTTATTATCCGCTCCATTGTTTCCTTCTTATTAACGATAGCTGATCGCCTCACTATATAACTTTCGTTTTCCCGTAATTGTTTCTGGGTGAAGGTCCTCGGTTGACGAGCCCAACTAAAAGAAAAGAAAAAAAAAAAGCAAGCGAGCTTCTTTTACAATGCATCTGGAGACGGCAGAGCTACCTTTACACGTATTCCCGGTATTTAATAGATGATTATTTTTTCACGCTTTACTCGCCAGAATTAAACAATGGTCTTATATCATACCTGTGTTCTTCAGTTTCACAAGTTATATGGCTGAAAAATTTTAATGTAATGTTTTACCGAGGAGAAAACAACAACACTAAACGTATCAGTAGATTTGTAAATTATTCAGTTATTAAGACAAAGGACAGTAAACTCTAATTAAACTGAGGATAAATTGAAAGTTCGAGAAGAATAAGAGCAATGTCAAAAAAGCCGGGCGATTCTGAATTGAGTGTTGATGATCATTCATCACAATCAACAGACAAAAATCTTATGATACACATATATAACAATATTCATATTACAGGGCACAGCTTTCGGAACACGCGGTTTACTTTTTTTTTATTTTTTTTGGGCTTTAAATAGACATTTTTGTGAGTTCCATTCAATATATATTTCTACATTACTATTATTATTATTATTATTATTATTATTATTATTATTACAATTTATTAATGTTATCCGAAACGGAGAATTACAGACATAATTAACGGCGCTGCTGTTCGTTTTAATGTGAAATTATATTAAAAATACGTTTTTTTCTGTAATCGGAACAATGACATAGCAGCACCACAACGTACATGTTTAAGGAAAATTACACTACTAATCTCGAAAAACTTCGATAAAGTTTATATGTAAAATCCACTGCCCGCACTGTTTCCGACAATTAGTTCCGAGTTAAATTTAAAAATCCGCTTACACTTTTAATACGACGATATTAAACATTTGGCAAACATTTCTGGAGAGTCGACTTTTACCGAAATATTTAATTTTCGTCGAACAACGCACTACGCTGTCAGTTTACTTTAAAGGGTGGTGTGACGGGCTACTTGCAAACCACAAGCGAAACAATCGTATTGACAGAATATTAACAACTCGCTTAGGCTATAATGCACATAAATATGATCATTTAGAATACCGCAGGCTTCTTTTCCATAAAACAAAAACTGTTATTCAGTCTACGATACTGTCGAGTTTTTTGCAACAGGCGTAGCAGATTTTTTGTAGAAATTCCCGTTTTATCGATTTTGTTAAAGTAAAGTAAAGCAAGTCCCATGGATATCCTTGATAAGATATCATGGATTGTCAAGATAAGCTTTCCATAACGATACTTAAGGACCTAATGGAACTAAAGAGAATATTAGGGGCAGTTCCTCTCTATTTAGGATCTGCCTTTAATTTTCCAGATTTCTCTGATATGACCGATATTCAATTTCAGATTAGGTACCTGGGAGCAACTCGAATCCGGGACGAGACAAGTCTCGATAACCCCTATGACACTTCTGATTTGGTAGCCAAGCAACTTAACCACTTGTTACTCGTTTGACTAAGAGAAAATCGGGAATACACTGGGGTAACAATAACTTTTTCAGACTTCAAATTAAAAAAGTACCCCAAAAAAATCGACACTTTTTGTACTCGTGTTTTGTAAATGTTACAATATTTTTTTAATTTAATTTCTTTTTTTTTTTTTTAAATGCGAGAAGTATTTTGATAATGTTTCGTTACGTAAACTAGTAAAGTTCTGAAACAAAAGAATATTCACTGTTTCTTGGTGGATTAAAACAAACAAAAAAAAAAAAAAAAAATCGATGAAATTTATTATTTTCTAAAATGTAGTACACTAAATAATTATTTTTTTCATAAAAACGTACATAAAATTTATTTTTTGTTACTCTATCTTTCTCATACGATAAAAACGAACGAATGATTATATTTTTACTTATAAATAATTAGCTTCTTTCTGAGAGCTAAAAGTTAAAAATTGGGAGCTGCACAATACCACGTTAGCAGAAGTAAACTTTTACAAAAATCGGCAACAAAAACTATTAGTTCTAAAAACACAACCGGGTTGGAAAGGCGCATACTAGATTTTAAAACAATGTATGATCTACCAACTCTCATGTTTGTCCATAAATATAAAAATAAATTCAACATTTCGATCAGGGAAGGCGTCACCAGAATATCCAACAAAGTGTATGCAAGCGTACCGAAATATAAAAAATATCACCACATGAGGATGCAGATTACTTATCAGGCCCCAATTAAATTTAACTTGTTGCCAACTCATCTAAAATCCTTTCCATATCCCTCTCCGCTACTACGTAAATACATATTAACGTATTTGCATGATTCCACACACAATTAATCACTTCTCCTTTTATAGGATAATACAATATATATATATAATTCAATCAACTATCATTAAGTTCGACTACTACATCTATTTTGTTTTTTCGTATTATTACGTATTTCATTTATTTTATTTCCATTTATATTTTTTTGTCTCTATATTCATATTTGGATACCGAAGTTCCCATATGTACCTACGTTTGTTTTCTGTTTCTTTTTAAAGAAATTTTTATTATTTACATAAAATTCCATCGCTCGCGCAGATACGTGCGTAGATGGACATTGTAAAACAATAATAATAATAAAGTGATTTGATTATATCTTAAAAACTTCATAATGTGATCAAATTTACACGCGCGGCAAATAAATTTATAAACCGGTAAAGCTTATATAAGACTTTCAGCAGTTGTTAATTAATCAAAAAAATAAATAATTTGTGACCAGCGATAGTTGAAATGTGTCAATGACACGTGTATTTGTTGAAATAAATTAGGTTGTAAAGTTTTCTTTAGTCGGTTTTAAAGATAAATAATTTAGTTAAAATTGTATTTTGTTAATTTTAATGTTTCGGTTCTGTATAAATTGTTTAGGATGGAATTGTAAATATGATATTACTAAAGATTTTTTATTATGAAAACTCATCCCGAAAGAAACACGTGCGCCTTAAAAATAAACACAACAGAGAAGAATCTTAATACTTTCACAACGTCGAAAAACATATCGATCATTTAAAAAATTCGAATTTAATACCAACCGATCAAAACGGGTGGGTCCTTCTGCGGATAGAAAGGTTTCAAAAAAAATTAGTGTCACTTACGCTCGTCCAGATTTTGGGTGCTACACATCACGTAAATTCTTCATTCGCCTAAATTAAACCGATCAGTTAATTTTGCTACGAAGCAAAATATTCACATTTCGCCGGTACTCAAGGCAGTGCGGAAGGTTAATATTCACATATCATTTAAAGATATTTAATTTAATGATGATATTCTAAACTAATCAACATGCAGTTTACAAATGGCGGTAGTAAATGTTTCAGACTAAAAGCTACGAGTGATGATATTGCTATAATTTTATCGTTTGAGTTTATCTAGTGTAAAGCTACCATTTCAATTTATAATTTGCAAGATGATCATCATATATCTTTATTGAAAAGAATTCCGCACTAATTAAATACTTACCACAAGATCCGCGTAACATTTCGATATTTATTATAGTTTCACAATCCAAAGAATGTCATCATAATATGTGTATATAAAACAAAAAAAAAAAAGTTTATTCCGGACTTGAAGTATTTATAAATATATATTTTTTAAAACAATAACAAAACCTACAATAACTGCATACCAATCTATACACTCACATACAAATATAAATACCAAAGTTTCCATTTCACTGCATAGCACCGTTTTAGATTTTAATTTTGGACGGATTATTCAATTTTTAAGACCTTTTTTCACTGCAGGAATACAAAAATAATATTTAACGTTTACAATTTTTTTTATTTGATTTTGGATGTAAATTTTAAAAAATTGCGACGGGTGCAAAGATACTATTTTAAAAAAAGTTGGTCCTTGCAGTATTATAATAGCGTAAATTTCGCGACAAAAAAAAAAAAAAGCTTAATCGACGCATGTCAACAGTTATAACTAACGCGCAGAGTATTTTAAGAATATCAATTACAGCGAACATTTGAAAAAAAGGTTTCGATTTTCGTCGCAAAAGATTCTCACACAAAACTGTTAATAGCTTTTGCAATTTGCAAAAACATCCCTATGTAAAAGTTGAAATTTCAAGTGAGAATCAGTCGAACACTGTCTGGCCCTCTACAGGAAATTTGAACAAAAAAAAAAGTGTTTTCGAGAAAAACGCATTTAAATAGAGTGTCTTCCTTTCCTTTAAACCGAAAAAAAATTTCAATTAAAAAAAATATCATTTCGTTAGTCTCCAACAGCACACTATATAGAGTTCTCCTTCTGTATCATTATTCCCCTCGTTCCCTTTTTTTCTCTATTCATTAACTGAAGAAATTTTTTCCGCGTCAGTTTAGTGCAAAATTTGCGGGATTAAATTTGGTACCTCCGTGACCTTTATATCTATAGTGGTCATTAAAACTGAAAAAATCCGAACACTTCTTTGTCATCTGAAATAATACTTTTAGAGACTGCGCACCGCCGAGTTAAAAGACATACATTATTATTTTGCGTGTTTACATTAAATTGTTCATAAAATGGCCTAGTAGCATCAAACTTCCCTGATGTAGAAGGACTGGCTTGTGTTTAAAAAGACTAAAAACCATTTCGAACCATTGCATTTTACCATGTGCTCTACAAGAGTCAACGCATGTTTTAATCGGTAGTCTATATTATGTTCGTAATGTAGTTTTTTAAATGCTAGAACTTGATGTTGATTAAGTAGATAGCATCCGAAAATATCTATTAATTTGCCATCTTCATTTAAATGTAGTATCTTTTTTCTTTGGCTTCAGTGCAATACACAACTTACTTCATAATGCAAAGTGCATAAAAAAATTATAGCAACGTAAGGCTAAAGTGCCACAATTTGTTCCTTAAATTCTAGAGTGCAATTCACTCTTACATCTTTTAAAAAAAAAATCGAAAGGAAATACCTAAAGAAATCGTTTACTATCTTGATAATGCCTCATTCAAATTTCTCACTAAATTTGCGATATTTTGACTGAAACAAGAAATAATTTTTTTTCTCGAACGAGGGAATGCGTAGCCGATACAAATTAAAAAGTATTGGAAATAAAAACTAAATGAAGATCCTTTCTTTTTCATAATGACGTTTTTTACATTTACCTTAAAATCCATTGGAAAAGCTCACCACAGCAACTGCTGAAGTACAAAATGATTTTTGTAGCGATCGAAGAGAAGTTTGCCAACATATTATTAAATTTTATCCGGGAAAAAGAAGAAAATAGATCATATCTCGTTTAAGTTAGAACACAAAATCTGGCAGACGCAGAGAGTAGTCGCGGAAAAATTGTAAAATTTACTATCGGTGTTCAATATCTTTTATCGATTGAATGATTTTAGTAGAAACGATACCAAATAAAAAGGATCGATAATTACGGGAAAAAAGAAAGCAACTTAACAACTTCTATAGACAACCGCGATTAAGAATTTTATTAAACTTTTGAAAGTGCCAAACAGAACATAAATCGAATTTTGGACAAAATTTTACATTCCAATATTGAATATATAGAGATAATAAGAAATGCTATATTGTTTAGCCTGTAGAGCGATCCCTCAAGTGAGATGGAACTGTTTACACTAAGTAATAAAGATAATTAAGATCTATCAAAACGACATCGAGAATATTCAAGAAGCAAATATAGACAAACACGGTCGGTAGAAATTTCGATAGAAATCAAACAAAATTATCACACACTAGGTAAACGGTAATATTTACTATTTGCAATCTATTTGTAATCTGTATTTAAATTGATACGCATTTACATCAAATGTAACGTATTCGAAAATAAAGCGTTTTAATATCAAGAAATTATTTTAAAGTAGCTAAATTTCGATAAAAATATTTCGCATTTGATCCCGGATAATAATAATCTGACGGCCAGAGTTGGCTTTAATAGTCACCACCATTCCTGGCTTGCTCGAGATGATTTTAGTGACGCGTAGATTTTTATAAATTAACAACATGAACGGCAAAGAAACACCGTACACGCATACATTTGAAAGGTATTCAGATAAAAACCGGCGCAACTACAATCTCTCACGGCTGAAAAATGATAATTTGATTAATTTTTCAACTCTGTAACAAGACAACGTACTGTACGCAATACAGCACACGTTCGTCACATATCATATTCTATTTAGAAACTTCAAGTTGAGTGACAATTTTTTCCAATTTGCTCATTATAGGGCTGAAAAACTTCAGGTAATACACAAAAATGACAAGCGAAGTATAAAAAAAATTTACCAATAAGAAGACACATTCACGAGTTATTTAACGACACAGCAGTCACATTTGAACTATGTTAGTTAGCGACACGCTGCGATATTGATGCGGCGTCATTCGAAAAGCAGCTTTTGCAGCAGCAAAAATTACGCAATTAAAAGTAAAAATCAAATTAAAGATTTTAACCGGAGAACTTAGTGATCAGAAAATTAACAACAAATAATCAGCGTCGAATCTTAATTAACTATTTTCGCTAAAAAATTCGAGTATCACGCGAAAAAAAAATCATCATCTAATAATAATAAATAATAGGGGCGTGAATACATTTCTAAATTATTACACATTTATGGAAATATTAAAACCGTACACAATCAAACAAACACAGGTAGTATAGAACAACGCGCAAACTTATCTTTCGCCCATTTAACACTATCCTCAAATATCGAATTTCATCACTTGGAAGACTTCGCTTTTATTGATCTTTACCAATAGTTCTTTTATTACACGCGACTGTTTTGTCTCACCACTGCTTGGAGAAAACAACGTATTTCCCAACTTTTGGTGTTTTTTTTCTTTTCTTTTCTTTTTATACGATAACAAATAGCAACAATATTCAAATATTTATAACTCGAACTGAAAGGTGTAAAATCGAATTTATTCATCTATAGAGCGACATTTCTTAACACTAACTAGTTTGGTTCGTGAAACTTTCATTTATCAGAGCAACGAGCAATTCTTCAACAACGAAAATAAAAATCCTCATAAGTACGCACATACACACGACCTTTTTCTTGAAACTTCCAAGATTTTTCAATAGTATACAAACGCGTAACAGTTATAAATATGTACCGCTCAGGAGCGCATTTCTTTCAACGTATTCATCGAAGTTAAATAAACATAAAACGAGTTAATACTAATCGTTAAAATGTAATCACTAAACAGATTAATTACAAGTTATTGTGATAATGATGTATGCACATATAAAATTAAATAATTTTCGAGTGTATTTTCTACAACTAATTGCGTAAACTGCATTGATTTGTTTGAGCTATGTACAGTATTTATGAATTTTCCATACTAGTTAGGTCATTATAGATTAAAATTAGGTTATAAAATTAAGTTAGTTGATTAATATAATTGAATCGATTATATAACGACGTAAAAATTACAATTTATCATTCATTTCAATAAAAATTTGAATAATTTCACATTTCAGTATAAAGAGTTTGTCATTTTTAATTTATTATAACTTGTTCTAGAACCAGTTACCGTACACTATAGATGGTAATATTTTAATAGACAAAATGAACACTTCTCAAATAATGTTCGTCAGATATTATACGATACGATCCCAATTTAAATGTATCTTGGCGGCCAATCAAATATAATATTTAAATTCCCAGTCCAAATCCTCCCGATTTCTTAATTACTAGAATTGTACAAAAAGCACAGTGGATTTTTTTTTTTTTTTTTTGTTACTTTGACCGCTGCAGCATATTTTATATGAATAAAATAGAACTTAGTAATTTATTTTAAGTAAAGAACACTAAAAAATGCATCTATTTTTCTCTTCAAATGATTTTTTCTTATTAAAATATCGTTTTTGGTTATTTTTACTTTTACAACAAAATTCTCGGCTTATTCCCGGTTAGATGGCCACCCTGGTGTGTATATTAATTCATAATCGGAGTAACATTTATCGGTTAGATTAAAACAATAGTGTTAACCTGAGATTAGTTTAAATAAAACGAAAAAGATGATGCCAAAAACGTTAAAACTTTATTAATTACAACGTAATTCTTCGGCTACGCCGCATTAGAAAAAATGTCCCAATTTTATGTAATGAAATATGTAACGAAAAATGTAACGAAAAAATGGTCTTAATTTTATATAATGAAAGTTAAATGTTAGGATAGGATATTTGTGGTTATGTTCTTTTTTTTTTTTTGTATTAATGCCAGTAAGAATTACGTTGTAAATTTTGATAATTTTATACAAACTATAGAAGAGAAAGAGACGAAAATGAAAGCAAGAGGGGTCAAAGGGCGCAGCCCCCGCGAAGCCAAAATGACCGAGTTATACATACATACATACATATATTGCACTCACACAGATATTTGTTAATATGTAAAGTACGGAGTAAAACGCAAAAATTTAATTAGTAACAGTTTAGTGAATAACTCACTCAATCCGTAACACTATAGGCAGCATGCGGGGTGTGTTGCCGAAGATGTTTTTATAAACACTTATTTATTAAATATCTCTATATAAAATTATTTTATTAATCGTTAATTTAAAAAAAAAAAAATCAAACGTTTAAAACTAGTTAAGGTAAAATAATTCGTGAGTTTAGATGAAAAATTAAGCTCAGCATATGAAAAGTCGAATATTAATGATGTGAAAATTTAATTAATTATACATTTTAAAGAGGCATTTCATATTAAAACATTAAAAGACAGCGCCAGATTTATTTGGAAATTAAGTTTAAATCTATTACTTAACACAAAAATAAACACTTAACGTCGGCGTAACCATCACTTTTTTATTCCATTGAACTAGACAATTTTTTATTTCTGTAGCATTTTATTTTTAACACGTTTAATCCTTTTATTGTACCTTTTAAAATAGATTTACTAACAATATTGATAATTTTAACTTGTTAATCTTTATTTTATTCGTAATTAATATTTCATATTACCTTTATAGCACGAAATTATCGTAATTTAAATATTTAATATATGCCCCAATAGTACAGCATCTTTATCATTTATTTTATCACACTGAACACTATATATCACAATTTATTTGCTCCAACTCGTACATTTCAGATTTCATATATTCGACATTTAAATTAAATCTTTCATTTGCGTTTACATTATAAGCTTTATAAGAACGAATATAAGAAGTTAATATTAAAATATCGAAATAAAACATATAAATTTCAAAGCAGTAAACAGTCTTCAAACGTTTATTGGCGTACATATATAAAAGCTTTCAAATTACAATCTAATATTTATTTTGTTTCTAATCAATTGTTAATCTCATTCAGGTACGGTGTTATTAATTTAACTAGACACATAGTACACACCACACACTATTCGGTAAATTCGCGAATAGTTCAGAAACTGTTGTAAACCAACTTTTGCGTTAAGCAAATACAGTTAGACCGATCCCCACAGACACCTGAAAAACTTCAGCAACTGCAGTGATCAGATAGTCTAGAAAGTTATTCAATCTTACGTTTCATTCCGGCCAATGCATCATCTCATTTCATTCATTTTTTAACATCTAGTTCATCTACTTAACTTTCGTAATAATAAACGTTCGTTTTCTTATTCGTTTGGCCTGCCTCTATTAATTTCACGTCTTTTTCAACCTTTCCGGAAGATCCCTGCAGTTTCTTGGTATATTCTTTAGATTAACTTAAACACGATCGATTATATACTTAAATTCGAATATTTTGCAAAATCTACTTTCAGCATTACAATACAACTGATAATATGACAACACTTACTACTGCTCTCTACCAAACACTGATATTATACATCTTCCGAAATTTGAACAACTCAATAGTTCCGCAATTAATTATAAGTGAACCCCAACTTCAAAGATATTTAGCATCGCCACTTACTAAACACACTGCGATTCGATTTCTACTTTAATTTCGCAATTACCATCCATATAAACGGCGCGTGTATTGCAAATCTATAATTGTATCAAAGGTGCGTACTACTTCACATCCATTCCAGTAAGTTAATCTGTATAGCAATTTTATTTTGACTATTCGGTTTATTGAAATCGTTTACGTGTAATCAAAATTACAGAGCCAGCTTTCGTAATATGTCGGTTCATTTTTTTTTTTTTTTTTAATCAAATTATACAGGTACATTCTATATTAATGATCGACTATCGTCACAATACATGCGGAACACGGAATTTATATGAATTTCAACCAATATATAACACTGCTTCCGTTTGCAAATAATTATAATTATATTTTTATAAAAGCAATGATTTTTTTATTATTATTATTATTATTATTATTACCGCGGCGATATTAAGAAATAGGATAGTGTCTTGTTTCCAAAAAATGTATGTTTGCTTTAAATCTATTTTTATGCGCATTTTAGTTAACTTTTTATTTTCCTTTTTAAAAACATACTGACGTAGTACACGTTACATTTTGCGGAACTCAAAACTAGTATATGATCGTCGCGTTTGTTTTTTCCATTCGTTTGTTCGTGTGTAACTTGTGAACCACCAATTTTGATGATTCCTCGCACGCTGAGAAAAGAGTAAAAGTCAGTAGTGGTACCGTATAAGTATATCGTTGAATATCGATGAACACAAACTGAATATAGTCCTTAGAAAAGTTTTTAATAATATAACAATCGCGACTGACTTAAAATATTACTGATCTACCATGGAAACAGGAATGGGGGGAAAAACGAATTTTTTAACAGACAAAAAATTAAAATATTACCAAAGTTAATCATCACGGTTAAATGAAAATTCAAACAAATAAAACGAATCTAAAACTGCAACAGGTCCTTTACAAGTTTATTACTGCTGAAAAAATGATACGTCTCAACAGTACTGGTGTGTAATTTGTGACCATGTGGACTGACTGCAATAATCTTCTTCTTTCAGTGCCATGACCGTTCTCGATCTTAGGCTCATCTAACGGTAAGCTTCATTAATTCTTTATAGGCTCCCCTACTATTCTTTGCTGC
The DNA here is from genome assembly GCA_039619475.1 of Icerya purchasi. Lineage (NCBI taxonomy): Eukaryota > Metazoa > Arthropoda > Insecta > Hemiptera > Monophlebidae > Icerya > Icerya purchasi. The sequence continues at coordinate 346,200,137 of CM077115.1, read as the reverse complement.
GTGGAACATTTCTTCAACACTGCAACCTGTCCATGTCTGTAGGTTCTTGAACCAAGATAATCTTGTGTTCATCCAACTCTTATTTTTCCTTCCATCTTTCCCATCAATATATTCCGTAGTAATGCGTATTTCAGCCCACGCAATACATGACCAAAGTATTCAATTTTTTTTCTTTTGACAGTATCAATCAGCTCCTTTTCCTTTCTCATCGTCCGTAGTACTTCAGCTTTTTTCTTCTTTTTGGTCTGCGGGATCCTAAGTAAGCATCTATACCACCAAAACTCGAAGGCTTCTAATCTGTGAAGTGTTTTGGACGTCAACGTTCACGTTTCGACACAATATATATATATATATATATATATATATATATATATATATATAGTAATACTGACCAGATATAGCATATTTCAGAATTCTGAATCTTAAATCAAGGTCCAAGACATGAGTCGTGAGTGTCTTCTTCGTTTTTATGAAGGCAGAACGCACTTGCTCAATGCGACATCTAATTTCTCCGCCTGGGTCACCATATTTATTAATCCAGGTACCGAGGGGTATTTGTATTTATCGACTTGTTCTGGTCTGCCATTATTTATCTTTATGTCGATAGGATGTAGGTCTCGTTTGAGATGTCCATTACCTTCGTTTTCTTCGCATTAATTATCAATCCATATTTATTGCATACGTTCTCCACCGTTTTTGTTAATATAGTTAGCGCTTTTGCACTTTCAGCCATCAAAACTGTGTCATCCGCATATCTGATGTTACTGATATTTTCAACGCCGATTTTAAAACCTTCTTCTCTGCCATCATGGGCTTCTTTGAAGGCCCGTTCCGCGTATATATTAAACAGCAGAAGAGACAGTATACAAGCTTGTCTTACTCCCTGTTCGATACTAATTGGATCTAATATTTTGTTATTCTCTAATGAGATTACTGCGTTTTGGTTGCAAGTAAAGATTTTTGATTATGCGCTTATCCGCTTCATCTAGGCCAATAGTGTCGAGTACTTGGAACAATTTGTCATGAGTTACTTGGTCCAGAGCCTTGTCTCAAAGTCCAGGAAACGGAGAAATACTAGACGTTTAAACTCCTTCATTTGCTGAATCAAGATGTTCAGAGTAATGCCTCTCGAGTTCCCAGGCCACTCCGGAAGCAAAACTGTTCTCTTGCAATGTTTTCTTCGCATTTAGTTCGTATCCTATTATGTATTATCCTAAGAAACATTTTCAAGGTATGGCTCATTAAGCTAATCAATCTGTATTCAGAGCATGATTTTGGATGTTTTTTGATATCATTATAAATCTTGTCCTTGGGTAGTAATTGACCAGCGGCATAAATCTTACTAAACAATTTTATAAGGATACAAATCCCTATAATCACCGAATGCTGTTATCAACTCTACGGCAACCTCATCCGGTCCAGCAGCTTTATGCACTTTTGACTGAACTATGAACTATTGTTTTCTTTACTTCATCTTCCGAGATTTCCAAACGTTTATTTACAGCAATTTTTTTATTGAACTCTTCAATGATATTACGATTGTTTGTTTTAAATAAATTAAAGACGCGCGTTTCCCATGTTTCACGGAACTCATCTTCTTCAATAGTTCGTTTACCTTCTGAATTAAAAATGCCACCATAGCTATTCCCTTCAATTCTTTGTGTATTTGAAATTCGTCATGGATTTTCTGTAATTCTTCAATTCGTTGATATTTATCCGTCATTATCTTTGCCTTTGCTTCCCTGATCTTGAGTATTCATTATTATTACTGACGGCTGCTTGCCTTCGTTTTCTCAGTAATTAAAGTATTTGACTGCAATAATAAGACTGAGTGTAGCCATTAAAACAAACACATAAAAAAAAGGACCCTTTTCTTCGCTTAATATAATCAGATAAAAATCAGACAATAAAAATTTTCATTAGAACATATAGGGAAAATATGAACAGCGAAAAATTCAAAATTTATACATTATCCCTTCGCTAATGCGGGGAAAACTTTTCTATTTAATAAAATATCAACATGTTAATACGTTTTTCGGTAGTAAAATGTGTGTAGCGATCAGCACACGCCACATATCTAAAGGTAAAGTTTTATTCGGGAAAATTTGCCCTTCAAAATACTATTAAAAATATATCAACAAAATAAAGAAAACAATGTAGGGGGTGGTACCTTATAGTCAGGCCATGCAAATGCTCGCGTTAATTTTTGAGTGGCACTATAGATAGATCAACCTAAAATGATACTACTTTCCGTACTGTTGTACAATGCCGGATATTGCTTTTAGATTAGAATTTTTAAATTTTGTCAACGACGAGGTTGTTATAAATAGCGTTCTGGAGTTTTCAAATTCACCGCATTTTTATTCGAGTCCACATTGTCATGGGAAACTAACGTTGGCAATACTTTAAGCCATTCTCTATCGATTTTTTAATTTAAAATTGTTAACTCTATTCATGTTCTTCCAGTATTCTAATGAAAATATTTTAGACAACTTTCATTTCATTATATTAAATAAAGAAAATATATTTCTAAGCAGACCGTTTTTTTTTTTTTTAACGTTGTTTGATACTCATCTGGGGGACTTCTTCTGACCGATAGAATTTTTACCAAACAAAGCATTCGAATCACTCCAACATGATCAAAAGTTATACGCAGTGATCTAAAGACGTAATATTTCCGTCAGTTATGGGCCTGTAAATGACGATATGTCGATTTCAAATTCCTTTTCTTTATTCTAATCTACATGATTTCTTTGTAGAAGCGTAAGTGTGACTTGAATATATCGAACATAACTGTGCACAGAGCACCACTAGATTTTCAGCGTGCATCTGGCAACAGTTTTCAAACCGAACTTGACGGCTGCTGCAAACGGTGGTATCGGTGATTTTTTAAAAATTCCTCTTAAGTTGAATATGTACCATTGGGAACTTCACCCTTCACGTTCCACACCCTTCGAAATGTATTGTTGAATTACCTACATATCCAGTTTGTTATATTATTTAGTATTAAAAAAATCAAAATTATCCGCCGTAATTAACATTGATATTTTAATTTTATGTCTTATTAAAAATTAATTTTCTTCCAACTTACTCGTTTTCACGATAAATTGATAACATTTTATTTAAGTCAATCATGTTTATTATAATACTAAACACTTTTCTAAAGAGATCTTATTTTTTCACTTTCTTTTGATAATTACTGAGTATCTATGTCTGTCAATATTCATCGGTAATAGTATCACCACTGACTGGTACATTTTTCAGCGAACAAAGGATCATCAAAATTGGTCCAAACGAGTACAAGTTATACGAGCGCATATTAAAAAAAAAAACAAAAAAAAAAACAAGCTAAATAAACTTGTATTTTCCATTTTCTGAACAAATTCCTGACACTTTTTGATCGTGTGCGCTCGCGCGTGTGTGTGGGGACTGTTTGTGTATGCGGGCACGCGTATGTAGTTGGGTTCTGGGAAACAGTTTTAACAATTTTGATGAAATTCACGAAGTAGGAGTGTATTTAAGACCTGGATATCGATTGGTAAGGTCTTATCATCGAGAAAATCCTAGCAATTGTAGAAGAGAAGCGACCGATATTCGTTTTAGTGATCATGGTAGTTTTAAGGCCCATCAAAAAAAAAAAATAAAAGAAAAATAAACAAAACGCCTATTTACCATGGTAAAAAGTACTACGTTTATTCACCATCGGAACTAAAAATAGATAAAAGCATTATAATATCTTTGTTCACGATGAAAGCTATTTATTTACACTTTACGCGACAGATTTAAGCATTACGTTAATTTAAATATACAAGACGTCGTTATAGAGCTATATACAGATGATAATTTCTAATAATATTTCTGGCTCATGAATTTTGGGATTGTTTGTACGCGAAAATACTTCGACATAAGAATGTAAAAATGCGGTTTTCGTGTCACGTACAAATTACTGTTTTGATATCATTGCTTATGAAACTTGTTCGTCCACTGATTGATCTGCAAGTTCCGAGAAAACTCAATCACGATTATGAAATGAGCAATTTTTATATATACTGATACAATTACTTTTGGAAATTTCTACGATTTTGATAATATTCACGAATTAGTGAGAGGTGTTAAGGTTTAGAAATCGATATTCCAGGAAATAGTAGAGGTAAACGATGATCGAGATAGTGATCAAACTTGTATCGCGAGTTTAACAAAATTGAAATAAAGAATAATTCGCTAATTTTAAATGAGAAAATTGAAAGTGTCGAGGAAATAAATTTATTCGCGATATTTAAATATTGCGGAAACTATAATACACTTTCATGATTGGAAAATAGAATTACGCGTATTATTATGTTTTTAAACGTTTGGGAAACTCGCTTTAACTGATCTCCAAATTCGGAATAAATCCGAGCTCGATTACCGAGTACTTATATTATTATTTTTAGGTCGTAAGTAAAATGAAAATTTAGTATCGATAACATTCAGCACTTTTATTAAAAAAACAAAAACAAAATGACAAATAAAAATTTTCACGCAAGCTGTAAATTAAATAATAACGTTATCAATTAAACCCGACTCTTTTAGAATTATAAAGATTTATTATCTAAGGGTCCTGAGCGCGATCCTACAGCAAGGTCCAAAGGTTTGACATTTTTATATATATATATATATATTAAAATGTACTGTCAGAAAGTTGCGAGAAACGGAATTTCTTATTAAAACGCTAACAATAAAAACCATCCAAAAAATAAACTGAATTTGGTTACATCCAAATGAATATTCCGAGAGTGCGCGATGATATACTCTAATAAGAAAAATCAGTTATGGAAGTGGAAATGTTCAAATGTTGTGATCTTTGTTGCACAATAATATTTTAAAATTTTTGAAGCACGATAATAGAACAGTTTAAACAATTCATATTAAGTATTTTTGCTGAAAATGGAAAAATATAGAAACATTAACATAAAGCAGAAGCACGCAATGAAGCCAATGCGAGAACGAACCGAAGGACATATTGGAACGAATTATTTCCGGGGTAACTGAATTGATGATGATCGGTATTCTGTGGAGCATATCATATCGTACCAAAACCTGGGACTGATTAACACCGAGTAAAATTTGCAACACCTCCTACAATGTTCGTTATGGGCATGTATTTACTCAATTTCGTGTAGTCCTTCCAAGCATCTTTATCTAAATGGAACTTCTATAACTAGCGTTTCCAACAATCTCGCGAAAATAAAACTCTATTTTAAAACGCACACATTAAAAACCGGGTATTTTTTTCTTTTCTTTCATTTATACCACACTTGTATAAAGTTTACGGTATTTTCCTATTAACTCATAATATACCCGTATTATGCTGATAAAAAATTAAGCATTTTTCAAAAGATTTTCATGTTAATTTATAACAAATAATACAATATTTCGTACACACCGGAAAATCCGCCGCTCTTCTAATTCCATTAAATGCAAAACAAAGTTTTTCCCTTTTTCATTATTTCATTTCATTCTGACTATATCTGAGCCTCTTTTCGACAAATTGAAAAGCTCAATTCGAGAATTATTTTCGTTATATTTACAAAATTTAATTTTTAAATACTGCCAAATAGTACAATAATTATACAAAATTATCTGTACAAGTTTAACAAGATTTATATTTTCAAAATTTTCTTAATCTCAATGATAACTGATTTACAGCTATGATATAATATGCTGGATATAAACTTATTTCTATATTCTTCAGGAATTTTTGATCTCTGCCTGTCATCAATACTTTTTTAAGACACAATAATGTACTGCGAAAGTTATTCAACGTAGAAAATTATATTTTCCATTTTGTACCGCACGATGCTGAATAATAATAATAATAATAATAATAATAGAATTTGTTATCGTATTTAACTTTCGTAGTACTACTTCCACTTAATAAGAAAGCTTTTTTACATAGATTTTTATGATTATAATTCACATTTAACACGAAATTAGAGAAATTTACGTAAACTTAAGCTTTCTAAACTTCCGGTTTTGATAATTTATCGCAAGATCGACACACGACAATCACACTGCGTGTTTTTCCAGAAACATAACACGTTAACACTGTCAAATTTTGACAAGATGATCATAACAAAAGAAAAATCCGCTAAATTTAAAAGACGGAATATTTAACAAAATTATTATGAAAGAAAAAAAAACAACAAACACTGACTATGATTTTAATATCACTGAAAATAAAATGGCCTTATTTTATAAATTTACTTAATGATATTTAATTAAAGGAACACAAAGATTTGTCGATCTGATCGCAAATGTTGACATAATTGTTCTATACTACTTGCACCCGTTGTTCGCTACTCATATAACATAAACATATAAAATCAACGTTGCCAATTTTAACCACATAAATCGCCAGATATCGGCTACATTAAAATTACAAAAACATTATAAACAACAATGATGGTACATGTTAACATGCTGATAATGAGTCTGTTGTAGTAATTCTTAATGGAACGATAACTTTGCGCACAGTTAAATGAGTACACACGCATGTGTATGTGTAAACATACGTGCGCGCGCGCGTGCGTAGATAGTTGACCGCGATTTAACTACAAACGTCAACATAGATTTTTACAGATAATTTAATGCCATCTTACTTAGGACATGTACGAAATGATATCAATAATAGTCAAAATTATGGAGAAAAATGTATTAATATATACGTAATTACAAAATTAAACATGAACAAACAAAGTAAATAATCGAGAATAATGTATCAAATGTAAACGGAAAATTTCGAATTGACAAAAAAACAAGCTTACACAGTCATTGCAGTTTGAAATAAATCAGAATTAGTGCGAATAATAACACTGCCACTAAACAAAGACATTTAACACTAAATATTAAAAAAAAAATATATATAACAAGTTTAGAAATATAAAACCCATTATTTTTTTTCCTCATTCACTTTATCGAATTAACAACCATATCAACATTATTGGTGTTCGTTTTTTTGACGGAAAAAAAAATAAATAAAACGACAGAAAACATAACATTAATTACGTGTAAATCGAATGATGATATATTCTTCAATTATCTTCTCAAAAAGAAATAGAATTTACACGAAAAAGCAAAAAAGATAAAAAAAAAAAACATTGTGAAAATTTAAACGATCAATCATATATAAAAACGTGAAAAATAAACGCGAAAAGGCCAAAAATTCGATATTACTACAAAATATGCCAGTGACGATGTAAACACAAAAAATCTGAACAGTAAAAGAATTAACAAAAAATCTGGTATTTAATAGTTATAATAAATTGATAATTTATATAATCACACTACTTCAATAAATTGTTTGTGTGTTAAAAATAAAAAAGTTTTAAATTATATTTGCAAATGCTTGTTCCGTTAACTATTAGCTAGTGTTTAAGAAAAAAACATTATTATACATGTAACAGTAAAAAAACAAAAAAAATCGTGATATTTAATAAGTACGGGGCAGGAGGGGACAGAAAATGTTTAAATTTGAACGAAATGAAACGTTACATCATAAAAGAAGCATCTGGAATCTCAAGAATTAAAAAGGGGAAAAAAATGAAGAATTACAAAATAGCAAATCAAGCGACCAGTTCAGATATAATTAAACGGATCCTTTTAATTTAATCAACCCAAAGATATTGACTTGAATCTTTTAAATAAAACTTAATCATTTAATGATATTTAAACTATTTTTTCCTTTTTTACAGAATTTGTTTCAATCAGAAATCAATTTTAACAATGTTAATGTTAAACGAAAACAAAACGTAATTGTCGATTTAATTTTTTAATGCGCGATTTTTAAACTTTTAAAGTTTTTAAATTAATGCGTACTTTGCGTAAAAACGAAAAATTTTCCCTACGGAAACAGTGATGTAAAATATAGAAATAATTAATCGAATTGGAAAGGTAACAATTCTAACTTCGAGAATTTAAAATCATAACGAAAAATGCAGCGGCAACAAATGAATATTTTTCAAAATTTCAATAAATGAAAATGGAATTAACTGTCATCAACTTTCAATGAAACATTTCATATATTTATAACTATAAAATTACCTTATTAAAAACAAATTATACAAAATTGAAAAAATAAACCTCGAACTAAACGCGTATCTCATCTGTAACCGAATAGCTAATACAAATAAGCTATAACTGTAAATAGTTTGAAATAAATTATAACGATCTATCTTAAAAGATTGAAGTTTCGGAAGTATATATTATGTAAAGCATCGTAAAATTGCAAAAGCAGGTGAAAATAGTTGTTTCAATATTGTATTCCTTTTAAACATAATTTAGCGTGTAAATACAAAACGTTTTAAAACTGCAGCGCTTCTCTTGTTAGTCACGGTAATATTTCAGTTTAATACATATTTAGAAAAACAAAGACATTAATAGGAAAAAAATGTAACATAAAAATTCTATAACGCAAAGAATTCAATTTGAATTTTTAATTTGTACAGTTCAACGGTAAACACGAAATAGTTTAACAGAAACTTATGAGACATGATAATTTTACTAACTATAATGAAATAAACTGTAGATAAACAAAATCTTAATTCGGAAAATATTTCACGCGAAGGAACCGAAAAGAGTGATCAAACAAAATCTATACACAATCAATTAGAACGTAAAATTCAATGTATTCTAAAACAAGTTTAAGTATAGTTTACTTCACATGTGACCGTAAGTCACTTTCTTCGAAAAATTACTTATAATACGAATAAGAAACAATTTTATCATTAGACGGATATTTAGGCAATTTGAATAAATGTCTCTAATCGATCAAGCAATATTTCAGAGAAAAATAAATTATGATTTTTAATCATTCGATAATGAATACCGTTTTCCGGCGAATATAAATGTATTTACTGAGTTATAATATACGGTAAATAAGCGTACTTAGCTACATATTTATTAACGAATATTCAATAATTAACTTACCAAAGCATAAAAGTTCGTGTGACAATCTTCTAAACTGGCTCCGTTGGTATCATGATTGGGGTGCGTCATGATTTATCCATTTTTACAATAAAATAAGCTATTAAACACTAATTGTTTAATAAAAATTTACACTATTCAACCATTAAAAAATTGATAAAACCGCGGATCTAAAACGGTGTTTTCACCTTTCATGGCTAGCGTAAAATGGCGGATTACGACAACAAGCGAATAATTTCCTTAGTGTGTTATTGGGTGTTACGCATCACGTGGTACAGTCTGTATCATGGCGGCCCTACTAACACATGTTGTACCAAGTGGGAAATCCAAATTTCTACGAAATTTAATTCCGACGACCGTGGTAAGATTAATTTTTTTAATTTTTTAATACACTATGTTTGTTTTTCATATTCTATTATTTGTCGAAGTCCGTTTACTATTATATATAATCGTTTAAAGCCAATCGAAATAACTGATGTTTGAAAAGAGAAAAATAATACTATTATACATTTTAACCCGTACTATAACTTACTGCCGTTTTCGGGGCAACGAATTTTTATAAATTTTACGCACTTTAATAAATTTAAACAACTACGAGTTTTCATTAATAAAATATTGTAATTTATGTATTTGGTTTTCTATATAGCTAATTTCGATCAGTGCAGCCACAATATAGTTGCAAATGTATTAAAATCTGATCGCTTAAATGTCGTAAATTATTATATTTATTTTTTTAAACAAATTACGTAATCGACTGGAAAATTTTAGAAAATACGATTTTTCGAATAAACATTTGTATTGCAATTTTTGCATATTAATTATTTTCAAAACTAATTTTTCATAACTATTATAATGGATTACTGAAAATGTTATCCCGGGTAAAAATCGGCCTATTAGTGATGAATAGATATTTAAGTATATATTTAAATTTATTCTTTACAATAAGTTGTGTTTTTGCAGACACTATCGTAGACATAAATTTCTTTTTGCTTTTAAAAATTTAAAAGCGATAACACAGCTTTTAATTCATGCGATTTTTTTTGTTACAAAAATAAATTCTTTACGTTAACGATTTTATTTCCAGTTTTCAAGAAACTTTTAAGTATCCAAAAAAAAAAAAAAAAAAAAAAAACGTTTTTCATTATATCTTAAAACAATTAACATTCCCAAACAATATTTCATAATGTTTCGTTATTACATTTTTCTTAATAAACAATACAAAATGTATTTTTAATTCGTTTTATATAAATGCGTATTTTGCATTTATTGTTTTTGACCAATTTATTCCTATTATTTTTATACCAGTTTTCGGCTTCGATAAATGGAACTTTTTACGTGATTTTTAAGCATTCCTTCAATATTTAATTGCACCCCTTTAATATATGTTATATTTTTTGTTAGTTTAATGATATGCTTCACTTAAATACTTTGTTTCTTGTTTTGTATCTAATTGTATGTAATAAAAATATTAGGTATAATTTTTATCAAATTACAGATAATGATTTTACTTTAATTCTGACGTAGTAATTCGTATTTAAAATGATAAATTTTTCATAACCTCATTCAAAAATTTAAATGTTTAATAAAATTGTTGCCTTCGTTACCATGCATATGTTTCATATGTATATCGTGTATAATCGTATAAATTTCAGTAATTTTAGTTCCAGAATATATTTAGTTATATAAATATATTTGTATTATTTAATTACTTTTTTTATTTTGTTAAAGTAAAATAATTTATTTTTTAGCGCCGGTATTCTATTCGCTTTATTAACATTTCGAAAAATACTCAAAAAACAATGTAAACCACAAATTCTTCGATTTAGGGTTTTTTTTAATTTCTCCGAGGATAATTTTAACCGTCTTTTTCTATTTTAGGTTTCAGTACGGCATAAAAAAGGACCAATTCGTGCGAAAATTAAAGAAAGTAGGCCTTTTGTTGCAAAAAAGCCGGAAAAAATAGCTTTTAAGTCGGTGTCCGATTCTCTTGCCTGCAGAGGGTAATACATGTTTACCTTGTTGTACATAAAATTTTTTTAACTTATTTCTTTTTCGATATTTCTCATATGGAAATATATGAGAGGCAAATTTAAATTAGTAGAAAAACTAATTATAGTTAATTCTAAGAATTTTTCTATAGCTAGAGAAAAATATTATATATTGTCCAAATATTAGTACTATTTCCATGATATGTGTTGATTATATTTTTTTTCATAAACACAACATCTCAAATAAAAAAATTTAAGTAGTATTTGGTTTAAAGTTACTTTTAACACGGCTGCTCTCAACTGTGAAAATAATTTGAGGTGTAAACCTTTTAGTTCGTCGAAAAAAAGAAAAATTAAAACGTTATTGCAATTTTAGAAATCACAAAATGTTTCATTACAAAATTCAATAATTTAATCAAAAATGGTTAAATACCCACTGTCCACACAGTTCATGACAGATTTCAGTTTTAGTTAGCTGAACTTCGGAACAATACAAGTTACGGGGAAAAATGGTAATTCTGTCGTTATACTGAAAAAATGAATCAAAACTATCGGTTTTATATATATATATATATATATTTATTTATTTATTTATACTATTTAAGTAAATTTAAACATTTAACAATGGCATATTGTGCTATGTTTCAAGAAAAGGTGTAATTTCCCGGTTTGTTGTTAAACATAATTTGTTAAAATGCATATCCACTTGATTTTTTAACCTTTGTATAAGTAAAATTTATGACACTAAAAACGTAAAAATAATCACATTACAATTTTAAATTTAATAGAAATAGGTGTATTGAAGTGATATTTACTTTTGAGAAATTTTTGTAGCGGAATATAGATTTCCTAATAAAAATGTCTGCCTTAGTGATAAGATTTGTGAATCAGTTTTTTATATTTTTAATTAATATCATATGAATCTTATAGTGACGAATATAAATAACGCTATTGTTTAGAAAATAAAATTTCATACTGAAAGTGAACACATTAATGTAGTGTGCAAATCATTACTGAGAGTACTGTATAATAGACCACTGCAGAAAACTTTTCGTTAATAAATGTGGAATATTTAATTTTTCTTAAAGTAATATTTAATAGTCTTCTCTTTTCCGTGCCTTTAAATTTTTTTAATCATTATTATAAGACCAGAAATTTTAAGTGGACTATTTTAAGATTACATTTGTTTCTAAAATTCAAATACTTCACGTTAAAACATTTTATTTTTATTTTTTATTTATTTATTTTTTTTTTTTTAAACGCAGGATAAAAACTAAAATAGAATAAAATTTTGGGCTATCCATATTGTTTTTAAATAGCATCATAAACATTTATTTTTTTAATCTACCCCACTTTTTAAACCGCAAAAAAGGAAGTATAGGTAAATAGAACATTGAATTTCTAAAATTCTAAATCTTTAATATTAAATATTCATTTTTACCTACTACTTCGCACACTGGTTTAATTGTATAATTAAATGACTTGCTTATATATTTATACTAAAGTAAGTCCCAAAACCTTGGCAAGTCGCCGAGAGTTGTGGTTATAAAGTTCATAATATACAAAGTCCAACAGCACTAAGCTAGTTCCATCTCTCAGCTACCTTTACTTTCCCCGATTTCTCTAGAACCAATTATTTCAGGCTTGGTAAAGCAGAGAACAACTTAGGATTCGGAACGAAATAAGTTTCGAATCCGTGACCTTTGGCGTGGTAGGCGATCATCACCTTAACTATGGCTATCGTGCTGCCTCTACTTGAATATGTATTGCGTTATAAGAAAAAAATTATCCAAATTATTAATTAAAATTGTTATACATACGAGTATGTTTAAAATTGTGTTATATTCATTTTTGACGTCTACAAAGGAATGTGCACTTAAAAGCTTAGAAACGAAATACGAATTAAATTTAAATAATAAATAAATACTTCAAATGGGGAGTTTCGAAATTCTGTTTTTTAAATGGTAACACTAAACTACGTACTTGTAGACCTTTGAAAATATCTAATTGTTATTAAATTTTAAAAAATAATTCCATATTCATTCAAAAAATTACTTGAGATGTATATGTTTTTATTAAAAATGAACATTCTATTTAAAAAAATTAAAAACATTAAGAAATCATTAACTAAACTATAAAACCTGAAATTAACTGAATGCACTAGTTCAATCTGTAATTTATATTAAGAATTGTACATAAATAACTTTATTAATAGTAATAATAATAGCAATAATGTAATCAAGTTTATCGAATGGCATCGAACCGTTATTCTTTTCGTTTCCGTTTAGTTGGAAAAAAAAACGGTTCTGTTTTAATTTTTCTTTTCCTATCAGTTTTTTTATTATTAAAATTAATTTTCCAAGAAGATTATCCAGCATCTTCCATTAATATAAATGCTTTACCAAATTTTAAAATCAACAAATTTTAAATAATAATTTTTGTTATAAATATTTATGTTTAAACTATAATTATTTTTTATATTCCACAGAAAGCCAAAATATTCTAATCCTCATTATGACTACTTTTTATTCCATCTTACTCAATATTTCTATCCTTATTCCGCTTCTTAAATCACTATTCAGTCTCGTTAAATACTAATAGAAACTACTGTTTTTCATCAATGTGTTTGTTGATAAAACTCATTCCAGTTATTATTGCAAAAAAAAAAAACAGAACTCCACAGATATTTACAGTCATATGTTAAAGTTACCTTACATTTGCGTCCTTTACAAAATCGATAAAAATTACTTTCCCATCTCACTTATTGATGCCAATTTTTACTCCATATTAGATCCAGCACATTGTTTTGGTAATGAGTAATATGCGACGCCAATGGAATTTTGATGAGTAATTCAATGTCAGCGCAATTAAGAAAAAATAGAAACAGCTTTTCAATTATTTCCTTTTTTGCATAAATTTTAAAAACTAAAAAATATTTCGGTTCAGTTTCAGTTTCCGCTTCAAAAAGGATTACGTTTTTTTTTCTTTTTCAAATCCCCGATTCGGTAATCGATTACATTGTCCCACCAGTTTATGTTTCGTACTTTTAGTTCGTTCATTTTTGCTGCTACTCATAGTGTGGTAACTAACACGAACTATGAATAACAGGAAAATGATCGAACTAACGTAAAGAGCTAATTTGAAAAATAACAAAGATGGCAAAAATGGCGCGGAAAAAGCGAAGTAACGTGAAGAGAAAATTTTAAAAACAAACATCAAAATAATATATGAAAATCTGAGAACTAAAATTATGACTAAAAATGAATGTGATATGAAAAATGGGAAATAACAGAAAGAAATGAATTTCACCTAAAATACTAAAAAACGCATGTCTAATATAAAATTATACGATCTCTTCTTTTCAAAATTTGATTTAAAATGTTTAGTCTATTATGGAAGGGTATGATGTCATTTTTTTGTTTAATAGTTTGTAATTTTTTTTGTTAGTATACTATTATTAGTAAAGTAAGTAAAGTGAATTCCATAACATTAACAGGACGTCGGGAGCTGTGAGGTTAAGGTTCACAATAGACTATGCCTAATAGAACTAAAGAGAATATTAGGGCCACTTCCTGTCTCTCAGTCGCCTTTACTTTCCCAGATTTCTCTGGTTTCCAATTATTTCAGACTTATTAATGTACTATTATAATTAAACGATTCTTTTTCTTAAAAAGAAAAAACAAATCCGTCATTTACAATATAGCTCATCAGTTAATAAAAATATTTTAATTAAATATTTAACAGTAATTTAATCTGTACATCTATAAAATTATTTTTACATTTTTTTAATTCGTGTAATCACTTTTTTTTTTTTTTTCTTATTTTATTATTTACTTATATTTTTTTTTTTTCTTCCCACAACCAAATCCTCAATTTTCTATTCAGCTATTATAGATTTTTTTTCTTCTACAAATTTTTTGAGCATCTTATCTAATCATTTAACATATAGAGTGGTTGTTCGTTTGTTCTCCCTCCTTTCTCTAAGCAAACGAAAACTGATAGCTCAGTTCCTTCTTAATTCATATTTAATTTTTATGTTTTCTTCTAATTTTATACAATTTTCCATGGACCAATATTTCCTGATCTGTCTCAATATATGGGTTCAACGTGTGCATAGATATTTTCTGTTTTTTTACTTTTTATTTTCCTTCGCTAATCATTTAGTATTCATTGTAAATATTTTATAGTCTATTTTATTGATTTAGTTACCGCTGACAAATTTTGCACTTTAGAAATACTTACCGCATGTCCCTTTTAGTATAACAAAAAAATAATATCGGTTTTTAGACATACTCATTTTTCTCATGTTTTGTTCTATTTGAATTATTTTAATATTATTTAAAAATATTAACCAATGTTCCAGTTTAAATGAAAATTTATTTATCACGTCTGAATTTAGTTTTAATAACGTTTTTTTCTACGACTGTTTGGAGAAGCAAAATGTATAACTGAAGGAGACATTACCCCCTAGACCTTCTTGGCTACGAATCTAGTAATGATTTCATTGATTTTTTTTTTTTTTTGTAACGCGAAGTAAAACATCATTTTTTAAATTTTATAGCAAATTGTAAAAAGGTGTTCACGTTCATATTAATCAAGCATGATAATACTCGTTCCTGCTCTGAAGTAAATAGATAATTATGATTTATTTCAGCTAATTTCACTAAATAAGCAGTCAGCCACAGGGACCGAATATTATCGTACAATACACGTGTTGACTATAAAACATGATAATTTTCCTTTTTTTTAGGATTCCGTACACATATAATGTACGGAATCCTAATAAGACGGTTCAAACGACAAAAATATCAAATAAAAATCAATAACTCACGAACGGCTTGACTTATAAACTTCAAATTGGGAACATAAATTACAATTAAATTTTTTTTTTAAACGATCTATAATTTCAAGATGACCGATTACCGTGGGCAGCAAAACCCCCCAAAAAACCGTCAAGAATATATAATATGGTATTTAAAACGACCTCAAAAATCACTTAAAAAATCATAACACATCACCCGATAAATCTATAAAGGTGAAATTCAAAATATAAAATAAAATGCAGGAGTCCTTTCATAAAATTAAAAAATCACGGTACAAAAGTTATGTTAAGTTGCCGAAAAGTTCAAAAAACGCAAATAATGACATGCCCTCCCCCACCCACCGCGAGAGTCCACAGCTAAAAATTTGCGCATCCCCGTATATTTCTCTAGTTAAGAACATCCAGGTTTCTAGCTTTAAAATTAGACCCGCGGGGCACCAAAAGTTCGAAATTTTGAAAAAATATATTTTCCCCCCGGCCATGTAGTATATCGTAGGAAAGATCGCTATTTGTCGGGGCAAAAAATCGCATTTCATTTCCTTAAAGAAACTTTCAAAGTTCAAAAAAGCGCGAAAAATGACGTGTCCTTCTCCCCCCTTAGCGTAGCGAGTATAATAGCTAAAAATTTTAAACGTGATAAAAATATGCGTTACCACGTATATTTCTCTAGTTTGGAATATCGGGCTTTCCAGCTTTAAAATTAGACACTCGGGGCGCCGAAAGCTCGAAGATTTTGAAAAAATATTTCTTTTTTTCCGGGCATGTGATGTATTGCTGAAAAGGTCGCTATTTGACAGGAACGAAACCGCAAGTCATTTCCTTAACGAAACTTTTGAAGTCGACGAAAAGTTCAAAAAAACACGAAAGGTGACGTATGTCCCCTTTTTTGACGACGCTAGTATTATAGTTAAAAATTTTGAGCAAGGTTAAAAATATGTACATTCCGGTCTGTTTTCCTAGTTTGGAACATCCGGGTTTCCAACGTAGAATACTCGAAATTTTTGAAAAATAATTTTTTTTTCCAGCCATGTGAAGTATCAATTGAGATATTGCTATTTGTTGGGAACGAAACGATATTTCATTTTCTTAACGAAATTTTCGAGTTGGCGATAATTTCAAAAAATCCGAAAAAATTACGTTCCTCTTCCCCTTTCCAGCTGAAAAATCATACTCCTTTTTTTCGAATTTAGTATTATGTAAATGTAAATTGTAGTTATCGTTAACTTACATATGCAAACCTCAGCACATGAAACATCATGCTTGACTGAACTTGTTTTTTTTGAAGCAGTTCTGATTCTATCCTTCTTCTTTCTTTCCTTTTTTTATTTTTTTGTTGTATTTCTTGTTTACTTTATTTTCCGTGCAGGAAATTAAATATTAGTAAACAAATAATTAAATATTTGTTTCATAATGTAAAATTTTTGAAAATAACGAATTATTTGCTGACAGAGTTTTAATAAACCAAATATCACAAGCAAGATAATAACCTAAAGTTATGTACTACTGAACACGTGCGCAAATTCGATTATTCAGTAATAAATGTTAAATATTCTGCGTAACTGATTACTTTTTGAAATGAATAGATTTTTACTTTGACTATATATTACCAGCTGAAGACAATTTTGTGAACGATATTAAAATTAAAATTTAAATATTTATATTATTTAAAATAATATATATAACCTTTCAAATGCGTGATCATTTTTGTAACAACAGAAGATAATGGTAAAACAATTTTTTTTTTTTTTTTTTTTTGGATTAACAAAATAAAAACAGTGGAGGGTAATTCGATTCTTCTCTTTTTAGCATAAATTTTAAACCTTAAAAAAGAAGAAAAAAGAAAACGTTCAATTTTGATTTCTGTTTTAAGAAAAATTTTTTTTTTTAAATTCGGTTCCAATAAGAAGATCTGGCAAAAAACATTGTATTGAATTTTATGACTAATGTGTTAATATGTGTTTTGGGATTAGATTCTTAAGGAATTATAAAGAGTACAAACCGCTCGAAAATGCCAAGGAAAAAGTCGAAGCGATTTGTTCGAATATTCTCAGTTCATCAAAACTTACATTTAAATTCAGATCGAATGAACAAAAAGCTAGAGTGCTGGTGATTTGCAGCAAGGAACTCAATTACAAAATTCCGAATTCAATTCTTCCAGAAATAAACACTATAGGTATCGTATATTTTTTACTTTAAATTAAAAATTAATAGTTTAAATTTGAACGTACTATTAACCATAATAATGATGATTTGATGTGGTGCTTCTTATTGCAAAATCACTGTTTGGTACAGCTTGAATTATAAGGTTCATTGTTTTTGTTTTTTTTTTAGTAATGTGTATATTTATATGAACATTATATTGTTTTACCAGTTATTATTTAACAAAAAAAAAGATTAATTTTTTATGTTTTTTACGTTTTATGTGCGTATGTATACATGGTGACTGGTAACTCGATACATTCCTTGCAGGGGTTATTCTAGAGATTATTTGCAGCAAATTAAGTCCTATCGACTAGGGGGGTCAAAAATGAACGGTTATTGAGTAATAACGATTTTTCGAATTTTAGAAAATTTCAGACTGCATAAAAAAAAAAAAAATAGTGGTAAAAAAATACTTAATTCTGAATAATCAATTGATATTTTTCTAAAAGCTAATTAGCTATTTATTACATTGCAAAAAAGTACATGCTCACAATTATCATAACCTCAGAAATAAAACTACTTAAATAGCAATGATAAATTTATTTTTTAATTTTTGTTCATAAATAAACTATTATTATTTGAAAAAAAATGTATGACACTTGACGTAAAAATTACAGAAATTAGTTCCCCATTTCATTAGCTTTCTAGAAAGGTATAAATGTTATCAGTTTGTACGTAAAGAAAATCACATTAGACTGAGGAAATCCGTAAATTCCAAGAAACATACCCTTATCAATACTGTCGCGCTTTTGTTTCTTTTGTCGCACTCGGGACGAGAGTACAAGTCGTTAGACTTCGGAAACATTCGGGACAGTTCGTAAACGTGATGGACGGTGCTTGTTTCAGTCAGTTATTTCCATTCATTCAGTTGGTTTAATCTAATTACAACAGAGAGCGGATGTATCGTTTAATTGAAATACCTCAGCCGCAGCTTTCGTTTAAACTGTGGGATCTGTTACAAATTGCCTTAAAATTTCTTTTTTGTCAGCAGGATCGGAAACCCTAGGTTTGTCGGCGTCGCTTTGTCGTCACTGAATACATCCTGTTTCTCGAATCCGTCAGTATGTCGTGCCAAACAAACTTACGTCTAGTAAGCGGCGGTAAGGGAAACGTTTTCGATATTCCCTTCGCACTGCAGCGGCATCACCATCACAAAACCGATAGCAGAACAAAATATTTGCGTATTCTTCATTTTCAAAACTAACCAATCTAATTACTGCAGAAAGCGGATGTTTCGTTTAATTGAAATACTTTAAAATTTTTTTTATTTTTAAAGGGTTAGTTTTGAAAATGAAGAATACACAGATAATGTTCTGCTAGCATGGCCAAGTTAAAATTTTGAAGCATCAGATTTTTGTTTAGGTTTCCTCTTTTTGTGAATTTTACATAAAAAAATTTTAAATGATTTATTTTCTATAATAGGCTAGTTGTTACTCACGGCTTCGCCCGTGTATTAAAAATACTCGTTTAAATATGTACTGGGATATTAATAAAAAAAAATTTTGTTTTATCTAGAATTATATTTATATGAAGACTCTTTCTCACTTGACAAACATGTTTATCACCATCCAACAAAAAATGGTCTTCAAGTTTCTCGTTTAGCTGAAGATTACCGATCTTTCTATAACTTATCTGTCTGATCTGACAAAAATTTTCGCTCAACTAAACAGTACACATAGCCAACATTTTGAAGGGGCTGAGTTATTCACATGGTAATCTACCGTAATTACACATTTAAGAGAACATCTTCTTCATTCATATCTTTCAAACTATTTTTAAAATTAATTTATTACTACAGTAGCAAACTACAATAGTTGAATAAGGATTTAAAATTTAGGTATAAATAACATTCCCGGTAGTAAATAATAAAAATTTTGTTACAGGATTTTTTATTTTTCTGTAAAAAAGTAATAGAAAACACTATTTTTTTAAAACTCTTCACAGTGGATACAGCAGCTAGAATAGGAGTGCGACTTGTATATTTAGAACCTGTCATGGAAGTTTAATGATTTTAGTAACGCAAAAAGAAACGTAACAGAATACTGGGTATTTACTTACGCCAGAAATTAATTAAATGTTACCTAAAGTTTATTATTTACCATGGTGATCATTTTATTTTAATTTTTACGTTTAATTTATATTTATCTTGGAAATCTTTAAAATTTTATAAAAATTAATTTTTTTTTATTCGTCTCATATGCGTTTCTGTACCACTGGTCGCATCTCAGCTATTATTTAAAACCTCATACATCATAAAGGAGAGTGGGTTAGAAAAAACTCAGCCTTACCTTAAAACCTTTGGGATACACACTCCGACAATGTTAGCATGATCTGTCCAGCGGTACAGGAATGCATACGGAACAAACAAACATTCAATTTTATAAATTTTCTTATTCTAAATCTGGATATCAATTTTCTTTTAAATATATTTAATTTTTCATTTTTTGAAATTTAAAAAAAGAGTGGCTTCTTAATTTGTTTTTGTTTATGTAATAGTGCATACGATTGTTAAATTAGTTCTATTTCAACATTTTTCTGTCCTAAAGAAATGACAGAGAAAAATCAATAGGCATGTACATATAGAATTTTTAATTTTTAATTAAATAAAAAATTGAAAAATTATTGCAGCACGCTTGTGACAATATGTTTTTTCAAATCTATTAGTACATAATATAACGTGAAAAAATAGCAATACTTACTTTTTCCTCCCTGGTTGAAATATTAGAGCTTTAAAGTTTTATTTTAATTAATAAATTAAACTAAAACCTTTTATCGACTAGATTTTTTTCAATTAGCGATTAAATGGTACTTGGATACTATTTATCATTAAATATGTCTTATAAATAATAATAATAAAGTATAGTAATAATTTTTTTCCAAAAAAAGGGAATTTAAAAATATGTTTAAAATAATTTGTAAACTGTTATGGGCAGATCTTGTTCGTGTATTAAGTTTAGTCATATTTTCCACTGGTTTATTAAAAATAAATTCCCCGAAAAACATGTTTTATCTAATTGTTCTGTATAAAGTTTATTTTACTCGTTCTGCTGATTAATGTTTTCAATTATTGTTAGGTGATGTTATACAGTTTTACACAACTCCGATTAAGACAACTGTTTCGTATGATGATTTGCAAAATATGAATTTACCTCCGAATTTGCATATAATATCGAATTATCACAGATTTCATCCTGACACTGATATTATGTTTAACGGTGTCACCGCGTTTCCAAAAAGTTCTAACCTCGTTGTGGGTTTGAAGACAAGAGAAAAATATAAAGGATTTTACGCTGGAAACCCGTTTACCGATTTATAATGTGGATTGTTAAGCTTATTCTTACGCGTGTATTTTTACTAAGAAAATAGTTGAAAATTATTTTAATGCGTTTATTCTTTTAGTCTTTATGCTGCATTTAAAGATTTTTTTTTTTTTTTGATACATGTTAAAAGTAATAGCCAATTTAACGGCCAAGAGGAAAATAAATTATTCGTTTCTTAATTTTTTTCGGTCGTGTAAAAATTAAAAATCTGTTCACTGAAATATTCGAGCTGGTAATAAAATTTTTAGCAAAAACCGAACTTTTACTCGGGCTGTAACCACCTTAAAAGAAGAAATTTATTTCGACAGCTGAAAGTAAATATCAAGATTTAGGAACAGTACTAGAAACGAATTTAAATTACACATTCGGTATATAATTAAAGAAAAACAATATAGTTTTCCGTTAAGTAGTTCGGAAAATTTCATTAATGAAAAATGATATACGAAAATATTTTCAAAAATATTTACACTTTAAGTGATTCGAATACATAATTCTTATGTTTGTGTGAATTCACGTAATACACCAATTAAAATTTGAAACAAAATTTCAAAAAAACTAAAACCCCGACTGCTTCTGTAGCTAAACCGTCGTTATACAGTCTAATCAATTTAGATAATGACAGTTTAACGTTAAAACCATTTGCTTTCTTTATTATTTAAAAAAAAAATTATTATATATGTTTTAAATTTAAATTGGCATATTGTGCGAATTTATATAAAATATTAAAATACAAAGCCAGGAAAGGTCTCAAAATTTAAATTGATTAAATTGTAAGAATGGTAAAAATAATAAATTTTAATCAATTAAAAATTTGACTAAAAGTGGATTTTCGGAAGCTTACAAAAATCAGTGATATCTGCACAAAAAAATGAACTTGTAAAGCACCCTAAAAAAAATGTTTTACATTTTTTTTTTTTTTTTTTGAAAAATATGTATACATATATGCAGAGGCGGTCCTGGAGTAGAACGAGAAGAAAAGTCGCTCCAGGCGCCGGGTATCAAAGGGCGCAAAATGCCAAATACAAAAAATAATTTCGAACAAAAAATAAAATTTTAATTCGAAAAGAGTTGATTTTTGAAAAAAGTTAATAGTTATTATTTATTTAACATAAACTAAATACAATTTGTGGTGTAAAGGTGTCAACCAAAGGACGACGAAAGACAATTCCGCTTTACCCTGATCACGGGCTAGGGCCGGCGCTGTATATATGTATAATTTTATTGTCAAGTTATGCGTCTTTAACACGTTCATATTAATTTCCAATTTCCTTCATTAACTTTTTGAAACATTTTTTTCCATTTTTATTATTCAGTAAGCAGTAAAATTAAAGAACATGGTAATAACATAAATAAATAAACCTACACTTCGTTACTATAACTTGGCGATGTTAGATTTTTATTATCACCAATACTCAAACTTTATGAAAGTTTTACAAAAAATTAAAAAAAAAAAAATGAACATGACCAAATTATAATTGGGTAACAAATTAGTTTAACTTATTATCTTGTTTTTTAATTTTATTGTTAACTGAAAATATATAAAACGCATTACTGACAATTTAATTATACATATATATATATATTTCAGACATATTTACGAGGCCTGCTATAATGGTTCCTCGATAACTATTTTATTTTTGTAATTATTATGGTCATATGTGGTTTTTGGAAACATAGTTCATAATTTTTTCTATTACCTAAATAAAAGTAATCCATGTCGAATAAACATTTTTCGTATTGATCGAAAATTTCTTTTTAGATCCTTCCAAGGGCATCATTTTAGTTTTTTCTTAAGGGAGGCAACGTTTTTTAAAAAAGACTATCTGTAGGTCAGTAACCAGAATTATTTGCCTGAAATAAACTATATGAACTATTTATTATAATTTACAGTTTATAAACGTGAATTTTATATCTTACTTTATATATTTGTTCGTGTAATTTGGTGCTTTTCACTTGTCCCTTCCACAAATTACGTCATTGGATTCTTTTCCTTTTGATAAACATTTTTCAAATTTAAGTATACGAAGTATTTTTCATCATTAAATATCGAGGGGCATGGGCGCCGACAGCGGGGCGAAGGAAGGGGTAGCTGCCCCCCTGGAGCCTTGAAACTTTTTAATCAACTGGCATTGATGGATATTCATAGGCGCGTAATCATGGACAATTTGGAAAACTTACATTTTAATTAATATTTTATTCTTGTTTAATAAAATATTAAGCCTTTACAACTTATAACTTTTATTTTTCCTATAACTCATATCATCTTTCTATCACCCCCCCCCAGCGGTTAGCAACTCATCTTACCACTCCCTGGCTCATCGGCTGGCGGCGCCCTTGTCGAGGGGCAAAAACATATGCAATGAAAGAAGATAAAGCATTACTTGTACAAGGTCAGTAAAAATTAAAAATAAATTTACTGTTCCACGAAAAGGAAAATTATTCCAAAGAGTGCATAATTTAAAAATTTTGGGCAGCGCTGTTCTGAATAATTATATTCAATCCATTTACCATTTTTTATACAGCATTCGTGTATATTTCAGACACTGAAAAAAGGCAGTGATATTTATTACATAACAAGTGAAAACCATATGGTCACATTTTTACCTAAGAAATACTTAACCGAATAATTGAGGTAATCGATATGTTTTATTCATAATGGAAGAAAAACGCATTTTAATTTGTTATTTACTTTATAACATTTTTAGTTTTAGAGTGCGAAAATAGGCGAAATAATTAATGAAATATTAGCTTTTATCCGCGATTTCACTGATATCGATTTTAGGTTTTGTAAAACAAATAATTTAAGCGCATTTTCAGAATATATTTATATCGTTTCCCTCCGGAATGAAAAAAAAAAAAGAAAAAAAGCAAGGATAGATTTACTTAATTGTCAAATTTTAACTTGACGAAACAAACTGTAATATGATACATTAATTCACTCTGATCAGCGTTCCTGTTTTTTTAAAACGTAATTGACTTCTGTATTTTACTTTTAATGGGGCTACTACAAAAATTTCGATTTCGCAAACCTAGTAAATTATTTAGAATGACGTAAGTATAGAAAGAGCTACAAATAGCTACCTTTTTTATTTTAAAAGGGAAAAAATTATCTCTTCCGGTCAAAAATTAAAATAAAAATTTATTATAAAATTTTCCTTCGATTCTGGTACTTCGTGTAGTCACTAAATAAATTCTAAATTATTTTTGCAGTTATTTAAAAACAAATCTCTTACCGCTAAAATTCTTTACCAACGTACATTCATATGCAATATCTAATTATGCAAGCATGTAATTTATCAGCTGGTGTTGAGCGAGGTATTTCTGGAAGCGTTTGCCTAAAATCATCGGATAGCAACAGCAATGTTCCACCAAATGGTACCTGATTATTTCGCAAGTCGTTCAATTTATAGTCTAAATTTCCAAAGAAACATTTTTTTTGTTCCTTTTATTTCCATTTCACTATTCTTTGTTTATATTGTTTCCCTTGCGGTTTTTATGAATTAATTATATCTATATTATTTGCTCAGCCTGAAGTTTTTATTTTTTATTGGACTACTTTATATTACTTTCGCCGGTTGCCCCTAGCAGCGAGGAATGTAAAATGTGAAATGTGTTTTTTTCGGCTACTCATTGCAGCGAGTTCGCTGAGCGAGGAAATAATGTTTTGCTATGAAATTATCGAATTTTAATTCGATATTTGCTTACTATTTTCTTCAGTTGTTAACTTGTTAGCAGGGCTTGAAAGCCAGCCGAAAGCGAAAAGCTAAAAGCTGAAAGCCAATCATTTTTAGAAATCCAAAAGTCATATTTAAATTTCCACAAGCTAAAAGCCTAAAGCTTAAGCTATATTCAAAATTTAAACAGTCGAAAGACGAAAGCCTAAGCTGTATTTCTAAAAAAGCTAAATTGTTTTATATCCGGCTTAAGCTTTTTTTTTTACATTTTTTGATTTTGCATTTTTGACATAATTATTCACTAAGAAATTGTTTTTAAAAACTTTTATTTTTCTGTGTAAAGAAAAAAGTTGGAGTTTCAATAGTAATGCTAAATAGTATGATGCATAGTAATTAGTAAATGATTTTAATTAACTTCTATTGAAATGCATTTCGTAAGCTGAAAGCTGAAAGCTTAAGCCGTATTTTAAATTTAAACAGCCTAAAACTGTAAGCTTAAGCTGTATTTTTTAAGGACATAAGCTGTATTATTATTCAGCTTAAACTTAATACGGCTTATGTCCTTGATAAAAACAGCTTAAGCTTTCGGCTTTTGGCTGTTTGAATTTTAAATATGGCTTAGGCTTTCGGCTTTTGGCTGTTTAAATTTAAAATACGGCTTAAGCTCTCAGCTTTCGGCTTACGAAATGAATTTCAATACAAGATAATTAAAATCATTTACTAATTACCATGCATCAAACTATTTAGCTCAACTTTTTTCTTTATGCACAATAATAAAAGTTTTTAAAAACAATTTCTTACACGAATAATTATGTCAAAAATGCAAAATCAAGAAATTTAAAAAAAAAAGCTTAAGCCGAATATAAAGCTTAATTTAGCTTTTCTAGAAATACAGCTTAAGCTTTCAGCTTTCGACTGTTTAAATTTTGAATATAGCTTAAGCTTTAGGCTTTTAGCTTATGGAAATTTAAATATGGCTTTTGGATTAAGCTTATGACATCTAAAAATGATTGGCTTTCAGCTTTTAGCTTTTGGCTTTCGAATGGCTTTCAAGTCCTGTGTGTAAGTAAAATAATAATGATAATAATAATGGTTTAGTATTTTCATTATTTAAAATCTTTTCTTTTGTATTTACAACTAAAAATTATGCAGTTTTATTTATCATTACAAAATGAGACGAAATATGTGAATTTGAAAAAATAAACAAAATAACGCTAAAATGAAATAATTAATTTCATTAATAAATTAGTAAATGTATGTTGGAGTTGTTTTTTTTTTATTGGAATAATGATTGTAAAATATATTTAAAAAATATGTCATTTTAAATAAACAAATGAAAATTCCAATTTGAATTTGAATAAAATTAAACATTTGGCAACAGCGTTGAAATGCCGAGTTTTATCAAAATTTTTACATCCGCATATTTTTGTTGAACGGATTATAGTAATTAAATTATAGTGGTAAAGACAAAAACCTGGCCTTAAAAGCCAGTCAAAAGCTAAAAGCTGAAAGCCAATAATTTTTTAGACTTCATAAGCTTAATCTGAAAGCCATATTTAAGTTTCTATAAACGAAAAGCCTAAATCTTAAGCTATATAAGCAAACTTTAAACAGCCAAAAGACGAAAGCTTAAGCTGTATTGTTAAAAAAGCTGTATTAAGCTTTATATTTAGCTTAAGCTTTTTATACAGTACATAATAAATAAAATAAAGATTATAGTTTGTAGTGCCATTTGATAGATCAATTAAAAGTTGAAAGATGTTTGTTGCTTAACTTTATTTCGATTATAAATATTAAGCTGTCTGCATATATTCGTATTCAGATGTGTATTATGCGGCATTTTTGTTTTATTGGCATACATATAAATGCTATTATTTTAATATAAATAATGCTAAGTTTATTATTATTATTAGGTTCAAAATAATTTAAGTTAGTTTTAATTTGTTGTACTATATACCTATTATAATAAACGTTGATATGAGTGTTGGGCAATCACACAACGGGCATATTTGCTCTGTGAGACCCACAACCTATTCTTAAAAAAAAATAAAGATTTTTTTTGTGTGTTGTCTATAAATTGATTTTTATATTGAAGTGTGTATATCATGATTAATAGTAAGTTTTAATTTAAAACTTTTAGACTCCACTTTACAAGGAACTTACGATTTTGTGGTAACTTTTGTTACATCAAATAAATTAGTTAGTTATGAATTTTTCTAAAGTTTTTATTGATGGCGGCTTTATTAACCAGGGCTTGAATGTCAAATAATAATACGGCTTTATTAACCAGGGCTTGAATGTCAAATAATAATACGGCTTAAACTTAATACAGCTTATGCCCTTGAAAAATACAGCTTAAGCTTTCGGCTTTTGGCTGTTTAAATTTAAAATACGGCTTAAGCTTTCAGCTTTCAGCTTACGAAATGCATTTCAATAGAAGTTAATTAAAATCATTTACTAATTACTATGCATCATACTATTTAGCATTACTATTGAAACTCCAAATTTTTTCTTTACACAGAAAAATAAAAGTTTTTAAAAACAATTTCTTAGTGAATAATTATGTCAAAAATGTAAAATCAAAAAATTTAAAAAAAAAGCTCAAGCCCAATATAAAGCTTAATTTAGTTTTTTACAGAAATACAGCTTAAGCTTTTGTATTTTAGCATATGGAAATTTATATATGGCTTTTGGATTAAGCTTATGAAATCTAAAAATGATTGGCTTTCGGTTGGCTTTCAAGGCCTGGTAAAAACATGCTATATCATTAAATTTTTTATTAAGGTACAGATGTAATGTATAGAATCTTGATTGGATGGTTAACAAATGTAAAAGCTATCAAATAAATTCTGTAACTCAGGAGCGGCTTAACTTTTTCAAGAACTAGAACAGACAGTAAAATATTGACCTAGCATGCACAAGATTTTTTTTTTTTTTTTTTTGAGTTTACAACTATGTCATATTATAATAATAATTTAAACAAGAAATTTATATAAAATTTTCAATTTACTGTTTCTCAACACCTTCCTCTGTGGAAGGAAATATGTGGTGCATGTAATATGGATTTAAAAGCAAACTTAAGAAGCATTCAAGAATTCATAAGTTCCTATTTGCCAATCATTTTAGAGTAAAATTGAAAACGGAATTTCAGTTACAGTTTCAGCATAAGTATAAAAAACATTAAGTAATACAAGTTGTAAAATTCAATCAGAAAATTAAAAAAAAAAATGAATAAGTGAAATAAGAAAATTTAACACAATAAAAATAAATCCCTTACACCAGGCTGTAATTGCAAATCTCATTTTTTTTAAAAATCATTGTTTGAGGAATAAACTAATTTGTTGAAATCATGGTATTTTAAATTAACTATATAATATTACTTTAAACATAAATGGTGTCTAGAAAAAATGATTTTAGGAGGAATACTTTATTTGTATATATTGTGGCCAGGTATAGTTAGTATATATACAAATATATGCAACATATATATATATACTTGCAGGGCTGTATCCGGGGGGGGGGGGGTCTGGGTTCAAACCCCCTTGAAATGTCTGCAAAATAATAACTGCTTGAATTAAATGGACCGAAATGTAGAATAAATACATTTCTTTTCAATTTTTGACAAAAGAAAAGAAAGTTAAAATTTTTATAAATTTTATGGAAACAACTATTTTTTATTTGTTTTTATTGTAGTGTTCAATTATTGCATATACAATAATTGACTATTAATTGACTACAAGGCTTTAGTGCACCATTTATAAATAAATACATTTCATGATAACACACGCACACACACACAACCCACACGCGCGCGTGTACATATATATATATATCAGTGGCAGATCCAGAGGGACATTTGTGAGAGGGGAGGTTTATATAATTATGTAAAATTTTTTATAGTAGGCAGTAGATTTGAGAAATACCCCTTGTTTCATAAAGAAAATCAAATAGTGACCACCTCTTTAGAAATTTAAAAATGGCTTATAAATACATAATTATTACAATTTTTAATTTAAATTTTGTTTTATTTTTAGGTGAAAAATAAAACGAAATCATAAAATTATATCTAAAATGGTAGTTTAGAAATTTTTATTGGACTTTACTTTTTTTTTTATTTTTGTTAGTATCCGATCCGAATTCTTTGTTCATGAGCAAGTAAAAAATTATATATATATTCCTCATTGAATTATTTTCATTTACATTACAAAATAAGAATTAAAAATAAATAAAAATGGCAAAAGATTGAAGACAGTTGGGTTTAAAATACAATAAAAAAGGAACATTAATAGTTTTACTAGAAAATGGTATTAAAAATTACTTATAATTAAATCCGCAGGTAAAATTCAAACAAATCTTTTATAGCATAAATTAAGTTTTTCTGTTATAATCAATTTTTTCATACAGTTTTTGGTTTTTTGGTAGAAAGGAGTATCCCCTATTCCATCCGTGGGTCCGCCATGGCATGTATATGTATAATTATAAAAACATATTCGCTTCCCCCCCCCATCCACCACCAATATTTTGGTCTAGATACGGCCCTGTATACTTGTATATATTATATATATGCATCAGTGTGTGGGATGTAGGTGTATGTAATAACATTATGGTAACATTTTGTGTGACATGATTTTAGTGAACAAATTTTCAGAATGACGCCCCACCATAAAACATACATGTTAAAAAAAACTGAACTTTCAATTGTAATACTTAATATTTTGGTGCATAATAATCATAGTGTAATGATTTAAATTAGCTTCTATTAAAATTAATTTCGTAAGCCAAAAGCTGAAAGCTTAATCCGTTTTCTAAATTGAAACAGCCAAAAGCCTAAGCTGTATTTTTCAAGGATGTAAGTCACATTAAATTTAAGCCATATTATTATTCGGCTTTTAAGCCCTGTTTACATTGCAAGTGTCTCGTTTGAGTATTAGATATGTAGTCTAGAGTAAATCACTTTGAGTGGGGATTTATACAAATGCAAGAATTTTTTGAATGAATGAATGTGAATAACTGGATAGCACCTTAATAATGCAATTATATACATCACTATTTGTCACTACAGCCGATAACGCTACAACCGATAGAAGTCAACATATACTTTTTTAGCCAGCTGACATGGCATAGTTAGTTGGACAGTAATGTTTCATTTAGGTAGGATGTAGTTTGAACCCGTTGACATGCATTAAATCTTCCAAAAATTTTACTCACGTTCGGTATTAAAATATTATTCCATAGTTGACTCCAATCTTTTAAAAGAAGCAAAAAAACAACATAATTTTATGACATTTTGTCAGTTCTAACAATATTTGTTCCTATAATTGGTACATAGCTATAACCATTGTCAAGGGCGTCGCCAATGGATGAGCCGGGGGGGGGGATGATAGAAAGAAGATACGAGGTATAGGAAAAATAAAATGTATAAGCTGTAAAGGCTTAATATTTTATTAAACAAGAATAAAATCTTAATTAAAACATAATTTTTGTGGGTTTTTGGTAAATTGTTCTACTACTTTATTATAAAAGTCTTCCAAATTGTCCATGATTACGCGCCTATGAATATTGATCATGGCCAGCTGATTAAAAAGTTTCAAGGCCAGGGGTGGCAGCTGCCCCCCCATGAACCCCGCTGGCGACGCCCATGACCATTGTCGTTATAACCAATTTTCATTATACATATGTACATACATATATATATATATATATATAAATAAATTCTTAAATAAGAGACTGGGCAGGGAGTTCACTCTTTTGTCTACTTTCAGTATACAAGGTTGACTGAATGTACACGAGTACACAAGAATATCAAGTAGTACAAAGTGCATACTGAAACATATTCTGATAGCAATGTTGATAGTATTCTGTGTAGTCGATCTCTTTCACTTCTATAGCATTATTATGGTAGCGATAAAGAACTGTTAGAAGTTTAAACAATATTTAAACCTGATGAAACAGAGGATAGTAAGTAGTAAAATATTACTATGACGATACATGGATGACTTTGAGATTCATGCAGCTGTTTGTAATTTACTAACGGAACTAAAGAAAGGCTTCGATTTTTGTTGATTCTTGTTTTTTTGTTTGTTTTCTATTTTCCCTAGTGTAATATAGTTTTAAATAAAACGATTTGAAATATTATGGAAAACAATTTAAGATTATCTGCGAGGAGGGTCAAATAAAAATTTCAGAACTTCAGATTTCTGGTTAAACTGCTTTTCAATGTGCGATTGCCGCTGAACTATTCATGTGCACTAATATTTAATGAGATGTGATTCTCGCGGGTAACTTGAAAAAACATGAAATATGTGCTGACATAATAGAAACTGCTACGCAACCGTAAATTATTTTTTCTAAAATGATAGTCAATTAAAGCTAACTTTTTTTAAGAATAATAGAAGATTATCATTTGGACATCTAGTGGGTGTTCCTATTGCGAGGTTCGAAGAATCGAGAATTTATACAACAAAACAGCTGGCTATAATTTAAGATTTGAATGTTAATAATATTTCCGTTATAGAAAATATCGAAATTCCTGTGCTTCAGGACTTTTAGTAATTTTTCTTTAATTAAGATCTTTAAAATGTTCTAAAAAAATCTATTTTTTTATGGAACATTACTAATATGCGGTGTAGTTACTAAATTGCATATCGAAATGTTTAAAAAGAATTAATAAATATTATTATACGGAATTATTTATAATGTGACATTTTGCGTAATTAATATTTACGATTATGCAGTAATTCAATACCATGTACTTATTCTAAGCTGTTCTCCGTGGCTTCAACTGTAAATTTTCTTTTCTTTGCCGAAACACTTACTATGTAGACAATTGAGTATCATTTCTGCAGGTCCTCTATTGCTTCCGCAATCATACCCTTTTTTATTCCTTCTTCACTATTCCATTTTCTTCATATCATTCATTCATTTTATAAACTGTCCACCTATATACCGGTGCGCTTTCTTGGACTATGAACGTGATTTTTATTTCATTTTGTTTTTTAATTAACAAAATTGCGTGAAGATAGTTCCTTTGTCTGGGAAACATGTCTACTACGGTCCAACAATAAACGGTTCTCAAGTTCATTCTTGGCTTCTCTACGAAAGTCGAGAGTCTCAACGAAAAATTCTCTTGCTTTTTGTAAAGGGTGGGTCTCCTTTTTGTCATTCGCTGAAAGAGCTTCTTTCTTTTTTTTTTTTCATCATTTTTATCATTCTGTACTAAATGTATTATTTTACATTCGACGTATCACGTTTTATACGTGAAACTCGTCATGGCGTAATTAGTTAAATAAACTTATTTATATAAACATAAAGATTAACGTTTCAAATTTTGCCTGCACATTAATAAAGTAATAAAATTTATCATCAAATTAATAAAGAATAATTTTTTTACCTACTCCCTTAATTATTATTACTCGTTTATTTAAAACTTTTATTACTATAGAAAACCATTTATTAATTTTTTTCCAAATTTATCGAATTACTTTGTTTCCTATTTTATTTCCATTCCACTGACTAAAACTTTTACTGGTCGACTAAATCACACCGAAAACTTATAAACTATTCGCTAAATCATTCCTAAGGAATTAGTCTATTCACGGGCGAAAACTGGTTCGATAGTTTATTTTATATATGTAAATAGAGGGATATATTAATGATAATGGCATTCTTACGCTGGAGGTAATATGAAAAAACTACAGTGAAATACTTTAACAGCTTTTGTCACATGTTTGTTTGTCCCGTATGCATTCATGTACCGCTGAAAGGATCATGGTAAAATTTTCAGGGCGTATTCGTGTTGTTCAAACATGGGTTTTAGGATATGACTAAGTTTTCTACCCCCTCTCTTTCACGAAATATGAGGTTTTAACTAGTTGAGATGCGCTCAGTGGTACAGAAATGCATACGGGACGAATAAAAAAGAAATTATTTTTTATAAAATTTTAAATAAAATGATTATCGTGGTAAATTGCCTTTACTTAGAGCCTACGGTTAAAATTATGAAACATGGAACATGTTTTAGACTGATTTGCTGAATGTTGACTATCGCGGATTTAGGAGAGATTTTGCCCTTCTTTTTTTTTGCGATATATCTTCCATTTATTATTTTCAACAGAAGTAGGTGCAGCATTACAATAACACAGTATAACCGGAAGACGTTGAAGGAGGGCAGTTAGGACCGGAGCAGACGAACATTATCAACGCGCGGTCCAGGATCGACTAAATCAAATAATTACGTAATACGTGCACTCAAATGCGCTGACTCACTATAAACCCGTTAGTCCTACTACAGTGGCGTTTTTATTATAAGCGTGCTACTTTCGTTTCCCTTCCCGCGTAACGTTTTCGAGCGGTTAGGTCACAGCTAAAGCAAGTTCCACGCTAATAATAAACTTTAGATAATATTTTATTAATTTCTAACCTAAGTAAATGTCACCGTGTTCTGTTACTTCTCTTTTTGCGGTATTGAAATCATCAAACCTTCATAGCATGGTCTAACATACAAGTCGCGCTCCTAGCCTAGCTGCTGTACTCATTGCGGAGAGTTAAAAAAAAGTATTATTTTCTATTATTTTTACACAGAAATAAAAATTTCTACACACGAAATTTTTAATATTTGCTACCGGGAATGTTATTTACACTCAAATTTGAAATGCTTACTCAACTATAGTAGTTTGCTGTTGCGGTAATAAGTTAATTTTAACAAATTGGCTTGAAAGATGTGAGTGAAGATGTTCTCTTAAATGTGAAATTATGGGTGATCATTGTGTGAATAACTTAGCTCCTTTAAAATGATGGCTGTGTGTGCTGTTTAGTTGAACGGAACTTTTTGTTAGATCACGACAGACAAGTTATAGAAAAGCCGATCATTTTCGGCTGAATATGAAACGAGAAGATCATTTTTTGTTGAATAGGGATAAACATGTTTCCGAAAGAGAGAAAGAATCTTTACATAAATATACTACTTAAAAACCAAAAAATAATAAATAAACATTTTTCACATATAAAGTTCAAAGTTCAAGGGGGAATATAGATGGACAGATCATAAAATAAGTGAATAAAAACATATTAAAGTTGTAGAGAAATTAATAAAGAATTCTGCAACATGAGTTTTAATATTTTCTATATTAGAAATATTAAACCCTTGTGTACTACCGCGGTTTACTGCCGTAGAATGTATTTACAGTTTGTTTTGATCATTGTTTTAATAATATTCGTAAAAGAAAGAAGAACTAAACAGAAAAAATAAATATTTAATAAAAAACATAATTCACCACATAAAAAAGATAGAAAACCATAGACTTAAATAATGGAAAATAACTGTCGGGGAAATAGATGGGCTGTTTGTAAAATAAGTGAATGATGTTTAAAAGGTGAGATAAAGTAAAAATTTAAAAAAATTGTTTACTGTAATATATATATATATTAATTACACCGTAATTTTTAGTCCACCTCCCCCATTAGAAAAAAAGTCCCAATCTTATGTAACGAAAAAATGTTACAATTTTATGTAATGAAAGTTAAATGATAGGATAGGAGTTTTGTGATTGTGTTATTATATTTACATGGATTGGTTTAGAATTACGTTGTAAATTTTGATAATTTTATACAAAGTATAGAAGAGAAAGAGACAGAAATGTAAGCAAGAGGGGTCAAGGGACACAGCCCCTTGCAAGTCCAAAATGGTCGAGTTTATATATATATATATATAAACTCGGCCACTTTTTGACCCCTCTTGCTTTCATTCCTGTCTCTTTCTCTTCTATACTTTGTATAAAATGATCAAAATTTACAACGTAATTCTTACTGGCATCAACACACACAAAAAATAACATAACCACAAAAATCCTATTCTAACATTTAACTTCCATTAAATATAAAATTAAAACATTTTTTCGTTACATATTTCATTACATAAAATTGTGACATTTTTTAAATAACAATAACAAAAATCCTACAAAACATAACAAACGTTACAAAATTGGGACATTTTTTTGGGACATTTAGCATTACATAAAATTGGGACATTTTTTCGAATGGGGGGTAGCCTAAGAATTACATTGTAATTAATATATATATATATATTAATTACAATGTAATTCTTAGGCTACCCCCCATTCGAAAAAATGTCCCAATTTTATGTAACGCTAAATGTCTCAATTTTATGTAAAGCTAAATGTCCCAATTTTATGTAACGCTAAATGTCCCAATTTTATGTAAAGCTAAATGTCCCAAAAAAATGTCTCAATTTTATGTAACGTTTGTTATATTTTGTAGGATTTTTGTTATTGTTATTTAAAAAATGTCATAATTTTATGTAATGAAATATGTAACAAAAAATGTAATGAAAAAATGTCTTAATTTTATATAACGGAAGTTAAATGTTAGAATAGGATTTTTGTGGTTATGTTATTTTTTTTTGTATTAATGCCAGTAAGAATTATGTTGTAAATTTTGATCATTTTATACAAAGTATAGAAGAAAAAGAGACAGAAATGAAAGCAAGAGGGGTCAAGGGGCACAGCCCCTTGCGAGGCCAAAGTGGCCGAGTTTTATATATATATATATATATTAATTACAACGTAATTCTTAGGCTACCCCCCATTCAAAAAAATGTCCCAATTTTATGTAACGTTTGTTATATTTTGTAGGATTTTTGTTATTGTTATTTAAAAAATGTCATAATTTTATGTAATGAAAAATGTAACGAAAAAATGTCTTAATTTTATATAACGGAAGGTAAATGTTAGAATAGGATTTTTGTGGTTATGTTATTTTTTGTGTGTGTTGATGCCAGTAAGAATTACATAGTAAATTTTGATCATTTTATACAAAGTATAGAAGAAAAAGAGACAGAAATGAAAGCAAGAGGGGTCAAGGGGCACAGCCCCTTGCGAGGCCAAAGTGGCCGAGTTTATATATATATATATATATATATATATTATAAATTCCAGATAAAACAAAATTTTTTTTTAAATTTTCAAGTATAGATTTAAACGAGTATTAATACACGATCAAAGTTGTGGGAAACAGCTAGTGTATAATAAAAATTAAATAAAATTAAAACTGAAAACTGTTTTCATTTTTTTTGGACAAATTCTAAAATATTAGTATTATTACTATCATTTGTTGTATGCAGGAATGCAAGATAAATATTTCAAAATAAAAAAAGGATAAGAATGACCTAGTCAATGGGAAAAATTTTTCTATAACATTATAGAATTAGTGTATCTGGAAGTCCAGGGCAGTTTATATTTATATTTCAAAACGATTTATTCAGTTTCATTGAATGGTACAGGAAATTTTGTTTTCAATTAAAGAAACGGAATAAATTTAAAAACAGACCAGTGAAAAAAATATATATTTATGGAAAGAAATTTATAGGAATGCAATAAGGGCGGTATGTACGCAGTGTATAATTGTTAAAGTAATATCTCGAAATCTGAAATATGCGACGAAACTTTTAAATTAGCGAATGAATTTTTTTATAACAGGTTTCCGGGGAAAGTGGTAATTAAAACCTGTTTCGCATGTGCATTGATTAAAATTAACCGCGCGGTTTTTATTTATTTTAAAATAACAGCGATATTTTATTTATTTAGAGTTTTAGCTATTTTGCCAAAAAATAAGAAAAAATAATTTTGATTCTTTTAAAAACGGTGAATTTAAATTTTAAATTTGTTTTAACGTACCGTTACATTTATACGTGATCGTGGTAAACGTTTAAGCATTTTTAGGAAAAGCTTCTCTAAATGTTTTGGAATTGTCAATTATTTTTTTTATTCTGATTTGGATATTGTAAAGGTTGACATAATTTATATATATCTTGGAATTTACGGTATATTATTTGATCGCGTTATTTTTATCTTTCATTTTGCCAACTATGACCTCGAGAGTTTTGTATGGATTTTTGAATTATTTAGCCGGACTGAAATGTCTGAAAATATTAATAAAACTGTAACTGTTGACCGCAATACTTTTTGACGAATGGGTTTCACGTGACTGTATTATATTGTTGTTATGTTTTTGCCGGTTGTAAATGAAGTGAACGTAACTGGGAGGGTAATGCTATTCCTCAAAAAAAAAAACATAAACCGATATTTCGCCACGAAAATGAAATGTACGGCAGTAGCCAGTGTACATTTTTAATTCCGCTGGAATATAAATGTTATTTTTTCAGGATTTTCAGAATTTCATTAATCACATTTAGTTTATTTGAGGTTTTTTTCTGACCATGGAGTATTCGAAATTTCGATTAATTTTTAAATCCATCTTTTTTTTCTTTTTTTTTTTTTTTTTATCGTTTAAATATATAAATACTTATATATGTATATTTTTGGAATATTTCGGTACGAATTAAAAATTCGGGTTATGCTTAATTTGAATACGGTAATGCATTTATTTAATTACTCTGGACAAATATGATGTCGTTTTTTTATATATTTATTTTTAATTTTTTACACAGAATCGGCGGCTAACTGTTATTATTCTTGTTTAAGAAAATGAAAAAATGTGAAGGACACATTCCACTTTGTTTGATACGTAGTTTTTATATTCTGTGAGCACGAATTCCGAGGACGAAGTAAAACATTAATACCGTACTAACATAATTTGTTTAATCGGAAAACCGTTGATATTTCTTTAGAAACACAAGTAATTGTCACCGGAAGTGATAAAAATGCTTTCGATTCTGAGGAGAGAACATTTTTACAGGATATACGTAGTGGAAATCTTTAGTACATCAGTTTAAGGATGGAAACAAAAGTGCTGAGTCGGTCGCCGATTCAACTAATCCCAGTTTTTAGCCGTTTTTATTTTACCTTTTTCATAATTTAGCCGGATGCACATTTCAGATACACGAGATATTATTTTGTATGTATAAAATTATTACAAAATGGAAGAGAATCTTATATAATAATCAATAATCCCTTGGACGTTGGTTAAACAACCGGAGCCCGTTATAATTAATATAATATAAAATAAATACATATACATTAAAATTATTTTTAGCTTTTTTTTCTTCGCATAATTTCGTATACAACGCGAAGAGTATTATTTAAGACCAGATTGATAAAACAGGAACTGCAACGTTTTCATCAAGTTAGAGATTTCGAATTGCAGGACGAGATCAAATTTAACGTAATACAATAATACAACATGACTTAGGACTCGATTAAGAAATTATTCGATTACCAACTCTGTTCCTTCATATTTTCCCGAAAGTCTAAAAAAAAAAAAAACATATAATCCACCGTATATATACATATACATATACATATATATATATATACACACACACATATATATATATACATATATATATATATATATATATATATATAAATAAAATTATAACACGTACAGTATATAAAGTATTTGAAAAATTAATCTTAACGTAAATTTACTTCAAAAATAACTAAATATGACCTCCGTTGGATTAGAATAGCTCGTTATAAAAAAATCAAAAACATTAGTATTTTTTTTGGAAAAGAACAAATTACCGATCGAAGATTCTCTCAATAAATTTTTTAAATTTATAGAATTAAAAACAAGAAAAATCGCTCACTAACTTTCAGTGACCTTTCCTTAGAGCACTGAACATTAGAAATTGTGATAATAAAACAAAATATTTGCACAATTGGATTTTTGAAGTAGTACATTTTCGCGTGAACGTGTACGTGAATCATATAAATATCACATAAAACAATTGCCGCGCTGAACGTAAAAAAAAATAGACTTTCATTTTTCAATACGTACAAGTATTAATTTTAATAGAAAACAGTATCAATCGGACGTAAAACGAAAAATAACTGATAAGCGCGATTAAATTTTTTTCTCTGATCCACAATTTCATTAATCAATAATTTCAAAAGAATTTTAAACACTTGAAATGTAACTAATAAATTGCAATTAACTTATTTTTTAAAGTAACTTCTATATCTATAGCGTATATTATCGTAATGTGCTGGAGGTTTCTCCCGTGAGCGGAAAATGAATTTTTAATGTAGCAATATTCATTTATTTACGTATATACGCATTAAAAAATATATATTTGTGTATTAATATTTTTAATAAGAACGAAGGTTAATAATAAAAATTAGAAAAAAAAAATCTCAATATGAACGGAAATGGAGGAAATGAAAACGGTTAGTACCGAAGCAAGCGTAAAATACGGTTTTGTGTTTCTTGCTTTTGTACTGTTACCATTTTAGGATTTTCGGTCCTTCTTTGATAAAGGTACGTAATAATTTTAAACAACCAAAAAAAAATTATACCGGACAAATTGCGGGCGCCAGCAACACTTGCCCACGGTGTGTTGCAACCGGAATCGTTCTGCCGCGCAGAGTATTAGGCTTTTATGATAAGCAAAAAAAAAAAACAACTTCGCGAGCCCGCTGTGAAGTGACGGTAATATCTTCGCGACGGAGATATTGCGATCTCCCAAACACACGAGTTCAATAAAATATTTCTAATGTTGCAAATCGCGTATATTACAAAATTTACAAAAAAAAAACACAAACAAACGGACGCATACAGCATTGATGCAGACTAGAAAATTATACGAAAAAAAGTGTGACTGAACATAAAATTTCTTCACCGGAATTAAAATTGATTTCACGGAAAAAGTAACCCGACGACTAGATAGTACGCGATTAAAACGGTAACACGGGTAATTTGACCGCAAAACAAGATTTAACACATAAGACGAACGACTAGCTCAGTTAATTCGCAACAAAACACGGCTTGATATTTTATTCTAAAACTAACGGTACATTACCGAATCCTTATCAATTAATAATGTAGCCGTTACAGCGCTCATCTTCACACACGGCTCACGCGGCCGACAGACACTATCCTGTTGTCGCAGACCACACATACCAGGACACTTACACAACCCCTTAACACTCCCCGAGCCGAGAAATTCGACAGAAATCGGAAATTACTTATTCGGTCGTGTAAATATCCCGACCGTATTCTCCGCCGACAACGAACAATACGATGATGCCGAGAGATCGAAAATTAATGATTTTAACCGGAGAATAATTTCTAGCTCGACATCATCGCTAGATAGCGCCGTAAATACCGAATCCGTATCAGTACGTAAAAAAAATTCAGTATCAATTTTTTAAACCGCCCTTGATAAATTTCTGGCTTCGTTGAAATTATTAGATCGAGCACTAATTTGTCTTTGGCTCGATAGATATCTTTAACTTCGTTCAACGCCTTTCCGCTTTCGAGGTCATTCATTCGTTTTTGTTGACGTCGAGATTTGAATATTTTAGATTTCTCTACTTCAGTTGTTGACGAATTATCGATTAAAAATTTTTATTTCGTGCTATGCTCCTTGTTTTGTAGTATTTGACATGTCGAATAAATAAAATTACTAAAATCGTGACAACGTTAACTGTGGACAGAAGAGTCGGTTTCAACTTATCATGTTATAATCTTCATTTATGGTTTGCGTAACAATTCATAATACGTACTTCAAGATATTTAAAAAAATCTAAGATGTTTCCGAGTCGCGAAAAACGTCACAGATGAAAAAATAATTCTTGTTCCCAGTCCAACAGCATAGTAATTTCTTTTTCCTTAAAAAGTATAGCACTATGGTTTGAAAATACAAGTTCAAAAAAAAAGTACAGACGGGAAAACTTTTGCAACTAGCCGTTTTTGAGTTATGCATAATATACTGTATACATACATACACATGTCGTGAAAAACGACTTAAAAATTGATCCAGTGGTGGTCATCAAAATGGATATTTCCGTTAAAATGTGAAATGTAAAATACTCTGCGAATACAATTCTTCCTTTTATTTGTATAAGGAAGTAATCGGAAATACACACACACACACACACACACACACACACACACACACACACACACACACACACATATATATATATATTAGACTGGGCCAAAAAAATTGGCTTTTTTTTTTTTTTTTGAAAGATATATCAAGAATATCATTCAGAATGACAAAAAAAAATTCGTGAAAATTTGAGCCTTCAATATTAATTTTAAGAGGTCTATAGCATTGCTATTTTTAATTTTTATTCATGATTTGATGTTTTATGTCAGAATTGCCAAAACATTGAAATGAAAAAATTCATTTCAGCTTATTCTCATATAAAATTGAATTCCTTACAAAAAAGGTCTGATTGAAAATTTTCGTCAGACAAGCCGTTTCCGAGTAATTAAGCTTAATAAATCGATATGTTTTTTCGATTTGACTTTATTACTTTGGAATTTTGTAACTAATGAATCAATGAGACCTTTTTTGTAGGGAATTCAATTTTATATGAGAATAAGCTAAAATGAATTTTTTTATTTCAATGTTTTGGCAGTTCTAACGTAAAACATCAAATCATGAATAAAAATTAAAAATAGCGATGCTATAGACCACTTAAAATTAATATTGAAGGCTTCAATTTTCACGAATTTTTTTTTTTGTCATTCTGAATGATATTCTTGATATATCTTTCAAAAAAAAAAAAGACAATTTTTTGGTCCAGTCTAATATATATATATATATGTATATATGTGTGTTGAAATATGGCTTTAAATATTTCTCACCATTACAATACTTTTCATTTATTACGTATACAAGGAAGTAAAAATAAAATCGAAGAAACACTCTTATTATAAGGCGAGGACAAAGCAATATTAAGTGAAGAGCTGTAATAAGTAATTTTAAATTTATAGAATGACCCCTCAATTAGAGTAACGCTAAAAATGTTACGTAAAACTGATGACGAAAAAATAATTTTTGTCTTCCGATCGAAAACATGTACCTGTTAAAATCGGAAAAATATTCTCGATAGCATAAAAACAAATATGAAATAAAATGATTGTTATAAGAAATATCAAATATAAAGTAAAAAAAAAAAAATTATAAATTTCTGACGGGAATGTTTAAGAACTTGATTCTTCATCGCGTTGTAATAAAAGGCGAGCAACAGTGTTGGCTTTGATGATTTCAGTGTTGTAAAGAAAGATATTTTTCGTTTATTAAAATTTAAGTAAAAGTTTTTGATTTTTGCATCAATTGCGCGACCTTGTCAAAATAAAAAAATTAACAAAGTTTCATGTTACAACGTAAACGTTCAATCTAATACATTTGACAATTTTTAATCGCACTAACTGTCATTCGTATTTTGCATATTAAAATTTATTAAATCACGTTGGAAGCTTACCGCGTGGAACTGTAGGTAACAAATAAAATCACATCGTTTTACAACCAGTAATTTACTTTTGTAATTTGAAAATTCCACTTTTTTTCGATGGTTTATTATCGGAAGGCTGAAAACAAATGCGGAATAGAAAAAATGACCACGTTAAAACAGATTTTATAATAAATCATCTAAAATAAAACAAACTGCTGTTTTACGTTTGAAAAATAGCACAATGGAGTCAAATTCTCTAAAATACATTAAATAATCAAAAAATTGTATGTCGGTTGATACAGAAAAAGACAATATATATTTTATAATTGGAATATTTAAAAATAGTAAATAAATGAAAGTCTATAGAATACAAAGTTCTATCAACGATTTACATTTAAAAACGGTAAATAAGTAGAGTACCATTAAACGGGGCCCAAATAACATTCTGGCTTTATCTTCTTCTTGAGGCGAAGATCCTTCTTCCGCAGAACCGCTTCTAACTTTGATCTGCAATTTTTGCTTTATGGCCTAAATTAAAATGTTTTCATTAAATTTATGTTCTATTTGCTTATGTAATGTATGTATATATACATACACACAACCACGCGAGCGCGTGAACACATACAAAAGCGCACACATACCCATGAAAGGGGTGCGCTGCTGGCATTTTATATAAGTTTTTGTATGTTGATAAGGCCGATTTTCATTTTTATTATTGAATTGAAATTATGTTTCTTTTAGAAATAAATTCATCAACCGTTAATTTTTTAATAAATCAATCGAACTATTTTAGTAATGAATAGACGCGACGTCCAGATTACAGCATTTCCTTTTGTATTTTACATAACTAGTCTGAATACAACAGAGTTACTAAATTCAAATTATTTTTCGAATATGTCGTACAGGCTTGCCATATTACGACCTCATCACAGTTCTAAGATTAATTTACTGACTTTCATACAAATATATGTAAGTATTTTTAGGAGACGGATGATATCTTTGTGCGCGGTTGTATTTAATTAACTTGGTTTTGACGTCTTTTGTCGCATACTTTTCAAGAAATTTTTTCACAGTTTGTTTTTATTTTCATAGCTGTTCAGTTATGACGTTGAATATTCGTTTTATACATTTTCCAAGTTTGTTTTATTTCGTGGAAATTTAATTTTAGGTGGGAATTGAAGAACATTTAAATGTGTTAACGCAGCCGAAGTTGTGAAAATTGAAAAGAGCTAGTAGAACTATACATAAAATTTATTGAATTCAGAGTGGGAAGTGAATGAATGAAAAAATTGTTATTATCTTCGAATGAATCAGTTCGAACAGATTATCTGAAATACTAATGGTTTAGATCCATATAGTAGTTTGGTGTTAATCACTCAATGTGATCCATTACTACTAAACTTTAAGTTCATAACCTTTGATACCATTATGAAGTTTATGTTTACTATAAAAAATCAGTATTATCTTTGAGATTTTTTATTGATTTTTATTGATTTATTAATTTTTAGCTAATCGAATAAACTTTTTAATCGTATTTTATTAAAAGGTGAACATTGTTTTAATAAACAATCGCATTTTAATGAATGTACTGTTCGGCATCGAAAAATTAGTCAATAATTACCTGGGACAAAATAACACGTCTACT
Source organism: Icerya purchasi (assembly GCA_039619475.1). NCBI lineage: Eukaryota > Metazoa > Arthropoda > Insecta > Hemiptera > Monophlebidae > Icerya > Icerya purchasi. The sequence continues at coordinate 346,156,357 of CM077115.1, read as the reverse complement.
GTCCGTTTTCATAGCAAGAAATAAATCTAACCATGTCCAAGTAACGTTGTGATACTCCAATGTAGGTATTACTAAGCTGAAATCTCGTATATCCTGTAAATTTTTTTCCTTATTTCCTTTGTAACTTACTCGAACTGGAACTTCCGGAATTTTAATATAAATAAACAGTTTATTCTTTTCTGCTCGCTCCTAGAAACAAAAATTAATTCAGATAATTAGATTTCAGCGACATTCTGTTGATGAAAACATGGAGCAATTAAGGAGGATGCGTGAGTTATGTGTGCAGATATTTTTGATATTGTAAGATTTCATCGTAGACGATTATTGAGGAAGTCTATATCATTTTTTAAATTTAACATACTATTCAAAAAATCCGATTTGATGAAAAAAATTCTTTTGAAGAAAATTTTTTACATTCTCGGACACAATTATAAAATAAAAAACATATATAAAGTATATAAATTTATTAATACATATTTGTTTCTAACGTGCAAGCACACATAAAAATAAAAAAATTTGCAATGTAGAGGTTAGTGTAAAAAGGGCGGTAAATATACTGTCAAACAATTAATGCTCATTAATATAGTGTATATTTCGACGGTTGCAGCTCTAAGAATATACAATTTTTTGTTACAAGTTTATTTACCTTAACAGAAGTCAACAAATTATTTGAAAAAACCAGGGAAATTGCTTTTGCTGGTGCTTTGGATATATACAGATAATTTTGAGTAGAGGTTTTAAAGATTTTAGTTTAGACTAAAAAAGAAGAAAAAAAGGTTTTATTAAGTTTATGGCGGAAAAAATGTGTATTACAATTTAAGACTAACTTGATATTTCCCATTCTTGATGAACGAGAGTAATTTTTGCTCGGCATTATGATGAAATCATACAGGAGCGTTGGATTTGAAAAGCCATTAAGACTTAGTTCAGAAAATATTTGTAGCAGAATATTTCTATGGATTTCGTAACACGGACAGTACTTATTTTATGATTTTTAAAATAAAGCATAGAACGGCATTAAACAGTTTTAATTACTTTTAATTTCTGAGTCATTATACATTACGTTAAAGAATACAACAACGTGGACTACCGTAATTTTTAAAGTCCAGTTAAAATCTACTTTTTATTTCAAGAACATATTACAGTATTTATGTTTTACATGTTAATTGTAAATTTGTCTTTAAAGATCAATATAGAATTATTTACCGCACTATTTGTTAAATGTGAATATAGTAATTTGGAACAAAATAATTAATACTGCGCATTGAAGGAGAAATATGTAAAAAAGTTAAATGTAAAGAGATTACTTGTTTTTTGTTTTTTTTTTTTTAGTGTTGTTTAGTTTTTGTTGTAATATTATTTCATAAATTAATATTTTAATTTCTGGAGGATATAAAAGAATATATATATATATATATATATATATATATATATATATAAAAATGTTAAGTTGGTTTGTGTACGCTTCATAAACTCAAAAAGTTCTGCACTGATTGAGCTCAAATTTTGACATGATATACAACCCGCTCCAAAGATTGTTTTTATCTATTTCTCATGTACTAACAAGCGCGCCTTCTGCCGGAAGCGAGTGGAACACTCGCCATACTAGCTAATGACAACCGCAGTCACAAGTGAAACATCACCTGCTCCCAATTACATTGTTTATTAACAAAAAAAAAAAAACGTATCCACTTGCATCCCATTCAGATTATTATACAATTTGAATTAAATATTCACCTTAATCGATTAAGGTACTTTTGTGTAATCGTGTGGTGATTGAGCTAAATTTTCAGAAAAAATCAAAATTTATTAAAAATTTCTGGCTTATGATATTTGAATTTTTTAAATTTAATAGTGAATAAAGAATAATTCGTTTATTTACACACTATGTGAAATAGAAAATTGAAGTCTCGAGACGAAATAAATGCGTTAACATTTAGAATTGAAAAATACGGTAGTGCCCCCATATGTAGCCGTAATATTTCTATTTAAATCGTGTGGTGATTGAGCTGCGCCATTCGCTAAATTGTAAGTAAAGGTTATATTTTGTATGATAGATGGACAGAAAAAATATGTAGAATATTGCAATTCCGTCAAATCAATTAAATACATCTGCAAGTACGTGAATAAAGGCAGCGACATGTCTGTTTTTGGTGTGCAACCAGAAAATAGTGACAGAAATGCAGTACATTGAATTTATTAGAACACGACCAACAGTGATCCATATGTATTAATGACGCGTGCAATACTGCACTTCCAAATCAAATTCGCGCATTATTCGCAATTATATTGACCGCTTGCTTCCCGTCGTCTCCCATACGGCTATGGGAAAGATATCGATCGCATATGGCTGGGGATATTTTGCATAGAGTACGCCTAGAAAATGCCAATATGACCATGGAATTTACAGAAGGCATCTACAACGAAACATTAATAAATATTGAAGACAAGTGCTTAGCTATTTCAAATAAAGTTCTTAGTCGTCAATTGGGAATGCCAGCACCCAGCCGAGCTGCGACTACTAGGCAGTCAAAGAATGACGATGCTTTGAAGATACACGGAACAGAACTTATCGGAATGAAAAATAATTGATTGTAAATGATATTCGGGGGCGAGCAAGTCACTTTCATTATTATTATTATTTTGAGGTAAAATTTGTTTAGGTGAGTTTTAAATATTTAACCAAGGTGTAACGCCGGGAGTGGATGAAACGTTACTTTTACTATTACCAAAGTATTATACACATAAGCGTAGAGTTAATAGAATAGAATGCGCAAGTGACCGAATATCGTACAAGTGGCAATGTATTAAACAAAACAGATGAGTGTACGAATATTCTGGCGGTCTCTTTTTAGCCGAGCGCTTTGATCGACTGTCGCGTGACTGTTTCGACACGTTTAACGGAACAAAAGAGGAATAGTAAGAGATTATCAAATACACGTCTAAGTTTATATGAAACAATGAAATACAGGTTCACCGAATAATTATCTGCGATTTTCATTATAACCTTAAGCCGCTGTTACTATGTAAGAAATGGCAGAATCACCGGGAAACATTTTGCACTTTCGTCTATGTAAAATTGTTTACAAAAATTGCAAAGCGAAATATAAATTTTTTTACTTAAGCTATATCGTAAGCCGATCATTCATAATTGAATTGTAATAATATTTAATGTTTTTCTAACGGTTAATGTAATTAAATGTAATTACGTAACTGTACCCTTTCTGTCTCTTCCTATATAAATAATATTATAAATATGTAATTAACGATCCACTTATAACACGTCTCATTTATTTTTAGTTTAATCATATGACATTGCGCACAAGAAGTTTTATTTTAACCGCGTATAAAAATTACACGCTAATTAAATTTCTTTTTTCTTTCAGTATTTTGTTCGAATGTGCTGAAATATAATTTAATATGCATATGCGAGGAGCAGGTTGCTAAAAGCTGCAATAATCAATTATTTTGTAATTTGTTTTATTTTTAACAATCACAGGAATAGTTCTTGTTATACAGGCGATTTCTCTGAATTCAAGGTGACTCTTAGAGTCATAAAATCTTCATTAAACTATTATTTTGTTACTTGGAATTTAATCGGGTAACTATAGTATTCGTACATATATGGGGCACAGCATGGAAAACGAATATATTTCAAATTTCTGTAACTTATAAATTAATAGCCCCTCAAATTAGCGATTACTTTTTTTTATTATTACGGCTAAAAAACGATATTATTAAAATTTGTTGTGTGAGATTGGTTATTATTTGCTTTGTAATAATTCGTAAATCTCTATGTGTTGTTATTGCCGGTGTTATGGAAATAAAATACAAAAAAGTATAGTTTAGTGCTTCTTAGATTAAATTATAAAGAAAATTTTGAATTTTTTTAAGTTGGGTTTTTGAAATTTAGAGTATAGAATTGCATGATATTGTGCGCGTTCATTTATTTTGTAATAAGTTGATAAAACGGTAAACCTTATCAGTAAATCAGTTCTGAACGTAATCTGTTATTCATTAAATACGCTGTTTCATAGACATCAGAATTGTTCGAACATCGCTTATCAGCTGAAATATCGGTAATATAAATTTTACGTTATTTGTTCAAATGGCCAGAAATAGTTCCAAGTGTGCGGACTAGGCTACCGAAGGACGGTGATTTTGTAGAGCGTAAGAAATGTGATAATGAGCTTTGCTTTGATTGCTCAGATATAAAAAAGATAAATGAAAAGCAATGAACACATCAAATAGAACAAAAAAAAAAAAAAGGAAATCTACTTTGTGTCGAGACATAGAGAATAATTCAAATCCTGAGAATTTAAGGCTGATTCCACGTTGATAACAATACGCAACGAATTAGCAAAACTAAATGATAAATTTACTTCATTACAATCAGTAGTCTTCAACTTTGATACGAAGCTACAGGATACATCAATAAAAGTGGATTCGTTAATGAGTGAAAATGATAATCTGAAATTGGAAAATAGATATTTAAAAGATAGGCTGCTAAACGACTTAGAGAACAATAATCGAGACGAAACAGTCTTATTATAGGAAATGTCCCAGTACAGCCGAATGAAAATGTTGTATAAATTGTTCAAAAAGTGGGAATATTAGCAGGAGTTAACATTGATGAAAAATATATCGATAACTGTCATCGCTTAAAGAAACTATCAAGGCAGAAAAGTGCAAACATCGTAGTTCGTTTTTGTAAGCGTGAAGCAAAACACTTGTGATTAAAGAATAAGTGGAAGCCAGAATTGATGCAAAGGAATATGGGGTTTGGCCGTGAAGTGGCGGTAATAGCTCCGCGACGGAGATATTGCGATCTTCCAAACACACGCGTTCAATAAAATATTTCTGATGTTCCGAATCACGTATATTTCAAAAAACACAACAACAAACAGAACGAACGTGTACCAAATTGATTTAGACTAGAACGAAAAAATTGTATACATATAAAAAAATTTGACTGGTTAACACGAAATTTTGATTTCATGAGAAGAAATACGACGACTAGATAGTACGCGACTTTAACGGTAACACAGGTAATTGACCGCACAACAATATTAACACATAAGACGACTAGATCAGTTAATTCGCAACAAAACACGGCTTGATATTTTATTCTAAAACTAACGGTACATTACCGAATCCTTATCAATTAATAATGTAGCCGTTACAGCGCTCATCTTCACACACGGCTCACGCGGCCGACAGGCACTATCCTGTTGTCGCAGACCACACATCCCAGGACACTTACACAACCCCTAACACTACCCGAAATTCGACAGAATCGGAAATTACCTATTCGGTCGTGTAAATATCCCGGCCGTATTCTCCGCCGACAACGAACAATACGATGATGCCGAGAGATCGAAAATTAATGATTTTAGTCGGAGAATAATTTCTAGCTCGTCATCATCGCTAGATAGCGCCGTAAATACCGAATCCGTATCAATATATATATATATATATATATATATATATATTAACGAATATCTTTCCCCGGAAAAACGTCAAAGTCGTTTATGACCGCAAAAATGTTAAAAAATCACGGAAATAAGTATATTTGGTGTAAGCAGGGGAGAATATATATCCGCCAAGATGATAATGCCATAATTCGGGTAATAAAATTCGAGCATAATGTTGCAGATTTAATTAAAAGTGCAGATGTGAGAATGCCATGACTATATGTGCTGTCTATGTGTCGTATATTTGGAGCAGATTGTGTTATCTGTCGCTTAAACATTTACTTTATTAATATCTATGTTATATTAAGCTTTTTTGTTTACTATTGTATTAATTATAATTCGAGCATGTGTGATGAAACTTATGGAAACCTATACGAAAATGGGTAAAATTATAAATATTCAAGGGATAGAATAAGGCAAAAATAATAATCAAAGAGAAAAAATAATTCAAAAAAAAAAAACAAAAAAAAAAAAGTTCCTGAAAATAAACGTTAGATTATGTTAAATATTCAAAAAAATCTGCGTAGCCATTACAATTAATTATGTATTTTTCCTGCAAGTTCTAAAGAAGAATATGATATTATTATATTCACAGATATTTAGATATACTCGGACGAAGTTATTCGATATGGGTTGCCGGGGTAAAATCAGGTTGCCCAGTGCGCTGATGAATATCGTTCCGGGGATGTTATAGTATACATAAAAAAGAAAATATAGCATGCAGTAACAGCTACTCTAAAATAACTACCGCAAATATAGTAAATTTACAAATTCAATTAACAAATAAGGAGACTCGGTCAATAATTAGTATCTATCGTTTCTGTGATTCTAAAATTTTAGACTTCTTATCTGAACTGCACAATATAATATAGTGTGTGTTAACGAATGATGTTAACATTTAAAGGGATGTTAAACAGATGGTAAACTTTGGGGCGCTCTCACGGAAAATCAACACGTTGTACGAGTTTGGTGTAAATAGATCGAAGATAGAGTGATTCTTCCTCTTTCCAAAGATGTTAAGATTGTTTGGTTTCCGTCACTTCTACGAAGAGAAATTGACATGAAATGAACCGAAAACGCACAAAAATTTTTTTATTGAAAAATAAAAAAATTCTGGGATGCACTCAATATACAAAATTACAAAATTAAGAAAAATTAAATTAATTTACGTTGAGTATCGAATAACACATCGCATTGAGGATCACAACATCGATTTTTTTTTTTAAAAAAAAAAAAAGAAATTTAATCAAAATTAAATACGATTGTACTTTTCTGTTTGATTTGCGTTCTTTTTTACACATAGTTCAAATCGATCAAACGCTACGTGAACAGCTATTTTACACATTTCCGGTGGAATACTTTCGATTACTTCGGTGATTACGAAAACCAGTATTTCTCTTTTTTCACTTCACTTAGCGCTAGTGAAAACATTCGTTCCGCGCACTTTCAGCCAGCTGTATCTCATCCTCATCACAACGTATCGAAATTGTTCTGAACTCGTTTTGTAGAGGAAGAATCATCCTATCCTCCGTCCATTTACACCGAACTCGTATAACTCATTGATTTTCCATGAGAGCGTGCCAAAGTTTAACATCAGTTTAACTTTAAGTGTTAACATCATTCGCTAACACACTATGGTACACAACACTGATAGTATAGATAATACTATTCGCTGAGGATATTAATATTGATCGAATATAAAAGGATCCAAGTAGAGATTACTTAGATATGATGTACTCAAGTGGATTTACCAGTATTGTTAGGGAAAATACGTATTTCAGAGATATGATTATAGTTCGTATTTGGATCACATTTTTTAAAATCGTAATACTCTGATAAATGGTTATTGAACGTGTTAGTTTTTCCAGCCAAGGTGCTCTATTCGCTTTACTTATGATAAACTCAAAATTTATAGTAAAAGAAAACAAAGATATTTATATACTAGATAAGAATAGATTTCGAAGTCACTTAGACGAGTTTACCCTTTGTAATATGTATATTAGCTCGGCGTCAATAGACGAAAAGTTTGAATGGTTTGTAACCAGTATCACTGAGATTATTAAAAAAAAGTAAAAAACCCGCAATAAAGAGTGGGGGAAATCAGGGAAGAAATAAATGAATGAATGCCGGTATTCTACGTTTAATAAGTGAGGAAAATTCTTAAAATTATGAAAACTATTTTTGACAAGCAACAATATCCGTTCTGAGTTTAATAGTGCCTCGAAATAAGTGAGTGCAGAGCGCTATTAGGAGAGTAGTAGAATTCATGAGTACTAGAAAAATTTATTAGAAAAGTATAAAACTAAACAAAGAAATTATTGGCGGTTAGTGAGACAAGTAGGAGGAAAACAAGACCGCGAAATTAAAGAATGATGTGTAAGTAATAAGTTAACCGTATATGGTAATGAAAAAATTGTATCGGATTATTTTAATAATTTTTTTCAAGATAATGTAATCAATATAATAGGTAGTAGCTACTCTCGTGAAGCAAATGATGAGCGTACGCTGACAACTAAAATATCCAATTCGTTTGTGTTTACAGATTTCATTGTACAGGATGTAGAAAAAGCTATTTTATCTTTCGCTAATTAACTGTCATTTGGATATGATCAAATATCAATTGAATTAATTAAAGGCAATATAACGTTCTTCCTACAGCCATTAACATATCTATTTAACGAGTGGAAAATTCCTTGAGGTGCTCAAATTGGGCATAATAACTTTGGAGTATTAAACCGGGCATAAATCGGATGTAAGCAATTATAGGTTACCAATTTTTTTCAAAAATTTTTGAGAAAGCTTTTGAAACAATAATGATGAGCGATTTGAATAAAAAAATAATGAATTTTTAATCGCAAATCTCATTTATTTAGTAAATGACTTCAATAAAACGCTTAAAAAAGCGTTGCACAGTTTACGTCTAAGAATCTCGACAGCTGTATTTAATTCACAACATTTTATTTTTTATAGCATAAGTTTAGATTTTTAAAGGAATATACTACTTCTACACCGCAGGCAGCCACTGCGTTGTAGGATCATTTAGATTAATACACACTCACGCACACACGTACAGTCCAAAAAAAAAGAATCACGACGCACGGAAAACAAGCGCTATATTCGTTACCTTCATTTTTTCTACGTCATCTTTCATTTCAATCGGCACATAAAAACTGGCTTCTCGTTTTTTTTTACTAGCTACTGATTTTTCGCCACAATTTTGCGTTTTCGATTTTTTCGTTGATACTGATCCACTAATGCCGTTGCTGACACTAGCTACTTCCACTTCGTCCGATTCGTCTGTTTCCACGTAGTCTATATCACGTTTCGGAAAACAAAATTTGAACATAGTATCGTAGAACTTCTTCGTTAAACCTATCAACAAATTCGTAATATTGAACATTTTGTAATATTTTTTATACAAGAATCTTTCCTTTCTTTTTTATTTATTCAATTAGTTATTCAGTACATGAAACGGAAATTAACTGATTCGAATATACATTCTCGAACTGATAGAAAAAAAAAGTAAAATAAAATTACACTAAAGTACAACAAAATCGCTATACTAAGCAAAGGTTTAGAAATAGCAAATGTTTTTTTTTTTTGTTTACGTAAAATTAGGTTTCTATTAAAAAGAATGATTAAACCAAACTTAAATTTTTAATCTACTTTATCTTTATTTTTAACCTCGGATGTCCAATGGTTACTAATAATGGGTTCAGATATACTGCTTTTTACATAACAACACTGATCCTATATATTTGCAACTCTTGTAACATTTGAACTCGAAGCAGTTCATTTTGGGAAAGTCAAGATTTTCAAAATTGGTAACATTTGACTCTACTAATTTCTGCATTCAATGTAGTAGGAACGTTACCGCAGAGAAAATGTAACTGTTTAAAGAACATTTTTTTTTTTTTTTAAATTTTGAAATTGCTTTTCTAGTTTCAAAATCCGGAAATTTTGGTTTTTAACCAATTTAATCTTGACAGTTAATTAGAAAATTCTTCGTATCTTTCTTGTACGACTGAATGTATACTATTAATAAGCAATTCACTGACTAGAAAACAATTAATATATTAAAAAATTATTACACCGACATGTTTAGGAAACACTGCAATCATGGTGAATATTTATTGATTGTCCTTAATATTTCCTTAACTGTTTTCTTCTCTACCTACGTGAAAATAATTTACCGTTTAGTCTGCACAAACTTACCACAAAGAAATCAAATAGATTGTGAAAAATAAAAACAGGTATTATTTTTTCATCATTTCAATTATATACTGGTTGGTGCGTATGCTATGAAGTAATTAGTTATACATATCTATATATATATATATATAAAACTTCATCCTTCGGACTTTGCCTTGAGAACACTTCCGGGACCTCTAAATGACATTCTTCTGTAATTCTTACAGAAAAGTTGGTTTTAATACGAAAATAGTTTTCGTAAATATTCAAATAAACTAAAAAAGCATAATTAGTGAATTCAATATAATTGTGTTTGCTTTAAAAATATTTTTTAAGTAGCGCGCTAGGTCAGTACACAGCAGACACACACGGGACTGCACTAGTGGCGCGATAACAAGCGGCTACTATCAGTTCCGAATGTAGTCTTGCGTGTGTACACCTGCGTTGCATATAACAATTGCTATGAGCGCTACCTATTCTGTACAACTAGAATGAACGAATAGGTAGTCACGACGCTCGAATTCGAGCAATACTACTGTTACATACACAGAATAGAGTAAATGATATTTAGCTTTTTGTCCTTCTTTCATTGCATACATTTTAAATTGTATGATTTTTTTCTTCTGTTAATAGTGCTTGCAAATCGGTAAATATTTCAATAAAGGTAGAAGGTCGTGTGCCGCACTAGTGGGCAGGTCGCAATCGAAAATTCTGAGCTAGGAAAAAAGGAGAAATCATTTCTGAAAACTACATTGGATTTAAATAGGGATTTTTCGGCATTTTTAATCTAATGAAAACACTGATTTTTTTGTTTGAAAAGCGTTCGATTTTAGAACGAAAATAATCACTATTTTTTGTTTATATTTATATAAAAAGGTTTTTTATTTAATCGAAAAATTCTTGCGTAATTCTTTGCTGCGTATACTCTTGGAGATGTATAGAAAATTTTTGAATAAATCGGTTAAGATTTCCTTAATTCTGCAAGTTGAGGAATGAAATTTTTTTACGTCACTTTTTTAGTATATGTCATTCTGTATTTATACAGTTGTCCTTAGGCAAGAGAATTTTCTTCATCCACTTCTTTAATTGACGATTTTACAAATCGAGGATTTTTCGTCATTTACGTTAATCCGACATTTTACACATGTCATAGCGGTTAATATGTAGCACAAGCGCAAATATTTGAGTTGCTAGCATTAAAAAACTGTTTATTCTGTTACTGAATATACAAATGGATAACACTATGCATTATGCATTTAAGATTTCGTCTACAAACACTATATTCCTAAGTAGAGTACTTGACATTACTTATCTGTGTGTATATGTTGGGCGTATAACAGATAAAAAACCGTTTTCCAATTTAATCATTCATCAACTTACCAGATGCGAGAAACTTTATTACAGCGTTGGTATGCATTAGGTATTATATCTATATCCGAAAAATGGAAGAAAAATCATTTATCCGCTGGAATACGCATCTTTTTTTTTTACAGTATATATGTGCGCGATTAATCGAAATATATAATGTTGCTTTGGACTAACAGAAATACACTGTATTTCCGCATATAAAATGTAGAAGAAATTCATCGCACAAATTAACACTGGGCTAGTTTTCGGAAAACTCAATAATATGCACAGAGATAAAGGTATGCTAAACAAGCCGAAAAAGAAAGTTCGCGAATAATGCATTCTACCAGTGCTTAAATAGGAATCGAAAAACCAAACAGGTCGTTAAAAAATTCATGGTGATACAAAGGGTTCGTGAATGATTAATATTAAGCATTAAGTTATCAGACTGAAAATGCAACGCCTAGAAAAGGAAGCAAAAACTGAATTGGCGAATATAGCAGCACGTGTAGCACAACTGAAATGATACTGAGCGGGGGCAAATGGCTTGCAGAAAGATCTCAGATAGAATAAAAGACTTATACAATGGACTCGAACGAACTGTCGAAAGAAACATGGTTGGCTATGCAATGAATGGTAAGTTGATATACAAAAGCTAATTCGGCTGTAAATGTCCAAGGCCTATAAGCGAGGAAACATACATCCAGCAGTGAGTCACGTGTGCGTCTAAATTTACAACACGCGACAGGTGACTAAAACATTATTTAAAAACTCTTAAGATCTATATCTACTCACTTCAAATGTTGAAGGCAACGCGCAGGAAACTTTAGAAAAAAAGTGGAAAAAATTTCTTTTACATACGGAATCTTAGTACTAGAAACTTTTTTAGAGAAAGAGAGAGAGAGAGAGAAAAAAAAAACGATTATTGATTTACTGCCTCCTAATGAAATAGTTCTATTATTTTTCTATTTAAATTATTGTGTTTATTTAAGAATAAATAAAAAAAAATATTTTCAAAGTATAAAACTGCAACAAAATAATCGTACGATACTTAAAAGTCTGTACAATAATCAGTTAAATTTAAGTATATACAAGAAGTAGTTGAAGTTACAAAATCCAGTAAGTTTGAATTACAAAATAAAACAAAAAAAAAACTTCATATTGTTAGAATGCACGATATCGTTTATGTAATAAATTTCTCGAGAAAAATCTCAAATTTTTGCGGACAATATAAGAAAACTTAATTGTAACACCCACGCAACCTCGACGTTATCGAATTGCATTCTTAACAGCACTGAATTTTCGTTAGGGTATTGTTCAGATGTTTAAAACTATAAATGTTAGTGGATAGCTTTTTACAAAGAATCTTGCCAATTACGAATCAGTTTTATTTTATTCATTTCAGTCGAGTAAAAACAAATCGTTCTCTAGTGATACTTCATTTCTTACCTAAACAATAATCATTTGTCATTTCCATGAGTACACATTCAACCGTTCTGTCGATTCTAGTTTTAATTTTTGTTTTTTAATCCAAAATTCGTTTTCTTCACGTTACTAGCATTATAGTGAAGAAAAAAATATTAACAGTAACAATTAGAATATTTTGTAGAGACTGTAACGGATAGAACCGGAAATTAAATGATAAAACTCATTCAATCGCAATTAACATTTTTTGTTTGTAAAAAAAAGAGTGTAAAAGTAGGGAATTTAATGAAATAAATTTAAAATAATAGCATTACAATTACCTACAAAACAGGCTGTAATTTTAATTTTTTTGTAATATTTCAATTTTTTATTTCTGTTTCAAAACCTTTTATACCCAATTTTCGAAAAATTCAGATAAAAAAATAACAAAACGGGAAGATATTTAAATAATCTCCATCATAATGATTTTTTAGGATTTACTTACCTATCGTGAAGGGCACAACGTTAATTTCAAAATGTTCTTTAACGGAAATCCCACCAACTGGAGCTTTTTCTCGACAGAAGATTCGTACCGCGCGCTGAACAAATATTACAGAACAGATTACGGTTATTGTGAATAAAAACAATAAAATTTCTTAAGAAAAAAAAAATGATAATATAAAAATATCAAAAACACACTAAAACAAAATAGTTTTTTTTTCTTTCCGACTGTCTGAAAAGTCAATGCATTCAAATATTGTATGATAGGCTTGTTCTATCAGAAAGAAAATTCTACTTTAATCTGAGGTAAATTGTAACGTCTCGAAATTAAACGAGTATTTACGCGTGGAAATAAATATTTAAATCGCGGATTGATGGCTCGCGCATTAATAAATCTACAAATAAACATATAACTTGAAAAAACAAAATTTTTTGTCTTTGTAAGGTAAGAGTAAAAGGTTAACTGAAAGGGACAAATTATTTTGATTTCTTATTGCTTTAAATAAAATAATTTTTTCGTTATATTTTGCGCTTTTCACAAAACTGTAATTTTTTTAAAACTTTTCACCGATAGGACGTAAAATTTAATTCTATTGCAGAGCAAATCAAAAATTTTTCATATTTCAAAATAGTGGACAGTCTGCTCATTTCCGATTATAGCGCGAAACGATAAATTAATTTTAACCGTTCGAGAATAAAGCTTCATTGACATGTTCGATACTGTTCAAATGAGTCTGGTAAATTAATGGATTCCCAACTTAAACTTGCAATACGACTGAAATGTTAATCGTATTAAAAATTTTTAAAATCGTTAATTTGCAACTGTGTTCAGAGGGTACTGGAAAAAAAAAGAACAGAAAATAAAAAATACACGATAATAAGCTATTTAATCTACATAACAAAAAGAGTCTAAAGTAAAGTGAGATTCCCAGTGTACATGAATGGTTTGCTTTCACCTCGTGAAAAACTCAATTAAAAAGTGCGTGGTAATGATAAATATTGACCGAGAAAATTAAGTCTCAGCAAAAATAGATAATTTGCCAACTTTAATAGTGCAGTTAGTATTTGGCAGTGATTGTTTCATCAAAAAATCATCATATAAGCATATTCATTTACAGACTATCTAATTTATTGTGCGGAATTATTCAAGGAGTCGAAAAGAAATATATTTTACACTATTCTAAAATTTTTTTTTGTAAATGAAAAATTTTTCAAAATTGCTACACAGGACAATTTACATAACGTATTTAGAACAGCGGACAAGATACTATGGCAAAAATTATTACAAACTGCAAAAACATAGTGAAAACATGTATAACATACTTTTCTCGCCACTGGCATGTTGCTTTGGATCTCTGTAGGAACAATAACTTCGCGGTATATTTCGTTTGCTAACAAGTTTGTCATTCGAATATAACCCAGTTCTAATAAATGTTCGACAGAATCATCACTCTTCGACACTTTGGTATACCTATAGACACAGAGTACATTTCATAACTGAATTTATAATTAATCGTTTATATTTATAAAATTAGTTATTTTTTCCGCATTGTAAACAATAATTGAAAATTGAAACGTCATTACAAATAAATCACAATCGCGATTAGGATGATTTATATTGTGACGGATTCGGCTGCCATGACTTTCGATATTTCTCACGCTGCACCGAATTAAAAAACGATAATGATTACTCCTTTTCCAAATTCTAAATTCCACATTTCTCCGCGTTTTGACAGTTTCTCAGGCCTATCTGCTCCGATTTCTTCGGGCAGTGTGCAAACTGAGCATTATCCGACCGTAATGTTAGATCCACAAATTTCGTGGGAAATGCCAATGTGCACGGTGCCAATTTGGCGATCCGTGCATATGTGTGTGTTAATTATGTGAGGGTGGTTTGTCCGGTCTGGCGTTGTGTGCGTCGGAGATGCGAGTCAAGCTACGTCGAGGCGTGAGAAGTTTTTTTCCAAGAACCCGAAAAAACCGACGCAGGGTACCCGCCGTTCCACCGATTTTGAAATGTTCTAGAAAAATCGGAGGCGTGTTAATTTTTTATATATGTGATTTTATTATTAGGCAAAATGGGTTTTTATTAAATCGTCGTCGAATTCACTGTGTGGCTTCGGCCGATCAGTCCTCGCTTCCTTGTCGTCGCGAGCAGATCTCAACTGCCATGCGCCGGGAGGCAAATTTCGTTTTGTGCTATCTTCACTGCTACACGCCGTTTGAGGCAAATTTTTACTGTTTGAATATTCGTTTTCATTTTGCGATCGGTTTTTAGTTGTTTTTTTTATATAAAATATCACATTGCATTTGTTCTTCTGAATAAATTGATTCTCTTGATAAAGAAAATTTTTTATTTCGTCATTTGGACACGTTTTTTTTCGTGACATCTCCGCCGCGGAGATATTTTCATTTTCGTTGCCCTTAACAAGGCCTAAAGCTCTGGGTGACTGAGCTAACGGTAGCGATACGCCATAACGTATCGCTGGCGCCCGATAAATACCTTAAAAAAAAGAAATTTCGAAAATATTTTTTTTTTTATTTTTCTTATTTACTTTTTCCCCTTTCTCTTGACATTTTTTTTTACACTTTTTTATCGCGGGAACCGGATCAGTTACAATATATATAAAAAAATTAATCAGATTATAATGTAAAGAAACGTATGTACATCGGATGCTTGAAGGCAATATATTTCTTTTGCTTGAAGGGCTCGGTTGTACGTATTTTCAGCGGAGTTAATTCATAAAGATATGTTTTTTAGGTCATTTTTTATCATACCAAAAAGGAAAACATTCAATTTTACGTGTTAGGCTCTTGTTCTGGGGAGAAATAAATTGAAAAGGGCTCGATGACGACCTATTTTGTGTTCTATAGACAAGTAGAGCCATGTAATAATTTAAAGAAGGTACCTGTCCGGAGTGATCGATATTAAAAAAAAAAACCGAAAAAAAAAAATGTTTTAAATTTATATTGATGTGAATTCGTCTTTCGTGACTTTTAAGTGTTCTTCTTTCGTGACACCACTTGTTAAGAACTCGTTTTCGTCCGGAAAAATAATAATAATAATAAAAAAAAAAAAAGGGCCCAGTAACACTCGCGGTGTTGCAATTGGATGTGCCCCTTTCAGAGCATTAGGCTTTTTTTTCTGACTTCTTAACTTATCGAAAAGAATTTAAAAAAATAAAATAGAAATGAAATCACAAGAAAAAACAAATTCAATCACGATCCTGCCCCGGAACGGCGATGGTCTCTTCACACCAGAGATGTCACAAAGCCGACACCACATGTTCAATAACGAAATTTTAGATAAGGTATTTGAAAGACCGTAGTGGCATTCCTGAGGATCAAACAAGCGTCTATAACAGTTACTTTTGACAACCTTGGTGGGAGTAATAAAATAATAAACGTTTCATTTGGCATCCTCGGTGTAGATTTAAAACGAGGCGATCGTTACATTTGTCATCCCTGGCGGGGATAATCAAATAATAAACGTTTCATAATACAGGCTCAAGTCTCATAATCACAGATAAATGGTAGTTTGTTGTAACCAACATTACTTTAAAAAAAAACTTTCACCATTTAATTTTCCTCATTTTTATACAGTAAAATATGGATAATACTTTTATACTTACAAAAAGTTACTTAGTACTAAATCAGCAATACCCAATTGTCCATCGGTTTCGGTAAGTCTCCACTGAGCATGTTTGAAGCAAATTTCGCTAGTTCGAACCGGAATGACCGGTTTATCGCCGCGTAATGTTTCCAATTTTTGGTTAGCTGATAACTGAGTTTCTTTATAACAGGACAACATCATATCTAATTCCTCGCTTTTGGCGTTTAATTGTTCTTTACACTCATTCATCTATTTGATTTGCGATAAAATAATAACGATTAAAAATATATATTAAAATAACATATATATTTGAAAAATGTTGTATTTTCAGTTTTGGTCATAAAGCTTTAATTACAACGGTACTCCGCAATTTATGAATTTGATTGAAAACATTGTATTGTTAAATTATTTTTATTTTATAAATGCATTTAATACTACAAATTAATATTAGCCTAGCGTTTGTTGAAATAATATTTATTTTGTTTAAGTTTATATATTAATAAATTCTCAGTCGTGTAATTAGTTGCATCTTACCTGACTATCTAAGTGCTCCATTTCCGAAATTAAATGTTCACTATTCGCGTCTTCTGTAACCGTCTTTTGAACCAAATACATTTCTTTTTCCAATCTTCGTAATTTAGCTACTAAACATCTATTTTTAACGAGAATAAAAAACAGATCTATATTCCTCATAAAAAATGTATCACACTGTTGAAAATTAGGGCAGACAGAAATTCAAAAATTTAAACTAAATATATGTTTAAGATATAGTGGTACTCACAGTGATTAAACAGAGCTCTAATAAAGCAAATTTACTATTGGCGAAATTTTTTATTTTTTAAATTGGGACAAAATAATTGGAACCAAGAAGGCATAATTATCAATGTTCCAAAAGCGAGAAAGAAATGTTTTTTAAGAATAAACGTGTAAAGTCGGGGCCATTAATGCTTTGAACATAAGTACTTAAAATTCGCGAGTACAGAAAAATGATTAATTTTTATATTTAATGACAATTAGTGGAGACTGCTAGAGGATATAATATACATACATACATACATACATGCATATATATATATATATCATTATTAGCGATTAATTTTATTTACAAATTCATTCAGTTGCAATAAATATATTCTGAAAGAATTAAATATATCATTCTTTATTGATATTTATACATAAATATATTTATATACATAAGCGCTATTTCATAAAAGTATTCATACTAAAAATACTCAATTACCTAACCAAATTCTGTAATTGTTGTATCGGTTTTCCTTTATCTTTTACACTGTGCAACTGCAACTGAAACCTCATTCGTTGCAATCGTTCGTAAGCTTCCCTTCGTCGAGGCTCAACGTAAAGTAATAAGTTGTTAACGATATCTAACACCATCGCGTACTGTTCATTCGCAAATGATAAAAAAAAAAAAAATCATACTAATAAACATGTTAATTTAAAATTAATATACTTTTTTTTTCTCGATAATTTACAATTAACAATTTTTTTACCGTAAAGCAGTAGAGAAACATAGCCATTGGAAGGGGTAACATCTGAGGTTAGATTTTTTTCAAACAACCAGATATGTAGGAAAAGCTTACAGAATAACTAATTAACTATCATAATTTATACACGACGTCTAAGCGCATTGTTAGAAAATTAAAAAAGGTCAAAAGTTCAACAATTTGTTGGATTTCTTGAATTTTCAATATACTCGTATAATTAGTATATTGATACCTTGAGAAAAAAATGGTATACCTTAAAAATCATCTCGTTAAGATAACGTCATATTTTTAATAGCTCTACCGAGAAATTAAAAATTTACTTCTTGATAATCTTTTGTAAAACATTCTATTTGCTTTTTCTATAGATCATCTTTTCAGACCCGATTGTTCCATTAGACATAAAAAGAGAAAAAAAATGATCATTAATCTGCTTAAATAAAAACTCAGATCAACGGAAACACTTCTGAAATGTCTTTTTATCCATGTTTCATAGTTTTACGAAAACATTTTTTCTTGGATAACGCCTATTTACGATAATTATTAAAATAAATGAATAATTCTAAAAATATTTAAAATCGCAATTTACATTTATATATGAATTTCAATACACCTTACAGTTTTTTTTTGTTTTTTTTTGAAGGACCTGAGAAGTTTTTGTTACTAACGCTTCTAAATATAACGGAATGAATAAATAGGTCCTTTTAATTTAATTTAAAAAACCAGAAACTAAATGGGAAATGTAGTTTACTACTATTAAATGCAAACTCGTTAACCCGAATTGTCCTTATATTCTTTTTATTTAAACGGAAGCTTTTCGCAATACAAACATTTTCGATTAAATATCAATTTATGCAATCCGAAACTGAATAACTGTTATTATCACTATTATAAAACTTCAATGATAAACAAAACGTGCAAAGTTAATCGAAATGATACTGAGCTCCTCGCAAAGCAATTAATCATTTAGGGATAATTTAAAACATAAGAAAAAATTGATTCGTTTAGTGTGTATATAAAATATATATCTTTGTTTGACAATAAACTGAATAAAACAAACCTGCAATGAGTTGGTGCATACATCAAGATCATGATGCATTAAAGTAAATGCGTCAACTGCTTTATCATGCCGTTCCCAAGGTGTTCCCGGTTCTTCCGTTGGTACCGGGGGCACTTCATCCAGCATTGCAGGATCTATACTACTTTCGCCATAATTGGCGTAGAAGAATTCACATTTACATCTCGAAACAATACGTTGCAACTATTAAACACAAATAATCCGATTATTCGAGGGTGTTCTTTTTTTATTTTGTATACATACTAGTACATACACACACTCACATATTTATAGTAAAATTTATGTTTTCCCTATTCTTTATTTTTAAAATTGGCTGAATTTAAAATCTTTAATGTATCCTAATCCCTTATGTTTTATGCTATAACATAAAAAAAAAAAAAAAAAAACAAAAAAAAAAAAGAGAAGGATATAGGAAAATATCGAAAACAAAAACATATCAGTAAAATGGTAAAAATTTCTCGAGTCAACGTCATGAAAACTGAAACTTCTTAGATCAGACAATTAATTATTACACGAGTTTCATTCCAGACATACGCTGATTGAATAAGAATCTAGAAGGACGTATGTTATATTCTATAAAATTTATAGAAACGCATAAATGTTAGCTGAGCTAAAATTTTTACACATTCATTTATTTTTTGTTAAAATATTCCATCAAACTTATCTGCATTGTTTTTCGGGAATATTTCTGTTTTCTGAATTGTGATTTTTTCTGTTAATTTATCCATTGTTTTCTTTAATAAACTTTAGGTTATAAACATACGAGTATAACAGAAGAATCTAAAAATTCAAATCAACTATAAATGACAAACCTGAAGAGGCGCATTTTCGTTTATAGTATCAGCTGCACCAACGGTTTCACTTACAACACCACCAACACTTTGGCCACTGCCGACCAGATGCGGCAAATCAGGAAGATCTGCGATTACAGTTGTGCTAGCCTCTTTTTCTTGTATATTTTCAACCGACAGCCACATTATATTTTCTAAAAAAGGTACGTACCAGTTTTATTTACTACTTATTTTCAATAAATTGCAATAGAATTTTTTTAAATTCACCGGGGGTTACATTTTTAAATCGTATTATGTATCCGATTTTAATCGTAGTATCATGAAAGTTATTTTTAAAAGTAAATTCGCATAAAAAATTACAATGGTTATAGAGGATTATTTAATCAAATTTAATGGCAATGAATTACTGGGATTTTACTATAGATAACACGATCTTCATCACTATTATGTATCGGCAAAGACGTTTTTATTCCGATTTTAGTTTTTGAAAATGGTACGCGGATTTGTCTTTTGCTCTTTTCAAATATTAAAAAAAAAAAAATAAATATTTCAAAATTTATTTTTTATTAACATTATTATGTAGCACAAAATAAATTCAGCAGTCAAAGTATTTTCCATTGTGATACGTTTATAGTTAATAAAGACCGAATATTTACATCGGCTGCCTTACTTAAAAGATTTAATTTACTACATTCTGATTTAATAATTAAAATTATCATGTAATAATTTTGCTCTTTAATATTTTTTTATGAGATATTAAGATATAAATAAAATGTTAAAAAAAAAAAATACCGACTTCAAGATTCATTGTAAAAATTGAATAAAAATGCACTAAAAAGTAAAAAATAATTATTCGATAAAAAATGTATTTCAGAGTGATATAACTTAAGGTGATATTATCGCAATTCTTATACAACATCAACTTCTTGGAGTCGGCACTAAATTAAAATTACAATATTTAGAAACAGTTTAATAAATATTTAATATGCAGTTTTTAATTAATATTGTAATATGAATTTGATGCCGACTTCAAAAAATGAATGTATTAGAATTACGATAATATCCTCTCTGAAATATATTTTCTTATAGGGAGTAATTATTTTTTACTTTTTAGTGAATTTTTATTAAATTTTTACAATAAATCTTAAAGTCAGTTTTTTTTTTAAACATTTTATTTTACAATTTTTAGCATTATACTTTATTTTTTTTCTTGCTAAAAATTAACTTTTTTGTCGCATTATTCTCCATATTTTATGCTTAAAAAAAAAAAAAATCGATTTCTTTATTTTAAGCTGCATTTCCACCTTAAAAATATCAAAATATATAATTGCTTTCCTTATTCAAAGCTACATTTCCACATTGATTTAGCAAAATTGGTAGTATTTTAAGTCAATCGCCTTTGTTATACTAACTCGAAATTATCTAAAGGGATCGCACTTTTTCACATTTTTTGACAAATACTCAGTCTATGTTAACCGATTTACACCAGTTCTCACAAAGTACCACCGCCGAATTGAATACTTTCTAATGGACTAAGAATCAGTCAAATTGGTCCACAGCAATATAAGTTATGCGCGAACATAAAAAAAAAAAAAAACATACGTGACAAACGTATAACCCCTTTTTCTTTTTGGAAGTCGGTAACAATAAAAATCGGCTGGTAAAAATGAAAAGTTGGCTTTAATTTTAACTCTGTAACAGTAGGCAATTTTATGCTTCATCCACCGTTTTTAACAGCTGAATATTAAAGACAGCATTGAAATAAAAAGCGTTATTTTATGGCAGAAACTGCTATAATTTAACGAAGCAGAAATTTACAATATTTATCATTTTAAAAATATTTTAATCTTTAAATTTGTTTTATTTGTTAATTTTTGAATTTATTTTAGAACGTAATGAATAAAAATTTCATCCAGATAAAACTTTTCGAGAATTTTTCGCAATATACTGTTGATCATTATTAAAATGCCATGCGAACACTCAAAGTAGCAATTATATTTACCTTACCGTTAAGAGAATCATTATCATTTGGACTGACTGTTGCGTAGTACTGCATACATTCCAATGATCCAACCCAAGTAGTCTTTGAGACTAGCGTTCGTTCTTTCCAGGCAGGTTTATGTATCCTCTGTAAAATTTCTGCTTTGGCAGCACTCATAATAACGTAACCTTTTGTTTCGCATCCTTTTAATAACACTTGACTGTTTACCAGTGCAACTACAATCGCAAATAATCCATACAGAATGATTATTACTTTAAATAAATAACATTTTAAACGGATTTTTATTTATAATATTCATGAAATTGAAAAAAAAAATTGCTCGTATTAATATTATAAACTAATAACAAACAATTAAAATATGTACATAATAAATGCTTAATTGTGGAAACGTTCACCGGATTATCACCCCAATAGCTCAAGGATATGCGTTTATAAGGAAGGTCCGAAACAAATGTCCTTGGACTAATATGGGGATTATTTTGATAACGCCTTCCAGACTTATGATTCATATTTTGGTTCTTTCTTTCAGGTTGTAATATTATTATTTAGTAAACGCGACGTAGACAGTTGATTTAATTTAAATATTCGAACAAATAATAATGTGCTGATACGATTCTTATCTAAATGTAAAATATTAAAATGCACTTGTCAACTGGTTAATTATAATAATAAAATTTTAATTATTACGTCTCACTTAGTATTTATTAGTAATGTCTAACCCCACTAATACAATATTCATAGAAGAAAATTTTAAAATACCACGTAAGTCAATGAAATGAAGAGGAAAATTATATTAATTATAATTTGTAGAAAATTAAACGGATTGCCAGCAATAGTAATATCTCAAAACATAATTAACGTGCATAAATTATATAATTGGACGTTTTGGATTAACATACAATACGCTGAAAAAGTCACTAAAATTGAAAAATGGACATTTAAGAATGAGAGAACACAACAGAAGGACGTTGCCTCAAAAAATGGAACTTGAATTTAGACTAAATAAAGAAATTTTTGGAGAAATAATACTAAGTCTCCATACAACACGATTAAATACATAGAACAAGTTAATATGATGATATCGAAAGTTTTGAGTGATAAGAAAACTGCGTTTGAGTAACACAAACAAAAATTCGAAGCGTCGATGAAAACTAGAATTGATTATTGAATAATTTAATGGAAAGTTGACATTTCTTTTAGGAAAGAAACTGTTATATATGTATATATATATATATATATATATATATATATATATAAACTAAAATTTTACCGACAAGTTTCGTATTGATTACTAAAACATCGATTAGCAGATTAAAAGAACCATTAAAATCACATGAGCTGGCAATCATCGTGAAAGAGAATGAGGTTTAATAAAACGCAGACAATTATTAAATCTTGAGTATTTTGCGGACATCTACATATATGATTTGTTTTAAAATTTTTAAACCGCGAAGTTTCTAGGTTAAAAGGAAAGTTTTATTTTGTGTTTTTTAAAATTTAATACTTTAATATTTTACCTTCTAAAAATTTATATATAGCCGATATTTACCGTTCGTTTTGTTTTATACTTTTACATTTTACAAATACAAAAGAAACAAATATGTTGAATTTTTTGAAAATATTTTTGGTTGAAGAAAATTCATTATATATATAATTTTGTACATATATTACGAAAAATGTATATAGAGTTATGTTAACTTTAAAAAAAAAAAAATGTTTTAGGACAGCGTAATTTTTATTTGGATAATTATGACCGAAACTAAATATCAATTTTTAAAGTTTATTTTGAGGGTGAGATTGGTCGAGGGGGAGGGGGACTCATACAAATTTAGTGTGATAAAATTTTATTGTGTGGTTAAAGCAGGGATTATTACATGGAAAAGTAATCAATTAAATCCATGGGAATCAAAATGGTTTAAATTTATATTTATTGTAATGAAAAGTATGAAAAAATTACAGATAGTACAATAAAATGAAGCGTTTACAGGTTATAAGTACGCGCGTAGTTACCGCGTAAAATACAATTTGCCGTTGGGTAGTAAAAATAAATTGTAAAAAATTATGTAAATGATAAAAACCTTAGTAAAGTATACACTTACCGTAATTAATAAGAACATTTTTAAAAAAAATAAAAAGGGTACTCGAACAACTGGAATAGCATTTATTAAAATTTAAAAATTTTAAGATTTTAAATTTATAGAAAATTAAAAAATATTAGTTTGAAGAAAGATTTAATATTGGGCTGGTCAGCGACAGACAATTACCCACTTAGAAAACACTGTTCCCCATGAACACTTATATCTGAATTTCTTTTTTTATATATTTTTTTTATTGGCTTAAATTACGCCAAAACATTCCTAGATTTATAATCAATAACGTCCAAGCATGAAAAAAGATTGAGCGGTCAGAGGACCCCCGTCGCGAACGGAGTTCCTTACGCTATTTTTTCAACTCTAAACGTTATTTAATATGCAGATTTCTATTGATTCTATTAGTGTATTTTCGTCACGCCAAGAAACGCTATCCCCTTTCATTTAACTCTCTCTCTCTCCTTCTCCCGTAACATGAAAAAAAAAATACCAAAGGTCTCGGGGGCCGAGGTAAACTGACGGGTGAGCTCATTATGAACTTACTACTTTTTACGGACTCTGCGCTTGATATAGCAACTGATATCGCTGCCATCACTTTCAACAAGGGGTTATCCAGGCTTATGTTCTATCTACGATGCACTACGAATAACGGTTGGACGTACATTATTCGACTTTTGCATAGAACCGGACGTCAATCGCATCAAGGTCGCTGAGCGTTCCATTTCCGAGATTGAGAAAACGGCTAGAAGCAATCTTACATCGGCGAGAAAAGAGCTAGAGGACCAGAATATGACTTTGGACGGGCAATTATACGGGGCTGGGATAGCAGAGTGAAGGTAAAAAAATGATTATGGACCATATTATTGATTTCAAAAAGCTACAGCGTTTTTCAACTTCAAATGCGCTTTCCTCGAAACCAGGTTTTTGAAATCGGCACGCAGCAGAACTCGAAGAGTTTTCATTCAGTTGACTTGAAATTTTAACTGTAGCTTCTTCATTCGATTATCTAGTGAAGTGTACACGATTTCAACGATCGGTAAATAAGAAAAAAAAATATAAACAATTGAAGTCGATTTTTTTCGTCGAAAATGCAATTTTTTGTTTAAACAATCGCCACTTAGCAAAAAAAAAGTTCTATAACTAAGATCGTGTATACTTCACTAGAAACTCATGTAGTTTATTGAAAAAAAATGTTTATGCTTCCAGATGGTGATCTAAGGGACTTCTACTGTGTGCCGCGGAGATACTTTTTTAAATGTTTTTAGTTTGTTGACCAACAGCCGCCATTTTGTAAATTTATGACAATAAAAAAAATGTTTTCATATTCCTGAAGAGTTGCTTAATCGATTCATATATCATTTGTTTATGATTATTTAAAATCGAGCTCATAAACAAAAAATGAAAAAAGGCCTTTTTTTGGAAGCTCCAAACAGATATAACCCCTTAAATGAAATAAGATAATCCGGTAAAATTATTATTAAAAGTACCATCATACTTAGCCAGTTTTTATGTAGCACATCATCCTCTTGACAAACAGCTAGGCCATGTAAATGCTGTTCTCTCATCTGTACTGATAGATCATCGCTGAATACAATAGCTTTATTTTCAGCCTCTGCGATTAACTGTTGTAACATTGACGCTGCTTGTCCGGACTGCAATTTCGTCAGCGGCGATAACGTTTCTTGCACCACAACTTCTGAGGTCTTAAAATACAGAATAATCAAAATCATGTTACTTAAAAAAAATAACGTATTTTATTAAACACTGATAAACGCTATGACATGTACGCTAAATAGATATTAATTAACCGTAAAGGCTAAAAATTGAATCGTTTATAATAAATTTCAACGTTTCAAATTGCTTTCTTATTTAACAAATAATGTTCAAAAATAAATAAACTAGTTTTGTTTACATTCACGTTAAAAATGGAATATTTCTGTATCTATATCTGTACACATATGCACACAAATTTAGATAAAATTACAATAAAAATCAAAATAACTTCGACTAACCGAGTGAATTTAAAAGACTATAATCACCAGAATTTTTAAAAATTGAAATTGTTTTGAAAATTTTTATTTCTATTTTTTTAATTACGTCAAAGCAGTTTTCAGTTTGCTGTTTATTTTGTGTAAATAAAATAAAACAATCAATTTTCATTTAAAGGCGATGATTTATCAGCTATTGAAAAAATCATTTGTTTAAAAACTGTTATAGATTTATTAGAAGAATAGTCTCGAAAATTAGCAATATTTTCGGTGACATTAATATGTTATTTAGATTTATTAGCAATATTTCTTAAAGTTATTTTTAATTTGAGCCGATTTTAATCGAGCACCATGAGTCTTATAGTTATGGAAAACCTGCTAACAGTGGTACTTAAGTAATTAATATAACTAGTTCACTTTGTTTCAACTTCAAAATTTTTCTATAAATGTTATACCTATGTAACTATATTTTAATATGCTTGTTTTTATGTGTTTGAGATGAAAATGTTCACATCTTTAATACTTTGTAGTAATAAGACTACCAAATCATACTCATAAAGTTGATTATTAATATACAAAAGTAACATATTTCATTAATTACAATATATGTGTACAGTACACGTTTCTTACACTAATTAAAAACTAAATAAACGTTTTTAAAGCAATCCGATTGTCTGGACTAAAGTAAAATAAAATTACTTAAACGTGCTTAAAACTAATTTCTTACAGTAAGGTACTTGACTTAAACTAGAATCGACCACGCAGAAAAAAACAGCTAATAAAATACCGAAGTAGATTATATAAAATGTGTAAACAAAGAGGAAGCAAAAACATTCTATCTTCTATATTGAATATATTCGATGCATATAATTTATTTTATATTCCACAATTGGCATAAGATCCGTAAATATTAACTTTAAATAACCCATATACTATTATAGATTTCTTGTCCCTGCACGTATGTCGTTGTTATATACCCATTATTAACCCTGTTGACGTCGCAGTCTTTTCGGCCTCTCGGTCCTTAGGCCTACGGTCTTTATTTCAGGGCCTCGGTTCCGATCTTGCCAACGGATATTTCCACTTTCATTTGTTGGCGAAATATCACATTTCATGTTTGACTGCTGCGTATTTTATCGGTTCGTGTTCGTATGTTGTCGATTCATGTCGTCTTTCTTCTTCCTCGCCCTCTTTTTCCCATAATTTTTTCTTTAATCCGCTCCTAGTCTTCAATCCTTATTGGGTTCTCCATCCATGCACTTTCAAAGATCCTTTCACTCTTTCCGTGATTTTTAAAGAGTTTTTGTTCTCGGACTTCGTGATTCTTACCCCCCATCTCTTAATGGTGCTCTTCCCCGTCTATTGAAAATACTATTAGACTCCAGCACTTAAAGAATATTAATATGCCTTCTCCTCTTTCACCCTGGACTACTCTACCAGCCTAGATCGATTATTCCCTTGCACAAGTCTCCAGGGGAAATGTTTCCCCTTTCTCCCTCCGCGCCAGAATTTCCTCGATCCTACAAAGCTATTCAAACCATCATTCCTACTATACTGATAGTGCGAAATCGTGCCCTGGTTCCGAATCGTCCCCTACTGCTTGTTCCTTTTACTTTGATCTGGTTTCGTCATCCTCCCGGCTCCATGACCATTGTTTCGTTTTCGATGCTGAACTTTATGGCATATTCCTAGCCCTTAAATCTATAGTAAAAGCTTCCCACCCAGCAGTCGAATTTCGATTGTATCTGATTCACGTGCGGCTTCGGATACCCTTTCCCAACATACTCCATTGAACTATATAACTACTTTGATCCAATCTCTAATCCAAAAAACTGATATCATCCTCCCACTAAATTACTTTCCTATGGCTGCCAGGTCACACTGGACTCATGGGTAATACTTAATGCAACATTTAAAGTGTTGATTCAACTTCAATTTGGTGCCGATTGCAAACAGCTCATGTTGCTTAAGAATAATCGTAATATCTTTATATATATTATTTTGAAATATATAATTTTTCATCAAATAACTATTTTTTGCTCTTCAGTGCATTTTTATTAAATTTTTAGAGCGGAGTCGGTATTTTTTTGGAAAAAAAAAACAATTTTTATAATAATTTAGATACGTAATTTGAAATCAGTATATAAATCGTAGTAGTTCGGTAAATTTAAAACTTTTTTTACCTATTTTTTTAAAATTCAAAATAACTTTGAGCGATTTCAGTAAATGAAGTATTTTAATAAATCTATAAATTTTTAAATAAACGATTTTTTCAATAATCGATAGCGCATCACTTTAACCCTTGTGTTCGCACCCGAGTACCCGGGTACCCATACGGTGCATTTTTGAATGTAACTTGGTCAAAAGTAGGAATTTCGGCAAACACCTCCGAATCGTCGTTATTTAACTTAATTGTAAGCGGGTAATTTGTTTGGAATAAAAAATAACGAAAATTACTAAGAAAAAATCGAGTGTAAAGTATAGATACATCACGGACGCACCCGGGTACCTGGGCACCCA
Source organism: Icerya purchasi (assembly GCA_039619475.1). Taxonomy (NCBI): domain Eukaryota; kingdom Metazoa; phylum Arthropoda; class Insecta; order Hemiptera; family Monophlebidae; genus Icerya; species Icerya purchasi. The sequence goes on along the minus strand of CM077115.1, from coordinate 346,127,859 downwards.
CCTCAAAAAAAACAACTTTTTGACTGGATTATTGATTTGGGATAGTTTTATTTAATTTTTATACATCGAATATGGTCCGGAATACAAAAAAAAAAAAAAAAATGTGGAAAATTAATTAGCCCCCGCATTTGTGATATTTCTCGAATATTGTAGCATGTTTATTACAAATAGGTTTGTTACAATCGCAGCATGCCTTTCGTGTTTTTCTCCTTTTCATTATTTTTGCTTTGCAGCAAATATGACAGGAGCCAGTGACTTTGATCCTCCCTGACTTATCTCGTTCATCAGCAGGATCTGCAACGATTTCGACGGGGTTTAATGCCTGCCCGATCACACTTTCAATGGCGATTTTTGTGCTGTAATTTCGCATTATTTGAACGTTTTGCGACCGATTCTCAATTTTTGGTTTTGCGAGTTCTTCACTCAATTGGCGCATGAATAGTCGTCGTTGGTTTGTTCTCCTCGGAAGCATCTTGTTGTTATCGTAATAAATCAAATAGGACGCGAGTAAACTAATATCCAGCATGTTGAAAAACATAGCTACCGGCCATCTCAGAGTACGACATTGTGTAATGTATCGAGTGCACATTTGATCCATGGTATCAACGCCAGCTTTATACTTATTGTAGTATGTTACAATGTGAGGTTTTTTACTGTCATCATTTACAGCAGTGTCAGAATGCATAGTCAACAACATAATTACAGCTTTATTTTTCTTTGGCACGTATGAGCACATTGTTACCCTCTCACTAAAAGCAAATTCAGTAGAGCATATTTATCTCGACTTATGTGGAGTCATCACACTTGGAACATAAGATTTATTCGGTCTCAAAGTGTCAATGATAGTTAAATTCCATGAAAGCATGTGTTTGGCAAGGGGTAACGTTGTAAAAAAATTATCCATGGTAATATTTCTACTACTGCCTCGGTACGGAGCTGCATGCTCTTTTACGACTCGTTCTCCTTGATACGTAAATGATATCGCGCAATGGATAAGCATTTTCAGTGTCGCAAATCCACCAAATCTTAATGCCATATTTAGCCGGCTTAGAAGGAATATACTGTGTAAATTTTGTGCGACCATGAAAAGAATAAAGTTGTTCATCAATTGTTACGTTCTCAGTCAGCTTTTACAGCTGAGATAAATTTGCGTTCAGCATTGTCCAAAGATCACGAATTGCAGCTGCTTTGTCTAATTCTGTTCTCGATAGTTGTTTCATAGCTTCAAAGTTTTGGATTTTTCGGTATCCAATTAAGTTTTATTTACTTTTTAGTAACAAGAATTACGTCTTCGCTTATAGAACTTCAAAACACTACTGTTTAGCTCTTAAAATCCAAGCTTACACGACGCACACATTCAGCCTGCCAGTGTTGCCAGGTTCCATTCATCCGTATTGTCAGTGCTGCCAAGTGTCAATCACATTATACTCAAAATATTCTAAAATGGGAAGTAATGGCTCTAAATGATATTGGACAACACGCGTGGTTGGTCACCACAAAGTCTTCAAACACGAAACACTCACTATGCCCTATGCCGACCCTTCCATACCCCTACTTTTTTTAACTATAAAAAGAGAATTGAGTTGAAAGGTCCTACCAGACTATATAGTAAGACGGATTCGGAAGCTGTGACATTTTTTATGACGTTGGCCGAGTTAGAACAGTTAGATATGCAATAGTATTGATAGTGATGATTATAATGATTTCCTGTTAACGTTTTTTGACAATTTTTCCCAGGCATCGTTTTTATTTTTCGGGCTTCCTTGGACAGCATGCATACTCAGCATTCTCCGGCAAAAGATGCGAAGTCAGCCAAAAGTGTAAGAACTGGCATTTTTTATCAATAGTGACGTCTATTTATAGAAATAAATGTTTAAAAAGCTTTTTCAGGGTCGTAATATTCGAAAAACGGAGAAAAATAAGAGGTGGGTACCCGGGTACCCAGGTGCGTAACAACGTAAGTAAAGTTGGGTGCGAACACAAGGGTTAAGAGGAAAATGGATTACCATTTTTCTTTTTTTCCATTTCCATGAAATGAAAGCGAATTAATAAGATTGATGTGACGTTCCTAATAAAGTAAAGTTGTCAGCTTTTTCACTACTCTTAGAATTTTATTACTAAAGCTAGGTGCTTGTGCATTCTAGTTAAAATGAAGATGGATGGGAAACGTGGTATAAGTAACGAATTAGCTGATTAGAAGGTAATTAACAAAATTTTAATAAACAAAGAAAAGCTACTTACGCGACGAGAATGACTTCTAGAAATTATATAATTATATTTACGAAAGATAAAAAGCAAAAAGTTTCCAAAAGATGAAACAGAAATTTCGGTACAATGCGCACTTTTTTTGTGTGAAAGTTATTTGAGCATTTTAATTAGATCTATTTTTAAAATTTTAACTTTAACATCAAATGTAGAACACTTGCTTAATTGAGCTGATTTAAAATACTTCATCAAGAAATTTCGTTTAACCACAGATGTAAAAAAAAAAAATATTTTGAATTCCAATGAATTATCACAGTAAGACCCTAGGGCAAACTATACCGAATGTACACAACAAACAGAATGCGAGTGGCAACGCGTTTTTTTACCGATAACGGAAAACGTGTAGCACGTTCAGTGAGTGTTATTTGCAGGAATTCTACTATGAACGTTCAGTTTATTTTGCTTTGTTTAGAGAGTTTTTGCGCTATTCTTTAGGTGGCTTAATGTTTACGGGGAATATTAACCAGAACTGGATAAAATAAAAAGAGACATATTATAAAATACCTGTACAGGGGCGCCAGCACCAGATGCAGGTGGATTTTCAATACTTCTACTACGGCTTTTAACTGGAGTTGAAGAATCACCACAGCGGAATCCTTTTAAAGCTGCTATCGACAAATTCTTCTTTAATTGCTGCACAATTATAGTTCCAAATTAATGTAGAATAAGCGTGCCACCAAACCGATTTAGTTCGATTTAAAAAAACGATAAAATATATATTTTGTTAATTTTAAAATAAACAAAATAGTGATACTATTTTAAAGATTCTGCAAGTAAAGGTAAAAATAACAGAAAGATTTATAATGCGGGAAATTAAGTTACTGTGAAGTAACGAGTTAATATATTCGTGATGAATACAACTATATTTGAAATAAATTATTACAAATTAATAGTTCTCAACGAAGTACCATGAAGTTATGTAAACAAAGTAACATAAACAATGCTAAGAATTGTTTTTAAGATCATCGTGTTAACCACCACAATACTGAAGTATATTTAGTGAGTATTATTAAAACATAAGTTCGTAACATGTAAAGTAATTACAATTAATATAATAAATAGTCCGGTTAGTTTTGAATCGTTACGATTCATTATCTAATTATGTTCGAGCAATAATTAAGAATTTCATAAAATAATTAATAGAGTTGGTATGTGCGCTACAATGTTTAAAACTGTCGAGTAAAATTCAAATCAATTCAGTGTAACTGATTGATTTTAAATGGAAGAATTATTTATTGTAAACATTTTTTAACTTAACCATCAACAATTTCCACGAGTGAAAATGTAAAGAGTTTTACTAAATTGGTGTTCATTATTAGTTTTTGCATTTAACATTTATATTCATGTTTTTGAGTACGATTCTATTTACCTATATTTACATTTACACTTAACCTTTCACATGTACGTAGCTATTAAACTGTAAAACTGTATAGTTAAAATATACACGTTACACACACAACCACATTTGAAGCCGCCAAATTAAATGCAAAGTAAAAAAAAGAAAAAGAAATAAAAGATATTTACACGTATATTCCTTTACTTTATTACCAGTCGTTTAAATCCGACTTGATATTTTAGCACAGAATCAGGAACATCCGATATTATGCTAGGCTTAAATTTGACTGATTAGACTACGAACAAATGCCTATATTATTATGTGTTTTAGAAAGGCAAGAAAAATTAAATCATTAATTTACAAAACAAAATGTAGTAAAAATAAAAAATTGATCAAACCATTTTTAAATAGACAGAAATAATAATATTTATAGGTTGACATCGATCTTTTTATTTTTATTATGAATAATTGAACTTGCAATCTTTTTGCTGTCAAAACTAATAATTATTAGACCTTCAATAGAAAATTGTAATTAAGTCAGGATTAATAAGCGTTTCGCAAAAAAAAGTATCTTAAAAAAAATAATATATACAGAGTTAGCAACTATTGAAGAATTTTCTGAAAATTGTCCGCATTTCGCTCGTGTATTAATACCCATTTAAATCTTTACCTAAAAATTAACTAAAACCTATACTTACTTATAGTAAACATTTTGTTTAATTTTTTTTTTTTTTTTTTACTTCACCGGATGTATTTTAGCCGTCTATTTTTCTCAACGCTTATTGACAAAAATTATTATAAGTCTGCTGAATTACACCAAAAACTTATAAATTATTCACTAAAATCTTCCTTAAATCTGTAGTGCGCACAGGCAGACAGGCAGACAAATGGTACGAAAAACATTTTATTGAGGTTAATAGAATTATTCACTTTTAAATCTCATCAGTCCAGCCTGGTTAATGTATTATTTAGCATAGCGATACGACAATTTATGAACTTTCTGTGTTCGTAACTAAAAGATTGGTTTGTTTTGAAAAAAATGAGGTTATGATTTTAGAAAAGTCCAGGAAAGGACCTGGACGACGGCTGGAGCTGAAATGTAGAAGCTAAGGCTTTCAAATAAATTGAGGAGATCACGATTTAGTTTATTATTACAGCACCAGTTACATGCGATATATTTAACGTTAAAATCGTAAATAAAATTATACTACAAGAATAAAATAACATTACAATACCAGTTTTAAATTTAGTTTTATTGGGAATTATTAAAATTTGAAGTATTTTAATTATTTCAATATACCTTAATTTTGTTCAGAATAAGTATATGATTGAGTTTAATGTCGGTGATTATATATATTCAAACACCTGGTAGTAATCCAGTCAGCACAATAAATTTTATTTTTATTTTAATTCTTTCAATTTCCCCCCCCCCCTCTTTTAAGTATATAATAATAAATTATGAAATTAAATCATTTGAAACAGTACGATCGGATATGATACCTGTGTTTTTCTGAACGAATCATACAGAGCAAATATGATATCTCTATTACTGGCTGTCCAGGCACCTTTCAAACGATACACAACCAATCTGTGCGTTGGCGTATCATCTTTATTCGGTTGTCGACTTCCACCGTAGCCAGGAATAGGTCCAGGCATGGAAGCTTCTCTACCGTATGAAACTTTACCGACGCTTAAAAAGTAGCATTTTTCTACCGGCTGATGAATATTTAGTATCTATCGAAAAATTAAAGCAAAATTTTTATTAAAATAAAATATAAAACTTTAAAAATGCATTTCCTTGTTATTACATCGAAAATTATATTAAAACAACAAAAATCGAAGATGCTAAGAAAAGACGTTTACTCTATAATTTTATTACAAATTTTTATGTAGCAACAAGAAGTTATCCTTCCCTTTCTTTTAATTTTAATTTTCCATCTTGCTACTGTTAAAATATACCAAAAAATATTTGTGTTATAAAAAGCACTACCCTTGAACATTTGTGTATTATTAATTTTATTATATGTTTGCGAGGGGGACAAAGAAAAAAAAATTAGTGCCATTTTCTATATTCGTAGAAACACCGAATCATGGATATGCTTTTTGAGGATTATAATTGCATTTAGAACACTACCCTATATTTTCTGTAATTATTTTCAAATATATAAAAGATGGAAAAATTAAAAAAAGAAAAATTTCTTTTATTATTTTTTTTTTTTTTTTTGTACAAAACAAAATCATATTCATGTTAAAACAACCATAAACTACGAATCGTAAAAATATTAAAAAACATGTAATTCGATAATGTTTCTGGGAAAATGTAATTTAAATTTATTGTTCATTGCCTTTTTTGTAATTCAGCGATTTTTTATATAATTACATAAGGGGTGGATTATGAAACTGTTATAAAAAAGGAATGAAAAGTGAAACAATAGTGTACGGTGTTATCGTCAGGCGACGCATGATGATCGCGCTACCGATAGCCATTTTCCGTTTACTATGAAAATACTGTTATTCATACTGCTTCGAAATTGTCTCATACAGGTCAACTCTAATATTCGTTCCTTGTAAATAATAAATAAAAGTCTTCCGTTCGAAAAAGAAATCGTCGTAGTTTATTGTGTGTTCATCAAGTTAAACAACTACTTTGAATTAAAAATTTACTAATGACATATGCCGATGGAGATTATTATTGCGTGACTGCATTTGACATGATTTTACGATATGCCGTCAAAACTTAAATATTCAATATGAGAATATGTGTGACGTAAGTTCAGGCGAATTTACCGTACGAATGAATATAGATTATCGTTTCAGTCATACAAATGCAGCGATTTTATCTGAAAGGGCGAATAGCCTTTCAAATGTGATTTTAGCGAATTAACAGTAACTTAAAACTGACAACAGCCAATGTCAGTAAATGAAAAATACGTAACATTTAACTAAAACGCATGGAATAGTACAGTCGTAGAAAGTTAACAATCCGGTAGAAGTTACAGGCACGGTTTAGATTAAAAATAGACTCTCCTTTTGAATTCACAATAAGAAACTCTACACAATCATGAACAAGTGAATACCAACTCTGAAGAATAGTTATAACTGTAGAAAAATATCAGGTTCTTTTACCTATTTTTTTTTCAACGTTTTTTGTACGAATAATGTGTGTATATGTAATTTTAGCTTAGTACTATTGTCATTACGCTTATTGCACATCCCGACTTTACTTAGTTATTTGTTAGAAAATCAAAGTGATTACGAACTACCGGAGTTGCAGCGGACTTATTAGTTACTTTACTAGTTACATTGCATAAAGTCTAGCCAAAATTGTTTTCGTTTTGACGGTGTGAATATACTGGGTCTCCTAGGTACCATTTGCTCGGTACGAGATATAACATGTAGGTGAGCACCACTATGATATACAATTGACGTAAGTTAAAGGAATGACGACAGCGATACAGAATCTAGTGGTATACATTATAGACAATTAAAATACGATTTTATATGTCTTTATTATTATTTTAAATAAGACCGGTAAAACACCCCTAAACAACACGGACATATTTCGTAATCTGATATTTACCTCTTTTTCTTCCCCCGTATGTAAGGCACTTTTTAGCCACACTTCGGCATCATTTAAATCACAGTTCATGTATATAGTTGACCAAATGGCTTTTGGCCTATGCCTCAGGCCATCATCTATCGGCACCAACGTTAGCATGTATTCTACATTAAATCGATAAATTTAGTTTTTATTAAACAGAAAAACAAAAAGAAGTGACAGACAAGTAAGCGCAATACTAAACAAAGGTGACTAATGCTAACGGTTTAATGAAAATTGATCGTTCCTTTTTAATGGTTAAATTTTTTATAAGCGAAATACTGAAATATTTTTATTCAATAATCCAGTTTCTCCATAGATGTAACTTTATTTAGAATCGGTTAAAACAGGAAACATTAAAATGGATATAAACAAAGAATCAAACTGGCTAGTTGGTTTGAAATACAGTTTATTATTTAAATTTATTTTTAAAAACATAAAACCGATTAATCTAATTTTTAAATATATTCTTATAACCTGTTTCATTACAGTTCTTTATTTCGATGTATACGTATGTATTTTTCTATTTGTAATTTTTCTATCTCCATTAAATGGTTAGTAATCTATTTAATATATTAATAAAAATTATTATCAATGAAAATGGTCAAAAGTGTTATGTCACCTGTTCCGGCAAAAAATTATCTTTCTAATGTTAAAAGTATATGTAAGTTGGTATAAATGATTAGAATTCAAAAGAAAAAAAAAAAAAAAAAAAACGCGCTTCAAGATTTACCATAAAAGTTTAATAAAAACACGCTAAAACATAAAAAATAACATATTTCAGAGTGACATATCTTAAGGTGATATAATAAATAATTCTTATACAACATTAAATTTTTGGAGTATAACAACAAATTCAAATTACAATAATAATTAAAAACTGAATTAAATATTTATTAAATTGTTTGTAGATATTATAATTTTAATTTGATGCCAACACCAAAAAGTTAATGTATAAGAATTATCATAATGTCACCTTAAGGTACATCACACTCTGAAATATAATATATTTTATCGAATTGTTTTTTTAGCTATAGTTGCATTTTTACTAAAATTTTATAGTAAATCTTGTTTTTTTCTTTTTTTTTAAATTTATATTTTACAGTTTTTAGCATATTATTTCAACTTTTATCTTGTTAAAAATCAACTTTTTTAAAAGTGGCAAGCTTGTAAATTGATTTTCTTTATTCAAAGCTACATTTCCGCGGTAAATAACAATAATAATAGCTTAATTTCTTAAAATTACGTTTTTGTTGCATATTAATAAATAAAAAAAATTATCTAAAGAGACCTTATTTTTTCATTTTTTTGATAACTAATCGATTTATGTTCATCGATTTTCATTGGTACTTCGCTGATCGCTACATTTTTGAATGAACGAAGAGAATCTTTAAAATCGGTCTATCATAAGTACAAGTTATGCGCGAACAAACATTTAAAAAAAACAATTAATTTCTTTATTCAAAGCTACATTTTCGTAGCAAATTAACATTAATTATACTATAATTTTTTTAATTACGTTTCCAGGTAAATTAATAACATTTTAGGTTAGCTACATATTTTCACGGTTTTTTATGACCACTGAATTTTATGTTTACTGATACTAATCGATATACTCGTATCTGGAACGAACAAGAAATCATTAAAATTGGTCCTTATGGGTCTCACAGTTAATATAAAAAAAAATTGAAAGTCAGTAAAAAATGGAAATTATCGTTCTTCATAAAGTTATTATAATCTACATTAAGTAAAAATAGCGTATGCGAAAAATACTACAATTTAAAGATGAAAAATTACCGGAAGAAAATGAGAATCTTTGACCGAATAATTCTAAGCCTCTTTGCATCGAAAACGACATCCAATAATGAACTTGGAAACGATGTAAAGCTAATGACATGTGAACTTTTTTATAATGACGACTAAGTGGCTGACGATGAGGCCTCGAATTATTGAAAACAGCACCACGTCTGGTTGGTCTGGTTACTCCCGACAGTATAAGCTTCAAATTTTCAAACCACCTATGCGCACCCATTTAAAAAAACATAAATGATTTTCTAAATGTTCTAAATTTTATTTTGATAAATGAAAATTAGCGATAAAAATTATAAAAATCAATCATATTTCAAAGTATAATCATTTCGTTCTTTTCTTTTTTTGTTTTATAATTACATAGAAACTGATTAATGTATTCATAAAATAAAAAAAAATTCATCTACGTGTATATATTTCGATTAAAACAATTCTAGCAAAGGATAATCTCTTGTTGTTACCTTTTCATTATGCCTTAACCCGAAATAATTAAGAAAAATTTGAGTTTTAGAAATATTTGCGATGTTGATAAAATATTATAAATTCATTTTCGAAATCGAAGCGATTTTTGCCTTTTTAGCAATTTGGTTTTCCAAAATGTAGTTTTTGTTTCTCGACTTTATCTCATTGAGTATAACTCTGCACACGTTCTACTTGAATTCTTAAAATTTTAGAACGAAATAATTCATATAACCATCATAAATAGATTTTTCTTTCGATATTACATTTTTCTTCACGTTTTTTTTGGGACTAATTTCTTTTTTACGAATATTCCAATATTATTTAATCTCTCTGACTCGTTTTCCACTTTTCTTTAGTTCTTTCTATTTTTTCTTTCTAGCGGGATTTTACATCATTATCCTAAAATTCTCAAGCAAGTCGTATATGTTTTGCCGGTTTTAATTTTTTGAATTGTTAATTCATTGAAGATCAGTTTATGAATCCATATATATATATATATATATATATATATGTGTGTGTGTGTGTGTGTATTTGTATTAAGTTTTTCGTAAAACTTTTAAATTTTAGAGTTTATTCATTGCTAATAATATTTTCTTTCAGCTCAAACCTCTAAACCTCTACCTTTTTTTAGCCATCTATACTCCTGATTTCTACAATATCACACTTTTAACACCCGATAAATGTTCTAGTTCTAAGTCATTCTACTATTTCAAAATACTTTCCCTTTTTCTTCATTATAATTCACTTGCTCTTTACTGTTTTGTTATCCTAGTTTCCTACAATTTTTCTATATGCAGAATTACGCAATAGATGAAAGCTACTAGAAGAACTGGAAATCGTTTTCGAAACATACATAAAATAAGCTTAGATAAAAATACCTCAGTGTACTACCGTAAAGTAAAGCGACCGGGCAATCAGTGGATCTCATTAAATTAGCAAGCGGTTTAGTCTCTAGCGACAAACTTAAATTCAAATTCTGCGATCGGAAAGCTCGAAACGAATCGTGTTCCTAAAAAATTAAAATATTGCTCTAATACAAATGTTATTTTACTCGTTAATTTTAAAACGGCTTTTAACTTACACAAATATAATCATTCTGTTTTTGTGTTTTATTTTCGTTTTTATAAAAAAAAAAGGTGTAATACGAAGATATGTAAAAATGAACCGAGTATAAAAAGATACCGAAAAATAATGATAGTTTGTAGCTGAAATAGGAATAAAACGAAAATCTCAATGCTCAATATATGGGCAACAGATAAAGGATAAATTGACAAATGAAAATAAAAAAGCATTATCCATTATTAGACAACCCCGGTTAATAAAAAATATTCTCATAAATATCAAATACAAAAGTTGCCCTTCATTGCAGAAATGAACTCTCTTTTAACATTAAAATATTCAAAAAGCTCATTATTAAATTTTAATATAATTAATATTTACAGTAGTGCAGGGTACACCAGTTTAAAAAAAGACAGAAACGTTTAGAAGTTATTGTTAAGTAACAGTCTCGAACGTATTGCTCATACTATAGATTGCGCAGGCGATGTTAAGATTTCGAGATTTTTTTGATTAACAGAGTCGACCGTTAAAACGAACGCCGTTTGATTTCGATTATTACCATAGGCAATTTAAACGTCGACTCGAAAGCGCCTCGTAGTTGCAAGTTTATTTAAGTGCGAAACGTTCAAGTTCGGAATAACAATCCACCTCTACGATTCGTAAAACTCACTTGTGAATCTTTTTTATAATTATTTTATTTTATAAAATATTCGACAAAAACGTAACATGTCTCTTTTTTAATTTTTATTTATCTTCCTTTACTACATCGCAGATTTCAGATCATCTAAAGCGAGAGTATTATTTAAATTATTATCATTATTATATTAGAAAATTGGCACACTATTTCGTCTTGGTCATATTATTTTTAATAATATGTAATGCAATCTAATTAAAAATAAATTCGTTGAAAAGTGGCAAACACTGAAAAGGAAATATTCTTCGGTACGTATGAAGTAGCATTAATACACTAAAGAAAGAATATAAAGTAAAATTAAAATTAAGGTGCGTTAGTGACAACAGAAGTAGTGCCTTTAGAAATATTACGTTAATGTCTACATGGAAATATAGTTGTCAACTTAACTGAAGTACAGATATTTTGCGAAATATTTATGGTACTGATATGATAAATGTTGCTAGTGTGAAAGTGATTTTTTTCGAATAGTAGTCGTGGCTATTTTTGCTATTTGTAGGTTTTCTTTGTTTACGCTACATGTATGATGGACACTCGGTATATATGAATGTCGCTGATCAGTTTTAATTTAGTTTTTGTTTAGATTTAAGCGATATATATATATACACGCACGAGGGAAGTTCTTAAAGTATGGTTCCTACCTCTGTAAAACCGATTAGAATAAACTGGCGGGAGCGGCTGTGGTATCATTTTGTAGCTACAACATTCTAGTTTAATCTAGTACTAATCGCAATATTGTATGTTTCTTCTTTTTCGAGTTACGTGAATTAATCATAAGTGAAATTCTGAAAGTTCGGCTGACTATGAGGTGCGCTCAGTTATTCGTTTCTTAAACTATAAAAAAATTGCACCAATTGAAATTCCACGACAAATAGTCAAAGTTTATAGTCCTGTGATGAGTGTTCAGCATATTCATAAATTGTGCCGTGAATTCCGAGGAGGCAGAACGAATGTAGCAGACGAGCTACGGAGCGCGGCAGACCATCAGTAATCTCGGATGAACTGGTGCGAAAAATTGAAGAAATTCTGCGATCCAATCGCCGCTAAACAATTTCTGATCTTTCTGACCAGTTTCTGAGTGTGTCACGAGGTACCATGCATTCCATCGTGCATGAGAGATTAAATTTTAGGAAACTTTGTGCAAGATGGGTTCCAAAACTGCTCGCGGAGGAGCATAAAGCACAACGAATGGGCGGTTTTCTTAAAATTTTGCAACGTTTCTATGAAGAAGGCAATGAATTTCTCGACAAAATCGTCACAAGTGATGAAACCTGGGTCACGGCACACTAGAAACAAAAAGAATGAGTATGCAATGGAAACACACTAATTCGCCCGGTGTTGTGAAGGCAAAACAAACACTGACTTGGAAGAAGCTTATAGCGACGGTCTTCTGGGATTCCGAAGGCGTTATTTTGGTTGAATTCATGGAACCCGGAACAACTGCCAATGGAAAAAGGTATCGTCAGAGACATTAACCAAACTTTGTCGGGCAATCCAAAACAAAAGACGTGGAAGATTGACCCAAGGCATCGAGTTACTCCATTACTCCATAACAATGCTCGCCCCCACACTGCTCAAGAAACCTGTGATCTCATCGCTCAGTTTAGCTGTAATATCTTACCTCACCCAGCCTACAGGCCGAACCCAGCACCTAGAGATTACCATTTATTTTTAAAGCTCAAAAGAGACATTGCAGGAAAAAAATTCGAGACCGACGAGGAGTTGAAAAATTTGGCGGAAAGTTTTTACGAGGAAGATATAAAGTTATTTTCTCGACTCCACAAAAATACTTAAATTGAAAAGGTGAATATGTGGAAAAGTAAATAAAAGTATCCTGAATTCAATGCCGGTGTCCGTTTTTTTTTTTTTAGCTTTATTAGTTTCGAAAATAAAAAAAAGAGAACCTTACTTTATGAAAGATAGCGCAGTAAACGACGCTGCTTTCTGCTTCAATGTAATTTTATTATCCCGAAATATATTTCTTCGTAATCAGAAATTTTAGTGGAACTAATGTATTGCGCATGTTACAGATGATTAAACAAGTTTATGTTTTTTTTTGTTATTTATTTATTCGATGTTTCTGTCAGATTTTAAAAACACCTAGTTAATATTACTTTTTCAACTTTATTTCAGGATGTACAAATCATCGGGTAACATCGAAGAAGGATATCATGTAAGAATATTATGATGTCTTTTGCTGCCTGAAATAAGATAACTGTAGTTTAGTTGTCCTTTAGGGATTGAGATTTATAACCGACTGTTGCAGCCAAATATATATTAATGACAACGCCATTCTTGTAGCAAAAAATACGTTAAGCTGTTATGGAAACCGTTTTAAAAACCAGAAATGAAAAACCTTTTAATGATACAGCGAAAGGTGAACCTAAATTTAGTAAAAAAAAACAAAAAAAACATTCCACCTCATGAAAAATATAACTTTACATTACATAGAATATTAACGAATAATACAAAAAGTAAACACATAATTGGATTCATCTAAATGTAACCTAATATTTCTGATAGAGCTACTCTATTTTGGAAAGTTAGGAAAAAAAAACCAAAAAAAAAAAAAACCTATGTTTATCATCTGTTACTTTTAACAATGAAGTAGTAACACGGAAAGAAGAAGAAAACTAGGATAATAAAATATGGATTATAATAAACAAAGAATCGCGTTGTTTTACGAAAATGAATAAACCGTGAGAAAACCTAACCGTGAAGTGAAATGAAGAAAAGATAATATTCAATTATAAATAGTTTATAATATTATCGTTTTATTCCATCCAGAATAATAATTACTTGATTACTGGAATATTCTGGAAGCTTATTTGGAGCACAAGGCATAACAGAGTGATGATCATTCGGATCTCCAACACAGATCCATGTCAATTTCACGGCTAATTTCAAATTTGGCAAATAAAGCATCCGGCAGTCATCGTACTTTGACGCTGTCCGTACGTAAACTTCCAAATCTCCCTTAAATATGAATTTAGCTACAAATAATGAACACTGATGGCTACTTTCATTTACGAAATAAATAAGTACATAAACGACGTAAATAAATATAAATAGCTTTCGCTTTCGTGAAATAAAAAAAAAAAAAAACGAAAATTATAGTTAAACACTGCCAAACTGCCTGATTATATCGTCGTAATATTAATTTTAACTTATAAAATTGTATTTAAATTAGACAAAAAAACGTCAAGTTTAATTGCTTTTAAAAAGTTCCAATGTTTTTCAATGATTTTTATGATAGTTTAAAGGCAGGTTAAACGCACAAATAAAATCGATTATTAAGGAGCAGATAATTCTCTACCTGTTTAATTCTTTATTTTGTGAACTGAATGTGGAATATCCTACGGCTATTTCGAAGCCGCATTTACTTAATTTATTTTCATTTTACTATCTTAAAATATGGTGAGATACAACGTTATATGATGCACGGAGATGAAAAAGAATTCCAAATAAATGCGAATAAAATGAAACGAAAAAATGTCAATAATTTTTTAAAAATCTTTACCGTTTGTCCAGTCCATTGCTACATCATTCCACGTTACTTCCATTTCCTCCGTCGTGTTATAAGGATCCAGTGAAGCATGCAGTAAAACAGTTAACTGATGTATCAATATGGTCAGTCTTCCGTGGTATATTAAACGTATCTTGTCCCAAAACGGTAACAGTGGACTCGGATCTTTACTGCTACTGACAATTTTAGAAAATGCTGTAACATAAAGCATTTGGAAATTGTAGTAACTAAAAAGTAGAGTAGAAGTTTAAAGAATTTTCCGCGCCTTTAATAAATTAGCTAATTACAGATTACACCGTTTATTTTCATTGTTATACATCTTTTTATTCTTGAACGTTCTTTTAATACTTTTTATACAATTTTAACTTTAGTTTTTTCTGTTTCTTTTGCTGTGAAAAATAATGCTTGTAACATTCTCTAGTCGTGAATTCTATCTGAACCAGGACTAATATTCTTGAAAAACAATTAACGAGTGAAGAACTCAAAATAGCTAAGAATCATAATAAAAACTCATTGGCTGGGATAGAATCGAGTATGCGCTAATAGCGAATTTTTCAAAAGTGTGTCCATTTTAGCGACTAAAATATTTCAGCAGTAAAAAAAAAAAAAAAGAAAGAAAAATAAGCAAGCGCGACATTTTCAAAAACCGCGGCAATAAATGTTATTTGATAACTCATTTTTTACCTATATTACATTGTGATATAACTGGTTCCCAGCAAGGTCCAAATGCGTAACTGAAATGTTTCGCTTCGCAGTTCAAATCGTGATAAAATTTCAACGATGTCATACTTCTTTCGATTGTTACATTTGCATACGGTTCTCCTAATTCGATTTCTATAGATCGTTTTGCTAAAAAAAACAACAAAGAAACACGAAAAAAACGAGTTTTAAATTCAAAATCGAATAATATTAATTAAAATAAAATACAATTATCCAGAAATGAATAAATTATCATCGTTTTTTGAGTGTTTTGTATCACATATGATGAATAGCCCTAATTAAAAAGTGTTTACCTCTTTTTGTTGCTTCTTGCTCCGCTCCCACCAGTTTTCCCCATAACTGTAACTCACCGATGTCCAACCACGGTTGCGGAAAATCTCTTAATAAAAATTTCCATTCCTTACAACTAACAGATATCCATCTGCACCACAATGTTGTAAATTCAATTCCTTCCTCTGGCCAAGGACTTCGTTACGTAAAATACAATATTAAAAATTAAAATAATTATATAAAATGTATCAGAAAAGCAAATACGCAAAATTAGGTTATATTTTAATTAATAACATCAAGCGTATATTTTTAAATCATGGCGAAACGACACGATGTTTGAAATTTCAGAGCAATTATACAGAAACGTACGTATAATTTGGACGTGAAATTAATTTGCCATAATAACGAGAGGCGGATACTAAAATTATCCTATCTGCAGAATGTAAATTTAATTTTCCATTTAAATGACTATTTTACAGAGGTAAAAGTCATAACCTATTTACGTTTTATGGAAGAATAATTACAAATTGTAGGTGAAGATAAAGATTGCAATTTTTCAGATGATTACGAAAGTTATACGAATATAAGTACAATTTTTTGAGGGTTGCTCTTTAAATATTATACAGGACTGAACTAACAGAAACACCATAGGTTTTTTTAGACTCGCTATTTTATTGAGCTCAACGCAATTAATCACATCTTTGTTGAGAAATATTCCAGTATAAAATTATTAAACTTATCTGTGAGTCTACATTAATATTGTGATAGTGAAGACAAGCTGATTAAGTGTAAACAAGACTGAAAAGAAATAACCGAGAATGGATTACTTCAACGTTAGAATCCGGAGACGTTTTCCTAGCGACGGAAGAATACGCGTCGATGAAGAAGTGCTATTTTATTCAATAAGTGTACTTTATTTTTTATTATAAGTGGGCAAAATGTGGTATGAGATATAATGAAGAATTTACCTTTCTGAATCGATGTCTGTCATAATGCGGACAACATTCTCAGCTCCTACAATAGAAGGATCGGTTAGTGAAATAATTTGTAGATTAGAAATAACCCAAGCAAAAAGACGAGTTCTGACTGGAGATTGCGATTTCATTTGTTTTGACCTTTGAATGTAAATTCGTGCGTTAATTTCTTGTAAGGAAGCGTATAATTCTTCTAGTTTTCCTGCTGGTAGTAATGGTCTGTCCTTGCACAATTGTGTTAGCTGCAATAAAAATTTGCAGAAACAAAAAAAATTATAATCCGTTACGTCGAAAAAATTAGTTACGGTCACACACACACACATATATACACGCCGCACACAAATGAAAATCGTTTTTTTGGTCTCTGCCAAGGCAAGATCTTCTTGACTACAAAAATATTAGTCTTCTATAATTCTTACAAAAGAGTGGGGTTTCAATTGACCGATATCATTCTATGCAAAATAAAATAAATAATAATTCTTGACGATATCTCTTTATCTAAACATCCGTTTATTCTTAAAAATGTTACTCAATTTTCGATACGAAATGACAAAGGAGTGATTTCCAGCTAAATTGCCATTTTAAACATGACACAAAAGCGTCACTAATTTTGTTTTAGAATTTTCATTTTACCTCTGGCATAAAAATTATACTCGATCTAGCCACTAGGCCAACGCGACATATATAAATAAAATAAAATTTGTATTGAAAAAGTAAACATTACTTTAAATATTATTCAAAGTAGCAATTTTTCCTAAATTAATCATTACAGGCTGCTTGTAATATCAAAAAAGGTTTATAAGGCAATTCAGCAGTGGTTATTCGGAACATCTACTTGTATGACGAGTAACGTATAATTTAAGTGTATTTAAATAAATGAAAAAATAGTTGTGCGCCAAAAAAAACAAACCAAAAAAAAAAGCAAAAAAAACAACCAACATTAATTAGTTAAAGTGACGAAGCCGTAAATAAAGTTGAGCACATTTAATTGATTTTGCAAAAGATAATTAAATATCGGATAATGGTCAGTTCGCCAACGATAATTTTAATAGAATGAACAGGCTCCTGAAAGATCCTGTTTTATAACAATAGAATTTTGCAATTTACCGAACAATTAACTAGAAAAAAAAACCCATTAAATTGGGAAAAAGTATGTCTTTTATTAGGGGCGGATCCAGAGAAATATATATATATATATATATAGTTTTTTTTGTTTTTTTTTTTGGTGGGAGGGGGGATTGTATAATTACGTAATATCTTATATGGTAAGCGGTAGATTTGAGAAATACCTTCTTTCATAAAGAAAATCATAAATATCGACCTCCTTAGAAATTTAAAAATAAATAATTATTACCATTTAATTCAAATTTTGTTTTGTTTTTAGATGAAGAATAAAAAAATTATAAAATTGTAGCTAAAATGGTAGTTTAGAATTTAAATAGTAAATTACTACAAAGAATAGATCGATAGTATTTTGATTAGACTTTATTTTTGTTATTAATCCGATCCGAAATTTTTGTCGGGGAGCAAGTAAAAAAAATACATATATTTATCATTGAACTATTTTCATTTACATTGAAAAATAAATAAAAAAGGCAAAAGATCGATGATAATTACATTTAAAACAGAATAAAAACGGAAAATTAATAATTTTACTAGAAAACAGTATTAAAAATATTAGTTATAACTAAATCCATAGGTAACATTTATACAAATTTTTTATAGTATAAATTACGTTTCTCTGTTGTAACAAATTTTTTTTGTCGAGTTTTTGGTTCTGGGGGGGGGGGGCTATTTCCCTCTCCGTGGATTCGTCACTACTTTTAAATTCTTAAACACAACAACATAGTACGAGTTTATAAAAAGTAACCCATTTTTGTCAAATACCAAAGTGATCTTTTTTGCTTTCGTTTCAAAAAAATTCATTCATATTATGTTTTTCTTATTTAGCGACGAGGACTGGTATTCAAACCGATATTAAATTTCATAACGCGCGAGATTATCACCTACTCGTACAATAAGATTCCCTATAAGAGTTTAAAAGCTGCTTGTTTTGATTGTTTTAACGCAGTCGGAAGCCAAGTAACAAAATTTAAAAAAAAGTAAACAAAGCAAAGTGCATGGAATTCTTGACGCGCAAATTAATTCTTTTTAGCATTACTATTTTAAAAGGTTTAGTAAAATTTTAATAGAGATAGTTGACTTTTTAAACATTTTTAATATCGCTAAAGAATTACTTTTTTGGTTACTATTGTAAATATTCCATTAGTCATTTCTAGCATCCATTGTTAAGTAACAATGTTTATAAATTTCAAGAAAAGATAACGAGAAATGTACGGAAATTGCGATAGTAATTCGTTAACGATAGAATAGACTGGAAGAATTACCTTTTCATCCAACATTTTTTGGCGTTTAATACTTTCTTCATATTCATCGACTAGAAGTTCGTAACTATCACGCAAGCTGACTTCGAACGGATCATCACTCATTTCGAACAATAATTCTTTTATCTAATAGCATAAAACATAATATTTAAGACACTTTTCCCTTATTTTCCTATTCTTATTGTTATTATCATAGCTTAGTAATAGTAGTATGTATAAATGTGGGTGAGGGGGATGAAAAAAAAAAAAAAAAGTATAAACACGGGGAGGTATCTAAAAGTAACCGGGATGTTCCAAAAAAACATAGTTTAATTTCTACTCACTGCAACGGTATTCCCCTTTAAAGTACTCTTCATACGATTGAATGCACGCATTCCCACGGTTTCACCAGTGTTGAAAACGTTTTTGTAAGGCTTTTAAGGGATACTATCGAATGCTTGTTGCGATCTTTCTTTGACTTTCACTAAAGTATTAAAACGCTTTCTTAATTATTAGGTGAATACGGAGGATGAAATAACGAGCTCATTTTCCTTTTTCGTTATGATACGCATTAACACGAATGGTTTTTCTGATTTTCTGAGAGCAACCGGGGAAAAAATTTGAATAATGTGTTTCATGTTTAAATCTATGGTTAAAATTCGTCGAAAATTCACAGTGAATTTTTCACCGTTCACTAAAATCCACCGTTTTCATCACGATCGCATATTAAAACTAACCGTGAAATTTCACGGCTAAACTGTGAAATTATTAATTTCGTTTTTAGTAGATTAACTGATATATCTAAAGTTGCAAATTTACACCAATTGATAAATAGTAAATTTGGATTTTGATCTTTTATTTTTCAGTAATCCACTATTCACTTCACTGTTCGGTAATGTCGTGAAAATATTTTTTTGCGGAATTTTTTAAATAAAATAAATATATGAAAAAAGAAACAAGTTATTATATAATTTAAACTAATGAACACGCAACCATATTGTGTAAATAATATAAAATACACTCAGTTGCAGATAAAAATATTTTCCTAGTCTATTTTAAAATTATGAATTTTAATATTAACATTAAAGTATATTATAATATTGCGGAAATGTATTTTACTGTATTTGTTATTGGCAATGTGTGAAAAACATTCTATAAAATGCTTATGCAGTTTAATTTTTGTTATTATTTAATCAATGTATTGAAAAATATTAATATTTTTTTTTTTTTTAAATTAAATACTAGTGATTCGAAAATTCTAAAGTGTGTAAGAATTACATAAAATGTCACAAGTATATCGGCTGAATATAGAATGAAATAATCCGTTAAATAACTTTAAATAATGAGTTATTTTATTACAAGTTATTCGAATGAATTATTCTATTTTCCCAATGTGTTCATGTGCATTTTATGTATTGCCAACTCCTTGTACGAAAGTAGAAAATATATATAATTAAGAAAAAAAACTGCTCGTCATATAATACATAAGCAATTTCCAATAATTAACATTGAATTGAAATATCTCACAATAATTCATATGGGGGTATTATAATAAATAAACAAAAGTTATATAATACACTTATCACATATATCAAATAAATACAAATTTAGAAATATATACTTTTTCTAAATTGCGCATTCATATTATTATTAGCAAACATGTTAGATATAATGACTAAAGTTATTTTTAGAATTACGAGTATAAAAGATATAAATAACGATATAGCGTACAAATGATAAAATATATGTTTATATATGAAATGAAGTTATTTTTATATTTTCTGGTAAGTTATTTATTAACAATTTAAAAGCAATTTTAAAAAAGGTAGTAGACAAATTAGAAACGTGTCTCTTTCTCTTTCTAGCAATGCTACAGTTCATTTTCTCGTCACCCACCTTCTTTCCATCAGGCTAAATAATGAAAAAAATCGTGAAATTCATTGAATGTTCACTGGAACCGAGTGATTGGTCTTTCATGGTTTAGCTCATCACTATTAAGAACTTCCAGATACACGCGTCAATTTGGTAACTTCTCCAATAGTTCGACCACGATCTCTGCGAATTATTTCACACACATCTTCAACAACTTCATTATTCCTAACGGTGGAAAGTCGACCAGATCGTTGAAGTTATCCTATTTTAAAACGAGAAATTTTTTGGTAAATCTAAATTTTACTTAAAGCTTCCTCTTTAAAAATACGTTGAAGCATCACCACTGTTTTAGTAGCGATTGTCCCTAACAGGAAACAAAATTTAACGCACGTTTTTTGCTCTTTACGATTACCTACTATAAAAATCACAGAACGCGTTTAACGATTACCGGAAAAAAAACAAAACAACATAGAAAGCTAAATAAACAAACGGATTAGAGCCACATGCCTTATTATTACTGAACCCTATAATCTTGATGATATACCTAGCGATTTGCAACTGTGTCTGGATTGTGCGCTTCGCATTGATTTCAGTTACTTTTTGGGACAACTTTGTAGATATGCAGCAGTAGGGTAGCTCGTCACCAGTGAAAGAGAAACGTAAAAAAGTGGACAAATTTTACAATTTGCTCACTTCATGTTTAGTAGAATAGATGAAATACCAAACTAATTTTAGGTATCTTGTGATATTATCAACTGTAACTCTTTAAAATTCTTCAAAATATGATTATACTCGGGTTTTCGAAAATTATTCTATGCAGTGTTCATTTTAGATCCTTTAACGATGCTGCAGATCACCCCGGAACTTCTTTACAGATAAATATATTATATAAAGTGAGTTGACAGTAGAAAGCTCGTAGAAAAGATTTAATGTTGAAAGACGAATGAAAAACACAAAGAAACAATGAAAAAAGGGACTAAATATAGTGTAATGATCTAGATTCTAGAATGATTAAACACTTATATCACGAAGAACAGAAAAAGAGAAAATCAATGATGATGATTTCTGTTGAAGTACTTTTAAAACGATGTTAAGATACACAATAATAAAAGTAATTACATATTTAAATTTTACCTTAATAACGAAATCTCGCGGAACTTTCGAATTATCTTTTTTAGGCTTGTTGTGAATTAGTTTTAACCACTTGAAAACACTGAGAAATTCATCATGAATCGCTACTGAAAATTCGTGTTCGTATGGGAAAACCATCTTCAACGAAACTATACTAATTTCCCTGTAAACAATAAAATAACAATCATTTTTGAATTTTTTTATTGTTGTAATAGATTTAATAAATGTTAATGGTAAATATTGAGGAAAAAAATACATTTTTCGACTTATTAACCTTAGCTTTTGTGAATAATTATGTATAAATATTTGTCACCTTTACCGCATATTTAATATAAATTTGAAGTTTCATTTCCGCCTAAATTTTGCTGTTATCAAACTTTTCCGACGATCATTTTAAAGATCTTAGTGAGCACCTTTACCGATTTTATAAAGTTTCTGAAACGAGTTGAATGTTTCAGTCAAAAGACAATTCTGGTATTAAATTGGTCGAAATGTACCAACATGTTTATTGATAGATCCCAAGCGCTGCTAAAGACTTTTATTTTGATAGCTGACATTGAAATAGAGACTGCGACAACATACCTACGAACATACATCATCAACGACGGGAATTACGAAATTGAGATCAAACATCGCATTAGTATATGGCTAAAAGTTTTTTGGGACGGCTAACAAGAATTTCGAAAAACAATTTAACATAAAAACAACAAAAAAGAGATTAATACTGACTCTCTAGTGTTTTCAACAGCGTGTTACGGCTCGGAATCTTGCAATATAGAGGTGATTATTCAGCATTCCACGGGTTAAGTGGCAATATCTCGACGCAGAATGAATTAAAAATAAATGCGGAAGATGGATTAATTTCAACAATAAAAAGAAGATGTTTAAAATTCCTCGGCCATATCATTCGACGCGATGGATTGGAGCAGACTATCTACCAGTAACAAAACATTACAGGAAAATATAAAACGAATGAATCCACCCAACACAGATAATATGGATGCAAACCAAATTTGGCAAGAAACGAAAAACTTTATACAAGCTGCTATAGAGGAACTAACACTAAAAATGAACCTATCAAACGTCAACACTGGATATCAGATGAAACACTGAAACTAATAGAAAAAAGAAAAGACACAAAAAGGATTAATCCGGACCTTCGGGAGCAGAAAATGAAAGAAATTAATAAAGCAATTAAGACTGCATGCAAGAAAGATAAAAATAATTATATCAACAGTATCTGTGCAGAAATCCGAAAACATGCAGAAAACAACGAAACTAAAGACCTATATAAGAAATTAAGGCTACTTACAAAGGAATTTAAACTAAGAAAGCAATCAATTCAGATTGCTAATGGTGATATTATAAACGATCCCATTATGATTGCAAACGTCCGGAAAGAATATTGCGAGGAGCTATTTACAGATAAAAACACCAACAATATTAGAGAGTACGATACTGATAGGATTAATCTTGAACCGCCGATATTGCGAATAGAAGTAGAAAGAGCAATTGCGGAATTAAAAGCGGGCAAAGCTGTAGGACCCGATGGCATTGTAATTGAAATAATTAAAACTATGGGCGAGGTCGGAACTGATTTTTTTCACAAACTGTGCTTCAAGATATGGGAAACAGGGAAATGGCCGGATGACTGGTGCCTTACTTCAATGCAATAACTACAGACTGATCGCATTAATGTCTCACTCCAGTAAAATTATGCTTTCAATTATTAATAACAGACTGAAATCGTTTTTACTAAAGGAAATTTCATTGGAACAGACTGGATTCATGTCAGGCAAAGGTACTAGAGATCAGATCATTAATGTTAGACAACTAATAGAGAAGACCCGCGAATTTAATGTGACAATGTATATGGGCTTTATAGACTTCCATAAAGCATTTGACTCTATCAAATGGGATAAATTATGGCCTATATTAGAAGAGATGGGAACACCTAACATATCTAATAAAACAGTTATATGATAACAGCTCGGCGGTTGTATATGTGAACAATATAAAATCTTGTAATTTTAAGCCAAGGAAAGGTGTGAAGCAAAGGTATCTACTGTCACCATTACTATTTAATATATATATATATATATATATATATATATATATATATATACCGAATATATCATGCGACAACTACTGAGCGATTGGAATGATAGGATCTCGATAGGTGGCAAAACAATTAATAATTTAAGATACGCTGACGATATTGTCATCATAAGCAGCTCTGAAGAAATTATGATAAAATTCACGGAGAGACTCGAAGACCAATGTAGAGATTATGGATTACTTATTAACAGATCTAAAACTCAAATAATGATAATCGATCAAGGAAGCAATACCAAAAACAAATTATGTGGATTCGAAGTCGTGGATAGTTTTATATATCTTGGTTCAATATTAACAAAGAACGGAAACTGTCGACGAGACATAAAGCGCAGACTAACACTAGCGCGCAGTGCTGTAACCAGATTGTCAACGATATGGAAGGATAAAGCACTGCCATTAAATACAAAGATAAATTTACTAAATAGTCTAGTTTTTTCTATCGCCACCTACGCCTGTGAAACCTGGTCCCTTACCGCTGAATGCATCAACAGAATTAACGGGTTTGAAATCTGGACATATAGAAGACTATTAGGAATATCGTGGCTAGGCCGAAAAACCAACGAATATGTCCTCAATAAATTGAATGTACAAATGCGTCTATCCATCCAGCAGGATTAGGAAAAGATTTTTCGGTTTTTTTGGACATGTGGCGCGAGATACAAATTCATTACAACGCCTGGTAATAACCGGTAAAGTCAATGGTAGAAGGAAAAAAAGGAAGACCCAGAACTCGTTGGACTGATCAACACTAAAATCGTTAATTGGCTTAAGCCTGCATGAGGCGTTGATAACGGCTCAAGATAAGTTAGCGTGGAGGAGGATGGTGACGAACGCGGCTGTTTCATAACATCACTACTCCCTTTCGGGGGCTTAAGGAAGAAGAAGAAGAAGAAGAAGAAGATAATACAAGGATAAATAGAAGGAAAAGAAACGGAGGACGGTCTCCAATCTGTAAATCAAGGAAAATGGGTTATGCGATGTGCATAATTGGTCACGAGGCCCAAAAACGGACAACGCAAGAAAGACAAAGAAGAAGAATAACAATTCGCAAAATTTGATATTTAATGAAACAAACTAAACCAATTGCGAAACATCAAACAGATGGTAAAACACAATAAATTATAACTCATAAAAAGCTGCACAATTCGCTTAGTGCACCGGGAATTGATGAAATTTCCACATTCTCTGTTTTCTCAGTATAGGGGTTTTCGTGAATATAATAACAACAGAAAAAGCAATAGCAAACAAAATCTTCAAAAATCGACGTTATCCGTGATACTGAATGCAAAACACAATTTTCGCATGGTCATATAAGAAATGTTACGAACAAATGATATTCTAAAATGATGAAAATTTAAAAAAACTAATAAATAAAAAAGAAAATCAACACTGAAAAATAAAGTAATATGAAAAAACTTAAAGAAAATTTTTATTTATTAAAGCAATAAAAATAAGGAAAAACATTTTTGCAGGATTCGTTCACTGTATATAGTTGATGACATACACTTTTATATGTATTCACAAAACAGTTCAGTACCATTATAATTGAATAAAAATTAAAGTCCAATAAAATAACAGTAAGTCACAATTTAAAAAAACCTCATTTACTGATATTAAATGATACTTTAAAATTTAGTACACTGTAAAAAAGCTAATGATCATTAAGAAAAATTGAAACATTTTAATAAGAGCGATTTAATTTTTTATGTTTTGTATTAATTTTTTATTTAAATAAGAAAAAAAAAAGTAATGTTTCCAAAACGTTTTTACTGATAACAATAACGATTTTCAATAGCTCCTAAACAAAAAACAAAAAAAAAAAAATATAAATAAATCGATTAATAAACACGAGGAGAAACTGAATTATCTTTGTCTATTTATATATCGATTTGCAATTTTTTTATCAATTTTTCCTAACCTAGAACCCCATACAATTTAAAATAAAATGATCAGAAGCAGCTTCTGAAATTACTTTTTCCGTAAATCTTCTACAAATTCAGATCTACTAAGGCACCGATTTCCATTAAAATTGGCTTTCCATTTGTGAGATATTAGCGCCAATGTTTTAACAATAATGCGAATGACGCAGTATCTCCGCCACCCCCCCTCGGTAAACCTTTTTTACGAATCCAGATCTATGTGGATGCCGATTTTCATAAAAATCAGCCTTGCCTTGAGAACCTAGCGTTACAATATTTGCAAAAATACAAGGAATACAACACACAAAAAACAAATGTTAAATAAAAGCCTTTAATGAAAATAATCCACACCACGCGTAAGTTCCATATTTGTGATAAAATCTTTAGTTGATAGTTTTAGCAGCTTTTAAAAGTATATATTGTAAAAAGAAAAAGTTGGTAAAACCCAAATTTTCCGAATCAAAAAAAAAAAGAATGACAGTGATTGTCCGTAATACGCAAGATAAGTAACAAAACTGGAACAAGGATAAAAACCATAGATTAATGAAAGTATGTTCATGTTTTCAGAAAGTTGCGGAAAAGATAATGCGTTACACTGACAACAATCCATCTAAATCAAAATGTCATTAAATGATTTTTAGTGCAAAAATTCTTGGAAATAATGCTAGACGACGATAAAACTAAACGGATTCTTGGAATGTAGAATATAAATGCTTTAAATTTAAACATTAACGAGGCGTTTTATAAAAGGCGTAAAATACAAAATATCAACTGCTGAACACGTAATAAAGAAAAATTCAAATATTGAAAAGAAAAAATTATTTCAGTGATTTAGGCGTTATTATACACGCTTGGCAATTGTTTTTGCTTTTCTTATTTTAATAGTTCTATTTGTTGTATATTAATTTTAATTTAAACTAATTATAAAAATAGAACTGAATTTTAGTAAGGAGTTTAATTTTTCCTTATATCATTTTAAAGAATTTACAGTTAAACGCGTGTAAAAAAAATAATGATTACATTTAACTTAATATATTAGCATAAATGTGCGAAATCATCCATATTTTTTTTTTTTTTTTTTTTTTTCATTTTTATTATTAGTATTATAAACGCGAACTAATAATGCATTATATTAACTTTTTCTAGCTAAGAAATAAATAAAGAATAAAAATTTTATATAGTACTCGTGCGTAGTCTTTTTTGTGTAGAATATAAAGAGCACTTTTCGTAAGTGTACGTATAAATTCGTTACTATTATCACATTTCATTGTTTTAAAGAACAGGTTTTATCTTTAGTGTGGAACTTTACAAATGTTAATCGCAGACAGCGGGAAAACATTTATTTAAAATTTAAAATTTTAAATTTATACCATATGGCAAAATAAACGTAGATGTGTTTAAACATTTACTTATTTTTCCCTATTCTCCAAATTTGGCAGATATTAGATTCTTGAAAGACGGCTCCTAGCATGCATTATCGTGATTTATTTCCGAGAAACTTACTATTTAATAATTAGTGAGACACATGACGAGTAAATCTGATATGAGAAGTGGTCCCCGCATCTCGCGAAAAAGGGTTAAGAACTGATATCTTAAAGAATTCAATAAACGATTTTTCATGCACGCAAACAATAAAGTGTACAAAATTTAGTATTTAGCGCATTTCCGAGTTTAATATCAGCAAATAAAATTCGAAAAAAAAAATTTACCACGTATTATTCCAGGGCAAAGCAAAACCATCGGCGTTTTTTCTTTCCAATCTGATCGTTTCGTCATTAGGTAAAGTATGTAAAACAAATTTTTCCACGGAAAATATATTTTGATTGTCAACGGATATTTTAAAGGACGGACTTTCTAGCTTAATCGCTTCGCAGGCTTTTTTAAATTTCCACTGCTCTAAAACACGACAAATTTTCCATTTTAACAAATAAAAAGCGTGTGCAGCAACATTGAATTTAATTGAGAAAAAGAAAATGCATATTAGAGTTACGCACAATACGAAATAATATTGATTTTAAACGGAGCATAGATTATAATAATATAACCCGGCATAGGTCTCCGATATTCGCAAAATGATCTTTCAATTTTGAAACTCAAAATTTGATTTCCAACACTCGTTTATAAATTTCAAGAAACTTTTAATGAATCATATACACATTTCTACATTATCTAGAAACTCTAGAATATTTGAGACGTGTCGCCACTGCGCTATGTATACTATTTTGAAAATCGTCAAATCGGAAAATAAATAAATACCTAATAATTTAGGGGGACGAAGAAAAATAGGCAAAAAATTAAGTACGCAAAATAAACGAAGTTGTCATAATTTCCTTCACAACTGCGCAGTCGATTAATAAATTTTTATTTCCTCAAATATTATTATCAGCTGCTGATAAAGAGAATAATTAACAAATTTTCGCATTTAACGTTAAATCTTCTGAAAAAATATATTTTATTTGGGTACTTTCAGTAATGAGCGATGATATGTATGTATTTATTAAAGTTCAACATATTATTCAGAAACCTTGAAAATGGATTACAGAAGAAAAAAAATATACACACATATGTATATTATGAGAAATTTTAAATTAATCAGTGTTTTAAAAAGTACATGAATTAATATGATTTTAAACATTGTAACGTGTAATTTAAGATCCGGCAGATTTTTTTTTTTGGATATATAAAAGCGTTTTAACACCCGACAGAAAAAATAGTTCTATGTAAAATGTTTATTGTGCAAATTTTTTTTTATTATCAGCTTGAGGGAAAATAGAGATTTGAAACGGGATATATGAAATGTAAACAGTACTTTGATATATTTTTATAATTGGCGCATCAGACTTTCTCATCCGTTTAAATATTAAAAGAGTTATTTTTGATTTTAAAATAATTTAATAATTTGATATGGACACCGTTCTTCACGCTAGTTTTCGAATGAAAATAAGTAATGTTTTTAGAAAATTTTCTTTTGGCTCACACGGTCAAAACGATTCATATATTTCAACTTTAAATATCTAAATTAAAAAACCGTGTCGGATTGTTGCCTTTCTTTTCGTTTCTATTAGGAAATAGTTTTTTTTTTTTTTTTTTTTAAAGAGATTTCATAAACTTTTAGGTTTGTAAAAGACGATTATCGTTGAGTTCGGTACATAGTTCCTTAATGTTTCTTATTAATTATTATTAATAAGAAATTTTTTTTAATCTACTTTTTTATTTATATTTCAAAAATTTCAGATATTCCATTTCATTCGGGTTATAATTAAAACGCTATATTAAACATTGACATCACTGTTCTCACTATTTATTATACAAATGAGTGTAAATTATTAATGAAATACACCTACCGGTAGAAAACAGTATGGTCCGTTTTGAAGAGTATTTTAAACCGAACGTAAAATGACCTTTAACAGCAATTCTAATGTTTTGCGGAAATTTCTTCTCTTTTACCACCTCGGCAATCTGTTCATTTTCCGGACTATTATGAGTGCCTAAATTAATAGCGTTATTATTAAAAATAATAAAACTAGCGAAAGTTCCGTAATACTTAATCGTATACGTTGATGTTTACTAATAGTGTGCAACACAGGAAAATTTTATCATGTAAGAAAATTAAACATTTATAAAGACTTCATCTCGTATCTCTCCTATTTGTAATATTTAGTTGAAAAACTTAATTAAATTTACGGTAAAACGAAAAAATCCGTAGAAATGTTAAAACATAAGCTAAGATTCCACTTAAATAACAAATTAGAAATTATGTTTTCTTTATTATACAAATAAGTAAATTTGCGATTTATTAAGGTTTGGCAATTTCTACAATCTATCAAGTCAAAATAATACATTTTTTTTGTCTATAGAATGTTAATTTACCCCGTAATTTTGGTTTAATTTCGAAAATAGTCAATTATAAAAAATTTCAGCGAATAAAACAGAGCCGTTTACTATAGCGACATGCACCAGAGTCATGAGAAGAAGTGAAAAGTAGTTTGGCAAAGAAAAAAGAAAGAAAAAATTTAAACGAAAAGAAGCAATATTAATAGTGAATAGGACTAGGGGAGGAACCTCGAAGAAGACCGCAGAAGCCCTTTTTCTTGGAGCATAAAGAAATTAAGAGGACAGGTGGATAGAACGATCTGATATAAGGGTAATAATAATAAGAGAACTAAATTTGACCCGGATTTTAATTTTCGCCGTTTTATTTTTTTAAATTGACATATGGACGTTATCAACAGGAAACATCAATGAAAGAAGCCACGGTGTAATGTTTTTGAACCGAACATATTGTGCTAGAGAATATACTATTATTAACGTTTAAGACACTAAACAAGGCGTCCAGAATGGAGAAGTTATACATCCCTGGAAAGGAAAGAATTAAAAAGATCGAGAAAACTAACAGGTTATTATTCCAAAAATAAGGCTTACCATTAAAACCTGGAGTGGGACTGAAAGATTTTAAAAGGGCAGACTTCAATTCATTAATAATTTAGGCAGAGGTTAGGAAAAGAGGGAGAGAATTATTTGGAAACGGAGTAGAATAACAATTGAACAAAAGCTGGAGCAACAAAATTAATAAAAAGAATTAGGCTATCAGCAGGAGTGCTATAATTGGAAGGATGTTTAGATGATAGGAATTTAAAAACTAGCCATTTTTCAAATATGTGCAAGAGGGGTGGTTCTAGAGAAAGAAGAGCCGAAATTCATTTAAAAGAACTTCTTTGACGCTTCAAAAATAAACCTAGCTCCACAGTATTAGGTTAAAAATGGCGCGACTATGCTCAAAAGCGGTATTTATTGGAGAATGGAGGATGACGAGAAGGAGAAGGTAGGGAGCAGATGTTATAGAATGTGAAGAGGAATCTTAAAAGGCATGGAATCAGTCAGGTTGAATATTAGGAAGTGGCGAATCAACAAAGAAACAGAACAGAGACCAATTGTTTCGAAGAAATTCTTTCGAGAAGAATGGAGACACCTGAAATAAGTCGTGGCACACGTGTGATAGAAGCGAGTGACGACGGTGAAGCGAATGGCGGTGATAGCATATATAATCAAGGTGGAAGCACGCTTTAGTGGGGGATCGGGACGGCAGTTTGGCTTGTAATTCGGAGTTTACAACACCGCAGATTTAGTTTCTTATTTTAATTTTGTAAATGAATTCTAAGCTGACACGTGTTTTTAAGTTTTCGAGGTCCACAGTTGCCTCCATTAGTAAAAGATGTTATTTTGCATAATCGGGATTCGAAAGGTAATTTTCGATTTATGACTCTTAATGGTACATATGATTTATTCATTTTATTTAAATATTTACAAATTTCAGTTGACGATGAGGGGTCCCCGACTATGATAGTGATGAGGATCCAGAAATTGACAGAAAATGTACAACATACAGAACATGAAACCGGCTGATTATTTTAAAATTTGCTACGAATAAAATTTATTTTTTTCTTATAAAAATTAATATCTTTTCAGTTGACTTCTGATTTTTTGATAATAGTTTCTCAAGTCCGCTTTGATTAATCAGGTAAATTGTCAGAAATGCTCTAAAATATATACGGTGTGAAAATCAAAAGAAAAGTGATCGGTGCTACGTCGCGGTAAATTTTCCGATATTTTTCGCAACTTTAACAGCTTCTGACAACCCTTTATCTTCCACTTATCCTTCTAACATTTTTTTTACTGCCTTTTCTCACGATCCTCGATATCTGTGTAAATTTTCAGCCGTGCACATCGACAGTTTTTTCAGTTGGAAAATTTACACGTTTGATCGTTCCTTAGCTTCTAGCGCGCCTTATGAAGGTCGGGCTTTTGCTATGCTGACAGCAATCGAACCTTTTTTAGGTAAAATATTTCATGCACCGAGCTATGTCGCACCTTATGCAGCTAGCTCTTGGACTACTATAGAACAAGCTCTACGATTTTTGACGCCTTACAGCTTTAGATTATATTTTATTGTTAGATTAATTTAACCATATTGTTCGCAATACGTAGTTTTGTTTTCAGTCACGTAATATTATTACAACACTTAGTATTTGCAAATTGTTAACTTTAACCTATATGTAGTCTAGTAAAAACGTTAATATCTGCACGTGATCACGAGCATCAGCTTGATGAACGCATATGTAATATTAATGTATATACATATAAACAAATGTGTATTTGTAAATTAAGTCAAATAAGTCCTACTTTTCTACGTGTACTTACAACGAATTTAAATAGTTTAAACACTTTTTCCCCCGTATATAATTGCATTTTACATTTTTATATCATTTTCAGAGTTCAAAATTATGTTTAGAGTACTTCGATATATTCAAAAAATCAAAACAATTTGAAAAACTATTTTTAAAACTTCATTTTAAATTCTATATATCTTATAATTCATAAATTAATATTAGTGACAATTATTTTGTATTATAATTGCGTCATAGTTACCAACGGCACAAAATTCATTTCGATTTAAATAAGAGTATCTTCTCCTTCATAAAAAAAAAAAAAAAAAAACAAACTTGAATTTAAAAAGAAAACTATTATCAAAAGGAGAAGTGAAAAATACTTTTGAAATTGCAATTCGTATGGTACACGAAGGAACCACATTAATTTTATAATATAACTTATAAAATTAGTACAGTGAATAACAAGTTTACCTGATATATTATTTAAAGTTTCTTTTACATCTTCAAAAAGTGTTAACAATTTCAAATGTAAATTAGGGCTCCACTGAAAATGTATTTCTTCGGTTAATTCCACAGTAACCGTACCATTGCTGTTCACTTCTAACTGAGCTATTTTCATTTTTAAACAAGATCCCTAAACATCATTAACAACTGCTTTAACACAAACTTATTCTTTTATTGACCACCATAATTAAACATTTTAAATAAAAACAACGTTTGCGCCTAACGTATAAAGATATTAGAAAAATTGAAATGAGTTCTAAATATTCAATTTTTAATGTACTTCGAGTAATTATTGGTCAACAGTTCACACCAAATTATAAGTTACCGCGATGAAGATGTATATGTAAGTTTAAAATGAAAAATCTTAGGAAAGTCCGAATCCTAAGTCGTTCTGTTCCATGTCGAGCATCGTGACCAGTTGTTTGTACTAGGCATCGGTAACTCTCCGGACATAGTTATATCCTCCGAAATATATTCGCGTTCGAACACAGCCGGATATATCTCCGACTATATGATTTAATATATCTGAACTCCGAAAGAGGTCACACAACGAACAAATGTTGTCATTCCGGACACAGTCGGATTTAGAGTTGAAGTTGAGAAGCGGCTATATATTTGCAATCGGAAAGGGCGTACATATCCAACTCCTTTAGCAGAGTCGATTTGCGCATTTCTAGTTTGTACACTTTTTTTGTTGTATAGATCTAGTGTTCACGATTAATGTTTTATGCAGGGCGAGTGAAGACTATACTTATAACTCTGATTGTAAATGTTTGATTTATCGCGGCACAAATGCAACCCTCCAAGTATGTCCGTCTGCATACCAACTCGTGTGCATATGATGGTATGCATGTTTGCCATTGGCTTTCACGTGACTATCAACGATTATTTAATTAATTATTTGTAATAATTTTTTCTCGTCGTCTAGAATAGAACCCGAAGATCTCTGGTGTAATTTTCAAAAATGATAAACAGATGATTGACATTTCTGCATTACATGATTTATCGTGCTTGTAAAAGAAACACATATGATTGTGTAACTACATTCGTTTATCGTCAGTTAAGAAGTATAAGGTAAAATATACCGCATCAGGAGTATTAAAAAATAAAACGATTAGAGCTATACTGATATTTTCAGTAGATAATTCATAAAATATAAAGAAAAGATAAAATATGTATGTATTAATAAACAAAAGAGAAAAAATAGAACGGATGGAAGAAATTAAAAACACTACTTGAGGTCCTATTGAAAAAGTCGAGTTATTATTGAATAAAAGAATAAAACTGTTAAATATTAGACAGGGAAGAAGAAAGAAAATAGTAGTGAAGGGAATAAAACTAGAAATGTACAGAATAAAACAAATAAGTGAAAATAATTTCGAATACAATGACATCTGTGTACTGTCTGCAGACAGATACCCGTATCAGAGTTTAACGGTTTGTCAAAGATATTTTTTCCGCTTTTTCTGTCGCCAATTTGTTGTTCAACATTCAACTTGTTATTGGATGTGTCACTCGTAATCTTGGATGTAATATAACACACTGCCCATGTCACATTCAGGTATTTTTAGGATCCACAATATCTGCGTCAAAAATATCGAGAATATCTATGCTGTGCACGATCTAGCAGCATTGCAGTCTCTGATCATACGTTTTGTATAAATACGCATCTGGTATTTAAATTTAAACTTTCCACTAGTAATAGATCACTTTTACGATGCGTTTTTTGTAAAATGTGTTTTTTACATATGCCACTGGAAACAAATTGGAAAAAAAAAACTACAGTAACCTTATACGATCAAATTTTACGTCAAAAAAAGCCCAAGTTTTTAGATGACATAAGGTTCTGAAAACATTAAAGATGAATTTCCGATCAGGAAGAACTTCCACTTCAAAAATTAACGAGAATCAGGAAATATACCAGAATGATAAGCAACGAATTAATTTGAATAATATCAATGATTTGTGACAACATAGGATTCCAATATATAGAAGATATATGTGAAGATAGTTAAAATCTGACAATAGCAGATGAACATTAGAATACTGTGTGTTTAGATTTCTTCTATAATGATGATCTTTCTAAACAAATTAATCGTAGATGACAAATTATGGGTTAGTAGAATCCTGAAACTAAACGAAAAAAAAAAAATGTTGACCATAGAAAACTTTTTTGCATAACTATATTTGAAGAAAAAGAAGGGAAAATCCAAGATTAAAATGATTTACTTTTTCGACAGTCAAAGGAATATTCATAAGGGGAATTTGTTCGAAGTATATGGTGAATAAAAAGTTTCACCGCGAATGTCCAGAATCGAGGGAAATAATTTTCGAACGTGATCGAGTATTTTTGAAGGTTGGAAGATGTATCATGAAAATATACATTGTCACACAGTATTCCCTGTTACTCAGATTTTAAAACAAAGGACGTTTTCCGCTGTGCTTTAAGTGCTCTCGGAACTTTGTATTTGTCTCTGTATAGCTCTATTTTTGAAGATAACAGTAATTATCCTAATGAGCATTATTTTGGCTCTATGAATATCAGTTCGAAAGCCGTGCTAGAACAACTGAAAACTACTTTTAAAACACCAATGTATTTTTCAATGTGTAACCTCTTAAGGAAATTTAAACTACAAGTACAAAAAAATGAAATATACAAAGTTTTACTGAAACCGACTCTCATTACTTTTTAAATATTTTTTGCATATACGAGAATTTATCATTAAGATCAGTTCAGTCGTTTAGGGGAAGTCTCTTTCATTTTTATACATTATTAGCAGGGTTTTGGCAGTATTTATTATTATTTACTTTACTTATGCCGTTGAAGCGACAAAAAATTTCCGTGAAATGTATAATTCAGGGCGGCTACCAAAATATAATTTTTAAATTCACGGTTTTTTTGGTTCGACAATTCCAAATTTTTCGGTCAGTAGAATTGTACATACAGATTACACCAATCTGCTTCGTTCATATAACAACAACCCGAGCAAACTGAAGTGGGGATAAATAAGATAGCAGGTAAGAAAAAGATAACAAATTAAATTGATTAGTTATATAAACTATTTTTTATTCAAATTCTAAATATCGTATTGTTATAATGGCATACCTATTCAAGCAATATACGTTTACTTTAACGTCACAGAAGTTAATAATGAAGTTTAGAACACGTTGATTATAACACTTTCCGATTAAAATAGTTCTAAGTTACAAAGCTTACTTGAAATTTAACATTTACATTTGTAATCATAGGTACAAACTTCATAAAGCTTAAGAAATTGGGGCCTCTCCTACCTAAAAAAAAAAGTGTATTATTAAAAGGATTTGGCTCTCCCCATAAACTGAAATACGGAATACGAAAATTATTTGTATTATCTCAAATTTTTAACCATTTAGTACTTGCAAAATAAACGAATCAAATCTCATTTAAGTTTATTGCGTGTTTCATTTATTTGTAAAATGGTTGTCAGAAACAAACAGCCTTTTGTTTTATTCAAAAAAAAAAAAAAAAAACAAAACAAAAACAATACAAATTTAATTTAAATTTGTAGTTAAAATTACAATGTAAAGTATAATTCTAAGTTTCAGAAAGGACCTTTAGCTTCAATATCAATTACAAGTCAGCTCTCGCGTTTGTAATGTATTAATTCAAAAAATATTATTATTATTTAACAAAATTCGCGTTTTTTGCGTTTTTACCTTACGAATGAGATCAATTATAAAATTGTTTAATTTCAAATGCTTGTGCATACAAAATTAAGCAATTTCCTTTGGGTGCAAACAATTTCAATAATATTGAAAAAAAAAAAAAAAAAAAAAGTTTGTAATTTTCACTTCAAATATTTACTTTTATTGAAAATATATTTTAGTTATTTTTAATTTACGATAAAATTTCTGGCTTTCACAGTTGGGTAGCCACCCAGTAATTATTCGCAACAACAATAAGTTAATTACGTAAAAATTATCGATGGATTTTACCAAAAGAGAAATACTCTATTCTTACCGAAATTACTTCCGCTAATATTGATAATATTTATTGTTTGTTAGGAATTCTTCTATAAATTTTTCGTTAAATTAAAAAAAAAAAAAAATTATAATAAAATCCTCTTATTTTTAAATTTTTTATTTATTCATTTCTTTTTTTTTTTTTTTGAATTCCCACATATCAAATTTTAACTACTTAAGCCTTTACGAAAAAAACTATTTTTTTCTACATAAATATATACATGTTTGTTTCAAAAATTCATTACACGTCGTAATTATTGATTCCTTACGAGTAAATAATATGTTGGAAATTACTATACAGTAAACTTTTAGCGGAAAATAATTTTCCGTACTGTTTCAGAACAAACCTTTTTTTCCC
This sequence comes from Icerya purchasi, assembly GCA_039619475.1. Classification (NCBI taxonomy): domain Eukaryota; kingdom Metazoa; phylum Arthropoda; class Insecta; order Hemiptera; family Monophlebidae; genus Icerya; species Icerya purchasi. The sequence goes on along the minus strand of CM077115.1, from coordinate 346,090,715 downwards.
GCGATATTTAAATTTTAAAAATTGAATCTCGAATTAAATTTTGGGAATTTCCAACAAATTTCTTAATTTCGATGCTTTCTCAACATGTTTTTAAAATAAAGTAAAATATTACGTAGTACGGTATACCAGTTTTTGTAATAGTTATTTAATACTAGGGGGCTTTCCCCCTGGCCGCTTCGCGGCCCAACCCCCCCGGATCCGCCTCCAAACCCCGTTTTGTGAGAGTTTCGTCGTGACCAAGGCTCGAAATGCATATATTTTTCGATGTTCTTACTCGACTCAAGGCAACATACAATTGCCCATGAGTGAAGACATTATCCCTCAAATCAACAGCGGCGAAATCCAATGTTTCACCCGGAGCTTTGTTAATGGTCATGGCATAGGCTAACTTGATAGGAAACTGCCTTCTTAAAATCTAAATGCCAGTGTCGCCAGCTATAAATTTGAAACTGATCCTAGGAATTAGAAACGTCTTATATTCATTTTCCGGACGAAATACTTCAATTATGAAACCTTTAACAGATTTAATGACGACTTTTCTTCCATTCACCAGACCTTCTTCGAAATTCAAATTTCTGATGAGGATACAAATCGCTCCAATTTTTATAGTAATTTTGTGATTTGAAACTCCTGGGTCTGACATTTTGTTTAAAATTTCAGTACATAAATGTGTGGAATCTCCATTTGTTTCTTTTTCATCAATCAGAGTTGTATCAGCACTATATAAATTTATTTCATCTCCAGAAATTTTTTTCCCTATTATCAATCTGTTTATTTGATTTATGTTTTTATTCGTTGGTGATAAAATACATCTTTTGGACATTTTAGAAAAATTTGATAGAACATCATCGAGATAAATGTGATCAATCATTTCATCAAGTGAAGTAAACATTTTTAAATCGGGGAAATTTAATCGGATTGCATTTTCTTCGCCATACAAAGTCTCTGGCATTTTTCCTTCACCAATTTCTAATAAAAATTTTGAGTAACTCGGACCACTTTCGAAAAACACATACTCCTCGAACCCTTTTTATAAAACGATTGCGACCAGTCCCTACGATACTGTTCGTAGAATTGCAAATACGTTAGTTTGCTCATTTCTTCAGTTTGTGCCTATCACAACTTCAAAATTACAACGTCGTTTTTCAAATTTAAAAATACACCAATAATACACCATGGAGGAAACAAAAGAAGAATCGTTAACAAAAGATGTTTCGTCTTCGTCCACTATGAGTAATACACGATGAACGAAAAACCAGTAACGGTCGCCGGGCGGGTGGAAGCGCGGTACTTTGTAGATAAATGCAGTACCGGTAGACGGGGGGCGGAAGCGCGGTACGGCGTAGGTAAATACAATAGTATTGCGTTTTCATGTGATTGGTAATGATCTTATTAAATTAGCGCTGATCTATTCCCTTTTTGTTTTGAGTCCCAAGGTATGAACATTTTGGACCCTCTATAATTTTCCTAAAAGCCACTTGCTTGGAGCTGTCGATTAAAAAAAAAATTAGCTTTCTACGTGCCATAGAACGGTCTCAGGACTTTTTTTTGATTTTTCATCTAATAATACGAAAATTGAAATTATTTTGTTAAAAGTTTGAAATAAAATAGCTCAAAAAGTTCAATCGCTAGAAGGGTAGTGTAAGCGAGGGAAATACTCTAAATTCAATTCTCTTCAAAATGAGACCTAGAGCAGTTCAGTAGAATAATTAGTTTTTGATAAACGATTAAAAAATTGAAAAACGGGAAAAAAATGTGATTTATTGCTTTGATTTATTGCTTGTTTTGAGCCCTAAGGTATGAAAATTTTGAGCGTTTTATATTTTTTCTGCATGCTGCTGATGTAGAGCTGTCGATTTACAAAAAAAATAGCTTTCCAAGTGCCATAGAACGGCCTCAGAACTTTTTTTTTTGACTTTTTGTCTATTTCTTGATTTATTGCTCGTTTTGAGTCCTAAGGTATTAAAATTTTGAGCATTTTATATTTTTCCTAAATGCTACCGACCTGGAGCTGTCGATTAAAAAAAAAAATTAACTTTCTAAGTGCCATAGAACGTTCTCAGGATTTTTTTTCATTTTTGGTCTTCTGTCTTATTTTCGTCTATGGTGGAAGAAAAATTTGATTCATTGCTCGTTTTGAGCCCCAAGGTATGAACATTTTAGATCCTCTATAATTTTCCTAAAAGTCACTAACCTGGAGCTGTCGATTAAAAAAAAAATTAGCTTTCTAAGTGCCATAGAACGGTCTCAGGACTTTTTTTTGATTTTTCGTCTTTTGTCATATTTTCGTCTATGATGGAAGAAAAATTTGATTCATTGCTCGTTTTGAGCTCCAAGGTATAAAAATTATGAACATTTTATAATTTTCCTAAAAGCTACTGACTTGAAGCTGTGGATTAAAAAAAAAATTAGCTTTCTAAATGCCATAGAACGGGCTAAGGATTTTTTTTTCATTTTTGGTCTTTTGTCTTATTTTCGTCTATGGTGGAAGAAAAATTTGATTCATTGCTCGTTTTGAACCCCAAGGTATAAAAATTTTGGACATTCTATAATTTTCCTAAAAGCCACTGACCTGGAGCTGTCGATTAAAAAAAAAAATAGCTTCCTAAATGCCATAGAACGGGCTAAGGATTTTTTTTTCATTTTTGGTCTTTTGTCTTATTTTCGTCTATGGTGGAAGAAAAATTTGATTCATTGCTCGTTTTGAACCCCAAGGTATAAAAATTTTGGACATTCTATAATTTTCCTAAAAGCCACTGACCTGGAGCTGTCGATTAAAAAAAAAAAATAGCTTTCTAAATGCCATAGAACGGGCTAAGGATTTTTTTTTCATTTTTGGTCTTTTGTCTTATTTTCGTCTATGGTGGAAGAAAAATTTGATTCATTGCTCGTTTTGAACCCCAAGGTATAAAAATTTTGGACATTCTATAATTTTCCTAAAAGCCACTGACCTGGAGCTGTCGATTAAAAAAAAAAATAGCTTTCTAAATGCCATAGAACGGGCTAAGGATTTTTTTTTCATTTTTGGTCTTTTGTCTTATTTTCGTCTATGGTGGAAGAAAAATTTGATTCATTGCTCGTTTTGAACCCCAAGGTATAAAAATTTTGGACATTCTATAATTTTCCTAAAAGCCACTGACCTGGAGCTGTCGATTAAAAAAAAAAATAGCTTTCTAAATGCCATAGAACGGGCTAAGGATTTTTTTTTCATTTTTGGTCTTTTGTCTTATTTTCGTCTATGGTGGAAGAAAAATTTGATTCATTGCTCGTTTTGAACCCCAAGGTATAAAAATTTTGGACATTCTATAATTTTCCTAAAAGCCACTGACCTGGAGCTGTCGATTAAAAAAAAAATTAGCTTTCTAAGTGCCATAGAACGGTCTCAGGACTTTTTTTTGATTTTTCGTTTATTTTTTTCCGATTTTTCGTCTATTTATTTCCTTGGCGCTTTATTATAGAGATAAACTTTTAAATGTTGAAATAATGTACTGCGTAACGTAAACAATATGAAGAAACAACATTGAACGAAGCAAGTTTACAATTTAGAAAACATACGGGAATAGTGGATATAGAAAAATTATCGAATATTAATTACATCGATTGAGATTGCTTTAAGAAGGCAAGGAAAAAAAATCTAATATATGTAGTATTTACTTTTTTATAATCAGTATTTTTGTAAAAAAGTGAAATACGGTTTTTACGCATATCGAACGCGTATATACTTACTCGGACATCATCGGAACGGGTGCAAACGTGGTAATGTTTTGTCGGAATTATAGATACCGCCTTAACTCCTTCTAACATAAGTCTTAATTTCAATTTATCACTGGATACGCAAGCAGAATCAATACGAGCCATAATACAAACTAAACACATATTTCACTATTAATAACATATACCAAGTATACGAAAAGAAAGAAAATATTATAGAATAGTGAATAAATAATTCAAATTTTATTTTCCTTAAAACGCTTTTTTAAAGTAGGTTTTAAAATTTCGGTCTAAGCTGAACACTAAATCTCATTTTTCCTTTAAATAAAGGAATGCTGTTCCCTTAATATTACTGACGTTAATAGGGCCGCGTCTATCTCTGGTATAATAAATTTATAGAATCTATTGGAAAAAATTAGTTAAATGAAATTCTATACCTCCTATGTATGATAGCAAATGCACAGAATCATTATTTCTAGAAAAACTTTAAAAGTTCGGGCAATGTTATTATAAATTGCTTATTTTGATTTAAAAATTATGGGTTAATTTATACTATTAAATGATACACATCTCCGGGGATATAAAATTAGGGACAACGTTTTTTATTTACGTGTAAACAAGAAGTAAGTAGTAATTGTTATTTTTGGAAAGCTTCTCAATAAGTATTGAATAAAAGTAAAACCATAACGATCAGAGAACAGACACAATTTACTTTTATTCTTTTTTTTTTTCCATTATTTTATTTTTAATTTATGAATATAAAATTATTTACAGTTTTTTAATCACGCGTAACAGTATAAAAGTACCTTAAAAACCAAAAAAACTATATTATTTATGACAATCTTTTTGAATTATATCATTTTAAAAGATTAATACATTTAAATATTTTTAGATTTCTTTATAATACAATATAGGCATATGGGCCCTACATTCACGAGCATATATTCATCCATTTGTATATAGGTTTGCATGTATACACAGTATTAGATTGTGAACAATAACGAAAAAAAAAAAAAACTCTTTCGAAATCTAGACTTACAGACTGACGACTAGTTTAGAAAATAATCAACTTTTGAAAAGCATAAGAGCGAAAAAGAGATGATCGGTTGGAAAGGTGGAGTTAAAAGTACACGCCAAAGAATAGAATAAATCTACTGAGATTTTTATAAAATGAATAAAGATATGTGTGTACGTACCTTTTCTTTCGGCGATGCAGAATATATTACTGTTAGATATATTAAGGCTCCATACGAGATCAGGTAATATTCTGATCGGGTTCCGTTTTTCAACTGAATCATTTTTATGGCAGTTGTCGAACTTTCTAATAAGATAGTAATCGGCTAGACATCTGCAAATTTTCATAAGTTACAATACAAAAAATTAAAAACTATTTTACTTTAAAATTAGTTTCCAATGTTTTCGCATTTTGTAGCCATTCAAATTCTATAAAAACGAGTTTACATTTTCTTATTTATAAGTATATTTTAAAGTAATAGATACAACGGTTTATGCCAATTTGTAAGTAATTAACGAATAGAATAGAAAACTTTCTTTTACTCTTTTATAAGCAATAAACTACATCTTTTCCCCTTCATAAAGTGTATTCTTCTAAGAAGAATCAGTCAACAATTTTTCTTAACAATATACACCCATAAACTGTAACGTGTGTAGCTTGACAGCGTTATTGACATAATTTGAAATTTACATCACACAAATGTTTATTATTTTTTTTTATTAAAATTAAAAGTGATGCATTCTGTCCGGTTAGATTCATCGTAATTGTTAAAAAATAGTATAAAAAAAAATTAAAGATAAACTTTTATATATTAACGCATAAGAATAAGAAAAATAATTTTTTCGGGGTCCATCAAACTGGGATATTTTAAAAGAATCAGATAAAAGAGTTGGTCGATACTGATATGAAATATTATTTTTTAGACCAACGCTTTTATTTTATTCTTTTAAAATATCCCAGTTTGATGGACCCGAAAAATTTTATTTTTCTTATTTGCATTGCATTAATAAATAAAAGCCATTCTTTAAATTTTTTTAATATTATTTTATTTTACAATTTTTTGTACAATGATTTTAGTTTCAAATAACATGACTTGCTAAAATAATAACTAGAAATAATTGGTTGGGTTTTTATTTCTATTTGAACTTTTTTATGTATTTTCCAGCCGCCTAAAACCCTATACACCTGCAACGAAATGATCAGAAACAACGTTTTGAAATTTTTTTCGCAAACCTTCTACAGGTCCAGATCTATCTAGATGCCAATTATCATTCAATTTGGGCTTAAATGACGTAGTAAAATTTTTTCGTTTGCCAAATCTATCTAGGTGCTAATTTTCACAAAAAGTGGGCTTGCCGTTTTCCACATTTTAGCGTTCCAAGATTTACAAGAATATAAGAACACAAAGATGAAGGTCAAATTAAATAAAAACCTTTAATAAAATAATCTTTACGTAGATATATAAAATTTTGCAGATGTATATTATCAAGAATAATGTTTAAAATTAAGTATTTTTTGATCATGGGTTTAATTTGCATATTTTTAAGATGTCCAAATATATTTTGTATATTTTTAGATATTGAATACATATTTATTATATAAATTCCCTGTCTAAGAACAACGGTAAAGTCATTTTTTATGATTAATGATGGATTTTCGTTTACAAATACCAGAAAATGAAAACAAATTTTATTGTTCTGAATGCGAAATACCATATATTAATAAACATTTGTAGTAGAATAGCCGAATGTATAATTAACATTTAAAACTGTATCCTGTAATATGTAAGCGTATAATATATTTAAAAACTTACTTATAAACTTCATGCAAGAAATTCGCCAAAGGTGGACTCCACTCGATTCTTAACATGTCAATCATTGACTGAATTCGTAATGTCTTCATCGCAACCCCGTTCCTTAGTTTAACAAACACTATTCCGGTAACTATAGGAAATCCCCAGTAATGCCGTTTCTTAAATTGCGGACAATTAACTATTTCGTGTTCGTAATTCAAATTACTCCAAAGGCAATCCAACAGAAATTCACAAGTCCAATTCTGTTTCCAAAAAATTGACGAATAGTTATCCAGAGTGGCAGCGCTGTTGCTTTTGCTTATTGCATTGTCTGTTGTCGCTGTTAAAAAATAGATGTTCAGTAAATAACAAAGTTATTAGAAATAAACTATAAATCAACAAGGTTTAAAAAATATACTTGCATAACATTAGAAACAGTTAAATTCTCTAATATAGCAAGATATTATTATCATCATCATCATAGCGTATTCATTCGGACCGTCAGTACTTACAAAGACGAATCTGCATACTTCAATTTTGGCAGCTAAAGTGTTACAGACCTCGGTTTTCTCATTCTTGTTCGCCTTCGTACACTTAATTTATTTGTCCCCAAAACATATACGAATTAATATAGCAAATATTCATGATTTCCATAAATTCGCTCATCAGTAGATTTCCCAAAAACAATTTTAGTTTTAAATAGGCGGAGAAAAAATTAACATGCTGCTAATATAACACTCTTGTATATAAACCTAGAGCATATAGAAAACTGAAAAATAAATTTTATTAATTTTTTTTAATAACAGAAAATGTTATTTTGGAAAATTTTACTTAAAAGTAAATAAATATACTGGTAGCCTAAACTGACTGCGATTTTTTAAAACAAAATTTTTGAAAAATTCATCAAAAGGGAAGGAAGACTGTTAAATTAAGTAAATGAACCATCAATGAGTTATTATTATGCAAAAGAACGAAACAATTATTGACATATTTTTAGTATTAAACGATACAAATAATAGAAACTACAGCATTTTTTTTCCTTTAATTTTGCTAATTTGAACCTAGTCTAGTTGACTTCAAAATAAATGGTCTCTTGCATGTTCAAATGTGTGGGGAACATATAAATGGATGTGTTCTTCTCTAATTTTTTCAAACTGAGTTTTGAACCTTACTTCTCTTCAATTGTTTCGTAACTGATTTTTCTGGAAGAGCAGCTGTCAACTTGTTACAATTTCTATGTAACCACGCCAGATGTTTCGGATCTTGTTCTTCAATAACTTAATTAACCGTGGAGATTTTTAGGTCTTTATGTTTTAGTTCGTTCGTAAAATACCATGGCAAACGATATATCATTCGAAGTGTTTTATTCTGATACCGTTGTATAGTCTCAGTTATTAGTTTTCTTTGCACATCCTTAAAACGGCGCTGCATAGCTACGTATTGGTTTTAATACTATTTTGTATATTAAAACTCTGTTCTTTTGAGTCATTTGCAATTGAAGCCTTATAATAAGCCAATACAGTTTTTTCAGCATCTGATCCAGCTCTTCTCTTTCCTTTTGCATACGAATTTTCTAATTAAGGGTTTGGTCTAAGTGTACTTCAAGATATTTTACACCGTTTCTTTTCCGAACCACGTTCTTTCCTAAAAATATCCGATTGCTATGATCCCTTTTATTCGAAAATGACACACGTGTTCACACTTATCTGGGTTTATTTTCAATTTCCACGTCTTTCACCACTGCAGACTGACATTCACGTTTTTTTTTTGTAAAACCGCAGTTGCAATGGTAGGATTCTTGTTTGAAGTAATTATCATCGTATCATCAGCAAATGTGGCTGCCATTTGTACATTTTCCCCCATAGGAAGATCCACTGCACATAGCTTGTATAAAAGAGGATACGCTTTTCTAAGGGACTCCAGCATTAATAAGATACATTTGTGAGCATTCTACATTATGCTTAACTTGAAGTTGCCGGTTGGTTAAATAAGATTTTAACAGTAGGTAGTATTTTTCAGAGAGAGCTGCTTTAATTTTGTAATAATAGGCCTTCATGCCACATTTTATCGAATGCTTTAGTAATATATATAAACAGTGCTTCACTATATTTTGCTTTTTCAATGTCCTCTTCGATTATTTCTACCATTCTGTGTACTTCTTGTTGTTCTGGAGAGTGCGCGTTCCTAAAACCAAACTGGTGCTGTGGAATCAAATTTTTGTCCTCAACTATTTTATACAATCTTAATAGATAATAATTTTTCTAGTAGCATGGCCAAAACAGGCAATAATGAAATGGGACGATGTGGCCATCTTTTCCAGGCTTCAATTTCATAATCATTTAGGAAAATTTCCGTTGAACTGGGAAGTATAAGATTCTCAAGACAGCATTACATACATAAGTCAGCAACGTCATCGACTTTTTTGGTAATTCTTTTAACATTTTTATTGTGACCATATCAAATCCCGGATCTTTTTTATTGTCTGGTAGTTTTATGTGTTTTTTCATCCCTTCGGGTGAAAACATTTTCATTGTAGTATTTTTTTGTCTACTTTGGGGATCGGATAACGTATTCATCGTATTATTCGCTTTATAAATATTAGCCAAGTATTTAGCAAAAGCATCCACAATCTGTTTTCCACTCTTAGCCCATTGACCGTTTTTTTGTTTTAATGGTTGGTCTATTTATATTCTTTGTTGCCTTTCACAAATTGTAGCTTGTTTCTTGAGTGGGTGATAAAATTAGAAACGTACTTAAAGTTTTGTTATTTAGTTAATTTAGTGCATTTTTAAATGTTTTTGTTAAAATATTTAACTGTTGTTTGTTTTCAGGAATCCTTCGCCACACCATTTATACTCTTCTTTTCTCTAATATAAATTCACAATTATATTTGGCGTAGTTTGTTTCTGTAACTATATTCTTTATCTGGAGTAAAGTTAGCGGCTACCGTTTGTAGTTGTTCTGTAAATTTCCTTACCGCTTCCTCAATTTATTTAGGAGATTTTAACTAGACCGATAAGTCAATTTTTTCTTTTAAAATTTTTTTATACCAGTCTCAGTTCGTTGTTTTATTATGTAGTATTTTGTTTTGCTTTATTTATGATGTACTTATAGTAACTATTATTGGCGAGTGATCTGAAAAGATGAGGTCAAAAATAGTTGTCACGGTCATGAAATTTTTCAATATCCTGTTAACCAGAAATAGATCTAATAAATCAGTAATGTGATTTAAATCCGTTGGGCAGTAAGTTGGTTCCCCAGTTAAAAGAAAATTGCACCTCTGTTCGGTTGCTGATTTATACAACCTGGATCCTCTTGTGGTAGTTAATCTGGAACCAAAGAATATGTGCTTAGCACTGAAGTCTCCGCCAGCTATAAACTTTAGTTTTAATTTTAATAATAAGTCACTAAATTTGGTTATTTATTTATTTTTCGTTGACTTCAACTGAGTGCCTTGGAAGACAGTATATTGCGGCTACTGTTAAAGGGTTTTTGAGTTGTTCAATTATAACTATTGCGGCCTGTATTCCTACTGATAAATTTGCGCCTTACCCAAGGGAGTTGGGAACATGAATATAGCTTTCGTAAGTGAGACGAGCTTCAGATATTAAAAGTATATCAATTTTTTCCTCTTTTAGATAGTTATTACTTCTTGAATATGATTTAATTTTCTTCATGTTGTAGGAGGGCACATTAGCCTTGTTCCCTAGACGTGAACTCTTCTATACATGTTTTCGTTACTTCTCTGTTCCCACAATAGTAGAATTTATTTTTAAAATAGAGATTTATACACCTCGCAACCCTTATATTTTGCTGAGTGATTGCCCTTAAACAAAGCATACGTGCTGGTATTTTCCGTTTTTTGACATAAGCTTTAGAATCACGCTCTTCAATGGTCGGAAGCAATAATTTTTGGTATGCCCATATGGTTGAAACCTTGTGCACTGAGAAATTGAGTTTGTTTTCCTTGGGACTTACAGTTGGATTTTGACTTTATTCACATATCTTAGTTGGTATTTATTTACAGCCGGTACCAAATCAATAAAGAATAGTGGTAACAGGTTTTTATTAATTCTATGTTTTATATTTATTGCATTTCTTACTTTTTTGCGATACACTTTGTACAATATCGGGAATGCATATGGAGTGATGCAAACCTTCGATTACTACCTTAAATACCCTTTTGTGGTTTAGTAAGATAAAATTTATTTGAGCAAAATTACTGAAAACTTTTTTCAAAAAAAAAAAAAAAAAAAAAGAAAAAAAGATCCAAGATCAAAAATAATATAACCGTAAACAAATTACCTTCGAAAGGTAATGCATCACAAGAGAAAAGGAATTTGATGCTTTCAAAACCGCTTATAAAATCAGGATGAAGGCGGAAATAATTAACTATATTAAACATTTCCACGGATATTTCTAGATTTAAATAATTCATCCAATTGGCAGCTGTTTCTCCAGTGTTAATTTGTTCTTTTTTCTTCGACGGCATCTCCTAGTTACAGAATTGCGTAAATAATTAATATTAATAAAGCAAAAAAAAAAAAAAAAAAATTTTTTTAAAAAAAAAAAAGAAACATCAATAATGCATTTGTGGTTTATACGTTACCAAGTTCAGGAGATTCAAGAATTCTTTTTTTTTTTTTTAAATTTGAATATGAAACATTGTAAACTTAACTAATTTGTAATCGCTAATTATTTTCAATTATGAATTTTTATGTTAATAAAATTTTCGTTTTATATAGAAAATTAATGCAAGCAATACTTACATTAATAATGCAAATTCAATATTTTCAAAAGAATCTTTTTTATAAAACATGAAATATTAAAATTTCAATGTTTTATATTTCCTTTACTTTTAAAATAACCAGGATCAAAAAAATAAAATAACAATTGTTCTAATTAAACAAAAATGCCATATAAAAATTAATAATCTCTCTTTTAGCGGGCATTGTGTTTTTTAGAGAATCCATTATGCCTAACAAAGTTTTACTAGGCAATGTAGGGCTTTCTTCCACCCAATAAGCTTTTATGTTGTAAATTTGTCACCTAAAACAGAATGATATTTTGCTTTTGAAATTTAAAAGCTAAAATTTATGTTTCACGCGACTGAAATTATTTTTACGGTGAAATTTAATATCCCGTGAAGTGGAAAATTAGCTAATGTAAAATAACAGAAGTGACATAAATATAAAGGTGTATAAATTTTTAATAAACATTATGGAATCAGCATTTTCATTTGCGATCCTGATTTTGTAATTAGATTTCAATTGTTATTTTTTTTTGATACGAAGAATTAAACAATATTACAAAAAGAAAAATTATATAAACTGTAAATAAAACGAAAAATATATATAGAATTATTTACCTTTGGAAATGTTGATAGATATCCGAAATTTGTAATTAACCAAGAGTGTACATCTTTGTGTTTGTAAATTGTTGAAAGACTATGTACCACAACGGATATTGTCATATTTCTTCTTTCTAACTAAAAATTAAATTGCCATTATCGTAGGTGTTTATAAATCGTTAAATTAAAAAAGAAGCGTATATTTTCTGTTATTATAAGGAAAACAGGCGGATTAAAAGTAAAATTTCCTAGTATGTTTACAAATAATTTTGATTTGCATACATATAGTTGGAAAGTTCTACCCTAACACGTTGCCACAATATATCGTGAACTGCATTCGCCGTAAAAATTTAAACCAGCTACAAAAATTTTCCTCATGTGCGATAATAAATCAATTTTAAAGAATTAAACGTCTACGAGTATAATAAACCGGAATATATAATCTGGAATTTTCGTGACCGTAATGTCCTGGAAATAAACATTTCATGCTGGTGTTTTATTCTTGGATTCATTTATAAAATAAGCTTTTCTTTCCCTTTCTATCTTTTTTTTTTTTTTCTAACTTTAAATGTTTCATTTAACTGCAAAAATTAAAACTTTTTATCTATCGCCATCCACTTCATTTAATGTAAATATGTATGTTTGTAATGAAAATATTCAGAAAGATAATGATGCAAACAAAATGCAATTAGCGAGTGAGAGAACGATTCGTTGCAGGTATGTAAAAATTAATATACATAATTTAATTTCTCCAACAGAAACAATACGCTGATAATAAAGCAATACGTTACCTTTGATTCGAACGTAAATTCTTTTAGAGAGATAATTTTATCCTTATTGCTTTTAACTTCAAAACGTTCCAAAATAAGATTCAGCGACATACGAGGCCACAATATATTGCTTTCTGCAAAAATATACAAGCGAAAGTTAGCATTATGATTTAAATTCGAAATTCAAAATTATGATTTTTTTATTAGACAATAAAAATAAATAACTTCATTTTTTTCCCTCCATTTTTAGGTTCCATTTACAATGGATGAATTACACACCATTTTATAATTTTATAACTAAATATACCTATACTTTACGAAATAACTTCGGTTTAATATTAAACAGAAATTTTTATAATTTATAACACAAAAAAATATAAAAATAAAAAAAAAATACATTTTACGTATATTATAAATGCATAAAATCGTTATAAATTTTTCCGTTCTAAATATATAAAAAATAGAAATATGACGAAGTAAAACAAATTAAAAATCGTACTACGCCTGTATATATTAAAGTAACGTAAAATTGTAAACAAATTTAGAAACAGTTATGAAATATTGGATTTATAAACATTAAAGAAATAAAATATCAAATTTTTTTTATTATATTTCGAGATGTTTTCGTGCTATCGAATTTAAGAGTATACGAGTTTTCTTTTTATAAAAAAATTTAATTTACATATAATAATTTATTTATATAAATTTCTATCAGTAAATACATTAAATTTCCAAAGTTTTTCACTCCTGCATAATAAAATGTGTTCCCATAATTTTTTAAATTTCAGGATATTCTTTTCTTTTGAAATTTTAGAATAAATATTACCAACAGAAAAGTAGATAATACAAGGGGTGTTCAATAAAGACTAATATACTAGTGCTCCCATCGGTCACGAAAGTGTGCTATGCAAACGAATCACAGTTCTCTCTAATGATTTATCTAGTGTAAAAACGAAGTCGCTACGTTGATTTGGTCAGTTTTTATGTTCAATTGAGTGGAGGGTAGTTAGATTTCGCCTTTAAAGCTTTTACGGCAGCAAAAGTAGAAGGAAAACGACGGCCTTTTAAACTTTTTTTTTTTTGCTGTGGGATTAAGACAGAAGTCGTTCGGAGCCAAATCCGGGCTGCTGTAAGGGGGTGCGGCACCGTTTCGACCTTTTTGTGAGTCAAGAATTCGAGTGCTGTATTTGCGATATGCGATTTCGCGTTATCTTGATGCAGCTTACAAAGGCCAACGAGATCTGAGCGCTTCTTAGGGATGTGATCTTTCATCAGTTGTTTTAAAGCTGAAATGTAATAAACTGCAGTAACCGTCTGGCGTTGAGGGAGCGTATGATTGTACAGCATACCTCGATAATCGAATAAAGTAACCACCAACGCTTTAGTCGCAGATTTTTGTGCTTGCGTTTTTTCAGCGGAGGGCCAGCTTTTTCCACCCATTCCGAACTTTGCTGCTTATTTTCGGGGTCGTAGCAATATATCCAGCATTCGTCGACCATAAATATGTTTTTCCACCAGGAATCACCTTGTTTTGCGATGCAATCGAGCCAATATTCGCAGTGTTTTTGATCTGGCGTCAATAAAAGGGGAATCCATCGTGCACAGACACGAGACATGTGCAGGTGTTCCTTTCATAGTGTGTGTGTGTGCTTCCGATTGATATATGAAGGTATGAAGAGAGTTCCCTGGTTGTTAGGCGAGGGTCAGTGCGGATCATTACTGCTCTAGTGTTAATGTTTTCTTCGGTCAGCGAGGTGAGGGAAGCACCGTCTCCGCCTTGAAGTTTGGCTTTTTTGATACGAGCGATGCCATCGCAAACACGTTCTCCGGGTCATAGTTTCATCACTGAATGCCTTATTTAGCATTTCGTAAGTTTCAACCGGCGTTTTCTTTAAGCGAACACAAAATTGTATGGCGTAACGCTGCTCACGATAATCAGCCATGCTTACTTTAGAGGCGAAATCTAACTACTCAATTGAACATAAAAACTGACCAAATCAACGTAGCGACTTCGTTTTTGCACTAAATAAATCATTAGAGAGAACTGTGATTCGTTTGCATAGCACACTTTCGTGACCGACGGGAGCGCTAGTGTCAGTCTTTATTGAACAACCGTTGTGCAATTAAATATGTAATAACATTTAATAAATGTAAACGGGTAAATTAAGAAAAAAATTCTCATTCCGCCGTTTTATAATAGTCTTATTTCGATATTAAGACAGAGTACTCCTTTTCTCAGAAAACATCTCCGGAGGTTGCAGTTATAATTTTATTTTCACGAAAATCATCGAAATTATTATATTTTCTTAAAAATTACTTTTGGTAACGTTTAAAAGTATGGTATTTTATTAAGTGGTTGATGGATTGTGTGTAATTTATTAAGTGAATCGAAAAAAAAATACATATCAATTGTGGTTTTTATTTCAGATTATTCGTTAGTGCTAAATTTTTTTTTGACATTTCTGGAAATGTTATAGATATCTTTTTATACATATAAAGTTCATAATGCACAAAAAGCAACAATGTATTTAATGTTGATGACTCAATATTAATGTATTCATTTGAAGAAGTATTATAAGCCGAAAAAACGATATACCTATTGTAAATATATATTACAAATACTGAAATGGATGTTACGTTTTTATTTAACCATAATTATATATATATATATATTTTTTTTTTTTTTTTTGATTTATTTCATTTGCCTATGATTTTCTACGTTTATTTTTTACTTCATGGCTGTTTTTTTTTTTTTTTTTTGATGTTCATAGTTTCTATTATTAGTATTTTCATTAGTTTTTAGAGATATATTACGTAACAATAAGAAGAGTGTTGAGCAGCCGCATTTATTTGCCTTTTGAGATACGTGAGTTATTTTAAATAATAAAAAGGAATAAGTTTATCAATAAATGGTGTAACATTTATGCAACTAAAGAACATCCGGCTTAATAGTTTACCGAATTTTTCATTTCAAAAGCAAATAACATCGTGTTTTCGGTTCCTGTATTAACAACGGTTATATCATAATTGATAACAGGCACAAGAATTAAGTTCTATTGATTTATTATTTAGATGTTTAACTAAACACATTTCAATTTTCTATCCTGCAATGCAAGTAATATGATGAACAAAAATCGTATAAAATTGTACCTACATAAAGAAAAGATCTAAAACACTGAATACTTTTCCAAAATTAGTATAAATGTTGATCTTGGAATCACCAACAGAATAATTTATTTTGAAAAATCACTGAACTTAATTTTAATTTTTTTCAATAGTTCCGTTCCTTTCATTGGATTAACAAAAGAAATACACATTTCTGTAGTTGTTCTTTTAAAACTAACTTAAAATATAAAGTTCAAACAAAAATATTTTCTTGGCTATCTATTGTATTCGTAACGTAATTTTTTTCGAGCGCTCTATAACTGTAATCAAGTGGGGGGGGGGTCTACATGTATTAGAAATTTGAAATATCTATAATTAAACATAGGTAAAAATAAATGTATTAATCAGTTCACCTGAATTGCAAGACCACAATTCGTTCGGGACAAACTGGGTTTTGATTAAAAACGTATCCAAGGATGCATCGATTTCAGTACGAATGTTATCTTTCATGCCCGTCAAAGCGGATGTCTTTAGTTTGATTTCAACTACCTAAAAAAGTTAAATAACGTAAAATCATAAAACCTGTTTTTATTGTAGCTTATTTTTTAATTTCTGTTATAAATAACTTAAACTTGATGCAGCTTTAATTAAAAATGTGTCCAACTTAAAATACAATTCATTTTTTTTTGTTTTATAGTAAGAACCCATACAAACACATAAATAAGAAAACGGGGAAAAAAAAGTATTTCAAAAATTTTGACAAGTATTCTGTTTTTTCCTTTCTACTACACTGTGTATACATCTTCGAATTTAATTCTTGCTCCTTCGAAAAAGGTATTTAATATCATTTATTTTTGAAATCGAGGAAAATGAAAAACTTTGCGGTATTAAATTCAAGTCAAGTTGTTTCCTACTGAAAAATACTCCCTCCACCTGCCAATGAATGGAATCATAATAGTATAATTTTTCATACTGCCCTCGAATAATTAATATGAATTAAACTAGAAATACCAAACACACGAATTTTAAAATTCTTCCTTAGTCTGAACAGAAAAAAACCCCCGAAAAATATGAAATTAATTAATGTTAATTTTTTCGTTGTGCATGTACAGCTGTTGCAGCATAATGAAGAATCGTAGTTGGTTATGTAATCTGGATATATAATGAAAGGAACAAGTTTAAAAAATAAGTGAACAGTTGTTAAACACTTTTTTATAAGCAAATATTTTTGATAGGTTATTGTAATGATGTATATTTTTTACAACACGTTCAAACAATTTCAGATATTAATCAAATTAATTCCATCTTCAAAGAAAACTACATTTAATTGCAGAACTGGCATAAGCTGATTTTTCAGTTAGTGTTGTTTTTTCCCCTATTATTTCTGATACTTTATTACATTATTCATGACTATAAACTTCCTTATTTAGATGAATTTAGTTGTGCTTATAATATAAACAAAAAATGTTTTCTGTCATCGTAAACTTTGATAAATGATTAAAGTTGTTTAAATAGAGTTACCAGTGAAATGTCTGCACGATCAAGAAATGGAGAGAGGATTCAATTTAACAATTCGAATGTTGCTGAATTCACCTCTGTTATTAACTGATTATTTTAGCTTTTCAAAACTAACGGTATTTTAATTTAATTATTTATTGGAACAAAACTTTTATAATTCACACAAAATGGGTTATATATATATATAATACTATATGAGAGGCGGATAAACTACGGTTTACGAGGAAAAATATTTTGGTCCGTCGAAATTTTTTAAAAAAATAAAAAGTAAATTACAAATTAAATTCTTAAAATTTTTCTGGCAGTCATATTCATTACTTTGGTTTTTTCTTACCTACATTTTTTTAGTTATGTACGTTTCGCTAATTTGTAATTGCGTATTTTTCAAGTGTACTTTTATACAGAATATTTACGTAAAAAGGAAAAAAAGTGGCCTGAGAATGCGGAAGGTTCAACCGAGCATAGATTTGTAAATATTTTTTAACCGATATTAGAGAAAAGGCGGTGTGCTTTATTTGTCGAGATAACGTCGATGTTTTCGAGAAATAAAATTTCAAACGTTATCACATTACTAAACATCACGCACGTTTTCGAAAAGCACAACATTCTTTAGTACCGAAGAGAACAGAAATAAGGGCTGCAAATCTTCATAGAAGCACATGGAACTCTGTAAAATATAAACCATTTTTTTGATGTGAATTTGTTAAGAAATGTTTGAGTAAGATAGTTAACCCGAAAAAAGGGATGCGTTGCAAAATGCAAACATTTATTACAGCAAAAAATGTGTCGAAGGAGCATGGGAATTTTCAGAGAAAATAATTTTACCTTTGGATATGGAAAACAAAAAGTTAGATTTTTCCGAATTTGATGATATAAATTGGAAAACATATTTTTATTTTTTGATTGATATAATCCAATATATTTAAGCCGTCTAAATTTAAATTTGCAGGATAAGCCAGTGTTTGTTTATGGATTATAATACTTAGCTGTAAAGGCATTTCAAAAAATAAAAAAAATAAAATTCGTAACCGATCTGCTAAACTTGAAATAAACACTAAAAATAAATGTTCATTACCGATAAAATAAAAAATATTGAACATTTTTTATATTATTTCTACACGATGGACTGAGCCGAAAACGTTAATTATTGTTATATACGTTTTAGAATTGTTTGCTGAATGTGATTTTAACTTTATTTTTATGCGCTGCCTATTAACACAGATCAAATTAATGAAAATAGCAAAAAAAAAAAAAAAACAACAAGAAAACAGAAGAATTTACAAAAAGTTACGAAATTTTAAGAAAATGGAAATATCTTTTTGCTGGTAATTCGATTTATTTTCAATATGAGTAAAGAACATCATGGAAACCTGACGGCAAACGACCCTTAGGACGGCCGAGGATACGATGGGCAAATGAAATTTAAAAATTTAAAGCAATTTGGAGGGAAGAAGGGCAAGATAGCAGCGTTTAAAAAAAATGGGGGAGGCCTTCGTTCAGCAGTGGACTGATAATGGTTAACGAAGAAGAAGAAGAAGAAGAAGAAGAAGAAGAAAGCTTTTGTGAACTGTAATTGGAACTCGTGATGCAATATTAAACGGTAATTTCGATATTGCAATTAACTTTTTCAGATCTCTAATCAAAGAAAAATATCTTAATTTTCGGAACTTCAATTACAGTGATCCTAAAATAACTTAGGTATTTTGTTTTTTTCATTTTTCGTTTAAATATAAAAGCTCAAAGCACGCAAAAATATTTTTTAATTTTGAATTTCATTAGAAAAAATAAGGCGACTTCATTGAAAATGCAGCGCAAAATATTAAAAGGCGTCTAAAACGGAATCTGCCGGTATTGGACATTTTTTAATTGTAGTTTGTTCCTTTCTGGATTTTTTTTTTTTTTTTTTGTTTTTATTGAAATATTGAAAACTGACTTCTTTGTTATAGCGGAATTGGATTTTTTTTTCTTATAATTCGTAACTATTCGTTGTTAAAAAATTTAATCAGATCCTTTCTTGCTTATAAAAGTTCAAATTACACTTGGTTTAATGAAAAATATCTGTTAATACGCGTCATAATCAACTTAAAAAAAAAATATCGGCAAAATAATTTTGAACCGCTACATTAGTTGAAAATACATTTAAAAGGAAGTTATTATTTTAAATGAATAACAGTTATAGTATGTGTCAAATTTTAGTTCAACAAAAATTATAAACATATATACAGCCGAAGCTGCGTAATGAGATAGTTAAGATAAAAGTGATGAGAAACAGAAATTAATTTAGAAAAGATTGATAACGGTTCAATATGGCTTTCTACATTGCGTAAGTAACGTATTAAACTCGAAGAAATGCTCTCCTTTGATAGTTCATAAATTCAAGATGAATGATAACATGTTCGTTTTGGAAAAACGCTTTCTTATACATTTTAATCGTGTTTTGAGACATTACGTAAGTATGTTATCCTCTAAAAATGAGGTAAATAGAATTTCGGTTTAAGTAAAGTAAATGTTTCCATATATTACATTAGTAAATATCAAAATCTAATATATTTATTGTAATTTTCTTTTACCATCTTACCTTGGGTATTACAGGTGAAAAATGATGCATTAGCGTGTAAACATCACTAGCGCGAGTGGCATTTTTCCGATCATTTCGAGTGTCCTTATTTTTACTAACTGTGCACTGATATCGTTGTTGAATAAAACTGTACAAGCCATTGTTCACAACAGTCTTCATTTGTTCTGTAGTTATATACAATTTCTACATTCAAATAAAATCGCTTCGTATTAATATAAATTTAAATACAATATTTTAACGTAACTCGGACACGTGGTGATTTTTTAAATTTTATTTTGCTTTAATGTGATAAAAAATGCAATGATCGTAAAAGGTAAATGAGGAAATTATACACTCTATCTACTGAGCTAATTGTCAGGAGTGATAATATAATGAGCAGTGCGTATGGTAAAGTACTTATCATATTGACAAAGAACTGGCGGTTTCAGGCAAAGGAGATTCTGTTTTCTTTTCGATGACCTTTCAGCTCAATTTTAGCTTCAATTTTCAAGAAACGCAGATGTACGTACGCTGATCATAGTTTGAAAATAAATCGTTTTGAGTGTTAATTGTTAATTTTTGTGAGTAAAATGTGAGACGGATTCGGTTCTTGTAGCGTTATTATTTCGCGGTATTCAAGCCAAAAAATATTCCCTGATATTTCATTAATTCACGATCTTTCAAACATCGTTGTAATTTTCCGTCGCTATATGGTTCCGTCAAGGATGCTTATTCGGCCAAAACCAAAAATTCCCGTACACGTTCGTTAGAACAGTTGAATCGGGTAGAGACTGCGTGTTGGTGTCTGAGTGATAGTAGTCGAAAGTTAAGACAGTAATATGCTCTTGAGCGCATCAGTTCTGTGTGTCGAGTAACATCGAGTTGAGGGAAGATTATAAAAATCCCGTTAAAATCAGATATACATGCAGAGGAACACCGACAATCGAAATTGCAAATTATATAGCTGTTTGCATTTTCAATGAAGGCTTTTTACCAATTTTAAAAATTATCCATGCTATGGGAATTACTATTGGTTCTAAAGCGTACGCGTTCGCTATTAAACGGAACAATAGTCGAATTGAGCCCGCCGAGTAACGAGCTTTTGATGCTTCTAAGGAAGCAAGAACTGCTCGCAAATCAGAACGAGCTTCCGGAAATATCGATTTTGAAGTCGAAGAAGGCACACTCTGTGGAATCGCCGGTTAACAAAATGTAAGTAAACGTACCATTCTGAGACTTGGGGACTGCTGCGGCTGCCTAAAACTTGCTCAAAACTTTAAACGCGTTTTTCTCAAAACTATTTTTTCCAACATGTCTGACATGATATCTCACGTTCTATTTAACCAATTTACTTCAAAAATTTTGTACCAACCTTCAATAAATAACTTTCTATCACCTCTACCATTCATGCATCAAAATTATGGTTTTTACTATTTTAAAACATTGAAAATTATTAAAAAAAAAAAAAAGGTTGAAAAATGTATTTCTTCTACAAACAGCCGCCATTTTGCGAGAGAAAAAAAAATCCGTTTTCTCTTAGGTAAGGGCTATAACGATATTCTTACTAATTAAGAATCTTTTTTTAAATTTTATTTTAGATAACCAGAAGGGCTGTAAACGTGTCAATCAGAACATCATTTTTTTTTTCACCCCCAACTTTACCAACTTATAACTTCTTTAATTATAATTATTTTTCGTCCACATTTTTTTTTTGTATATTTTTAAAATATCAATAAATATCTAAAAAAAAAAATAGTATTTTATTTATTATTTTTTTTTTTTTTTTTTTTTATCGAGCTCGACAAAATGCTTAAAATTTATGCTTCTAGAACAGAATACTTCCTTAGGACACTTTAATTTTTTTTTGGTAGTATCGCTGTGAAGCGGTTAAACGAAAATAGTAAAACGTGGAGAACATTACTAATAATAATACGATGACGGAGGTGAGAACTGAATGATGAAATATAGGATCAGAATTATTTTCACTCTAAAATATTGTACTATACTGACTGAAATTGAGATATCCTAACATGTGTCTTACGGCAGACATTACAGCAGAATAAACATGCAGAAATGCAGTTATTTCAATATTAAATAGATATACAGGATTTGTTTCGGAAATTATCGCTAATTGTACATATTGTTCTGTGTGCAGTCTAAACTTTTTTTTATATATATATATATATATATATATGTAAATGAATAACGTTAACTTTTGTACAAAACTGCTCACAAAATCTCCACAACACATTCTTATTTTTATTATTTCAGAAGCTGCAGATTCAACAACTTTTTTAAATATCATTTCATCGTTAGTACTTTCAAGATTCATATTTCAACATGCGAAATTATTTGTTTATTTCTCTGATGAAAACTGTATTTAAAAATTTGAAAAAATTTCTTTCTAATACAAAACTATTATTAAAATGAAACCAAAGATTGGTTAAATTACAAACTATATAATAAGTAGAAAGAATATTAACCGAATATTTTTGTAGTACATTTGTTTAAAATTTATGTTTAATTAAAACAATATTATAAAACTACTTCTTATTTTAAATTTAAAATTTTAGTTTTCATCTAAGGGAATATATATATTATATATTATATATATAAAAACAGTAAGTCTCATACCCTTGATAACGTGTCGGAGATTGTGAAATTAAGATTCACAATATATCTAGCCAAACGGCACTGATGAGAGTAAAGAGCTAGTTCTTGTCTTTCGACTGCCTTTACTTTCCCAGATTTCTCTGGTGTCCAATTATTTCAGGCTGAGTAAACCTGGAAATGAATCGGATTTGGAATCAGTCTGGTCTTGAAATTGTGAACTCTGGTTTTTGGTAGCTTAACAGCTAAACTACTAGTTTACCGTGCTACTTATATTGTGTGTATATTTATATATATACAAGGCTTTGCGAAAACTAAAACCCATCATCTGTTTGAAGCAAAATATAATGACCGTTTAATTAGATTAGATAATTAATAGGTTAATTCTTTTACAATTTCTAATTAATCGTTAAATTTTTCTCATAACCGAGGATATTTCGGAAAGTTCGTGTTTTATCATTTATTTATTATAAAAACTATCTTTACTTCAAATAATTGGCGTTAAAATGATCAAAACTCATAGAGCTTAGGTTTATTCATTTTTTTATTATCGCAAACTATGGAATAATCGCTGAAAAGTTTTATGGTTAGTTTGACTTAAAATTAAAATGTAAAATTTCATTCGTGAAACGTTCGAAAGTGTGTACACAGAATTACGCGATTAAAATAGTCTGCGCCGTACCTAGTTAATCAGTGCCGAGTGAATTAAATAGTAGCTTATTAAACAGAAAATATATTAAAATGAACAATCTAAAGAAAACGTATTTATTTACTTCAACCGATAGAGGACCTTGAGCTATCAAGGTAACTTCTAGACTTAATGCAACCGACATTTCACACAGACAAGACGCGGGCCGCGGTTTACTACATCCACTGACGGTAGAAACTGGTGTAGAAGGTGCGTGTCTTAATAATCTTGCAGACGCCGAAGACATCATGATATTAACTAATAATGTTTTCGCACTGCGAACCAAAGAACCGTCTAGTTGCACATCGGATGCTGTAGCATGTAACAGCCATTCCGGCGATTCTGGTCGAAGAAACATGGCTGTTATGCTACGAATATGGATAGCTAAGAACTGAAATCAAAAGGCAAAAATAAAAGAAAATCGCACATGCAAGAATTTCAGAAAATTATTGACGAAAAAAACTTTTAAGTTAGTCGCGGCAACTAGTAACATTTACGAACCTGGGCAAAAGTAATTACGATGGGAGGGATTTTTTGATTGTGAAAAGTTGTTTCACAGTGACGAAGAATGTCCTCATCATTTGGTTGGTGGTGCGCATTGAGATGATCAGAATTGTACAACACATCTTTGTTAATACGAACTTCACTAATTACGAGACACAGTAATTTGGTTACTTCACTGCTTAAAAAGCTGCTACGAAAGCCGATTTTATCTATGTGCTGAAAATAAAATAAAATAAATTCATACTAATAAAAATAATGTTTAAAAGTTATTTTCCTACGTTCATATCGGCTTCTTTTTTGTGGGCATCTTGTCGTGGAGAAGCCTCAGTGCTTCGTTTAATTTAACAACTACGCACTAGTGGTAATGCCTCCATCAAGGGTCACCGAAGCTAGACAAAAGGAGTCTTGTGGTTGATCCCCTTATACATAGTGTTCTTATCTTTACCATATTAATACTTGATATTACTTTTACTGTTCTTTTCTGTTTATTAACATTTTTAGATCTCCATTACCCTCAGTATCTTTTTAAACTTCAAAATCCAGGGGTGTTTGTATTCTATGTTAGGTGTAATTTTTGCATTAGCGTTTGTTTTCTGTTTGAGGGGAGTATTGTGAAATGTATAAAAACTTATTTACCTTTTAGCAGACAATAAAAAACTACTAAAGTATTAACTCCATGGATAGTATAATAAGCGGGCTGAAAAATTAATTTGTTTCCTTAGCCCATTTTAATTACTTGTAAAATGTGAACAGATGTAAGAACGAAAGCAATTGTAAAGGATAAATAATTAAAAAATGTAAAAAAAGAGAGGCAAAATTAAAGTTGTCTTTTACACTATAACACACAAATTCAATAAATACGTTACAATTTGAAATTCTGTAATAACGTAAAAGTCAATTTAATTATAACACTGAAATGAGGGATATGAAGGGTGAAAAGTGTTTTTTTTATCGCATGTCTACAGATTTATTCTGATGGATTTTGGAAACATTACGCTATTTCCTAGCCAATGGAAACAGTCAAACTTTTAAAAGAACGTACCATATAAAACACGGAAAATTAAAAATAAAAAACTTAATCAAAACTTGGTCTGTAATAATTAAATTTAAATGTCTTTAAGATAAAAATACAGACTGATGAACATCTCATCTAAAAAAAACTCGTTGATTGCAAAAATTTATTACCAAACAGCTCATTCACGTATTTGTTTTAAGTAGTGACATTGGATAATATTAATATTTACTTTGAGATTATATAATCAAAGTAACGAAAATTTAATCAAGTAAAAATAATATTTAAATAAGACAAAAACGAGTTTATCACAAAATAAAGATATATATACAAAATAAGATGAAAAAAGTTCAACTATTAGTAAACTTACAATTCTAAATCCATTTTTGATTATATCAACATCGTGTAATTTAAAAAATGATATTTTACCAACTCTTGTTTCTAAATGATATTTCCTACGAATAAACCAACTTAAAATCTGCGGTACAATCCTAAAATCAAAACGCAGAATTCGTGTCGCTAGTGTATTAGTGTTTTTAACAGTTATTTTT
The DNA here is from genome assembly GCA_039619475.1 of Icerya purchasi. NCBI lineage: Eukaryota > Metazoa > Arthropoda > Insecta > Hemiptera > Monophlebidae > Icerya > Icerya purchasi. The sequence continues at coordinate 346,065,532 of CM077115.1, read as the reverse complement.
CATTATTAACATTATTTTCAGTTGTATACGAATAAAAAATAAACAAAAAAACACGTAGTTGTTGGATAGTTGCAAACAGTTTTAACATTTATTGATCATTTTGTTTCATTTTTACTTTGATATTTTTACGATTTTATGAAGTAGCCTATTTGAAATCTTACGATCGGTACAGATTTATAATTAGATTCAAATAAACATCTTATTCAGAAATAGGTTACCAAATATACCGTATATCTTACCAAGTAGTAACGTAATAAACCGCCAGAAATATTATAATAGAAATTATAATCTGGGTCATTATTTTTTATGCTATATGCCATAAAAACATACATTAACTAAATAGTTCCAATGAACATAAGGTAAGCTAAATAAGCGCACCATTTAATATAAATTTACAATTTTAATTTGGATTTTGGGCAGATTTGTACCAGTTTGTCAAAAACCCGAACAAGAAACTTGACTCTTAGGAGTCTCAGGCTTTGTATTCGACATACATCAATAATAGCCAATGATAACATTAGATATAAACCGTGTTTATGGTAAACAAATTTCCACAAAGCTAACTAATCCTATTATTATGTTAATAGGTTCCTTTTGATAGAAAATGGCACAAAATTAATAAAAACGCAATTTTAGTTTTCATGAAAAAGTGTTTTTGAGCTATGTACTTTTAAGAAAAGTGTATGTCGAATATAATTTAAAATTACTTCATTAAATTCAAATAATATTTTGCATTTATAATTTTATTACAATAATTAAAATGTGTAATATTATTTTTAATATTTATTTTACTTCTTAAGCTGCGTCCAGACCGGGCGAGCAAGCAAGAGCAAAAACCTGACCTTCACGTTTTCTCCCGAATGATCGCGCAGTGTGAACGTATTTTAGAGAGCAAGAGCGAGCATTTCCTCGCGCCCTTTGATGATCGCTCTGAGGGCGATCATATATTTGCGAACAACAGAGAACATTGGCGAACATAAATTTTCAAGGTCATATTTTTGTTTTTGCTCGTTCGCCCGGTCTGGACATAGCTTTAGTTACTGTGTTCTGTATATGAGACGTAAATATTACTTTCATTACTTAAGAGTTAAGAGCCCTTTTATACACAGCGTTCGTGTCGCAGGAGGCCGGGCGGCACTAAACGCCGCTTTCTCTAAATACATTGTGAGTAACGGGTGCTATCACTCAGCAAACTTTTTTTTTCCACTTTTTTTTTATTGGCTTAAATAATGCATAAACTATTCAAAAATGATATTTAAGAATTATTTTTGGAGAAGAACACCGATAAACAATTTTTTTAGGTTATTTTCTGAGACGCCTCTGAGCGCTCCAAAACATTTGAAAAGACCGCTCTGTCATACACAGTATTTTGAGTGTATTTACAGCTCTGTTGGTAGTTTTTGCCGATACAAATCAGTTGCATTTCTTCGAAATCTATGCAGATAACGCTAATAAATTTTATCAAAGCCATAAAAGGTCATAAAACGCCACAACGACTGTTAGACTGACGCTGCTTCACACATGTAGTAGACAGTTCGGCGTGCTACTCCCAGTTCTGTCTATCTATTGTATTTTAGTGTTTTTTAAGTAGTTTTTTATATAAAAACGAGTGAGAAATTTTATTCTGATAAAAAATGAAATAAATCATCATCAGCTTGTGCCATTCGGAGCAGAATTTTCAACAGAAAGCCGTCCAACCAGCTCATTTTTGAAGGCGACACTAAAAATTTTTTTTAGGCTCACAAAAAAAAAATGAAAACTGCACACATCTGAAGAGGATACTGAAATTGATGCTACACTAGGCTACCGAATCGTGAATTTTATTTCTGTTTTTATTACCACGCTGTCGCTAATTCTGGTGTGTAAGGAATGCGCAAATAGTGTAATTTTTTCGGAGTCATGCAAACGCGGCCATGGATTTAAGTTTGTTGTAACGTGAAAAAAATGTAGAAGTACTTCTATTAGCCCTCTCATTAATGGCCATGCTAATGATTTAAATAGACGTTTAACTTTCTCTATCAGATTAATCGGTATTGGGATTAATGGAATAAATAAATTTTGTATGTTCATGTGCCTCTCAAAACCAGTGTTTCAAAATGTCCTATAAAAGCAGATTCTTGGTACATTTGGCAAAAAGTAGTCATGCACATTATAGAAATGTATACTCCTAAATCAGCTATGCCAATGGCATATTTGACGCTGTTCGAAAGATTTATGAAGATCTAACGAGAGAAGATCTTCTCTCCAGTTGCCTTGCAGGATTCAACAAAATGCGAATGACAGTTTGAATACCGTCATTTAGACAATAATAGCGGCAAAAGCGTGGTTAATATTACAACTAATATCGCTGTAATGATGTACAAAGACGGTTTTCGAGGACTTCTAGATGTTATGAGCAAATTTCAACTAAAAGTTAATATAGAATTGTATCATTTTACAATTGAAGTTGATTGACGTCAAGTTGAAGCTGCAATCCGCTCAGCATCGAAACATCAGCAAAGCCCTCGGGAAGACCTTACGTCGCTCAGAAAGGAGGCTGAAGGGCAAAATGCATGCTTGGAAGGGCAGTTACATGATGCTGGGATAGCAGAGTAAAAGTAAAAAAATTGGCAAGCCTATATTTTGGATATTTCATATAGTAAATACGTTTCAAAACTTTAAACGCGTTTTTCTCGAAACTATGTTTTTCAAATTGGCGGGCATCATAACTCGTTCAATTTTTATCCGATTGACTTGAAATTTTAACTGTAACTTCTTAGATAGATTATCTATAGAAGTACACACGATTTTTATGATTGATAAATAATTACATTTGCAATAAACAATTTAAGATCGTTTTTTTACCGAAAAAAAAAACAAAAAAAATTAAAACGTCCACCAATTCGTGAATTTTCAAAAAAAAATTAAAATCTTGTGTACTTCCAACGAAAAACTAATGTAGATTAAGAGAAAAAAAAAAAAACCTTCTTCGTTGCTTAGGGAGACTGCTGCACTGCCCGCCATTTTCCTCCGCCGAAAAAACATTCGTTTAAATTACCTTGTGCCACGATGCCAACTTGTATGTTAAATGTTAATAAGAAATGTTTTTGTATACCTTAAGACATGTAAAATAAAGTCCCAAAATCTTATTCTGATTCATTTCTAAAAATTGATCCATTTTTCGGCATGCTTGAGTGATATAACCCCTTAATGCAAACAATCACAACAAAAGACATAGCAGAGTAAGATAGTGAAAAATGCCCCCAAACCAATCGTTACAAAAACTATACCATCGTGTCAGGCATCGGAAAATGCTATCATCCTGAAAGTTTCAGCCCGCTCACCTCCTAAGGGAAGCCCCCTAGGGGCAAAATCTAAAATCGAGTTTTTTGACGATATCTTGAGAACCAGTTGGCCGATATTATTCATGTTGGACTCAAATTGAGGATATTTCAAACCCCTACATTCAGACTTATTCATCAACAAAACCTAATCTAAAATTCCATTTGAAAATTTCAAACCGTTATAAAAAAGATCTAAATCAAACACCTCGCTGGAAAAATTATATATCATGTATTTTATGCCAAACTACCCTCATGAATTTTTTCAGATTTTTTAAAGGGGCGGATGCACCTTAAAAATAATAAAAACTGTTTCTTTTTGCATTTTCAGTTATATTTAGCTGCTATGAGCCGATGGAAAATTATTTTTGGCCTCAGATTTATACAAAATGACATACTAAGTGCTTTCCAGTATTTTGGACACGAAGAATATGAAACGAAACATTTAAACCTAATTTTTCTACTAGGTTTTCGGTTGGTATTTCATTTTTGTGGCTCAAAGAATATTGAAATAATTTATATTTGTCTTGATTTCCAATTACAGTGACTTTATAAATATGCTTCGATATATTAAAAACCAAGTATTTTACGAAAAACTATCCAATTGAATTCATTCAGATTTTTAGAAGTTGTAAATACCCCCTAAAAACTAAAAAAAAAAAAAGTTTTTTTTTGCATTTTTTGCCATATTTAGCTCCTGTGAGCGGATAAATTTTTTTTTTTTTAGCCTCAGATTTATACAAAATGACATAATAAGTACTTTCCAGACACAAAGAATATAGAACGAAACATGTAAATCTCACTTTTCTGCTGGTTTTCCATTTTTGTGACTTACTAAATAGTTACTAAAGGATCCATATTCGTCTTGATTTTCAACCAAAATGATTTATAAGTATCCTGCAATGTATTAGGATCAATTGAATTTATCTAGATTTTTAAAAGTCGTGGAAACCTCTTATAAAGTAAAAAACCCATTTTTTTTGCATTTTTGGTCGTATTTAGCTCCTATGAGCGGTTAAAAAGTTTTTTTTTCTTCAAGTTTATACAAAATACTTTATAAGCACTTTTCAGTATTCTGGACACAAGGAATATGGAGTAAAAAAGTTTAAAAAAAATTACAATCTTCGGTTAGGCTATGTTATTTATCTCTTGTTCTAAAATGCGCATGATTCTTGTAAAACGGTTTTCTATACTTTGGGGTTTTAAAAGCAGGTATGGTTCTTTCATTATTTTTAATAGACCTGCCAAATTGTCAGTAAGATTTTTAGCATTTTCTATTACCGATTTGATTCCACTGTACATGTCAATAAAGAGCATCAAATTTGTTTAGTGATAATGGATAGTTATTTTCGTTGTTTATGAACAAATTTTGGAGCGGTTTAAAAATTTCTTTTAATACATATTGCAGCTGAGGATAGTTCAGAGTCTTCGGTGTCCTTTGTTTCACTATTTTTGTAATTTATATTAAGTGCGGGGGAGTGTTCTATGCTACCAGGAAATATTATCGGTAGTGCGTATTATTATAATATCATTCACGGGTTTTTACATCGGTTGAAAAGTAAACAAAATATTGGAGTCTAAGTCTAAAAACAGTTTCATATGCCAATTGTTAATGAAGAGTTTGATTAAATATTATTCTTTTTAAGAGTTAAATAAGTTACAACGCTGGTGAGACTTGAAAACATTTTATTGATAATATACATAGGTAAACAAACAATTATTTAACCTAACTCTAAATCTAGCATATTTATTTAATGAAAAATCATTACTCGGCGAACTAAAATTAATACTCTGTTAGAAAAACAAAACACACTAAAAAAATAATATCGTTACGAATAGCCTAACTATAACATTTAAAAAGCGCATAATTTAAACATTTTTATTAAAAAAAAAAAAAAAAAACACTATTAAGTAAACAAACGAACATTTAAATATTAAACAACAAACTTTGCACGTCACATCAATTTTTAAGATAAAATATTTTATACGGCAATGAATAATAACTTTGTTTAACTTGATGACCCACTTCTTAATAGAGAACCCTTAGCATTTGTTAAAGACTTTTAAAAATTCGTTCTTATTGGTTCTTCATGTAATTCGTGTACTGCTCAAATTTTTTATTTTTTCCAGCTTGTATACGCAAAGAAAGATATCCTGATTGTCTTGATAATCAACGTAAGGTTCAAAACATTTTAATACAGGTATTTTATAATATAAGTAACCGCTAAAAAGGATTTTCACGGGTTTTAAATAACGTTCACTTCATTACAAAAAAGAAGATTATAAATTATTTTAGTAAAATATGCGCACATTTCTTCAAAAGATATAAAATTTAGTATACAGATTTGTCACTTAAGGTATTGGTATTTGATTTAGACAGAGGCGAAAAAAATAGATGCTTTTATTAAAAAAAAAGAAATTGTTGCATTCATTACTAGGAATAATGCTTTATACAGTAGTGCATGAAACAGCCAGGGCGTACCACCACCGATTGAAAAAAAATAAAATCAATGCAACATAACAGTTGCACGAAAACACAATGGTGATTTTATGAATTCTGCAGTTATATAATTGGTTGAACATTTTTTTCGAATTTTGCCTGTGATAGCAGCTTAAGGTACTATTGTCTTTGTTGGATTCCGATAAACCTACAACAATATTACTGAGTAGTCGATTATATAGACCGATTCGTACCGGCAGGAATCGAATGAATTAACAAATTACCGAGTAAATTAAAATCGCAGGGTTTAAAAAGATGATCACGGAACGAAGTAAAATTAACTGCTGTTCGATGTGTAAGAGCTTCACACATATCCATTCTCATGGTTATTAAATTACAAAGAGACGGCTATAGGAAACGCTAGATGTGCCGAATTTCTATGGCAAAAAAAAACAAACTATTCATACATATACAAAGGTCATAAGCATTTGCAGTTACGAAGAGATTAACATATAAATCTGCCAGAGGAATACACACACACACACACACACAACTAGTACTTCACGTATTTCTTAAGATTAACGGTTGACACTTCGATAAACAATATTGTCCAAGAAAATTTTGGCACAATAATGCCAGTTGTCATTTTTGTCACGAAATATATTGGTACAATTTTTAGTAATTAAATTTTAAGTCTAATATTTCATTTACTGCATAACATATTCGGAAGTGAGTCATAATATCAACTATTGTAACCTAAAAAAAAAGCCAACCGCTTTTGACCAATCTTTTCCTCTTTTGCCGTTTTACAAGTCAAACTTCTAAAAACTTTCCTTCTTTTATTGGTCGCTCAAATTTCAAATTTACAGTCGAACCAGTTTAGTGTGAGCATTAATGAATTAGGAAGATAGGCATTTTTTGGTTTAGAAATACCAAGAAAATTTTAATATAGGGTGGGTAATTTATCTTGCAACCCTGCAGGGTTGCGTTGCAAATGCGTAGCTTAATAATAAAACTGGTTGATGCGGCAGCCATGGTTAGTATTAGTGTTGATTCATTGTTAGTTTAGGTGAGTTGCAAAGCATTTGGTGGATTTCTTATTTAGTGACGCGTGTTTCTGTGTTTTAATATTGTTTCGTAATTTTTCCAAAATGAAATGTCAAAATCTGTACTTTCCGATGCCGAAAGAGCGTTTATTATTGAACATTACTTTAGTGAAAAATCGTACGTTTCAGGAGAAGTTTAAAAACGAATTCGGAAACCCTCGTATACCTAGTAAAAGCACGATAACGCGAATCTGGTGTTTGGTGCGCTATTTCCAGATGTCGAATTATAGGCCCATTCTTTTTCAACAGTTTGTGTGTGAAAATGATACAGCAATTTATTGCAATGCTGGAACCGAATGAACATTTTTCATATGGTTTCAACAGGAGGGAGCGCGTGCGCATACGAGTATACAGACAATGCCTCTGATAAATGACTTTTTTATGTCGGGACATTTAATATCGATTAATCTTTGGCCGCCGCGATCAGCACCTTTTTTCTTTGGGGCTATCTTAAAGCCTGCGTCTATGCGGATAATCCTCAGACTATCCAAGAACTTAAAGACGTGATTATCCAAGAAATCAATGCAATTACTTCAGCAACATTACGAAATATGTTTTCTAATGTCTATCGTCGTGCCCATATGTGCATCCAAGAAAAAGGTGGACATTTTCAACACTTACTGTAAATTCTGGTAAGCCATTTTTGCATACCCCTATAAATTAAATTATAATAACCAGGTACACGTTTTTAGTGATCAGTGCACATACTTGTAATTAGGGTTGCGAGATAAATCACCCACCCTATATTTTGAGCAGATATAATAAAAACTATGATCTGGTTAAGTCCCCCGATTACAATTTATTAAGTTACAAAAAAAAAAGAACTACCTCATATACGAAAGAAATTTGTTATTAAGCAGAAATTAAACAATGTACTTTGACGAGGAGAATAATTCTTTTTAATTTCTGAATCGTGTTCAATCAAATTTCAGTCCTTTTGTCTAACTTTTTAAAGTAATTGGAAAACCCAAAGTAATTTTGGTTGCTAATATGTCCAAGGAAAAGCACGAGTAAAGGAAATAGTTACCTATCTGAAGCATTTAAAAATGAAGCAAAAGATTTATGGTCACTTACTGCTCGAAACATCGTAGTATACAGCGATTAAATAAGATAAAATGATGAACAGTTGTAAACATAAATAGCGAACATTTAAAACGAATGTTAATAAACATGCTAGAAACCATTTTGGGAATATTCTATTTTCAGCCAGAAGTAAGAAAAAGTACATATTAGTTAAGACACAATTATAGTGTATACTGTCCGAATTTGAAAGAGACCTAATTTGTTTGTTCTAAAATGAAATAAATATTTGTAAAAATGAACGCAGTGTATACGGTCCGAACCTGAAAAAGACCCCTAAATTCTTAGAAAATAGAAATTCAACGGTATATACATATGGTGGTGTGTGTCTCGCAAGATGCTTTGCTCTTTGACCCCATCGGAGGCTGTCCCCTAAACCGGGTGCTTTTACTCTTATTTACACATTACGAATGAAGATATAAACGCCTACTTTGCAATCTACAATTTAGAATGACTTAGAATTTCGGAATTTACCGTCTTGAGTGTTCCTGAAGCAGTCTGTTGTTGACCTTTCAAACGTTTATTATGAAACGTTCAATCGAAGTGTTATTTCCCTGTATTACATAGTTCCGATTTTTTTATCTGAGAAAAGTAGGCCTAGTCGTCTCCGATACTTTTTTCTAGAGGAAGCAGATAACGCTATTTCAATACTATATTAATATTAACAATAATTATAAAATATGGATAATGCAAAAAAAAACGACAAAAATGAACTAGTAGAAAAGGTAAAAAAAAAAAAAAAAGATGTAGAAAGATGAAGAAATATTTGTTTTTATTAATACGTTTCCCTTTTCAGATTTTTAACTGAAGATGGAAAATTACGTAAAATGTTTCTAGCATTTAATTTATGTTCATTTGATGTTTGTTATTTACTTAAATACTATCATAATAAAAAATGTGAAATAAAATAAAAATATGTATAAAATTATATAATCCTAATTACAAACAAAGTAACAAATGCTTATACATTTAAAATAGTTTCAGATTCGGGTTTATAATTAGTATTTTTGATTTTTTTTCGGAAAAATATGCAAAATTACTTTTTTTTTAAAACCAACTTTAAAATATCTGGAGAATCAAAACATTTTTCGTTTACTCCATTTACAGTGTGACATTTTACGGTTTTATTTAAATCGGGATTTTATAGTTTACAAGGTGAAAACAAAAAGGATCATAAATGTTGTATTAACGTCTATTATCGATAATTTTTATTATAGGTTCTGTAACATTTTTCAGTTGATATTGAAGAACCGAATCTTTCAAAACACAAAACATAAATAAACATTCAGGAGGAATACAAGTACAATTATATTTAGCGAGATCTTTCGAAGAAATATTTCTATCAATTGATAGAGGAATCACGGAAGGATGGCTTTTGGTATTCAGTAAATTACTAAAAGAAGCAGTTTTTGGAAGAGAGTGAATAACAAATTCACGGACTGAATCTGGAATATTTTCTTCGTCTTGTACTAGTAAATTTGCGTCATTATTAATTCGATTATTTGGGATATTTTCACTCGTTTCTTCCATGCATACATCTAATTCAGGTGAAGTTGATTTTAACGCTTCGTAGCTTTTAATAGATGCGCCATCTCTTACTGTTGTTTGCAACGTCAGATGTGACTGCGTTCTTGGAGCGATAAGTGTATTGTTTTGCGTTGAAATTGTTTGCGTTTTCTCATATCTGTATGCCGCTGTAGGAGATGCCGTTGTTACAATGTTTTTAGCCGGACCGATTTTAGTAATTTCTTCACATCTAATTGTTGTACACGTTGGCGGTGTTGGACAAATTATAGTAATAGTCGGGCACGTCATTGTTGTACATGTTGGTTTTGTTGGGCAGGTTGTAGTAACTTCTGAGCACGTAATTGTAGGACAAGGCGTAGTGGTAGTAGTAGTTGTACTGATAGCAGCTGTACGAGCAGTAGTTTTGCATGTGACTACCGGACAAGGAGTGAAAGTAGGACATGTAGTTCTTTTAGTTATTTGACAAGTGATTGTAGGGCATGGTGTAACGGTTGCGCATGTAGTTTTTCGAGTTGTACGACAAGTGATTGTAGGACATGGGGTAAATGTTGGACATGTTGTTCTTCGAGCAGTATGACAAGTAACCGTGGGACACGGTGTAAAAGTTGGACATGTAGTTCTTCGAGTTGTACGACAGATAATTGTAGGGCACGGTGTAAAGGTTGGACATGTAGTTGTTCGAGTTGGACGGCAGGTAACTGTAGGGCACGGTGTAAAGGTCGGGCATGTAGTTCTTCTAATGGTGGGACAACTTATTGATGGGCATGTGAAGGTGGGACATGTTGTTCTTCTCATTGTGGGACATACGATTGTGGGGCATGGAGTAAATGTTGGACAGATTCTTCTTGTCGTTTCACAGGTCACTGTTGGGCAAGGGCTTTGTGTTGGGCACGTGCGAGTTATAAATGTAGAACATGTGGGTGTTGGACAAAGGGGTCGTGTTGGGCATGTGCGGGTGATAAATGTAGGACATGTAAGTATGGGACACGATGGTTGTGTTGGGCAAGTTGCTGATTTGGTTGTTGTACACTTTAAAGTTGAACAAGGTGTAAAAGTCGGACAAACTGTTGTTGTATGTCTGCTTGTAGTTGTAGGCTTGGTTTTAATTGTTGTGATTACTGCCGTTGGCTTACTTGTAATTCTTGTTGTAGTTTGTGTTGTAGGCTTTCTCGAGGTTGTTACTATAGGTCTTCGTGTAGTTGTGGTAGTTGTTGTACGTTTAGTTGCTGTCGTGGGCTGACATGTAATCGTAGGGCATGGTGACTGAGTAGGACATGTCATCAGTTTAGAACAAGTAATTGTGGGACATGGAACTCGTGTTGGACATGTGCGAGTTATAAATGTAGGACATGTAAGTATTGGACAAGGAGCTTGCGTCGGGCACGATGGTTCGGCTTCAATTTCTTGCTCGGCATTTAATATTTCTACAGTTGTGCTTCTATCTGTAATCTCTTCATTTGATTCTCGGCTTCCACTTGTTTCTGACGGTTTTTTTCTTTCATCTAAATTTTGTCGTATCCGCGAATGATTATTTTTAATGTAGTATTTCTTTCGGCTGAGAATTTTCCAGCTATGCGTATTCGCGGGAACTCCGGTTATGCACAATATTTGATTGTTGTTGTCGGCAGGTATATTTGCATATTCCGAAACATTTCCATCATCTATAAAACGAAAATAACACGCGTATTTTAAAATTGTTTATACATTAAACATTTAAAGACACGCTTACTTCGTGCAATTTAAAATGGAATAACGGCATTGCACTAGTGAAATATGGCGAACGGGTACTACTAGCAATTTCTGACAGGCAAATCAGATGCCTCGCCTTAATGATCAGTTTTGTGTATTGCTGTGTTACTTACTTTGGTCATATTTTCATTCGTATTGTGTCCCGTTTGTATTTTACATAATTTACATTTCCCCGTCAATCGGTATTTTGTGTTTTTAAAATCTCCTAAAATCCAATTAGTCACCTGATAGGTTATCTTTAATTTTGGTTTCGTGACAAATTATTCGAACTGAATATTTAGGTACATGAGATGACCGACTAATCGTTTTGTAGCGGTCGCATTTTTCAGTTTTTTTTCTTTTTCGGGGATACTTATCAGTGATGTTTCTAATAAATCGATTTATTATCGACTGATTATTATTTTATACATACACGAGATAGACGAGACTCTAACTTGTAGCGCATGCCGATTCTAGATCCGACTCACTTAAAGTTGAATGTCGTGCAAGACTCTATCCCAGACGGTGTTCAGTTTGTTAGAATTTATTCAGTGTCGCATTTGAGGGAAAATGTGTAAAAAAGGTTTACATATAACGTTGCTAATTAGAAGAAGAATGTGACAAAGCGGTCATGATTACAGCGATATTAGGTGATAGTTTTAAAAATTCTTTATTTCTTTTTATCGGTATCATAACAATTTGTACGAAGAAAAATAGTTTTAAATCAGTTTTCTAGTTCTGTACCAAAATTTTTTAAAATGCGGTTATATGTTGTTACTTTGTACAGTGTAACTGTTAATCACTGAAAACAAAGAAAATTTAGGGAAACAGAAAATTTTTCTTCAAATTGTAATATTTCACTGAGTATGTATAAAGTATACGTTAATTTGTTAGCTAAATTTGTAACTAAATTATAAGTTGTTTCAGGTATACATGACTAATATAATTTTGTTAGTGAAAGGAGTAGGCAATTAAATATGATATTTATATTAAGAAGTAAACACTATTTAAAATTTTCACTTGGTAATAGCGACTGGGCGGCTGAAACATTCTTTTTTTAGCTAATTGCCAACTGCCAACTACCATCACAAATTGAAACAGATGACTCAGAAAATAAAGAACAAAATTTAAAAAACAAAAATTGCCTACTGTAGAACTTGTATAGCCCGCGGAAAGTAACACTACCAACAAAATCTATCCACTTTCTTTCACTGATCTTAAAATTTAAGAATAATACGATCCGATGAGTATAGTAGCCGCCTTTAGTGAAGATGCGAATGAATTCATCTACATACTTTCAGATAACTATTTTCACGTTAACATTGATCAGTGAAGACACTTTTCATCAATAAACTTTCTAAATAATCAGATTCTGATTAGACAGCAGGTTAACAATATTTAAAAGTTGCTAATGATTCTGGTTCGAAATAATATCATCCTGCAGTGGAATCGTCGAGAGTTTTATCTTCAACTTGCTGAACTGAAACAATTAATTTTAATTCACTTGCTGCATGAAGGAAACTCTTTTGAAGTACTAAAATAATCCAGTAGTGTGAAATTACCCTCTTTTTATTTTCAGTACAAATACGGATCTACAGTAAGTGGAGGTGTTACCATTATGATCCACTCCTTTGTCCCAGCAACCTAATTTATTTATTTTATTTTACAATTTGCCAGTGCAACAGCTAACGCCAATTATTGCACAGCACAATATTATAAAAAAGAAAATAAAAGAAAGAAATCGTACAATTAACAATACATAGCTTTTTTTTTTTTTTTTTTTTTCCATGCTTAGTTACCCAGCGGCAGCATAAGTATTAGTCGATCGGAAGGACTGATTACTATAGAGCTGGATTTTGTTCGATCGACGGCTGAGGTATTAACGACGATGCTATCTATCGTATCTGGCACCTAGGGTGTCATCGGCCCATGTTCTTTTGAGCCTCCTTGGCTGATCCCAGCGACTGATGTTCGATATCTCTGGATTTTAGTGGTCTTTCGAGGTCTTCCGCAAGACTCATGTCTTAGCCCTACTCCTTTTAACATCTATTTCCATAGCCTAGCTACTCTTCAGATATCATCTTCTTCCTTATTCTTTGCCGATGATATACTCATATCTACTCTTCTTCAGTTAATTTTTCTTCCGACGTCGTGGAGCTTTACAACTCTCTTTTCTCTCTGGATAATGCGTTATCCGATCTTCACCTTTTTATTTCTTCTGGGAAATCAGCAGCTATGGTTTTCACTTATCGTCCTTATAGTCGTTCCTCAGTCAATCTATCCGTGGGCCATCTTCCTATTCCTTTAGTTAGTTCAGTCTCCTACCTTGGCATTGTTCTTAACAGTAACTTGTCCTTTCACGATCACATCAATTATCTCTATACGTCGGCTCTCAAGAGGGTTAATCGGTTAAAGGCTCTCTCCTCCCGTAATTGGGGTGGGGATCCTTATATCCTTCTGATGCTATACAAGGCCACTATCCTTTCTAAATTCGATTATTGCTCGTTCCTTTACGCTAGTGCTCTTAAATATCTTCTCCTTAAACTTGATAAAATTCATAATATGTGTCTCTGCCTTTGTATCGGTGCCTTGAACTCCTCTCCTATTGCAGCCATTTTGGCAGAAACTGGTTCCTGTCCTTTATTCATCCGAAGACTTTATCTAGGTGAACGATTTCTAATCAAACGTCTTCATATTTCCAATTCCTACTTGCTTAATTCCTATTGGTTTTGTATTCAACAACTGGCGTTTCTCTCCTCGTAAAACCACAATCCTTTCCTTGATTTTTTCACGTCTCAAGGCCTTCTCTTCTTTTGTTCTATCCTACACCTCTCACCAGGCTGTTCAAGTTTAATTGTACATCTAACCACATCTTTAATCGCAATGGTTGTCTTTCTCCTTCAAATATCTGCCTCTTCGATAACTCTGCGTAACTATTTTGTGCTTCCGAACTACACCCTGTCAAGAAAGTATCGGGAATTGTCAATTTAAATCTCCCGGGTAATAGCTAGGCAGATATTTTTTTTTTTCCAGGTTGGTACAACTGCTTTGTATTATGATGCCTATTTTTAGCGCGATCTGTCAACCAGTGTGTTTACAGCAGCTGTTAAAATCAGTCGACCTTGAAGTGTTTTGTCGAAGTTTTACAATGAGTGAAAATATTGAACAACGTACTTGTGTTAAATTCTGTGTTTCGAACGAAATTTCTTGTGCCGATACACTGAAAATGTTACAGAAGGCTTTTGGTGAATCTGCTTTATCAAAAACGCGGGTTTACGAGTGGTACAGAGCGTTCAAGGATGGTCGGGAGACGGTCGAAGACATGCCTCGCTCTGGACGGCCTTCAACGAGTGTGACCGATGATAACGTCGATAAAATCAAGGAAATCGTTGCTGAAAATTGTCATGTGAGCTTGAGAGAGATGGCTCATGAATTGGGCATGTCACACGAGAGCGTACGTACGATTGTGCACGAAAAATTGGGTTTCCATGCGTTGCGGCTCGGCTTGTTCCGAAAGACCTGAATTTCTTTCAAAAAAAGTACCGAGAACAGGTAGCTGCAGACATGCTGGATCGAGCCAATTTGGATCCTACCTTCTTGGAAAAGATAATTACTGGTGACGAGATATGGGTGTACGAGTACGACACGCTTACGAACCAGCAATCGTCCGAATGGCGGCCAATTGGCGCGCCAAAGCCGATCGAAAGTGAAGATCATGTTGATTGTTTTCTTCGATATTCGAGGCGTGGTACACTATGAATATGTGCCAGCCGGACAGACAGTCACCAAAGAGTTTTACTTAAGTGTTTTGAGACGTTTGAGAGAGGCTATCCGTCGTAAACGTAACGATTTGTGGGTCGACAATTCTTGGATTCTCCATCACGATAATGCGCCGTCTCACAAAGCCATAATTGTGAATGAGTTTTTGGCCAAACACTCGGTAAATATCATCGAACAACCGCCGTATTCACCAGATTTAGCACCCTGCGACTTCTTCCTATTCTCAAAACTCAAATTTCCGCTACGAGGAATGCGCTTCGAATCGATTGATGACATCAAGACGAATGCGACGCGAGAGCTAAAGGCCATCCCGGAAACCGCCTATCAGAAGTGCTTTGCCGAGTGGAAAAAGCGTTGGCATATGTGCATCGCTTCGAATGGATGTTATTTTGAAGGTGACAAAATAAATTTGGATGAAAATTAAAAATTGTTCGTTTTATTTAACAATTCCCGATACTTTCTTGACAGGGTGTATATTATTAGCCTAGACATGCTTCGGTTAGTACTGTTCAGGTCAGTCCGTTGCTAATTAAAAAATATTTTGCTCCCTTTTCTTCGGATATTTTTCAGAATTTGGCAGAAATTGGTGAAGATTGGATGATGATTTTCATTTGTAGACTTCATATGCAACGTTGGTCCAGAATTCAGCTCATCATTTAATCAGTTTTACACTATTGAAGGTTTGAATATTCTAAAACGTTTAACTCCGGCTGTCCGGGACGAAGGCTTTACGTTAATGTTAACATTTTAAAAATCTTATCCGCTTCAAATGGAATAATATCCTATTTTTAATGAAAAAGTTTTTAAGCCTGTATTGCTACAGGTTAGATTGGTTATTGCAATAAATAAACAGAGGAGGAATATAAGAAAGTGCGCATAAAACATATATTCATAGACTGACGTAAAAATGAATAGTTAAGAAAAATTGCATGATATTTAATAATTAACTGTTTCTTCTGCGCGGTGCCCTGATAACAATCACGTCTTCTTCGAATATTCCATATTTTCTTCAGAACGTTCTCTCTTCTATTCTCAGATTTTGGATCTTGGTCTTCCTACTCCATAGAATGACTCTTATGTTCTCTCACATTTTCTTCCTTGGCAGTTGTTCCTATTCTAGCTTTTTTCATTCATTCAATCTCGCATCAGATTAAAATATAATATGTGTTATTCTCCTTTTGAGCTATTACTTAGATTCCTTGGTTGATTGGGCTTTTGCTCTTCGTTACAGGCTATTTTCAAAGAAAAATTGAGATAAAACAGAAAAAATGCATTATTTGAGTGTGAAAGGGATTTATACTAGATACGAAGATGTTCCGATAAGTAAACGGAAAAAGTGATGTAGGTGGGGAATAAAACCGGTTATCGTGATGGGGCAGCATTAATGTTCAAATAGTACATGTTTAGGCTACATATATGATCGGTTGTTTCCAAATATGGCTCATCGGTTGCGTTTCCGTGATCCTAAACCGGTGCAACCACCACTGCTCAATTTCACACACATAGACCAGCGCGCTGTGATTCTTTTTTTGCCATTCAAAAACGTTAAACCTTGTCAAATAGGCTGAAGAATGTAAGTACAGTACGGTAGTTCATTTATGGCTTCCTCAAGTTTCTATACATGGGTCGAGCAGTTCAAAAATGGGCGTCAAAGTGTAGAGCTTGAACAGTGCAGTAGACGGCCAGTTGAAGTTTCGACGCTGGCGCTGATAAAAAATGTTGAACTGCTGATTTTGAAAAACAGACACGGATTTCAATCGAAGAAATGTCGGTACAATACATAAAATAATTCACAAGATCCTAAATTTTTTGAAAAGCTTGAGCTAGACAGGTTCCTGAAATTTGTTACCTGTTCACGAAGAAACTCGTTTAAAAATGTGTTCAGAGGTCAAAAGAAGGTTTGATGAAGTAAGTCATTTTTAGAGAGAATTATAACCAGTGATAAGATGCAGGTGCATTATTATGAACCGGAATTGAAAAGACAAAGCATGGTTTGGAAATAGCCTGACTCACTTGCAGCAAAGAAATTCAAGTCGTGCGCGTCTGCAAACAAAGTGCTTCTGAAACTTCCCGGTCCGATTTTTTGCTCTTACTTCGAAAATGGACATACTGTTAATGCCCAGTCATATGCGCCGAGATTCTGAACAAGTAGTTGAGACCAGGCATCAGGCAAAAACTTCACAAAAGGGCTTATCTTCCACCAAGACAATGTCCCGCTCATATAACGCAAGAAGTTTTAGAAAAAATAGGTTGGGAATTTCTCCCACAACCGTCCTACAATCCTGATTTAGTGCCGTGCGATTACTATCTTTTCGGACTCCTGAAAACGTTTGAAGAATTTCGCAGACAATGAAGACGTTAAAACGATGTGGGAACCTCTAGCTTCGTAGTTAATTTAAAGAGTTCTATAAAAAAGGTATACGTAATTGGATATTGAGGTGGAAAAAATGTTCTAGTCTAAAGGGAGATTATGTCGAGAAATAAGATGTATTATGAATTTTTGCGATTTTTATGTCACTTTTTTCGTTTACTTACTGAAGTACCCTAATACATGAATCCTTTTCGGGCATATTACACGCCATTGCCGCAGCTCTCTTCCCTCATGTTCCCATTGTTCCTCTAAACATTCTTTCTCTGATTGTACAAATCTCCAGGAGCCTTCTTTTTGTCGCAACTGCAAAGGTAGTTACAGCGCTTCCGATCGAGCCTGTCCCGAATGCCAGCGGCAGAAGGACATAAAAAGAATCATGGCTTTCGAGAACATCTCCTTTCACGAAGCCGTTAAAATTAAATCCTCCAGTTCCGCCTCTCCAGCCTTCTCCTATGCTAATCGCGCCGCAGCCCCTATTTCCTCTCTAAACGTCTCCCCAAAAACTTCTAAATTCCCCTCTCTTCCACGTCCCAAATCCCCCACTTTCCACAAAACTTCCAAACCCAAATCCTACTCAAAGCCTTCTCCTCAATTTCCTTTCGTTCCATCCCTTTACTCTCATTTACTACTAAATGGTTGTGCACTGAATCACAACGACTCCCCCCAATCCAACCCCCCCATATCTTCCAGTCCCTTACCAGTTCCTCCTATTCTTTCTCCTAATTCCTTTCTAAACGATTCTTCCTTTGTTGTCTCCCATATTTCCGCAGCTATCATGGAACTCCTTGCCTCCTTTAACATATCCTCCTCCTCCTCATTCCTTGATAATCTTTCAGCCTTCCTATCCAATCACGTTCATTTCAACTAGACCACCTCTTTCATCCTTTGTTCTTTCTTTCTCCTTTTTGACCATCTTCCAGCATCCCATTCTATACTTGTTACTCTTATTTCTCCTTTTTTCTTTTGCGTTCGTTTCGCCAAGGATAACTGTTCGCTCAGGAATCATCAACTCAAAACTTTCCTTAGTTCGAATTTTATTCCATTTTTCCTTCATGCTACATAGCTATATCATTATGGAAGGAAGCCTACAAACTGGTCGTCAACCCAGTTCGTGCAGGTATTTCTCCCGTCTCTGGTTTAACAATATGTCGGAAGGAAGCCTACAAACTGGTCATCAACCCAGTTCGTGCAGGTATTTCTCTCGTCTCTTTTTCAACACTGTGTCGGAAGGAAGCCTACAAACTGGGCATCAACCCAGTTCGTGCGGGTACTTCTCCGGTTTATTTTTAATTACTGACGGTACCGCTAATGGTGAGGTATCTTCGATTTTGCCTGTATCCAATTTCGGACACGTCTTCTCTCTTCTACTCTTTTTTCCATTGTCAATTTCTCCTTTAAGTTGGAAGATCGTCTACAAGCGATCTCCTCTCATTTATTACACCCTTCCTATTACCCTTGCCCTCCTTTCTTTTACTTCAATTTCAGCTCTATCTTCTCCTGCTACTTTTTCTCATTCTTTTAATTCCTCTTCTCCTTTTAACTAGAATGTCGCGGTCTTGCGCCTTAAACATCCTTCAATGGAATTGCCGCAGCTTACGAGCTAATAAACTAAGTGTAGAATGTCTATTAGACTTCTACAATATCCATGTAGCGCTGTTATCTGAAACTTGGCTTAAATCCTCCTCATCTCTTGATTTCAAAGGTTATTCTCTAGTTCGATCTGACCGTATGGATGGGTATGGTGGCGTTGCGATTTTAATTAGACACGATCTATCCTATCACACCCACAATATCCCATTTCTTCCTCCGCCCCTTCCCAACCACCCTAACATGATCCACATTTCACTTGAAAATCTTCTCCCGAATCCTTTACATATTGCTTGCGTGTACATCCCTCCCAACTCCATTCTCTCTAGTCTTCCTTTGCCTTCATTCCTTTCATCCCTATCTGATCCATTTATTATTAGTGGAGACTGGAATGCGCACTCCCCTATGTGGGGCTGCGCAGGGCGCAATCCTAACGGTGTGACTCTGGAAAATCTCATCCTAAACTATAATCTTTTTCTCCACAACGATCGTTTTCTTACTTTCTTGAAACATCCATCTTCTTCTAGTGCAATCGACCTCTCGTTTTCATCTCCGAATCTTGGTCTTGTAAGCTCCTGGAGAACTCTCGACGGCACTTTTGGTAGTGATCATCTCCCCATTCTCCTAACTCTCAACAACGCTCTTCCTTCTAAACCTTTCAGGCCCTTGCACGCTCCTCACTGGCTTCTCTCCAAAACAGATTGGACTAAATTCCGATCTTTGGTGGATTCCTCACTCCCCCTTATTCTGGATTTTCCCGACCCGTCATCCCAGTACAACTTCTTCATTCAATCTCTATATTCTGCTCTTTCCGCTTCCTCCCCTCCTTCTTCCTTTTCGCGCGGTCGTTCTTCCTCTTATGCCTCCTCTCTTTGGTGGAATGAAGAGTGTAAAGTTGCCTTCCAAAGAAGCACCGCTACCTTCAAAGCCTTTCGTTCTTGTTCCTCAATATCCAACTTTTTAGCTCACAAAGAAGCCAACTCAAAAGCTCGGTACATTTCAAAATCTGCCAAGAGGAACTCTTGGAAATCATTTTGTTCATCTTTCTCTAGAGATACGCCTCTCTCTAAAATATGGAAAATGGCAAAAGCGTTCAGATCTCCTCTCTCTGAGCGTCCCCACTTCTCCCATCCTTCTTTGCCTGAACTTCACTCTTTCTTGGACTCTATTGCTCCTCCGTATGTCCCCGCTTTCGAGGAATCGATCATTCCTTCGCTCCTAAATTCCTCAGAACCTCATTTCCTATCGTCCCCTTTCCGCTACGAGGAACTCTTGTTCGTTCTTAACAAAACCTCTCCTTCTGCTCCTGTCTTGGACGGTCTTTCTTTCCCTATTCTTAAAAAACTCTCTCCTTTCTCGCTGCTCTCCCTTTTGAATATGTTCAACTCTTTCCTACTCTCTGGATTTACTCCTGAGTCTTGGAATGACTTCATCGTCATTCCAATTCCGAAAAAAAATCAGTGTTCCTTCCGTCCTATCTCCCTAGCCTCATGTCTGCGCAAACTCTTTGAAGGTTTAATAAACAACCGTCTTGTTTGGTGGCTTGAGCATAATAATCTAGTTCCTTCTAATATGTTCGGTTTTCGCCCCGAGCTTGGCCCGGTAGATTGCATCAGTACCTTCCTTGCAGATATCTATAAATCATTCCTTTCTAAGAAATTTACTGTCGCTTCTTTTGTCGATGTCTGCTCTGCATTCGACAATGTGCATCTTCCTTCTCTGGGCTCCAAACTTCTCTCTCTTAATCTCCCACCGGTTTTTATCTCTCTTATACTCAATCTCTTTCAACATAGAACTCTTTATCTATCTTCTCCTTCTCTTTCCACCTCTAGATGCGTCTATCGTGGGCTTCCCCAGGGATCCTGTCTTAGCCCCACTCTTTTTAATATTTACTCTTTCGATATTGCTTCGCTTCCTATTCCCTCTTTCTCTCTCCTTTTTGCTGATGACATTTTAGTTTATTCCACCTCAGATGATCTGTCCTCAGCCACCAACGAGTTAAACCATTCATTGTCCCATCTTAGCAATGCTCTATCTACACTCCACCTCTCTCTTTCCCCTTCCAAGTCTTCCTGTATAATTTTTGCTCTCCGCCCCTTTAATCGTGCTTTTATAAACATCAGCGTATCTGGTACACCTATTCCCACTGTTAATTCCATATGTTATCTAGGTCTTTTCTTAAATAGTCGCCTTACATTTCATGAACATATTAATTATATCTATAATTCCTCGATCAAAAGACTTAATCTCCTCAAATCTTTATGACCGCTCAGATGGGGTGGAGACCCGTGCATTCTATTAATTCTATATAAATCGATTATTCGGTCCAAATTCGACTATTGTTCCTTCATTTATGGCAGTGCCTCCAAGTCTCTCCTTTCGAAACTTGACGCAATTCAGAATTCCTGCCTTCGCCTATGCATTGGCGCTTTAAGATCTTCTCCTATTCCTGCGATTCTATCCGAATCTTCCACTCAACCTCTTTCCATTCGTCGTTCACTCCTCGGTTATCGATTTTTAATAAAACGCCTCCCCATTTTGTCATCCAATATTATCCCTTCCTATCTTTATATCAAAAATCACTGGCGCTTGGCGCCTCATAGAATTCCGATTTTATCGCATATAGCTGCTCGTGTTTCCAATTTTTCTCCCTACGTTTCCTCTTATAACAGTCTTCCTTACTTTTCTTTCGACTTTAATAGCATATGGCACCCCATCAATTTCTCCTCTCTTCCAGTCCGAGCTAATTGTTCCTCTCACAATGTAGTCAACTTCGAATTCTTTCAGCTGCTGAAGTGATGGGGCGTGCGTGGTGCGTATACTTCTCCTACGTTCCTACACTCTGAGTCCTTCAGACTTCCTTCCTTCTGCTCTATCTTCTCGGCCGAGTCGATCTCAATTCTTCGTGCAATTCATTTCATATCCTCTACGAGTGGAGTTCACAAATTCCTGATTGTCTCTGATTCCAAAGGCGTTCTTCAAGCCATCTCCTCTCCTCCTTCTTATACTTCTGACGGTATCATCCTCTCTATCCGATCTCTTGTCTCCTCTTTGTTCTTTTTCGCTCCATTTCCATAGACTTTCTATGGGTCCCTAGTCATTCCAATATTGAGGGAAATGACTCAGCTGACTCTTTAGCTCGCTCAGCCGCCCGCACTGGTCCTTTCCTCGACTCTTTCCCTTCCTCAGATATTCTTTCTCTATCACGCTCTAATCATTCCAGACTTTGGTCTGACATGTATCCATCTATATTCTCAAATCGCTTTTCTCAGTACCGTCTTATTCAACCGGTTCCTAGTTTCCTGCCTTGGTTTCAATCTATTCCTATCTGTCGTCGTTCCACTGTTGTTTCCTTAATTAGGCTTAGAATCAATCATTCTCTACTCCCCTCTTCTCGCTTTCGATTCGCTTTGTCCTCTTCTCCTTTCTGCTCTCTTCACGCTTCTGAGCCTTCTTGTATTTGTGATTCAAATCACATCCTATTCGAATGTTCAGCACTCTCTAACGAACGCTCTATTCTTTACACCCAACTTTTAGTTTTGGGTCTTCCTACTCCCTTTAACGCTACCTATATTCTTTCCTTCCCATTGCCTTCAGTTATCCCATTGCTACTGTCCTTTGTCCTCTCCATTTCTGACCACCTGGTTGTTTAGTTATAACTGTTAATTTTTCATGTTGTTGGGTCAAGGCCGCTGGCGCGCCCAGGGTAGGAAAAAAAAAAAAAATGAATCCATAAGTCTTTCATTGTTACTATTAAAACTTTCTCCAGCCTTGTCTATCTTGAGCGGCGGCCTTCAATTTTTTATTCATTCATCTTCTTTTCAGGCTGTTTGACACTTTTAACCTTCTTTACCATCTCTTTTATACTCCTTTTACAGACTTTTTTCCAATTTTTAGTAAACCACTACCTTTTATTGTATGGTCTACCTAGTTTATTTTTCTCTTTGGTATCTCTTCTATTAAAACCCGTTCCCGAATCGTTGTCGCAGCGTTTTTTTATTTTGAACTCTGTCCATTTTATTTTTAATATTTATCGTCACACCAACATTTTAGCAGTTTCTAATCATTTAAGTTCTTTCAATGTTTAGAGTTTATGTTTTTGAATCATATAGTAAACCATGCCAAATAAAATATCTCACTTTTTTCAGTCCCATAATTATTCGCCTACATAAGTTCCTCTTCACATAAAAATCTTTTCTTGCATTATCTATTCTTATTCTTATTTTTTTTCCCATCACCATTAATTTTTTTATTTTTGCATCGGAAGTATGTATACTTTTTCACTTTCTTCAATGCAACTCCATTCATACTTATTATTTTTTGTGTATTTCTTTTCCCACTTTCTTTGTTACTTTCATTAACTTTCTGTACAGAGAAGAAATTTACCGCTATTTATTTACTTTTTTTTTTTTTTCAATGCTGAAATTTCAATAATAAAGTTCAGTCTTAAGAAATTATACTAGACTAAAAATTGGATACCGATATATATATAAGGTTCGATTACACGATTACCGCATACACCACCGCGAAGAACGATAACACAAAGACTGTTAAGTAATTTGTTCAGCAATATGGATGTTACGATTTCAAGAGAAATTTTTAATTGCATGTTGTACTCGTGTTTTCGAAATTATATAGTGGATCTAACAAAAATCTATCTGAACTATCCCTTAACTTCCTTCTCAATCATTTCAATTTTTTCCTTTCCCGGGGTATAATTCCCCCCTCTTGGAATTATTTCATCATTGTCCCTATTCCTAAGAAAACCCTTTCCTTACGTCCCATTTCCTTGGCATCCTGCATCAGAAAATTGTTTGAAGGTATGTTGAACAAGCGTCTTGCCTGGTGGCTGGAACACTTTAATGCGCTTT
This sequence comes from Icerya purchasi, assembly GCA_039619475.1. Taxonomy (NCBI): domain Eukaryota; kingdom Metazoa; phylum Arthropoda; class Insecta; order Hemiptera; family Monophlebidae; genus Icerya; species Icerya purchasi. The sequence goes on along the minus strand of CM077115.1, from coordinate 346,041,722 downwards.
CTAACAATATGTTCGGCTTTCGGCCTGGTATTGGCCCTCTTGTCTTTTTGTCTCTCATCTATATACGTGTTTTATCCAAAAACATTAAACTCTGGCTTCCTTCATTGATGTCTCCTGCGCTTTTGATGTTGTCCATCTTCCAACTTTAAGAGATAATATGGCGGAAATTAACATTACAGACAGTTCCACTTCCCCTGTTATTGAGTTTATGTCCAATCGTTCTATCCACCTCTCACCTCCATTACTCGACACTACAAGGAAGGTTTTTTGCGATCTTCCTCAAGGTTCCTCTCTCAGTCCCACTCTTTTTAACATTTATACTGCCAGTGTCGCTTACTCTCCTTTAAATTCCCGCTTTTTATTTTTTGCTGATGATATTCTGCTTCTTTCTTCTTCCCACGATATTATTGCAGCCAATGAACTCTAAATTCGTCCCGCAATTTACCAGAAAGTGTCCTTGCTCCAGTTAACCTTTCGATTTTCTCATCTATGTATTTACCCTTCGACCTTATAATCCTGCTTCTGTTAATTTATCCTTAAATAGTACAGCTCTTGCTCATGTTAATTGCTTCCGTTATCTTGATATCTTCCTTGATAGTCGTCTGACCTTCTCCAAACATATCAAATATCTTTCTTCCTTCTCTACTAAAAGTGACTCATACTTCTTTATTTTTCTGTATAAATCCATCATTCGTTCCAAGCTCCACTACTGTTCGTTCATTTATCCCTGCCCCTCCAAGTCCAGACTCTCTAAACTAGATGTGATCCAAAAACTCTTGCCATCGACTCTGTCTCGGTCCTCTTAAATCCATTCCTATTCCCCAGAACTGCTTGCTGAATCGAATACACCCCCCTTGCCTATTCGCAGGTCTTATTTAGGCTATTGTTTCCTTGCTAAACGTCTTTCACTCTCATCCTCTACTATCATTTTCTCCGGACTTTCAATTTACAGGAATTGTCGTTTTGTGCCTAGGAAAATTTCTATCTTTTTTTTTTTTTTTAATACGTTTATTTATTGTCGCTCAGCAACTCTCTGGCTATTTGCGACGAATACATAAAGTTTACATCTTATAAATAGAGTACAAAGCGGTTGATTTTAAATATTTCATACGATTTTACAACAAATTTAAATTTAAGTTAATTTATATCTTATATTATAGAGTACAAAGAGGTTGACTTTAAATATTTTATGAGATTTTTACAAACCAATTCATCGTCACTCAAAATGTCGCAGAGCGATTTCCACTCGAGGTTGCAGTTTTTTCTATGTTCCACATACTTTTTACATTCGCACAGTAGATGTTGTACGGTAATGATTTCGTTGCAAGTATGGCATTAAGGAGTTTGTGTCTTTTCCAAGATGTATTTATGCGTTATCGAACAATGACCAATTCGGAGACGTGCTAGAACGATTTCTTCTTGTCGATTGGTTCGATACTATGTTTCCCAATGTTGCAGTTCCTTTTTGATGAGAAATAATTTATTTGAACTTTGGGTTTGTTGCCATTCGGTTTGCCACTTTTTCTGAATGATTTTCCTAATTGATTTGGTTAACAACTTGTCCTCTTTTTTCGCCTTTTTGATGCAAGAATTAGCGAGTTGAAAGGTAGAATACCATGGAGGTCGATCTGGCGAGTAGATGGTATAAATAGGTTGAGTGTAATTCAATTCTGTAATTAATCCCATACACTGTATCGGAAATGGCTTTTGGATTCTGGATTTTTTATCATACTGTTGTACAAAGTTTGGAAACATGTTCTTTTGGTTGGAAGGGTTTGCAGTGTTAGCTGTTAATTTGACGAAGTGTTTTAGCGACAAGAGACGTCTTCTGAGTTTTAAGGGTAAAATATTACTCTCAGCGTGTAGACTAGCGATAGGACTGGTATAATTATCTCTTATTTCTCTCCGTTTTAGTTCTTTTTGGCCGTACACAATTTCCTTTAATAGTCTGCCCTATTTCTCCTTTAACTTTAGTGATCTTCGCCATTTATTCCCAGAGTATTTATTTTTCCCGCGCTTTCGACATCTCTCCTTCCAGCAGTAATTAAATAGGAATTCTACAGCACTGTCAACTCTCTTTTTTCTTCTCATGTAAACGTTTTCACTGATGGTTCTATGGTGTCGGTGCTTCTTTTATTCTTCCAAATTATAACTTCTCTGAATCTTTTTGTCTTCCTTTTTTCTGTTTCATATTTACGGCCAAGCTGATGGCTATTTCACGTTTCATTATTTTTATCTCCTCTAATTGTTTTTCTTCCCAATTTCTGATTATTTCCGACTCTATGAGTTTTCTTCAGGCCATCTCCCCTCCTCTTCCTGATCATTCCTGTGACTTTATTATTCTCCGTATAAGCGTTCTCTCATTCGGACTCTTTCTTCTGTCCATGAGATCTATACCGACTTGCTGTGGGTTTCTGGTCATTCTTGCTTTTCTGGTAATGGTACGGCTGATTCTTTGGCTCGGGTTGCTGCTTCTTCTTCTTCTTCAAAAAAAAATCACGTTTTCTAATCTCTTGCCGCTGTGTAAAAATTTCCATTTCAGATTTTGTTTGGTATCTGACTGTTCAACCTGATATTCCTTTCAATCTATGGTTTTTTCTGTTTCTTTCACTTCCTTACTTTGTTGTTGCCTCCATTATGCGTTTGCGCTTTAATCATTCCTTGTTGTCTTCCTCCTGTTTTCGCTTCTCATTAGTCTCTTTCCTATGTTGTCCTCTCCATTGAAATGATGCTGCTGTTTGTGACGCTGATTTCACGTTTATTAAGTGTGGCGGAGCGTCCGGCTTCGTACTCCCGTTTGCTTAGACTTCGGCTTCCTGCTCCTTTTTGTGCCCAATATATCCCGTCTTTTCCTTCTACACTTATTATCCCTCCCATTGTTACCTTCCTATTAGCGATTTTTGACCGTCTTATTATATAACTTTCCTCATTTCATTTCTAATTGTTTCTGTGTAAAAGTCCTTGGTTCACGAGTCCAATTTTCTTTTCTTTTTCTTTCTTTTTTTTTTTTTTTTTTTAGTCCAAAACAAACAAAAAACACCAATATTGTTTTATAGTAAAGTATAAAAAAAAAATCGAATTATTTCAATTGCAAAGTAGTTGGACGGATCAAAATTTAAACGATAACGATAATAAATAAATATTCGATGCAGTGATCTTAAATTTGATACCTGTGCACAGTTTATCATAAATAAGTCTCGGTTTTTTCCACTTATTGGATAGATCACTTTTAATACTACAACCGGTGCAAGGAGGTCCAGAAGTTGATGGAAAACTGTTATTGAAAGAACAGTAAATACAAGTTAAGTAAGCAAGCAAGTGTTCAGTTTTTTCTCCTTTTTCTAAATGACGTAGCATGTAACCGCAACCGACTTTTGTTGATTCAGCTCTTCTGAAAATGATTTTCCAAACCCTGAAATAAGGAAGAAGTAACCGTTATATTGATATTATACCATATTTGCGAAAGAAAGGAAAAGAAAAGATGTGTGAAATTCACGAGTAAGTTGTAGTTGCAACAAGAGTTTGAAACATCTATAGCTTGACAGAAAAGCTATATACAGGAGAATTTAGGAGTACTGTTACAAAAAAAAAAAAAAAAATGAAAAAGTAATATATATACATGATATACGTAGCGCAGTAGCCTAGTGATCAAGGCGTTTGGCTACTAAACCAGAGGACACAGGTTCGAGACTTGTCTCGTTGCAGATCCGGATCGCTCCCAGGTTTACCCAGCACGTGCTCCGCGGTTGTTATCAAGACACCACATGCGCCTGGCGAGGGGTTCTCGTTAAGACTGAACCTTGTCAGGTAGCTTCCGAAGGAGCCGTGTCCAATGACCAGACTTAGACGGCACCAGCTACTTCCTCTTCATTCTGACCCGGTATGTTGGAACGTGAGCCGGCCGTTCCTGGACGCCCCCTCTGCCATTCCAGAAGTATTGCCTCTCTGACCGCCTTTTTACGGGTGGCCAAGGGAACTATACTAATGCGGTCTAGGCGAAAAAAACCCTGTGAAATATCCATTTGAATTTTGGAAGGAACAAAATCATATCAAAATAAAATAGAACAGCCAAATTTTTTTTTGTTAATAAGATTTTTAGTGATTTAATTAAAATATAATGTCCATTAATAAATAATACGAGTGACTATCCATCGATTGGAAATTTTTAAAATTTCACGTTAATATCAGATGAAATTTGCGCGACAGTGGTAGTGTGGTCTCACTGTAATTGTTCCTCGACACTGAAGTTCACGGATTTACGATCTCATTGTTCATTTCTGAATAAGTAAAATAAGCTAGGTTCATATCGTTTAGAGAACTTCGAATTTTATAAAGGTTTAAATTCATCGTTTAGGCGGGTTATCTTTATTAAAATGGTAAAGTTTCTTCGTTTTAAAACTTGCACGGCTTTTATTCGCTATTTTACTATTAATGACAGTATGAAACCGGTCAATTTCACTGTCACGTAGGAAAACTATTACGATATGAGGAGAGTTTTCTTAAACTAAGACCAATGTTTTTTAGAAGTGAACCCGAGCGTATAATGTAACAATTCCCGTTCGGTGAGCCCAGAGAAATAAAAAAATAATAACAATTCCCGTATATTTATGTAAGTTTAAGAGTCTATAAATTTACAATAATTTGCTTCTCCTTTTTAACAGGAGTTTTTCAGGATTTTGCTGTATCTCGATGACTGTCGCGAGAGTTATAACGTCTATTTAAGAAGCAGTCAGAGAAACCATCATCAAAGTGCGACGTGTGCGTAGTGCGAAATTTTAGTATACGTAGGGTATTTTAGAAGTAATGCACATGCTGACGCAGTTTATATGCATCTAGGAGGAGGAAAAATAAAAGGGATGCATACTATAAAGTTTTGGCAACATGGCATTGTGTGTACTGTGATTGGTTTCGAGTGAGTTGTGCGTGCCTACAAAAGTCGTGTTTTTGTAACGATGGAAGACCCCGCTTGGGCAACGTCACAAATCTGGACCAGCGATTGTGTGTGAAAATCAAAACTTTTCGTGGTCGTAGACCTACAGAAATTCATTCTGCATTTGAAGAAGTGTGTGGCAGTGATACCATGGACTGCTATTTCTCGCTGGGCAAAAAAGTTTAAAGAAGGCTGCTCGTCGGTTGAGGATGCCCCACGTAATGGTCGTCCAAGAACTTCGAGTGACAACACAAATATCGCTATAGTGGCAACACTGATCGATGAAGATCGTCGTATGATGAGCGAAGAGATAGGTGGTCATACAGCTGGTATCAAAAACCTGTCGGCTACCAGCACCAAAAATCCGAAAATTGCGTCCGTCACTACTTGATCGCGGCGTTTTCATCTTGCATGATAATGCACGCCCTCGTGACAATGATGAAATTCGAGCAATTTTTGCGGAATACGGCTGGGAATTGTTATCGGATATGGCCCCTTACGATTGTGACCTGTTCTGTAAACTCAAAAGCCGATGCGAGAGGAATCCTTTTCCGGATTTAGAGACCTTAAATAGTGCTGTACCCGACGGATTCTTGAACTAAATTTCAAAGGCCTCCTGGACGGCATCCAGAACTTCCCCCGACGCTGGGAACGTATCATTGAGGAGGAGGGTGGTTATATTGAAAGATTATAATATTTATATGACTTTGTCAAATATATTTTTTTTGTATGGACACATGTGCATTTAAGGTTTGGATCATACGGAGGTAAGGTTCCCGCGATTACTACTTGAGCAAATCTATTTTAGTTTAATGAACTGTTCCGAGGATTTTAACGCTACGCGAAGCAAAACATTTTTAATTATTACTCTGAATTTTAGCAAGCTCTCCAAAAGGGAAAATCCGAAACGCTTACCCCGAGCCGTCTAATTTTCTCCAGAAATCATCCATTTGACCGCGAAGAATGAAGTTGAAGATGCTGTTTTTCGCTTTATCGTAAAGGCCGCTTCGATTGTTAAAAACTGGTGTTTTTTCAACAACTCTGACTATGTCACAAACTTCATTATTGACTGAAACACAAAAGCAAATCATCGAACACACTTCGCATATTATCTAATAAATTTTAACAGGGGGTCGTAAGAAACGTTTTTTTTTTTTTTTTTTTTTTTTTTTTTTGTGTTAATTTATCAGCTTAACAACAAATTTCACGAGGAATAAAAAGTGACATAACTTTAATTTCGCCTTTACAAATAGTACCTTACTTAATTATCGCACTGAAATTTATTAGAATTGTTTAACGCGAAACCATTTTCATTCTGGTTTTTTTTTCTGGTTTTCACCACAATTTTTTTCATTTTATTTTTAATAATTTTTAAGAAATCTAGAGCAGCCAACAGATTTCGCGTCCGCATCCAAAAACTTCATCTATTAAAGAATGAGGAGAAAATCGAAAAAGTATTACGAATAAAAATGGAGGGGAAACAACACTGGTTCCCTCCGTGTGTATCACGTAAACGTTCGTTTTCTGTGCTTGCGATCGGTCTCGGGGTTGTTATTTTTCTGTGCCGTTTTGTACATTTTTTATCAACTCTATACTGGACATTCTTATCACACTACGGAGATTATATTCCCACATATACCTGTAGCGCGGCAAGTTTTTATTTTTGTTATCACATCTAACTCCGATTTAATCAGCAAGCCCGGATGAGCGTAAAAATATGTAGAATACTTTTACATCTTACACAAGTAATTAAAGCTAGTGTAAAACAGAGAAACATGTCGGATTATTTACTGGAAAATGGATTAAATAAAATTCGGTTTTGGTTTGTTTCAATTCAAATATGACTTACACGGAAACCTTATACATACATTTAGGTGTATGCGTATTAACATTTTTTTTGCAGAATCATTTGTTAGCATTCTAATAGGCAGTGTGTAAATATCACTGGAGTAATCAAAACGATTGCATGCGAAAACAAATTTTTTAACGTCTAAGAAAGCTATTAAAAAAAAAACAAAAACAAAATAAAAACAAAAAAATGGTACCTTTTTAAAAAGCAGCGTTAAATAAAATCGTTATATTTAATGAATTTTAATATTTCTTTGTCGATAGATGGAAAGCTAAGAAAAAATTAATTTGTATTTTTACCAAAAAGTCTTTACCATTTGATGGACATTTTCGAAAAGGCTGTTAAATTTCTTACACATATAGCTAGGAATATAATTTTCAAATTTCTATACCATTCACCGGGTCATATTCGTACTGTCGGTCGTAGTCACGTGTAAACGGAGGAATTTTATCGGTTTCACTTTCTTGCGGGATTAATCCTGAAACTTTATTGCGGAGATATTGTCGACCCGGATGGCATTTACATATGTCCCGCTGAGCAATTCTGGCCAACGCTTCGCTCCATACCTGTATTTTATTAGCGAAATTTTAAAGGTAATTTTGTTTGTTCTATTCGTATCGTAATGTGTAAAATTTTTTAAATTGCAAAATTGAAATTTCAGATTTACTTCTTAAAATGAAACGAAAGAAAATAAAAACACTAAAGTTATCCATTTTGGAAAGTATAAACTATTCGTAAATGTAACTATAGCGACACCGCAGGCGCAAAAAATAATTGCATATTGCGTGCAATTTTTGACATTGAAAATATCTGTGAAGATATGCTGGGAAAAGTCGGACGAAAGTGACGTCGTGGAAAATGGAAGTAACAGAAATTACTATACAAAAATCATAAATTAAAAATTTTTAATCGGTTCTGAACACTTTTTTTTCAGAAAATTTCCCCCTAAATTGGTAAAATCATATTAATTGGTTAGAGGGGGAGAGTGTATTTAATAGAGGGAAAGGAAGAATTAAGACTAAGAATCGTTGCGCAATTCTCTAAGCTGGAAGATGGAAAAGATGTTTTACTAAATTCGAAATATTTGGAGGTGAAATTCATAATACTGGGGTGATTAAAGCAATAAAGTTGATGCCCAGAACATGGATTTGTCAAATCAAATGGAAAAAGATCAGGAAAACATAATTACTATTACAATGAGTCTCGGAGTAAGTTGTTTTATACTGGTGAAATAAATTCACTTTTAAAATTACTTCTTTCAGATTTTCAGATTTTTAATTTTATAATGTTTCATCAATTTCGAAAATTAAATATACATTTGAAATTGGGGAATGTTGTTGTACACAAATGTAATGTGAATGAACGCCGTGATAATTTGATGCGAATAATTAATTACGATATTACTTATTTAATAAAGTAATAATTCGAGTAACACAATACTTTGTTAAATCATAGTTCGTTATTCGTTTAAAAATTATTTTTTATACAAAAAGTAGTATTTTTTACGTATTTCGTTATTAGGAATATATTTTTGAGGTTTTTTGTAAGTTTTTTATTGTTATTAGTGTTTTTATAACAAATTTAAGCGCGAGTAATTCGTATTTATCTACACTCTCATACACATCCGGCGAGTATGCGAGTAGTCGACGGTTTAATGTCCAACAAAGTAAATTTGGTGCGAAATTTAGTGATAACAGTACGAATTGTTGATTCACCAGGTCGATACAAACGATGCACATTTTTCACACAGAGCACTGGTTTTTGATAATAAATTTCAACAATTTGAAATCGTTGCTTATTTATAAGTCTTTCCATGATGAAATGGCAGAGTATACTGAAAACTTTTCACTTTGACAGATGACGTTTGGACGCCAATACCAACCAGTGCTGCCAACCTGAAAAACTTAACTCTTAAAAAATCACTCTTTATAACACAGAAACTTATTCTTCCTTCTCACTACCGTCTTGACGTCATTCCTTCGTATTTCCAACAAACCTCTTACGTCTATTTTCGATTCTCCGACTCAATTAAATTCTCACTACCTTTTTGATGATCTAACATTCAAGTTGGCAACCCTTAGTATTTTCTTATTGACTTCTACGCTTACTTTCCTAAATTCTTCCCAGTTGTTCTTCTTTTAACTTTAATCGTATTAGTATATTTTTGTCATTATAACTCTTAAACACTCTTTTTCGTATAGGTGGTGAGGGGAGTTGTTGTACTTGCCCTCGTGGACCGAGCGTTACTAGGTAAAATTTTGTAACTACTAATTTGTAATTATTATTCAGAAACAAAATATAACTGAATGAGGTACCTAATTTATTGAAAAAAGTGTATTCTCTACTTGAAGTAAGGTAATATTTGTAATTGCCGTTGAAAATAAATTTTACAGATCGAATTCGTATTAAAAATCTGATATGTTCTTATTTAATATTTTGAATACAGTAATTTTGGGGTGTTAATAATTTTTAAAACTACTTCGCGTGCTTTTTTTTTTTTTTTTTTTTTTTTTTATTATTGAATTAATGAAGAAGGTTTCACGGCTCAATTAGGAAGGAAATGAGGTTAAATGAGATGGAAAAGTTTGACTTGTTTAAGGAAATACATTGTTTTATCTGTGGAGTTGGAGGTATCATTAAGAGCTAGAACACGGCTTGAAGGAACATAGAGAGAGAGAGTCGAAAAGAAGCTGTCTTTAAGCATGTGAAAATATGATCAGCCGTTAAGCCCTCTTTGCCACAATGGGGACAGTCGGGAGGGAAGAGATTTGATAAGAGATGGGGTGAGTAAGTCGGGTGTGTCCAGTACGTAGCCGAGTAATCACTATCTCTTCTTGACATGACTTTCGGTTTGAGAAGTTCCACGGTATTGGCTTTTCTTTGAGGTCTCGAAGCTTATTGCTTTTTATGTTATGCCAATGCTGCTTCCACATAGAAAGTAATAGTTCTTTATAATGTTGTTTGAGGTCTTCAGCGGTAGGACGAATAAGCATAGAAATTGTACTGTTGAGTTTGGCAGCTTTGGCGGCCAAATCCACCATATCATGTCCAGGAATTTCTACATGGCCTGGGATCCAGATAAATTTTGTTGAAATAGACTGTAGATGCATAGTGTTTAGAATCACTTTAATGCGCTGAGCAATTGGGTATGATGAAAATGGATCTTGTAGTAGTTGGAGTGACGTAAGAGAATCAGACAGGATTATTAGGTTTTGTTGAAAGTGGAGTAAGAAATATTGGAGACATAATAGGATAACTGTTAGTTGTGCAGATAGATAGACGGTTGCTTAAGCGATGTGAGAATATTTTTTTATTCGCAGAGTACGCACAAACCACTCTTTTTTGGGTTTTAGAGCCATCGATGTGGATGTGGTTAGGATATTCTTGAAGGATTAGTTGTAATTTTCCGAAGATTATATTTTTATCAGCTGGTCTAAAAAGTTTCGTTAAATCCAATTGGATCTCAGGAATTTGAGAGACCCACGGTGGAGCTTCAGAAAATATGGTTAAGAGAGAGTGGGTGTTGTACTTTTGACAGGTCAATTTTTGGTGTCTGATCATTATATGGTTTGGTGAATTGTTTGGGTTAAAGAGATAGTCATATATATGTTAGTGGGGTTTTGGGCAGCTGAGATAACAAAATTAGAGGTAGAGAGTGATCGACGATAATGGAGTGGGGGAATAGCTGTTTCCGCATATAGACTGTCTATTGGAGTAGTGCGGAACGCTGCTGTAGCGATTCGGAGAGCTGTTGTCTGGATTGTGTCTAAAAGTTTTAATGCTGACTTATTAGCTTGGCCATATATGAGTGCTCCATAATCGATTCTGGTGTATTAGTCTACCTCTACTGCAACCAGTTATTGGGTTTAGCTAAATATTTCATCACATTAATTGACCGTTGACATTTTGCTTTCAAATTTTTTATGTGTGGAAGTCAGGTTAATTTCCGATCAAAGTGTATACCTAAAAATTTTGTATTATCTTGAATTAATATTGGTTTTCCATATACAAGCAGAGTATGGAACTTGGGCGCTGGCTTTCTTTTTCGAAAGATTACTAAATATGTTTTTGTGCTAGAAAATCAGAATCCAAGATTATGCGTTCACTGAGATAGGCGGTTTAGGGTTTCTTGTAATAGTCTATGCGCTCTTTGTGGGTTTGGACTTATGATACTAATACTGTAGTCATCAGCAAATAACCGTTGTGTAAGCCGGAAGTGAACATTAGTCACAATATTGTTTATGGCAAGTAGAAAAAGTGTTACACTTAGAACTGGGTCCTGGGGGACTCCGTTTTGGACTTCCTATGGCGTAGATAAAACACCATTTATCCCGACAGTAAGGGAACGGTTATTTAAAAAACTTTGGAGGGGAATAGGAAGATGACCACGAAGGCCACATTGTGTAATAGTTGACTTAGGTAGTATCTCCATATCCGATCATATGCTTTTTCAATATCAAAAAATAGTCCATATAAACAGGATTTATTGGTGAAGGCCTCTTGTATTTCACTTTCGAGGTCACAAACCGCCTGAATTGGAGATCGATTTTTCCTAAAGCCATATTGATAGTTAGTGATAATATGGTACCATACAAAGCGTTTGTTGTGTGACTAGTTTTTCCAGAGTTTTCCCAATAACGCTGGTTAAAGATATAGGGCGATATGATTATGGGTTAGATGGGTTTGAGTTGGGTTTTAAAATTGGGATGACAGTAGCTGTTTTCCATTGAGGTGGATACTGGCCTGTTGTAAAAATTTCGTTAAACACTTGAGTCAGATATGATATAGTTTTAGGGTGAAGATTTTTTAGCATAGCGGGATGAATTTGATCCGGGCCTGGAACCGTGTTTTTGAATTTATGGATAATGTAATTTACTTCTTGACTTGATATAGGTTGGTTGTAGTAATAATTACCAGAGTGATAGTGGAAAGTTGTGTTGGAGTTGGGTGATAGCAAAAGTTGGTTTATTATCTGTTAATCTTTTTGTACTATTCCACATGGCTGCAGAAGATACAGGCTGGTTTATACTAGATACAAAGTTTATCTAACTCTGCCTTTTGGAGTAGCGGATGAGTATTCTGGCTTTTGCTCTAAGTTTTTTGTATTGTACAAAGTCTTGTTGACACATGCTATTTCGAAATTTACGCAGGGCTTTGTTGCGATTTTTTATGGCCAATTTTATTTCTTCAGACCACCAAGGTATTTTTCGAGATTTAATTGAGTTAAAAGGATCTGAGTATGGAGTTCTCAGCAGCACGAATCAATAGATTAGTGAAAGCACCAACCGAATCTGCAATGACTGTAGAACAAGGAAGTTAATCTATGTTGGCTGTAAAATCATAAAACCAAGACCAATTCGCTTTGGGAATGTTTCATTTCGGTATAGATACTTGACATGGTTTGTGGTGTTCTAAAGAGATCACTCTGTTGTCGCGATAGCCCAGTTGCTAGAGCGCTTGACTTCCGTTACGGAGGTCAGGGGTTCGATCCCGAGCGACGACCGAACTTATTACAAGAATTAAATAAATAATCGCTAATAATCACATGGAAGGCAATGGCAAACCACCACGTACAGCATCATATGAGCGCTAGGTTAGTACACAGCAGACACACACGGGACTGCACTGGTATATCGATAAATCAAACGATTACTATCAGTTCCGAATGTAGTCTTGCGTGTGTACACCTGCGTTGCATATAACAATTGCCTAGAGTATACTACCTATATCTGTACAGCTAAAAATGTATGAATAGGTAGTTGCCGACGCTCAGAAGCTGAGTATGGCACTATAAAGGGAAGAGAAAAAGGGACCACTATGGGATAATGGTCACTATCACAAGGATCTGTGTATACGGCCTATTGGAGTTTAGGTTCCAGATAGTTTGAGCATATTGTTAGATCAATAGATGAAAAACATCCGTAACTTGAAGTTATGTGGGTTGGGGAGTGTTTGTTGTTTAAGAGGATTAGTTTCGAATAATTAGCCAGCACACGCTCAACTATATTGCCTTTAGTGTTAGAGCATTTACTGCCCCAAAGTGAATTGTGGGCATTGAAATCACCACACAGAATGAGCGGTTCTGGGAGGTAGGCTAGAAGTTTTGTCAAAGATCTAGTTGATATATTTTGAGTTGGTGGAATGTAAACAGAGCAAACTGTAATTGGGTTTTGGGATATCTGTGGGATAGAGATAGAGGCAGCAATGTTTTGGATTTCTGTTGGTGTTTGTATACTAGTCGCTTGGAATGAATTTGATGTAAATAATGCAGTTCCGTCCTTAGCATAGGAACTGGTAGGATTATCGTGTCTAAATACGGTATAGTTTGGTAGGTTTACTTGGGATTGCGGATTGCAATAATGTATGGTTTATGTTTATAGATTAATTGTTTGAGTTCAGCTACTCTTTGAAAGTAGCCGTTTACATTCCACTGTAGACAGACTGTCATTGTATATAGCAACGAAATTTAACTTATAGATAATTACACTATATATGTTAGTACTTATATTAAGTAATATTAAGTTGACAAGTTTGATTCATTGGAGTCCAATTCTTGTGTCGAGTCAGACGTTGGTGTATCATGATGACTTAAAATTCTAGTCAATCGGTTTTTGAGGCCGCGGTGCTTCACATTAGGCCGCAGCTGAACGATGAAAGGAAAGATTTCTTCCGGATTTTGGTAGTAATTAACAATAACTCTATCAGCCACTTTTGTTTTGGTTTTTAATATCTCCATAAGGAGTTCAAATATATAGTTTTCCGTACTTCCTTCAGGGATAACTTGAGGCGATTTATGGAACATCTGTGAGATGATGTATTTTAGTTCTCCACCGAGTTCGCTATCCGTATTGTTATTTTGTTGTGAATCGTGTTCGGAGTTTGTCCCGTTTTAGGTTTTTTTTTTTGATTTTAGTAAACCATATTTTCATGCTACGATCTTGGAGAAAAGGCTGATTTTCTTCAATTATGTTGATCAATCCTGCAAGATCCGATGTAAACTCAGCAGCCGCAGTAGGGATTTGGCCGTTTTTTCTGCACATATCGATAAACAGTGAAAAATTTGAATAGGCTGTGGTATAGGGTACATATGCTTTTTTGTTTCGAAATTTTCTTGAATGGGTTGTAAGGCGTCTTTTATCGATAGTACTGTTGGTTGATGGTGAAGTTCCTTCTCGTCGTTTGATGAATCACTTTCCTCTTGTTTTTGGAGAGAAGGATTTTTGCTGGTATTTTTCAGTTTTTTCTTTACCGGTTTTTTGTTGGCTCCGACATCTAGCATTATCGGTCTGCTGGTCTCACTTAGAGTCGATGATGCGTGGGATAGTGGTCGCTCATGGTTGTTAATTGCCTTTTGGGTGCCATCATATCCGAGGTTATGTATGATTGATCTTTAGGCGCTGACGAATAATTAGTATTGGAAGGTACTTGTGAATTGTCGTTGCTTAGATTTACAGGGGTATCCATAACATCTTCCCTGTGCAGTATATGGTGTATTGATTCATTTATTATATTTCGGTGTTCTTTATTGTCGTCTCTAGTTGCTAGCTGGTCTTCTAACATACATCAGGAAATGGAGTGTCATCCAAATATGGGCAATCTTCGATTTCATGTCCCATTTTATGACATTTAAAGCATGCTAACTGATCGAAAGTTAGAAAAATTCTGCACGTTCTTTCATTATGTGTAATATTAAAAGAATTTGGGAGCTTTATATCAGATATACTATTTCGGACGTAAATTTGTTGACGCCAGCTGACAACATGCGAAAATAAACTGTCACTTGGATCGACTCTTAATATAAATATCGATGACGCTACATCAAGTAAAAGTTCATTTTTAAGGTAATCTTCTAGAACACTATTCGATATTACGGGAGAAACGTCTGAAAGAATAATTTTTGTTGACGGTTTTGTAAGCGGTTTAGCCTTAATGAAGTTGTTTCCGATTTTAATTCCTCCATATTAGAAAATTTTTTGCTATTTCTTCATTTGACGAAAAGACGATTACTCTGTTATTACTAACCCTAGAGGCTGCAGTGATATATTTTGGTCCTTCGATAAGATCTTTAAGTGCTATTAGATAGTCTCTTATTTTCAAACCATCGTAATGATTAAATATGATTCCTTCAGATTCAGTAGGGTATTTAAAATCTTTTATCGGCGTTATTCTTTGTTTAACCATATTAGCATATGTTGTATTATTAGTAATATTTTGCTCAAATAAAGGTGGAGACAAATTTAACGGACTGTTGTTAGTATTAGAGTTTAAATTAATATTATTGTTAGTATTATGTAATAACGGATTGATTATACCGGTAGTTAATGCAGGTATCATTGTTGTTGCTGTTTCGGCTGATAAGGACGTTGGTACTAACGTAGATGATGGTAATGATGTTGGTAGATTTTTGTCGGCTGCTAACGACATAATGCTAACAGGACCGATGATAAGCGAAGTTTACTTTAATATACTCGTAATATTATACAGTTAACGCGCAACAATAAACAGTCTGATAACAATAGAAACTCGTAAATGTTTAAATTTTATATTATAGTAAAAGTAATGAGATACCAACAGCGTGACTAAAATAAAAATAATAAAAAGA
Source organism: Icerya purchasi (assembly GCA_039619475.1). Classification (NCBI taxonomy): domain Eukaryota; kingdom Metazoa; phylum Arthropoda; class Insecta; order Hemiptera; family Monophlebidae; genus Icerya; species Icerya purchasi. The sequence goes on along the minus strand of CM077115.1, from coordinate 346,026,341 downwards.
CGGGGTGCTATGACATATTATTTAAGAACTGTAATATCACAATTGGAAGTGAATGATGGAATTTATTTTAACCCTCTAGATTTACCTACGCTATTACACAACCCACCTATGGATTTTATTGTTTTTTTAAATTTTTATTTACATTTGTATTTTATATTAGATATTTATAAATGTAATTAGCACGTTTTCCGGTATAAAAATGAGTACAGGTAAAAAATTAGGCCAGGTATACGAGTAACCGAAATGTTTCTTTTTTTTTTTTTTTACTTTTTTATTGGGCTTGTCAGCTACGGACGATTACCCATCAAGAAGGAAGAACGTAGGACAAAAGGAAACTGAGGACACTAAGAAAGTTATTCGGGGAAGGTGGAGACGGCCAGAACTACTATGGAGAGACAGCAAGGGAGTCAAAAAAGATCGGTACTAGAACTCGTGCAATTAGCAGTCCGAAGGGAAATAAATTTGTAGACGAAAAAATATACAGGATACCTTAAAGGAAAGGAAAGCTCTCATGTCTTGTTAGCCGTTATACCTGATTATAATATATTATATATATTTAAACTAAATGCGCGGTTGACCAGCATAAAAAGAAAAGTATTTTTATCCATGTCTGTGATTGTTGGGCAGCGCCCACAAAAAGATTCTCATCAACAATATGGCCGCAACTGCAATGCAGTGCCCACAGTAGCCGATGAGGCAAGAGACAAGGCATCGCTATTCGCCTACGGTTGCGACTGCAAAGCAGTGCTTGCAATTCCCGTCCAGAAAAGCAAAATGATTGATTATCCATTATTTAAACGGCATCTGCGGACGACGAGCTTACGATATATTAAGGATAAAAAGAAAAGATGTTCCACATCGGAAGGGGCCAGCATGATCGTCAAATAGCGCAGCGTTCATACTAACTTCGGAAGATCCGCACCACCTTGACCCAGTACCACTATGGCCACCATCCGAGCAAAGAGGCCCACAATACACCAAGTGAAGGCTGCGGGGGAACCAAAATATTAAAATAAGAAATGGATGAGGGATTTGCTTAAATGTTTATACGGTCGCGGATTAAAGACAAGAATTTAGCAATAGCAGGAACAACAGACAGTGAGGGAAAGGCGAGGATAAAGGAAGCACAGTACGGCGTGGGGATATTAAGGGATAGCAGATCTGAGTATAGTACCAATCTTTCGGAAGATAAAGATGCACACTCAAAGAAAATGTGATCAGCGTCACAATCGAGTGTGTCATCTACACATAATGGACAGAGGGGAAGGGAAGTAATAGAAAACCGATAAAGAGAAGCAGGGAGACAACTGTGACCAAAACGAAGGCGACAAAGAGAGGATATAGTAGAACGACGAAGCTGTGGGAAGTCTAGGAATCAAGGGTGTGAGGGTGGAAAGACACAAGTATAAGGACCGCAGATTTGTAAAGGAAGGAGACCCAACAGGCCGGATAAAAGTCACTGGATTGTGTCATCTGTGTTATAAACAAGCGATAAAAAATTCAAGAAAAACTAGAAAAACTTGTACTAATTGTGAAAAGGCAGTATATGATGAATATGTGATATTAGTAACAAAATGTAAAGGGTGTGCGGAATAAATAATGATCTATTTTTATACGTATAAATAAATAAAATGTCCTTTAGTCACTTAATTAATGATATCTGACGCACCGGAAGTAACATCGAAAAAGTAATTATATATCCCCCAAAATCCAAAATGGAAATTATACAGGTTACGAGCAATGCTATTTTACAGTAGCTTTTAGTGAAAATTCATGAACATGTATATTTTACTTAGAAAAAGCGGATGAAACCCGTGACATTGCCAGGTTACAAACATATCAGCTTGTGTCGGCGATTTGTTGATAACAATTTTGAAATTCAAGAATAATTTTTAAGGTTACATGTGACACCGAGAATAATGGATATGGTCTAGACGCAAATAAGATACATTAGTAGGATGTTTAAAAAATCCGTGTTACGATGGAGGAGCGAACATGGTGTTGGTATTCGAAAAGGAGTGAAGAACCATCTACAGGAACTGCAATCCTTAGCAATCTATGTTTACTGTGCTAATCATACTCTTAATTTAGCCATTATTGTTTTAACGAATGTTATACTTGCGAAGAAATTATTAAAGTTGCGTCCAAAAAGAAATAATTTATTCGACGCTATTGATGGTCTCCGAAAATGTCAGTCAGAAGTAAATTTTCTTCTGTCAAATCAGGAATTTCTTTTAATTTATCTATTGACCATACCCGTCTCAACAGCAACGGCAGAAAAAAGTCCCTCCATGCTGGTCAAACGTACTAAAACTTGTTCATGTTGAACAATACGATAGAAAAAAGAAATTCGACCATAGAACACGTTATATGCCACTCAATGTGGATTACCAACTTATTAGAAAGAAAAACAACAGGGAAGACTCAATGCGGAAAGCCTCGAAGGAGATTTATGGATAAAATAAAAAGAAGGAGGTCATACGCGGAAGTTAAAGCATCAGCCAGAGCACGCAAAGATCTGGCACGTGGCCATGTTACCCACCAACTCTTGGATTGAGAAGATGTTGATTAGACGTATCGCCAAGGTTTTGTAAGTGACCGACATTTATAATAAGAGTTCAAATTAGTTACGCGATGTGTTAAAAATGAAAATAAAATATTAAAATTTCTCGCGGGCTGCTTAACGCTGGTATAAAGGCATTTAAGTACAACAAAATTGTGGAGCAATGTTAAGCGCAGTAAGGTATCTAGGATTGACTAATCGGGAATAAGTTGTAATGATAAAATGTGAAAATGTTTATTTGGCATATTTATGAAAACAGCAGCGGTGCCAATTAATGCCTGCACAGTTATATAAATTAAATTTTATACCGGACCCATGTTAAAACAAGTACCGTTAAAAATTGTATGCTGCTTTTTTAAAGGACGTTACAAAAATGTTTTAAATTCGTAATGGTTAAAGAGTCTAACGAGGTCGAGTACGCTACTGGTTAACCGATCGGCCAATTGCCGGATAATATCGATAAATGGACGAAATTAGTTTATTTTATTTGTACGCACCGTTTTTCTCATGTTATTGACGCAATACGGGTATGATCGGTAACGTCCGCCGGCAACGTAATTTCTGAATCGATTCATCTTGCTGATAACGACCATTTTATCTTTCTTAAATAGTCTCGATTGCGAGCAAACTACATCTTCACAGGCGAATGTTACTACCTGCATTTTTCCCCGAAGAACAAAAAATTAAAGATTATTTTTGTTTGCTACATGAAAAACGTTTGTTATTCGATTTTATTAAATATTAACATTTTGTACATCGGGAAGGTAATAAACACTTTATAGGCCAGCTGACAAGATGTAGTTAGTTAGGTAGCGGTGTTTCGTTCGATTTTAGAATCTGGTTCTGATCTCGTTATTGCACATTGAAACTTCAAAAAATTTCATTTGCTAAAATGTTCATCATAGTTAGGGCGTCAAAAAAAAAAACAAAAAACAAAAAAAAACAAACTTAATAATTATTATAAAATCCAGAAAAAAATTAATTGCGGAATAAATTTTTAATTGATTAAACAAATAGCCTCATCTTTTTACAATATTTCTCTTAGATTCAAATGAAATACAGACCGCGAGATAAGGAAGTAAAAATAAGAAAGAAAATACTGACAGTTTTCTTTAAAGATTTATGTTGAGGTAATACTGCAAAAATGGAATAAAGCAAATTTAATCCTGGTATAGAAGAAAGGGGCTCCGAATGACTCGCAAGAATTGTAATTATCCAATTTATATAAGATATTCGCTAGAATCGTAACAGATGAACTATTGTAATACAACATTTAAACGATAACCAAACAATTCTGAAGAAGTTGTGGCGCACTATAGATCATATATAAAGTATTGAAATAATTAAAAGATCTCGCTAATAAGAACCAGACTACCGATAATAATGCCAACCGGTTTTGAGAAAGTTTTTGATTCGGTTAAGACAAACACAGCACTTAATGCTTCGAAAGATTGGAAGTAGAAAAGAAATACATACAAATAATAGAGTAAATGAAACGATAAAATCAGAAATATCTTAAGACTGAATACTAAATAGAATATGTTAGAAACATTTCATGTTCCATTCTTCGGAAAATAAAATATATCAATAAAGATAAATGTAGTACTAATTGTTTGGAATATATAGGAAATCGAATTATCTTATCTTCATTTAGTGATGGAAACTAAAGAGTATTATTAAAAATTAACTTTCTTCCCCTTTTTCAACTCACTAATTAGAGGGATCTTTACTCAGAAATAATTAAAAGAAAAAGGAGTGGAGAAAGAACGGATAATAAAAATTATGAGCAAAGGGGGAAGAAGTAGGAAGTTAAAATTTCAGCAAATGAGAATAAAGAGCAAGATGCTCCCCAATTTAACCTAAATATATTATTTTAATTTAAAATAAAAAAAAACAAAAAAATGGTATCGATATATATAAAAATATTAATAGGTCTGTTTCAAATTCAGATCATGATTTTTACGTTTACTAATATTTCACCGATTTTCCTTTCTAGCTGAGTGAATTAGTGTTTTTCAGTCGTATCAATCACCTATAATTAACATTTTTCTGTATACATATTACAGAGTGCGGGCTTTTAAAAAATTAATCATCTACTGAGAAAACAAAATATAACGAAGTTTCAAAAGATGAAGGTGGGGGGTAAGTTCCCTTTATTAGACAGAGCATTAAGCTTTCATAGTCTTTTATTCTGAAACAGTATACCAATTTTCTTCAGATTATTTGTGAGTAATATATAAACCTTCGTTCCGAGATACAGTTCCAGTTATCACCAACAAGGATGTAGGATTGCTGGTAGTATTATATTACTTTTTTGGTAGCGGAACTACACCCTTACAATAAGGTGGCGTCCACACTACTAAATTATGACCGGCGCTAGTATTGCATTAGTGTTGCGATAGTACAAGGGTCTGCACTGTTACAATAAAGCCTCTGAAGCAAGTATGAAAAGCGCTGGTTTTTTTTTATTTTATTTTGGGGGGGGGGCGTCAACCAGGAACCTCACCCAGAAACAATAGGAAGAAGAGTTAACTAATTGAAACTTAATTCGATTGGAAATGGCAGAAATAAAGGAACCAATGGCAGGAGCAACACACTGAGACGGAATGGATATGATATAGGAAGCACGGGAAGTCTTTTAACTTTAAAAGGAGTAAATAAAGGGAAGAGCGTTCCGCAGAAAGAGCAGAACACTCGAAGAAAATGTGATTAGCATCACAGATAACTTCCTCATTCGAATATAGAGGATAATAATGTGTGGAAACCAAAGAGAGACGATAGCGGGAAGAGGGCAGTAAAATGTGATTAAAGCGTAGTAGACGAATAATAAAGATAATAACAGAACGTGGAAGAGAAGGGAATTCTGAGAACCGAGAATTAGCAGGAAGGTTAGGTTGAATTAAGAGGTAGAAAGAGCGATCATTGGTAAAAGAGAAAGGGTACATATCGGACCAAAATTTAAAGTGAAATTTCTTACTTAAGGATAATAGATTAGTATTAGGGATCTTATTAAAGTAAAATCGGGAACGGGTAGCAACCTGAGCTAAAACATTACTATCGATGATTCTATGACCACGAACCCACAACAAATCAACACGGACAGAGTAACGAAGGAAAGATTGTGAATGAGAGATCGTATACGAAGAATGATGATGTCTGAAGAGGGAGGGGGAAGAGGAAAACTCATGGAGTCAGATATTATCAGATAGTGGGAAAAGTTACGATTGGAGGAAATATAAATTATTGCACGTAGAATAGCCATCAACTCGACTGTAAAAATGGGACAGCGAATAAAGGAAGCCCCGTCACCACCAGGTCGCCTAGAGCCATCAGTGGAAATTAGTACATGAGAAGGAAAAAGGGAACTGATAATGCTGTGAAATTCCTATTCAATAATAACCGCCTGGGACAGAGACTCCATTAATTAGTTTTATGCTCCAACACCCTAACATGATATTTAAAAATTCTTCCGATGTAGCATTACATTTTAATAGGTCTATATTAAAATCGCCACATACGATAAATTCCCACTTTCTATCAACCTGGTTAATAAAAAGATACAGTTCTTTTAAAAACTCATTTAACGACTTGGTGACCGATAAATAGCGAATATTCGTGTTACTTTATTACTCCTTATTTCAATATTGACGGACAAACACTCGTATGCCTTATTATTATATGTAGCATAACCGTTAGATTGAAAACTATTATTAACGAAGATAATGGTTCCTTCATTATACGAGGGACGTTTCAAAAGTCTCCGTTACGCTTTCAGATTTCAGCTTGTGGTAACACTGGCGAGATAAGCAATACAACATTATATTCGCGAGATGGCTGTGCGAGTAAATGGTAAAAATTTCAAGGTCCTAATCAGCACGCCGTTAGTGTTCGTTTAACCATGGAGCTACCACTACAGTGCGCGTCCAACTTTTTAAACTAATTTATCAGGTTGTTCTTGAGTTCGTCATCATTGTTGAATCGTTGTGTACCCGAAAACCGTTTCAACAAGAGGAAAAGATGAAAATCAGACGGCGCAAGGTCCGGGGAGTATGCTGGGTGTTCGAAGACCAACCATTTTCATTTTTCGATAAGCTGGAGCGTCGCACTAGAGATCAAGATTGGGTTTTTTCGTCAAAAGGTTTGGTCGCTTGTTTTTTATGGATTTTTTCGAATTATCCAATATTTAGCAGTAACTATCGAGGTCTATGGTGGTACCTCGAGACATAAATCGGCCAAAAGAGGCCCGCAGCAGTCCCAAAAGATCGTGGCCATAAGCTTCTTCGCAGACTTCTCTGCCTTGCATTTTTTCGGCCGTAGTGAATTTACCCGTTTCCACACCACGGTATCGATTTTCGTGGTTTAAAGTGCTGAATCCATTCACGAACGGGTCAGTTCGATATTGCATCATCACCATAAGTATTTTTCAACTGGCGGTGTATTTTTTTACCCGAAAAATTGTTCGTAACAAGCTAACGAATAACTGCACATTGTTCACAAAAACCGGACGCGCACTGCAGTGGTAGCTCCATGGTTAAACGGAACACTGACGCCGCGCTATTTGAATTAGAACCTTGACATTTTTACCAGTCACTCGCACAACTGTCTCGAATATAATGCTATATTGTTTACCTCCACAGTTTTACCACAAGTTGAGATCTGAAAGCTTGGTGAAGACTTTTGAAACGCCCCTCGTACTTATCCGGTTATTTGCTGTTATACTTGGTGAATCCCGAGATATTATATAAGCTTAGTTCATTATCTCCCACATTTGTTTCTGTAATAATAATCGCACTTAGATAATTATAGATAATCGTGTTGTAACTTTTGTAAATCTATGTTAGCGAAATATGATCAATTTAACGTTCTAAGCTAATGACGTCTACAATTCAATTTTGCAAAAATATTAACTACTTAAACTATCCATCAATAAGTGAACGAATGGTAAAAATTCGTCCCAGTTCCGCCTTAAACTCCTAATATTTAAATGTAATATGTGAAACAGTTCTTTATTTATTTCCGAGCTTCATACGTCTATATTTAATAAATTCTTGAACTCCTTCTCCCGTTCACTTATTGATGGATAGTTTACGTAGTTAATATTTTTACAAAATTGAATTGTAGACGTCATTGGCGTAGAACGTTAAAGGTGGTGCAATAGGAGAGAATTGATCATATTTCGCTAACATAGATCTACGAAAGTTACAACACGATTATCTATAATTATCTAACTTTACCGCCGTGTCTGTATCTATATCTACTATACCTCCGCACTCTCACACGTATAAACATTCTATTACCATTATCGAACCGTATTATATCTGTAACAAAAGAATTAAGTACATTATCAGTTACTAGAAAATAAAGAAAATTCCTTAAAATATAAATATGTCGCCGGCTAAACCATTGCACCTGATAACAGTGCTCGCTGAAAATTATCTCTATAAAACCGCTTCATACAACTGTACCTTTTCCCTTTACGTCATACATCAAAATACTACCGAGAAGAGCGAAATGCCATATATAGCAGCTACACACCATACACCTTTACTTACTACCTGACATGCATTTCCCCAATATCTGCTTTAAGATCTAACTACTTTTTAACACAGTACTTTATAGGGCATGGTAATTTTGGAGTTTATCTAAAGCTAGAACATACAGTGAAGTAGTGGAGGTTAGTAAAATCGTCTCACTCTAGTTGATTATTCCCGAAGCATCTCACTAGAAGTGTACAGGTGAGAACACAGCAATAAAACACCAAGAACGGTCATTATTGTAGCTATTTTGGTTAGAAGAACGCTAAAAATTCTTCAAAATATTTCCATCACACCGTTGCTACCACAGTTATTTGGTTAGGTATACATCGATATATCTCTTTTAAATCATGTAAGGACAACAGATGCTTCAAATAGAGGCAAAATATATATCAAACTATATGCTTAAATACATAATAACAGCAAAGGTTGGTATATAGTGCAATATGAATTAGACTCCATATCAAAGCTCATCTCAGAGACATATTCATTCAAGCCAACACTGCAAGTACAGCAAGTATTGGGTCAGCATATTATCAGCAATGGTTAGCTACAGGCGCAACGAAGTGTATCCTTAAAAGCATACACACAGAAATAAAAGTTTTAGTAAAGTTTGGAAAAGTGTTAAAGTTGGTTAGTCCACAATAAATGTGTTGTCAAAGCACACGTAAACATAAGAAACATACAAAACAACTGTGTCAGGTTAACAAATCATTACATTGGTTAGGCAAAATGGTAAATACATCATCAAAGTACACGCAAACACACAAACGCGCCAAACAATTTAGTACAGGTTAGAAAATTATAAAACTAGTTTATTCTTTCCCTAACCATCATGCTGTGTTCAAGTACTGCTACTGAATAAGGACATTCATACAAAGGTGTCTGTAGGAAAGGCCGATTGGGCGCAAGAAAGTTTATTTTATTGGGATAGTTTCGTATGCTACAATAACACACTGGCGTGACACTAGCGCTTTTCATACTTTTGTGTTTCAGGGGCTTTATTATAACAGTGTAGACCCCCTTGTACTGCCATAACACTATTGCAATACTAGCGCCCGTCATAATCCTTATTGTAGGGGTGTAGGTCCACTACCAAAAAACTAATGTAATACTACTAGCAATCCTACATCCTTGGTGACGATAACTGGAACTGTATCTCGGAACGAAAGTTTATATACTACTCACAAATGATCTGAAGAAAATTGGTATACTATTTCAGAATAAAAGACCATGAAAGCTTATTCGTTTTTTCGGTGGGTGATTAATTTTTTGAAACCCGCGTTCCGCATTTTAAAAAATTTATATATTTTTTTCCAGTATTGCTTATAGATATTTGTATTTTCTTGAGATCTACATATTTTTCGCTTTATTTATTATGCAATTTTTAGTTTTCTCTCACTTCCTTAAATTATCTTGCGCGTTTTCAAGTATTTTATTTTGCTTAATTTTAAATGATTAACTTGAAACCTGCTCTGTACTTTTAAGCAGTTCATAAATATTTGATGTAAAACAAATGTGTGTTTTTTCATTCGAGTAAATTATTGATGGATAGAATATACTTAAGTGAAATAAAGACAATTTTATAAGAAATATTTATAAATTGTTTAGGAGTGTACACAGCTGGTTTAATAATTTAAAATTTAGAATAAAAAATTAAGCAAAATAAATGGCTTATAAATTGCGTAAAATTTCTAGTTAAATAAATATTAGAATTAAAAAATTATATCACTTATGATACAAAAACCTAAAGAAAGTTTTTGATTCCATCGCTAATTCTGAACGTAGTCTTAATCGAATTAAATGGATAAGCTATCAGGCTAATGGTGAAGACAATAGTCCTCCTTCTATTAATTCTTCTCACTTCTTATCTTCTAGCTTCAGTCTTAATGAACATTGTGCTTCTTAAAGTAATTCCTCTTCTAAATCCTCCTCTGGTATTGATGGTATATCTTTTCTTATCATAAAAACCTATCAATTTAATCTCTCGAGACTCTTCTTAGTATATATATATATATATATATATATATATATATATATATATATATATATATATATATATATATATATATATATATATATAATTATTTTCTTCTCTCTTATTTGCAGTGAGAGGGTGGTAAACGCGCCGCCGACCCCGTTCTCATTATGAACTTTTTCCAGGGTTTCTCTTTTTTAATCTATATTGTTCTACATTCGACATTTAAAATAAAAATATAAATTACCTGTTTACGCGGTTGGTTATTTTTACGGAACTGTTGAGCCAATGTGAATTCACTGCATAAAGCTATGAGAAGCATTAGCGCAAATTTCATATCTGAAACATTTAACAAAATGATTTTTCTAGCTCTACAATAACCGTTCTTAGTAACTAAAGAGAGTTAAACATGGTTTCATTGTTAGTGTGAACACTGAATTTTTACTCGTCAGCCTAGCTAAATCTCCGCTGGGACGATTGTAGACTTTATAAAGAAGGAAAAAACTTGCCTTACAAATTAGACTAATAAGGGAGAAATGAAAAATAAAAACTCGCAGATGATATTTGTTAAAATAATAGAACACGAGTCTTCCGTATGATCTTTTCAAAGTTTTACGGATGGTAGAATTGAGCTCTTTTCATAATGCACTTAAGGGATATAACGGGAATCTGAAGAGAAAATATTAGGCCAGGTTTTTTCTCTCGGGCCTCTTTGCTTTCTTCAAATGATTTCCTTCCCAATACGGAATTGATCGACTGATAACTAAATTTTAGAGACAAGGAAAACATGCGAAAAAAACAGGTAATTTCTTTGCGACTCTAACACGTAGGCTAACTCGTTACCGAAGACGGACAGTGATTTCACTGGACCAGTAATAACCTGTTCTTACCGTGGGCTATGTAAAAATTTGACCATTTTATTCTCGGGTGGAAAAGTTTAGATCATGTCATGGAGGTTTGACGATTTCAGTAATGCAAAAAGTGAAGTAACAGAACATCGGTAAATTTAATCGGTACGATAATTTATTTATTTTTTAATAGGTTCGGTGTCAGCACCGACCTAACTACATGAGGTTAGACCACCTACTCAGATTCTGAGGCGATCGGTGACAGAGAGTATAAAGGAAAGAAGAAGGGGAATAACGACTGGAGATGGGGAGGAAAGGATAAAGGAAGCATCATTGAAAGGGGTAGGAAGATCCAACGTCAAAAGTTCGGCGTATAGATGAGAGCACTCAGGAAAAACAGCAGGGCATTCAAAAAGGATATGGTTGGGATCGCATATAAAGGGAGGATCAGTAGAGTGGAGAGGGCAAAAGGAAAAAGAAAAACGAGAAGAGGGAAGTTATTAACTACGTGTAATTTTAATGTCCCCTATCTACTAGAAGAAAAGTTGCTAAATTAGTTTTTTGTATGATTTATGAAATTATATAATAAAAGAACCCGATTTTCTGGCTAAAGATAGTTTCTTAGTGCTATCTAGTAAGATTAGGAACTGAAGATTAGAATTAATATTAGTGAATGTTCATAAGTTCACAGTTTGATGGCGTACAATTTCATTTCATTAAAATGTCCCGCTTTGTTTTTTTTCTTTTTTTTCTTTAACCCCCCTTTGGGCATGTCAACAAAGGATCTTCGCGCAGAAACGAAACGAAGGAGAAGAATCAGTTAAATGTAGAGTCGGTATCAAATGTTGATAAGATAAAGGAACTGAGGATAGGAACAACTGAGATCGACGGAAACGATAAGATATACGAGGCACAATAAGGAGTAGGGAGTTTGAGTGACAGCAGATTGGAATACAAAGAAGTGCGTTCGTTCACGAGGGATGGACATTCAAAGAGGATATGGTCAGGATCACAGACGGCTTCGTCGTCAGAGTGAAGAGGGCAATAAGGGGAAAGAGCGAGATGAAAACGAAATCGTGAGGAAGGAAGAAGAGTACGATTCAGGCGTAAACGGATAATAGGGACAATAACGGAGCGTCGAAGCGAAGGAAAATCGTAAAACCAAGGCCTTGTTTAAAGAGATGATAATGAATTCTACACTATAAATATATAACGTCAGTTGCACTAATGTTATTCCGATATATTAAAATTCATATTTTGGCATTAATCGTTCAGTTTATGATTTATCTAATGCCGCTATTTAACTAACGTATCGTTGTTATTTGGTTTTTAATCTGTTTCAGGCACAAAAAGAATTATAAATATTTCTGTTTTCCGTTTTTATTTAATCAACAGGCGGACATAACTTAATTATTTGGAAACTAGAAGCTTCGTCCCCGAGACTACGCTCGTAACTGGAAAATATCGTTTTCAATGATTAAAATTCGAAATGAAATTACTTTAATTAACGTCGTCGTTTTAAGTCGACGCTTCTTAAAAGATGATTTTTATACGCTTAAATGGCAATTCGATTTTTATTCCAGCTTTTTTAGGCTTACAACGATCATAAAATACTTTCTATGACTAGTGACACGATTTTGGTGCCTTTTTCCTTCAACGGTTGCCGATGCGTGTAAATAAATATGCGGTATTTCTTTGTGTACTCTTTCTCGATTACGATGCTTTAAAATGATCATATTATTTCCAGTTATTATTTCGAATTTAATCAGATAGTCGGAAGTAACTTAAAACTGATAATAATAAATGCTAAAATCAAAATAATTATTTTTGGCGCACCTGTTTTGTATTTTTTATTTCTCTTTTCACACACGTATTTGTTTTTGACTCGGTCACGCGACGATTTTTTCCCCTCCCCCCATTAAATAGAGAGATAAAATTATTTTCGGTAAACACACTATGTTAATAAAATTACTTGATTGATGTTTCGGATAGCTTGCACTGACCATCATCAGAGAATGAACTTCATTACAGGCCCCACGAAACGGCAGCTTTACGATGGAATCCTAAAAAAATAACACGTAACTCCACTTTTTATTAAACAAATAAAAAAATAAAAACTATCTTGTGAATTGCAGTAGCAGTTTTTTTGCATTTTTTAAATCTACAAATTTAAATTAACTCTAGGTTAATTAATACTATACGATATAACTTTTTAAAAAAAGTTCAATCCCCTAATGTCTTATCGATGTGTAAAAGCTTTCATATCAGATCACGGTATCGGATATTTACGTTCCCATTTTTCTAATAATTATTCATTTCATCTGTTCCTCCCTATTTTCGTGGTTTCTTTTGCGCCCCTCTCTTCGACGTTCCGATGTTGTTTCTGTTGTTCGTATGCGTTTTGGTCATTCTTTGCTGGTTTCTTTCAGATTTCGCTTTTCCCAAATTTCTTCCCCACGCTGTCCCCTCCATCCTGATGATGCAGTTATGTGCTACGCCGATCATGTGTTCTTATTCCTATTTGTGTTGACGGTTGGGCTTCCTACATCCTGTTCTTTCCTTCCCAAATTAATTATTCCCCTGCTATATTGATATTTCTGATCAGATTACAATATAACCGACTTCTTTCCTTACTATTTGTTTCCAGGTAAAGGTCCCCTTGGTTGACGAGCCCAAGAAAAAAATAAGAAAAAAAAAACTCTTAGTTCCGGATTTTGCCGGCTCTTATCTCTTGACTCAACCATCGCTTCCTCCCCCACCCCCCACCCGTCGATGGTTCTTCGAATTTCTCTCTTTAAAACACACGACAATCTCGGTTACTTTTGTCCCCTACCGATCATACTTTCTCGCTTCTCAACTGCATCTATTTCATTTTGTCCTCTTATTCTTCTTCGAGCCTCTTCCACTCCATTTCTTTGTAATGCTGATGGCGTTTTATTTGAATGTTTGGCCTTTTCTGATGATGTTCTTTCACTCCATTCTGTTTAAACTTGCGTTTCCAATTCCGCTTCTGGTCGGTGCTATTTATATTTTTTCATTTCATTCTACTTCTGTTTTATCTGCCCTTCGCGCTGTCCTTAAACATTTAAGAATACAACTTTCTTCTTTTTATTTCGCGAGTTAATGTCCTCGTCGACGACAAACCGATAAAAAAAAAAAAAAAAAAAATAGAAATTAAGTTCCAATGTTAAACGTTAGTGTTGTTATTTATTTATTTGTTATATTTAACAAAAAGTGAAGTTACGTGTTATTTTTTTAAGATCCCACCGATAAACCCTTATTTGGTGCGACCTACAATGAATAACGATGTCATTTCATATATATATATATAAAAAAAAAAGTAATTTGTTTACCGAAAACAATTTTGTTTTTTGTCACTACCTGGCGCGGAAATTACAAATGTTTCGATTTAATTATTTGTTCGAATGTTGCATGTGAAAAGTTCTAGTTAGTCTACGGTGGGAACCATTGAACGCGGGGGGTTATTCAACTCAGAATTGTATCATTTATTGATTTTAATTTATACAGTTAAGTGGTCTAAGAATGAAAAGGAACAGTTAAAATTGAAGGTAATTCGAAACACTGATTTTTTCCAACGAATCAACGCCTACCTTAATTATGAGTGCCTGAATACAAATAGTATCACGTTCTTCAATGTGGAGTTACAGAGATTGGAAAACGCGAAATCGCAAAATTTTGCTCGAAAACCGATTATATACGATGATGGCTAATAAGGTGCGGTAAGGAAGGTTCGGAATTAACGTCAAGGAAGGAGGCAAGAAGGAATTCTTTATTAATAGAGAATGAAAACACTGTACGCTAAGGAAGAGGTAAGTTGTGCGGAAGATATTAAGGTTTTTGATAAAGTACATAAGAATCTAATGAATCTGAACAAAATATTGGGCCAGTTCTTCTCTTTTGGCCTCTTTTATCTTTCCAGATTTCTCTAGTTAGCAGCGACTTCGAATCCGTTACCTGTGGTTCAGTTACCAAGCCTACTAAGGAGGAGTAAGGGCCAATCCATTTAAAGTATTCGAGCGTTTGAAGCTAAATATATTCCGGGAAAAGTTAGATATTGATATATACGCTTGTTGAATGGGATGAAATGAAGGATAGTAAAAGAAAAAGAGCGCGAACTCGGTAATTTAGAAATTAAACCGCTGAACCAGTTCATTCTGATTTTCCAGACTAAAGTCTTTCTCAAGTTTACAGGAGTGATTCATGAGAAGGATTACAGTGTGCATCGCAGACGTTCTCAGTGGCACGATCACGATGATTGAAATACAGTTTCTTTTTAAATCGCACAACTTCTTTTAATGTTTCTCACTCGATAATTATTAACCCTATCGAAATAAAATGAGTCAAAATTGCGGTTCTAATTTACGTACAATGACATTTTACACCTATTTCAACGTAACTCGGTCTTACCAAATGAAAGTTGAACCATAATTACTTTTCGGATAAACATTAATTTTCACCGATTTTAAATTAAAATATGGGAAAATTAACACTGGCAACGCATAAACTGGGCCGCGCACAATCGGTTTATTGTGTTCGGCACTGAAATTTCCGACTCGTTATATACATGCATGAGTTAAGGTCGCCTACAGGCGGCACTCGACTATCGGCGCGTAGCTGCATGCACGTGTTTGTTTACATAGTGTTGAAATTTGTCGCGAAAAAATTCTTTCCGGCTAAACGCCGGTCGGTTACTTTGGTGCAGAGTTTGCCACCGTTTTGCAACGTAAATAAAAATATGGCGAAACGTTAAAATTTCTCACCTTCACATGTTGTTTCCTTAAAATTGAGCAATTAAAAAAATACAAAGGACGAATTCCGTTGAAAATTCGATACGTCTTTCTTTCAATAATTTCAATAATTTCAATAATTTCAATAATTAATATTTAAACATGGTCGCGAAATTTTCGCAATGTTATAAACATAACGAATGTTCTTTGCGAAAAGAATTTCAAGTGCGTGCTTTCATTTTATCCTCGATATTTTCAAAAGTTTCTTATTTAAATTCGACGATGTTAAATATCAAAAAAAGTTCTCCACCTTATTCAACCTGCAAATACGCACACATATATGTAAATATATGCACGTCGTCCCACTGTAAATTCTGTCCTGAAATGTTTGTCAACGCGTAAAGTAAAAAAAAAAAAAAAAAGAAGTAAAATCTACCAAGTGTTTAGACAAGAAAGAAATAATACCAAATCACCAATTTGGCTTCCGAATTCAAAATTGAAGAAACATTTGAAGAAAAAAAAAAAGAGTTACTTCGGCCGTCTTCCTTGATGTACAACAGGCATTAGATGAAGTATGGCACCCAGAAATACTTTGCAAATGCAATAAAATACTACCAATTCAGTATTACAATATTTTGAAATCTTATTTAATTTCCGAGTTGTAGTAAATGGAACAGAATCGTCCACATATAAAATTGAGGCAGATGTATCTGAGGGAAGTGCACTTGGCCCTCTTTTGTATTTATTGTTTACTTACGATATGCCAGAGATAGATGACGCACTACTAGCAACATTCGCTGACGACATGGCAATTATGGCAACGTACGAGAACCCAGAAAAGTCCACAGAAAATTTACACGATGTGCTAAATAAAATCATTGATTGGCCGAATAAATGGAAAATAGTAATAAATGAAAATAAAAGTAATCACATTATTTTTACGAAGAAAAAAATTGTACGTAACAAATATTATATATCTGTAAATAACAAGCACATACATATTCTCATCCGTAAAATATCTTGGAGTACACCTAGATGGAACACCTACGTGGCTTCATCATATCAAGACGAAAATGATGGAACTTAAATTAAAGACAACTTCATTGGTTGTTTGGACCACGTTCCCTATTACATCTTGCAAATAAAATATTGCTATACCAGGCGGTATTATACGCAGCTGAATTATGGGGATACGCTTCCAAAAGTGGTTCACGGACAAAAGCACACACTGATAAAAACGCACACGGACAGAAACGTACATGGACAAAAGCGCACATGGATAAAAGCGCACACGGACAAAAGCGCACACGGACAAAAGCGCACACAGACAAAAGCGCACATCAATTTGCAGAACAGAAGCTGATTTATTAATTTTTCCATTGTCGGAAGTTGCATCATTTGTAAAAGGGCAACAGTTGCCCCGCAGAGAATTTAAAATTCAAAAAAATTATTGGTAATTAGCGAAAACAAAGTAAAAATAATACAATTTTTTGCATAATTCACTAGTCATCTTTCTGTGTTTTTTGTTTTGTTTTTTTTTTTTGTTCTTATATGTGTACTTGTTTGTTAATAATCACATCTACTATATATACACATGTATTCCCTATATTCACTTCAGTATGTTTTAAGTTTCCTTTAAGTTAGTTTTAGCTGATGATGGGTTATGCCCGAAAACGTTTCTAAATAGGTATTTATTTAATTTATTGTTCTATATTGTTTGTTATTAAAAGTTTGTTTTATTATATAATAATCATAGTGTCTATTGACTACGACCGCTAGGAAGTTACCCGATATACAAGATAAAATTTGTATCAATAATGTATTCAGAGGCGTCTCAATCATGCCAAGTTTGGGGAGGGGTGCATTACCCAAAATACCGATTCATGAATTCATATAATTTAAAACTAATTATTTTTTATACTATATAACTTATACAATAAAATGTTATATTATGTTTTTTAATGATTTTTTTAAACTTTCACAATGTGAGTATTTTATTTTTTACTTCTGCAGTCAAAACTGATTTAAATCAAACTGGAGGGATTAAAAATATTTTTTAAATAGTTTTATTAAAAGAAATCTCATATTTTAATACTAATTCTATAAGACTTTGTAATAATGTTTTACTTTGTCAAAAAGTGAGAGTGACTTTTATTTTACACTGTTGTATACTAACTGTTTCTTTATAAATTATTTCAACTGGTCTGAATTTTCTTAAAAATTTTGGTTTTAAATTATATGAATTCATGAATCGGTATTTTGGGTAATGCACCCCTCCCCAAACTTGGCATGATTGAGACGCCCCTGAATACATTATTGATACAAATTTTATTTTGTATACAGGGTAACTTTCTAGCGGTCATAATCAATAGACACTATGATTATTAACAAACATATATACATATAAGAACAAAAAAAAAAGACAAAACAAAAAACACAGAAAGATGACTAGTGAATTATGCAAAAAATTGTATTATTTTTACTTTGTTTTCGCTAATTACCAATAATTTTTTTGAATTTTAAATTCTCTGCGGGGCAACTGTTGCCCTTTCACAAATGATGCAACTTCTAACGGAAAAATTAATAAATTAGCTTCTGTTCTGCAAATCGATGTGCGCTTTTGTCCGGTCACCTCCAAAAGTATAGTGTGAATAGAATATAACGCTATCAAAATAAGTTGCTACGATCCAATGATCAGGAGCACCATGGTATGTGTCCAACCAAATACTACATCAAGATTTACAAGTGAAATATGTTACAGAAGAAATAAAGCTGGCGGTTAAAAATCATTTGTCGAGGTTGAAATGAAAACGTTCTTGCAACAAATTTACTACAACGACCAGAAAGTTGCAACAGGTTGAAAAGAAGGAACGTTATTGACCAAGCGTGATCTATATATATAAAAATGAAAGTATGTCTGTATGTTCTCTATGGACTCCGAAACTATTCATTCAATGTTTATGAAATTTGGACAGTTTATTTATAGGGTTAGGGGGAACAATGTAGGCTACTTAAAAGTCAAAAAAATAAATAAATAAATTATAAAATTAATAAAAACTGATCGAAAGTGTGGCCAACTAGCGTCAAAACACCGATTACCAACATTCCCAACAGATAGCGCCACAGTAAAGAAATTATTCCGGTATGCGTTATTTAGATCGCGGTCGTGAATTCTGTCGTTCGTCGGGTTTCGACGGGCTCTTTTAACAATATATATATATATATATATATATATATATATATATATACATAAATCAATTGCGCATGTATAAAAGATCACAACTGGAGAACGGCTCGACCGATTTGGCTGTTTTTTTATTTTTTGTTGGGTTCGTAATTATTCAATAAATAAATTCGGGATCGGTTGATGGGCAGATTTTGAAATTCACGATCTTAATAACATTAAAATCTAGTAAATGACTATAATATAGTCAGTTCTATATGTGAAGGGAGAAAAAAAGAAAAAAGTGTTGCAAGGCAAATAGGGAAGAAATTAGAGACATTAAGACAAAAGATATCGAGGCAGGCCTACTATCGCAAAATTAGGTAATCGCGGATTTGTTATTATACAGGAGAGAAAGAAAAGATAGTCTACAAACATATAACGCGTAGCAGACATAGCTTAAAATTTACGTAAATGAAAATTTGTCACCTTATTATACAAAAACAACTATTCTACTGAACAGCAAGATTATTATAAGTTTCTGTGGACAAAACGCGGGAAAATTTCTATACAGGGGTGAGTCGAACGGTTAAGTAGAATAAGAAACGAGGAAGATATAAATAAACTATTGTAATCAATGAAGCGTTTCACGTGATTTACTTGCATCAGTGCTTTACCATGTATGTGATCTCCAGATTCGTTATTTTCTTCGCTTATAATATTCCAACTTTTTTTTTTTTTTTTACACGTATATTTCAGTACAATCTTATTATAGTAAATAAATTAGCACTACTTTTGATATAATGTTACAACTTAATCTAACTAATTTGTAACATGAGCAGAGTAGAAACTATGTACAATTACATAACTCCTAATATACAGATATATACATAATCATACGCGCATATAAATACTCACACGCACGCACACCA